>OV702284.1:312474587-313724587 GCA_916181665.1 Avena sativa
ATTGTTATGCGCTTTATATTTTAGGAGGGAGTACATATATATATATATATATATATATATATATATATATATATATATATATATATATATATATATATATATATATATATATGTGAGACGGACTGGAGTCTTATTTTTTCTTCTTTTCTGTTGGACGTGCCCGATCGAGTTTTGCATCGATATGCAGTATGGGATTTACACGTGTGGACCCCGAACATTGATATGAAGGGCCTACCATCTTCTGTCCGTTCAACGAACAACGTAGCCCGTTTCGCATAGCCCACCTATAGGTCTGTACGTACGTATATGCGTGGGTTCGCTCCGCCTTGGACCCCGATCGATCGCACACGAGTTTGGTTTCAATCGATCAATGGCGTCGCCAGATCCGCCGTGGTCTGGCCTCCCGCATGACATCCTAAGCCTCGTCATCGACCGGCTCGCGTCCTCCCCCGCCGCCGCCGCCACCGGCCGCCGCCCCTTCTGGTCGGCGTGCTTCCAGCTACTACGTGAGCTCCTGGACGAGGACCGGGCTCGCTTCCAGGCGCTGTACCGTTCCCACCACACGGAGGCCGCCGTCGACCGCGCTCGCTTCCGAGCGGTGTGCCGGTCGTGGCGCTCCGCCGTCCGCGAGCACGTTCCCCGCCCACCCCGACGCCTGCCGTGGACCGTCCTCTCCGATGGCTCCTTCATGACGGGTTCCGATCCGAATTGCCACCGCCTACCCTCCTGGCCCAAAGACACCACGTGCATCGACTCCACCGACGGCTGGCTCGCCCTCCAACGCGCCGACGACAGCTACCTACTGCACAACCCGTTCTCCGGCACGACCGTGCGGCTCCCCGAGGTAGACGCCGTCATCGGCGGTTCTTCGTCCAAGCTGTTCAATGTCCGCAAAGTGCTCATGCGGTCGACTCCAGCTGACGTGGTCGTCTTCATGACCAACAACTACAACTACCCCATCATCCTCGTGAGGCCGGGGAAGGGCGTGTGGTTGCCGAGGCCACGATCGGCCCCCTTCATCTACATCATTGACATCGCCTTCGTTGGGGACAAGCTCTATGGGATCACCAAAGCCGAGGACCTCATCTCACTCACTATTGCTTTCGACGCCGACGGCTTGCCCACGGTAACTAGAACCGAGCGAGTCATAAGGCACAAGACTCGGAGGGGTGATCTTTCTAATGTGTGGAGCGACCTTGACTTCACCCGTGTCCTAACCTACCTATCCCCGCTTGATGATGGTCATGACTTGTGGAGCGATGTTGATGAGAACTACAACTACTGCAAAGATGATGATGTCGAGGAACCGGATGATGAGACACCACCACGCGAAGAGGATGATGACGACCGTGCACGGTATGAAATAAGAAAGAATACCGGCGATGGCACGATTCTTGAACCCACCCACCTTGACAAACCCAATGACCTCCTCTCCACTACCACTACATGGCACATCATCGAGTCTCTCGGGAAGTTGCTCATGGTCAAGCGAAAATTGCAGTGGCCTTCCAACGATATCAACTACACCGGTAGCGCGGATGTGTTCGAGGCCAACATTACGACGGGGGCATGGATTCCCCTAAAAGTTGGACTAGATGGCCAGGCACTTTTCATTAGCAGATACAACTGCAAGTCTATTCATGCTTGTGGAGAGGTAGAGAAGGATGCGGTTTATTTCGTCGACACGGGCGATGTGCTCAGCATGAAATCTCAGGTCATAAGCCAACCAAAGAGGAATCTGCATTACAGAACGTCAATGTGGTTCTTTCCCCCCGAGATAGTCGTCTAATGACTATTATTGTTACTTACTAGTAGTAGTAAGAATAACACATTTTGTCTCATAATTGTTTTCCATGCAATGCGTAATATCTCAATCCTTTTCGCTTTCAAGATTCCATTAATTAGCCTCTTGCCCACTAATACTCGTCGTGACTGAGTTATGCGATCTCTCATGCCGGTCATCGCACCCACACACAAGCTCGTTGGCAAATTGGCACCCGTCATCGCCGCCAAACATGTTAACGGGGCATCAAATAGTTTATCTTGTCATAATCACAAATCGCCATGGCCCTCACAAAGTTGCTATGCAAGATCCTTTCTGATTCCTTCTTCGTCATCCAAAGTCCTATATTTGTGACGTAGAGCTAAAACCAATGGTTCAAAACTCATGTTCAGCTCATAGCCGGAGGAAGGATACAATGTATCCGAGACCATCTTCAGCACTATAGTGCTACAGTGCAGCTTGTTTGCCGTTGTTGCAACCCGGGCCATGGCCCTAGTAACCCGGGGCCTGTCTCGACGCCTTCCAACAATCATCAAGCGGCATCATGCAATCGATGGTGGAAGCACTCAACAACCTGAAGAACTAAACACTTTTTCTGCAATTTAAATTTAAGAATCACTGTTTTCTCCACAATTAATTACTACTTTGTTTTGGAAAAAAATATTGTCGGCAAGACACAAACATTTCTCTGTTTCTTCCATCCTTGGTTACACCTCGAAAACAAATGCAAGGTCATCCAAAATATAAGTTTTAGAGTGGTTGGCATTTTTAATGACCGTCCACAACCCCCGATCTAACGGTGAAAAAAGTGGCGGGATAAACCCGGCGGTAAAAGATGAAAAAAATAGTGTGGGGCCGAAACAAAATTAATATAGGACCGGAACAAAAAAATCTGTATTATTTTGGTTGATTAGAGGTCGATCGTTCTGGTGCACATAGTCTAAATTCCATATTTCTCCCTAAAAAACATCAAATAACCGACCAATCCCTTCCAAGGCTAGCGCCGCTCCTCAATCTTTCACCGGTCATGACGCCCTCCATCCCAACGCCGCTCGATCACCTCCCGCCAACGACCATAGCCGCCACAGGTACACACCTAAGGGCAGCACGGGTGAGGGCGGCGACGAGGCTAGGTACGATTATCAAATCGGGAAGGAACGCACATCACTTTTATTCTAAAATCTGAATTAGAGGTCAATGGATTCTATGTCAAAACTTGATAGAAGTAATTAACACAGTTAGAGAAAATCACAGGCAACAGAACCGAACGGAACATGGCGGAGCGAAAAGCTCCATCCTAATCACCGTAAAACAACTACATCCAAAAATGTTCTCTTTCCAACAGCAACATCCACCTGTATAAAACATCCATTGTATTTTGCTCATAGAGCTACTGGCACGTGACAAAATAAATAAGCACAACGTGACACAAAAAGAAAAATAATGAACTTTGGTAATATAATCAATTCGACTATTCAATCCACGTGGATATGTAGAATTAAAAGATTTACAAGGAGAAAACTAAGCATGACGTTGTAATGCAATGTCAGAACGAAAAATTCATTTGTCCAGATAAAGTCATTTTTGACAGCACACGAGCATTTTCAGTTTAACCATGGCACTCCTAGTGACGCCCTCCATAACATGTGCGCTCCAAAAAATTCTTGTTTCCAGCAGCAACATCTTGGACCTTATACCAACATCCACCAGCACAAGAACATCGATTAGATTTTGCTCGAACCACTACTGCCACGTGATGACAAATACATAAATACTCCATCAATTTCAAAATATAAGATGTTTTAGATTTGTAAAAAAAATGTATGTAGACTTCTTTTACTCTGTAGATTCACTTCTAATCTGAATGAACCTACATAGTAAAAATAGTCTAGATACATTTGCTTTACAAAGCTAAAATATCTTATATTTTAAAACGGAGGGAGTAGTAACCAATTGAATAATGCCTGGTCGTTGTTCCTTGCATCCAGCTTATCTAGGAATAAAGAGCATACATATCTACAATTCGGAAGTGATTCTTGCCAATTCTACATCGCCCCTCTCATCCATGAAATTTCGTCTAAGAAGAATTGGAAGGTCAAGCAAAATTTGCACAACTAGTTAGTATGCGCATGCAATGCACTCATGTAATACAAGCCGACATAACACGTAGCCCAAGAGATTCTCATTTGTGATCCACATGTCACAATCCCCTAGTCATGTCTCTGTCTATCTCCATGTCACATTTTGCCCGTGCACCCAACCACACTTTGACTAAACGATCACATATTCTTTTGTTCTTTCCTCCGTCCAAAATCGCTTCTAATTTAAAATTTATTTATCCAATTGATCCAACGATCTCGTAAAAAAAGTACTGCTTTGCCACCACCTATTTTGATGTGAACCAGGCTGTCAAACGTTTCCTGGCTTCAACATCATTCACCATCGGTAATCCCTGCTAGGGCCGGTTGCTATATGTTTGCTTGATCCACTCCAAATGCACTCTCAATGCCGGCCCTTGCAACCTAGTAAAAATATCACAGTGAGTATGACAGGGTACCATAACAAAAATGATCAAACAAAATGTCTAGGAATAACACGGAGTTTTCTTGTCATCTTACATGACAAACTAATGGTACAATTAGTAATCATCTCCTTGAAAATTTCATTACAAGAATAATAAATATTATCCAATTTGTCCTTGACTAGAAGAAAATAAGAAACAACACATTGCTACATAAAATTCCAACCACATAACAAAAAATAGTGGCCTCCCTCACGTAATCTCCATGCACAACGATGCTCCTCGCGGTAGAAATAAAGTTGCCAAAGGTACTCCCCAGTATTTGATACACCCCCGATTTAGCTTTGTTAGCTTTTGGGTACATACTGGCTAACTGATACAGAATCAAGAACATTTGTGAGATTTCCAAAAACATTCAGTTGTGATAAGAGTGTACATATCATTACACCTAGAATTGTAGTTGTGTTTAAAATCAAAAGTAGAACCTAATAGGTCTAGTAAATAGTTCATTAGTTTCTTATTATGACTCTTGGAATTCAAGAGTTAGATTGTTTGCACAACAACTCCGGAAGAATAGCATGATACCAAATATTAATTCTCATCCACACACATACTAAATGTAAATTGGGCCATATTTGGATAATGAAGTGGGCTATTCACAATCATAGATCCTAGAAAAAATCAAAGGTACTTGAGGAAAGCATGGTATATAACATCTGTTAAACAAAATATCAAGAGATGTAGAGTTGTGGTCATTTATATTATACAACTTATAGGTTAAATAAAATATCAAGAGATGCAGAGCCGCATTCATTTATATTACCGTCACTAGCTGAATACCCGTGCATTGCTACGAAATAACCAATAGATATTCAGATGATGGATGGTGTAAAGTTTCACTAACATGTGGATCGATCAATGTTTATGTTACATCGTGTGTACTAATGATGTCTTACATGTGCATCCCCCTATTACCAAATATTGACTTGATATGGACAATGAAGAGATATATCTTACAATTGAACTAATATCTATACATTATGGTATCATCGTTAGTAATCACGGTATTTCCTCTCGCATCGACATGACTACTACATCACGTCTGATAGCTAGATAGAGTTACAGAGTGTTTCCCAACATCTTTACATTATTTTGGTTTTTTGAAAATGATCTAAATCTCGTATTTTTTTAAAAAAAAGCTAAGCAACCCCACACCTACCAAATATGTCATTTTGTTCTTTCCATTATGTACAGATCCCACAACCTCGATCCATCACCAACTCACTAATCCAGCAACCCCATGTCCATTCTCTCCTTCACGAAGGCCAACTCTACGAAGGGTGTCTCTGGTGTGGTCATTATTGTCGCCTTCTTGCACATGCATTCTACATGTCGATCAATTAAAAAAAGTACAATCATAACGATATGTAAAGTGTATCACTATAATAAGTACATATTTAAAATCTACACAAGTATGAAACTTCTTGGCTCGGTCACTTCTGCTAGTTAAGTTGCGCAGAACCCTGACTCGAAGTCATCTCAAACCCTACATTCTGTAAAGCACGCCGACATAATCCGTGGAGCTGGGAATGGTGACAACGGGCGGAAGAATAAATTTCGCTGCTATGATGATCGTATAACTTACATCTATATTCAAGTCCATATCTAAATAGCTTAGCTCACAACTATGGCGAAATATTTGCAAGACCGGCTTCTACTAAACCTTTCACGGTGAAAGCCATTAAAATGACCATGTTGATCACATTCAAAAATAAACCAAAAAGGAGTGAAAACTGTTGATGCCTCATCATGCTTACAAAAGCTAGAAGATCCATTTTAATTGCTAGTTTTATAGCCCAAGAACGCAACATGTAGACACAAACACCGAAGCACATAAGAGTTCATGCATGCCAAAACGGGGGACTGAATCGTCTAAATCATTCTCTTATGGAGAAGCAATATTTCTTCGCCACAAATATCGACTATGTCCTACGGAAATGGTAAATGAAAAATATAGCATGCCCCTTTCGGCAATTTGCATTTCCTTTTGAGACTAGTGGTAATGGAACTAAAAGATTGTGAAAAAAGAATCATGAATAAATTTTCATCTTTAAGATTAAACCACCTGTTTCTGTTGAAGAACATACAATACAACTAACCCAAAGACAGGGCAAAACTACAAACCAAACAACAGCAGTGCCCTTCTACCTTTCTATTTAGCCGAGACATCAAGATTTAACATTTTTTTAGCATCAAGATTCAGCAGTGTCCAATAATTCTTATAGCATGCCAACATTCAAATAGGTGAAGAAAATAGATGCAAACAAAAAAACATGCATAAACTTAAAGAACTCAAACATGATGCAGCTCTAGTAAAGTTCAAGCATTTTTTGCAGATTCTCAAAAAACATCGGCATTAACCTGAAATATTTGCATTGATCAGCCAAAAAGTCGAATTCCTTGACATGGGTTAAATTGAAGTCCAAAACATATTACTTCACACTTCATGACAAGTGGATATCCTCTAAAATATCGAGGTTAATTGGAAGGCACCTAAAATACTAGGCCTGGCGACAACTAAGTTGATATGTTGGGTATAGTTAAATAAAAATAGAACTTCAATACACTCAATCAATGTGACCCAAAATATTTCTACCGACCAGCAAAATAAGCTGATCTTGTTCTTCTTCAAAGTTCGTTCTCCTCTCTAGCTCACAATCTCAAATCTGAACGTGAAGACTTCATAAGCCATTAGCTCATACCTCAAAACCGTTTTAGCGTGCTTTTTGTAAAAGCGAAAATGCACACAACTGGCTAGAAAAAAATCAGTGTCATCGACTAATACCATAAAAGTAAGTTTATCATCTTCCTCGTTATAGGAAGTGTATCCATAAGTTTATAAGTTGTAGTAAGTCCAAACAAGTAGATTGACTTCATTATATGTCAAACTCAATATAAAATGGCACACTATCATTACATATACGAAAAAGCGAGTCCCAATAATTCATGTTTTCGCGTACGTGTTCTTCCAATACACTCTTCAGCATATAATGAATTCCGACTCCTCTACGCAACATTGTTGAATCTATAAAAAGAAGAAATAAGAAATCTGATTATACTTGTTTATGGTTAGATAATAATGCATGGTACTTCAGGGTTGGACAAGAACAACAGAATATGAAAGATGGTCGACCATGTAACACATAATTGGAGATAATTTTAGTGTTAAAACAGTATGAACCAGCTAGAAGACTAGCCAAACAGCGACTCCATGGAAGCCATCCGACTTTATGAACTTGATAACTGCTTGACCAGTGTGGGCAGGGCTCAATCCATGATTGAAAGAAAACCCTCACTGATCCACTCTAGGGAGAAGAAGATGGACCTCAACCTCATTCCTAGCGGCCGGTGATGATAAAGAGCATACCTGCAATGGCTGCCATGTCAGATCAGAATAAAAGAGAGGCACAGCAGCGGGGCATCTCGGAAGGGTGGAGGTCATGCATTGTGGCGCTGGGGGGCGAGGTAGAAACGGAGGTAAAGTTTTTCTTTTCCCAAACTAACGTAGACGTTTTATATCCACGTATCATCTGTGTTAAATTTTGCCCCTACATGGAAAACAATTATGAAGGTATATGGCATAGATAATAAATCTATATACGATGTCGACGAGGTTGGTAATCAAGCTACTCCGTTATATTGCACGAAGTACCTTGCCACAAAAATATATCGTATCAAAGTTTTAAAATATACAGATGATATTAATCATTTTAACTAAATTGTTGGATTTAGCTAGCAATTATATAGGTTTGGTTGTTAAATCATTGGTTGGACGAGCACTCAAATTGGGCTGGATAGCTACGAACGACTAATGCATAAGGAGTAGCAAAGAATGTTGCGGGAATACATACCTTGAGAGAATTAAATCTGGGTCATTGTTGTCCCTTCCATAACTAAGTAGAATTAGAGGTTGAAGGAGATTTCCATAACTAAGTAGAATTAGAGGTCGAAGGAGATTGGCGGCAAGCGCGCAGGGAAACCCATTGCTATTTACTAGCATTTGTTGTAGCTTGTTCCCACAATCAATTGATCTTAGCCTCTTCGGGGGCAATTCTGACTATGCGTTTGCCCATGCCCTAGATCGGTGAAACCTGAAGACGAAAATCGATAGATAATTTGACTGAAACACGAAATACAGTCGGAATAGCGCCGCACAAGCATCAGTGAGAGGTAGAACTGAACGGTGACCGAAAAAAATTGCATGTCGAGTGACGGCAAGAGGAAACGTCCTAGAGCCCTAGCAGTTGATGATAAGACAGAGACGGCAGTCACGTACACAGCTTCGATCAACGGATCATGGAAACAAAGTTCAGACACGATAGCCTAAATCTGTACAGGTACATGGGCTGGGGTATTTGGTCTTCTTGCTTCAGTGTGAGATGGACTAATTAATCAATAATAAGCTAATCAAGTGATTACTTCTGGCCATTAGCACGTATATAAAGTAGTTTATTACTAGTAGTGTCTACTGAAAATTGTTAGGGGGACCAACCATTAGGGGGGGTCTAGCCCCTGCTAGCCCTCCTGTCTCCGCCCCTGTGTCAAGCCCATAACTCGATAAAACCTTGTGACATTTTGGTTGCATTTAATGGGACATGGGTTTCATCCCTCTTTATCTAGTATAGTAATAAAAAGGGAAAAGTTGTATTTGCTCTATCAAAAAAAACAATTATGTATGTTGGGAAGCCATCTTTGTCCCGTGAGCAACCAGTCTGTAAGTGCAGGATTATTGATGTAACATTTGGAGTGAGCCAATGACATGACTAAGAATACAATACCACACAAATAAGAGCTAATGTTTTGTCTTCGGATCCATCAAAATAAAAATTATGTAATGAATGGACATGAAATAAATCATTATAGTCGATGTTAGCAAAATTGACCATTTGTCCAAGAACCAATACCTAACAATCTTCAAGAAAGATACATGACTCGTGGAATGGATCAGGTGCTCGAATCCAATGGCTCAATAGATATAGGATTGTACAATTGTCTTCTTCACTGCATATCAATGTTCACCACAACATAAAAAAAAACATAACGTTACTATATGAGTTTCCATAGATCTGAAGATGAATTTCTACAGGTGCTTGGCAAGCTGCTAAAATAGTGAATGCACATCCAGCAACCTGTATCTATTAGCTAATATTTCTAGCAGATATGCGACAACAAATACCATGAAGTATTTTTTTATTGGAAGAGGCTCACCGTAGACAAATTTAAAAATTGGAAAGTTCTATAAAGAAAGATTCAAGGTCAAGATGGCAATTTACAATCTCTTCTAGGCAAGACACATCTCATTCATCGTCCTAACAAAGGAAGGGCATGTAATATTAGCACGGTCCAGGGAGAGGAAGTGCCGTTCGTGCCGGAAGAATGTGAGAACCATGACAAAGGTATATTCAGAGCCATGACCAACGGCTACACTTCCTGCAAAACCATTAACTGCTTTGGAGGACAACTGAAGTGTAAAAGGCAGGTGAATATGATCTAAAAAATAATATGATCTGATTCTAGCCAAAATCGGCAGCTGTAAGCTCACCATGTACAGGGGGATTCAGGAAGTGTAGGAGGTGATCGAAGCTCAAATCAATTCCAATAACAACAGTGCTGCTCTGAGATTCGCAGTGTAGTCGTTCCTGAGAGCGTTTTACCCTTGAGTATGCCATGCAGTGTAGTTCATGGTGGCGGCCATGTGATTATTGGTCGCGCACGAATGTGAATCATGATGTGGCCACTGCTCATGGGTAAAGTGAAGGTCGACGATGGCCCGTGGAGAAATATGGAGGATGGGGAAGCTGCAACGGATTTGATGGAGTTTAAAGTGGTGGAGGGGGGTGGGGGATCCGCACAGACTCGTCATATCTTGCCATCGGTTTCCGTTTCTCGCGGTGATCGTGCGGAAGAGGAAGAGAGCGCTAGACCGCGACATTGATGGTGAAGAGGGAGAGCAAGGCGTCCAGGAAGTGGCGAGATCCATTTGGTGTATGCGTTGATGACGATACAGAAGACTGGGCTGGTTCATCACGTGAATATATTAAAATTTGCAGAAAAATAAGATCTATCTATCTACACTCAAATATTACATATTTGTAAAAAAAAATAAGTGAAACATAAAATATTATATATAGTTTAAAACGGGCATAAAAAATTCAAAAACGATCAAAACAATACGAAACCTTTGCATGGTATCATATTATGTGACATAGTTATAAGAAAAAATATCAAACCCGGTATATTGATTATGTCTGAAAAAACCTTCACAAAATGACCTATCTCAATTGAGGTTTCTTGGTTTTCGGGTCAAATTACCAATGTTATGGCTAGAACCGAGGCATAGTTTGTGATAATGTGCCCATATTGTGCATACATGTGCATCATGGGATGGAGAACAATGTTGCAGGAGAAAGTTTTCTTTTCATCGCACAAAAAAGCTATTTTTCATTTTCCGAGCACAAAAAACGGAAGGTTTTGTGAAGCAACCACCAAATGGATAATTCAAAATGCTACCACCAAATTTTACAAAAATATTAGACCACCTTATATGGACAATGTCTCAACAGGGGAATCTGAAACCTTTCCGTCCACCACTGGTGAAAAAGATAAATTCCTGGCGAATCGATAGGAAGTGGGTCAGATATGAACTACAGGTACATGATCCGGTGCTTATGTTTTTTTACAAAAATCATTTTTAAGTTCACAATATGCTATTTTATTAAAGATCCAATGCAAGTTTAGCGAGGCTCGGCCCCGAGCTAGAATCTTCATGCCCATAGTTCGACAAAGTTTGATAATAGTTTAAAACAGGCATAAAAATTCAAAAACGATCGAAACAATGCGAAATCTTCGCGTGGTGTCATATTATGTGACATATTATAAGGAAAAATATCAAACCTGGTATATTGATTATGTCTGAAAAAACCTTCACAAAATGACCTATCTCATTCGAGGTTTTTTGACTTTCAGGTCAAATTACCAATGTTATGGCTAGAATCGAGGCATAGTTTGTGATAATGTTTCCATATTGTGCATACACGTGCATCATGGGATGATGAACAATGTTGCAGGAGGAAGTTATCCTTTTCGTCGCACCAGAAAATCATTGTTCATTTTCCAAGCACAAAAAACAGACGGTTTTGTGAAGCAACCACCAAATGGCTAATTCAAAATGCGACCACCACATTTTACAAAAAATACTATACCACCTTATATGGACAATGTCCCAATAGGGGGATCCGAAACCTTTCCGTCCATCCTTGGTGAAAAAGATAAATTCTGCCGAATCGGTAGGAAGTGGGTCAGATATAAACTATAGCTACATGATCCGATGCTCATGGTTTTAAAAAAAATCATTTTTTAGGTTAATAATATGCTATTTTATCAAATATCTGATGTAAGTTTCCTTTTAATCGCACAAAAAAGCCATTTTTCATTTTCCGAGCGCAAAAAGGGGGATTTTCTAAAGCAACCACCAAATAGCTAATTCAAAAATGGAGGGTTTGTGATTAGTTGATATGGATATCATATTTAGATTCCTTTCATTTTTATGATCAATTTAGACATATTATTTATAAAATTCCGATTTACGGATTTAAAGATATTAATTGTTCCATATTAAATAGAAAAACACAAAAAATTAAAATTATTATATTTTTATTTGAATTCAATAGTATTTTTATTTGAATCAGTAATATTTTTACCTATTCATTATTGTTTACTTAAATAAGTGTTTGTAGTTTTAAAAAATTAAAACATGTGACATAATGATATAAGAGTTAATAGAATTGATATCATAGTATTGACAACTAGGTATAAATTGCTTCGCGGAAACTGATTCGGAAGGAACTGAAAAGTTAAGCGTGCTGGAGCTGGAGTAGTGCTAGGATGAAAATGTAGTTAGTGTTAAAAATGTTCCAGGTGAGAGATTAACGATTCAAACAATTTAAAGATATAAAAATTCAAAAAAAAATTGATTTTTTTTGGATTTTTTACAACATGCCGTTATTATGCTGACGGGGCTATTCCGAGGGCAAGGCCGTCAGCGTAGCATACGCCAATGGCTAGAGCTACGCCGACGGTCAAAAATGCCTTAAACGAGAGAGACCTTTGTCGAGGAGGCTACGCCCAGGACAGCCGTCGGCGTAGCATACGCCGAGGGCATTTTAGCCTACGCCGATGCCTTTTTGCCCTAGGCGTAGCGTGCCGTTTCTGTAGTGGATATACTATTTATATATAGAAGATTATATGCCTAAACTTTTAGAAAAACAGCGTACATCTCATCTCATAAAATTCCAGCCGTAAGGTGTAGATCTAATGGTTAATATAATTTAGGTGATGTGGATCAACCTAGTGCATCGAAAACCACCCTTATATTGCTTTTACAGTATATAATAGATTCTCTTTTCCACTATTTGCATGTTGAGAGAAATCAGGTAGTGGGGATCTACTATTTATATATAGAAGATTACATGCCTAAACTTTTAGAAAAACAGCGTAGGCCTCGCCGAGCTCGAAGACTGCATATGCTCGAGCTTCTTCTTCCTCCGAGAAGGGAGGATCTTCCCCAACCTTAGCATGGAGATCTCCTCTATTGAACCAAGTGGTTTCGTCCTCGGCGTCAGCACATACGACTGTGTCTGGTGGTTTGCTGGCGGCAATGTGCATGGACCTGATCGTGCTTTCGCGACCTCGTGTAGGGTGCTCTGTGTTAGAATCAAAGATCTGGTTGTCATTTTCATTTTCTTCGAGATCTTTTTTGTAAAAGTGCACTCACAGTCTAATTAATGCAGAATAAGGGTCCTTCGAGGCCCTTCTCTACTATCTAAAAAGTATGAAGGTATTTCGTTTTCTGCCTCATCTCACTACGTCAATCCTTTGGTCGCACTTCGTCGCGCGCTACCCATCGCAGCAATCATCAGGATGTAATACCTGTTTCTCTCTTAATAACTCCTGAGCAAATTTTCTAGAGACAATCACGCGTCCTGTTATCCTCGCGCTCACCCTCCATACCAGTCGCAGACCTTGACCCACCTCCATGCCACTAGCGCGTATGGTGCCGCACGTCTGCTGATTGCGCGCGGCGGTCGCCGGTCTTCTGCTGCCCTCGCTCCTGCTCTAGGGATAGCACGGGGCGGCCATTATTATACGCGCCACCGGCCCAATCTCCCCCGCCCACCGTTTACCGGATTTGTCTGGTCAGTCTAAGATCCATCCTCGATCGAGGTACGATCGATTGGTTTGGTTCTGCTTCTATCCAGTTCATTCCCTTTCATGTCCTTTCTCCTCACTCAATTTTCTGTTTCTAATTGCAAATCCTCCACTATAGTTTCCGGCAAGAACTGGAGACCACCACCACTCGAAGAACAGGGGCGGGCGCTGGTGATGCGCCTCCTAAGTCCTATGTGTCCATGTGTCCCTCCCCCGCTCATGACCTCCTTGGCGAGGGAAGGGGTGTGGAAGATAGAACACCATATGTAGGGTATTTTATTTTCTGTTACTAGGCTATTTTGGCTTCATTATCGTGGGACAAGACCGTTTGTATTTGGGATGTATTCTAGAGCGGAGGGTGTCGTGTAAAATTTTCCAACACTCACATGTTCTTTCTTTGGCTTATATCAGAACAGATTACGGGCAGCATGCTAGATGGCTTGTTGATGTATACAATTTTTAGATCCTTTTAATGGCTTGTTGATGTATATAATTGAAGATCACATGGATATTTCTGGCGGGCGCCTCATAACTAGAAGAAGATCTGCAGCTAATACAAGTACAGGGAAGTACTTTTATTAGATTGAGCTATTCTGCTGACGGCAGCTATACGCATGCTGTATGAAATTGGAGAACAGGTCAGGAAATATTTTTTCCACAATCTCGCTATTGTTTCATCGTAATCACTATATTTTCAGTAGAAAATTGATATAAAGTGGCATCACAAACTTAACTTTATAGACTTTACCAGAAATATTTCCAGGTAGCATCACGAATTTTATTAGAGCAGGCGAGATATGACCACGCAAGGTCATCATTGTCGATCCTAACAGAATTCAGAACAAATCTAATGAAATAAAGGGGCGGTGACACAGGTGTGTGGAAAGCTAAAACATTGTTTAAAAGGGCTCTTTGCACCTTCTTGTTTTGTGAGCTACATATTGCTATATTCTTTTCTATTAACTAGCGGGACATATTAATTGGACAAGATGAATGCCGATAGACGAAATGAATTTGGTGTGAGTTTTATATGGATCTTGTTTGTCGATTACATAGTGTTGGCATGCCAGCAAAAGCAATTTTTGCATCTTCTTATAATTTTTATAATTGTTGCTACGAGCATGGAGGAAGCAAAGTGCTAGCAGCTCGATGACATCTGTTTCACGCTCACTGGAGGAGGAAGCTACGGCGCCCATAACCAAAGGAGATGACATGTCTTGATGTTAATGAGATAATTATGTGTTGAATTGTTAAAGGTAACAATTTCATTATTTGTAGTCTTATATTTCCAAGATATACAAACTGAGAGGGATTTTATGGACTCCTAATCAATTTTGTTTAAAATGTTACCTAATTGAGTTATGAGATCCAATTATTTGATTTTTGTCTCAGATAGGTGCTTATGGATCAACAATGTAGCTACACGACAATAACAAGCCCAAGGAACTCTTTGAAATTTTGCAGAAGCTAATTGCGCCTGTATCGGCGAAAGACATAATAATCTGCTTACCAAAATTAGCAAGGTGCATTATCTATTTTCCTCTTTTTCTCGATTTGATGCCTAACATCCTACCACTTTATGCTATCTCTCTTATGAGTCGTTCATTTGTTTAATAAGGAAGCACCTTGCTATTAATTTGGATAATCTAAATAGTTCATCTATCTATTATTATTGTGTATTGATCTGTAGTTTACATATGATGTACATGGATGATTTGTTCGATAACCTGTTAATATGCTATGGAATTGACGATATTTTGGGCTTTAGTTCTCAAGTGCAAAAATAACTACTTCATTAAGAGTAATGTTATATTGTTGCCTTTGGGTCAGATTTAGAGGCATACACACCTTTGTTTAATTTATACAATATATGTATTCTTTAGATGGTGAAAATTCATGATGTTTCTTCTCTTGTGGTTTCTAGGAACACTTATTTGTTTTACTACCAGGGACACTAAACATGTTAAGAACCGTTAGCTAAGATTTTATTATATTCTCTCATGGATGGGATATTTGGACACTAATACTTTTATAACATCTCAACTGTTTATGATAATAACCAGGTGCGTGATCCTCGCAGATGACCTCCAATCCTTAAAATGTGATATTTTGCTTACCATGGAGGACCGACGCCCTCCCTAGATCGCGAGCAGCTCCACAGAGGCGCGACTCAAGGCATGCATCAAGTTTCGGTCGAATCTAAGGTGAACCTGAGAAATCTATTGGGATTTTTGTTGGAGGTATCATGGTTAATTATTCGAACATATTATACCTATCCTTGACCAATATATTTTTATTTTGCAGTAGGCGCTGCAACCACACCATGATGCAGTCCAACACATGGCATTCACCATTGGTCCATACCATGCTACATCAACCATACCATCAAAGGTGAACTCATTCCATATCTCACCCTCCTTTGGTTATCATGTGAATGGGATCCTACTTGAGACAAGTGCCCATGCTATGATCAGGCCCATGATCATGACACCAAGAGGAGATGACAAGAAGACCCCAGAAACCAAGACCCCCAAAAAAGAGGCCTGGAAGAGAAGACACAAGAAGCTGTTGAAGCCAGACCGGAGTCTCCGGTCCAGACCGGAGTCTCCGGTCTACCACAACGGAGTCTCCGGCCCATCTCCGGACCAACCCCCAAACCAGCGCCCAGGACAGTCTGTAGGCCCCTCCGGATACGACACCGGAGATTGACCAGAGTCTCCGGTCCAGACCGGAGTCTCCGGACCTCTACACCGGAATCTCCGGTCCGAGTGTATCGGGCCTGTGTGCCTCAGACTGGGCCTGGCCCAAGTAACGCCCAGAACCTCCTGTTTATGTCTGTTTTACCCCTAGCTCGTGGCTGGCCTATATATAAGCCCCCACCCCTCCTTGAAACCCTAGAGTTGAAGATGAATGAAGGCTTGTGCCTAACCCTATATGGGAACCCCTCTCTATAGTTAATTTATGAGTTGTACAAGGCCTTGGAGTTCGGTGTTCGTCTCCAAGTCGTCAAGACCCTCCCCAAGTGTTTGGTCTCTCCTCGTCAAGGATTCTAGTAGTGCTAGGTCTCTCCCCCTTGGGATTCTACTTGGTTGCTACTCTCTCCTTTGATTTGGATTATATCATCCGCTTGCCGATCTCTCCTTTGGTGATTCTACCTAACGGTCTCTCGCCGAGGATTCTATTGGATTGATTGTTCGAGCCAACGGGAGCAAATCTAATCGGGTTGTGTTTGCGTGTGTTTGTATCTTTACCTTGTGTTTGTGTTGCGTTCATCATGTTCATCGGGTCTCCCCCTCACTCTCCGCCTCAAATCCGTGAAGATCGGGCCACCCTAGGGTCAATCCCACAAGGGACCCCATATCAACTGGTATCAGCAGCTTTTGGTTGCCACGGATTTGACTTCGTTTCCCCATATGCACCACAAATTCGAAAATACCAAAAATATTAGCCCCAAATTGCTTTTGGATCGATCTCTTGATTTGGTGAGTTGATTGTGGTTTTGGTCCATTAGAAACTTGTCCTTGGATTTGGTCTACCTTTGCCCTGCGTTTCCTAGCCCAATTTGGTCGAAATTTTCTGGATTTGAGGGTTAAAGGGGCGAATTTCCGCTCACGAACTCGAGTTGTTCGTCGTGCTAGAACCAGACCGGAATCTCCGGCCATCACACCGGAGTTTCCGGCCCCAACACACCGGAGTCTCCGGCCCTGAACAATTTTTTTGACCCCTTTTCCTTTTCGACTAATTCCCTTTGTGTGTTTGTGTTTCGCCTGAGTGTCTATCAACTAACAAGCTTCCGCAACGCCAACAACACCTTATGCTCGACATCGACACGGCGGAACTCGAACCATCCCTACACCAACGATTGCAGGTACAACATCACCACAAGGTATAACTTGCACCACCATTGTCAACCCCCTTCTTCCTGTGTGTGTTACCTAACCTATCGAGAGTAGCCCTCTTATGTTTGCCGAAGCACTGTGCGCTTGCTCTTGCATAGTCATGATATAGAGGCAATAACAAAATTGACTCCATAGAACTAAAAAAAAGCTTCTAAGCAAAAAAAACAAAGAAAAGATACCAATAGCTAAAGAGAGTCCAAAGCTTTTAAGCAAGAGCAAGGCAAGCATACAAATCCGTTGCTTCTCAACCTTGTTGCGAACGGGCTACGGTCTCGTCGTGCTAGCCACATTAATCTCCACCGTGTGTGTATAGTCGTAGGTTCTTGTCATCCTTTTTGACCTTTTCCTTTGACTTTGTTTTTGTTGGATTTTACCCACTTTTGACAAAAACCCTTTTCTTTTGATTGTCCCATTTGCTATCCACCTTTCTAACCCACCACCATAGGCCTTTGTGTGTGTGTCTTGTGTACTCGCTATTCGCTTTGCTCTCGACAAGAACAATCTTTACAATTTTTGACTCCGGCGAGGCAAGGTAGCAATTACCATTCCACCAATCTCACCATATCTATCAAGTGTGTTTGTGCACCGTGTCTAGGGCAAGTGGAGCTAGTGGAGATAGCAATTTCAACAACCAAGATGACTTTGTCACGCGCCACAACCTATGGGCGCAACGCCAAGAATTCAAAAATCAATTTGAGCGACTTGAGCACCGTCTTGATGATACTTTTCGAGAATTTGAGTACCGTGAGCGGCAACGTCAAGAGGAGCACCATGCTCAATTCCAAGCTCTTCACCAAAGTATTGTCAACCTTGGCAACCGACACGGTCATCGCTCAAGCTCGTCAAGTTCCTCCCGCACACACTCTTCAAGTCGACATGGCGAGTCTTCAAGGTCACACTCCCGACACGGAGAACCCCACCACCACAATGGGGACCAACAAGCTCGTCATTGTCGCCCTCAAGCGGTGGACCCAAATGCTCCTCAACCTCAACAACAACGACAAGAGCATGGTCCACCACCACACCAAGCAATCATCGACGTGCACCAACCTCGAGAACGCCATGATGAAGCGAACCACAATGATAGGCGTCGTCATCCTCCTCATAACCACCACGAGCAACGTCAACAACATCAAGAACCGGTATGGGACACAAGTGATGATGATGAGGATGCACGCCAAGCTCGACGCAATAACCGGCATGCACAACACCACCACCGACACCGTCAAGCTATGAATGTCAATGATGCCGACCAACGGCGAAGGAGAGACTTTGAGCATCATCAGGCTCATCCACCACAACAACCTCAAGGCAATCAAGAGCCTCCTCCTCCGCCTCCACGCCCTCCAAGTGACGCAAGTATGCACCAAGAACGTCGCAACAACTACCATGAGCGTGAGGATGGCAAGTTTGGGCGGCTCAAGTTCGTTATGCCCAAGTTCAAAGGGGAAGAAAATGCCGATGCATACCTTGAATGGGAGCTCAAAGTCGACAAGATCTTCCGAGTCCACAACTTTTCCGAAGAGAAGAAAGTGGCAATGGCATATCTTGAGTTTGAGGATTACGCCAATGTTCGGTGGGAAGACTACCAAAGTAATCGTGAGAAGCAAGAAGAACCACCGGTCACCACTTGGACCGAGATGAAGAATGTGATGTATGCAAGATTTGTCCCCGAGCACGATCACCAAGACCTCTTCGACAAGCTACAAAACTTGAAGCAAGGCACAAAGACGATTGAATAGTTCTATAAGGAGATGGAGATGACTATGATGAGAGCCGATGTGAAGGAGCTCGAAGAGCAAACAATAGCATGGTTTCTCAACGGTTTGAACCGCCCAATACGCAAAATAGTCGACTTCCAACCTTATAAGACTCTCGTCAACCTTCTTCACCAAGCAACCAAGGCAGAACGCCACTTGCAAAAGGAACATGCTTATGATAAGCAAAGGGCGTACTTCGCTTCAATCAACTCGAATACCCCCTCCAAGCCAACAAACCAAGCACAAAGCTCCTCCAAGCAATCCAAGACACCTATGGCATCCTCCTCCAACACAACAACGGATAATCCAGTAGTTTGCTACAAGTGTGAAGGAAAGGGCCACAAGTCTTACGAGTGCATCAACACAAGAGTCATGCTAACGGATGAGAACGACGTAACATACTCCGTGAGCGAAGATGAATTTGAAGCTTTGACTCAAGCAGCTATCACAAAGGATGCCGCAATGCAAGATGAGGACACGCTTCTATGTGAACATGATCCAAGCCCCTCACTCGTCATCGCCCAAGTCTTGACGGCCAACTCCACTCCTAGAGAGGACTAACGCCTCAACATCTTCCAAACCCGAGCCGGAATTGATGGCAAGTCTATAAAAGTTATCATTGATGGCGGAAGTTGTCACAACCTTGCGAGCATCGATCTTTGTGAGAAACTCAAGTTACCATACATGGAGCACCCTCATCCCTATCATGTCAAGTGGCTTGATGACAATGGCACCATTCAAATCAAACACAAGGTCAACGTCTCCTTCAAGATTGGTCCATACCAAGACACCGTCGAATGTGATGTTGTGCCTATGACAGTGTGTCACATCCTCCTTGGAAGACCATGGCAATACGACAAGGGCGCACTACATGATGGTACCTCCAACCAATATTCCTTTAAGTGGAATGACAAGACGTTTGTGCTCCAACCTATGACGCCAAGCCAAATTATCACTTCCAACATGACGCCGTTGCCCAAGATTAAGCAAGCTAAGGACCCTTGTGAGATGAGTGGTGAGAGAGTGATCCACCAACACTTCAGTGAGTGCTACAAGCCTCAAATGAGTGAAAAAATCATGAGTGCCACGTCGCATGCCACCACACGTGAGAAGAGTGATTTGAGTGCGACCAATACTAACAATCCATCATACAACTCTTTCTCCTTGTTGTCGGTTTTGCAGGATACACAACCTCACCCACCACCTACAAGGAACACGCTACAAGATCTCCAACGACATCTTCATGACAAGCTCAACTTCAAGATCTTCAAACAATTTGAACAAGGCTACGACACCGGAGATCCAACAACTTACAAGCTCAAGACCATGTGCACACCTCTCTCCCTATATGATGATGGAACTTCGTCGAGGACGACTCGTTTTGAAGCGGGGGAGATGATGCAGCCCAACACATGGCATTCACCATTGGTCCACACCATGCTACAACAACCATACCCTCAAAGGTGAACTCATTCCATATCTCACCCTCCTTTGGTTATCATGTGAATGGGATCCTACTCGAGACAAGTGCCCATGCTATGACCAGGCACATGACCATGACACCAAGAGGAGATGACAAGAAGACCCCAGAAACCAAGACCCCCAAGCAAGAGGCCTGGAAGAGAAGACGCAAGAAGCTGCTGAAGCCAGACCGGAGTCTCCGGACCAGACAGGAGTCTCCGGTCTACCACACCGGAGTCTCCGGCCCATCTCCGGACCAACCCCCAAACCAGCGCCCAGGATAGTCTGTAGGACCCTCCGGAGACGACACCGAAGATTGACCGGAGTCTCTAGTCCAGACCGGAGTCTCCGGACCTCTACACCGGAATCTCCGGTCCGAGTGTATCGGGCCTGTGCGCCTTAGGTTGGGCCTGGCCCATGTAACGCCCAGAACTTCTTGTTTATGTCTGTTTTACCCCTAGATCGTGGCTGGCCTATATATAAGCCCCCACCCCCTCCTTGAAACCCTGGAGTTGAAGATGAATGAAGGCTTGTGCCTAACCCTAGATGGGAACCCCTCTCTATAGTTAATCTATGAGTTGTGCAAGGCCTTGGAGTTTGGTGTTCGTCTCCAAGTCATCAAGACCCTCCCCAAGTGTTTGGTCTCTCCTCGTCAAGGATTCTAGTAGTGCTAGGTCTCTCCCCCTTGGGATTCTACTTGGTTGCTACTCTCTCCTTTGATTTGGATTCTATCATCCGCTTGCCGATCTCTCCTTTGGTGATTCTACCTAACGGTCTCTCGCCGAGGATTCTATTGGATTGGTTGTTCGAGCCAATGGGATCAAATCGAATCGGGTTGTGTTTGCGTGTGTTTGTATCTTTACCTTGCGTTTGTGTTGCGTTCATCGTGTTCATCGGGTCCCCCCCTCACTCCCCGCCTCAAATCCGTGAAGATCGGGCCACCCTAGGGTCAATCCCACAAGGGACCCCATATCACACCATGTACATTGGAACCTCCTAGGGATATCAGGGAGAGGAAGGAGGATGATCTATTCTACAAGGTTGGCGTTTCAGTTTCATTGTACATTATCTATTCATCATGAAAATGTTGAAAGAGTGTTACCCGACTGTACAATACTTAGATGAAATTTGTACTACATGAATGAGTGGACGTGACGACGACGGTTGCAGGTGGCGAACACCGGCGACGACAGAAGCGCACACCCACTATGGACATGGCGATTTGTTTTTGCATTCCTATGTGAACCTTCCAGTAATGTTAGTTAGTTTCGGTCGCTTGAAGAAACATCCAAATGATACGCTCTTTTTTGCGGGTTGCTGCTACTTTTTTATGTCTGTTTGTATTCGTTGCATATGCCTACTCAAATTGGTCGCCCATCATCTAAGGGCTCCTTTGATTCATAGGATAGGAAAACTATAGGAATATGAAAGACATAGGATTAGAATGTTATGTATACTTGAATCCTATAGGAAGATAAAGTGTCTTTGATTGTTGCAAATGAATTTTCCATGAGGTATGACCTAATGTTTTCTTTCCATAGGATTTACACTACTAGATTCCTATAGGATTATTTCATATGGAATATGTTCCTATAAATCAAACGTGTGTGTAGGAAATTTTCCCATAGGATCAAAATTCCTATGTAAATCCTATGAATCAAAGAGGCCCTAAATGAGATGTTTTATGGACTTCAGGAGTGCCAATTGTTGTTTATTTGCATCCTGAAAGAAGAGCTCTAAAAGAAATAAGTCTGATACCATTAGGCCATGAGTCTAATGAGTTCTACAACAACCTATTAAAGCGTGTTAGTGGAATAAGTAAAATAGAAACATTTTACTCAGGTTTCTATAGTAGACAACTCAAATATCCCTTACGTTACACTGTTTGACATGCTGTCTTTCATACAGAGAATTGCAGGCGAGTTGAGATGCTTGCAGAAGTCGCAGGCGTGTGATGATGCAGTGGGGGAAGGCAGCGAGGACGAGGGGATGGGGACAGGTGGCAGCGCCAGCGAGGCCCTTCAGAGGTCGTTGTACAGGGAGGAACGTCCAAGCGGGGTCGCTCAGAGGCCAAGGCAATCTCTGCTCAGTAAAAAATGGCGATATATTGATCTCTACTTCTCATTGTCATGTTGTACTAAATTGCAACCATTCCCACGATTTCTCAAGTTCTTTTATGGTTTCAGAGCCCAATATTGCAAAGTTATTGCTTTGAGGGCATAACCCACATATTTTTTGTTGGAACAGGTTGTTAGGAAATCACGGAGGAAGTTTTCAAGTCGAATCTGAATATAATGCAAATAGATGAACTGAAGTAGCATCTGAACTACCTACAAAGGTTAGCAATCTTTTGAATTTATAGTTACACTCAGGTACTTTCTGGATAGTAACAAAAAGTAAGCTATTGATGTTCTTGTAGACTCGTCATGGTCACTACGATTTGAAATAATTTTGATGACTTGAAAACATCATGGGTACATTAAATTCTTGTGTCTCGAAAACTAAACAAAATTATTAGACTTGCTAATTTACTGGTCGCTTGTTCTATCGTCTTGCATGTAAGAAAGTCCATGACGAAATTAGCTAGGAAAGTGTTTTGTTGCGTTTCCAAAGAAGCACGTGTGGTGTTAGATCATGATATGAGATGCTTGGCATTTTTGGCAAACGGTTTTACTACCGCTTATTTTATGTGTACAAATTGAGACATGGAAATAAGCAAGAGATCGCTCATATGTGATTCCTGAAAACATATAAGCTGTTTATAAAAGAAACTGAGTACGATTATGGAGACAGACGGAGGATGCCTCAATTGATTAATCCAATTTTTGGGAAATGGGGTGAGGAGCTGGTTAAGGTGACTTTGTGGGCCCAAGACCCAAGTATTATTTTTGACATGCCGATCTAGGAAGATATGGACGATTTCTGTGCATGGCAGCCTGATGCAATAAACAGTATAAATGCATGGAATAAACAGAGGAAGTCGGAAGCTGTATGTTTGCTGGTCAGTAAATGGGTTGCCGATTCAATAGAATTTTATCTAAAAGGGGTGTCCACAAGTTCAAAATAGGAGACTAAATGGTGTTTCCAATTGGCGGTACTTTGAAAATCTACATGGATGGGGCCTTCTTTCCTGGGACTAACCAATGGAGGTTGGGGCTTTATCATCCGAGATGCTGACGGTGATGTGCGAGGATCGTGGTATGGACATCTACATCACATTAGAAACCCCCTTCGTGTGGAGACGGATGCATGCCTTCATGCGAATGCAGGCTGCAACAAACTGGGCATGTCCAATGTACACATCGAGAGTGACTCTACCACTCCTTCTAAAGCACTCCAGAGCTCCAACTATGACTGTATGCCCAATGGCGTCATGTTTAAGGAGGATAGGGCTTTTATGTGTTTAAATTCTAATTCCCGTGTGAGTAGCTATTGTCCCAGGACCTGTAACAAAGCAACACATGTTCTTGCTGCTATTAGTGCTAGGTGTGAGCGTGATGATATGTTGATTATGACTGAGGCCACACCTGACATTATAAAACTATTCTATTTAAAAAAAGTTAGAGACATGTCAGAGTAAAACACAAGCTGCTCAGCTAATCTATATTTCATTTTTAGTTAGTAGCAATGAAAGAGTGATACAAACTGAAGCTTCAGATTAAGAAGAGTTCACATCCTTTTTTGTTATTGTCCATCCAAGAACAAGAACACAATGCATATTTCCATTTTTATGTGTTTAGATTGTTCTTGGAAAATAGAAGAAAAAAGATCCAAAATCAAGAGCATTGGCAACAGATGGTGAAGAGTAGAAGAAAGGCTATTTTCATGTGTTCATGACTTTCTCAGAAATCTGAGTTTCATTACTGAAATTCCACGACCATTTATCCTTTATTGTATTTTTATATTTATAAATTTTTATCTTCCGTTGCAACGCATGGGCATGGTTCCTAGTCCTAGTTAAAAAAAAAACACTGTCCGATAGCCCAAACAAAATAAAATCGAAAATGCCCATTTCAACAGCAGCCAGCCCACTAATTCAACGGACAAAAGGCCCATGCCGAGTCGCGTGCAACGAAACAAAACAACCAGCCCGTCTCCTCCAACCTCCCCAAAACCCTAACGCCTCCCCTTGCTTCGGCTCGTGCAGCTGCCCGCACCCACGCCACCCGCCCGCCATGGCCGACGTCGACATGGACGAGCTCCCCCAGACGCCCCGCTCGGTCGCCGGCGACGACACCGACCTCTCCATGTTCTCCGGTGAGTCTGACCTCGTCGCGGCCATCCTCGGCCGCCTCGGCCGCTCGCAGCGAGAGGACGACCAGCACCTCTGCGCCACCGCCGCCGCCATGGCGCAGGCCGTCAGGGACCAGGGCGTCCCCGCCACGACCGTCGCCTACTTCGCGGCGGCCTCTGCCGCGCTGTCCCCGCTCGCGCGCGCGGGTCCAGGGGCCGCCGACCGCAACGTCGCGGGCGCGCTCCTCGCGTTCCTCTCCGCGGCGGTGCCAGCGCTCCCCCTCGCTGTGGTGCGCGCCCGCGGCCGCCAGGTCGCCGACGACGTGGCGCGCGTGCTCGAGTTCCCTTCCACGCCCGACCCTGGCGTGAGGGCTGGGGTGAGGTGCCTCGCGCATTTGATATCCGCGGGAGACAAGTCCAGCTGGGAGGCAGTGGAGCCACTCTACGCCGTGGTGTTACGGCTCGCTTCCGATCAGCGGCCGAAGGTAAAGTACCTTTCATCCGAGTTAATTTTGTAGCTTACTGGGACATCTAGTACAAGATGACGTACATAATTTTCATGGCTTTCAGTTTTTCCAGCAATGTAATTAGCCTTACTCAGTCCAAATTGCAAGTGTCCAATCATCAAGTAGTAGAAGATTATTCATATTTTACTATAATGCTCTGCAGGTGAGAAGTCAATCTCATTCTTCCTTGCGAGACATTCTCCTGAGTTTTCAGCGGCAAGCTATTTTGGTTCCTGCGAGCGAAGCAATAGCAAGCGTTTTTGAACGATTTCTGCTGCTTGCTGGTGGATCCAATGATGCAAGTAAAGGTTCATCGGCAGAAGGACCTAAGGGGGCTAAAGAGGTCATATGTATTTTAAATGCTCTTAAGTGCTGCCTTCATCTCATGGCATCCAAGCCTTCCAATACCATCTTAAAGTATTTTAGACCGCTCTTGGATCTGCATCAACCAATTTTGACAAGGTGTATATTGGAGATTCTGCATGTTGTTGGTGACAGTCCAACTGTACAGCTTAAACCTGATGTGCTGTTGGATCTTATGTGCTCTTTGGGACTATCTGTCTCCACAGAAAGAAAATCAGGAGATGAACTGGCTTCAATTGCACGGCTTCTAAATGTCGGCACTAGAAAAGTTTATAGTCAGAATAAGAATATCTTCGTTGTAAAGCTCCCTCTGATATTTACTTCGCTTGGAGGTTGGTTATTTTCATAAGTTTTGCATTTCTAAGTTTTTCCCATCAAAGCTTGGCGTTTCTAGGTTGTTCTATGTTATTTACAAATCATATTTATGTATTTTTCTGACTCTTTTCTTGAAAATTATTTCTCAGATATATTGGCAAGTGAATTTGAAGAAGCAAGGTTTTGTGCTGTGGAGACGTTCAAAGGATTAATAGATAATTGCATTGATGAAAACTTGGTGTCTCAGGGTATCACCCAGATTAAGGCTAGGCATCAAGGGATGCGATCTGATCCCACTGTCATAGAGAAGATATGTGCTATCCTAGAGGGCTTGCTAGATGTACGCTATACTGATGTCTGGGACAAATCATTTAATGTAATTTCAGAGGCATTTGACAAGTTAGGTAAGTACGCCTTTGCTTTAGGCTGGTCATAGTGGGGAGTAACTTGAGCTAGGGTCATGCACATGACACTAGTGTAAGTTACGCCTTTGCTTTAGGCTGGTCATAGTGGGGAGTAACTTGAGCTAGGGTCATGCACATGACACTAGTGTAAGTTACTACCTTTATAGTGGATAGTAACTTGTGTCTAGTAACATGCAAGGTCTTATTTATTAGCTTGTAGACTCATCTTGCCTTGGAGTGTGTGATGTTATGGTAACATAGCTAGTTACTCCAAGCCTCTCTTTCATCATTTAATGACATGCCATATCATCAAAATGCCTAGTTGGCATGCATGTGAATGCATGTTACCACCTTAGTTACTCCCACTGTGACTAGCCTTAGCATACAAGCCTTAACATATGTGCTGTTCCTAATGCTTTAACACACTCTCATTTAGTAGGTAATGCTTGAGATCCGTTTGCACTACTGAAACTTTTTCAGATAACTGATTCTTTTTTATTTTTGATGTACTAATATGTTGAAACCGCAATTTGTACATTCAATAGCAATCTCTTACTGGACAGCAAAATACAACTTACCAAAATCGATAGCAGAGCACAACTTTACCAACCACAAACAGCATTAAAATTGGCCTCTGCGTTATCTTGTCAATTCGACAGTGCTGGTGAACAGTTTATAATATTTAGTAGCTTAACATTATTGGAGTTCCTACTTTGTGATCTTTCATCTGGTCATGAAGATCTATAAATCTTTCAACATGCTTGTTGTGGGACATTGTTGTGTGCAATTAGCAATCTATGTTGAATGCTTTTCTGTTAAATGGATCGTCTTACTTTGTATGCTATTGCTCGTTAGTTTCTTAATATTAAGCTGTCAAAGTTTCTGAACTCATTTCTCATGGGAAACAATAGGAGAATCTTCATCTGATTTATTACCAGAAGCACTTAAGAACCTGGCAGATATGCAGAACTTGTCAGATGATGACTTTTCGTTCCGGAAGCAGGTATTTCTGTTTAATTATAGATGCACTTCGATCACCACATGTACTAATTTTAGAATTGCCCAACGGTGAAGGTTTAGGTTTGCAAAAACTTATGCTGCTTAAGATATTGCTAACAGTAGTCGTGTAGGCGATATATAAAGCTGTAGTCTGTAAACTTGCATTGCACGCCCTCCATACAAATACAACTTATTTGGGCTATACCGTGATTAGTTAACTTCTGGTTTACCTTCAAATGCTTCTCTTTTGCAGCTCAATGCATGTGTTGGTTCAGCAGTAGCCGCAATGGGGCCAAAGAATGTTCTTGATATTCTACACATACAGTCAGTAGGTGATGAAAATGAATGGATTCTCCCTATTTTAGAAAGGCACATTGTTGGTGCTAGTTTACAGTTTTTCTTGAGAGATATTCTGGGCATTGTTAGAGCTGTAGAGAAGAATATTCCCAAGGTATTCTGGAAATTCTCATTAATTTGTGCTGTAACATAAAAGGATTAAACCATCTCGCTTTGAACTCGACCCTAATTATTTTTCCAACTTCTGCAATGAAACAGCTTCTGAAAGACGATAAGCTTTTCTCTGCCAAGAGAGCTGAGGGTTATGTGTATTCACTTTGGTCTTTATTACCATCATGTTGTAACTATCCATGTGATACTTCAAGCACCTTCAGAGTTCTACAGAATGTCTTATGTGACACTCTCCAAAATCAGCCTGACTTGCGCGGCATCATTTGCTCAAGTATTCAGGTTCTTCACATTCCGCTGTTCAAATTACATGGAACTGCTATGTATGTTATAGTGTGTGTAATTTTCCTTCTGACTTATGTCCGTTTTAGATTTTAATTAAACAAAACAAGGAAGCTTTGTCAATCACTAGTGGAGAGGACATTCTTGTTGAGGATGACATACGCAAATCTGAAAGAAGAGCAAAGGAGTGTTATACAAAAGAGAGTGCAGATGAAAATTTGAAAGAAATACGTGCGTTCTCTCCAAAGTTTTTAGAACTATTATGTTCTATATTCTTATCATCCTCGAAGGACGCTATTGGATTCTTACAGGTATTTATCGCTGTTTGCAATGTAGATATGCTGTCATCTTGTTGTGGGGCTTGATCTTATTCTACCTTTTTTGTGATTATGTTCTGGAGCCTAGTATTCTTATTTGAATGAAGAATGCTTCTGTACCTTATGGATTATGCAAGAGTTTGTTGTGGTTGAGAGATCCATTTTTATTGCTGAGTACACGTAGTCGTCTTTTACTACTGGAATAGTTTGATTACTTTTAGTTTTAGCTTATAAATTTCTTGTATGGTGGGCTGGTCGTTCATCATTTTGAAGTTGATAACCTTCTCCATGGCTTATTAGAATCTTTTATTCTACAGCTGAAGTCTGCAACTTTGTCGTGCTAAACTGCTAATTGCCAAAATATTTTTTTTTGACAATAATGACGCAAGGCTGAACTAACAAAGTCTCTGTTTTGTGGAGTGCAATTTCAACACTCATTTGAGAATTTCATGATTGCATTTTGAATTGATTGACTGCGTTTCAGTATTTCACTTGTATTACATGAAAACACATAACTTACATTCCTCTACATTGGACCTATAGCCCGCGATAAGCGAGATAGCATCCATATCGGACAAAGACGTCGTGGGCAAGTTTTTCCTTGACACAATAAGGAAGTTGCTGGATGCCACGAAAGCTGTTAATGCAAAGCAAGTGGATGAAACTTCAATGCAGATTGATGATAATTCGAATGCAAATAACATGGCGAGGTTTGGCGGAGTTCATATTTTTATTGGTTCTTATCTGTCCACCCCTTAGATTTAGCTGAAGTCTGGTGTTGATCTTAAACCTTGATTTGAATTTTCAGGGCTCTTCTTTTGGACTTTGCAGCTTCATTAATGCCTGGATTAGCTGCAAAGTCAATCAATGTGCTGTTCAGCTATGTTAAACCTGCAATTAAGGTACATATATCCACATATTGTTTCATTGCCACTTATGTCCAATATGTTATGTATATTGCTCATATCTTACATATTTATTTTTGTTTGTAGGATACTGACTCATTGAATCAAAAGAGAGCATACAAGGTCCTCTCAATGTTACTTAAGGTTTGTTCCTGCTTTCAGTTTGCTACTTTATGTGGACTATTGCACATCAGAAAAAAGAAGAAATCTGAACATTTTCTGTATGGAATGTTGGATTACTTCAGGATGCTGAATTTATTGAAAGAAATTTAGATGTCCTGTTGGAATTGATGAATTCATCGTTGCCATGCCAATTTCCATCGAAACGGTACAGGCTTGAATGCCTACATCACCTTATTGTATACAATTTGAAGGTTGGTAAAACAAAATCATCTTCACAGTTTCTGGACAAATGTGCATATGTATCTGGTAGAGCAGTAACAAATGTGCATCACTTTCTTCTCTGCAGAGAAAGAGGGAAATTGTTAGTTCATTCCTCACGGAAATACTTCTTGCCTTGAAGGAGGTAACTGAAATAGTATATTATAGTTTTGTGCATTATTATTAATGTAACCAGGAATACTATCTAAAAGGCTCAAGTAGCATGCTGTCAGTTTTGACGTTTTTGCTTCTTATTCCCTTTGAAATGCACCACATAACTAAATTTTCTTGTTATACATAAGGTTTTTCTTTATCTTGTTAAAACAAAAGTATGTCACCTTCAGGTTTTCATTCCGAACAGAGTTTGGACGTCATTATTTGTTTATTCTAGACCTTGCTGCTTATACTGATCAAGTGGTCAAGTGTTGGATGGCATAATTCTTTTGCTCAACTTTTGTTACTGCAGCAAAGCTCTCATTCCTTTGTTAAGACAACTTTGAATGTGGTTATATAGTAAAGAAAGTCAGATGTGAGATTATGGTGATGAGTTTTATGTTTCTTCACAGGCTAACAAGAAAACCAGAAACAGGGCTTATGATTTGCTTATCCAAATTGGCCATGCTTGTGAAGATGCTGAAATTGATGGGAGGAAGGTCAACTTGCACCAGTTCTTTGACATGGTACATTTGTGTCATTATGCATTTTATTAATTTTAATCTTCTATGGGAAGTCGACTATTTCAGCACCATGCTGTTGCAGATTATCCACACTACCGTTAGAGATGGAACTTTGGAACCTTTAGGGTACCCTCTAGTTTAGCCTAGTTCAAACAAATGAACTAGTTTTCTCAAAAAGTGATATCTTGCCAAAACTTAGTCCCTAATGGGTACCAACTGCCATCCTTAGACTCTACCGTGACCTTCCTAGCATTTCCTCAGCATGCTCCTTTATCACCCTTGACAATTGAGATCTTTATCTTCTAAACAAAAGAAATGTGCTACATTGTTGGTTTAAAGTTGTCCGCTTTCATTTTCAGGTAGCTGGTGGTCTGGCTGGTCAAACTCCGCATGCGATTAGTGCTGCTGTGACAGGGTTAGCTCGCTTGACCTATGAATTCTCAGACCTTGTTGGAGTAGCGTACAAGCTGCTCCCGTCTACATTTCTCCTTATGCAGAGGAACAACCGAGAACTTGTCAAAGTAAAGAGCACCATACACTTCCAATTACGTAATCTATGATTTCATTTCAGCTTCTTTCACTAACATTGATATCGTGGTCAGGCCAACTTAGGATTTATCAAAGCATTAGTGGCTAAATCTAAAGCTGACGTGTTGGAGGAGCACTTGAAGGGGCTCGTTGCGGGTTTGTTGAACTGGCAAAGCGATAAGAAGAATTCTTTGAAAGCAAAGGTATCGATTGTTTGGTTTTGCTAGTCCACTGTTTATTTGTTAATTGGAATGTGCAATAAGTAAAAACAATACTCCCTCCGACCCATATTAGTTGACTTAGATTCATCTAGATACAAATGTATCTAGTCAAGTTTTAGTACTAGATACATCCGTATCTAGACAAATTTGAGTCAACTAATATGGGTCGGAGGGAGTAGTAAAATGTCAAATCAACACTTCTAGTTTCAGAAATGAATGCGTACTTTTGCATGGTAGTATTTACTCCATCTTCGGCGCCTGTGCTACTGTTGTAATATCAGGGAGATTATAGGAAGAATGCACACTCTGCATGTGACTGAACTGTTGTTCTTTTATCCGAGCCTGCTAATAACTTCAATGACATAATTAGGTATTTGAGCCTGCTAATAACTCCCCTTGTCTTATTATTAGGTGAAATCACTTGTGGAAATTCTCGTGAAAAAATGTGGTTTAGATGCGGTCAAGGCTGTGATGCCTGAAGAACATATGAAATTGCTCACCAATATCAGGAAGGTAAGTTATGATGTTTTTACAAATCTTTGGAGTTCTAAAAGAAACTAAAGACAGAAATAACGACATTTCCGTCTCGTTCTCTTCTTTTCAACCTTTTTGTTTCAAATGTTAACCAGATTAATGAGCGAAAAATGCGGAAGGGCAAATCATCTGAGGATGGGGAGGCCATGTCTATGACCTCAGGAGCTACCAGGTATACTGGCACAATAATTCTGTAGTTCAATGCCCAAGACTATTTTTCAAGACTTTTAAGCTCTGTTTATCATTTGTTATCTGGGACAGTTTGGGAGCTTAGACAAAATAAACCGTGTTTACTATAGTTTAGATCCAGAGTATCCACAATGTGTGCTCAATTGCCTGATCAATGTTGATGCAGGCACAGTGGATGGAATCACACACAGATGTTCTCTGATTTCGGAAGTGACGAGGAGGACTCGAACGGTTCATTTTCCAAACAACATACTGTTGCATCTCGTAATGGATCAAAAGCTTCAACACGGTATGTCTAGGTCATGACAAAGCCACACTCAAAAGCTGTTTGAGAAGGCTCATAATTTCTTACATTTTCTTGTACTAATGTCTAGGTCAAACAGAAAGCGCCAAGATAAAAGCTTACAGGAGAAGTCCATTGATCACTTGACTGGCGAGCCCTTGGATTTACTCGACCAGAAGACAATGCGGTTAGCTCTTAAATCAACAGGAAAAAAGAGGGCTGCACCCGATGACGATGACGATGATGAGATTGAGATGGACCCTGAAGGGCGTATGATAATACGCGAAGAACGGGAATATCGCAAAAAGAAGCCTGTCTCCCGTGATGAGGAGGTCGATGACAAGAGCTCTGTCAGGAGCCAGTCAGTGAAGAGGAGGAAGGTTGTCAGCAGCGGTTGGTCCTACACTGGCCATGAGTACACCAGCAAGAAGGCTGGTGGTGATCTCAAGAAGAAAGACAAGATGGAGCCTTATGCTTATTGGCCACTGGACCGGAAGTTGCTCAACCGCAGGTCGGATCGCAAGGCGTCCGCACGGAAGGGCATGTCCAGCGTCATGAAGATGACAAAGAGGTTTGAGGGGAAGAGTGCCTCTGGTGCCCTTGCAGCTAGGAGGACACAGAAACACAAGCACAAAAAGAACAAATAGAGTGTCCCGAGGAGACAAGGCTGTAGGAAAATTTTGTAACTGTACAGCGTGAGAGGATTTTGCGCTTGTACTGGCGTGTTTATGGTGCTGCCATTTCTTTACCTCTTTTCCTGAAGGTTTCTTTTTGACTGTTTGGTCTTGGCAAGACGTCACTTTCTGTAACTTTGACACAGTTGGCGTGCAGCAGATTCAGATTGACTGAATTTGAAGGAGTACAATTTTGATTATGAAACGGAGGAAGTATACTACAGACAAAAATTCTGCGGGCCTCGAAACTCTAGCCATCTCGATCCACAGGGTAGTGGATTCTGTCTCAACAAGAAAGCTGCATTGTTCAAAAATATCATTTTTGTGGATTGCGATGGCTAGAGTTTTGAGGACCCGCGCTCCAAGAGAAGGGACAACTGCCACCGTGCACTACCACTGTGCAAGGAAGCCATCAATTTCCCCTCCAAGCAGAAGACTTTCCCCTTCTCCAAGTCAAGAGTGGCCGACAAGATTGACGCGGGGGACCATCCCCCCTCTATACAGAAAGCGTGACGAAAGCGGAGAGGAGCATCTTTTACTCACCTGCCCTCTTCCTTGTCGCCCCGCCACATTGGCAGGAAGAGGACCGGTGCGCCTATAAAAAGAGGGACAACGCATCATAGTAAGGGGGTCCTTCCACCTAAGAAACCCTCTATACGGAGGCATGGAGAGCGTGACGAAAGCGGAGAGGAGCATCTTTGACTCACCTGCCCTCTTCCTATAAAAAGAGGGACAACGCATCATAGGAAGGGGGTCCTTCCACCTAAGAAACCCTAGCTTCTTCCTCTTAGGGGCACAAGATCCGATCGCTTGATCAACCTCTTGTATATGTAATCTCGCCAAGCTGTACACACACTACAACCAAGCAGGAGTAGGGTTTTACACCGCACGGTGGCCTGAACTGGGTAAACTCATTGTGTCATCCTTGCCGTGATTCTACCGTTCCTCGCCAAAGTTACAGAGAGGTCTTGGAGAGATCGTGTTCAGCCCCCTGCGTTCGATTAGGGCAAATACTAGACAAATAACTTCATATTATTAATTATTTAAAACAATGCCAATCACTGATGTCAAATAAAACGTCTTATAAGAAAACAACAAGGAAATCCCCTCAGGACCTCACGTCAACATTCCAAAATCACACAACAAATGAGAACGCGAACTATAATCTAGGTGGACATGTGACCCGAAGAAGGACACAACGCTCCAAGACAACACCTTTAAGATGGAATCTCATGAGTGAGCCTCTTTGGTTGAAATCAGCCAGCCGAGGGGTGATGACAATGCATAATGGCTGCAGGATCTCGACAGGAGGTTGCACACGATGGGTAGATGATGGGAAGATCTGCCTCGGCTGGGTGATGTCAGCATGGAATGTCCAGGTGGCCGTTGACTCTTTAGATGCACGAAAAAAAAACTTTTGGGCTTTGCTTTTATGAGCACCTATTTGGAAGGAGGTTAGATTAATTTGGAGCACACGATGATCACGTCAGAATTGTAGTTTTTATTATTTTTTTTGCAAAAGTTTCACCGATCTATTAATAATCATCAACGGTAGTACAAAGAGTCGCATGTGAAAACTTCAGCTTTTCTCTTTTCAGTCAAAATTGTAATTTTTTATTATTTTTGTTTATTTATACTGATATTGATGATTATTTGATCGGAAGAAGATTTTTTGCTAAAAAAAGAAGAAGAAAGTGACATTTGTTTTTGGATGGAGAGTGCCTTTTGGACTCCGTAGCGCAGGAATGCTCTGTTCCGCGCCGTCACTTGACTTTCCATTTTGAGGTTCGGCGCTGTCACCCGATGATTGGTTGGAAACGTGTGGGAGCTCCCTCGCTGGTTACCTTTCTGGCAGTCCTTGTTTTTTCATTGGCAGTTCGTTGCTTTCTTTATGGACGAACTAGTCTTCGTCTCCAGTCTCCACCACCGCGACAGCACGCCGCAATCCAGACTCCGGCTGCACGGCGATCGCGATGAATTCACTCTACTCCCGGCCGATCGCCCTCTCCGCGCCCTCCTCCCGCCTCCGCCTCCGCACCAGCCGCCACCTCCCCGCCCGCGCGAGCTCGACAGGCCTCCCCTCTCCCCACGTCCTCCGCGCCGGCTCCGGTTCCGCCGTCCATCCAAGCCCCTGCGCGCCACGCCTTCTGTTGCTTCCCCTCTCTTCGAGCAACGGCGGAACAACCGGTGGATCCAAGGGCAAGCTCCCCATCCCCTTGGGTGGAGATGGATGTGGCGGCGGCAGCAGCGGAGGCGGCAAGCCAGGGAGCGGAGACGAGGATGGCAATTCAGGGGAGGGCTTCCGAGTGCTGGACCGTATCGTCAAGTTGCTCCGCCGTCTGCTTCAGCATGGCGTCTTCAATGGGCCACTCCTCGCCGGCGACTTCTTGGCCACTATGCATAGCTGGGTCAGCCTCAGCACAGAGGTTTGCGACAAAAGTCCTCCGTAATTTCATTGAGTCAATTCTTGTTCGTAATGCAACCGTTTGTCTAGAAATCGTTTCATTCCATAATTCCGTGCGGCTGCCAAACATGATTCTCAGATTGGAGTTTCAAATTGGGCAAATGAAATAATGGCAACAATGTGATTTCATTTCATTTCTGCCAACAAATGAAATGAAGTGATGGCTTCCAAATGAGCCCTCAAAGAATAGCAATTCGGAGTTTTAATGACACCCGGATGCTTGATTTCGCGTAACTGATTTAGGGGATGTGGATTGCGGTTTACAGTAAAATATCTGAAAAGTAAAATCTCTTCCAACAGCACTGTATGCTCTGCTTGATTTCATGCTATTCTTTTTTCTATAATCAGGAAATGCAGTCTCCATTTGGGTCTCACTCTTCCAACAGCACTGTATGCTCTGCTTCTTTACCTTTTTGTTGCACCAACCATCCTGAAAGCATTATGGTTTTGTTGGCTTGTTAATGCTTCCATTTTGACATTACGGTTTTGTTGGCTTGTTAATGCTTGACAGCATGAAATCATTCGAATGGGAGACGATGGCAGCAGTGATGATGAAACCAAAGTAATCATACCTGTTCCCCAGGATAATCACTCTGACAGGAGCAGCAGGACTAGTTCCAATAGAAACAAATACAGCACCAGGACTGCACAAGTGGTGAGAAGCTGACGTGGTTTTGTCTCGCTCTTGTTATCCTCCTAATGTTCTCTTTGCTCTCTGACGACTTTGTCTGTCCGATGATGCGTCACAGGGAACGAAAACAACAAACAGCCAAAATCATCATGTTGATATGGATATTTCTGATGGTCAAATTCTTTCGGACGATGAGAAAAAAATGAAGGTTCAATCTCGAAAAAAGGAAAACCAAACACTTCAATCTCGAAAAAAGAAAAACCTAACACTTCAATCTCAAAACAAGAGAAACAAAATACTTCAATCTCGAAAAAAGAAAGAGGTAACTTTTCCCCCTTTAGCTAATGTTAGATTAGTAGCCTGCTACCTATCATTCTTTATCTGCATATCAGTTCATGGCATCTCTACTGAAAATTCATTTTTTACTCTTGTTAGTTTGATCTTCAACCTATTCCCTTAAAAGAGAACAACCAGATACTTCATAATATGCTAATGTTTCTTACTGCATTTTTTTTTACTCAGGGTACACGGAGTCAAGTCTCCAACACCGCAAACTCTTTAGTTGCTGCTGCTTTGGCTCTCCTCCCTTATTGGGGTATTTGTTGCTCTGATCCAGCTCAGATTATTTCCAAACTTTGGAAGGATGCCCTTCACATAGCATACATCTTCTTGTTCTTCGTCACTATTATAGTGTCAGCTCATTCTTCACGATTCAAGGATGCAAAGTTACCTGTTAATGCTGGATTCAAATTATTAGAGATAGTGCAGCTTCTACTGCTTCTGTTCTTTTGTGTGGCAGCATTTATACCACAGCATGTTTGTAGAGGTGTGTCCACTTGGGCAATATGTCCGTGTATCGGAGTTTTATTCATGATAGTGATCGCTTGTGATACTGAATTTCAGAAGAAGGTGTAGTGCCTTTTGATTATATATAATAGTTCATTTCAAATTAGGAAGTAACAAGAACATCTTTCATACTAGTGTCTTGGTTCCTTTTCTCTTTCAGACGGTGATTAACTGCATAATGGTTCCCTGTCAAATGGTGATTAAATGCACAAAGGTTGTGTATGCGAAATTTCCGCAGCGGCTGCCACACCTGAGCCTGCCTGAATGTATAAAGACTAAGTTCAAGAAAATGCCAGAGAAGCAGATTTTCCCAGGCTTGCCCATGGAGCCGGTTTAGACAGAGTAAGCATTCTACAGTTTTTCTACTTGTTCACATTCTAGGTTAGCTGAAAGTAACAGAAGTGGAAGGCTATTGTTGTCATGGGTTGTAACCCCATCTATTCTTCGAACTTTGAGATAGTATAGGAGAATATAATTTTGCATGAGTATTACGTGTTTTTTTTTTTTGTTATATGCAGTGCCACTGGTTGTATGAGATGATGTATTTAACAGATGTTGTTTCTTGACTACAGAGAACCCTAGATGACTTGCTCTCATGTGTACTGGGCATATGACATTCCTGGAAGTGAAGTGAATGAGAAGATCAGTCGCTACCCAGAGGATTGGGAACAAAACTTGAAACTTTATTTCTCTTGAGCCATTGTTTAAAGCAGTAATTTGGCTGAACTTGGTAACGCTACAATTTAAGTGTTTTCTTCACGATGTGTGCTGCCAGGCAAATAAGTGTAGTAGTACTCATGACATTACTTGAAACCTTTGAATAAATGTGAGACGTATGGTTTACCTCGTTCGTTCGGTTTCGACGGGACAATGACACCTGCTCGCTCCACGAGTATTTTTTCATTTCGGAGATGAAATGAAACAACCGTCGTTCAAGCCCATTCCATCCTCTTAGAGAGAGAGATTTTAATTTTGTTTTGAAGAAAAGGTTGCCGACTTTTCACTGCATTAAGAAGAGAGGGTACAGGAGTAGCAGGTACAGCTTCAAAACAGAGAGAGAAACATTACAGGATGCCGGCAATTACATGCCACAGCGAAGAGAGCAACCAAGAAACGTACCTTGTCAGGTTCGCCGGGTCCGGCCATTTTTGTTTTCGAAATGGAGGGTGTGACCTCTGCATCGAAGATATGCATACGGCCTTTATTGGAGCACGAGGTCGTCCAGCCATGATCTTGGCGAAAATCCCCTGTAGTGTCGATGCCCGGCGGTTGAAGATGCGAGAGTTTCACTCCTTCCAGCTCGTCATCCAATCAAGTTGAGAAAGGGCAGTCCATCCTTAATCCTTTCCGGCTCGGCTTTGGAGTCCAGGATCTTGTCTCTTCAAGGCCAGTTATCAAGATTGCAAGGAGCAGCAGCAGGGACGAAGCGGGTTGGCAGATGACAGGAGACAAGCACGATGCTTCACTGATCACTTGATTGGCGAGCCCCTGAAATTTACTCGACCAGATGTTTTAGCTTTTGTGAAGCATGTTTTAATATTCACAAAAGATAAAACATCTTATATTATGAAACGGAGGGAGTAAATGACTAGGACAGTGCAATACAGCGCCTTAACGCACGCTGACAATATTTGAGTCAAATCTTGAGCATTAATCATCTCAAGAAGAAATATATCTTTGCCAATAATTGTTAACGCAAACCAAATCTTTTGCATTAATAATTCTTTGTCATATAGTAGTAGAAGCTATAAAAGATATTTGTTCGGGACTAATTAAATGCAAAGAAAACCTTCTAATAATGAACTAGTAGCCATAAATTAATATTTCAATAATAACCTTTTGATTTCAGGTTCCCTTTAAAGGAGACCTAGGCGCAGATCTTGCAGCTCATTCTCTTGTACTGCTGGCGTGAGAACCATGGGTGACTTCACTCTCTTTATCTTGGTTCTGTGCATCCTACGTCTCGCCCATGGCATAAGTGGAGGCGGACTCCATGCTGCAAATCAGGTGCGTGGCGTGTGATTCATATTTTTTCCTACTGTACCATATCTTGATTAATTGAAGACCAAATGATGAAATGACCCATGTTTTATTTCAGGAGGAAATTGGTAACAGCTCGAAACCAGTCGACCTAAAGATCGTTGGTGGTTCGGGTGCACCTCCTGCAAATCTGTCACTGTTTTTCCCTGATGATGGCGTCAGAACTCCCTATGTGAGTATACTACTCCCTCCTGTTTGAGTACAACATAATCTCAACAATTTACCTTCTTTTTTGTGAGCAACACATATAGACCTTTCGTGGTGAGAAACGATCTAAACAATTAACCATTAGGTTGAATCTGCATGGGGTGTGTGATGCTGTTTTTGAAGTATTTGTTGGGTGATGAAGCTAAATCCCATTTAAAAAGTAGATTTGCGTCTGAAACTCTGAATATATGCGAATCTTGAATAAATGCATGGCGTATGCACCTAAATCCACAAATGTAAACACATGGAACACAACAAGAGTCAAGTTGTAACAGTCATTTAAAGGAAATTGCAGCTATCAAAATGGACAAAAAATTGGTAGAAACACAATATATCTCTACCATACTAAAGAGAGCCTTAACTAGCTAGTGACATTGCCATCTTGAAATTACTGAACCTTTCTACTATCAGAATGCAGCATATAAAACACAAGCCAAGCGGGATTACTACGGGATCCAAGCTACAATAGATGTACACAGTCTCAAATTGCAGGAAGGTCAACACAGTGGAGCCGCGTTGATTATTAAGAACACGAACGCTTTCGACCGTAATATGCTTGTTGTTGGATGGCATGTAAGTCTCTCTTTTTTCATTTATTTCGTTTTTCACTACATGTCCAGTTTTTGAAATGCGGTGTGTTCCCCATTCATTTACAGGTTTATCCATGGTTGTATCGGGGCAATTCAGACACTCACTTTTTCACTTATTGGACGGTAAGATCAACACTGTCATGTATATCTAATATGCATTGGTCTAGTTTTCTTGTAGTCACTATTTTTTTTCACTCGTTGATTTGCATCATATACAGAGCGATAATCAAGGATGGACAGGCTGCTATGATTTGACCTGTCCGGGATATGTTCCTGAGAAAGGCGCCGTAGTTCCAGGAGCCACATTGCGTCCCATTTCTGAATCCAATGGAGCAAAGAAAACCATCAATCTAAAAGTTTTCAAGGTAAGAGAAACATATTTATCTTGCAAGCCGTTGATCATCATGAATTTGTACAAGTTGCTCTTCCATGTCGAGTTTTCAGTTCTTGAGTTTGTGTAGGACAAAGTGACTGGGGACTGGCTGGTCCACTGTGGAATCAATTCAAAGCGACGCTTGATCGGGCGCTTCCCTAAGACCTTATTTACCACCTTGGCTTACAAAGCATCCGAGATGCAAGTGCGAGGTTTTGTGCTGACCGAGGCGACTAATTTGGCCCCAATGGGCAGCGGATTCCGTCCCAACAACAGGAGAGCTGCATCGTTCGGACATATCCGTTTCGTGGATCAAAATGGCAAGAGTTTCGTGGCCCCGCAAAATTTCGTACCCTATGTAACAAGCGAGAAGACCTACTCCGTGTCCAACATGAGCCCCAAGGGTGCGTTCAAGTATGGCGGGCCATCTGAATGACAATTTTTCGACTGCCAATGGCTGGTTTGGACCGCATGTAACAGACAACAAAACTCGTTTCTGCATCTCTTGTTATTTTTTTTTGCAATGGTAGACACTCGGACGTTATGGTCTTATGTATAACTATGTCGCCGATGGTTCCGCATTGCCCCCTGACGACTCATCGCAATAATATTGTAGGACTTGGTTAAGTTATTTACATTGTTCATCTGGTGAAATCATGTATTAGAGGTGTGATGTTTTTGTTATCTTGGAGTGTGCCACACTCTCTATATAATTCCTGGTTCCACAAATCATATTCATACTTTCAATCATGATGGAACCATCTGATTAATTTAGATGGTGCTGATTAATGTAGTTACTCGTTGGGAGCCTCCAACTAGAACATCAGAACTGCTTGGAATCAAATGTAGGTTTTATTACATTCTCACTTTTTCTAACTTGTCATGGCAAGAAAAGCTGATGGAGTAAGTGTAAATGCATTCCATAATGCAGTCTATCTATCGAGCAGTGTCTCGCACCATCACGGTATTAATCCCGAAAGCAGACATTTCAGCCAAAAATTGGGCTCATGAAAATATAGTGCATAAGAGGAAATGCCCAAATTGTTGAATGTGCTTTCTTATAGAATCACCTCATTGTACTGAAAACTAACCAACATCCATACAATGGTTAACGACTCACTTTCTCCTGTTAAATTGCAGACGCAATGAGAACCAATCAGGGTTTAAGTTACACCCCTTGGGTCGAATTTACTCCGCAGAATGTATGGTAAGTTATGTAAGCAATGCCTTCAGGTGTGATTGGTTTAGTTGTGGTTTTTCAGTTGTCGGCTCAATTTCTTAAATAGAAGATAATTTAAAGTCTGTAAAATCTTCAGCATACATCTTCATTATTTTAGGAGTATTTTTTATACGCACTCCCTCCATTTTAAAATATAAGATGTTTTAGCTTTTGTAAAACGAATGTAGTGTGTGGTCCTATATTCGTTTCATAAAAGCTAAAACATCTTATATTATAGAACGGAGGGAGTACATGTTACTAAAAAAATTAAAATTAGAGAATAGCGAAATGTAAAATATTTGTGATAAATATAAAAACATTGTTTTGGGTTGATCAAAATAATTTTAAGATACTGGTGGCCGAAGTTAGGAACAGATATCAACTAAACCTTGGTCTAATAAAAAAATATGGGCTTTGTATTTCTATGTTGATCACAAGTGTATCCTAAAATATTTAGGAACCATAGTCGATCTGGACCTAGGTTCAGATGTACGTGGAAATTTTCATCTCCTCGAAATAAATATTTCAAAGCTTCCAAGAATCACGAAATAAATCACGCGTGTGTAGATATGTGATAAAAAATAACTCATGCAAAGATGCGTAACAAGTTATGAAACAAATGCAAACTGCGCAAACATCAGTAGTTTACACATCTTTACATCATGTTACAAAACTGTTATCTATTGAAGCATGACTGAAATCAAACCAAATATGTCCAGAATGTTTCTTAGATCCACTAAAAGTATCTAAAACTGGTTTAAACTTGTTTCTCATGTTTTTAAAAATCTACTGAAAACATACATGAAATAGGTAGAAACACGTTTGAAATGCCTCAGAACGCCCAATAGTGCTTCCTATAGAACAATATACACAGCCCCGTGTTGCTCCCCCAATGGATGACACAGGCGCGTCCCTAGCCGGCAGGAACCGCTACACCTCGCCCCTCCTTCCCTGCCGTCGTGCAAAGCCCGTGCAGCATCGACGGCGGTGGGCCTTTCTTTCCCGTCCGCACGAGGCGAGCTGAGCGAGGCAGCGCCATCTGTGGTGGCGAGGAACAGCACAAGCACGAAAGCAAGCAGTGAACTAGGTTCTGCGCAAGCGCGCAGATGGTTGGGATGTCACGCAAGCGCGCATGGCGGGATGACGTTGGCCTCGCCGCGGGCGGGCCCGATATGGGACTCTCCGGGCTTTGGCGGGCTGGCTCCATGGCGGCAGCCGGCAGGCGGGGGAGCTAAGCGGGCCCTGACGTTGGATGGTCCGCGGATCCAGGCAGTGGCGATAGCCGGTCCTGGGAGGCATGCGGTGGTTTGGCCGGGAGGCCCAGACCCGGCGCAGGTCAAGATTTTTTCGCCCAGGCGGTGTTTGGTGGTTGGCAATGATGCTCCCCTGCCCAGTCCTTTGTGCTCCCTCTATTAGAGCTTCCTTTGAAAGAGACGAAAAGATGCTACTCCAGGAGAAAGCCCCACGTCAACTCCGGTCGGCGCCGATGATGGCGGTGCCTCGTGAGTCGCGATCCTTCTTGAAGGTGTCACCGAGGAGCTACATCGCCTACCACTGCGTGTGTTTTGCGATCTCCGAGTGAAAACCTAAGCTGCTTTGAAGCGGGCGACGACAACATCTATGCCACTACCTTCTTGAAAGCGCCACCTTAGAGTCCTAGACCTTGTGGTTTGCGGGTTGCGGCAGCTATTGATACGTCCATTTTGCATCACTATTCTATATCATAATTTGCTGCTATTCATTGATATATTTCATATTAAGAGGTGTTACTTATGTTATTTCATATATTTTTGCATGTTAGATGATTCTTGGAGGACGAACTGCCGGAGTCAGGGTTCTGATGGAAAAAGCGGTGTCTAGATGCAATTTTCGCGAAGATCAGAAAAATACCAGAAAATATACGGGAAATTATATTTTTCCAGAAGACGAAGGAAGCCATAAGAGGAGGCGGGGTTGGGCCACAGGGAGCCCACACCCCCCAGGCGCGGGCCACCCTGGGCCGCGCCACCAGGGGGTGTGGCCACCCTGGCCCACCTCTGGCTCCGCCCCTTCGTCTATATCTTCCTCCCGAAACCCTAAAGTTCGGGGAGCGACCATAGAAAGATTCCGCTGCCTCTGCGGGGCGGAAACTACAGAGAGAGAAAGAGCTCTCTGGCAGACAGATTTCTGCCGAGGAAATTCCTTCCCGGAGAGGGGATATCGTCGCCATCAACACCGTCATCAAGCTAGACTTCATCGGGATCGTCATCATCATCCATAGCACCATCTCCACCAGCACCATCATCACCACTCCATCCCGCTGTAACAATTGTGTTGAATCTTGCATAGTTGTTAGCGGAAACTTTCCTGGTGTTGATTACTTTTGTAGTTGATGCTTGTGAGTGGAACCATTGAATTATTGTTTATATTTAGATTGTTATTCAACATTATATCATCTTTGATCTTGATCCATATGATGTCTCGTGAGTAGTTCATTTAGTTCTTGAGGACATGGGAGAAGTCATGTTGTTAGTAGTGGAATTGTGTTGAGGTATTATTCAATGGTTAATATTTAAGTTGTGGTGCTATTCTTCTAGTGGTGTCATGTGAACGTCGACTACATGATACTTCACCATTTATGGGCCTAGGGAAATGCATTGTGTATTTGGGTACTAATTGTGGGGTTTCCGGAGTGACAGAAACCTGAACCCCCGTTAGAAAACCTTTGCACAAGGGAGTGTAGGATCTCAAAGTTTAAGGCTATGGTTAGGTTTTTATCTTAATTGCTTTCTTGTAGTTGCGGATGCTTGCAAGGGTTTAATCACAAGTATGTATTAGTCCTAGTAAGTCAGTATATTAGCACAGGTTCACCCACACAACACTTATCAAACCGGATAAGATTAATCAGCTATATGAAACGAAAGCACTTGACAATATTACCATGTGTCCTCGAGAATGTTTGGTCCTCATTAGTAATATCACCGGCTTGTACTTTGCTAAGAAAGGATTGGGACACTTGATGTAATCATTCGTTGTCTTTATTTACTTGCACTTTATTTCCTTGCTTTATCAAACACCCCTAAAAATCCGTTTGCTAGTATTTACAGAGAATTCTTGAGCCAGGACCACTAGTCAGCACCTTCTACTCCTCGTTGGGATCGACACTCCTATTTATTAAAAGTACTATGATACACCCCCTATACTTGTGGGTCATCAAGACTATTTTCTGGCGCCGTTGCCGGGGAGTGAAGCGCTATTGAAGAGTGGAACTGGTAAAGAAAACTTCTACCGTGAGTATTGCTTTTTTATTTCTGTTTGTTACTTTGTTTCCAATATGGATAACCCACTTGGTTTCCTGTTTGGGAAAGCTACTACCACTGCTAGGGTAGTAGATGAACCACCACTTGTTGAGATAGATACTTTTAAGATACCTACATGAATTGTTGATCGTGTTATGGATAATTATTATTTTGGAGATGGAACTGTCCATCCTGGCGATCACTTGGTTTTTGTCCATGAATTATGCGGGTTGTTTAAGTGTGCAGGTATCACAACTGAACAAGTTAAGAAGTTACTCTCTATATCATTGAAAGGAAGAGCTGAAGAATGGTATAAGTTGCCGAAGAATGGACAATCTATGGAATGGGAGGAAATAGTACCTCTCTTTTATTCTAAATTCTATCCTCCCAGTGAGATTCATAAGGATAGGAATCAAATATATAACTTTTGTCCTCATGATGGAGAGAGTACAACCCAAGCTTGGGGGAGACTGCAATTACTAATGCTTAAATGTCCTATTCATGAACTCCCTAACAATATTATTATTAATAACTTTTATGCAAGGCTTTCTCTTAATGATAAAGATTTATTAGATGCTTCTTGTGTTGGATCATTCACATGTATGAAGTAAGAAGCTAAATGGGATCTTCTAGACCGTATACAAGAGAATACTGAAGCTTGGAAGAATGACAAAGGAAGAAAGTCAGGTATAAATTATGATTATAAATGCATTAAATATTTTATGGGAATCGATGACTTTCATGATATTAGTACTGAGTATGGTATTGATTCTCAAAGTATTGCCAATTGTGTTAAGTCCTTTGCCTCTTATATTGAAATTCCTAAAAAGAAGTGGAACAAGTACCATGCACCTTATAATGATGTTGTTAATCATGTTTCTGTTAGAAATACTGAAGTTTGTACTGTTGATCCTATTTTTCCTGAGCCTTATATTGAGAAATCCCTTTCCCTGATAAGGTAAAGGAACATTCTATTATGGCTAATGTTCTTAGCAAAAGTACGAAGAAAGTTGTTAAACGTGATGAACAAATAAATATTGAACCTGTAGTAGCCATTGTGAAAGACCTTGTCACTAAAAATGTAGAAGATGGTCACATTATCTTTTGTGAAGATGCTTCTAATATTGTCTCTCATTCTAGTAAGGCTAGTATCCCTGTGCTTTCTGTTAGAATTGGAGATCATTGCTATTATGGTTTATGTGATATTGGTGCAAGTTCTAGTGCTATTCCTTATGAGCTTTACAGAGAAATTATGCATGAAATTGGTCCTTGTGAACTAGAGGACATTGATGTGGTTATTCACCTTGCTAATAAGGAAACCATTTTCCCTATTGGTATTGGAAGAGATGTGGAAGTTCTTTGTGGTAAGATTAAATATCCTGCAGATTTTCTAGTGCTTGGTTCAACCGTCAGTAAATCTTGTCCTATCATTTTTGGTAGGCGTTTTCCGAACACTTATGGAGATATTATAGATTGTAAGAAGGAGAAAGTTTTAACTAAGTTTGATGGAGAGTCTTATGAGTTTAACTTTTCCAAATTTGCTAAAGCTCCTTATAAAAATAATTTGCCTAATGAGGATTTTAGAGTTGAGCAACTTGCTTCTATTGATCCAGTTTATGACCTTAGACCTCTTTTTGATGATTGTAAGTATGCTCATTCTGATAAAGTTGTTTCTTGTGATAGTTATATTGTCAACTTTATTCAAAGTGCTACTGAAATTTATTATGAAAGAGGGAAACATGGTTTTATGCATCTCAATAATATTAAGTTTCCCCGCTTTATGTTGAAAGCTTTGAAGTTGCACTTGCTTTGTCTTCCTATGCTAGTGTCCTTTGGTTTCAATAATTTGTTTTCTCATGAAACCCCCTTGCATAGGAAGTGGGTTAGAATCAAATGTGTTGGATATTTGCTTCGTGATGCTCTCTTTCATTTCAAATCTATATCTCCTATGCGATTATCTTTAAAATTATCATGCCCATCTTAATGGCTATAAAGAAAGAGCTTTTGGGAGACAACCCATTTTAGTTTGTTTTGGGTCTTTGTTTCTTCGAGTCTTGGAAGTTATTATGTCACATCCCAAGATTTTCCAAATCTTGTAATGTGAAAAATAAATGAATAAAATAAAACTTTGTTGAATTTCAGGGTGAGAAGAAACTTTTTGAATTCAAATGGGAATCTTCAAACCTATTTTGATCAAACAAATCCTAAAGGGATTTGAAAAGTTAATCAATTAATAAAGAAAATATTTTGAATAAGTGGAATTACTATTTTGGATCTTGTAAATAAAAGATTTGGTTTTCAAAAAGAAAAGGTAGATTTATAAATAAGGTTTACTTATAAAGCCAAATTAAACCTTGGCCAAGATTTTGAAACAAAAGGTTTTGCTTTGATTAAAATAGTAAAGGTATATTTAAATAAAATAATAAGGATTTAATATCCACCTTTATTTAAGTAAAGGCTTTTTCCATTTTAAATAAACACTAAAACTTATTTATTTTATTTTAAACAAGTTTTCCAAGTGTTTTATATTCCCAAATAAAACCTACTGATTTGGTTTTGAAAATAATTAGATTTCAAAAGGAGTATTTAAATAAAACAAATCCTATTTGATTTAATAACAATGGTCTATTTATTTAATTAATAATTGGACCCTAAAATAAAATTATTATTTTGGTTTTGGAATTTTGGTTTATGTTACTGAACAGAACCAAATTTAAAGTTACAAAGTATGGTGATTGTTTGAATTGATTTGAGTATTGTTTGGTTGTTTGAATTTCAAAATAGAAATTAGAAATAGAAAAAGGAAAAAGCTTTTGAAAGAAAAAAATATGAAAATCAGACCAGGCCCACTAAGCCCAACAAGACCCAGCCCAGCTCCCCTTCCCCAAAGAAAACGCTTCACACTCAGTTTCTGCCCCGCAGAGTGACTGACCGGTGGCCCTCTTCTTCCCCTCACTTCCTCGCTGACAGCAGGAACCCACGCAGCCAGCTCACTCCTCCTTCTTCCTCGCGACGACCACGCCGGCCGTTTCCTGCCGTTGATGCCGCGCGTAAATTCGCCATAATGCCGTGCCTTAACCTCGCTGCGACCACGCACGATAAATCGTCTGCCCCTCCTCTCCATTTCCCCTCTGTCATCATAACCAACACGCCACCAGGCTACACAAATTTCGTCATAGACCACTCACTGCTCCGACGAGCCTTTGCTCAAATTCCGGCGAAACCAACCACCACCGTGCCTCCCCGACCTAGCACACACGTTCCCCAGCCTCAGGCGCTTCTGTCTGTACCTTTTGTCCAACCGCGGGCGCCCCAGAGCATCGACTACAACAAGCCTCCGAGCGCCGCCGCGTCTGCCTTCTTCTCCGGCGAAGCTTCCTGGTAAGAACAGACCACCCCGCGCCTTCTCATTCACGCACGCAACTTCGCCTTGATCTGGCGCATCTAACTGCATCTTCCTTTTTCCTCGGGGCGAACCACAGCACCATCCTCGACGAGCCCCAGGACCATCTGACGCCGACCACGTCTCCGGTGAGCAATCCACCGCAACCTTGCGCGCCCTAGTCAAACCAACGATACCTTGAGCTTCCCCAGGCCTCTGCGATCACGGTGAGCCTCTCCTCCTCTTCTCTCGCTTCCTAGACCGCCGGCACCGTCCACGCCTGACCGCGCCGCCAGTCGCCGCCGCGTCAGCGCCGCCCGAGTATGGTCAACTAGCTGTACACCGTTAGATTTTGATCCTGCGGTTAGAAATAGAACCAGAGCGAAAGGGTACGAGTGAGCCTGCGCCATGCGATCTTCTTAAAATCCAACGCACCAGAGAGGCTGATCCGCACGAAGCGGTACCGCCCAATAGGAACATGACGCGTGGCCAGGTTTTCGATTTAAAAACAGATTGAAAACAGATTTGAATTGCAAATTGAAACTCTTGTAACTTTTGATCCACACATCCAAAAATTACAAACTTTATATCGTTGGAATCAGTGGAGCAAGCCCTAGCCAACCATGCATTTTGTTTAGTAAATAGTATCTGTTAAATTGTTGTTTTTTGCAGAAACATTTGTATGTTTGTTTAGATTAGAAAAATTGTTCAAAAATGTTTTAGGGTTAAAACCTTTGCAAATTGATTTGTGGTGAACTTACTGACCCTAGGAACCAACCAATGGTTTTGAAAATGGATTTTGTGAAGTTTAGGAATAAAAACTTGGTTTAGCCCATTTCTAGCCAAATAAAATTATTGGTTTTGTTAAGAAAATGTTTTGGAGTAAAAACTTTGGGAAAATGTTTTGGACCAAACCTACTGACCATAAAAACCAAGTTTTGAGAAACAACAACTTATTTAGTGAACAACTTAAGGTTGTTGCTTTGATAAAAATATTTTCCACCACATAAAATAAGGATTGGATTTAAAAATGGTTTATGGACAAAACCCTTTGCAAATGACTTTGCCACTTTGGAAAATGACCACCTTGAACCTTACAAAGTTTAGAAACCTAGTGGAGACCATCCTTACAAATAAACCTATCTCTTGCATGCTTACATGCATGACTTAGATTTCCATTGTTTTATGTGAGTGAATTGTTTGATTGATTATTGGTTTGGAATGCTAGTTGATATTGTGTTTGCTTGATTGATTGTAGTGAAGTTAGAAAAATGTGAGACTAGCAAGATCAAGGAGTGAACCTGATGGGTTTCGCGGCATAGTAAATCAAAATTTTCTACGGAGCGAACAGAGGGAAAGCCAAGATCTAATCTAGGAGATGCAAACAACGAGAGAGATTGGATTAGATCTTCATACCCTTGAAGATTCGCACAGCGGAACGTTCGTCGGAACGTGGGTGATGTAGTCGTACTCGCTTCTCCTCTTCGCGATCCGATCCGATCTAGCACCACAAGTGGCGGTGCCTCCGTGAGATGCACACGTGCAGCACCTCGATGTCTCCTCCTTCCTCGGACCAGCAAGTATGGTGGAGAGATAGATTGGATCTACAACACGACGGCGTGGTGTATATGGTGGAGAATTTCTGCAGCAGGGCTTCGCCTACAAACAGTCGGGAGGGAGAGAGGAAAGCTAGCAAGGCGGCTAGGGTTTGGAGGAGAGGTGTGTGGGGTTGGTGCGCCCCCACCCCACTTTATATAGGGGGGGGGCGCAGACCTAGCCCCTCCCCCAAGCCCAAAGGATAAGGAGTGGGGGGCATGGACTCTCCCCTCTTCTAGAAACCCTATCTCTAGTTTAAACGATTTAAACTCTCTAGGATCGGCTGGGCCCTATGGGGCCTTGTGCCCCTGGCCCAATGCGGCCAGGACACTCCCTCATAGGCCCATGCCCCCTCCCGGAAGGTGGGGCCACGTTGGTCCCCTTCCGGAATGTTCTAGAAGCTTCCGGTACAATACCGATTAACCCGGAACAATTCCGAACTCCAAAAACTGCACTGCCTTATATGAATCTTATTCTCCGGACCATTCCGGAACCTCTCGTGATGTCCCGGATCCCATCCGAGACTCCGAACAAAAATTCATAAACCAATTATCCAATCTATCCTAGCGTCGAGACACGTTAAGTGTGTGACCCTGCGGGTTCGAGAATATGCAGACATGATCTTCTATCAATAATCAACAGCGGGGTCTGGGCACCCATATTGACTCCCACACATTCATCGATGATCATATCGGATGAACCACGATGTCAGGATTCAAACAATCCCATATATATATTCCCTTCGTCTCGCGATATTTTACTTGCCCGAGATTCGATCGTCGGTACCGTCATACCTAGTTCAATCTCGTTCACAGCAAGTACTTTACTCGTTCCGTAATCCGATATCACTTTGTGATTAACTCCTTAACCAGATGCTTGCAAGCGGTGTTGATATCGATTACCGAGTGGGCCCGAAGTATATCTCTCCAACTTGGGAGGGACAAATCCCATCTCGATACATACAACCCAACAGATACTTTCCGATCACCTGAGAGACACCTTTATGATCACCCTCTCATAGGATGACGTTTGATGACCTCAAAGCTTTCTTCCGATACCAGGGATTTGTATTATCTCATGGTCTAAGGAATACAATATTTGACATAAGAAAAGCTTCGCAAAGACGAACACGATGACACGATCTAATTGCTTCGCTTAGTTTGGGTCTGTCCATCATATCATTCTCCAATGATATGATCTCATTATCAATTGACAACTCATGTCTATGGTTAGGAAACCTTAACCATCATTGATCAATGAGCTAGTCCATAGAGGCGTACTAGGGACACGGTGGCGTTCACAAACCACACAAGTATTAAAGTTTCCTCTTAATACAATTCTAGCATGGAATATAAACATTATCATGAACAAGAATTATAATAATAACATCTTTATTATTGCCTCTAGGGCATAATTCCAACAGTCTCCCACTTGCACTAGAGTCAATAATCTAGTTTACATTTGGCAACAATCTCACACCCATGGCACTGAGGTGTTGATCATGTTTTACACGTGGAAGAGGTTTAGTCAATGGATCTGCGACATTTAGATCTATATGTACTTTGCTAATCTTCAGATCTCCATCTGCTATATAATCTCGGATTATATGAAACTTGCGGTTGATATTCTTGGTATTTGAATGATATCTTGGTTCCTTAGCGAGTGCTATGGCGCCAGTGTTGTCACACAATATCTCTAGTGGGTCCAATGCACTTGGAACCACGCCAAGCTCAGTGATGAAGTTTCTGATCCAAACTCCTTCACTTGACGCTTCTGCAGCAGCCATGTATTCCGCTTCCACGGTAGATCCCGCGATCACGCTTTGCTTGCAGCTTCTCCAGCTCACAGCTCCTCCATTCAAAATATAAACGTATCCTGTCTGAGATTTGGAATCATCCTTGTCGGTGTCAAAACTAGCGTCGACGTAACCTTTTACGACAAGCTATTCATCACCCCCATAGACTAAGAACATTTCTTTAGTCCTATTTAGGTACTTTAGGATGTTCTTCACGGCTGTCCAGTGTTCCACTCCTGGATCACTTTGATATCTGCTCGTCAAACTAAGAGCATTGGACACATCCGGTCTAATACACAGCATGGCATACATGATGGAACCTATGGCCGAGGCATAAGGCACTTTGCTCATAGCTTCCCTATCATTTACCGTAGCTGGACACTGAGCCTTGCTCAATATCTTACCTGACAACATAGGCACTGAACCTTTCTTTGCCTTATCCATTATGAACCTTTTCAGAACTTTGTCTAGGTATGTACTCTGGCTTAAGGCTATCAGGCGTCTTTGTCTATCTCTATAGATTTTGATGCCCAATATATAAGCAGCTTCACCTAGGTCTTTCATTAAAAAACACTTGTTCAAATAACTCTTCACATCGTTAAGCATGTTGATGTCATTTCCGATAATCAATATGTCATCCACATATAGTACCAGAAACGTCACCGAGCTCCCACTCACTGTCTTGTAGATACAAGCTTCGTAGCAATTTGGAACAAATCCAAAGCTCTTGATCACTTGATCAAAACGAAGGTTCCAACTCCGAGATGCTTGCTTCAGTCCATAAATGGAACGCTGAAGTTTGCATACTTTACTAGCATCCTTAGGATCGACAAAACCTTCGGGTTGCATCATATACAACTCTTCATCAATGTTGCCATTGAGGAAAGCAGTCTTGACATCCATCTGCCATATTTCATAATCATGAAACGCGGCAATTGCTAATAAAATCCGAATGGACTTAAACATCGCTACGGGAGAGAAAGTCTCATCGTAGTCAACACCTTGAACTTGTCGAAAACCTTTCGCGACAAGCCGTGCTTTATAGATGGTAACATTACCATCCGCGTCTGTTTTCTTCTTGAAGATCCATTTGCACTCAACGGCCTTTCGGTCGCTAGGAGGGTCCACCAAAGTCCATACTTGGTTTTCGCTCATGGATCCCAATTCGGATTTCATGGCTTCTAGCCATTTCTCAGAGTCTGGGCTCATCATCGCTTCCTCATAGTTCGTAGGTTCACTGTCTTCTACTAGCAAGACAGTCAAGACAGGGTTGCCGTACCACTCAGGGGGGGCACGCGACCTTGTCGACCTGCGACGTTCAGTAGCAGCATCGTCTGAAGCTTCATGATCCTTGTCATTAGCTTCCTCTATTGTTGGTGCAGGCGGCACTGGAACAATTTCAGGTGCTGCGCTACTCTCCAACTCAAGAGAAGGTTCAATAACCTCGTCTAGCTCTACTTTCCTCCCACTCACTTCTTTGGAGAGAAACTCCTTCTCAAGAAAGGAACCGTTCTTTGCGACAAACACTTTGCCTTCGGTTCTGTGATAGAAGGTATACCCAATAGTTTCCTTAGGGTATCCTATGAAGACGCATTTCTCCGCTTTGGGTTCGAGCTTGTCCGGCATCAACTTCTTGACGTAAGCTTCGCATCCCCAAACTTTAAGAAACGACAACTTAGGTTTAGCACCAAACCACAGTTCATACGGTGTCGTCTCAACGGATTTAGATGGAGCCCTATTTAAAGTGAATGCAGCGGTTTCTAATGCATAACCCCAAAATGATAACGGCAAATCAGTAAGAGACATCATTGATCGGACCATATCTAATAGGGTTCGATTCCGGCGTTCAGACACACCATTGCGCTGTGGTGTTCCGGGTGGCGTGAATTGTGAAACGATTCCACTTGCTTTAAGATGCGTGAGAAAATCATAACTCAAATATTCACCTCCACGATCGGATCGTAGAAACTTAATCTTTCTGTTACGATGGTTCTCCACTTCATTCTGAAATTCCTTGAACTTTTTCAAATGTTTCAGATTTATGTTTCATTAAATAGATATACCCATATCTACTTAAGTCATCGGTAAAATTGAGGAAATAGCGATATCCACCGCTCGTCGAAATACTCATCGGTCCGCATACATCGGTATGTATGATTTCCAACAAGTCCGTTGCTCGCTCCATCATACCGGAGAACGGTGTTTTGATCATCTTGCCCATGAGGCATGGTTCGCATGTGTCAAATGATTCAAAATCAAGAGACTCCAAAAGTCCATCAGAATGGAGTTTCTTCATGCGCTTTACTCCAATATGACCTAGACGACAGTGCCACAAATAAGTAGTATTATCACTATCTACTTTGCATCTCTTAGCCTCAATGTTATGGATGTGTGTTTCATCGCTTTCGAGATTTAGAAGAAATAAACCATTTACAAGAGGTGCATGACCATAAAAGATGTTACTCATATAAATAGAACAACCATTATTCTCCGATTTAAATGAATAACTGTCTTGTAATAAACACGATCCAGAAATAATGTTCATGCTCAACGCAGGCACATAATAACACTTATTAAGGTTTAAAACTAATCCCGAAGGTAAATCTAAGGAGAGCGTGCCGACGGCCATCACATCAACTCTTGATCCGTTGCCAACGCGCATCGTCACCTCATCCCTCGCAAGCCGCCGTCTATTTCGTAGCCCCTGTTTCGAGTTACAAATATTAGCAACTGAACCGGTATCAAATACCCAGGCACTACAACGAGGGCTAGTAAGGAAAACATCAATAACATGTATATCAAATATACCTTTGATGGTGCCAGCCTTCTTGTCCGCTAAGTACTTCGGCAGTTACGCTTCCAGTGACCCTTGTCCTTGCAATAGAAGCACTCAGTGTCCGGCTTGGGACTAGACCTGAGCTTCTTCTCAGCAGGGGCATTGCGCTTGCCGCCGCCCTTCTTGAAGGGCTTCTTTGCTCCCTTACCTTTCTTAAAGGAGGGCTTGTTGACCATCAACACATGATTATCCTTCTTGATGTCCACTTCCGCAGCCTTCAGCTTTGCGAAGAGCTCGGTGATCGTATAAGTGGAACCAATCTGATTATGAGTCACTACAAAACTTTTGTAGCTGGGAGGGAGTGATTGCAGAACCCTGTCAATCTTGAGCTCCTCTGGAATCGTGCATTCCAGTTGCTCAAGGCGTTGAGTGTAGCCCGACATCTTTATGGCGTGCTCACTAACGAAACTCCCTTCCTCCATCTTGCAGTTAAAGAACTTCTCAGAGATCTCATATCTCTCAGAACGGGCTTGAGTCTGAAACATGGTTTTCAGCTCCTCGAGAATCTCAAAGGGCCCGGGATAGGTTTCAAAACGATTTTGAAGTTCCGGTTCCATAGCAAACAACATGGTGCTCTTAATCACACCATAATCATCTTTGCGCGACTGATAGACAGTTTTCTCATCAGCCGGCGCAGTTGCAGCAGGGGGGTCACCTAACGCTTTCCCAAGGACATAGTCCTTTTGTCCGCCAGACAGAATGATTCTTAGATTGCGGAACCAATTGGTGAAGTTAGACCCATTGTTTCTAAGCTTTTCCTTCTCAGCAAAAACGTTGAAGTTGAAGTTGGACTTCGCCATGTGATCTACAGTATTTGCAAGTACAATTTAGACTATGTTCATGATAAATAGTTCAACTTAATCAAATTACTAGATGAACTCCCACTAAATTCAACATCCCTCAAGTTGTTTAGTGAACACGATCCAAATTCACCACACCTAATCCGATCATCACGAGAAGAGATGTGGTTTCAATGGTGGACAATGAAGTGTCGATCATATCATTCATATGACTCATGCTTAACCTTTCGGTTCTTGTGTTCCGAGGCCATGTCTGTACATGCTAGGCTCGTCAAGCTAGACCCAAGTATTTCCGCGTGTGCAAAAACTGGCTTGCACCCGTTGTATGTGAGCGTAGAGTCTATAGCACCCGATCATCACGTGATGCTTGGACACGACGAACTTTCGCAACGGTGCATACTTGGGGAGAACACAGTTTTTATCTTGATCTTTAAGTGAGGAATCATCTTATAATGCTACCGTCGCGATCTAAGCATAATAAGATACATAAAAGGATAAACATCACATGCATATAACTTTATGTGACATGGTATAGCCAATCTTCGCGCAATGATCTCCATCTTGTGCGCTCCGGCATGATCTCCATCACTCCACCATGATTGCCTCCACCACGAATAGCAACTACAACTATTGCTAACTACTTAGCGATAAAGTAAAGCTATTACATGGCGTATAAGAAGTTGACACACAGGTCATACACAATTATAAAGACAACCATATGGCTCCTGCCGGTTGTGTACTCATCGACATGCAAGTCGTGAAACATTACAAACATGATCATCGCATACATTATACACATCACATCTTGGGCCATACCATATCACAGAAAACACTCCCTGCAAAAACAAGTTAGACGCCTCTACTTTGTTGTTGCATGTTTTACGTGGCTTTATGGGAGTAGAAGCTAAGAACGATTCTTACCTACGGAAAGCCACAACGGTGATATTATGGTTGCCAAACTCCGGTGTTAATCCCATGACAACTATAGTGAGAGAAACTGACATCCACCAGCCGCATGTGTGGAACAAGCCACACGTCAAGTGCGGAGCCGGTCTCGCGAACGACGTCGCGTAAGGTTGGCCTGGACCGCTTCAATCTCACTATCCCGCGTCATAAGAAGAACACAAACAAGAGGCTTGCAACAGAAAACATCAACGCCCGCAACAACCATGTTGCGTTCTACTCGTGAAACACATCTACGCATAGATCTAGCTCTGATACCACTGATGGGATTCGCGGCATAGTAAATCAAAATTTTCTACGGAGCGAACAGAGGGAAAGCCAAGATCTAATCTAGGAGATGCAAACAATGAGAGAGATTGGATTAGATCTTCATACACTTGAAGATTCGCACAGCGGAACGTTCGTCGGAACGTGGGTGATGTAGTCGTACTCGCTTCTCCTCTTCGCGATCCGATCCGATCTAGCACCACAAGTGGCGGTGCCTCCGTGAGATGCACACGTGCAGCACCTCGACGTATCCTCCTTCCTCGGACCAGCAAGTATGGTGGAGAGATAGATTGGATCTACAACACGACGGCGTGGTGTATATGGTGGAGAATTTCTGCAGCAGGGCTTCGCCTACAAACAGTCGGGAGGGAGAGAGGAAAGCTAGCAAGGCGGCTAGGGTTTGGAGGAGAGGTGTGTGGGGTTGGTGCGCCCCCACCCCACTTTATATAGAGGGGGGGGCGCAGCCCTAGCCCCTCCCCCAAGCCCAAAGGATAAGGAGTGGGGGGCATGGACTCTCCCCTCTTCTAGAAACCCTATCTCTAGTTTAAACGATTTAAACTCTCTAGGATCGGCTGGGCCCTATGGGGCCTTGTGCCCCTGGCCCAATGCGGCCAGGACACTCCCTCATAGGCCCATGCCCCCTCCCGGAAGGTGGGGCCACGTTGGTCCCCTTCCGGAAGGTTCTAGAAGCTTCCGGTACAATACCGATTAACCCGGAACAATTCCGAACTCCAAAAACTGCACTGCCTTATATGAATCTTATTCTCCGGACCATTCCGGAACCTCTCGTGATGTCCCGGATCCCATCCGAGACTCCGAACAAAAATTCATAAACCAATTATCCAATCTATCCTAGCGTCGAGACACGTTAAGTGTGTGACCCTGCGGGTTCGAGAATATGCAGACATGATCTTCTATCAATAATCAACAGCGGGGTCTGGGCACCCATATTGAATCCCACACATTCATCGATGATCATATCGGATGAACCATGATGTCAGGATTCAAACAATCCCATATATATATTCCCTTCGTCTCGCGATATTTTACTTGCCCGAGATTCGATCGTCGGTACCGTCATACCTAGTTCAATCTCGTTCACAGCAAGTACTTTACTCGTTCCGTAATCCGATATCACTTTGTGATTAACTCCTTAACCAGATGCTTGCAAGCGGTGTTGATATCGATTACCGAGTGGGCCCGAAGTATATCTCTCCAACTTGGGAGGGACAAATCCCATCTCGATACATACAACCCAACAGATACTTTCCGATCACCTGAGAGACACCTTTATGATCACCCTCTCATAGGATGACGTTTGATGACCTCAAAGCTTTCTTCCGATACCAGGGAGTTGTATTATCTCATGGTCTAAGGAATACAATATTTGACATAAGAAAAGCTTCGCAAAGACGAACACGATGACACGATCTAATTGCTTCGCTTAGTTTGGGTCTGTCCATCATATCATTCTCCAATGATATGATCTCATTATCAATTGACAACTCATGTCTATGGTTAGGAAACCTTAACCATCATTGATCAATGAGCTAGTCCATAGAGGCGTACTAGGGACACGGTGGTGTTCACAAACCACACAAGTATTAAAGTTTCCGCTTAATACAATTCTAGCATGGAATATAAACATTATCATGAACAAGAATTATAATAATAACATCTTTATTATTGCCTCTAGGGCATAATTCCAACAGAACCAACATTCCCTACCAAAAGAAAGGCAAGTTACACTATCATCTAAAGTCCTACCATTTTCATTATACTTAGTGGATTTTTGAAACATGCATGAAAAGAATTTTTATACTTATGCTATGCTAAATCCTAATAGGATTCCCTATACATTCCTTAGTGAAAACAATGTAGTTGTTACATGCTTAGCCATGCTATATTTTGAAAAGAGATACATGTTGAGATTTTATGAAGTTGAGAAAAGGACTTGTGTTTTTTATATAATAAAACAAGGACTCAATGAACCACCTAGGTGGACAAGGATACTTTGAGTTTTAAAGAAGGTGGCAACAAAAGGAACCATGTCTATGGCAATCTCTTTGTGTTGTGCTCCAAAGGAAAACCACCCAGGAAACTTAGAGATTGAACATGTTTCTCCAATTGTGGCTTTCGTGTGCAACCACATGCTATTTATGGCTCTGACTTAGTCAACTACATTGGGAAGACCCATGCATTGTCTTCAGTTTACTGGACATGAGGACCTGGAATCCTACATGGGTACTGTAGACAAGCTAGCAATGATGTATGGGAGGACCCTCTGGAAAGACTTCGTCACATTCTCAATCTGCCGGTACTCCATCTTGGTGAGCACTAATCTAGTGGCCACTGGTGGCAACAAGATGGGATTGTGACATGTGGGTAAAGTGTACTACTTCTGCAGAAGATAATAAAATCTAAGTACTTAGCTGTGTCCCCGGTTATGGACAATACTGAGCAACTAAAGTTTGAAGCTATGGGAAATCTCGACATTCTAATTTCTAAAAGAAATTTTTTAAAAGACTTGAACACTTGGGGGTACCAAGGAGCTCAAGAGATTTTGACAAAACTTGATGCACTTGGGGGTACCAAGGAGCTCAAGAGATTTTGATAAAACTTGATGCACTTGGGGTTACCAAGGAGCTCAAGGGATTTTGACAAGGACTTGAACACTTGGGAATTTACCAAGGAGTTCAAGGAATTTTGAAAAAGGAGATTTGACAAAGGACCAAAACCATTTTGAAAAGATAGGATAAATTTTGCTTCTGCAAATAAGCCTTAAACCCTACTTAGCCAAAAATGCATGTAATGATAGAATCCACTTATATTCTACATAGTAGTGAAACTTGCCAATACAATTCAAATGTATTGACCCTTGTGGCTGTAACTTGTAATGTTGCAGGTTTGATTGATTTTAGTGAAGATTGATTGATTAGGATTGCAAAGTCTACAACCAACATGTCTGCCTGTGGCACTTTGAAGATGAAGGACCCCATGCTTATAGTTATTCCGTTGCAATGAAATGTAATAGCCAAATGAGCTATGTAAGATGTAATAAAATTATGTTATTCCTGGTTATAAAGTTATATTATGACCTTTGTTTCTTGATATTACATCTTAACTGTGGATGCTAGCTATTGATCCAGGGACTAGCATTGTAAACACATGGGACTCCACCTTATATTATTTAAAGGTTGGGACACTCCCTCTACATATTACCTCTTTAATAACCGCTCTTTATCCTTTTGTTTGGTTTTTGTGTCAAGATCAACTTCTTTTGAGAAGTAGGTGAGTTGTGAAAAGTGCTGTCCTAGGACAGATTTTTGTGCTGCATTGTAAAAATTAGTGAAAAATCTCAGTACGTCGGATGGAGTTGTAATTTTCTGTTCTTATGCCCCAAGTTGTTATCCAACTTTCGTTAGTTTTGCACTTTTCTATTTGAGAAACATAAGGTTTTCAAAAAAATCAATCTTTATCTACTGGTCTGTTTTGACAGATTTCTGCCTTCATTTGCATTGGCCTCTTAAATCAACTTCCTTTTAGATTATTTTTGGGCTTCTGAAAGGAGTTGCTACAGTAGCTTTTGTTTTTATGGATTTCAGTTGAAGTTTGAACCCAAAGGTTTATTGTTTTAGTTTACACTAATGTTGCTAATAAATATTGTGTTGAGCTTTGTATGAAAGAAATTTTCAAATGCTTGGAGGCAATGATACAAGGAGATGACGAATGGTCAAGGGTTAAAACATTGTATATACGGATATTCTTATAATGAAGATGTTGATGTTATTAAAATGGTGACCCTGGAAGAAATTATTAGAGACCAAACTCCAGAACCCGCAAAGTCCGTTTCCAAATAGGTAAAAGTGCTGGAAATCAAAGGTTCACGAAAAACCTTTTTCTTTATATTTTTTCTGTTTTTATTACATATGGAAGGTTACGAGACAAAAAATAGGAGGAAACAGAGCCCGGGTGGGCCACACCCACCAGTGGCGCGAGCCCCACCTGGCCGCGCCACCAGGGGTGTGACCACCCCGGAGCCCGGCTCCGTCCCGTTTTCGCACAGTACCTTCCTTATGTTGTAAAACTTCATAATATATAACCCCCCGGATACCCCGAGGTTCGTATATCGTGTTCTCGTCGTGTTTTTGTTTCGATCTGTTTTTGTTAGGAAATACTCTCAAGTTTAGAGGCACCATGGTCTCCGCCAACGACAAGGGCAAGAAGCCCGTAGAAGATGGTCTTAAGGACCCCAAGAAGGAGGAGGAGATCTTGGTTGAGGATGAAGAAGAAGTGAAGGGAGACAACCATCCGGACACCCGCGCACTATGATACGTTGAAAATATATCTATAACTTTTTTATGTTCCATGCTCGTTTAGTATCTACTTTGATTTGCTTTTTCTTTACTTTGAGGTGTTTTTATATGTTTTCTGGACTAACCTTTTAACAAGATGCCACAGTGCTAGTTGCCTGTTTTCTTCTGTTTTTGGTTCTAGAAAAGGCAGAAAATCAATATTCTCGGAATTGGACGGGACAAAAGCCAAAGTAATTATTTTACCGTGGGGAACACGGAGCCAGAAGATGAGATGAAGGGGAGCCACCATGGGGCCACACCCCCTGGCTGCGCGGCCAGGCCTGGCCCGTGCCTAGGGGGGGGGTGCGGCCACCCCGGGTCCCCCCTGCCTTGCCTCTTTGCCTATAAGAAGCCCCCGATACCAAAACCCTAAGTAGCTAATTAATATTCCATGAAACAATCCGTAGTCGCCGCCACCATAGTCCCTAGATCGGGGGGATCTGAAGCTCTTCTCGGCACCCTGCCGGAGGGGAGATCATCCCGGAGGCCTTCTTCATCACCATACACCCCCTGGCCGCGCAGCCAGGCCTGGCCCGTGCCTAGGGGGGGGTGCGGCCACCCCGGGTCCCCCCTGCCTTGCCTCTTTGCCTATAAGAAGCCCCCGATACCAAAACCCTAAGTAGCTAATTAATATTCCATGAAACAATCCGTAGTCGCCGCCACCATAGTCCCTAGATCGGGGGGATCTGAAGCTCTTCTCGGCACCCTGCCGGAGGGGAGATCATCCCGGAGGCCTTCTTCATCACCATGCCAGCCTCCGGTATGATGCATGAGTAGTTCCACCTTGGACTATGGGTCCATACAGTAGATAGATCGTTGTTTCTCCTACTTTGTGATACCATGTTTAGATCTTGTGAGCTTCGTTCATGATCAAGATCATCTATTTGTAATCATGCATGTTGTGTTTGGAGCGATCCGACGGATATTGAGATTACTATGTCATATTGATACATCTTCCACTGTTACTATGGACCCTAAACACCTCTAGTGAACTATGGACCCCGATCCAATCTTTACCATTGATACATCTTCCACTGTTACTGTTTACTTTCTGCAAACCACCATTACCTTCCATACCATACAGTTAATCCTTTGTTTTCAGCAAATCGGTGAGATTTACAACCTCACTATTCGTTGGGGCAAAGTCTTGAGTTTGTGTTGTCCAGGTTTCCAAGTTGCTAGCAGCACCTTTGATTCGTTTCCTTCCTCCTCCTGGTTCGATAACCTTGGTTTCTTCTGAGGGAAGACTTGCTGCTGTGCTCATCATACCTTCCTCTTGGGGTTTCCCAACGAAGCTCTACAGTGATCTGAGCGCATCAAGCTGTGGTCGGGGAGGCTAAGGACGTCTTCACAAGGGGAGTCCTTCACAACATTTCTTTTTATTTTTTTTTGTTTTGATTAGTTTCTTTTGCCTTGTTTTGTTTGCCTCTTTCTATCAAAAATTCCAAAAAATTAGTTTCCTTGGTTTTGCTTTCTATTTTCAAAAACACACAAAAAATTAGTTCCTGCTCTAGTTGCTGCTGCTGTTTGTTTGCTCCACTTTTGCAAAAATGAATTCTGCTGAGAACACCAAGTTGTGTGACTTCATTAGCACCAACAACAATGATTTCCTGAGTACACCTATTGCTGCACTTGTTCCTGATGCTACCTTTTATGAAATCAAACCTGCTTTGTTGAATCTTGTCATGAAAGAGCAATTTTCTGGTGTTAGTTCTGATAATGCTGCTCCCACCTTAATAGCTTTGTTGAAATCTGTGAGATGCAAAAATATAAGGATATAGATAGAGATATTGTTAAGATCAAATTGTTTCCTTTCTCCTTGAGGGTAAAAGCTAAAGAATGACTGCTATCCTTGCCTAGAAATAGTATTGATTCTTGGATTAAGTGCAAAGATGCTTTTATTGGAAAATACTATTCTCCTGCTAAGATTATATCTATGAGAAGTGAAATAATGAAATTTAAACAACTTGATAATGAACATGTTGCTCAATCTTGGGAAAGAATGAAATCTTTGGTTAAGAATTGTCCCACTCATGGACTTACTGCTTGGATGATTATCCAGACTTTTTATGCAGGTTTAAACTTCTCTTCAAGAAACCTATTGGATTCAGCTGCTGGAAGTACCTTTATGACCATTACTTTGGGTGCTGCAACAAAGCTCCTTGATAATATGATGGTCAACTATTCTGAATGGCACACTGAGAGAGCTCCACATGGTAAGAAGGTAAATTTTGTTGAAGAAACCTCCTCTTTGAGTGATAAGATTGATGTTATTATGGCTATGCTTGTTAATGGAAAAGCTCATATAGATCCAAACAATGTTCCTTTAGCCTCCTTGGTTGCTCAAGAAGAGCAAGTTGATGTGAACTTCATTAGAAACAACAATTTCAACAACAATGCCTATAGGAATAATTTTAGTAGTAACAATAACTATAGGCCTTATCCTTCGAATAATGGCAATACCTATGGAAACTCCTACAACAATACTAGAAGTGCTCCCTCTTAACTAGAAGTCATGCTTAAAGACTTTATTAGTAGACAAACCACTTTAAAAAAACTGTGGAGGAAAATCTTTTGAATGTTGAGAAAAATATTTCCTCTTTGTCTGAAGCACAGTCCTCTTTGATTAATAAAATGGGTGCTAAACCTGAAACTTTGGGAAGTACCTTTGCTGCTACTCATGCCATACAAGTTACTATTGATGAAAATGTTAGACTATTAGCTAAACTACATGCTAAGTGGGAAAGAGAATCTGAAATTGCTCGAACCAATAGTGTGTGCACTATAACCACCATCAATATGGATGCTACCAAACCACAAGAAGTCCCTATTCCTCCTACCACAATGCCTAAACCTAATGAGTCTACTACCAGTGATGCTAAGTTTGATTTTGATCTTCATGGTTGCAATATTTCTGAAGAGATTATGTTCCTACAAAAGCTTGCTAGAAGCCCTGATGCTAGTTATATGAATGTGGCTTTCACCAAACACATTACATATGCTCTCATTAAAATTAAGGAAGAAAAGTTGAAACACAAAGCCTCTATTCCTAGGAAAGTAGAAGATAGTTGGGAACCCATCATTAATATGCAAGTGAATGACTTTAATCTCAAAGCTTCATGTGACCTTGGTTCTAGTGTCTCTATTATGCCTAGAAAGATTTATGAAATGCTTGATTTGCCACCTTTGGAAGATTGCTATTTGGATGTCCCACTTGATGATAATGCTAAAAAGAAACTCATGGGGAGTGTTAATGATGTTCTTATTATGGTTAACAATGCCTATGTCCCTGTTGATTTCCATGTTTTGGATGTTGGATACAATGCTTCTTGTCCTATTACTTTAGAAAGACCTTTTCTTAGAACTGTTGGTGCCATCATTGATATGAAAGAAGGCACCATTAAATATCAATTTCCATTCAAAAAAGGTATTGAACATTTCCCTATGAGGAGAGAGAAGTTGATTTTTTCTCCTCCTTTGAAAGCAACGTTTGATGTTAATGCTTCTTCATTTGAAAATACTTGATTCTTGCTTCTTGTGCCTAACTTAAAGGCGTAAAATAAAAGTACTTCTTGGAAGATAACCCAATAGTTTTTTTGAGTCTTGGAATTTATTACTTATGTAATGACCTCGTCTTATCCTTTTTATTTGCTTTTTTGTGCCAAGAATAACCTCTAATGAGAGGGAAGTAAGATTTGGGGAGCTGCTGTCCCGAAACAGATTTTTGTGCTCCACTGTAAAAATTCGTGTAAAATCTCTGTAAGTAGGATTGCGCTTTAATTTTATGAATAAATCCCCCTGGTTGTTAGATAACTTTCGTTATTTCAAAACTTTTTGATTTGAGCAACAGAAGGTCTTTGAAAAAATCGGTTTTCACCTACTGATATGTTTTGACAGATTTCTGCCATTATTTGCATTTGCTTCGTATTGATTTATTTTTGAGTTCTTTTTGGTGGATTGAGATTTTTAAAGGAAGTTGATACATTAGCTTGTGTTCTTATTGGAAGTTTTGCTGTTTTGAACAAAACCCCAAAGGTTTTATTATCTTTTGAATACACTAATGTTGCTAATGAAGATTGTGTGAAGTTTTGTATGAAGGAAAATTTTCACGTGTAGAGAAATAATGATGTAATGAGATGAATAATGGACAAAGCTCAAGCTTGGGGATGCCACCCCATGTCACCCCAAGAAATAGTCAAGAGGTACAAGCGTCAAAGCTTGGGGATTCCCAAGGCATCCCTTTCTTCATCAATAAAAATCTCAGGTCTTTCTAGACACTTCGTTTTTATTATTTCATGCACAATTGTGTTGTTCTTGGAGCGTCTTAGTTTTTTTTTGGTTTTTGTTTGCTTAGTTTGATTGAATAAAGTAGTTGGACCCCTTTCTTTCGCTGTGTTGTTTTTAAATAAGTTGATTGGTGTTCGAAAGGAGTAGGAAGTTCTTGCTTAGTAGTACAAAGAGGAGCTTGCTTTGACTGTGACTTAGACTTTATCTTGTCATGCTAGATGTTGTTTTGACCTTATGCTTAGTGATTATTGCTGTAGCATGACTTGTTCCAAACAATTAGGATTGCTTAATGTGCCTTGAAAGAATCATGCGTTGGTTTAGCATACAAAAGCATAGTATTGTGGTATTCTCCTTTGATGCTTTGTTTGGGTTGACTTGGCACATGCTCACACCATGTTATGACTATAGCAAGTCACCATTAGCCTCTATGATCATTTAGTTTTTGACTTGTGGTACCACTTTATGCTTTGATTAGTAATGTTTTGTCGCTCTGCATGATTATGGCCAGTATTGCTCTCTTAGTTGGTCGCTCCCAGTCTTTTGCTAGCCTCCACTTGTATGAGTAAGCTCTACTTATGCATCCAACTCCCAAGAAACCAAATTATTCCAAAGTGTCCACTACAAATTCCTATGCATGGTGTGTTACACCATTCCAAGTAAATTCTTGTTTTCATCCACCTTCCAATTAAAAAGTATTTTGTGATGTGAAAAATCGTGGCTAAAGCTCTCACAAACTTGATGGCACACTTTAATTTTCTTGCCCCTAATAAACTTGAACCATTGTGTTATCTATGTTGTATATGCTTGCACTTATACGTTGGAATTATCAGAACCGTGTTGTCACGGGGAACGCTTTCAACACATATGGATATCTATCAAGTTGATATCATGCTCTTTTGTTTATGGATATCGTCGGTGTGAAATAAAAGGGGAGCTTGTAAGTCCATGGAGTTATGTATGTGTGTTAGAGAAATGCCTGGGCCGCTAGCCTAATCCATGCCTACTTATGGTGGAAACTTGCAGCATCACCATAATGAGCAACCTGTGAAGCATCCTCAATAAAAACCTATGCAAATAGCAAATAAAAAGATAGCTGAGATGCTTATTGTCTGTTTGTCTTGTCATTTTGTTATGGGATAGCTCCTGTAGCATGTGTGATACGTCGTAAAAGTATCTATAATTTTTGATGTTCCATGCTTGTTTAGTATCCACTTTTCTTTGCTTTGTCTACACTTTGAGGTGTTTTTATATGTTTTCTAGTACTAACCTATTAACAAGATGCCACAGTGCCAGTTGCCTGTTTTCTTCTGTTTTTGGTTCCAGAAAAGCTAGTAAGAAAATATTCTCGGAATTGGATAGGACAAAATCCAAAGTCAATATTTCACCGAGGAGAACACGCAGTCCAGAGGAGAGAAGGAGGGGATCCACAGGGCGGCCGCACCCCCCAGGCGCTGGTCCACCCTGGGCCGCGCCTGGGCAGGGTGTGGGCCCCCTGGACGCCCTCCTGCCTCGCCTCTTTGCATATAAGAAGCCCCCGATGCATAAAACCTAAGGATCCGATCAATATTCCATGAAACTGTCTATAGCCGCCGCCACCATCGTCCCTAGATCGGGGGGATCTAAAGCTCTTCCCGGCACCCTGCTTGAGGGGAGATCATCCCGGAGGTCTTCTTCTTCATCATGCCAACCTCCGGTATGAAGCGTGAGTAGTACCACCTTGGACTAAGGGTCCATGTAGTAGCTAGATGGTTGTATCTCCTCCTTTGTGCTTTCATGTCTAGATCTTATGAGCTTCGTTCATGATCAAGATCTCATCTATTTGTAATCATGCATGTTGTGTTTGCGGCGATCCGATGGATATTGAGATTACTATGTCAGATTGATTAATGGTTTTGTCTTATTGATTCTATCATGTTTGTGTTGTTTGTGATCTTGCATGCTCTCCGTTGTTAGTAGCTATCTTGGCCAAGTAGTTGCTAGTGACTCCAAGAGGGGGTATTTATGCTCGATAGTGGGTTCATGCCTCTATTTAATCTAAGGGAAGTGACAGAAATATCTAAGGTTGTAGATGTGTTGTTTCTACTAGGGAGAAAACAACGGTCTCTTGTTCATGGAACAAGTGGATTGTTTACCTTACACACTTTGCTTAAAGCGGTTGTCTATGCTTGCAACTTAATACTGTAGGGGTTTCAGAGGATAACCCAAAGGTGGACTTCTAGTCATAGATGCAGTTGGATGGCGGTCTATGTATCTTGTTGTATTTCCCAATCGAATCTCATAGGATCTTGATGTCTAGTATTGCATTGTTATGCCTTGCTCAGTCCTGTCAATTGCCCTGGTGTAATTTGTTTACCCAGCATGCCATGTTTGTTTATCTAAGGAGAACACCTCTAGTGAACTATGGACCCCGGTCTAATCTTTACCATCGATACATCTTCCATTGTTACTGTTTACTTTCTGCCAAGCTACTATTTCCTTCCACACCATACAATTAATCCTTTGTTACACCAAACCGGTGAGATTGACAACCTCACTGTTTGTTGGGGCAAAGTCTTGAGTTTGTGTTGTGCAGGTCTCCACGTTGCTAGCAACACCTTTGAGTCGTTTCCTTCCTCCTACTGGTTTGATAACCTCGGTTTCTTACTGAGGGAAACTTGTTGTTGTGCTCATCATACCTTGCTCTTGGGGTCTTCCAACGAAGCGCCCACGTCAACACCGTGAGCGTCACCAATGTGCAAGGGGTACCCCGTTGGCGGTTCTCTATGATACACATGTACTTACTATGACAAGAACTTGCAAGTAACTAAAGTTGAGTAGCATGAGGAGCGGCCCTCGTATTCAAGGGACATGGGATTTCCAACTTATACTTTATCAAGCATATACTTCATGGTTTGTTCACTTTAACCTTAATTACTTCAAGATGAAATGAAAGCTGAAAGCTAACAAGTACCATAATTTTTGGAAGCTCTTTTTGAAACTTGAAATCCCTGCTTCCCTTTTATGAAGGGCCTTTCTTCCATTATATTGAGTCTCCACCTTCTATCCATAGGCACCAATTAAGAGAGCATAGTTGCCATTCTTAGTTCTATGTGCATTGTCCCAAAACTTATTGATTGATGCATATTGTTGATATTGCTTGCTCATGAACTATTTGTATCTAGTCACTCTTATGAACTTTGAAGGAGTCCTATGTATTTATGTTTTGCTACTCCATGAGGGACAAGATGAATGCCACTATGCTATGTTTTCTATATGTGAAACAAATAAACGTTTTTCAATACATGTTATTCATGATCTTTGTTTGTAACCTTTCATGTTGCATGCGTAGTTACTTTGTCTTATTGTTAGAACTCCGTCTTTCATGCTCATGTTTAGAGTTCTTTTATCCCACCTTTAAATGCTTGCAAATGGTTTGATCTTGATTTTGATGGTGCATGCCACCTCGAAAATTATTCTTTTTATCACTTACCTACTAGAGGACGAGCAGGAGTTAAGCTTGGGGATGCTTGATACGTTGAAAATGTATCTATATTTTTTATGTTCCATGCTCGTTTAGTATCTACTTTGCTTTGCTTTGTCTTTACTTTGAGGTGTTTTTATATGTTTTATGGACTAACCTATTAACAAGACGCCACAGTGCCAGTTGCATGTTTTCTTCTGTTTTTGGTTCCAGAAAAGGCAGAAAATCAATATTCCCGGAATTGGACGAGACAAAAGCAAAAGTCAATATTTTACCGTGGGGAACACGGAGCCTGAAGACGAGACAGAGGGGAGCCACACCCCTGGCCGCACGGCCAGGCTTGGCCCGCGCCTGGGAAGGGGGGTGCGGCCACCCCGGGTGCCTCCTGCCTTGCCTCTTCGCCTATAAGAAGCCCCTGATACCAAAACCCTAAGTACCCGTTCAATCTTCCACGAAACAGTCTGTAGCCGCACCATCGTCCCTAGATCGGGGGGATCTGAAGCTCTTCCCGGCACCCTGCCGGAGGGGAGATCATCCCGAAGGCCTTCTTCATCACCATGCCAGCCTCCGGTATGATGCGTGAGTAGTTCCACCTTGGACTACGGGTCCATGTAGTAGCTAGATGGTTGTATCTCCTCCTTTGTGCTTCCATGTCTAGATATTGTGAGCTCCGTTCATGATCAAGATCATCTATTTGTAATCATGCATGTTGTGTTTGCGGGGATCCGATAGATATTGAGATTACTATGTCAGATTGGTTAATGGTTTTGTCTTATTGATTCTATCATGTCTGTGTTGTTTGTGATATTGCATGCTCTCCGTTTCTAGTAGCTATCTTGGACAAGTAGATGCTAGTGACTCCAAGAGGGAGTATTTATGCTCGAGAGTAGGTTCATGCCTCTATTTAATCTAAGGGAAGTGACAGAAATATCTAAGGTTGTAGATGTGCTATTGCTACTAGGGAGAAAACAATGACCTCTTGTTCATGGAACAAGTGTATTGTTTACCTTACACACTTTGCTTAAAGCAGTGATCTGTTGCTTGCAACTTAATACTGGAGGGGGTTCGGATGATAACCTGAAGGTGGATTACTAGTCATAGATGCAGTTGGATGGCGGTATATGTATCTTGTTGTATTGCCCATTCGAATCTCATAGGATCATGAATGTCTAATATTGCATTGTTATGCGTTGCTCAGTCCTGTCAATTGCCCTACTGTAATTTGTTTACCCATCATGTTATGTTGTCTATCTTAAGGAGAACACCTCTAGTGAACTATGGACCCGAGTCCAATCTTTACCATTGATACATTTTCCATTGTTATTGTTTACTTTCTGCAAACCACCATTACCTTCCACACCATACAGTTAATCCTTTGTTTTTAGCAACCCGGTGAGATTGACAACCTCACTGTTCCTTGGGGCAAAGTCTTGAGTTTGTGTTGTGCAGGTTTCCAAGTTGCTAGCAACACCTTTGATTCGTTTCCTTCCTCCTACTGGTTTGATAACCTTGGTTTCTTTCTGAGGGAAGACTTGCTACTGTGCTCATCATACCTTCCTCTTGGGGTCTCCCAACGAAGCTCTACAGTGATCTGAGCGCATCAAGCTGCCGTTGCAAGCATTGGAGTGGTGGAAAACCCTATCAAGCTCAGGAGTACAACACATATGTCTACATGAGGGAAACCTCCGCGTCATTGCCTCGCTCCACGGTCACTTCCTCCACGCGCCAAGAACCCCTTCCATACTCTTATACATGAGCAGTAATTCCAAAAGGTGCCCAAAGGGAAGTTGCCCTCTAGTTGGGATATGCCTCGTTCTAACCATGCAGGGAAAGAGCACTCTAAGGAGGAAGAGTGGGGAATGAATAACAAGGACTAGAATTCTCGGTACGACATGATCATGAACTGCATTAAGCATAATTCGGAGTTGATTCATACTCTAACCTTCGAGATTAAAGATTTGAGGAAGCTGGTTGAAAAGCTTATCAAGGGAACACCACCACCACCAAACGAGAAATTCGTCATCAGGTTTTGGCATCCCCTTGGGTTGTTCCAAATTTGGGGGAGTGCCGTGGTATCACATCATGATCTTTCACCTTTTTACCTTTTTAGTAGACTCATATCTTGTTTAGAGAAGTTATCATATAGGATGGTTTGCATTGTGGAAGTATCTCTCCTTTAGTTGGTTATCTATGTATCCCTTGGTGTGAGTGCCTTTATGGAATATTAATGAGAAGCTTCATCTTTTACGTTTTGCACTTCTTATTTTAGTTTGCAATCTCTATTATATGATTGATCTTGTTGATTAGTATTGGTATCACTTTGGGAGCATCAAGTAACTCTAAATTGGTTTTGGCAAACCGAGCTCTGGTTAGTAGCAAAACTTTTTGAGGTTTGAAAGGAAAGAGAAAAGCACGTACAAGTATTTTATATTGTTTTCCTTCTTTCTTGATTGGCTCATAAGCTTAGTATTATTTAGTTAAGATCTTTTGTGTTTTCAAGGATGATTTCATGTTTGTTTTTATCACTTGTATGTTTGCTTGTTTCCTTCAACTCTTTTGCTTGCTACCTAGCCTTGCTAGCCAAAAACCTGTACTGAGAGGGAATACTTCTCATGCATCCAATCGTTTAAACCAAAACCTATGCCATTTGTGTCCACCTTATCTACCTATTAGCATTATTGCTATTCCAAGTAAATTTTCAAGCTTCATCTATATTTCAAATTAATTTTTTTTGTTATGTGAAAACTAGTTAGTAAAGCTTTCATGAACTCGATGGAACACCTTATTTTTATTGCCCCTAATAAACTTGAACCATTGTGTCATCTATGTTATATATGCTTGCACCTATAAGTTGGGATTAGCAGAACTGTGCTGTCACGGGGAACACTTTCAACACCTGTAAATATCTACCCCGTTGATATCATGCTATTTGTTTATGGATGTCGTCGGTGTGAAATAAAAGGGGAGCTTGTAAGTCCATGGAGTTATGTATATGTGTTAGAGAAACGCCTAGGCCTCTAGCCTAAGCCATGCCTAACCATGGTGGAAACTTGCAGCATCACCATAGTGAGCAATCTATGAAGCATTCTTCTTATAAAAAAGATTGAGAAAAAGACAAAAAAAGGAAAGAGAGAAAAAAACACCATTTTCCCATGGTAAATAAGAAGATTGCTGAGATGCTTATTGTGTGCTTGCCTTATCATTTTGATATGGGATAGCTCCTCTATCATGTGCAAGGGGTATCACGTTGGCAGTTCTCTATGATACACATGTAATTACTATGACAAGAACTTACCGGTAACTAAAGTTGAGGATGGCAATTTGTCCACATGTAATTACTATGACATGAGATTCCCAACTTAATTACTATGACAAGAACTTACCGGTAACTAAAGTTGAGGATGGCAATTTGTCCACATGTAATTACTATGACATGATACACATGTAATTACTATGACATGAGATTTCCAACTTATATTTCGTCAAGCATATAATCCACATTTGTCCACTTTAACCTTAATCACCTCAAGATGCTTATGATAGGGGTAAGGATGGCAATTTTACCCATGGGTACGGGTACCCGCGGGTACCTTACCCACATGGGTAGGGTATGCGCACACTTTTATACCCATGGGTAATACCCATACCCTACCCGTTAAGTCACGGGTACGGGCACGGGTATATGCTCGTGCCCATGGGTTTACACATACCCTGCCCGTTTAAACTGACATGTCAAACTTACCTATAGAGTTTTAACCTATGCGGCCGAGAAGCCTAGGGACAAGTATGCGATTGCGACTCCTATATTTTAATTTGATACTTTCATATACTCGTCTACTATTAGTAAGTATAGATTATTGTATTTTTTCAAATATGCTATTGATGAAAGTAAAATTTTGAATAACTTGTGTACTATTGGATATACCCGTCGCGTACCCAATGGGTATGGGTACCCGCCGGGTATGGGTGTGGCTAAAGTTTTATACCCACGGGTACGGGTATAGGTAACCTTTTATACCCATTGACTACACGGGTATGGGTATGATATTGCTCTACCCTGCCCATACCCTGCCCATTGCCATCCTTAGATAGGGGCAATAAGAGCTCACAGCCAGTAAGTACCATAATCTTTTGGAAGCTCTTTATGAACTTGAAATCCCTGCTTCCCTCCGAGAAGGGCCTTTCTTTTACTTCTAAGTTGAGTCAGTAAACCTATTCCTCTATATCTCCAGCAAGCATTTAAGTTGTTGTGTTTCAGTCGTTCATATGATGATTTATTCAATCATGTTCCTTATCTTCTTTGTTTTGCACAAGACTCTTATCTGAATGAGTATTACTTTGAAAGCCATCATTTTGAAAAGCCTTTTATGTTTGAGCAAAGAGTACTCTTGTTATAAACTTCTTTACAAAAGCTTTGTTTGAAAATTGTTTGTTAACTGTTCTCTGACCAGGAACAAAGTTTACCATTCCCAATTATGATTTGTCTTTATGCATCTTTATTATGACTTCCATACTCGTTGCAAGTTAAGTTATATAATGGTGAGTTGCTTTCTATTATGAGTTGTGTATTGGTAAGTGTGATGCTTCATGTCCATATTATTTTATCGACACTTCACTCCATAAACCTGTGGACATGTTTACTGAGCTCAATTTTCGCTTGGGTACAAGCGAGGTCTAAGCTTGGGGGGAGTTGATACGTCCATTCTGCATCACTATTCTATATCATAATTTACTGCTATTCATTGATATATTTCATATTAAGAGGTGTTACTTATGTCATTTCATCTATTTTTGCATGTTGGATGATTCTTGAAGGATCAACTGCCGGAGTTAGGGTTCTGATGGAAAAAAGCGGTGTCTAGATGCAATTTTCGCGAAGATCAGAAAAATACCAGAAAATATAAGATTTTTTCCAGAAGACAAAGGAAGCCAGAAGGGGAGACGAAGTTTGTCCACAGGGGGCCCACCCCCCAGGCGCGGGAAACCCTGGGCCGCGCCACCAGGGGGTGTGGACACCCTGGCCCACCTCTGGCTCCGCCCCTTCGCCTATATCTTCCTCCCGAAACTCTAAAGTTCGGGGAGCGACCATAGAAATATTCTGCCGCCTCTGCGGGGCGGAAACTACAGAGAGAGAAAGAGCTCTCCGACAAACAGATTTCTGCCGGGGAAATTCCTCCCCGGAGAGGGGAGATCGTCGCCATCAACACCGTCATCAAGCTAGAATTCATCGGGATCATTATCGTCATCATCATCATCCATACCACCATATCCACCAGCATCATCATCACCACTCCATCCCACTGTAACAATTGTGTTGAATCTTGCATAGTTCTTAGGGGAAATTTTCCCGGTGTTGATTACTTTTGTAGTTGATGCTTGTGAGTGGAACCATTGAATTATTATTTATGTTCAGATTGTTATTCATCATCATATCATCTCTGATCTTGATCCATATGATGTCTCGTGAGTAGTTCGTTTAGTTCTTGAGGACATGGGAGAAGTCATGTTGTTAGTAGTGGAATTGTGTTGAGGTATTATTCAATGGTTAATATTTAAGTTGGTGCTATTCTTCTAGTGGTGTCATGTGAACATCGACTACATGATACTTCACTATTTATGGGCCTAGGGAAATCATTGCGTATTTGGCTACTAATTGTGGGGTTGCTAGAGTGACAGAAACCTGAACCCCCGTTAGGAAACCTTTGCACAAGGGAGTGTAGGATCTCAGAGTTTAAAGTTGTGGTTATGTTTTTATCTTAATTGTTTTCTTATAGTTGCGGATGCTTGCAAGAGGTTTAATCACAAGTATGTATTAGTCCTAGTAAGGACAGTACATTAGCACAGGTTCACCCACACAACACTTATCAAACCAGAGAAGATTAATCAGCTATATGAAACAAAAGCACTTGACAGTATTCCCATGTGTCCTCAAGAACGTTTGGTCCTTGTTAGTAATATCTGCTAATAAAGGATTGGGCCACTTGCTGCAATCATTCAGTGTCTTTATTTGCTTGCACTTTATTTTCTTGCTTTATCAAAACCCTCTAAAAATCCGTTTGCTAGTATTTACAGAGAATTCTTGAGCCAGGACCACTAGTCAGCACCTTCTGCTTCTCGTTGGGATCGACACTCCTATTTATCGAAAATACTACGATACACCCCCTATACTTGTGGGTCATCAACTATGCAGTGTTGTTTTGTTGTCAAGGCTAGTGGATGCCGAGGCAGCGGCTCCGGACGATCATAGTATGCCGAGGCGGCGGCCTCAGACGGCTTTGCAGTGACAACTCTATGGGGTGTGGTCGTAGCCTAGCAATGCATGGGTGGCGTGCTGGTGCTGCAAGGGTAGCTAGTTTGTCAGCCCGTCGACACGATCTGCGTTTGGTCTGGCTAGCATGTCGGGGCGGCGCCCTGGACTTTTGGTGCAACGTTCGTTGGTCTCTGGATGGTTGTCTTGAGTAGCATGGGCTACAAGGCATCCAGGTCGTGCGATGTTGTGGCTCCGGTCCGAGCAGGGGAAAGTCGGAGCGGTGGCTCTGAGTTTGGGGGTGTTTATTGAGTGCGGAGGTGGTCTGTTGGTGTGTGGGACGACGAAGCTCTGCTGTTTGTGCGGCTTTTTTGGTTCGGTTTTTCTTATAAAATGGATCGCCATTGTTTTATTTTTGGGCCCGGTTTTCCTTATAAACTTGGTCAACGGTCGTCTTGACCTTCTCCTCGTACACGATGAGTATAACAGTTCTCCTGTTGTTATTAAAAAAAGGCTCTAAAATCCATTGGATTTGGTGCATACTTGTTTGAAATGTTTTCGGAATGCAATGAAACAGGTGTAAAACATGTCTAAAATGTTTCTGAAGTAGACTAGAACATAACCGGAAATGGTGTGAGCTTGTTTGAAAGTGGTGTAGGCATGTTTGAAACCATGTTATGAATCTATGTGAAAACTATAATATCATTATTGGTGATAATTTTGGGAACTTCTACAAATATGTGAGAGTTCAGAATGTTTAAATAAGTTACCTATTGCTTCATGAATTTCTTGTGAAAAATTACTTTTACTTTTGGAACGGAAATTAAACAAATGCGTGAAATCCAAACAAGAATAGAAGGGACAATATAGCACGTTGCTACTGTCGAATCTCGAGCAAAGTTGGACGATTCGTCGACTCTTTGCCGAGACACATAGCTTCGCATCTGGCTAAAAAAATGTCGAAATCCCAAGGAGTGATCGATCTGTGATTATATAATAATCTCGCACTAGTTAGCGAGAGGGGTAGGCAAACGCAATACTAGCGCCGACGAGCCGATGCCGATGTCGATGTGCGAGGTCGAGGAGGAGGAGGACGGCATGGCAAGGTACGAGGCGCAGGCCTCCTCCCTTCCGACTCGCCGAGGCCTCTGGGGCTCCCCGTACAGGAAGTACGGCGGCTTCTGGTACCCGGCGCACCTGATGGCCCCGACTCTCGCCATGCGAGACTCGTTCGTCGCCAGGCCGACCGACGTCATCCTCGCCACCATGCCCAAATCCGGCACGACGTGGCTCAAGGCCCTCGTCTTCGCCGTCGTCCACCGCGGCCGCCACGCGCTCGACGACGCGCGCCACCCGCTCCTCCGCACCTGCCCGCACGACCTCGTCCTCTTCCTGCACTCCCTCTACGAGAACCACCGCCTGGAGCCGCCCGGCGCGCGCCTCGAGGCGATGCCGTCGCCTCGCATCCTGGCGGCGCACGCGCCGTTCTCGGTCCTGCAGGAGTCGTCGTCGGCGGCGACATGCCGCGTCGTCTACCTCTGCCGGGATCCCAAGGACGCGCTCGTCTCCCTGTGGCACTACCTTCCCAAGGCCGTTCCACGAGGCTGCTACGACTCGCCGCCGTTCCACGAGGCCTTCCAGATGTACTGCGACGGCGTGGCGCCGTTCGGGCCTGTGTGGGACCACATGGCGGAGTACTGGAAGGCGAGCGTGGCGCGGCCGCAGGAGGTCATGTTCCTCTGGTACGAGCACCTCAAGGAGGACGCCGTGGGGAGCGTGAAGCGGCTGGCCGACTTCCTGGGATGCCCGTTCACCGCCGAGGAGGTGGACGGAGGCGCCCCCGAGGCCGTCGTGGCGCTGTGCAGCATGGACCGGATGAGGAGCGTGGAGGCCAACCGGGACGGCGAGCACGGCGTCGGCTGGACGTTCAAGAACTCGGCCTTCTTCAGGAAAGGGGAGGTCGGGGACTGGAAGGAGCTCATCACGCCGGAGATGGCGCGGAGGATCGACGACATCGTGGAGGAGAAGCTGCGAGGCTCCGGACTCTCGCTCATCCGCAACTGATCGAGGTGCAATGCAGGTCACATGCAAGAGTATCTTTTTTTCGTGTTTGATTTACTCTGCCGATCTCGATCCGCACGTCGGCGGAATGTGAGCATCCGTGTTTTTTACTATCTGCATTTTTGATCCTCTGTGATCGTGTCCTTCTATTTTTTTTTCGTGTTTGATTTTAATTTACTCTGCCGATCTCGATCCGCACATTGGCCGAATGTGAGCATCTGTGTTTTTTGATCTGCATTTTTGATCCGCAACTGAGGTGCAATGCAGGTCACATGCAAGAGTATTATTTTGTCGTGATCTGCGTTTTTTTTTTCATACGACTCTCATGAGCCAGATTTAATTATCAGCTGATACAGGGGCGGAGCCAGGACCGGCAGCACCGGTGCTCTAGCACCGGTCTAGCAGCTGCACTACCTTGTGCATGTCTTAATTTCAAGGCTTTATATATAAAAATTCTGAGTAACTAGCTCTATTTAGCAAGGATTAGCACCACCCTTTGTGTCTTTCTGGCTCCACCCCTGAGCTGATAACAGAACATTAGACTTACAATGAAATAAACACAAACACCAGTTTAACAAGGACTAGAGTCTTAGAGCATCACTAGTAATACCCTCAAACCCTCAAATTTTTAAAGCAGTTTAAAGGTTGAGAATTGACATTTTTTGGCACTTTTAAGGGTTGAAAAACAGAGGCAAAGACTAGAACCCTCGAAACCTTAAAAAAGGTTATTTATGAGGGTTGGACCCTTAAATTTTGCTCCCAACTCTTACTTCTACAGGTTGGAATTGGGTTTGAGGGTTGGACCCTTAAATTTTTTTGAGGGTTTGAGGGTTTAGGGGTTCTAATCTTTGCATTTTTTTTATTCCAACCCGTAAAAAACGGTTATTTATGAGGGTTTGAGGGTACTACTAGTGATGCTCTTAGAAGTACATAAAAAGGACATATCACACCCACTTAGAACATGGAAAGATTCACTTTTTCACAAATGACCCAATCCCCCTAATCTCCAGTGATATCCACATCAGTTTCTTCTTCACCATTCTTGACTCTCAGCATCGATGCACGGCGCGCCATGTCATGCACTCGTGTGTCCATGCATGTTCTGCACCGATCAGCCCCTTCCACCATCACATCCCGATCCCCTTCATCTTGGAGGACTGCCCATTAGCGAAGAAAACACACATATAACAAATTAATCCCAAAGGGAAAGATTCCTTCAAAATAAGCACGATTTCTAGATTTCCAAAGAGCCCAGCAGAGAACAACAATGCACACAATGCGAAAGTTAGAACCAAAGGAAAGAAACTTCACAATTCACCAAAAATATTAAGTAAAACATGATGGTCTAGACGAAGCACCAATAACACTTGCAACAAAACTCCACATATAGATTGCAGCAGGGTATGTGAAAAATAAATGGTTAATGGTCCGAGATGGCACGGAGGATCGAAAACATCGTGGAGGAGAAGCTGCGAGGCTCCGGACTCTCGCTGATCCGCAACTGAGGTGCAATGCAGGTCACATGCAAGATTATGTTTTTTTTTCTGTTTGATTTCAATTTACTCTGCCAATCTCGATCCGCACGTCGGCCAAATGTGAGCATCTGTGTTTTTTACTATCTGCATTTTTGATTCTTTGTGATATTGTGTTCTTTTAATTTACGCGCTCATCTTGATTGCCGGGTTGGATCGACCACGACTCACGATGCTCCATCTGGCCTGCTTACTTGAGGTCGAGGCCACCTATTTTGATCCGGGCTATTTTTTAAATAATATAATTTTATCCGTGCGTTACAATCGAAGAGAAAAATTAAAACCTAATTTTTTTTCGCAAAGTCCACGAACATAACCCTAGCCCCAGGTTGCACTTTCATATCTTTAACGTTTATCATCTTATTTGATCTACTCTATGATACATTTTAAATTTATTTTTACTTAATCTACGGACCACAATCCTAAGAGAACCTCAAATTCACATAGCACAACTCACCTCGAAATTGAATCTAGATTTTTTTTTCTGAGAATAGAACCTTGGCACAAAGAAAAATCGAATAGTATAAAGAAGCTCAATAAAAATAAAAATTACATAGAAATCCTTGAGAAACCCAACATAAAGCATCTATGTAAATATTTCACTATTATGAAAACTAATTTACTCTGCTGATCTCGATCCGCGCGTAGGCAGAATATGAGCATCTATGTTTTTTTATCTGCATTTTTGATCCTATGTGATATTGTGCCCTTTTAATTTACGCGCTCATCTTGATTGCCGGGTTGGATCGACCACGACACAGTTTCGATCACGACTCACGATGCTCCATCTGGCGTGCTTACTTGAGGTCGAGGCCACCTATTTGGATTCAGGCATTCTTTTTATTTCTATAATTCTAGAACCCCCCCCTCCCCCCAAAAAAAATAGAATTGCAATGTCATGGCTATTCAAATCCTACATTATTGCGACATGCTTGATTGCATCACAGGAACTCAAATAATTTTTTACAAGAGTTTTGAGCAAAGGTAATTTTTAATTAAACGTTTTGCAGGAAAATATCCTATAAGACTCACTCCTCGGTCAGTGGAGGAGCTAGCTCAGATTGCCTTGGGGGAGGGGGACAAAAGAAAATATTTCAATGTTTGGAGGGGCAAATGACTCAAAAAAAATTCCATCTAAACATCAAAAATCATTTTTTTTGCGCAACAGGGTTATGAAAACCCACGAGAAGCAACTGGACGAATTGTATGTGCCAATTGCCATTTAGCAAGCAAAGCCCGTGTATATTGAAGTTCCCCAAGCTATGCTTCCGATACTGTATTTGAAGCAGTTCTTCAAATTCCTTATGATATGCAAATGAAACAAATTCTTTCTAATGGAAAAAAGGAAGGGTTGAATGTGGGTGCTGTTCTTATTTTGCCTGAGGGATTCGAATTAGTGCCTACCTCAAGAATGGGAAGGGAATGGAACCGGGAGCTTACAATTATGCTAAAAGCCAAGGGTGCGATTCCAGATTGTTCTGATTCTTTCATTGATCTCTGGGTTGTTATCTTACAAAGGTAAGGGCTGATCTTCCACCAAGGCAAAGCGGAACTTGAAACTAATAGGATTATGGCTTTCGGCTTCTGCTTTAATCGCATAGTGGATAGAGGAGCTCAACTGAGAGAATGAAGACTACAAGATGCATCTCCCTTTCTCTAGAAGTCGGTCTATGTTCTTGCTTGTTCCTAGCATCACCATGCGAAACAGCTAGAAGCGCTTGATGTCTACGCACTTCTATTCTTGTAGACAGTTGTTGGGTCTTCAAGTTCTTGTCATAGTAAGTACATGTGTATCATAGAGAACCGCCAATGAGGTACCCCTTGCACATGATACAGGAGCTATCCCATAATTAAAATGACAAGGCAAGAAGACAATGCGCATCTCAGCAATCTTCTTATTTACCATGGGAAAATGGTGCATTTTTCTCTCTTTCCTCTTTTCAATATGTCTCTTTTTTTATAAGAAGAAAGCTTCATAGATGTCATTATGGTGATGCTGCAAGTTTCCACCATGATTAGGCATGGCTTAGGCTAGCGGCCCAGACGTTTCTCTAACACACATACATAACTCCATGGACTTACAAGCTCCCCTTTTATTTCACACCGGTGACATCCATAGACAAAAGAGCATGATATCAATTGTGTACAAAGTATAAGTGCAATGTTGAAAGCGTTCTCCGTGACAGCATGGTTCTGCTAATTCCAATGTATAAGTACAAGCATATACAACATATATGATACAATGGTTCAAGTTTATTAGGGGCAAAAAAAATAAAGTGTGCCATCAAGTTTGTGAGAGATTTAATCACTAAGTTTTCACATAACAAAATACTTTTTAATTAGAAGATAGATGAAAACAAGAATATACTTGGAATGGTGTAACACACCATGCATAAAAATTTATAGTGGACACTTTGGAATAACTTGGTTTCTTGGAAGTTGGATGTGGAATTTACTCATACAAGTGGACGCTTACAAAAGACTGGGAGCGACCAACTAAGAGAGCAATAATAGCCATAATCATGCAGAGCGACAAAACATTACTAATCAAAGCATAAAGTGATACTACAAGTCAATGACTAAATGATCATAGAGGCTATGGTGACTTGTTTATAGTCATAATATGGTGTGAGAATGTGCCAAGTCAACCCAAACAAAGCATCAAAGGAGAATACCACAATACTATGCTTTTGCATGCTAAAACAACACATGATTCCTTCAAGGCACAGTAAGCAATACTAATTGTTTGGAACAAGTCATGTTACGACAATAATCACTAAGCATAAGGTCAAAACAACACCTAGCATGACATGATAAAGTCTAAGTCATAGTCAAAGCAAGCTCCTCTTGTACTACTCAAGTAAGAACTTTCTACTCTTCTCCAACACCAATCAACTTATTTGAAACAACACAGCGAGAACGGAGGTCCAAACTACTTTATTAGAGCAAACTAAGCAAACCAAATGAAAACTAAGACGTTCCAAGAACAACACAACAGTGCATGAAACAATAAAAACGAAGTGTCTAGAAAGACCTGAGCTTTTTATTGATAAAGAAGGGGATGCCTTGGGCATCCCCAAGCTTTGATGCTTGTACCTCTTGAATATTTCTTGGGGTGACATGGGGGGAATCCCCAAGCTTGAGCTTTTGTCCATTCTTCATCTCATTACATCATTCTCTCTCTACACCTAAAAATTTTCCTTCATATAAAACTTCACACAATCTTTATTAGCAACATTAGTGTATTCAAAAGATAATAGACCCTTGGGTTTAGCTTAAGAACAACAAAACTTTCACTAAAAACACAAGCTACTGTAGCAATTCCCTTAAAAAGCTCAATTTTCCAAAAAGAACCCAAAAAGGAATCAATAAGAAGCAAATGCAAATAATGGCAGAAATCTATCAAAACAGACCAGCAGGTAAAAACTGATTTTTTGAAAGACCTTCTGTTGCTCAAATCAAAAAGTGTAGAACTAACGAAAGTTAGCTAACATATTGGGGGATTTATTCACAAAATATCAGCTCAATCCGACTTACAAATATTCTTCACGAAGTTTTACGGTGGAGCACAAAAATCTGTTTCGGAACAACAACTCCCCAAATCTTACTTCCCTCTTATTAGAGGTTATTCTTGGAACAAAAAGCAAATAAAAAGGATAAGGAGAGGTCATTAATGAAGTAATAACTTCCAAGACTCAAGAAAACTTTTGGGTTATCTCCCAATAAGTACTTTTCTTTAACGCCTTTATGTTAGACATGATAATTTGAGAAGATGCTCTCATAAGAAATATGAATTGAAGTAAAAGAGAGCATAAAGAAGCAAATGCAAAACACATTTAAGTATAACCCACTTCCTATGCATGGGAATCTTGTATGCAAATAAATTCACAAAGAACAAAGTGCCAAGCATAGAAAGATAAAACAAGAGTAAATTCAAAACTTTCAGCACATAGAGAGGTGTTTCACTACCATGAAAACCTCTATAACCATATTTTACTCTCTCATAATAATTTTCAGTAGCCTCATGAATAAACTCAACAATATAACTATCACATAAAGCATGCTTTTCATGATCTACAAACACATAATTTTTATCAAGCTCAAAAATAGTGGGATTAAAACCTTCAAACCCACTTTTTAACAATTTTATAACAAGAAGACCGATCATTCAATATAGGACCATAATCTAGAGCTTTATCATAAACATTTTCTAAGCCAAACTCTTTAGTACCATGCATTTCGAAGTTAGGCACAAATATAGGATTATCATAGATAACAGGAGCATAACTATTATCACAAGTTTTACCCATAGTAGGTATCTCAAAAGAATCCACAGGAACATAACATTCATCCTCCTTTGGTAAGAATGGGGGAAAATCAAATAATATAAGAGGTAAAGAGTTACTCTCATCAGAAGGTAGGAATGGGTAGATCCATTCTTCCTCCTCTTGACCATCACTCTCCTCCTCTTTTTCATCTAATGAGCTTTCAGGTTCAGCAATTTCGTCTTCCATAGGCTCCTGCAAGGCATTAGTCTCTTCCATTTGTGGAAAGCACCTATTAAAATATTCAAGAATATAGCCATTTTCTTCCTTGTAATTATCAAAGAAAAATTTAAGTATCTCATAAACCTCATATTAATAAGGTGCATCATCAGTATTTTCAAGCAAACTAGCAAGTTCAAATGCCCCCTTGAAGGCAATAAATTCTTCAATTTGTTCCACATCATAAAAGTCATAATTTCCTTTAACATAAGAAGATATGGTAACATTATCATTATACTCAAATTGAAAAGGCAGGTGTTTATACCTCCTACAGCAACAAGATTTATCAAAGCAATAAGTAACATTATGAGTAGAGCACACCTCTCTAGCAATAGTATTCAATTTATCAATTTGTTCCCATAAGTGTTTACCTTTTTGTGACAAACAGTGTTCCTTATAATAATTCTTTTGTTCTTCCGTGAACCCACCTTGCCATTAAGAACTAGTTTCAAAGAAACCATCCATTGATAGAAAGCATGACAAAGCAAGGCAATAATAGACCAGCAACCGGAGTAGGAACTATTTTTTGTGTGTTTTTGATAAGAGAAAGCAAACCAAACTAAACTATTTTTTTAGAGTTTTTGATAAAAAGACGCAAACAAAACCAAGCAAAAGAAACTAAGCAAAACAAAAACAAAGTAAAGAGAAAGGTTGTGAATGACTCCCCTTGTAAAGACGTCCTTAGCCTCCCCGGCAACGGCGCCAGAAAAGCTTGTTGGCGTGTTATTGACGCCTCGTTGGGAGACCCCAAGAGCAAGGTGTGATGAGCACAGCGGCAAGTATTCCCTCAGTAAGAAACCGAGGTTATCGAAGCAGTAGGAGGAAGGAAATGACTCAAAGGTGTTGCTAGAAACTTGGGTGACCTGCACAACACAAACTCAAGACTTTGCCCCAACTAACAGTGAGGTTGTCAATCTCACCGGTTTGCTGTAACAAAGGATTAACTGTATGGTGTGGAAGGTAATAGTGGTTTGCAACAAGTAAACAATAACTGTGGAAGATGTATCAATGGTAAAGATTGGACTGGGGTCCATAGTTCACTAGAGGTGTTCTCCTTAAGATAAACAAACATGGCATGCTGGGTAAACAAATTACAGCAGGGCAATTGACAGGACTGAGCAAGGCATAACAATGCAATACTAGACATTCATGCTCCTATGAGATTCGATTGGGAAAATACAACAAGATACATAGACCGCCATCCAACTGCATCTATGACTAGAAATCCACCTTCAGGTTATCATTCGAACCCCCTCCAGTATTAAGTTGCAAGCAACAGATAACTACTTTAAGCAAAGTGTGTAAGGTAAACAATCCACTTGTTCCATGAACAAGAGATCGTTGTTTTCTCCCTAGTGGCAACAACACATCTACAACCTTAGAGATTTCTGTCACTACCCTTAGATTAAATAGAAGCATGAACCCACTATCTAGCATAAATATCCCCTTTTGGAGTCACTAGCATCTACTTGGCCAAGATAGCTACTAGAAACGGAGAGCATGCAAGATCACAAACAACACAGACATGATAGAATCAATATGACATAGTAATCTCAATATCCATCGGATCCCCGCGAACACAACATGCATGATTACAAATAGATGATGTTGATCATGAATGGAGCTCACAAGATCTAAACATGGTAGCACAAAGGAGGAGATACAACCATCTAGCTACTACATGGACCCGTAGTCCAAGGTGGAACTACTCACGATTCATACTGGAGGCTGGCATGATGAAGAAGAAGTCCTCTGGGATGATCTCCCCTCCGGCAGGGTGCCGGGAAGAGCTTCAGATCCCCCCAATCTAGGGACGATGGTGGCGGCGGCTATAGACGGTTTCATGGAATTTTGATCAGGTACTTAGGGTTTTGGCATTAGGGGGTCTTTATAGGCGAAGAGGCGAGGCAGGGGGCGGCCAGGGTGGTCACACCCCCTAGGCGCGGCTAACCCTAGCCAGTGCCGCTAGGGGGTGTGGCCCCCTGGTGCCTCCCCTTCGTCTCGTATTCTGGCTCCGTGTTCCCCATGGTAAAATATTGATTTTGGCTTTTGTCTCGTCCTATTCCGAGAATATTGATTTTCTGCCTTTCTGGAATCAAAATAGAAGAAAACATGCAACTGGCACTGTGGCATCTTGTTAATAGGTTATTACCAGAAAACATATAAAAACATCTCAAAGTGTAGACGAAGCAAAGAAAAGTAGATACTAAACAAGCATGGAACATCAAAAATTATAGATACATTTTCGACGTATTAGGATCATACTTTCACTAGTGAACACTCTCTCATATAAATATATTCTCTTCATGATGCTACCTTGAACTACTCTCCAGTTGGACACTCTAATCCATGGTAGGGCTATAACAACACTCCTCAAAGTCCACCTTCCCCATCTAGATAACCCCACACTGTCACCTTGAGCGCTAGATGGTTCCAACAAACACCACAATTTCATAGAGACAACCAACTCAAAATATACTTATGATAAATATTTATGAACTCTAGCCTAAGTGCCACCACGGCGTGCACACTGTCACTTTCACACACGTGAGGAGAGCAGATATATATTGAAGCACTTGAGTATTTATGTAGACTCTAGCCTAAGTGCCACCACGGTGTGCATGCTGTCACTTTCACACACGTGGGGAGAGACGGAGATCTATTAAAGCACTTGAGTAGCAGAGTAGATCTACTTGATTACAAAGCTCATGATCCCATGAAGATCACGCATAGAGAGAGATGAACACATAGCTACTGGTAGATCCCTTAGCCTCGAGGAAGAACTACTCCCTCCTCATCATGGGAATCAGCAACGACGATAAAGATGGTGGAGGAGATCGATGGAGATGGCTCCAGGGGCACTTCCCCGCCCCGGCAGGGTGTCAGAATAGAGACTTCTGTCCCCTCGAATCTCCCCTTCGGTGGCGACGGCGCTGCAGAACGTTTTCTGGATTTTTCCCCTATTATGGTTTATGTCCCGAAGAGACGTATATATAGGAGAATGGGCAAGGTCGGTGGAGCCTCGAGGGGCCAACACCTAGGGCTGGCGCGACCAGGGTGGACCCGCGCCACCCTAGGGTGTGGCCACCTCCTGTCCCCCCTTCGTCTATCCTTCTGGCTCCGTGTTCGCTCCGGAAAAATAGTAACTTTGGCTTTTGTCCCGTCCAATTCCGAGAATATTCATTTTTAGCTTTTCTGAAACCAAACACAAGAGAAACATGCAACTGGCATTGTGACATCTTGTTAATAGGTTAGTCCCATAAAGTGTATAAAAATACCTCAAAGTGTAGAAAAACACAAGACAAATGATACAAAACAAGCATGGAGCATCAAAAATTATAGATACGTTTACGACGTATCAAGCATCCCCAAGCTTAACTCCTGCTCGTCCTCGAGTAGGTAAGTGATAAAAAGAATAATTTTTGAGGTGACATGCACCATCACAATCATGATCAAACCATTTGCAAGCTTTGAAAGCTGGGATCAAAGTACTCTAAACATGAGCATGAAAGATGAAGTTCTAACAATAAGACAAAGCAACTATGTTGCAACATGAAAGGATAAAAACAAAGATCATGAATAACAATGCATTGAAAGATGTTTTTTTATTTCACATATAGAAAACATAGCATAGTGGCATTTAGCTTATCCCTCATGGAGTAGCAAAACATAAATACATAGGACACCTTCAAAGTTCTTAAGGGTGACTAGATACAAATAGTTCAAAAACAAGCAATATCAACATTATGAATCAATCAATAAGTTTTGGGACAATGCATATAGAACTAAGAATGGAAACTATGCTCTCTTAATTATTGCCTAAGGATAGAAGGTGGAGACTCAATAGAAAAGTGGAAGAAAGGCCCTTCACAAAGGGAAGCAGAGATTTCAAGTTTCATAAAAAGCTTCCAAAAATTATGGTACTTGTTAGATTTCAGCTCTCATTTACCTATCATAATCATCTTGAAGTGGTTAAGGTTAAAGTGAACAAAATATGGAGTATATGCTTGACAAAGTATAAATTTGCAATCTCATGTCCCTTGACTACGAGGACCGCTCCTCATGCTACTCAACTTTAGTCACCGGTAAGTTCTTGCCATAGTAAGTACATGTGTATCATAGAGAACCGCCAACGGGGTACCCCTTGCCCCATGATACAGGAGCTATCCCATATCAAAATGACAAGGCAAGCAGATAATGAGCATCTCAGCAATCTTCTTATTTACCATGGGAAAATGGTGCTTTCTTCTCTCTTTCCTCTTTTCTCATCTGTTTTTTTCTTTTTTCTCAATCTCTTTTTTCCATCTTTCTTTTTTATAAGAAGAATGCTTCATATATTGCTCACTATGGTGATGCTAAAAGTTTCCGCCATGATTAGGCATGGATTAGGCTAGCAGCCCAGGCGTTTCTCTAACACACATACATAACTCCATGGACTTACAATCTCCCTTTTTACTTCACACCGACGACATCTGCAAACAAAAGATCATGATATCAACTGGGTACAATGTACAGGTGCAATGTTGAAAGCGTTCCTCGTGACAACATGGTTCTACTAATTCCCAACGTGTAAGTGCAAGCATATACAACATAGATGACACAATGGTTCATGTTTATTAGGGGCAAGAAAAATAAAGTGTGCCATCAAGTTTGTGAGAGCTTTAATCACTAACTTTCACATAACAAGTTTAATTTGGAAGATAGATAAAACAAGAATATACTTGGAATGGTGTAACACACCATGCATAGGAATTTATAGTGGATACTTTGGAATAACTTGGTTTCTTGGGAGTTGGATGCATGAGTAGAGCTTACTCAATACAAGTGGAGGCTAGCAAAAGACTGGGAGCGACCAACTAAGAGAGCAATAATGGCCATAATCATGCAGAGCGAAAAAACATTATCAATCAAAGCATAAAGTGGTACCACAAGTCAAAAACTAAATGATCATAGAGGCTAAGGTGACTGGTTATAGTCATAACATGGTGTAAGCATGTGCAAAGTCAACCCAAATAAATCATCAAAGGAGAATACCACAATACTTCCTTTTGTATGCTAAAACAACACATGATTCTTGCAAGGCACATTAAGCAATCTCAATTGTTTGGAACAATTCATGCTACAGCAATAATCACTAAGCATAAGGTGAAAGCAACATCTAACATGACACGATAAAGTCTAAGCCACAGTCAAAACAAGCTCCCTTTTGTACCACTATAAGCATGAAACTTTCTACTGTTTTCCAACACCAATTGACTTATTTGAAACAACTCACAAAGATAATAATCAATAAAGATCAGTGAGCTTGTCTCACAAATACACAAAAAATAACTAAAAAGTTCTAAGCTGAAAGCACAAGAAAACTAAGGCTAAACAAAGTGCTAGCAAAAGAGAACACTCACAAAAAATAAGAATGAAAACTAGAGTTTTCTAGGCAATGAAACAAAGTGTGTCTCTCTCCAAAAGAAGTGTGCTGGGATCCAACCAACTTATTCAAGCAAACCAAGCAAAAGAAAACTAAAAACAAAAACAAAGATGCTCCAAGAACAACACAATAGTGCATGAAACAATAAAAATGAAGTGTCTAGAAAGACCTGAGATTTTTATTGATGAAGAAGGGGGTTGATGCGTGCACCCAGTGTTGACGTGGGACACTTCGTTGGAACCCAAAGAGCAAGGTGTGATGAGCACAACAGCAAGTTTCCCTCAGTAGAGACCGAGGTTATCGAACCTGAAGGGGGAAGGAAACGTCTCAAAGGTGTTGCAAGCAATGTGGAAACCTGCACAACACAAACTCAAGACTTTGTCCCAATGAATCAGTGAGGTTGTCAAGCTCACCGGTTTGTTGTAACAAAGGATTAAACGTATGGTGTGGAAGGTAATGGTGGTTTGCAGCAAGTAAATAAGTAACAGTGGAAGATGTATCAATGGTAAAGATTGGATCGGGGTCCATAGTTTACTAGAGGTGCTCTCCTTAGATAAACAACATGGCATGAAGGGTAAACAAATTACAGCAGGGCAATTGACAAGAACTGAGCAAGGCATAACAATGCAATTACTAGTTAGAAAGATCCTATGAGATTCGATGGGGCAATACAACAAGATACATAGATCGCCATCCAACTGCATCTATGACTAGAAGTCCACCTTCAGGTTATCATCCGAACCCCCTCCAATATTAAGTTGCAAGCAACAGACAACTTCTTTAAGCAAAGTGTGTAAGGTAAACAGTCCACATGTTCCAGGAACAAGAGACCGTTGTTTTCTCCCTAGTGACACCAACACAACTACAACCGAAGAGATTTCTGTCACTTCCCTTGGAAACTAGAGGCATGAACCCACTATCGAGCATAAATACCCCCTCTTGGAGTCACTAGCAACTACTTGGCCAAGATAGATACTAACAACAGAGAGCATGCAAGATCACAAACAACATATACATGATAGAATCATAAAGACAAAACCATTAATCAAACCAACATAATAATCTCAATATCCATTGGATCCCCGCAAACACAACGTGCATGATTACAAATAGATTAGATCTTGATCTTGAACGGAGCTCACAAGATCTATACATGAAAGCACATAGGAGGAGATACAACCATCTAGCTACTACATGGACCCATAGTCCAAGGTGGAACTACTCACGCATCATACCGGAGAGAAGGCCTCCGGGATGATCTCCCCTTCGGCAGGGTGCCGGGAAGAACTTCAGATCCCCCGATCGAGGGACGATGGTGGCGGCGGCTACAGACAATTTCGTGGAGATTTGAACCAGTGCTTAGGGTTTCTGCATCGGGGGCTTCTTATAGGCGAAGGTGGAGGCCGAGGAGGCGACCAGGGGGGTCAAACCCTACCCAGGCACGGGCCCACCCCTGGCCGCATCTAGGTGGGGGGGGAGGGGGGGTTGGCCGCCCTGGCATGATTCTTCGTCCCCCCTCTGGACTTCTTGTTCCCCATGGAAAGTAATTGACTTTGACGTTTGTCCCGTCCAATTCCAAGAATATTTCTTTACTAACTTTTTTGAAACCAAAAACAGTAAAAAATAGGCAACTGGTACTGTGGCAACTTATTAATAGGTTAGTACCAGAAAACATGTAAAAAGCACCTCAAAGTATAGACAAAGCAAAGCAAGGTAGATACTATAAGCATGGAACATCAAAAATTATTGATACGTTTCTGACGTATCAGGGGTGTCTTGGGCATCCCCAAGCTTTGACGCTTATACCTCTAGAATATTTCTTGGGGTGACACGGGGTGGCATCCCCAAGCTTGAGCTTTTGTCCATTCTTCATCGCATTACATCATTCTTCCCTTACACCTGAAAATTTTCCTTCATACAAAACTTCACATAATCTTCATTAGCAACATCAGTGCATTCAAAAGATAATAAAACTTTAGGTTTTAGTTTCAAAACAGCAAAACTTTCATTAAAGACACAAGCTACTGTAGAAATTCCTTCAAAAATTTCAATTTACCAAAGAGAACCCAAAAACAAATCGATAGGAGACAAATGCAAATAATGGCAGAAATATGTCAGAACAGACCAGCAGGTAAAAAACGATTTTTTCGAAGACCTTATTTTGCTCAAATCAAAAAGTTTTGAACTAAAGAAAGTTAGATAACAACCTAGCGGATTTAATCAGAAAATTACAGCTCAATCATACATACATAGATTTTTCACGAATTTTTACAGTGAACCAAAAAATCTGTTTCGGGACAGCAACTTCCCATGGTCTTACTTCTCTCTCATTAGAGGTTATTCTTGACACAAAAACCACACAAAAAAGGATAAAAGAGAGGTCATTACAGAAGTAATAACTTCCAAGACTCAACAAAAGAAAAAACTAACGAAATTTGGGCTATCTCCCAATAAGTACTTTTCTTTAACGCCTTTAAGTTAGGCACCATGATAGTTTGAAAAGATGCTCACATAAAAAATATGAATTGAAGTAAAAGAGAGCATCAAGAAGCAAACTAAAAACACATTTAAGTCTAACCCACTTCCAATGCATAGAAATCTTATAAAGAAACAAGTCATGAAAGCACAAAGCAACAAGCATAGGAAAGAAAAACAAGGACAACTTCAAGATTTTCAACATAAATAAGGGAAACTTAATATTGTTAAGATACATAAAACCATATTTCCCTCTCTTATAGTAACTTTCAGTAGCATCATGAATGAGATTAACAATATAACTATCACATAAAACATTTTTATCATGAGCCACATGCATATAATTATTACTCTCCAAATAAGCATAGTCATTCTTATTAATTGTAGTGAGAGCAAATTCAACAAAATAGCTATCATTACTATTCTCATCACCATAATCATCAAATATAGGAGGCATATTGTAATCATAATTAATTTTCTCCTCAATAGTAGGTGAACTGAAAATATCATATTCATCATTGTAATCATCATATTTGGAGGTTTGGTATAATCATAAGCAATAGAATAGCTATCTTCCAAAGCCGGGGAACTAAAAAGACCATTTTCATATAAACTAGCTTCCCCAAGCTTACACTTTTCCATAGCATTATCAATAATGGTGTTCAAAGAATTCATACTAATAACATTGCCATTAGCATGCAAATAAAGTTCCATATGTTTTTTAATTTTCTCTTCAAACACTTCATGTCCTAACTCAATATAAATACTATAAAGCTCTCTAATTTTTTTGTTGTTTCCCATTAAGCCTAACTAGTGAAAACAAGAAACAAAAAGACAAAATTGCAGAATCTAAAGGAAATAACTTCGAGCACTCACACCGGAGGATGTGAGTACCTTTTACCTTACCTCCCCGGCAACGGCGCCAGAAAAGAGCTTGATGTCTACGCACTTCTATTCTTGTAGACAGTTGTTGGGCCTCCAAGTGCAGAGGTTTGTAGAACAACAACAAGTTTCCCTTAAGTGGATTACCCAAGGTTTATCAAACACAGGGAGGAAGTGGTTAAAGGTATCCCTCTCAAGCAACCCTGCAATCACGATATAAGAAGTCTCTTGTGTCTCCAACACACCCAATACACTTGTCAGGTGTATAAGTGCACTAGTTCGGCGAAGAGATAGTGAAATACAAGTGGTATGGATGATTATAAGTGGTAATCGTGCCAGAAAAGAGCTTCTGACGAGGAGGAAAAGACTAAAGGCAAAAAGATGGAAGCAAGCAAACATGTAACAGATCTAGTTGTAAACGTTGTTTCAATGCTTAGAAACAAGGCCTAGGGATCATACTTTAACTAGTGAACACTCTCTTATATAAATATATTCTCTTCATGATGCTACCCTGAACAACTCTCCGGTTTGCCACTCCAATCCATGGTAGGGCTATAACAACACTCCTCAAAGTCCGCCTTCCCTATCAAGATAACCCCACACTGTCACCTTGAGCGCTAGATGGTTCCAACAAACACCACAATTTTATAGAGACAACCAACTCAAAATATACCCATGATAAATATTTATGAACTCTAGCCTAAGTTCCACCACGACGTGTACGTTGTCACTTTCACACACGTGGGGAGAACAGAGATCTATTGAAGCACTTGAGTATTTATGGAGACTCTAGCCTAAGTGCCACCACGGTGCGCACGCTGTCACTTTCACACACGTGGGGAAAGCCGAAGATCTATTAAAACACTTGAATAGTAGACTGGGTCTACTTGATTACAAAGCTCATGATCCCATGAAGATCACGCATAGAGAGAGAGATGAACACATAGCTATCGATAGAGCCCTTAGCCTCGAGGAAGAACTACTCCCTCCTCATCATGGGAATCAGCAACGACGATGGAGATGGTGGTGGACATCGATGGAGATGGCTCCGGGGTCACTTCCCCATCCCAGCAGGGTGCCGGAACAGAGACTTCTGTCCCCCTGAATCTCCCTTTTGGTGGCGGCGGCGCTACGAAACTTTTCTGGATTTTTGACCCTGTTAAGGTTTACATCCCGAGGAGACGTATATATAGGCGAAAGGGCAAGGTTGGTGGAGCCTCGAGGGGCCCACACCTAGGGCTGGCGCGGCAAGGGTGGACACGCGCCACCCTAGGGTGTGTCCACCTCCTGGCCCCCCTTCGTCTGTCCTTCTGGCTCCGTGTTCGCTCCAAAAAAATAGTAACTTTGGCTTTTGTCCTGTCCAATTCCGAGCATTTTTTAGCTTTTCTGAAACCAAAAACAGCAGAAAAAGACAACTGGCACAGTGACATCTTGTTAATAGGTTATTATCAGAAAGTGTATAAAAATACCTCAAAGTGTAAATAAAACATAATACAAATAATATAAAACAAGCATGGAGCATCAAAAATTATAGACACGTTTACGACGTATCAGCGCTCGCTTCGCCGCTACATAGGTGGATAAAGTCGGAAAATTCCACCCAAAATAGGATTTTTCTTGGGAAGTTTCGGGAATAAAATGGGAACGAAATAATATAGTTACTAATTCATGATCTGGCATGTATAGAATGAAAACATCATTCTCAATTCTACAAGAATTTTTATGAAACCGTTTCATTTGCTTCTCTTCCATGGAAGTTTCATTTTCCCAGAATGTATCCTAATTTTGGTCTAATTCTTCTTCTGATGATCGATTCAACCTCTGATAAAAAAGATAGACAACTAAGTTTATTTCGGATTTCGAAATGAAAAGATGCGGCTCTTTCAGCTATGGTGCTGACCAAGGCACTGGAAGATTCCATCTCAGTGAATGTAGACGCTAGCTTTGATGTGGATACCACTTTGTTCTTGCAGCATTCTCCACACTTGTCCTTCAATGAAGCACTCTTGAGGTAAGAAACAGGATAAAATAAACCATATTTTATATTGGAATATTCGGTTTGATAACCTTCTACTAATTCTTTCTCTGCTTCTCGTAAATCAAAAAGTATTTTTCTTCATTGAATGTTCCAAGGTTGGGGGTGGTCCCCTCTGACCTGTGCATAGCTCCGCCACTGTCCTCGGTCATCCAATGTTCCTATAAAAATCTCTAAATAAAAGAGGCCATCACACTTTTTCCCCATAGACACTCGCCTTTTACCCATCGCCACCGCCACGAGATGGAGAAGCTTGCGTAGCATCGCTCGCATCCGAAGCCAAGTTGTCATCACATGCCTTACCGTTCGAGTCTCTAGTAACCTTGCTCCCCTATCTTCAGCACATTATATTTGAAACGAGACAAAATACTTGCCATTTTTATTAATTGGTTGTGCACATATTTAATTAGTCCAAAATTTATTTTTATAGATTTTGTATGACTAAGAATTATTTAATGCAAAAGATTTGGTTTGCACAATAATTAGAAGAAGCACCGCCGGCCAGCACCAGGTCAAACACACATGGAACCCCACACCATCCTCCCAGCATAGAGCCGGAACCTAGAAATAAGCCGAAACAGAAAACTAAATACACTTTCCCCTACTACTACGCCTACTATAAACAAGATATCCAATGTCGCCTCCGAGCCATCTTTGTCTGGCTTAGCTGTCGCAAGGAGACCAGAGGTGGAGTGACCTGGTTCGCTGGGTTCGACTCTCAAAGTAGTGTAGTGATGAGAGATAAGAGAGAGATGATAAAATGAGTCCCATGCTAGACCATCTTCAACTGGCTACATGGCTACACCTAGAGACTAGATAATCATGTGACTCCACACATTGCAGTTAGGACCATGTACAAATCACAAGTGTATAGTCATTTATATAACTTACAAAATATTTGGATTTCCTTTACAAAAACTAGTATTGTTACGGTATCAAATAGCCCAACATAAAGCATACATCCACACCCGAATTTGAATCTTAAGTTTCCCTAAATATATGCAATATACTCCTATCCTACTAGATAGAAGTGGGTTCATGTAAGCCACAGAAATAGTTAGACATAAAAGCCGTGCACAACGACGGCATTTCATACCGTCATTCTAATTACTCTCGACAAGGGACCTTACATTAAAACTATACTTCTACAAATAAACCAAATAACAATTTTGATTAAACGGGACATTGAGTTTTCAAATAAATATTCTTGAAAATGATGATTTTCATCCACCATGCCGACAATCATAGGAGAACCCTTTTTCACAACCAGTTTTTGAATATTAAACTTTGACCTCTTCAGACTGATTAGAGAGTAAGTATTTCACTATTATGAAAACTAATTTTTATATGCATGATAATTTTCAGAACTAATAAATAATGATCTTCATGATTACCACCTTTTATATATCATGTTTCATGATGATGGTATCTTCCATGTACCCGTTGATTGAAACTATCGTTGGTCATACACGTAACTATATCCATATTAGGTGGGTAATTTTATAAACAATGAGTGAATAATTTGTAACTACATTGAATTTGTGATGATAACTATACTATAAACATGTGGACGGATAAACTCTATGAGTGAAAGGTGGATAACTATTATCCACACACCATGGCAACTATAACAATTTAGTGGTGATAGCTAAATCTCGATCGACGTATGGGTTATAATGCCTCGAAGGGTGTTAGGGGAACCTTTTCTTCATCACTCGACGACGCTACCACGTCGATGTGATAAAGTCTTGATATCCTAACACTTAGGCTATCACATCCAAATTAAAATAAGTCTAGCTTCACATTTCATTGACTAAAAATAAGAGGATAACCAGGACTTCACGAGTAACAGAAGTACAAAAAATTACCCACATAAAAAGTTATTTACAAGTGGTAACTTACATGAAAAAATATTCTACATAACTCTTTTTTTTTGAAACGAGGAAAATTCTTTGCCTTTCATTGATATAGTAGAAAAGAGCTGGCCCGTTTATAAGGAAAACTGGTCGAAAAACCGATACAACACAACACCACACGCCAGCCCCGAGGCTGCGCTCCACACGGGTCAACGACCAACCAGGTCGACACCACACCTCAACGCAACATGCGGAGGCAAAAAGACCGGAGCCACCGCTCCAACTACCACGCCGGCCCAGGGCCGCGCCCCGACTGGCCGAAGACGAAAACCGCCTCCGCCAAAAACACAAAAACACACCGCAAGCCCCGTTGTCCGGTGGACGTCCAAAGCGAGGCCCCAAGAGGCAAAGCGACACAAGAGCGCCGCCCACGCCCGATCCCGTGAGGAATCTAGGGTTTTCCCCGGAGAGCCCAGGCGGAGGCACATGAAACACCCGCTTCGACGACGACTTCAAGAAGGATGCGGCGCTCACGAACGTCACCGTCGTCGGTCCCGGCCAGCCGCCAGGACAAGGCTTCCGCCGAAAGAAGAGTCTTAAAACCACACGCCTGCCCAACAAGTACCGGCACAAACCACCAACCTTTCCCACCCCTCCTTCTCCAAGCTCCCGACGATCAACAAACATCACTCCCGCCGCCTGATACGTAAACGTATCTATTTTATCGAACACTTTGTTATTGTTTTTTCTCTAAACTTGTGTGATTTGGATACAACTAACACGGACTGACGCTATTTTCAGCAGAATTACCTTGGTGTCTTGTTTTTGTGCAGAAAATGAACTATCAGGAAAACCCCGGAAAATATGCCAAAAATTATATTTCACCAGAAGATCCACGGAGCCAGAAGAAGAGACGGAGAGGAGGCCTGGGGGGCCCACAACCACCCCAGGCGCGGGCCCACCACTGGCCGCCCCCTCGGCCTCCCTCTCCGCCTATAAGTTGCCTTTTAACCTAAAAACCGAGGGAGTTTCGATAGTTTTTCAGAAAGAGTTCCGTTCCGCCGCCGCCACCAGAAACCAAGATTCGGATCCAGAAACTCCTTTCTGGCACCCTGCCGGGATGGGTAATTTGGAGAGGATCATCGCCATCATCATCACCAATGCATATCCATCAACCACCGATGTTTCCCTCATCCATGAGTGAGTAATCCCCCGCTGTAGGCTTGGGGATGGTAGGGATTGGATGAGTTTTATCATGTAATCGAATAAGATCTGTTAGAGCATAGTGCCTAGTATCTCTCTATTAGTGCTTTTTGACTTTGTTGCAACTTGTTATGCTTAATGCTTGTCACTAGGGCCCGAGTGCTATGATCTCAGATCTAAACTTATTATTGAATCATTATGATAGTATTGTTTGTGATCTTATCTGCAAGTTGTATACACATATCATTGTCCGGATCCAAAGACCCCAAAGTGACAATAATTGGAACAACTGGAGAAGATGGCTGTGGTGTGAGGATCATATGTGTTCACAGAGTGTTAATGCTTTGCTCCGATGCTCCATTAAAAGGAGCACCTTAATTGCCAGTAGTTTCCTAGAGGCCTCGCTGCCACGGGTTGGCTGGACAGAAGATATTGTGCAAGTTCTCATTGCGAGCACGTATGACTATATTTGGAGCACATGCCTAGAATTGTTTAGTACTTGGATGTTTGTTATTATTTATCTGCAATTCCCTAGGTCTTGAAGTTATATGTTTAGACTCGTCCATGCAACGCCCGTCCATCCATCTCTATGCCTACCGCACTCGAATCCTACTGTTACTATTGTTCCTGTTTCACTGTTGTTGTTGCTATTGCTGTTGCTTTACTGTTGCTACTGATAAACTTCTATGAGCAAGAACTATTTTCAGGTGCAGCTGAACTGACAACTCGGTTGTTAAGGCTTGCAAGTATTTTTTGGCCCCCCTTGTGTCGAATCAATAAATTGGGTAATATCACCCGCGAAGACTGTTGCGATCCTCTATAATTGTGGGTCATCACCGCCACGCCTAGACTCCCCGTCGCCGCGACACAAGCCTAGTGGATAACTTACATACTACATCATGGATAACTTACGTGGTAGGGGTAGATAAGTTTAGGCAAAAAAACATTGAAACATATCAATATGGAAGTTAGTTTCGAAGATCTCATCGTGACTAACCTAACGATGAAAATGGATTTTCAATCGGATAAACAATTTTGAGCTACAAAGATTTTTGAATATTCGAATTTTAATATTAAATGCTAATGATGTTAGTAGTTTTATTATTTAATGCAGTCATGTAAATATTAGAGAAACAAATAAAGGACACCGCTGTGATATGCTCCTAGAAGACCACCATACGAGTGTCCGTTTTCTAGCTTTACCATTCTATTAAGGCATCAACAATGCAAGGTGCTTAAGGACAATGCTTATAAAAAAATAAATCCATGTTTATTAAGCATTGGTGCTTATTTATGTTGGACAGATGCCTAACTAGACATATTTTCTATACAAATAAACACCGGTGCTTTATAAAACAGTTAATTTTTTTTGAGTGGAAGTTAATCTATTTTCTTAAGCATACATGGCCTTATGGGCTTACGCAGTTTGTGAGCCGTATCTGTTAGAGAGCTGAGGCCTGCATCGTCCCCTAAAATAAACTCCTCTACACGTGGTGGAAGCACTCTGCTCTGCCGTCTCCTCGTTTCTGTCAGATAGATTGATCCCCAAACCAAATCGCTCGCCGGAACCGCCGTAAGCCGCCGGAGAGGAGGAGGAGGGTGAGGAAGGTTTGAGGTCGCGAACCGGTGACTCTGCCGTACTTCCCCGCGCCGGCTACGCCTGCAGCGGTGAAGGGAGACGCGCGGCGGAGCGTTTTGATGAGGCGCCGGCGGCCGGCCACTCTGTCCCGGGTAAGGAACACAGCACTGGAACACTTTCGTCCCATACTGATCCCGCACTTGGAACTCCGATTTATAAGTGTCGGCCTCAGCTGCCAGCTGGGTTATCAGGAAGCAGCATTAGATATTGAAATACATATTAAATTAATAATTTATAATTAATAAATCCCGCATCAAACAATTTTTCTTTTTTTTCTTTCTTATAGCAGTCTAAAAACAGAAATATTTTGGTTGAAGTTTGCTTTCTCCATTCGCTAGCAGGCTGAGAAGAGTTGCTGGATCGTGGGGGGTTAGCTATGTCACTCTGGGTTAATTTATAATTAAGATGGTGAAAGAGGTGGAGCTACAGTTGTTCGTATTAATGTTGCTGCTTAGCTTTGTTAAGTTTTAAACAAACATAAAACACCACGATCACCTATTATTTTGTTGGTTCGTCTGCTTCTTGCCTTGAAAGAATTAACCCAGGGTGATGTGAAATAATACAAAAAATATTGTAAGTGATGCCCTGCCTATCTACCACAGCAAACTATAGAGAAAATTCTAGATATTTGTGTTCATTTTTAGTGATTAAGTATGATTCTCTGGTTGCAGATTCTATATAGCCTCTTGGAGTTTTGACCAGAGCATGTGAAAATGCAATGCTATATAGCTACTTTTACTGCATCAACATGTCGATGTATAAGCATTTGCACCCTTGCGATCCCCGTCCTTTTCACAGTTTGGATCGTTCTATCATTTTTGTTGTCAAACATGCTATTAAATGTTCAAACACAGCTTGGTAAGTGTTAATCCAATTTGGCTGTGCTGATTGCAATAGATTATCTGACTGCTAAAACTGTTACATATTCAGTATTCACTCAGATTATTCATACATATTGGTGTTAATTAAATGATTGTACTATACAACAAGCAGGCGCGGTGCAGTGCGATTGTTGACTCGCTATTGTGGATAATCTGATTAAAATACAAGTAGACAAGCATTTGCGCCCTTGCGATCCCTGTCCTTTTTACTGATCTGTCCTGTTTGTTGTGCAGCGACACTGAAACTTAATTTAGAACTTTTGTTCCTTGAGTGCCATGTCATTCAAATAGTTGAGTCATGTATTTCTGATTGCTTGGGCGTAAAAACAAAGTAATTGAAATCATTAACTCTGCCATGCTCTGTACTCTTTGGAAGTTCAGGAATGACTTATGGTTTGGGAGAATTGCTTGGTCAAATTTGCAGGTGTTGTAGGGGACAGATAAGAAGTACAACAAAGATGCGTACTCCTGTATTTACTATCCTGAAAAGATCTACCCTGGAGAGCTGCATAGGTGCTTTGGAAACCAGATCAAAGGAGACTCTCATGGTGCCATGGGCATGAAGAACGAAGAAGTAGGGATGGTGCAACATGATGAAGGCCCAGCTGCACCTGGCAAGATCTTTTGACTGGCAAGCTTGTGTAAGGTTAGTTTATGTGCTTGCTTTTTGAGGTGATTCAGGTTCCGTGGTGTTTCCGTGTTACCCTGTGTAATGGTTGTTTCGGTTCCTGTTATATTGTTTTGCAGATATTGTAAGTTTGGGGAGCTCAGATTGTAGCAAGCGAAGGTTATCCTTTTTAACGAAGATCTGGAACATGAGTGGTGACACCCTTTTGATCTAAGGAAGAAAGAACATGTGGTTACAGTTCACTTTCTCATATCTCCACGGCACAACACGCTGACACAAGAAGTGAGAAACGAATACGGTGGCATGGACGGCATATTCTCTTACAGGGATACATGACCTTCCCCAAGGCAATCGCCTCCATGTAATACCATCCGGCACCAGCGGTCTGCTTGCTGGTTGCACTACTGTTGATCCTTTGACATGGCCAGGACATCAAAAGGACCAGCTGGTTACGTTGAGGATAAGCTATGCCTGGCATCTCTCTACTGCAGAAAGACGAGATGAAAATATCAGCTCAGAATATGGTGTGCACAGGTATGGTCAACCTTGATACAGATTCGTGATAGGATACTTTTGCAGTTTCTTTAGGATAGTTGAAAGTTGGATTTAATGTTTTGGAAGTTGTTTCAGTGTGAATCGGAATATTTGCGATTGCGATAGCACTGGAGCAGAACGTGTCAAGCTTTTCTACAACCTTGGTATGATGTCTGAAAGTGACAGCATGTTTGGTGATATGTGTAAATTTGTCACCATAGCACTACGGTCTAGCCTAACAAAGACTAGGCGGCTATAGGACCACAAGACCTATGACTTTCAGAAGACAAATGTGACCACCTGCCTTTCTTTCTGCCATTAAATTAATAATGTCCATAGAAAAACAACCAACCTGAGTAGGGGAAGTCCAAATCAATCCTTCTCAGCATGTATTAAGCACGGGAATCATACACTGTATATAACTCCAGCTTGCGTATGTACCTGCTACCAATTAATGGCGAAAATAACCAGTTCCATGTCACCAGTAGCAATATTCACAAGGGCAGCGGTGCTGATGTTGCTGCTGTCCGCTGCCGGAGCAGCAGGAGCTCCGATGAGAGCAATCGGGATGTCCGACTGCGAGACCAGCTGTGGTGATGTTAGCGTGCCATACCCAATCGGCATGGGTTCGGCCAGGTGCTTCTGGCCAGGGTTCAACCTCACCTATTATTAAGTTTTGAACAAAAATCAATCACCATGATCACCTATTATTTTGTTGGTTCCTCTGCTTCTTGCCTTGAAAGAATTAACCCAAGGTGATAGGAAATACTACAAAAATCAATCACCATGGCTACCTATTCTTGTGGAAAATATTGTAAGTGATGCCCTGCCTATCTACCACAGCAAACTATAGAGAAAATTCTAGATTGATGTTGCTAATTGAGATGTGTTCATTTTTAGTGATTAAGTATGATTCTCTGGTTGCAGATTCTATATAGCCTCTTGGAGTTTTGACCAGAGCATGTGAAAATGCAATGCTATATAGCTACTTTTACTGCATCGACATGTCGATGTATAAGCATTTGCGCCCTTGCGGTCCCTGTCCTTTTTACAGTTTGGATCGTTCTATCTTTTTTGTTGTCAAACATGCTATGAAATGCTCAAACACAGCTTGGTAAGTGTAAATCTAATTGGCTGTCCTGATTACAATAGATTATCAGACTGCTAAAACTGTTACATATTCAGTATTAACTCCGATTATTCATACATATTGGTGTTAATTAAATGATTGTACTATACAACAAGCAGGTGCGGTGCAGTGCGATTGTTGACTCGCTATTGTGGATAATCTGATTAAAATACAAGTAGACAAGCATTTGCGCCCTTGCGATCCCTGTCCTTTTTACTGATCTGCCCTGTTTGTTGTGCAGCGACACTGAAACTTGATTTAGAACTTCTGTTCCTTGAGTGCCATGTCATTCAAATAGTTGAGTGACATATTTCTGATCACTTGGGAGTAAAAACAAAGTAATTGAAATCATTAACTCTGCCATGCTCTGGACTATTTGGAAGTTCAGGAATGACTTATGGTTTGGTAGAATTCCTTGGTCAAATTTGCAGGTGTTGTAGGGGACAGATAAGAAGTACAACAAAGTCGCGTACTCCTGTATTTACTATCCTGAAAAGATCTACCCTGGAGAGCTGCATAGGTGCTTTGGAAACCAGATGAAAGGAGACTCTCATGGTGCCATGGGCATGAAGAACGAAGAAGTAGGGATGGTGCAACATGATGAAGGCCCAGCTGCGCCTGGCAAGATCTTTTGACTGGCAAGCCTGTGTAAGGTTAGTTTATGTGCTTGTTTTTTGAGGTGATTCAGGTTCCGTGGTGTTTCCGTGTTACCCTGTATAATGGTCGTTTCGGTTCCTGCTAGATTGTTTTGCAGATATTGTAAGTTTGGGGAGCTCAAATTGTAACAAACGATGATTATCCTTTTCAACGAAGAGATGGAACATGAGTGGTGCCACCCTTTTGATCTAAGGAAGAAAGAACATGTGGTTACAGTTCACTTTCTCATATCTCCACGGCACAACACGCCTACACAAGCAGTGAGAAACGAATACGGTGGCATGGACGGCATATTCTCTTACAGGGATACATGACCTTCCCCAAGGCAATCGCCTCCATGTAATACCATCCGGCACCAGCGGTCTGCTTGCTGGTTGCACTACTGTTGATCCTTTGACATGGCCAGGACATCAAAAGGACCAGCTGGTTACGTTGAGGATAAGCTATGCCTGGCATCGCTCTGCTGCAGAAAGACGAGATGAAAAGATCAGCTCAGAATATGGTGTGCACAGGTATGGTCAACCTTGATACAGATTCGTGATAGGATACTTTTGCAGTTTCTTTAGGATAGTTGAAAGTTGGATTTAATGTTTTGAAAGTTGTTTCAGTGTGAATCGGAATATTTGCGATTGCGATAGCACTGGAGCAGAACGTGTCAAGCTTTTCTACAACCTTGGTATGATGTCTGAAAGTGACAGCATGTTTGGTGATATGTGTAAATTTGTCACCATAGCCACTACGGTCTAGCCTAACAAAGACTAGGCGGCTATAGGACCACAAGACCTATGACTTTCAGAAGACAAATGTGACCACCTGCCTTTCTTTCTGCCATTAAATTAATAATGTCCATAGAAAAACAACCAACCTGAGTAGGGGAAGTCCAAATCAATCCTTCTCAGCATGTATTAAGCACGGGAATCATACACTGTATATAACTCCAGCTTGGGTATGTACCTGCTACCAATTAATGGCGAAAATAACCAGTTCCATGTCACCAGTAGCGATATTCACAAGGGCAGCGGTGCTGATGTCGCTGCTGTCCGCTGCCGGAGCAGCAGGAGCTCCGATGAGAGCAATCGGGATGCCCGGCTGCGAGACCAGCTGTGGTGATGTTAGCGTGCCATACCCATTCGGCATGGGTTCGGCCAGGTGCTTCTGGCCAGGGTTCAACCTCACCTGTGATGCCACCAGCGAGCCCCCGCGGCTCCTCCTTGGCTACGACTCCATGCTTTGGGTCGCCAAGATCTCCCTCCGGAACAGCACCGTGCGCGTCATCCACAGTGGCTCCATGATAGACAGCACCCCCGTGATCCACAACACTGCCGCTCAGGACTGGAACTTCACCTATGGCAACTGCTTCACCGGTGGGGGAGGGGCGCCCTACACGCTGTCGAGCATGAACGAGCTCATTCTCATGGGCTGCAACGCGCAGGCAACTCTGCTCCAGAATGATGACACCAGCACCACCACCACCAACATCATTAGCGGCTGCGCCTCCTTCTGCTCCGCCACCAAGACCGCCTATGTCGGGGGCGTGGCAAGCGGCCACGACAAGTACTGCTCCGGCATGGGCTGCTGCCAGGCCCCGATATCCATCGACAGCTCGCCCAAGGAGCTGCGGTTTAGGTGGTTCAACGGGAACCATTCCCAGGACTTGGTGCCGCTGCCCGTGTACATGTTTGTTGCGGAGGAGGGGTGGTTCGACCAGCGGTGGGTCACCGACGAGCTGGTGCAGAAGCTCCGGCCGCCATCGAGAGCCGCACTGGAGGTGCCCCTTATTCTGCGGTGGGAGGTGGCTCGTGATGTGAACTCGTATCCCAACTGTTCAGCCGGGGACGTGGCACCAAACATCTGCAAGAGCAACCACAGCTACTGCAATCAAGAGAATAGAGGCTATTCGTGCAAGTGTTGGAGTGGCTACGACGGCAATCCCTACCTCACCGATGGCTGCCAAGGTTAACTAATATATTCTCGCCTCTTTATTTCCTTCCAATTCTATATATGATGGATTACATGTTACTGCACTATAACTGTAGAAATATAGTGTATATGTGTGTAATTACTAAGCTTTTGTTTTGTCGTCCTTAAGATGTCAACGAGTGCGAGCGGCCAGAAGACTACGGTTGCTTCGGTGAGTGTAGGAACCTGCTCGGGACGTTCGATTGCTGGTGCCCACGAGGAACCCATGGCAACCACACCCTACGCAATGGCTGCGTAAAGCCCGTCACAGGTTCCTGAACACATCTTATTAAGTGGATGTATTAATATGTCATTTACTCTTTTTGCAACCTTGAAAAAAATGACCAGTGACCTATGGATCTACTTTTCAGGTTCGATACTTCTAGGAATTGGTCTTGGTCTAGTAGGAGTTCTAATTATGATATTTCCTGCAATCTTGGTTGTCCGTAAGGCTAAAAAAATTATTGAGGCAAAAGATTTGAAGAAAAAGTTCTTCAAACAAAATCGTGGACAATTGCTGCAGCAGCTAGTATCTCAAAGGACCGACGTTGCAGAAAGAATGATCATCACCTTAGCGGAACTGGAGAAGGCCACAAAGAACTTTGACAAGACTCATGAGCTTGGAGGTGGAGGGCATGGCATTGTTTACAAAGGAATTTTGTCAGACATGCATGTTGTAGCAATCAAGAAGTCCAAGATAGTGATACAACAGGAAATCGACGAGTTCATAAACGAGGTTGTTATCCTCTCACAGATCAATCATAAGAACATAGTAAAACTTCTGGGATGCTGTCTTGAGGTAGAAGTCCCGTTATTAGTCTATGAGTTCATTTCCAATGGAACCCTTCATGATCACCTTCATGTCACTGGACAGATTTCGCTGTCATGGGATAAGAGACTGAGGATTGGGACCGATACTGCCAAAGCTCTTGCTTATCTTCACTCAGCTACCTCAATCCCAGTGATCCACAGAGATATCAAGTCAACAAACATACTCCTTGATGCTACCCTAACAGCAAAGGTATCGGACTTTGGAGCTTCAAGGCACATTCAAATTGATAAAACAGGGGTGATGACAAAGGTGCAAGGGACTATAGGCTACCTAGACCCTATGTACTATCAGACAGGGCGGCTCACGGAGAAAAGTGATGTGTATAGTTTTGGGGTTGTTCTTATAGAGTTGGTCACTAGGAAGAAGCCATTTTTGTACTTGTCCCCTGGAGGTGACACGGGGCTTGTCGAACATTTCGTCACTCTACTTTCTGAAGGTAATCTGGTTGAGATATTAGATCCACAGGTTGTGGAGGAGGGAGGTGAAGAGATTAAAGAAGTTGCAACACTAGCAGCATCATGTATAAAATCCAGAGGAGAAGACCGACCTACCATGCGACAAGTGGAGATGGCACTTGAAGGCATTCAAGCATCTAAGGAGCGTATTTCAAATAATTTTAAGGAAAATAGTATCCAAATTAATTTCTCATCGAGCAATGCAAGAAACATGCTGGGAGGGACTAGGGTCTATAGTTTAGAAGAGGAATTCTTGCAGTCCTCGAGGTACCCCAGGTAGTTTTGATAATGTAACAAGGCAGTGCCTGCAAGATTTTTCCCCTTAACTTTTGTCTGAGAGGAAGTATTATGATCTAATTTGCGTGTTGCTGTATTATTGAATGTGACCAAAATGCTGATTTTTTCATTTACTGAACTAGTATCTGGTTTACAGTTTGGTAAGTGTAAGAACTAACATAACTGCATCATTTGTATGTCCAATTAGCTCTGCCGACTGTAATCAGTTATTTGACTCCCAAACTGCTCAACATTCACTGAATTGTCATACAAATTGATGTTTCATTCAGTTTAAGTGATGTTACTATATGTCGAACCGGCATGGCAAAGTGCCCTTACCATCCTAGTCTCTTTGTCCATCATCAGTTTTTGAAGTATTCAATATGTACAATACCGGTGTAGTGTAGTGTACCAACACATGGAGAAACAATAGTGGCGTCCTCGTCTCTTCCAACACAACAAAAGAGGAACTCGTCGTGGCACCCGAGCAGCAGTGCTCTCTGTATCTCTGCCGTCGTCACAAGCCTATCACATGGTTTGTATCAAGGCCGCCTCCCGCGACCTACTCTATGGTATCACATGGTTTGTATCAAGGCCGCCTCCCGCGACCTACTCTATGGTATCACATGGTTTGTATCAAGGCCGCCTCCCGCGACCTACTCTATGGTATCACATGGTTTGTATCAAGGCCGCCTCCCGCGACCTACTCTATGGTATCACATGGTTTGTATCAAGGCCGCCTCCCGCGACCTACTCTATGGTATCACATGGTTTGTATCAAGGCCGCCTCCCGCGACCTACTCTATGGTATCACATGGTTTGTATCAAGGCCGCCTCCCGCGACCTACTCTATGGTATTTACGCCGGTATTGTTGTATCAGCACTGTAATCTTCTAGCAGGGACCGCCACAGTGCGCCTGACTGATAGATATCTACTTTCTCTGCACATGTGCGCCATAGTCAAAGAGGTGTCTCCTCCAAGACTCCAAGACTGGCACCAATATGAGCCCACAACTTTCGGTGATGTGCCACGTAGAAGACCAACTTGGCCACAGTGGCAACAAGAACTAATCTATGTGTTTTTTTACAAACACAACTAATCTATTTTGTTCAGCATGTGCTCCCAAATCGATTGGTCAGCGCATTCCAGGGACAAGGCACGGGTAAAACATAGCCTGGTTCGTTAATTAAAGCATTTCACTTACCTAAAACACTTAAGTAAAAACACTTATAATTTAAGAAAAATAATTATTTTCAACTAATTTTTATAGGTTCTTCGTTTCATATTGGTTTTGCCGAGTGGGATTATTATGCCTACCATACCATCAAGCGCGACATATATTTTTTCCAATTTTCATCAAGTTTCTATTTATTTTTATAAAAATCAATTCAATGGTTTTTTAAAAAAGAACCATGCGAGCATTTGGATAAATCTCATGATCATATTGAACATTTTGTAAAAAAAATCTAACGAGTTGAAGTTTTTGCCGAGTTGGACTATTATGTCTAGTGTAGAGCGCGATATATAATCGCCAAGTTTCTATTTATTATTTATATAAAAAGCAATTCAATGGTTTAAAAATGAACAACGTGAGCATTTTTAAATCGCATGAACATTTTTTGGAATCAGAGAATATTTTTAAATATTTCTTTACCAGGTTAGGAATTTTGAACCGGCAAATCATTAACAATTTTTATACTATTAACAACCTTTTACAAAAAAAAGTGAACATTTATTTATATCGGTGAACATTTATTTAAATTGGTAAATTCTATCAAAGTAATTAATATTATCTCTTACAATTAATTACCACACAAAATAATTAGCTCTATCCTTAACATTTTAACCGTGTGGTCAATGCCGCTGCAGTGGCACAACACGTTCAAAATAAGTGGGTCGTGTCATTAAATTAGACCACATCCACAAGCCACACCGGCCCATTTAATATCCACCATCTAACGTGTACTCTGCTACTAGGATCCACTGTTCAGCCGTTGTGTTCCTCACTTTTTCACAGCTTGTACTCCCCCGTCTCAGTTTATAAGACTTACGCGTATTTCTAGATTGACAAATTAACCAACTTAGTATGAGGTATATAAGATAAAAACCATATTATTAGAAACTTCAAATGTTATATTTTCTAATGATATAATTTTTATATTATATAATTCATATTATATAGCTCATGCGGACGACCTAGATATACGCGTAAGTCTTATAAACTGGGATAGAGGTAGTATTCAACATAAAGTCAGTTTGGCACAGATCACGATGGATAAATTAATATTCCCTCCATCCCGGTTTAAAGGACACAATTTGCAATTCTTTGAGCCCTAGGTGTCATCTAATTGGTCCATTTAATAACATGGAGTAGAACATGTATGAGAAAAACAAGAATTAGAAAAGCGTTCACATTTGTTCACACATGTGCATGCAAGCATTTTGTTCTTTTTATACGGAAGTAATTACAGGAATTAAATGCTTTTGTGTCTAAGTATTTTGGGATTGCATGGTTTGCAAATTGTGTCCTTTAAACCGGGACGGAGGGAGTACTAGTTAGGATTCAGAGCACACTGATGCTCGGATGCCACAGATCCGTGTCCCTAGTTGCACGTGTTAGGTTTGTTGATGTCCTTGATGGACTAGTACTACTTGCACGCGCAAGAGCATATCATATATGCATGCTCATGGGAAATGCTTCTTCCCCGTTTTATCTTCTACTCACAGTCTGAAGAAGATTGTGAATCCGGAGATCTGGGCCTCATGAATGGTTTCTTGTTTCTCTGTAATGGAGGACCGTTTTGAGACCCCTAGGCATGCGAGGCACGAGGAAAGGAAGAGCCACTTGAGTCATGTAGTTTTATACTCGGACTGAGTTCTCGTGGGTATTTTAGAGGGCGCAAATATGTGGAATCCTAAAAAAAACTAGGACAATAGGAGGGAGGAACCCTACGTCAATATATTAAGATAGGAGGAGCTCAGGGGCGATGGGCGACTGCGACCCATCGCCGTCGCCTACTCCGTATGAGAGTCCGTCAGCGCGACGGCGCCGTCTACGTCAGGTATCCAGACGTCGTGTGCGTCGTGGAGAGGAGGGAGTCTGCAGCCGTGTCCGGATTGGACACGAGGGAGAGGAGACGGCTATATGGGACGTCATAAAAGAGGAGGGTTGCAAAACCCTAAATCACCAGATCAAAGCGGAAGCAAACCAGATCGTTTCTGTCCCAGGAAGAGCTCCAGCCCACAGCCAGCGACGGTCGACGATGACGGGCGAGGAGGTGAGGGCGGGGGAAAACGCGGAGCTCGGCGGAGGAGCAAGTCATAGGGCCATCGATGCTGATCAGAAGATGGGAGAGCCGGCGATGCCACAGGGAGAGGCGGAGAACATGGTGCGTGAGGTGACATCGCCGCCTCCAAGGGAGCTACAGATGGTCCTGCTGGGCGGTGGGGGTGATTACGGGGGCCTCGTTGAGAGACCTGCCTACCCGAAGTCAACTGGCGGTCCATCAGCGGCCATGCTGGAGCGCTGGCAGGCACGGCACACCGATCAGGCGAGTGAGGATGGCAACTGGGAGGACCGGCGGCGGGAGGAGGAAGATCTAGGGTTCCAGCAGGGACCGGACGTGCAGATGGGCGGGGAAGTGGAGATGGAGGATGATGTCTTCATCGAGCTTGAGGAGGAAGCGGAGCCAACGCAGAAACTAGTAACAGAACCAAATTCATGGAGCCTGCTTGCGAGGTATAGGGCGAACTTTAAGCCCAACATGGTGACTATGTTCAAGCGTTTTGCCGAGGAGGTCTGGAAGCTGAGAGCAGGCATTGAGTATTCTGATCGAGGGAAGAACTACTATATTATTACCTTGTTCTCACGGGGTGATTATGAGTTTGTCCGACGGAGCGGTCCGTGGATATTCAATAAACACGCACTCTTAGTCAAGGAGCTACAGGATGAGATCAGACCCTCTGAGATGATCCTAGATACGGTGCCAGTCTGGGTACGGGTGTATGATGTGCCTCGGGGGAAGCAGAATGAGGAGACGGGGATGAGGTTTGGCCATGGTCTAGGGAAAGCATTGGAAGTGGATGTGCCTAAAAGCGAGCAAGAGAAGAACGAGTTCCTGCGGGTACGTGTTGAGCTGCCATACAATCGTCGCCTCCAAACTCAGATCAAGACAGGTATTAAGGGGAGACCTAAGGAGGAATCGGTGGTCTACAAGCTTAAATATGAGCGTGTCCCCTTTTATTGCTTTCACTGTGGCTTCATGGGACATAGTGAGGAGGAGTGTGAAAAACAGCGGCGTGGTATGCCGTCACTAGAGTATGGGGCATATGAGCTAAGGTGCAGCCCGTATAAGAAGTTTGCGCAACGTACACACTTTGTTCCACTGCCGGGGAATGCGTCTGCTAGAAGGGGCCTCAGCTTTGCAAGCTTTGGGAGCGTAGGCTCTCGTCATTCACCACAGCCGCGTGCACAACAGAAACCGAGCTACCAGAATAAGCCGGTGAATGAAGAAGTAAGGGCGGACCTTGGAGAGGAGTCTGATAATGAGATGCCACCCTTAATGGATGCAACGCCACCGCATGTTTATGAACCCACTCCGGTCGGCCTCCATGATGAGTTTTAAGGGCAGGTGCACCCGTTGCAGGAGGTTGAGCAACAACTCTCAGCCCAGGTGGAGGCAATGCTTGTGAATAAACGGGCAAAAGTACAGCAAGGTGGAGGCAGCGCGAGACAAGACCAGAGCCAACCTATTATCCAGTTCCTAGAGGATGAGGGCAATGTGACAATGACGGGCCAGCTCCGAACCATCCAGACTGAGGGGACGTCTGGTGCAGGAGCGACGGAAGCGGAGCTGCAGCACACTACGGTACACAAGAAGAAAGAGAAGTCGTTGGGGACCTCTGATATGATACCTGCGCTTCATGGCCTAAGTGCGCTCGCTGCTTATTTTGGCGAGTCAGATGTTAACATGCCGCCGGCCGAGCAACTACCCAGGAAGCGTACAGCTGCAGCTGCTACCAATACAATGCTATTTGGCTAGGATCTGGCTCTGGTTCCCTTTGAGGGTCAAGTCAGGGGAGGTGAGCAGAAAAGAAGCCGAGGGAATGTGCAGCCACAGGAAGCGCAAAGCAATGACAGAGACAACAGGCAGCGGGGGTGAGGCCGCGGAAGTGGCTATGATCGGGGAGCTTCGGAAGTGGACGAGGACATGCGTGGGCGAGGCCGTGGAGGCAGCCATGCTCGGGGAGTTACGACACCGACACGACGGATGGGACCGACCGGGCACCGTACGCCTGGCAATCTGGTGAAACCAAACACCTGGTTTCGCCAGAAGCAATGAATTGTCTAGCGCTGAACTGTCGGGGAGCCGGGAATGCCTCGACAGTTCACGATATCTTAGAACTTTCCCATGTTTGGGGTCCTAAATTAGTTTTTCTTTGTGAGACTAGACATAATAAAAATAAAATGCGTCGTCTTCGTCATAGGTTAGGTCTTAAGGGTTTTGCTGGTTTTAGTAGTGAGGGTCTTAGTGGTGGTCTTGCTATCTTTTGGCACGAAAGTCTGGTTGTAGAAGTTAAACATATTAATGAAAGGTTTATTGATGCGTATATCTGAGTTAAGGTAGATGCTCCGCTCTGGCATTTAACCTGTGTTTATGGGGAACGAAGGGCAGAAAATCGTCACCGCATGTGGGATAACCTCCGTGCTCTAAACTCTGAATCGAACTTACCGTGGCTTGTTATTGGTGATTTCAACGAGGCCATGTGGCTAGAGGAACATCTATCCAGTACACCTAGAGGGAATGGACAAATGAGGGATTTCCGGGTTGCCCTACAAGACTGTAATCTCCATGACCTTGGCTTCTCGGGAGTTCCCTTTACGTACGATAATAAAAGACGTGGAAATGCAAACGTGAAAGTCCGCCTCGACAGGGCAGTGGCCACACCTGCATGGCGCGACCTGTTTGATGAGTCCAATTTACAGCACTTAATTACTCCATGTTTTAATCATTGTCCCATCTTGTTGCGTATTTTGCAGGATAACTCACCACGCATGAAACAACCCAAGAGGCATTATGAGATTCTGTGAGAGCGTGCACCTGAGTTGACGGAAAGGATTGATATGGCATGGAGCAATGCTAGGAGTAAAGAGAACCTGGGGGAGGTGATGTGTTGCCTGAATCAAGTCATGACTGATCTACAACGCTGGGGCAAAGCTAAATTCGGTAACACAATCAGAGAACTCCAGACAACAAGGAGCAAGCTGGAAGAGCTTCACATGAACAATGGTGATTACGGGGTAATTCGAAAGCTCACTGACTATATGAATGAACTCCTGTACCGGGAGGAAATGCTATGGCTCCAACGTTCGCACATTAACTGGTTAAAAGATGGCGATCGGAACACGAGATACTTCCATCGACGCGCAACCTGGCGAGCAAAGAAAAATAAAATAAAAAGGCTGAAAGTTAACGATGGAGTCTGGCAAGATTAAACTCAGGCTAAAGAGAGGATGGCTACGGATTACTTCAGACATATTTTTAACCGGGACCCTACCCTGAACCATGATAACCTAGCCCAGCTTTTCCAAAACAGGGTCACTGCCGAGATGAATTTGGAATTACTTAGAGACTTCTCAGATGAAGAAATTGGGGATGCATTGTTTCAAATCGGGCCGCTCAAAGCGCCTGGAGTAGATGGCTTCCCGAATTGGGGAACTTTAAAAGCCGAGGTAACTAATGCGATGAAGCTCTTTTTTGTAAGAGGTAAAATGCCCATGGGTGTGAACGACACGGTGATTGTCCTGATACCGAAAATAGATGAGCCTGAGACTCTGAAGGACTTCAGACCTATTAGCCTTTGTACTGTGATGTATAAGGTGGTTGCAAAATGTATGGTAAACCGGTTAAGGCCAATTCTGGGTGACCTCATCTCTGCAAACCAAAGTTCTTTCGTACCAGGGAGGCTTATAACGGACAACACCTTTGTTTCTTTTGAATGCCTGCACTTCATGGAGCAGAACGAACATGAGGACAAGAATTTCTGTGCATACAAACTAGACCTGTCCAGAGCATATGACAGGGTTGACTGGGGATTTTTAAGGAAAGCGATGGAAAGGATCGGCTTCGCTCACAGGTGGGTTGACTGGATAATGGAGTGTGTCACTACTATGAGATACCAAGTTAAACTCAATGGAGCCCTCCTGGATTCGTTTTCGCCTTCTCGTGGCCTACGACAAGGTGATCCCCTTTCGCCGTTTCTGTTCCTCTTTATTGTAGATGGTTTATCGGCCCTAATACAAAGTGAGGTGACACAAGGTAGTATCACAACAGCTAAAATCTGCCGCCGTGCTCCTGGGATCTCGCACCTCTTATTTGCGGACGACACATTGTTATTCTTTAAAGCGTGTCCACTGCAGGCCACAGAGATCAAGCAAATTCTTCATGTCTATGCTACGAGCACGGGCCAGCTTCTTAACCCCCAAAAATGGTCCATCTATTTTGGCAAGGCGTGTCCCCTGGTCTTGAAGGAGGAGGTGAAGGCGATCCTAAATGTAACTCAGGAAGCTTTTGATGCGAAGTACCTAGGCCTCCCAACTCCGGAGGGGCGGATAAACAAGGAAAAATTCCAAAGTCTACAAGCGGCACTTGGAGGGAAGCTGATTGAGTTGGATGATAACTACCTAACACAATCTGGCAAGGAGATACTAATTAAGGCCATCGCTCAAGCGCTTCCAGTATATGTCATGGGAGTTTTCAAACTTCCATATGGTCTTTGTGATGATTTGGAGCAGCTGATAAGAGACTACTGGTGGGGGAAGGAAGGAGGAAAGAGGAAGATGCATTGGATATCCTGGGGCAGCATGCTTAGGCCAAAGTGTCGTGGAGGGCTCGGCTTTCGGGACCTCCGAATGTTTAACCAAGCTTTACTGGCCCGGCAAGCGTGGCGACTCATTCAATTCCCCAACACACTCTGTGCGCAAGTGCTCAAAGCAAAGTACTATCCTAATGGCTCTCTACTTGACACTGTCTTTTCAGGTAATAAATCGGCAACCTGGAGTGCCATTGAACATGGACTGGAGCTTTTCAAAAAGGGTGTAATTTGGCGGGTAGGGACAGGAGCTAGTATTCGAGCTTGGAGAGATCCATGGATTCCGAGATCAACATGTTACACGCCCATTTCGCGCCAAAGGAGGTATCTGATTTCATAGGCATGGAGGGTTCCTGGGACATCCACAAGTTGCAGGAGTACTTCCTAGATGTGGATACTGATGTCATCCTAAAGATCAAACTGTCTAGGCACAATATTCCTGATTCCTTGGCGTGGCAACCAGACAAGCGCGGTATGTTCTCGGTCTGAAGTGCCTATAATCTTGCCATTAACCTGCGGATGGATGATCAAAACGTTGGGGCATCAAGCACCAGACCTGCTGGCGAGAGACCGATGTGGAAAGCAATCTGGCAATGCCCTGTACCGGCCAAGGTGCGTATGCTGGCCTGGCGCATCGCGCACAATGCTCTTGCGACACAGCTAAACAAGAATCAGCGGGGGATTGATACACCAGCTACATGTCTGATTTGCGGCAGAGAAGAGGAGTCAACATTTCATGTCTTCCTGAGATGCCATCACGCCAGATACCTCTGGGAACGACTGGCTACAGACTGGGACTTACCACCCGCGGACAGCATTAAGAATACAGGCACAGAATGGCTGTTGAACCTGCTGCAAAATTTGACGGTTACACAGCGAGCCAAGGCCCTGATGATCTTCTGGCGAATTTGGTTTGCCCACAACGAAGTTACACATGAAAAGGATCTGCCGTCGATTGAAGGGTCTGCACGCTTCCTGATTAGCTACCTGGACTCGCTCACACTCCTGAAGCAACACCCCAACGCTGACCCGGGGAAGGGTAAGGAGATCATTGACCATGACCGGGGGCTCCAAGGAAACGGCAGCAAAAACACGGGACAGCAGCTGGAGCAAAGGGCGAAGTGGGCAGCGCCACCAGTCAACCATACAAAACTCAAGGTAGATGGATCGTATCTGAATAACTGGACTGCAGGTGCGGGCATGGTCCTCCGTGATTGCAATGGAGTGATTATCTTTGCTGTCTGTCGTCAACTGCGACACTGCTCTGACGCTGTCGACGCAGAATTAGCGGCATTGAAAGAAGGCCTCAACCTTGCCCTACATTGATCGCCTCTACCCATATGTGTTGAGACAGACTGCTCTGACGCTTGCCTGCTGCTAAAGGAATCGACGCTCAATACTTCAATCTATGCGGCACGAGTTCACGCTATCCGAAAGCTCCTAAGGGAGAGAGACACTAGTTTAGCTAGAATCAGTAGAAATATCAACTCTGTAAGTCATGTTCTAGCGAGGATTGGTAGGGAAGAACCGAAAACAGCCGTGTGGCTGGGCAATTTCCCCCCAGAAATTTGCTCCCATGCGGAGGCTGATTGTAACTCTACCAATGTTTGAATAAATATCTCTTTCCTGGCAAAAAAAAAGATAGGAGGAGCTCAACCTCCTGGGAGCGTGCAGGGATAAACCGAGGACAGTTACCAACTGGTGGACTCCAACTACCAGTTCCCAATATGTGGCGCCATGTGATTAGACGAGTGGTTACACACAGTGATGGGTTAACACAAAACACAACACTTTGAGCAAAATTGGCTGCACTAATATGTGGTTTACATGATAACAAACTACAATTTGTTAAGTGTAATAACTAATACAAGCGTGTCATTTGTTTGTCCAAATAGCTCTGCTGACTGTAGTTGATGATTTCACTCCCAATGTGCTCGGTAGTCACTGAGATTATTCAAACATATTGATGTTATCTATCTATCTATCTATCTATCTATCTATCTATATATATTATTATTATTATATCTATTAATTTTCCTTGAGGTAGGTTCGTCCGCCTCTTAATTTCCGTTCTGGTTTTTCGTTGGACCGATTTACCGCTGGCTGTTTGAAGCAATTACCCTATGCCATCGCTGAGTCATACCAAGGGCTCTGTTCGGCATCTTCTTTTCCACCCCGAGCCTGAGCGAGCATACAGAACAAAATCGTCGGCGCCCTTCCACCGCCTCCCTCATCCCCATGTGCGCCCCTCCTCATCTCCAATCGTCGTCCTCCTCCCCTTGCTGCTCCAGTATCACGCGCGGGGCCACAGGTAGCCGGCCGCCTCCTCCTCGCCATGACGTCCTCGATCTTCGATGCCTCGGCCCCGCGTATGTGTTCTGGCTGTCATGGGATCTCCACCTCCAGCCGATGCTCCTCTGCCCGTGTGTGTGCTCCGCCGCGCCGACCCTCGGGGAGGAGCCAGACGAGCAGGGACGGTGTGACGACGGGGGTCACAAACAACCCGAGACTCCTACCGTAACAAACAGATGTTCCATAGCAAGCATAATAGACTGGTTGTTCACAAACAAGAGATTGCGTCAGCAGATAATTACTTCTGAACTTGGGCGAAGTGTGGTACTATTCTGCAGCACGCAGATTTGCGGGGGACCGTGGCCAAATCAAGTTTGTGAGAGATTAGACACAAAAATTTGTACGGTTCTATGTGGTTTGCTGCTATAGCTGATTGCTAGCTCTATGTCTGTTTGTTTTGCTGATGATTGTCGTTGCTGCTGAGTGCATAGCTGCCGCTCTGCTTTTTTCCTTGTAATTTTGTTGATTGCTAGCTACTTCTTATAATAATATTTCTAAGATGGATGATTATGCCTTCATGAAGTTGATTAATGGAAACGTACAACAATGTGAATTTATGTGTTGTATCAAATGTTTGTGTTCAAGAGAGGGAGAGATATTTTTTAGTTCAAAAAGATCAATAGTATTATTTATGGAGAAAGATTTTGTCGCTTTTATCGGAATGACAGTACACACTGAAGCAACAACCTTCGTACAGAACTTCTAAATAGACATATAGAGTCAAATTTGTCACTACCGCTGTACTACTCTAAATGATGGTACTATACATTAAACCGCGCCTCGGTGAAGCGATCTTACCATCCAAGTTGGTATTTGACATGTACTCCCTCCGTTCAGAAATATAAGACATTATAGATGACTTTTGTGTATACATTCGGGATGAAACTATACACTAAAAAATATGTAGATATATTAGGTTTCACAAACCTAAAACATCTTATATTTTTAGACGAAGGGAGTACATGGTATGCCGTGTAGAAGTTTTTTTTAACTCTTATATTGTGTAGAAGCTTGTTGTGCCTAGCTCAGGTGTGTTGGTGGTTGTTAAATTTGAGTAGATTTTATAACTTGGAAGATTGACCGACACTATAGGAACAAGTCAAGGCGCTGATGGCTAGATGCTACGCCGACGGCTATTTGTCGAGGCCGTCGGCATAGGCCCCGAGGTGGGAAACTGAGCAAACCTGCCGTTGGCGTAGGATGGGATAGGCCGAACACAGCTGTTGGTGTAGAGGCTTGGCCTTGATGGCGATGCGGCGACATCAAGACTACGCTAACGGCATTGCCGTTGTCATAGGTCTTTTCCCTTTTCTGCCACATTAATCCTAGAAAAATCATAATTAAATCATTCTTGTTCAGAAAAATGCAAATAATATATAAAATTTATAAAAAATAAGATCTATCTATCTAAACTCAAATATTACACATTTGTGTTGAATAAAATTAAATAAAACATAAAAACTTTACATATACTTTCGTATAATATATTTTCATTTTTTCAAGTGCCAAAAATAGGGTGTTTTGTGAAGCAACCATCAAATAAAAGTTTCAAAATGATACCACCCCATTTAAAAAAAACACTAGACCACAAAGGTGCAAGGGACTGTATGCTACCTAGACCCTACGCACTATCAGACAGGTCGGCTCACGGAGAAAAGTGATGTGTACAGTTTTGGGGTTGTTCTTGTAGAGTTGATCACTAGGAAGAGAAGCCATTCTTGTACTTGTCCTCTGGAGGTGACACAGTCTTGTTGAACATTTTGTCTCTTTATTCACCGAAGGCAATTTGGCTGAGATATTAGATCCACAAGTCATGGAGGAGGGAGTGAAGAAATCAGAGAAGTTGCAACAATAGCAGCATCATGTATAAAATCCAGAGGAGAAGACCGACCTACCATGAGACAAGTGGAGATGGCACTTGAAGGCATTCAAGCATCTAAGGAATGTATTTCAGATAACATCAAGAAGACAAGTAGACAACATCTCTATGATATATTCTTGTTTGATCTTTAGTGGAACTGAGAACGTTAGATAAATTATTGTGCTAGTGCCATGTGATTCTAATAGTTTTGTTAAACATTTATGATTGCTTGGATGTAATATTGGTGCTGATTTTGAATATATCACAAAAATGGTGCCTTAGTGACTCTAAAATTGGTCATTAAGCTCTCGACTATTTGGTAGGACTAACATATGCTTTGGAAAAATTACTTTATTGAATTAGCAGGTGTTGAGGTGGAAACTGATAAGAACTCCAACGATGTATACTCATGCTTGTCGAATCCTGAAAAGAACTACCTTTGGAGCCTCATATATAGCCGCATAGGCGCTTTGGCCATCATACCAAAGAAATGTATCTTAAGGAATATTCGCCTATCTTATTTTTCTGGGATCCTCTGGTCACGGGTGTAGTGTAGAAACACATGGCTGCATGTGTCAGTTTTTTATGGCCTTGATGGAGTACTACTACTCGCATCATTGCATGAGCAAGAACTGATCATATATACATGTTCATGTGAAATGCGTATTCGGAGGCATGCAGCGCTTGATTCCATCCACGCTGCTACATAGGTCCTAGCTTTTGGATCCCCTCACACACCTTCCTGGGCTCTATACTATAGAAAACTTCTTTCTTTCTCCTTGCATCACACACCTGCTATAGTTGAATCAAAGCACTAGTTGTGTTATGTTGTTTCTTAATTTCCCAATTAATCTCTCTCCTTCGCCTTCATATCCATATCATGACTGGTGGTGCTTCTCCCTCGTCTAATCCTCTAGTCACAACCCGGAGAAGAGTGTAAATCAGGAAATTTGGGCCTCATGGATGGCCTCTTGTTTCTCTGTAAGGGAGAACCATTTTGGACCTCTAGGCATGGGAGGCAGGGGAAAAGCAAGTGTCAGCTAAGCAATTTTACCTTGTACAAATTGCTCTAGACTTTGCATGATGTGTTCCTAGGGTGCAAAATGTGACAGAATGTACTGCACTATAACATAGTCTGCTTATGATGGATTAACGCAACAGTTTGACCAACAATTACTCTAGATATTGAAGATGCTAGACATTTATTGATGTGACTCAAATTGTTTGGTTAGATACTTCTGATCAATTAGATGTAAAAAATGGCGCTGACTTCGGATATGTGGGTGATATGGTGCCTTAGTGACTCTAAATATTATCGCTGACTCCAAGGAATCAATCATATACCTATCACCATTCCAAAGTCACAACAAACAGCATGACAGTTGTCGAACCATTAACGAAGTAACTGAGCGTCACTAGTAGAGCAAAACATGGAGTAATTAATGGTGTCGTCCTTGTCCAACACAACAGATTGGTAGTTGCATATGGCATGTTTGTTTGATGTTAGCTCGCCATTGATGACTTGTTAGACCGGCCTCCATGGAGTAGTACTATTTGCATGTTTATGTGAAATGCATCTCGAGGCTTGGAGTGTTCGACTCCATCCACGTTGTTACATAGGTTCCAGATTCTAGATATCCTTGACACACCTTCTTGGGCTATACGTTCTAATACAGTAGCAGACTTCCTCTTTCTTTTTCATTGCAATGCTCCAAGTGACCTTCCTAGCCAGGATATCTTTCTTATTCTCTCTCCCCTCACCTTCATATCTATATGACTAGTGCTGCTTCTCCCTCGTCTAATCCTTTCCTCGCAACCTGAAGAAGAGTGTGAGTCGATCACGAGATACATCGGAGGTTCATGGATGGGTTCTTGTTTCTATGTAAGGAGAAGCGTTTCTAGCACCTAGACATGGGAGGCACGGGGAAAGAAAGAGTCAGATTGTGCATTGAAACTGGTACTGGTGCAATGTCTGCAGCTGTTTTGGTGGTTCTTGAATGTCTTGTCATTCAAATAGTTTGGTTAAGCAGGGATAATCTGGTTAAACAAAAGAACAAGCAGACATCTACCTGACCCGTCTTGTTTGATTTGCACTGACATTGGAAATATTGGACCTTTGTGTTCTTGGAGTGTCATGCCATTCCAATAGTTTGGTTAAGTATTCATGATTGCCTGCATGTAAATACTGGTGCTTACTATGAATTTCCGTCTAAGATGGTGCCTTCTCCTTTTCACTGAAAAGCTGGAGCAGGTCTGTGATGGCACCATTTCTATCTAGGAAAGGACAATATTGATTACAATTTTTTCTCATTTATATCCATAAATGGAGTCTTTACCATTTTCTTGGAAATGGATGGAGTCTTTACCATAACAGCAATGAACACTGAATCAATCAAATCCAATGCCACGGTACAACACAGCAGCACAACTGCACAGGCCGAGAGAAATGACTGCAGTAGCATCTAATGAAGTTATACACGCCATGATCTCTTACAGGCCTACACAGCCTTCAACAAGGCAATCGCCTCTATGTAACACCATCCATCACCAGCGGTCTCCTTTGCTGGCTGCGCTACTAGTGATCCTTGACACGTCCAGGACATCAAGGAGCAGCAGCTAACATCAAACATCAAGATACTGTGTACCACGCTGTGGACTCAGCATAACATCTCATCCTCAGACGAAACGTCGTGCTTCGATGACAGTTTCTGCTTCTGGCCGTTCCTTCTCCTGTTGGCGTTCCCGCCTCGCTCCTTTGGACCTTGCTTAGTGTCATTCATCTGCAAAAAGACGAGTAGAAGTGATCGGATCAGAAAATGTTTGAACAGCTGGTGATTAGGATTCCACGCATATCAGTCAACCTCAATACAAAAACCTAAGTGAAGAGATTATACAAACACAATTTTTTTCTTTTCCCTATGGTTACTAAACCACCAGGACATCCAAGATCATATGTCGTATGTCATTGTACGCCACGACAAGTTGAGCACCAGCCAGTTCAACCGGCACCGCTACTTTGAAGATTCTTAAAGAACAATAGCAAATACAAAATATCAGATATAATAGATTCAGACTTATCATGAAACAATAGCAAATTTTGTGAGGCTTCCAAATTAGTTTATCCTTAATCATTTTGGAAGTCTTATAATATTTTTTAACCGGCTTCCCCAGGAAGCTGGGGGTAGGGAAGCTTCTCAGAGAAGCCGCCAAAAAAACTAGACCAAGTGTGGTCTGATGATAAAAGCATGTGGTGGGCAAGTCGGCAACAGTACTAGACAACATATAACAGTTAAACAGAGACTAGAGTTGTAAAGCAAAAAAGAAATGGAACGTGCAAGGCTCCATATATCCGTTAAGGCGCTGAACAAGCCATAATCCCGCTGAAACCATGCAATTTCCATAAATCACATCAAACATAAGACAAGACACATCACATCAATACATGGGCGAAGCTGAATGAAGCCTAAGACTGGTGCTAAACAGCCTTAATTATCTATATTTTTCATATTTTTAGCCTTGAAAACTAGCACTGCTCTTTGCAGTGCAGCCGTCCGTCCGGTGCTGCACCATAATCCAATCCGCCCTTGCGTCAATACAAAAAGGTCCGTCTGTAGGTAGCTGATATTCGAGAGGAAAGTAGCACAGCGGACTGTTCTACCATGTGAGCCACGCTAAAGACAGTGATGTACCGGTAATGGATTATTCAAAAGGCATATCCAGAAACTTCATAGCTGATAAGCAACCCTCATGGGAAGAATACATCCAGTGGTGGAGCTAGATTCTGTATCACTTGGTTGGTGGTCCATCAAATGCAAAAAGTTTCAGCAAGGCCCCACATTTATATTGGTCACAATGTTTCATGATTTTGACAATGGAATTCCTAAATATACCTTAAATGTGAATGTCCAGTGGGCTGCCACAAATTGGGACCCTATAGTCCCCTATCGCCATCCAGTGCAGGTGAACTTGCACAAGGCTAAACGGTTGCTACCTTTTTTTTGAAAAAGGGAAGACACCCCGGTCTCTACATCAATCGATGCATACGGCCTTTTATTGCATTATTGGCAGAGTTTTATTGCACAAGGCTAAACGGTCGTTACCTAGAACGAACCCTTTCTTGGATGAATGGCCAGTCCTGCTAACAATGGAAAAGGTGCCCAAAAAGTAGGAAAAGGGATCATTGCAAACCACCTATCTATTCCAGCATACAAAGTTGTGCTTGGGTATATTATGTTTAATTTATTAAGCATAAAAGGTAGGCTACCTAAGCAAGCCCCAGATGTTAGATCTTGTTAATCTTTACATAGCCAGCCTATTTCTAACCAAAGAAATATTGCTTTTCAGGCCAACTGCAAGTCTATCATAGCATGGAGTGGTAAACACATAGCCCACAAACAAAAAAATCAAATTTTGTACAAAGATTAGATCATTGCAAATGCTAACTACTTTTGGAGATTCTGCTTCACCTTAGATGCATCATGCATGAAAGTCGTCAACAATAAACATTACAGATAAAATCATATGATAGTGAGTAAATAATGATGAACCTAGCCTGGCGCATAATCACCAACCAAGAAATGAATAGGAACCCGGGAGCTACTTACCCCAAAACAAAACTCAGGATGCCCGTGCCCCGCCGCCACTTCGGCAACTCTTGGAGGCTTTCCAAAGCCCATTGCTGATGAGCCGCGCTTGTCAATGCCGTTACACGATGGTGCTTCTGCCTCCGTAGCTAACGGACGTGGAGGAGATGGTGGCGACGATGGAGAGCTCGAGGATGTTCGAGTCTGTCCTTGAAATGGATCATACCGGTCCTTGGCGGGTCTATTGCAGAATCCCGAGTCAAGATCAGACTGAAACATGTCCACAAACAGCTGCTGCATCTCCTCAAAGATCTCTTGCCTCTGTAAATCAAATGGTCCATTGTTATTGCTAAATTTTCCTTAATAAATGGAGTCCAAGAAAACACAGGTTGTTTTCCTATTTTATTCTAGAAATTTTAACTCTCAACAATCCTTTTAAAGCCTGTGAACAAAAACACATACCCCCAAAGTGCCAACAGTTTTGTTTCCATAATAGCAACCCCCCCCCCCCCCCGCCAAAAAGCGGATACCTAATAGAACAAATAAATCACTTAGAGAACCACAAAAGCAGAATGAGGTTCTTAGTGTATACTCGGATAAGTGCTCACACTGGTAGAGCTTGCATTGGCAAAGTTCGGCCCAAAAATAGTAAGTTATTTTTACATCCATATTAGGACACATTTTACAAAATGAACAGAAAAAATAATGGTTGGCAGAATAGGGTCATAAAACAGTGACAAAACCCAACATAACAGATATAGTGATTTCCCTACAATGTATAAACCAGCACATGGCAACAAACAAGCGCTTTTGCATGCAATCAACGTCAGGGGCGGAGGAAGGTTTCAACTTTAAGAGGGGCCAACCAAGCTAATTTTCTTATAAGGGGGCGGTCAAGCTAAACTTTACTAATTAAATCCTCTAATCAGCTCTAAAACAAGGAAATAGGCTTGCTGCCGTTGGAATAGGGGGCATTGGCCATCGCTCGTCCCAATAGAGTTTCGTCCCAACAAACAGTAAGTTAGTTTTTCATCCATATTAGTATGCATTTTATGAATTGAATAGAAAAAATGGTGGTTGGCAGAATAGGGTCATAAGAAGAGTGTCAAAACCAAGCATAACAGATATAACGACTCTAATCCGTCTCTTGTTTGATGTGCAGCGACATTGAAGATACTAGATCTTCATATATTCGTTGAGTGATGTGACTCAAATAGTTTGGTTAAATACTTCTGAGCAATTAGGTGTAAAAAATGGTGCCGACTTTGGATATGTGGGTGATATGGTACCTTAGTGACTCTAAATATTATCACTGGCTTCATGCAATCAATCATATAACTATTACCATTCCAAAGTCACAACAAAGTACAGCAAAACATGGACGAGTAATGGTGTTGTCCTCGTCCAAGACAACATATTGGTAGTTGCATATGGAAGGTTTGTTTGATGTTAGCTCGCCATTGAGGACTTATTAGACTGGCCTTGATGGAGTAGTACTATTTGCATGTTTATGTAAAATGCATCTCGAGGCTTGTAGTGCTCGACTCCATCCACACTGCTACTTAGGTTCTAGCTTGTAGATGTCCTTGACACGTTCTAATACAGTAGTAAACTTCCTCTTTCTTTTTTCCTTGCATCGCACACCAGCTATGGTTGAGCTGAAGTGTACGCTTGGCTCCAAGTGACCTTCCTAGCCATGATACCTTGCTTCTTAATTTCCTAGTTAATGTCTATCTCATGACTACTGTTGCTTCTCCCTCGTCTAATCCCTCCTCAAAACCTGAAGAAGAGTGTGAATCGATCATGAGAGACATCGGAAGTTCTCTATAAGAAGAAGCGTTTCTAGCACCTAGGCTTGGGAGGGACGGGGAAAGGAAGAGTTAGACTATGCGATGAAAATGGTAGTGGTACAATTGTTGCATCTTATGTTCCTAGGGGGAAAAGATGTGGATAATTTCATTTCCCCTCGACGAGCAGCAATCAGTGTGATTAGATGGGTGGTCACCCGCGCTTGTGGTGGGTAACTAGCCAACAATTACTCCACAAGTATGTGGTTTACATAATAAAAAACTACAATTTGGTAAGAGTAGAACTAATAGAATTGTGTCATTTATATGTCTAGTAAGCTGCGTTGTCTGTAATCTTATTTGACTCCCATGCTACTCAGTATCTACTAAGATTATTCATACATATTGGTGTTAATTCAGTTTAAATCATGTTACTATACAATAAACTGGTGCACGAAGCGCCCCTACCATCCTAGTCTCCTAAATGTACATGTACTGAGGTACATGCTGAGTGCAGGTGTTTTGGTGGTGGTTGACTCAGAGCCAAGTGCTAACTAGGGATTATCTAATTAAAATTCAAGCAAACATCTATTTGATCTGTCCCGACAATGAAAATTTGGGGACTTAATGCCTTGCCATTCAAATGGTTTGGTTAAGCAGGGATAATCTGGTTAAAGAAAAGAACAAGCAGACGTCTACTTGACCCGTCTTGTTTGATTTGCACTGACATTGTATTGGACCTTTGTGTTCTTGGAGCGTCATGCCATTCCAATAGTTTAATTGCCTGGATGTAAATACTAGTGCTGACTATGAATTTCCGTCTGAGATGGTGCCTTCTCCTTTTCACTGAAAAGCTGGAGAAGGTCTGTGATGGCACCATTCCTATCTAGGAAAGGACAATATTGGTTACAATTTTTTTCTCATTTATATCCAATAAATGGAGTCTTTACCATAACAGCAATGAACAATGAATCAATCGAATCCAATGCCACGGTACAACACAGCGGCACAAGCCGAGAGAAACGAATGCGGTAGCATCTAATGAAGTTTTACACACCATGATCTCTTACAGGCCTGCACAGCCTTCAAAGAGGCAATCGCCTCTATGCAACACCATCCATCCCCAGCGGTCTCCTTTGCTGGCTGCGCTACTAGTGATCCTTGACACATCCAGGACATCAAGGAGCAGCAGCTAACATCAAACATTAAGATACTGTGTACCGCTATGGACTCAGCATCTCATCCTCGGACGATACGTCGTGCTTTGACGACAGTTTCTGCTTCTGGATGTTCCTTCTCCTGTTGGTGTTCCTGCCTCGCTCCTTTGGACCTTGCTTAGTGTCATTCATCTGCAGAAATACGAGTAGAAGTGATCGGATCAGAAAATGTTTGAACAACTAGTGATTAGGATTCCACGCATATCAGTCAACCTCAATACAAAAACCTAAGTGAAGAGATTATACAAACACAATTTTTTTTCTTTTCCCTATGGTTACTAAACCATCAGGACATCCAAGATCATCCGTCGTATGTCATTGTACGCCACGGCAAGTTGAGCACCAACCAGTTCAACCGGCACCGCTACTTTGAAGATTCTTAAAAAACAATAGCAAATACAAAATATCATATATAACAGATTCAGACTTATCATGAAACAATAGCTAATTTTGTGAGGCTTCCAAATTAGTTTAACCTTAATCATTTTAGAAGTCTCATAATATTTTTGAACCGGCTTCCCCGGAAAGCTGGGGGTAGGGAAGCTTCTCAGAGAAGCCGCCAAAATAAGTGGACCAAGTGACAAGTCGGCAATGGTACTAGACAACATATAACAGTTAAACAGAGACTAGAGTTGTAAAGCAAAAAACAAATGGAACGTGCAAGGCTCCATCTATCCGTTAAGGCGCTGAACAAGCCATAATCCCGCTCAAACCATGCAATTTCCATAAATCACATCAAACATAAGAAGAGACACATCACATCAATACACGGGCGAAGCTGAATGAAGCCTAAGACTGGTGCTAAACAGCCTTAATGATGCTAATTATCTATATTTTTCATATTTTTAGCCTTGAAAATTAGCACTGCTCTTTGCAGTGCAGCCGTCCGGCCGGTGCCGCACCATAATCCAATCCGCCCTTGCATCAATAAAAAAAGGTCCGTCTGTAGGTAGCTGATATACGAGAGGAAAGTAGCACAGCGGACTGTTCTACCATGTGAGCCACACTAAAGACAGTGATGTACCGGTAATGGATTATTCAAAAGGCATATCCAGAAACTTCATAGCTGATAAGCAACCCTCATGGGAAGAATACATCCAGTGGTGGAGCTAGATTCTATGTCACTTGGTTGGTGGTCCATCAAATGCAAAAAGTTTCAGCAAGGCCCCACATTTATATTGTTCACAATGTTTCATGATTTTGACAATGGTATTACTAAATATAGCTTAAATGTGAATATCCAGTGGGCTGCCACAAATTGGGACCCTATAGTTCCCTATCGCCATCCAGTGCAGGTGAACTTGTACAAGGCTAAACGGTTGCTACCTTTTTTTTCGAAAAGGGGAAGACACCCCGGCCTCTACATCAATCGATGCATACGGCCTTTTATTGTATTATTGGCAGAGTTTTATTGCACAAGGCTAAACGGTCGCTACCTAGAACGAACCCTTTCTTGAATGAATGGCCAGTCCTGCTAACAATGGAAAAGGTACCCAAAAAGTAGGAAAAGGGATCATTGCAAACCACCTATCTGTTCCAGCATACAAAGTTGTGTTTGGGTATATCATGTTTAATTTATTAATCATAAAAGGTACACCATAGGTGGAAAAGGCTACCTAAGCAAGCCCCAGATGTTAGATCTTGTTAATCTTTACATAGCCAGCCTATTTCTAACCAGAGAAATATTGCTTTTCAGGCCAACTGCAAGTCTATCGTAGCATGGAGTGGTAAACACATAGCCCACAAACAAACAAAAATCAAATTTTGTACAAAGATTAGATCATTGCAAATGCTAACTACTTTTGGAGATTCCGCTTCACCTTAGGTGCATCATGCATGAAAGTCGTCAACAATAAACATTACAGACAAAATCATGTGATTGTGAGTAAATAATGATGACCCTAGCCTGAAGCATAATCACCAACCGAGAAATGAATAGGAACTCGGGAGATACTTACCCCAAAACAAAACTCAGGCTGCCCGTGCCCCGCCGCCACTTCGGCAGCTCTTGGAGGCTTTCCAGAGCCCATTGCTGATGAGACGTGCTTGTCAATGCCGTTACACGATGGTGCTTCTGCCTCCGTAGCTAACGGAGGTGGAGGAGATGGTGACGACGATGGAGAGGTCGAGGATGTTCGAGTCTGTCCTTGAAACGGATCATACCGGTCCTTGGCGGGTCTATTGCAGAATCCCAAGTCAAGATCAGACTGGAACATGTCCACAAACAGCTGCTGCAGCTCCTCAAAGCTCTCCTCCCTCTGTAAATCAAATGGTCCATTGTTATTGCTAAATTTTCCTTAATAAATGGAGTCCAAGAAAACACAGGTTGTTTTCCTATTTTATTCTAGAAATTTTAACTCTCAATGATCCTTTTAAAGCCTGTGAACAAAAACAAATACCCCCAAAGTGCCAACGGTTTTGTTTTCATAATAGCATCCCCCTCCCCCCCCCCCCAAAAAAAAGCGGATACCTAATAGAACAAATAAATCACTCAGAGAACCACAAAAGCAGAATGAGGTTCTTAGTGTATACTTGGCTAAGTGCTCACAATGGTAGAGCTTGCATTGGAAAAGTTTGGCCCAAAAACAGTACGTTATTTTTTCATCCATATTAGGACACATTTTACAAAATGAACAGAAAAAATAATGGTTGGCAGAATAGGGTCATAAAACAGTGACAAAACCCAACATAACAGATATAGTGATTTCCCTACAATGTATAAACCAGCACATGGCAACAAACAAGCGCTTTTGCATGCAATCAACGTCAGGGGCGGAGGCAGGTTTCAACTTTAAGAGGGGCCAACCAAGCTAATTTTCTTATAAGGGGGCGGTCAAGCTAAACTTTACTAATTAAATCCTCTAATCAGCTCTAAAACAAGGAAAATAGGCTTGCTGCCGTTGGAATAGGGAGCCTTGGCCATCGCTCGTTCCAATAGAGTTTCGTCCCAACAACAGTAAGTTAGTTTTTCATCCATATTAGTATGCATTTTATGAATGGAATAGAAAAAATGGTGGTTGGCAGAATAGGGTCATAAAAAGAGTGTCAAAACCAAGCATAACAGATATAACGACTCTGATCCGTCTCTTGTTTGATGTGCAGTGACATTGAAGATACTAGATATTCATATATTCATTGAGTGATGTGACTCAAATAGTTTGGTTAAATACTTCTGATCAATTAGGTGTAAAAAATAGTGCTGACTTCGGATATGTGGGTGATATGGTGCCTTAGTGACTCTAAATATTATCACTGGCTCCAAGCAATCAATCATATAACTATTACCATTCCAAAGTCACAACAAAGTACAGCAAAACATGGACGAGTAATGGTGTCGTCCTCGTCCAAGACAACATATTGGTAGTTGCATATGGAAGGTTTGTTTGATGTTAGCTCGCCATTGAGGACTTATTAGACTGGCCTTGATGGAGTAGTACTATTTGCATGTTTATGTAAAATGCATCTCGAGGCTTGTAGTGCTCGACTCCATCCACACTGCTACTTAGGTTCTAGCTTGTAGATGTCCTTGACACACCTTCCTAGGCTATACGTTCTAATACAGTAGTAAACTTCCTCTTTCTTTTTCCTTGCATCGCACACCAGCTATGGTTGAGCTGAAGTGAACGCTTGGCTCCAAGTGACCTTCCTAGCCATGATAACTTGCTTCTTAATTTCCCAGTTAATGTCTATCTCATGACTACTGTTGCTTCTCCCTCGTCTAATCCCTCCTCAAAACCTGAAGAAGAGTGTGAATCGATCATGAGAGACATCGGAGGTTCTCTGTAAGAAGAAGCGTTTCTAGCACCTAGGCTTGGGAGGGACGGGGAAAGGAAGAGTTAGACTATACAATGAAAATGGTAGTGGTACAATTGTTGCATCTTATGTTCCTAGGGGGTAAAGATGTGGATAATTGCATTTCCCCTCGACGAGCAGCAATCAGTGTGATTAGATGGGTGGTCACCCGCGCTTGTGGTGGGTAACTATCCAACAATTACTCCACAAGTATGTGGTTTACATAATAAAATACTACAATTTGGTAAGAGTAGAACTAATAGAATTGTGTCATTTACATGTCTAGTAAGCTGCGTTGTCTGTAATCTTATTTGACTCCCATGCTACTCAGTATCTATTAAGATTATTCATACATATTGGTGTTAATTCAGTTTAAATCATGTTACTATACAATAAACTGGTGCACGAAGCGCCCCTACCAGCCTAGTCTCCTAAATGTACATGTATTGAGGTACATGCTGAGTGCAGGTGTTTTGGTGGTGGTTGACTCAGAGCCGAGTGCTAACTAGGAATTATCTAATTAAAATTCAAGTAAACATCTATCTGATCTGTCATGTTTGATGTGCAACGACAACGAAAATTTGGGGACTTAATGCCTTGCCATTCAAATGGTTTGGTTAAGCAGGGATAATCTGGTTAAAGAAAAGAACAAGCAGATGTCTACTTGACCCGTCTTGTTTGATTTGCACCGATATTGGAACTATTGGACCTTTGTGTTCTTGGAGCGTCATGCCATTCCAATAGTTTAATTGCCTGGATGTAAATACTAGTGCTGACTATGATTTTCCGTCTGAGATGGTGCCTTCTCCTTTTCATTGAAAAGCTGGAGAAGGTCTGTGATGGCACCATTTCTATCTAGGAAAGGACAATATTGGTTACAATTTTTTTCTCATTTATATCCAATAAATGGAGTCTTTACCATAACAGCAATGAACACTGAATCAATCGAATCCAATGCCACGGTACAACACATCGGCACAAGCCGAGAGAAATGAATGCGGTAGCATCTAATGAAGTTTTACACGCCATGATCTCTTACAGGCCTGCACAGCCTTCAAAGAGGCAATCGCCTCTATGCAACACCATCCATCCCCAGCGGTCTCCTTTGCTGGTTTGCTACTAGTGATCCTTGACACATCCAGGACATCAAGGAGCAGCAGCTAACATCAAACATTAAGATACTGTGTACCGCTGTGGACTCAGCATCTCATCCTCAGACGAAACGTCGTGCTTCGACGCCAGTTTCTGCTTCTGGCCGTTCCTTCTCCTGCTGGCGTTCCCGCCTCGCGCCTTTGGACCTTGCTTAGTGTCATTCATCTGCAGAAAGACGAGTAGAAGTGATCAGATCAGAAATGTTTGAACAGCTGGTGATTAGGATTCCACGCATATCAGTCAACCTCATTACAGAAACCTAAGTGAAGAGATTATACAAACACAATTTTTTCTTTTCCCTATGGTTACTAAACCACCAGGACATCCAAGATCATCCGTTGTATGTCGTTGTACGCCACGACAAGTTGAGCACCAACCAGTTCAACCGGCACCGCTACTTTGAAGATTCTTAAAGAACAATAGCAAATACAGAATATCAGATATAACAGATTCGGACTTATCGTGAAGCAATCAGCTGGTTGGCAATTTAAGGTAGGAGGAACAAAGTGTCGTCTGATGATAAAAGCATGCGGTGGATAAGTCTGCAACGGTAACAGACAACATATAACAGTTAAACAGAGACTAGAGTTGTAAAGCAAAAAAAAAATGGAACGTGCAAGGCTCCATCTATCTGTTAAGGCGCTGAACAAGCCACAATCCTGTTGAAACCATGCAATTTCCATAAATCACATCAAACATGAGAGACGAGACACATCACATCAATACAAAAAGGTCCGTCTGTAGGTAACTGATATACGAGAGGAAAGTGATGTGTACAGTTTTGGGGTTGTTCTTATAGAGTTGCTCACTAGGAATAAGCCATTCTTGTACTTGTCCTCTAGAGGTGACACCAGTCTTGTTGAACATTTTGTCACTTTATTCACTAAAGGAAATCTGGTTGATATATTAGATCCACAAGTTCTAGAGGAGGGAGGTGCAGAAATTAGGAAAGTTGCAACAATAGCAGCATAATGTATAAAATCCAAAGGAGAAGACCGACCTACCATGGGACAAGTGGAGATGGCACTTGAAGGCATTCAAGCATCTAAGGACTCGTATTTCCATAATTTTGAGGGCAATAATATGCAGTTGAATTTCTCATCAACCAATGTAAGAAATATGCTGGGAGCGACTATGGTCTATAGTTTGGAAGAGGGATTTTTGCAGTCCACGAGATACCCCAGGTAGTTTTGCTAATGTAACAAGGCATTGCCTGCACGTTTTCTCCTTTGTTTTGTAGGAAGGAAGTATTCTCATCTAATTTGCGTGTTGATATATTGAATGTGACCAAACTCATGTTTTTGTCATTTACTCCACTAATATGTGGTTTACCATGATAATGAACTATAGTTTGGTAAGTGTAAGAACTAACATAACTGCATCATTTGTAACCCCCCCCCCTCCCAAAATATAAGGTGCCTAAGGATTAGATCAAAAGTCAAATCTTACTAACTTTGAACAAATATTTAAGAAAAAATATCTACATCTAAAATATTAAATTGTCACATTAATAAAATATTTTATGGTGAATCTATTGATATTGATTCAGTATTGTAAATTTTCATATTTTTCCGTATACATTTGGTCAAAATTAGAAAATATTAAATTTTGACCAAACTTTTGACTTTTGATCAGTTATTTGACTCCCAAATTGCTCAATATTCACTGAATTGTTCATACATATTGATGTTAATTCAGTTTGAGTGATGTTACTATACGCTCGAACCGGCGCGGCAAAGTGCCCTTACCATCATAGTCTCTTTGTCCATCATTAGTTGTTGAAGTATTCAATATGTACATGCTTGGTGGAAGTTTGTTTTGCCCTCCAAAAGTGTGGGTGTTTTGGTGGTTAAAAAGGGATAATATGGTAAAAATATAATTAAGCAGACAACATCTATCTCATATATTCTTCTTTGATCTTCAGTGAAACCGAGAATGTTAGATAAATTATTTTGCTAGTGCCATGTGATTCTAATAGTTTGGTCAAACATTTCTGATTGCTTGGACGTAAATATTGGTGCTGATTTGAATATGTCGCAAAAAATGTCGCCTTAGTGACTCTAAAACTGGTGATTATTCTCTGAACTATTTGATAGGATGACAAATGCTTTGGAAAAGTTACTTTATTGAATTAGTAGGTGTTGAGGTGGAAACCGATAAGAACTCCAAAGATGTATACTCATGCTTGTTGAATCCTGGAAAGAACTACCTTGGGGAGGTGCATATATAGTCGTTTAGCTGCCCGGACCAAAGGAATGTATCTCAAGGATGACGATTCACCTATCTTGTTTTGCTAGATTGTTGGTGAACCATTAAGGAAAGTAACTGCATCACTGTACAGTGTAGCAACACATGGACGAATAATGGTGTCGTCCTCGTCTCTTCCAAAAAAAGAGATAGCTGCATGTGTAATGTTTGTTGATGGACTTGATTTTTTTGGAAATGATGATGGCCTTGATGGACTAGTAATACTTGCATGTGCAAGAGTCGATCATATATACATGTTCATGTGAAATGCGTATTCGGAGGCATGCAACGTTTGATTCCGGCCACAGTGCTACATAGTTCGAGCTTTTGGATCCCCTCACACACCTTCCTGAGCTCTACACTCTAGCAAACTTCTTTATTTCTCCTTGCATCACACACTTTCTATAGTTGAACCAAAGCACTAGATATGTTACCTCTTTTCATAATTTCCCAGTTAATCTCTTTCCCATCACCTTCATATCCATCTTATTGTCAAATACAATGACGAGGATCTGAACAACGCTAGCGTCGGGTTACGTGTTGATTATAAGGGTGGCACAAGGTCGAGTCTTTACAAGGACGGACTCTGTGTCTGACTCGACACGATCAAGGTGTTCGTGTCTAACACGTTACACAAACTATTACATTTAACACTCCTCCTTAATCTAAACCTTTTGAAAGATTTAGATTACGCTTAAATTCATCTAGCTGTTTTACAGGAAGTGCCTTTGTAAAACCATCTGCAACTTTATCTTTGCTTGAGATAAATCCAATGTCCAGGAGATTCTTGGCTACTCTCTCTCTAACAAAGTGAAAATCTATCTTAATGTGCTTGGTATGAGCATTAAACACTGGATTGACAGATAAATAGGTAGCACCCAGATTGTCACACCAAATACATGGCTTTTCTTTCAATTTAACACCAAGTTCACCAAGAAGAGCTTCAACCCAAATTAATTCTGCTGTAGCATTTGCCAAGGCTTTATATTCAGCTTCTGTACTAGACCTGGACACTGTGGCTTGTTTTCTGGCACTCCAAGAAACCAAGTTTGAGCCAACAAATATAGCAAATCCACCAGTAGATCGCCTATCATCAATAGAACATGTCCAGTCTGCATCAGAGAAGGCACTGAGGAGTGTAGATGATGATTTGATAAAGGTAATTCCAACCTTAGAAGTATCATGTATATACCGGAGAATACACTTTACAGCTAACCAATGTTCTGTAGTAGGAGCATGGAGAAACTGACAGACTTTATTCACAGAATAAGATAAGTTTTGACGTGTAAGAGTCAAGTAGTGTAATCCTCCAATAATGTTGCGATACTGAGTACTGTCATCAGAACCCAGAGATGTACCATCAGTGAGAGACAACTGTTCTGTAGAGGATAATGGCGTGGGGTCTGCTTTACAATTACGCATGCCAACCTTTGCAAGTAAATCCAAGGCATATTTTTCATGTGTCAAGATCAATCCATTCGACACCTTCTTGACTTCAATACCAAGAAAATAATGCAAATCACCAAGACCTTTAATAGAAAAATTCTTATTAAGATCTTGAAGAAGAATATCAATGGCATCATCAGAGGAGCTTGTTACTATAATATCATCAACATAGATCAGCACATAAATAATGATACCTGACTTATTATAGAGAAACAAAGAAGTGTCAGCCTTGGAAGGAATAAATCCAAGGTCACTCAACTTCGAACTCAATGTTGAGTACCATGCTCGAGGTGCTTGTTTAAGTCCATAAAGAGCCTTGTCAAGTTTGCAAATATAATGCGGAGCGTGAGGATTTTCAAAACCTGGGGGTTGTTTCATGTATACCTCCTCCTCCAGAACACCATGTAAGAATGCGTTCTTGACATCTAGCTGCCGTAGGCTCCATCCACGAGAAACAGACACAAACAAGACAATTCTGATAGTAGCAATTTTAACAACAGGGCTAAAGGTGTCCTCATAATCAATGCCATACCTCTGTTTAAAGCCTTTTGCAACAAGTCTTGCCTTGTATATGTCAATAGAGCCATCTGCTTTCTTCTTTGCACGATATACCCACTTGCAATCAATCAGATTTTTACTGCTGCTAGGTGGAACAAGATGCCATGTCTTGTTTTCAAGTAATGCATCATACTCTTCTTGTATTGCTTGTTGCCAGTTAGAATCATTCTGAGCCTCTACTAGTGTACTTGGTTCACCTGTAGATGAAAACATACCATATCTAACAGTACCATCAGTATACTTCTTTGGATGACGCATACCTTTTTTAAGTCGTGTACGAACTCCAACATCATGTTGTGGAGATGACGGTGCTTCAATATATTGTTGTGGATCTGGCTGCGGAGATGGTGGTGGTGAATCATAATTTTCTGAATTTGAATCATCACCAACATCATTGTTTCCATTTTATGAAGACACATCTTCGCCCCCATCACCATCAGCCGCAGAAGGTCCTGGCATGTGCCCTCCACGCGTTGCATCGGAAGCCGAGGAAGGAGACTGCGTCGCCTGCGTTGGGGTGCCAGGTGGAGATCCACCAGTGGTCGAGGGCATGTGCGCTCCACTTCCTAGAGCGGGACCACACGAGGAAGACCATGCTCTGCGCCGCTCCACTTCCTAGGAGCAGCTGCATCGAGATCCGCCTGATCCGCCTCGGGATCCGCCCGACAGAAGGAATGTTGGTGAGCATCAACATGGTATTCTGTGCCCGAGGCCTCGTTTTCTGTAGGAGACTCAAAAACAACTTCTAGACGCGTTGAGTGATTGTTTGAGCTGCAATTTTCTTCTATCTCCTCTGTAACCTGTTGAGCATCAGTAATTGGAACAATAATAGGCACATGATGATCAATATGTTGTACACCCTCATTAGAATTTGGAAGAAGCAGAATCTGTTGGTTGATAAGTGCACCGGCATTGGGATGAAGAGAGGCAAAAGGAAATACGTTCTCATCAAAGACAACATCATGTGATATATAGATTCTGCCAGTGAAATATCAAGACATTTTACACCCTTGTGCATAGGACTATAGCCAAGAAAGACACACCGTTTGGATCTAAAGGCAAGCTTGCGCTTGTTGTAAGGACGAAGGTTAGGCCAGCAAGCACAACCAAAAGTTCTAAGAGCATCATAATTTGGTGTGATATGAAGAAGACGTTCTGTAGGAGTGTTAAAATCTAAGACTTTGGTAGGAAGCAAGTTTATGAGGAAGGTGGCAGTAATAAAGGCTTCATCCCAATATTTTAAAGGCATGGAAGCATTGGCAAGTAATGCAAGACCCACTTCAACTATGTGATAGTGTTTTCTCTCAGCAGAACCGTTTTGTTGATGGGCATGAGGACATGAAACATGATGAGTTATGCCAACCTTCTGAAAGAAACCATTTAATTTCTCATACTCACCTCCCCAATCAGTTTGCATAGTAATAATTTTTCTATCAAACTTGCACTCAACATATTGCTGATAATTAAGAAAGGCTTGATAAACATCAGAACGCTTCTTAAGCAAATATATCCAAGTGAATTTACTGAAATCATCGATAAAGCTTACATAATATGCATGTTTGCCCACAGACAAAGGAGCATGACCCCATACATCAGAGAAAACTTACTCCAAGGGAGCATTGGAGACACTAGATGACACATGATATGGCAACTGATGACTTTTAGCTAACTGACAAGAATCACACACATATGGGGTACTATCTGGGGTTTAAGATATTTTATTTCTCCTAAGAACTTGCTGAACCACAAACGAAGAAGGATGTCCTAAACGTCGATGCCATGTAGATGATGATGGATTTATTGAGAAGAAAGCGTGCTTGGAGGTCTCATGAAACATAGACACCAAGGGATAGAGACCACCATGGCAAGGGCCTCTAAACAGGATTCTTCGAGTTGCTTGGTCCTTGATTAAAAAGAAGAAAGGATGAAACTCAATAAATATATGGTTATCAAGGGTAAATCGATGAATAGATAAAAGATTTTTTTAGTTGCTTCTGGAACAAGAAGAATACTCTTAAGATCAAAGGAACCATGAGGGGTACGCAATATTGAGTCACCAATATGACTAATGTTCATACTTGTGCCTTCAGCAGTGTGGACCTTGTCTTGCCCATGGTACTTGTTGGCGATAAGAACCTTGCTCAGCTCACTAGCAACATGATTAGTGGCACCAGAATCAACATATCAGTTTGTGTCAACACCATAAGGGTTAGCTGCAAGATAAGCCCCCTTTTCTGCATCATCTCTCTTTTTCTTGTCATCAGAATAGCACCACCAACACTCACTAGCAGGATGTCCATGCTTCTTGCAGATCTGGCAATCAGTATCAACATATTTGGTGGGTGTATGGTCTGGGCGTCATCCACCACCATCATTGCGCCTATCACGGCGATCATCACGTCGATCTCCACGGCGATCATCATCACGGCGCTCATGAAGGCGCCAACTGCGGTCATCATCGCGGTGCTCATCCCGGCGCCAACCACGGTCATCATCTCTACGGTAGCGATCATCACGACGCTCATCGGGGCTACACCAACGGGAAGGTGGTGAGTATCCACGGCGAGGTGGAGTACGGCCACGTGGTGGAGTACGACCACGAGGTGGAGTACGACCACGTGGTGGTGGATACCCGCGGCGATCCAAATGAGCCGTGGAGACAAAAACACCGTTTTCTTCCACACCATTGCACATATCATATCCAGAAAGTTGCTCATAAAATCCATCAACAATGGTGTCCTCCTTACCATGAACTGAGGTGATCAAGGAATTATATTCACCCTTGTCCAGCCCATGGAGTAGATAGCCTATAAGTTCATCATCTCCAATGGGTTTTCCAAGGGCAGCGAGCTCAGAAGCGAAGCCCTTCATCTTGGTAAAGTACTGATCAGCGGTCATGGTGAGTTTCTGGGTGTCATTAAGCTTCTCACGCAGGTGTTGTGCCTTGGTACGGGACGCCGTTTTGAACATGCCATTGACGCCGGCCCAAGCTGCAGCAGTGGTGTCCATGCCCAGAACATGTGACAGAATCTCTGGTGACAGCGAACTCAGGAGGAAACGCAGCACCTGCTGATCCCTAGCAATCCAGGCAACATATGCAGGGTTCTCAACTTGGATCTTATTGTTCTCTAAATCTTCTGACTCAATAGTCTTGGGAGAAGCACGATCGGAGCCATCAAGGAGTCCCATGACATTGGCCCCACGAAACGCGAGAACAATGAGAGCTTGCCATAGGAGATAATTTCCCCGCGTCAGGAGCTGAGTCGGGGGGCTTCCGAGAGCAACTGCCAAGGCCGAGCTTGACTTTGACGGAGACATGCTGCCGTGGCAGAATTTTAGGCTGAATTCCTGTCGCGGCAGGACGTGTCGCGGCAGGACGTGTCGCGGCAGAGAATTGAGGCTGTTTTCTGCCGCGGCAGAGGTGATGACGATGGTGGAATCTAGGGATTTTTGGAACAATCTGGTTTGGGGATCTCTAGTTGGTGGTGGGTTTGGAGGGTCTGTGGAGATCGGATGCGGGTGTTTGAGGTTGTCTTGGCAGCGGCGGCAGAGCGATCTGCGGCGGCAGTTGTTTGTCTAGGGTTTTTGTGTGGCGGCGGCGGCTTACTAGCGGCGGCGACTGATTATCTAGTTGTCTAGGGTTGTAGGTTGTCTTGGCGGCGGCAGCAGGGAGAATCCCGGCGGCGGCGGCGTAGGGTTTATCGGTGCTATGCGGCGGCGGCAGTGGAGGTTCTGCGGCGGCGGCGACAGCTAGGTCTTGAGGAGAAGGTGCTCTGATACCATGTAAAATACAATGCCGAGGATCTGAACAGCGCTAGCGTCCACGCTGGGTTACGTGTTGATTATAAGGGTGGCACAAGGCCGAGTCTTTACAAGGACGGACTCGTGTCTGACTCGACACGGTCAAGGTGTTCGTGTCTAACACGTTACACAAACTATTACATTTAACACTCATGACTAGTCCGGTGTTGCTTCCTCCCTCGTCTAATCCTCCCGTCGCAACCCGGAGAAGAGTGTAAATCAGGAAATACTGGCATCATGGATGGCCTCCTGTTTCTCTGTAAAGCGAGAACCATTTTGGACCTCTAGGCATGGGAGGCACGCAAATTGCTCTAGACTTTGCATGATGTGTTCCTAGGATGCAAAGATGTGACGGAACATACTGCACCATAACATATTCTACTTGTGATCGACTTAGACAACTGGTAATAAGTGGTTAACATGGTTACAAACTACTGTTTTGTAAAGTGCAAGAACTAACTGTCTCGTTTCTATGTCCAGTTAGCTCCACTAGCTCCCAAACTGCTCGGCATTCACCAAGACTATTCATACATGTTGGTGTTAATTCAATTTAAATGGCACCATACAACAAACAAGAGAAGTGAAGAACGCTTACCATCATAGTATGTTTATGCAGCCATCAATTCACGAGGTTAATGTACTGATGGACATGCAGGGTGGAGGCTTTTAGTGCCTCCCAAAGTGCATGTGTTTTGGTGCTGGTTGACTCACAATAGAGTGCTAGCTAGGGATGATCTGGTTACAACACAAGTCTTTACTATTAAATGGTGTAGGTGTTTTGGTGTCCATTCCTCTGCCAGTTTTCCCTCGAGACTGTTCGGGCTCACGGACGCAGCCACGCCGACTTCCCCGATCGGCTCGTTCCCGCCTGGCGACCAGGCTGGGGCCAGAACGACGGAATACGACATCTTCATCGAGCAGTTCTTCAGGGTCTTCCTCGCCACCACGGTGAGCGGATTTCACCCGCACCGCCACCACAAGTCGTTGCCGCCTCCTCCGTCGGTGGCCCTTTCCTGTAGGCCGAGGGCACGACACGTGATCATTGTCGCCGCCTCCACTTCTCCGGCCACTAGCGGCGTCACGCCGGTGCCTACCCACCGCACGGGCTCCTAAGCTTCTCCCATGCTGAAGATTATATTTCTTATGCCTTTTGATCTTCAAGTTGAGTTACTTTTTTCTTCTCAATAAGGTAGGACCGTAAAGCGCAACACGGTATCAGTGTTTTACTGGGGATGAGAGTGAGATGATCAATCAAATTGGCCGATGGATGAACAAAGGTGTCTTCACAATGGTAGTTTCTGGAAAATACTAGAAAAATTTGTTGAGCAGCTCTACAAACTTAAACTTTCTATTGTTGTACAAGTCAGCATATCATTCAAGTATCACGTGGATTCTGGAAGTATTTTCTCAGTAGCAGTAACACGTCATCAATGAGGGATTCACTCGTTTCAGTTTTTGTGTTTATTCCGGTCATGATGTATCTGATATTCATTGCTTTAGATATTGATTAAACAGGTTGACGATTTGTCAAAGGAACCACAAGTTGAAAGAGAGCTTATAAATCCTAAACGTAGAGACAGACGAGCGTCTTGAGGTAGAAGTTTAATGTCCATTGCATGGATGCTATCTGGAGAATTTAGATTTTGCATATGATGCGCTATTACATGTTTAAATTGGGCCAGAGGTGAGGTTAAAATTGGTTTTCTACTTTGGAGAAAAAGAAACCTTCTCTCTCACCGGCAGGGAGAAAAAAAATGCTCCCCTCGCGTCGTCTCCTCCAGGCGACCGAGGGGGCAAAACCCTAGCCCCCACCACCACCGCCCGCCCCTCCCCCCCCCCCCCCTCCTCGTCACCCCTGAAGGGCCGCCAGTCAAAGGTGTGTGACATTGGTGAAGGGGGCGACAGGGACCAAGCTTCTAGGATCTGGGGCAGCAGAAGGGAGGAGGACTACGACGCTGATCGGGGCCGCTCGCCGCCGATGACCTTATCATCTCCCCCTGCTTCGGTGGGGTGGTCTGCTGGTGGTGTCTTGGGTGGGAGCTTCTATGAGGTGTCGGCTTCGATTTGAGAGGACAGAGTCGACCCGGCGGCGGCACTCGTTGGTGCTAGAAGACGTTCTTCGTGGCTTCATGGACAGCGAGGCGGCGGCGGATGTGGGTTGTGGCGCAGAGGCTTCCTCGATGCCTTCTAGCGCAACCTGGAGATGCTTACCCCCTTGATGCCTCTGATTTTTGTTATTACGCCTCAAAAAAATGCCGATGAACCTTTTCACGAGGGCTACATTCATAACAACGAATAGTGACACCAGTTTCAAAGAGAATCCAAGGCATTTTGATCAAATTTCGTTCATTTGTTCTTGTTGCATTTTCATTTTGTATTATTAGTAGGTATCTTTATGGAAATCAAATTCATTCACTATTACATGCTTAGTGTTCGGGTTGTGCCTATTTTTTCTACTCTTCGGAGAAGATATATTGATACTATGCTTGACAAGTAAACTAAGTCAACCCAATGATGTTTATATTGAAATGGTTCCCCCTCCCAATATCCATGCCGAGCATATCTTTGCATCATGGTGTGAACTATAGTGTGCTTATTAGAACGAAGTACACACTACTAGCTAATTGAATTTGTATGATGTGGATGCCGTTTTATTAGGGATAACATTGATGTGACCATCTAAGTTTGTTAGCTTATGAGCTAGATAGTGGTTTACTGGAAATGATTTTGCAACAAGACTAAAAGTTAGTTATGCTTGTGCTAACTAGACATGGAAGAGAGATGAACCTAGAATTTACCCGAGTCACTTTTTATGTATAGTTGGCATACAAAATTTTGCTACCCAAATAGCTTGCAATTATATTGGGAGTAACTATATGTATTAAGCTTATAAAAATACACCAGATTATCTCTTTTTTACTATTAACTACATCATGTGTAACCACAAGTTGTTTGTTGGGATGGCGCCACAAGAAATTCGTCAATTATCAATATTGCAAGGTGTACTTTCTAATCTTGTATTCCCTCTCTTCGTAAATACAAGATGTTTTGGGATAGTCTCAAAGTGTCTTATTTAGGAACGGAGGTAGTATATGATAAGGGGGAGTAGACCCATGAAGAGAAAATATGAACACAAAAACGAGCATTGTGGTCGTGGTAAACAAAATCAAAACCGCATTGTCGTCAAGCGTATTTGTCATATTCCATAACAATGATGTGGGTAACAAATGATGTAGTTAAGGTGATGTGTTGACTCTTAAAGTTGTTGCTTTCTGTGCATACAATGTCAAAATTTAGTGTTTAGGAATATTGTGTGATTATATCTTTCTATACACGTAAATTTGCATGTTATTACGACTATAGTGCGGTAAAAGAAAAACCTGAGTGACCCGTAGCAACGCACGGACATTTAACTAGTAGACAATTAATACCTATCTGATCCGTCTTGTTTGATGTGCAGTGATATTGAAGATGCTAGACATTCATTTCTTGAGTGACGTGACTCAAATTGTTTGGTTAAATATTCTGATCAATTAGACGTAAAAAGTGGCGCTGACTTCGGATATGTGGATGGTATGGTGCCGTAGGCTAGTCATAGTGGAAGTAATTTAGCTAGTAATATGCATGTATATGCAATGCCAAGTAAGAAAATTGGTGACATGACATGATAATTAATGAAGAAAGAGAGGGAAGTAGTAACTTAGCTAGTTACCATAACATCACACATATCAAAACCACATGAGTCTACAACCTAATTAATTAGTCACTGCATAACACCACACACATGTTACTATCCATTATGAAGATAGTAACATAAACTAGTAACATGTGCATGTTACTAGTCTAAGTTACTTAGCACTATGACCAGCCTTAGTGACTCAAAACATTATCGCCGACTCCAAGGAATCAATCATATACTACCTATTACCATTCCAAAGTCACAACAAACAGTGTGACAGTTGTCGAACCATTAACGAAGTAATTATGCATCACCAGTACATCAAAACATGGAGGAGTAATGGTGTCGTCCTCGTCCAACACAACAGATTGGTACTCCATTAATGACTTGTCAGACCGGCCTCCATGGAGTAGTGCTACTTGCATGTGCAAGAACCGATCATATATGCATGCTTATGTGAAATGCATCTCGAGGCTTGCGGTGATCGATCGACTCCATCATCCACACTGCTACATAGGTTCCAGCTTGTAGATGTCCCTGACACGTCTTCCTAGGCTATATGTTCTATTACAGTAGCAAACTTCCTCTTTAATTATTTTTCCTTGCATCGCACACCAACTATGGTTGAGCTGAAGCGTAAGCTTGGCTCCAAGTGACCTTCATAGCCATGATACCTAGCTTCTTAATTTACCAGTTAATGTCTATCTCATGACTAGTGTTGCTTCTCCCTCGCCTGATCCTCTCCTCGCAACATGAAGAAGAGTGTGAATCGATCGATCACGAGAGACATCGGAGGTTCATGGATGGGTTCTTGTTTCTCTGTAAGAAGAAGCATTTCTAGCATCTAGGCATGGGAGGCACGGGGAAAGGAAGAGTCAGATTGTGCATTGTAGCTGGTACTCATACAGTTTCTCTATCTTATGTTCCTAGGGGGCAAAGATGTAGATGATTGCATTTCCCCTCGACGAGCAGCAATCGGTGTGATTAGATGGGTGGTTGCACACGCTTGTGGTGGGTAACTAGCCAACAATTACTCCACAAGTACGTGGTTTATATAATAAAAAACTACAATTTGGTAAGAGTAGAACTAATAGAATTGTGTCATTTACATGTCTAGTAAGTTGCGCTGTCTATAATCTTATTTAACTCCCATGCTGCTCAGTATGTACTGAGATTATTCATATGTATTGGTGTTAATTCAGTTTAAATCATGTTACTATACAATGAACTGATGATGCGAAGTGCGCCTACCAGCCTAGTCTCCTAAATGTACATGTACGATGTACATGCTGTGTGAAAGCTTGTTATGCCTCCTAGAGTGCAGGTGTTTTGGTGGTTGTTGACTCAGAGTCGAGTGCTAACTAGGGATTATCCAATTAAAATTCAAGCAAACATCTACTGATCTGTCATGTTTGATGTGCAATGACAACGAAAATTTGGGACTTAATGCCTTGCCATTCAAATAGTTTGGTTAAGCAGGGATAATATGGTTAAACATTTCGGATTGCTTGGATGTGTAACTATTGGTGTTGATTTTGAATATGTCGCAAAAAATGGTGCCTTAGTGACTCCAAAACTGGTGATTAAACTCTGGACTATTTGGTAGCATTGACATATGCTTTGGAAAAGTTACTTTATTAAATTAGTAGGTGTTGAGGTGGAAACTGATAAAAACTCCAAAGATGTGTACTCATGCTTGTCGAATCCTGAAAAGAACTATCTAGGGGAGCCTCGTATATAGCCGCATAGGCGCTTTGGCCGTCAGACCAAATGAATATCTCAAGGATGATTCACCAATCCTATTTTGCCTAGAGGCCTGCAGCGCTTGATTCCATCCACGTTGCTACATAGGTCCTAGCTTTTGGATCCCCTCACACACCTTCCTGAGCTCTTACTGTAGAGAACTTCTTTCTTTCTCCTTGCATCACACACATGCTATAGTTGAACCAAAGCACTAGTTGTGTTACGTTGTTTCTTAATTTCCCAGTTAATCTCTCTCCTTTGCCTTTATATCCATATCATGACTGGTGTTGCTTCTCCCTCGTCTAATCCTCTGGTCGCAACCCGAAGAAGAGTGTAAATCAGGAAATTTGGGCCTCATGGATGGCCTCTTGTTTCTATGTAAGGGAGAACCATTTTGGACCTCTAGGCATGGGAGGCAGGGGAAAAGCAAGTGTCAGCTAAGCAATTTTACCTTGTACAAATTGCTCTAGACTTTGCATGATGTGTTCCTAGGGTGCAAAATGTGACAGAATGTACTGCACTATAACATAGTCTGCTTATGATGGATTAACGCAACAGTTTGACCAACAATTACTCTAGATATTGAAGATGCTAGACATTTATTCCTTGAGTGATGTGACTCAAATTGTTTGGTTAGATACTTCTGATCAATTAGATGTAAAAAATGGCGCTGACTTCGGATATGTGGGTGATATGGTGCCTTAGTGACTCTAAATATTATCGCTGACTCCAAGGAATCAATCATATACCTATCACCATTCCAAAATCACAACAAACAGCATGACAGTTGTCGAACCATTAACGAAGTAACTGAGCGTCACTAGTAGAGCAAAACATGGAGTAATTAATGGTGTCGTCCTTGTCCAACACAACAGATTGGTAGTTGCATATGGCATGTTTGTTTGATGTTAGCTCGCCATTGATGAATTGTTAGACCGGCCTCCATGGAGTAGTACTATTTGCATGTTTATGTGAAATGCATCTCGAGGCTTGGAGTGTTTGACTCCATCCACATTGTTACATAGGTTCCAGATTCTAGATATCCTTGACACACCTTCTTGGGCTATATGTTCTAATACAGTAGCAGACTTCCTCTTTCTTTTTCATTGCAATGCTCCAAGTGACCTTCCTAGCCAGGATATCTTTCTTATTCTCTCTCCCCTCACCTTCATATCTATATGACTAGTGCTGCTTCTCCCTCGTCTAATCCTTTCCTCGCAACCTGAAGAAGAGTGTGAGTCGATCACGAGATACATCGGAGGTTCATGGATGGGTTCTTGTTTCTATGTAAGGAGAAGCGTTTCTAGCACCTAGACATGGGAGGCACGGGGAAAGAAAGAGTCAGATTGTGCATTGAAACTGGTACTGGTGCAATGTCTGCAGCTGTTTTGGTGGTTCTTGAATGTCTTGTCATTCAAATAGTTTGGTTAAGCAGGGATAATCTGGTTAAACAAAAGAACAAGCAGACATCTACCTGACCCGTCTTGTTTGATTTGCACTGACATTGGAAATATTGGACCTTTGTGTTCTTGGAGTGTCATGCCATTCCAATAGTTTGGTTAAGTATTCATGATTGCCTGCATGTAAATACTGGTGCTTACTATGAATTTCCGTCTAAGATGGTGCCTTCTCCTTTTCACTGAAAAGCTGGAGCAGGTCTGTGATGGCACCATTTCTATCTAGGAAAGGACAATATTGATTACAATTTTTTCTCATTTATATCCATAAATGGAGTCTTTACCATTTTCTTGGAAATGGATGGAGTCTTTACCATAACAGCAATGAACACTGAATCAATCAAATCCAATGCCACGGTACAACACAGCAGCACAACTGCACAGGCCGAGAGAAATGACTGCAGTAGCATCTAATGAAGTTATACACGCCATGATCTCTTACAGGCCTACACAGCCTTCAACAAGGCAATCGCCTCTATGTAACACCATCCATCACCAGCGGTCTCCTTTGCTGGCTGCGCTACTAGTGATCCTTGACACGTCCAGGACATCAAGGAGCAGCAGCTAACATCAAACATCAAGATACTGTGTACCACGCTGTGGACTCAGCATAACATCTCATCCTCAGACGAAACGTCGTGCTTCGATGACAGTTTCTGCTTCTGGCCGTTCCTTCTCCTGTTGGCGTTCCCGCCTCGCTCCTTTGGACCTTGCTTAGTGTCATTCATCTGCAAAAAGACGAGTAGAAGTGATCGGATCAGAAAATGTTTGAACAGCTGGTGATTAGGATTCCACGCATATCAGTCAACCTCAATACAAAAACCTAAGTGAAGAGATTATACAAACACAATTTTTTTCTTTTCCCTATGGTTACTAAACCACCAGGACATCCAAGATCATATGTCGTATGTCATTGTACGCCACGACAAGTTGAGCACCAGCCAGTTCAACCGGCACCGCTACTTTGAAGATTCTTAAAGAACAATAGCAAATACAAAATATCAGATATAATAGATTCAGACTTATCATGAAACAATAGCAAATTTTGTGAGGCTTCCAAATTAGTTTATCCTTAATCATTTTGGAAGTCTTATAATATTTTTTAACCGGCTTCCCCAGGAAGCTGGGGGTAGGGAAGCTTCTCAGAGAAGCCGCCAAAAAAACTAGACCAAGTGTGGTCTGATGATAAAAGCATGTGGTGGGCAAGTCGGCAACACAACATATAACAGTTAAACAGAGACTAGAGTTGTAAAGCAAAAAAGAAATGGAACGTGCAAGGCTCCATATATCCGTTAAGGCGCTGAACAAGCCATAATCCCGCTGAAACCATGCAATTTCCATAAATCACATCAAACATAAGACAAGACACATCACATCAATACATGGGCGAAGCTGAATGAAGCCTAAGACTGGTGCTAAACAGCCTTAATTATCTATATTTTTCATATTTTTAGCCTTGAAAACTAGCACTGCTCTTTGCAGTGCAGCCGTCCGTCCGGTGCTGCACCATAATCCAATCCGCCCTTGCGTCAATACAAAAAGGTCCGTCTGTAGGTAGCTGATATTCGAGAGGAAAGTAGCACAGCGGACTGTTCTACCATGTGAGCCACGCTAAAGACAGTGATGTACCGGTAATGGATTATTCAAAAGGCATATCCAGAAACTTCATAGCTGATAAGCAACCCTCATGGGAAGAATACATCCAGTGGTGGAGCTAGATTCTGTATCACTTGGTTGGTGGTCCATCAAATGCAAAAAGTTTCAGCAAGGCCCCACATTTATATTGGTCACAATGTTTCATGATTTTGACAATGGAATTCCTAAATATACCTTAAATGTGAATGTCCAGTGGGCTGCCACAAATTGGGACCCTATAGTCCCCTATCGCCATCCAGTGCAGGTGAACTTGCACAAGGCTAAACGGTTGCTACCTTTTTTTTGAAAAAGGGAAGACACCCCGGTCTCTACATCAATCGATGCATACGGCCTTTTATTGCATTATTGGCAGAGTTTTATTGCACAAGGCTAAACGGTCGTTACCTAGAACGAACCCTTTCTTGGATGAATGGCCAGTCCTGCTAACAATGGAAAAGGTGCCCAAAAAGTAGGAAAAGGGATCATTGCAAACCACCTATCTATTCCAGCATACAAAGTTGTGCTTGGGTATATCATGTTTAATTTATTAAGCATAAAAGGTAGGCTACCTAAGCAAGCCCCAGATGTTAGATCTTGTTAATCTTTACATAGCCAGCCTATTTCTAACCAAAGAAATATTGCTTTTCAGGCCAACTGCAAGTCTATCATAGCATGGAGTGGTAAACACATAGCCCACAAACAAAAAAATCAAATTTTGTACAAAGATTAGATCATTGCAAATGCTAACTACTTTTGGAGATTCTGCTTCACCTTAGATGCATCATGCATGAAAGTCGTCAACAATAAACATTACAGATAAAATCATATGATAGTGAGTAAATAATGATGAACCTAGCCTGGCGCATAATCACCAACCAAGAAATGAATAGGAACCCGGGAGCTACTTACCCCAAAACAAAACTCAGGATGCCCGTGCCCCGCCGCCACTTCGGCAGCTCTTGGAGGCTTTCCAAAGCCCATTGCTGATGAGCCGCGCTTGTCAATGCCGTTACACGATGGTGCTTCTGCCTCCGTAGCTAACGGACGTGGAGGAGATGGTGGCGACGATGGAGAGCTCGAGGATGTTCAAGTCTGTCCTTGAAACGGATCATACCGGTCCTTGGCGGGTCTATTGCAGAATCCCGAGTCAAGATCAGACTGAAACATGTCCACAAACAGCTGCTGCATCTCCTCAAAGATCTCTTGCCTCTGTAAATCAAATGGTCCATTGTTATTGCTAAATTTTCCTTAATAAATGGAGTCCAAGAAAACACAGGTTGTTTTCCTATTTTATTCTAGAAATTTTAACTCTCAACAATCCTTTTAAAGCCTGTGAACAAAAACACATACCCCCAAAGTGCCAACAGTTTTGTTTCCATAATAGCAACCCCCCCCCCCCCCCCCCCGCCAAAAAGCGGATACCTAATAGAACAAATAAATCACTTAGAGAACCACAAAAGCAGAATGAGGTTCTTAGTGTATACTCGGATAAGTGCTCACACTGGTAGAGCTTGCATTGGCAAAGTTCGGCCCAAAAATAGTAAGTTATTTTTACATCCATATTAGGACACATTTTACAAAATGAACAGAAAAAATAATGGTTGGCAGAATAGGGTCATAAAACAGTGACAAAACCCAACATAACAGATATAGTGATTTCCCTACAATGTATAAACCAGCACATGGCAACAAACAAGCGCTTTTGCATGCAATCAACGTCAGGGGCGGAGGAAGGTTTCAACTTTAAGAGGGGCCAACCAAGCTAATTTTCTTATAAGGGGGCGGTCAAGCTAAACTTTACTAATTAAATCCTCTAATCAGCTCTAAAACAAGGAACTAGGCTTGCTGCCGTTGGAATAGGGGGCATTGGCCATCGCTCGTCCCAATAGAGTTTCGTCCCAACAAACAGTAAGTTAGTTTTTCATCCATATTAGTATGCATTTTATGAATTGAATAGAAAAAATGGTGGTTGGCAGAATAGGGTCATAAGAAGAGTGTCAAAACCAAGCATAACAGATATAACGACTCTAATCCGTCTCTTGTTTGATGTGCAGCGACATTGAAGATACTAGATCTTCATATATTCGTTGAGTGATGTGACTCAAATAGTTTGGTTAAATACTTCTGAGCAATTAGGTGTAAAAAATGGTGCCGACTTTGGATATGTGGGTGATATGGTACCTTAGTGACTCTAAATATTATCACTGGCTTCATGCAATCAATCATATAACTATTACCATTCCAAAGTCACAACAAAGTACAGCAAAACATGGACGAGTAATGGTGTCGTCCTCGTCCAAGACAACATATTGGTAGTTGCATATGGAAGGTTTGTTTGATGTTAGCTCGCCATTGAGGACTTATTAGACTGGCCTTGATGGAGTAGTACTATTTGCATGTTTATGTAAAATGCATCTCGAGGCTTGTAGTGCTCGACTCCATCCACACTGCTACTTAGGTTCTAGCTTGTAGATGTCCTTGACACGTTCTAATACAGTAGTAAACTTCCTCTTTCTTTTTCCTTGCATCGCACACCAGCTATGGTTGAGCTGAAGTGTACGCTTGGCTCCAAGTGACCTTCCTAGCCATGATACCTTGCTTCTTAATTTCCTAGTTAATGTCTATCTCATGACTACTGTTGCTTCTCCCTCGTCTAATCCCTCCTCAAAACCTGAAGAAGAGTGTGAATCGATCATGAGAGACATCGGAAGTTCTCTATAAGAAGAAGCGTTTCTAGCACCTAGGCTTGGGAGGGACGGGGAAAGGAAGAGTTAGACTATGCGATGAAAATGGTAGTGGTACAATTGTTGCATCTTATGTTCCTAGGGGGAAAAGATGTGGATAATTTCATTTCCCCTCGACGAGCAGCAATCAGTGTGATTAGATGGGTGGTCACCCGCGCTTGTGGTGGGTAACTAGCCAACAATTACTCCACAAGTATGTGGTTTACATAATAAAAAACTACAATTTGGTAAGAGTAGAACTAATAGAATTGTGTCATTTACATGTCTAGTAAGCTGCGTTGTCTGTAATCTTATTTGACTCCCATGCTACTCAGTATCTACTAAGATTATTCATACATATTGGTGTTAATTCAGTTTAAATCATGTTACTATACAATAAACTGGTGCACGAAGCGCCCCTACCATCCTAGTCTCCTAAATGTACATGTACTGAGGTACATGCTGAGTGCAGGTGTTTTGGTGGTGGTTGACTCAGAGCCGAGTGCTAACTAGGGATTATCTAATTAAAATTCAAGCAAACATCTATTTGATCTGTCCCGACAATGAAAATTCGGGGACTTAATGCCTTGCCATTCAAATGGTTTGGTTAAGCAGGGATAATCTGGTTAAAGAAAAGAACAAGCAGACGTCTACTTGACCCGTCTTGTTTGATTTGCACTGACATTGTATTGGACCTTTGTGTTCTTGGAGCGTCATGCCATTCCAATAGTTTAATTGCCTGGATGTAAATACTAGTGCTGACTATGAATTTCCGTCTGAGATGGTGCCTTCTCCTTTTCACTGAAAAGCTGGAGAAGGTCTGTGATGGCACCATTCCTATCTAGGAAAGGACAATATTGGTTACAATTTTTTTCTCATTTATATCCAATAAATGGAGTCTTTACCATAACAGCAATGAACAATGAATCAATCGAATCCAATGCCACGGTACAACACAGCGGCACAAGCCGAGAGAAACGAATGCGGTAGCATCTAATGAAGTTTTACACACCATGATCTCTTACAGGCCTGCACAGCCTTCAAAGAGGCAATCGCCTCTATGCAACACCATCCATCCCCAGCGGTCTCCTTTGCTGGCTGCGCTACTAGTGATCCTTGACACATCCAGGACATCAAGGAGCAGCAGCTAACATCAAACATTAAGATACTGTGTACCGCTATGGACTCAGCATCTCATCCTCGGACGATACGTCGTGCTTTGACGACAGTTTCTGCTTCTGGATGTTCCTTCTCCTGTTGGTGTTCCTGCCTCGCTCCTTTGGACCTTGCTTAGTGTCATTCATCTGCAGAAATACGAGTAGAAGTGATCGGATCAGAAAATGTTTGAACAACTAGTGATTAGGATTCCACGCATATCAGTCAACCTCAATACAAAAACCTAAGTGAAGAGATTATACAAACACAATTTTTTTCTTTTCCCTATGGTTACTAAACCACCAGGACATCCAAGATCATCCGTCGTATGTCATTGTACGCCACGGCAAGTTGAGCACCAACCAGTTCAACCGGCACCGCTACTTTGAAGATTCTTAAAAAACAATAGCAAATACAAAATATCATATATAACAGATTCAGACTTATCATGAAACAATAGCTAATTTTGTGAGGCTTCCAAATTAGTTTAACCTTAATCATTTTAGAAGTCTCATAATATTTTTGAACCGGCTTCCCCGGAAAGCTGGGGGTAGGGAAGCTTCTCAGAGAAGCCGCCAAAATAAGTGGACCAAGTGACAAGTCGGCAATGGTACTAGACAACATATAACAGTTAAACAGAGACTAGAGTTGTAAAGCAAAAAACAAATGGAACGTGCAAGGCTCCATCTATCCGTTAAGGCGCTGAACAAGCCATAATCCCGCTCAAACCATGCAATTTCCATAAATCACATCAAACATAAGAAGAGACACATCACATCAATACACGGGCGAAGCTGAATGAAGCCTAAGACTGGTGCTAAACAGCCTTAATGATGCTAATTATCTATATTTTTCATATTTTTAGCCTTGAAAATTAGCACTGCTCTTTGCAGTGCAGCCGTCCGGCCGGTGCCGCACCATAATCCAATCCGCCCTTGCATCAATAAAAAAAGGTCCGTCTGGAGGTAGCTGATATACGAGAGGAAAGTAGCACAGCGGACTGTTCTACCATGTGAGCCACACTAAAGACAGTGATGTACCGGTAATGGATTATTCAAAAGGCATATCCAGAAACTTCATAGCTGATAAGCAACCCTCATGGGAAGAATACATCCAGTGGTGGAGCTAGATTCTATGTCACTTGGTTGGTGGTCCATCAAATGCAAAAAGTTTCAGCAAGGCCCCACATTTATATTGTTCACAATGTTTCATGATTTTGACAATGGTATTACTAAATATAGCTTAAATGTGAATATCCAGTGGGCTGCCACAAATTGGGACCCTATAGTTCCCTATCGCCATCCAGTGCAGGTGAACTTGTACAAGGCTAAACGGTTGCTACCTTTTTTTTCGAAAAGAGGAAGACACCCCGGCCTCTACATCAATCGATGCATACGGCCTTTTATTGTATTATTGGCAGAGTTTTATTGCACAAGGCTAAACGGTCGCTACCTAGAACGAACCCTTTCTTGAATGAATGGCCAGTCCTGCTAACAATGGAAAAGGTACCCAAAAAGTAGGAAAAGGGATCATTGCAAACCACCTATCTATTCCAGCATACAAAGTTGTGTTTGGGTATATCATGTTTAATTTATTAATCATAAAAGGTACACCATAGGTGGAAAAGGCTACCTAAGCAAGCCCCAGATGTTAGATCTTGTTAATCTTTACATAGCCAGCCTATTTCTAACCAGAGAAATATTGCTTTTCAGGCCAACTGCAAGTCTATCGTAGCATGGAGTGGTAAACACATAGCCCACAAACAAACAAAAATCAAATTTTGTACAAAGATTAGATCATTGCAAATGCTAACTACTTTTGGAGATTCCGCTTCACCTTAGGTGCATCATGCATGAAAGTCGTCAACAATAAACATTACAGACAAAATCATGTGATTGTGAGTAAATAATGATGACCCTAGCCTGAAGCATAATCACCAACCGAGAAATGAATAGGAACTCGGGAGATACTTACCCCAAAACAAAACTCAGGATGCCCGTGCCCCGCCGCCACTTCGGCAGCTCTTGGAGGCTTTCCAGAGCCCATTGCTGATGAGACGCGCTTGTCAATGCCGTTACACGATGGTGCTTCTGCCTCCGTAGCTAACGGAGGTGGAGGAGATGGTGACGACGATGGAGAGGTCGAGGATGTTCGAGTTTGTCCTTGAAACGGATCATACCGGTCCTTGGCGGGTCTATTGCAGAATCCCAAGTCAAGATCAGACTGGAACATGTCCACAAACAGCTGCTGCAGCTCCTCAAAGCTCTCCTCCCTCTGTAAATCAAATGGTCCATTGTTATTGCTAAATTTTCCTTAATAAATGGAGTCCAAGAAAACACAGGTTGTTTTCCTATTTTATTCTAGAAATTTTAACTCTCAACGATCCTTTTAAAGCCTGTGAACAAAAACAAATACCCCCAAAGTGCCAACGGTTTTGTTTTCATAATAGCATCCCCCTCCCCCCCCCCAAAAAAAAGCGGATACCTAATAGAACAAATAAATCACTCAGAGAACCACAAAAGCAGAATGAGGTTCTTAGTGTATACTTGGCTAAGTGCTCACAATGGTAGAGCTTGCATTGGAAAAGTTTGGCCCAAAAACAGTACGTTATTTTTTCATCCATATTAGGACACATTTTACAAAATGAACAGAAAAAATAATGGTTGGCAGAATAGGGTCATAAAACAGTGACAAAACCCAACATAACAGATATAGTGATTTCCCTACAATGTATAAACCAGCACATGGCAACAAACAAGCGCTTTTGCATGCAATCAACGTCAGGGGCGGAGGCAGGTTTCAACTTTAAGAGGGGCCAACCAAGCTAATTTTCTTATAAGGGGGCGGTCAAGCTAAACTTTACTAATTAAATCCTCTAATCAGCTCTAAAACAAGGAAAATAGGCTTGCTGCCGTTGGAATAGGGAGCCTTGGCCATCGCTCGTTCCAATAGAGTTTCGTCCCAACAACAGTAAGTTAGTTTTTCATCCATATTAGTATGCATTTTATGAATGGAATAGAAAAAATGGTGGTTGGCAGAATAGGGTCATAAAAAGAGTGTCAAAACCAAGCATAACAGATATAACGACTCTGATCCGTCTCTTGTTTGATGTGCAGTGACATTGAAGATACTAGATATTCATATATTCGTTGAGTGATGTGACTCAAATAGTTTGGTTAAATACTTCTGATCAATTAGGTGTAAAAAATAGTGCTGACTTCGGATATGTGGGTGATATGGTGCCTTAGTGACTCTAAATATTATCACTGGCTCCAAGCAATCAATCATATAACTATTACCATTCCAAAGTCACAACAAAGTACAGCAAAACATGGACGAGTAATGGTGTCGTCCTCGTCCAAGACAACATATTGGTAGTTGCATATGGAAGGTTTGTTTGATGTTAGCTCGCCATTGAGGACTTATTAGACTGGCCTTGATGGAGTAGTACTATTTGCATGTTTATGTAAAATGCATCTCGAGGCTTGTAGTGCTCGACTCCATCCACACTGCTACTTAGGTTCTAGCTTGTAGATGTCCTTGACACACCTTCCTAGGCTATACGTTCTAATACAGTAGTAAACTTCCTCTTTCTTTTTCCTTGCATCGCACACCAGCTATGGTTGAGCTGAAGTGAACGCTTGGCTCCAAGTGACCTTCCTAGCCATGATAACTTGCTTCTTAATTTCCCAGTTAATGTCTATCTCATGACTACTGTTGCTTCTCCCTCGTCTAATCCCTCCTCAAAACTTGAAGAAGAGTGTGAATCGATCATGAGAGACATCGGAGGTTCTCTGTAAGAAGAAGCGTTTCTAGCACCTAGGCTTGGGAGGGACGGGGAAAGGAAGAGTTAGACTATACAATGAAAATGGTAGTGGTACAATTGTTGCATCTTATGTTCCTAGGGGGTAAAGATGTGGATAATTGCATTTCCCCTCGACGAGCAGCAATCAGTGTGATTAGATGGGTGGTCACCCGCGCTTGTGGTGGGTAACTATCCAACAATTACTCCACAAGTATGTGGTTTACATAATAAAATACTACAATTTGGTAAGAGTAGAACTAATAGAATTGTGTCATTTACATGTCTAGTAAGCTGCGTTGTCTGTAATCTTATTTGACTCCCATGCTACTCAGTATCTATTAAGATTATTCATACATATTGGTGTTAATTCAGTTTAAATCATGTTACTATACAATAAACTGGTGCACGAAGCGCCCCTACCAGCCTAGTCTCCTAAATGTACATGTATTGAGGTACATGCTGAGTGCAGGTGTTTTGGTGGTGGTTGACTCAGAGCCGAGTGCTAACTAGGAATTATCTAATTAAAATTCAAGTAAACATCTATCTGATCTGTCATGTTTGATGTGCAACGACAACGAAAATTTGGGGACTTAATGCCTTGCCATTCAAATGGTTTGGTTAAGCAGGGATAATCTGGTTAAAGAAAAGAACAAGCAGATGTCTACTTGACCCGTCTTGTTTGATTTGCACCGATATTGGAACTATTGGACCTTTGTGTTCTTGGAGCGTCATGCCATTCCAATAGTTTAATTGCCTGGATGTAAATACTAGTGCTGACTATGATTTTCCGTCTGAGATGGTGCCTTCTCCTTTTCATTGAAAAGCTGGAGAAGGTCTGTGATGGCACCATTTCTATCTAGGAAAGGACAATATTGGTTACAATTTTTTTCTCATTTATATCCAATAAATGGAGTCTTTACCATAACAGCAATGAACACTGAATCAATCGAATCCAATGCCACGGTACAACACATCGGCACAAGCCGAGAGAAATGAATGCGGTAGCATCTAATGAAGTTTTACACGCCATGATCTCTTACAGGCCTGCACAGCCTTCAAAGAGGCAATCGCCTCTATGCAACACCATCCATCCCCAGCGGTCTCCTTTGCTGGTTTGCTACTAGTGATCCTTGACACATCCAGGACATCAAGGAGCAGCAGCTAACATCAAACATTAAGATACTGTGTACCGCTGTGGACTCAGCATCTCATCCTCAGACGAAACGTCGTGCTTCGACGCCAGTTTCTGCTTCTGGCCGTTCCTTCTCCTGCTGGCGTTCCCGCCTCGCGCCTTTGGACCTTGCTTAGTGTCATTCATCTGCAGAAAGACGAGTAGAAGTGATCAGATCAGAAATGTTTGAACAGCTGGTGATTAGGATTCCACGCATATCAGTCAACCTCATTACAGAAACCTAAGTGAAGAGATTATACAAACACAATTTTTTCTTTTCCCTATGGTTACTAAACCACCAGGACATCCAAGATCATCCGTTGTATGTCGTTGTACGCCACGACAAGTTGAGCACCAACCAGTTCAACCGGCACCGCTACTTTGAAGATTCTTAAAGAACAATAGCAAATACAGAATATCAGATATAACAGATTCGGACTTATCGTGAAGCAATCAGCTGGTTGGCAATTTAAGGTAGGAGGAACAAAGTGTCGTCTGATGATAAAAGCATGCGGTGGATAAGTCTGCAACGGTAACAGACAACATATAACAGTTAAACAGAGACTAGAGTTGTAAAGCAAAAAAAAAATGGAACGTGCAAGGCTCCATCTATCTGTTAAGGCGCTGAACAAGCCACAATCCTGTTGAAACCATGCAATTTCCATAAATCACATCAAACATGAGAGACGAGACACATCACATCAATACAAAAAGGTCCGTCTGTAGGTAACTGATATACGAGAGGAAAGTGATGTGTACAGTTTTGGGGTTGTTCTTATAGAGTTGCTCACTAGGAATAAGCCATTCTTGTACTTGTCCTCTAGAGGTGACACCAGTCTTGTTGAACATTTTGTCACTTTATTCACTAAAGGAAATCTGGCTGATATATTAGATCCACAAGTTCTAGAGGAGGGAGGTGCAGAAATTAGGAAAGTTGCAACAATAGCAGCATAATGTATAAAATCCAAAGGAGAAGACCGACCTACCATGGGACAAGTGGAGATGGCACTTGAAGGCATTCAAGCATCTAAGGACTCGTATTTCCATAATTTTGAGGGCAATAATATGCAGTTGAATTTCTCATCAACCAATGTAAGAAATATGCTGGGAGCGACTATGGTCTATAGTTTGGAAGAGGGATTTTTGCAGTCCACGAGATACCCCAGGTAGTTTTGCTAATGTAACAAGGCATTGCCTGCACGTTTTCTCCTTTGTTTTGTAGGAAGGAAGTATTCTCATCTAATTTGCGTGTTGATATATTGAATGTGACCAAACTCATGTTTTTGTCATTTACTCCACTAATATGTGGTTTACCATGATAACGAACTATAGTTTGGTAAGTGTAAGAACTAACATAACTGCATCATTTGTAACCCCCCCCCCCCCCCCCCTCCCAAAATATAAGGTGCCTAAGGATTAGATCAAAAGTCAAATCTTACTAACTTTGAACAAATATTTTAAAAAAAATATCTACATCTAAAATATTAAATTGTCACATTAATAAAATATTTTATGGTGAATCTATTGATATTGATTCAGTATTGTAAATTTTCATATTTTTCCGTATACATTTGGTCAAAATTAGAAAATATTAAATTTTGACCAAACTTTTGACTTTTGATCAGTTATTTGACTCCCAAATTGCTCAATATTCACTGAATTGTTCATACATATTGATGTTAATTCAGTTTGAGTGATGTTACTATACGCTCGAACCGGCGCGGCAAAGTGCCCTTACCATCATAGTCTCTTTGTCCATCATTAGTTGTTGAAGTATTCAATATGTACATGCTTGGTGGAAGTTTGTTTTGCCCTCCAAAAGTGTGGATGTTTTGGTGGTTAAAAAGGGATAATATGGTAAAAATATAATTAAGCAGACAACATCTATCTCATATATTCTTCTTTGATCTTCAGTGAAACCGAGAATGTTAGATAAATTATTTTGCTAGTGCCATGTGATTCTAATAGTTTGGTCAAACATTTCTGATTGCTTGGACGTAAATATTGGTGCTGATTTGAATATGTCGCAAAAAATGTCGCCTTAGTGACTCTAAAACTGGTGATTATTCTCTGAACTATTTGATAGGATGACAAATGCTTTGGAAAAGTTACTTTATTGAATTAGTAGGTGTTGAGGTGGAAACCGATAAGAACTCCAAAGATGTATACTCATGCTTGTTGAATCCTGGAAAGAACTACCTTGGGGAGGTGCATATATAGTCGTTTAGCTGCCCGGACCAAAGGAATGTATCTCAAGGATGACGATTCACCTATCTTGTTTTGCTAGATTGTTGGTGAACCATTAAGGAAAGTAACTGCATCACTGTACAGTGTAGCAACACATGGACGAATAATGGTGTCGTCCTCGTCTCTTCCAAAAAAAGAGATAGCTGCATGTGTAATGTTTGTTGATGGACTTGATTTTTTTTGGAAATGATGATGGCCTTGATGGACTAGTAATACTTGCATGTGCAAGAGTCGATCATATATACATGTTCATGTGAAATGCGTATTCGGAGGCATGCAACGTTTGATTCCGGCCACAGTGCTACATAGTTCGAGCTTTTGGATCCCCTCACACACCTTCCTGAGCTCTACACTCTAGCAAACTTCTTTATTTCTCCTTGCATCACACACTTTCTATAGTTGAACCAAAGCACTAGATATGTTACCTCTTTTCATAATTTCCCAGTTAATCTCTTTCCCATCACCTTCATATCCATCTTATTGTCAAATACAATGACGAGGATCTGAACAACGCTAGCGTCGGGTTACGTGTTGATTATAAGGGTGGCACAAGGTCGAGTCTTTACAAGGACGGACTCGTGTCTGACTCGACACGATCAAGGTGTTCGTGTCTAACACGTTACACAAACTATTACATTTAACACTCCTCCTTAATCTAAACCTTTTGAAAGATTTAGATTACGCTTAAATTCATCTAGCTGTTTTACAGGAAGTGCCTTTGTAAAACCATCTGCAACTTTATCTTTGCTTGAGATAAATCCAATGTCCAGGAGATTCTTGGCTACTCTCTCTAACAAAGTGAAAATCTATCTCAATGTGCTTGGTACGAGCATTAAACACTGGATTGACAGATAAATAGGTAGCACCCAGATTGTCACACCAAATACATGGCTTTTCTTTCAATTTAACACCAAGTTCACCAAGAAGAGCTTCAACCCAAATTAATTCTGCTGTAGCATTTGCCAAGGCTTTATATTCAGCTTCTGTACTGGACCTGGACACTGTGGCTTGTTTTCTGGCACTCCAAGAAACCAAGTTTGAGCCAACAAATATAGCAAATCCACCAGTAGATCGCCTATCATCAATAGAACATGTCCAGTCTGCATCAGAGAAGGCACTGAGGAGTGTAGATGATGATTTGATAAAGGTAATTCCAACCTTAGAAGTATCATGTATATACCGGAGAATACACTTTACAGCTAACCAATGTTCTGTAGTAGGAGCATGGAGAAACTGACAGACTTTATTCACAGAATAAGATAAGTTTTGACGTGTAAGAGTCAAGTAGTGTAATCCTCCAATAATGTTGCGATACTGAGTACTGTCATCAGAACCCAGAGATGTACCATCAGTGAGAGACAACTGTTCTGTAGAGGATAATGGCGTGGGGTCTGCTTTACAATTACGCATGCCAACCTTTGCAAGTAAATCCAAGGCATATTTTTCATGTGTCAAGATCAATCCATTCGACACCTTCTTGACTTCAATACCAAGAAAATAATGCAAATCACCAAGACCTTTAATAGAAAAATTCTTATTAAGATCTTGAAGAAGAATATCAATGGCATCATCAGAGGAGCTTGTTACTATAATATCATCAACATAGATCAGCACATAAATAATGATACCTGACTTATTATAGAGAAACAAAGAAGTGTCAGCCTTGGAAGGAATAAATCCAAGGTCACTCAACTTCGAACTCAATGTTGAGTACCATGCTCGAGGTGCTTGTTTAAGTCCATAAAGAGCCTTGTCAAGTTTGCAAATATAATGCGGAGCGTGAGGATTTTCAAAACCTGGGGGTTGTTTCATGTATACCTCCTCCTCCAGAACACCATGTAAGAATGCGTTCTTGACATCTAGCTGCCGTAGGCTCCATCCACGAGAAACAGACACAAACAAGACAATTCTGATAGTAGCAATTTTAACAACAGGGCTAAAGGTGTCCTCATAATCAATGCCATACCTCTGTTTAAAGCCTTTTGCAACAAGTCTTGCCTTGTATATGTCAATAGAGCCATCTGCTTTCTTCTTTGCACGATATACCCACTTGCAATCAATCAGATTTTTACTGCTGCTAGGTGGAACAAGATGCCATGTCTTGTTTTCAAGTAATGCATCATACTCTTCTTGTATTGCTTGTTGCCAGTTAGAATCATTCTGAGCCTCTACTAGTGTACTTGGTTCACCTGTAGATGAAAACATACCATATCTAACAGTACCATCAGTATACTTCTTTGGATGACGCATACCTTTTTTAAGTCGTGTACGAACTCCAACATCATGTTGTGGAGATGACGGTGCTTCAATATATTGTTGTGGATCTGGCTGCGGAGATGGTGGTGGTGAATCATAATTTTCTGAATTTGAATCATCACCAACATCATTGTTTCCATTTTATGAAGACACATCTTCGCCCCCATCACCATCAGCCGCAGAAGGTCCTGGCATGTGCCCTCCACGCGTTGCATCGGAAGCCGAGGAAGGAGACTGCGTCGCCTGCGTTGGGGTGCCAGGTGGAGATCCACCAGTGGTCGAGGGCATGTGCGCTCCACTTCCTAGAGCGGGACCACACGAGGAAGACCATGCTCTGCGCCGCTCCACTTCCTAGGAGCAGCTGCATCGAGATCCGCCTGATCCGCCTCGGGATCCGCCCGACAGAAGGAATGTTGGTGAGCATCAACATGGTATTCTGTGCCCGAGGCCTCGTTTTCTGTAGGAGACTCAAAAACAACTTCTAGACGCGTTGAGTGATTGTTTGAGCTGCAATTTTCTTCTATCTCCTCTGTAACCTGTTGAGCATCAGTAATTGGAACAATAATAGGCACATGATGATCAATATGTTGTACACCCTCATTAGAATTTGGAAGAAGCAGAATCTGTTGGTTGATAAGTGCACCGGCATTGGGATGAAGAGAGGCAAAAGGAAATACGTTCTCATCAAAGACAACATCATGTGATATATAGATTCTGCCAGTGAAATATCAAGACATTTTACACCCTTGTGCATAGGACTATAGCCAAGAAAGACACACCGTTTGGATCTAAAGGCAAGCTTGCGCTTGTTGTAAGGACGAAGGTTAGGCCAGCAAGCACAACCAAAAGTTCTAAGAGCATCATAATTTGGTGTGATATGAAGAAGACGTTCTGTAGGAGTGTTAAAATCTAAGACTTTGGTAGGAAGCAAGTTTATGAGGAAGGTGGCAGTAATAAAGGCTTCATCCCAATATTTTAAAGGCATGGAAGCATTGGCAAGTAATGCAAGACCCACTTCAACTATGTGATAGTGTTTTCTCTCAGCAGAACCGTTTTGTTGATGGGCATGAGGACATGAAACATGATGAGTTATGCCAACCTTCTGAAAGAAACCATTTAATTTCTCATACTCACCTCCCCAATCAGTTTGCATAGTAATAATTTTTCTATCAAACTTGCACTCAACATATTGCTGATAATTAAGAAAGGCTTGATAAACATCAGAACGCTTCTTAAGCAAATATATCCAAGTGAATTTACTGAAATCATCGATAAAGCTTACATAATATGCATGTTTGCCCACAGACAAAGGAGCAGGACCCCATACATCAGAGAAAACTTACTCCAAGGGAGCATTGGAGACACTAGATGACACATGATATGGCAACTGATGACTTTTAGCTAACTGACAAGAATCACACACATATGGGGTACTATCTGGGGTTTAAGATATTTTATTTCTCCTAAGAACTTGCTGAACCACAAACGAAGAAGGATGTCCTAAACGTCGATGCCATGTAGATGATGATGGATTTATTGAGAAGAAAGCGTGCTTGGAGGTCTCATGAAACATAGACACCAAGGGATAGAGACCACCATGGCAAGGGCCTCTAAACAGAATTCTTCGAGTTGCTTGGTCCTTGATTAAAAAGAAGAAAGGATGAAACTCAATAAATATATGGTTATCAAGGGTAAATCGATGAATAGATAAAAGATTTTTTTAGTTGCTTCTGGAACAAGAAGAATACTCTTAAGATCAAAGGAACCATGAGGGGTACGCAATATTGAGTCACCAATATGACTAATGTTCATACTTGTGCCTTCAGCAGTGTGGACCTTGTCTTGCCCATGGTACTTGTTGGCGATAAGAACCTTGCTCAGCTCACTAGCAACATGATTAGTGGCACCAGAATCAGCATATCAGTTTGTGTCAACACCATAAGGGTTAGCTGCAAGATAAGCCCCCTTTTCTGCATCATCTCTCTTTTTCTTGTCATCAGAATAGCACCACCAACACTCACTAGCAGGATGTCCATGCTTCTTGCAGATCTGGCAATCAGTATCAACATATTTGGTGGGTGTATGGTCTGGGCGTCGTCCACCACCATCATTGCGCCTATCACGGCGATCATCACGTCGATCTCCACGGCGATCATCATCACGGCGCTCATGAAGGCGCCAACTGCGGTCATCATCGCGGTGCTCATCCCGGCGCCAACCACGGTCATCATCTCTACGGTAGCGATCATCACGACGCTCATCGGGGCTACACCAACGGGAAGGTGGTGAGTATCCACGGCGAGGTGGAGTACGGCCACGTGGTGGAGTACGACCACGAGGTGGAGTACGACCACGTGGTGGTGGATACCCGCGGCGATCCAAATGAGCCGTGGAGACAAAAACACCGTTTTCTTCCACACCATTGCGCATATCATATCCAGAAAGTTGCTCATAAAATCCATCAACAATGGTGTCCTCCTTACCATGAACTGAGGTGATCAAGGAATTATATTCACCCTTGTCCAGCCCATGGAGTAGATAGCCTATAAGTTCATCATCTCCAATGGGTTTTCCAAGGGCAGCGAGCTCAGAAGCGAAGCCCTTCATCTTGGTAAAGTACTGATCAGCGGTCATGGTGAGTTTCTGGGTGTCATTAAGCTTCTCACGCAGGTGTTGTGCCTTGGTACGGGACGCCGTTTTGAACATGCCATTGACGCCGGCCCAAGCTGCAGCAGTGGTGTCCATGCCCAGAACATGTGACAGAATCTCTGGTGACAGCGAACTCAGGAGGAAACGCAGCACCTGCTGATCCCTAGCAATCCAGGCAACATATGCAGGGTTCTCAACTTGGATCTTATTGTTCTCTAAATCTTCTGACTCAATAGTCTTGGGAGAAGCACGATCGGAGCCATCAAGGAGTCCCATGACATTGGCCCCACGAAACGCGGGAACAATGAGAGCTTGCCATAGGAGATAATTTCCCCGCGTCAGGAGCTGAGTCGGGGGGCTTCCGAGAGCAACTGCCAAGGCCGAGCTTGACTTTGACGGAGACATGCTGCCGTGGCAGAATTTTAGGCTGAATTCCTGTCGCGGCAGGACGTGTCGCGGCAGAGAATTGAGGCTGTTTTCTGCCGCGGCAGAGGTGATGACGATGGTGGAATCTAGGGATTTTTGGAACAATCTGGTTTGGGGATCTCTAGTTGGTGGTGGGTTTGGAGGGTCTGTGGAGATCGGATGCGGGTGTTTGAGGTTGTCTTGGCAGCGGCGGCAGAGCGATCTGCGGCGGCAGTTGTTTGTCTAGGGTTTTTGTGTGGCGGCGGCGGCTTACTAGCGGCGGCGACTGATTATCTAGTTGTCTAGGGTTGTAGGTTGTCTTGGCGGCGGCAACAGGGAGAATCCCGGCGGCGGCGGCGTAGGGTTTATCGGTGCTATGCGGCGGCGGCAGTGGAGGTTCTGCGGCGGCGGCGACAGCTAGGTCTTGAGGAGAAGGTGCTCTGATACCATGTAAAATACAATGCCGAGGATCTGAACAGCGCTAGCGTCCACGCTGGGTTACGTGTTGATTATAAGGGTGGCACAAGGCCGAGTCTTTACAAGGACGGACTCGTGTCTGACTCGACACGGTCAAGGTGTTCGTGTCTAACACGTTACACAAACTATTACATTTAACACTCATGACTAGTCCGGTGTTGCTTCCTCCCTCGTCTAATCCTCCCGTCGCAACCCGGAGAAGAGTGTAAATCAGGAAATACTGGCATCATGGATGGCCTCCTGTTTCTCTGTAAAGCGAGAACCATTTTGGACCTCTAGGCATGGGAGGCACGCAAATTGCTCTAGACTTTGCATGATGTGTTCCTAGGATGCAAAGATGTGACGGAACATACTGCACCATAACATATTCTACTTGTGATCGACTTAGACAACTGGTAATAAGTGGTTAACATGGTTACAAACTACTGTTTTGTAAAGTGCAAGAACTAACTGTCTCGTTTCTATGTCCAGTTAGCTCCACTAGCTCCCAAACTGCTCGGCATTCACCAAGACTATTCATACATGTTGGTGTTAATTCAATTTAAATGGCACCATACAACAAACAAGAGAAGTGAAGAACGCTTACCATCATAGTATGTTTATGCAGCCATCAATTCACGAGGTTAATGTACTGATGGACATGCAGGGTGGAGGCTTTTAGTGCCTCCCAAAGTGCATGTGTTTTGGTGCTGGTTGACTCACAATAGAGTGCTAGCTAGGGATGATCTGGTTACAACACAAGTCTTTACTATTAAATGGTGTAGGTGTTTTGGTGTCCATTCCTCTGCCAGTTTTCCCTCGAGACTGTTCGGGCTCACGGACGCAGCCACGCCGACTTCCCCGATCGGCTCGTTCCCGCCTGGCGACCAGGCTGGGGCCAGAACGACGGAATACGACATCTTCATCGAGCAGTTCTTCAGGGTCTTCCTCGCCACCACGGTGAGCGGATTTCACCCGCACCGCCACCACAAGTCGTTGCCGCCTCCTCCGTCGGTGGCCCTTTCCTGTAGGCCGAGGGCACGACACGTGATCATTGTCGCCGCCTCCACTTCTCCGGCCACTAGCGGCGTCACGCCGGTGCCTACCCACCGCACGGGCTCCTAAGCTTCTCCCATGCTGAAGATTATATTTCTTATGCCTTTTGATCTTCAAGTTGAGTTACTTTTTTCTTCTCAATAAGGTAGGACCGTAAAGCGCAACACGGTATCAGTGTTTTACTGGGGATGAGAGTGAGATGATCAATCAAATTGGCCGATGGATGAACAAAGGTGTCTTCACAATGGTAGTTTCTGGAAAATACTAGAAAAATTTGTTGAGCAGCTCTACAAACTTAAACTTTCTATTGTTGTACAAGTCAGCATATCATTCAAGTATCACGTGGATTCTGGAAGTATTTTCTCAGTAGCAGTAACACGTCATCAATGAGGGATTCACTCGTTTCAGTTTTTGTGTTTATTCCGGTCATGATGTATCTGATATTCATTGCTTTAGATATTGATTAAACAGGTTGACGATTTGTCAAAGGAACCACAAGTTGAAAGAGAGCTTATAAATCCTAAACGTAGAGACAGACGAGCGTCTTGAGGTAGAAGTTTAATGTCCATTGCATGGATGCTATCTGGAGAATTTAGATTTTGCATATGATGCGCTATTACATGTTTAAATTGGGCCAGAGGTGAGGTTAAAATTGGTTTTCTACTTTGGAGAAAAAGAAACCTTCTCTCTCACCGGCAGGGAGAAAAAAAATGCTCCCCTCGCGTCGTCTCCTCCAGGCGACCGAGGGGGCAAAACCCTAGCCCCCACCACCACCGCCCGCCCCTCCCCCCCCCCCCCCCCCCCTCCTCGTCACCCCTGAAGGGCCGCCAGTCAAAGGTGTGTGACATTGGTGAAGGGGGCGACAGGGACCAAGCTTCTAGGATCTGGGGCAGCAGAAGGGAGGAGGACTACGACGCTGATCGGGGCCGCTCGCCGCCGATGACCTTATCATCTCCCCCTGCTTCGGTGGGGTGGTCTGCTGGTGGTGTCTTGGGTGGGAGCTTCTATGAGGTGTCGGCTTCGATTTGAGAGGACAGAGTCGACCCGGCGGCGGCACTCGTTGGTGCTAGAAGACGTTCTTCGTGGCTTCATGGACAGCGAGGCGGCGGCGGATGTGGGTTGTGGCGCAGAGGCTTCCTCGATGCCTTCTAGCGCAACCTGGAGATGCTTACCCCCTTGATGCCTCTGATTTTTGTTATTACGCCTCAAAAAAATGCCGATGAACCTTTTCACGAGGGCTACATTCATAACAACGAATAGTGACACCAGTTTCAAAGAGAATCCAAGGCATTTTGATCAAATTTCGTTCATTTGTTCTTGTTGCATTTTCATTTTGTATTATTAGTAGGTATCTTTATGGAAATCAAATTCATTCACTATTACATGCTTAGTGTTCGGGTTGTGCCTATTTTTTCTACTCTTCGGAGAAGATATATTGATACTATGCTTGACAAGTAAACTAAGTCAACCCAATGATGTTTATATTGAAATGGTTCCCCCTCCCAATATCCATGCCGAGCATATCTTTGCATCATGGTGTGAACTATAGTGTGCTTATTAGAACGAAGTACACACTACTAGCTAATTGAATTTGTATGATGTGGATGCCGTTTTATTAGGGATAACATTGATGTGACCATCTAAGTTTGTTAGCTTATGAGCTAGATAGTGGTTTACTGGAAATGATTTTGCAACAAGACTAAAAGTTAGTTATGCTTGTGCTAACTAGACATGGAAGAGAGATGAACCTAGAATTTACCCGAGTCACTTTTTATGTATAGTTGGCATACAAAATTTTGCTACCCAAATAGCTTGCAATTATATTGGGAGTAACTATATGTATTAAGCTTATAAAAATACACCAGATTATCTCTTTTTTACTATTAACTACATCATGTGTAACCACAAGTTGTTTGTTGGGATGGCGCCACAAGAAATTCGTCAATTATCAATATTGCAAGGTGTACTTTCTAATCTTGTATTCCCTCTCTTCGTAAATACAAGATGTTTTGGGATAGTCTCAAAATGTCTTATTTAGGAACGGAGGTAGTATATGATAAGGGGGAGTAGACCCATGAAGAGAAAATATGAACACAAAAACGAGCATTGTGGTCGTGGTAAACAAAATCAAAACCGCATTGTCGTCAAGCGTATTTGTCATATTCCATAACAATGATGTGGGTAACAAATGATGTAGTTAAGGTGATGTGTTGACTCTTAAAGTTGTTGCTTTCTGTGCATACAATGTCAAAATTTAGTGTTTAGGAATATTGTGTGATTATATCTTTCTATACACGTAAATTTGCATGTTATTACGACTATAGTGCGGTAAAAGAAAAACCTGAGTGACCCGTAGCAACGCACGGACATTTAACTAGTAGACAATTAATACCTATCTGATCCGTCTTGTTTGATGTGCAGTGATATTGAAGATGCTAGACATTCATTTCTTGAGTGACGTGACTCAAATTGTTTGGTTAAATATTCTGATCAATTAGACGTAAAAAGTGGCGCTGACTTCGGATATGTGGATGGTATGGTGCCGTAGGCTAGTCATAGTGGAAGTAATTTAGCTAGTAATATGCATGTATATGCAATGCCAAGTAAGAAAATTGGTGACATGACATGATAATTAATGAAGAAAGAGAGGGAAGTAGTAACTTAGCTAGTTACCATAACATCACACATATCAAAACCACATGAGTCTACAACCTAATTAATTAGTCACTGCATAACACCACACACATGTTACTATCCATTATGAAGATAGTAACATAAACTAGTAACATGTGCATGTTACTAGTCTAAGTTACTTAGCACTATGACCAGCCTTAGTGACTCAAAACATTATCGCCGACTCCAAGGAATCAATCATATACTACCTATTACCATTCCAAAGTCACAACAAACAGTGTGACAGTTGTCGAACCATTAACGAAGTAATTATGCATCACCAGTACATCAAAACATGGAGGAGTAATGGTGTCGTCCTCGTCCAACACAACAGATTGGTACTCCATTGATGACTTGTCAGACCGGCCTCCATGGAGTAGTGCTACTTGCATGTGCAAGAACCGATCATATATGCATGCTTATGTGAAATGCATCTCGAGGCTTGCGGTGATCGATCGACTCCATCATCCACACTGCTACATAGGTTCCAGCTTGTAGATGTCCCTGACACGTCTTCCTAGGCTATATGTTCTATTACAGTAGCAAACTTCCTCTTTAATTATTTTTCCTTGCATCGCACACCAACTATGGTTGAGCTGAAGCGTAAGCTTGGCTCCAAGTGACCTTCATAGCCATGATACCTAGCTTCTTAATTTACCAGTTAATGTCTATCTCATGACTAGTGTTGCTTCTCCCTCGCCTGATCCTCTCCTCGCAACATGAAGAAGAGTGTGAATCGATCGATCACGAGAGACATCGGAGGTTCATGGATGGGTTCTTGTTTCTCTGTAAGAAGAAGCATTTCTAGCAACTAGGCATGGGAGGCACGGGGAAAGGAAGAGTCAGATTGTGCATTGTAGCTGGTACTCATACAGTTTCTCTATCTTATGTTCCTAGGGGGCAAAGATGTAGATGATTGCATTTCCCCTCGACGAGCAGCAATCGGTGTGATTAGATGGGTGGTTGCACACGCTTGTGGTGGGTAACTAGCCAACAATTACTCCACAAGTACGTGGTTTATATAATAAAAAACTACAATTTGGTAAGAGTAGAACTAATAGAATTGTGTCATTTACATGTCTAGTAAGTTGCGCTGTCTATAATCTTATTTAACTCCCATGCTGCTCAGTATGTACTGAGATTATTCATATGTATTGGTGTTAATTCAGTTTAAATCATGTTACTATACAATGAACTGATGATGCGAAGTGCGCCTACCAGCCTAGTCTCCTAAATGTACATGTACGATGTACATGCTGTGTGAAAGCTTGTTATGCCTCCTAGAGTGCAGGTGTTTTGGTGGTTGTTGACTCAGAGTCGAGTGCTAACTAGGGATTATCCAATTAAAATTCAAGCAAACATCTACTGATCTGTCATGTTTGATGTGCAATGACAACGAAAATTTGGGACTTAATGCCTTGCCATTCAAATAGTTTGGTTAAGCAGGGATAATATGGTTAAACATTTCGGATTGCTTGGATGTGTAACTATTGGTGTTGATTTTGAATATGTCGCAAAAAATGGTGCCTTAGTGACTCCAAAACTGGTGATTAAACTCTGGACTATTTGGTAGCATTGACATATGCTTTGGAAAAGTTACTTTATTAAATTAGTAGGTGTTGAGGTGGAAACTGATAAAAACTCCAAAGATGTGTACTCATGCTTGTCGAATCCTGAAAAGAACTATCTAGGGGAGCCTCGTATATAGCCGCATAGGCGCTTTGGCCGTCAGACCAAATGAATATCTCAAGGATGATTCACCAATCCTATTTTGCCTAGAGGCCTGCAGCGCTTGATTCCATCCACGTTGCTACATAGGTCCTAGCTTTTGGATCCCCTCACACACCTTCCTGAGCTCTTACTGTAGAGAACTTCTTTCTTTCTCCTTGCATCACACACATGCTATAGTTGAACCAAAGCACTAGTTGTGTTACGTTGTTTCTTAATTTCCCAGTTAATCTCTCTCCTTTGCCTTTATATCCATATCATGACTGGTGTTGCTTCTCCCTCGTCTAATCCTCTGGTCGCAACCCGAAGAAGAGTGTAAATCAGGAAATTTGGGCCTCATGGATGGCCTCTTGTTTCTATGTAAGGGAGAACCATTTTGGACCTCTAGGCATGGGAGGCAGGGGAAAAGCAAGTGTCAGCTAAGCAATTTTACCTTGTACAAATTGCTCTAGACTTTGCATGATGTGTTCCTAGGGTGCAAAATGTGACAGAATGTACTGCACTATAACATAGTCTGCTTATGATGGATTAACGCAACAGTTTGACCAACAATTACTCTAGATATTGAAGATGCTAGACATTTATTCCTTGAGTGATGTGACTCAAATTGTTTGGTTAGATACTTCTGATCAATTAGATGTAAAAAATGGCGCTGACTTCGGATATGTGGGTGATATGGTGCCTTAGTGACTCTAAATATTATCGCTGACTCCAAGGAATCAATCATATACCTATCACCATTCCAAAATCACAACAAACAGCATGACAGTTGTCGAACCATTAACGAAGTAACTGAGCGTCACTAGTAGAGCAAAACATGGAGTAATTAATGGTGTCGTCCTTGTCCAACACAACAGATTGGTAGTTGCATATGGCATGTTTGTTTGATGTTAGCTCGCCATTGATGACTTGTTAGACCGGCCTCCATGGAGTAGTACTATTTGCATGTTTATGTGAAATGCATCTCGAGGCTTGGAGTGTTCGACTCCATCCACGTTGTTACATAGGTTCCAGATTCTAGATATCCTTGACACACCTTCTTGGGCTATACGTTCTAATACAGTAGCAGACTTCCTCTTTCTTTTTCATTGCAATGCTCCAAGTGACCTTCCTAGCCAGGATATCTTTCTTATTCTCTCTCCCCTCACCTTCATATCTATATGACTAGTGCTGCTTCTCCCTCGTCTAATCCTTTCCTCGCAACCTGAAGAAGAGTGTGAGTCGATCACGAGATACATCGGAGGTTCATGGATGGGTTCTTGTTTCTATGTAAGGAGAAGCGTTTCTAGCACCTAGACATGGGAGGCACGGGGAAAGAAAGAGTCAGATTGTGCATTGAAACTGGTACTGGTGCAATGTCTGCAGCTGTTTTGGTGGTTCTTGAATGTCTTGTCATTCAAATAGTTTGGTTAAGCAGGGATAATCTGGTTAAACAAAAGAACAAGCAGACATCTACCTGACCCGTCTTGTTTGATTTGCACTGACATTGGAAATATTGGACCTTTGTGTTCTTGGAGTGTCATGCCATTCCAATAGTTTGGTTAAGTATTCATGATTGCCTGCATGTAAATACTGGTGCTTTCTATGAATTTCCGTCTAAGATGGTGCCTTCTCCTTTTCACTGAAAAGCTGGAGCAGGTCAGTGATGGCACCATTTCTATCTAGGAAAGGACAATATTGATTACAATTTTTTCTCATTTATATCCATAAATGGAGTCTTTACCATTTTCTTGGAAATGGATGGAGTTTTTACCATAACAGCAATGAACATTGAATCAATCAAATCCAATGCCACGGTACAACACAGCAGCACAACTGCACAGGCCGAGAGAAATGACTGCAGTAGCATCTAATGAAGTTATACACGCCATGATCTCTTACAGGCCTACACAGCCTTCAACAAGGCAATCGCCTCTATGTAACACCATCCATCACCAGCGGTCTCCTTTGCTGGCTGCGCTACTAGTGATCCTTGACACGTCCAGGACATCAAGGAGCAGCAGCTAACATCAAACATCAAGATACTGTGTACCGCGCTGTGGACTCAGCATAGCATCTCATCCTCAGACGAAACGTCGTGCTTCGATGACAGTTTCTGCTTCTGGCCGTTCCTTCTCCTGCTGGCGTTCCCGCCTCGTGCCTTTGGACCTTGCTTAGTGTCATTCATCTGCAGGAAGATGATACGACATGATCAGATCAGAAATGATTTGAACAGATGGTGATTGGCATTCCACACATATCAGTCAACCTCAATACAGAAACCTAAGTGAAGAGATTATACAAACACATTTTTTTTTTCTTTTCCCTATGGTTACTAAACCACCAGGACATCCAAGATCATCCGTCGCCACGGCAAGTTGAGCACCAGTCAGTTCAACCGGCACCGCTACTTTGAAGATTCTTAAAGAACAATAGCAAATACAGAATATCAGATATAACAGATTCGGACTTATCGTGAAGCAATCAGCTGGTTGGTAATTTAAGGTAGGAGGAACAAAGTGTGGACAAGTCTGCAATGGTACCAGACAACATATAACAGTTAAACAGAGACTAGAGTTGTAAAGCAAAAAAAATGGAACGTGCAAGGCTCCACCTATCTGTTAAGGCGCTGAACAAGCCATAATCCCGTTGAAACCAAGCAATTTCCATAAATCACATCAAACATAAGACGAGACACATCACGTCAATACAAAAAGGTTCGTCTGTAGGTAACTGATATACGAGAGGAAAGTAGCACAGCAGACTGTTCTACCATGTGAGCCACACTAAAGACAGTGATGTACCAATAATGGATTATTCAAAAGTCCCTATCCAGAAACCTCATAGCTGATAAGCAGCCCTCATGGGAAGAATACATCCAGTGGTGGAGCTAGATTCTGTATCACTTGGTTGGTGGTCCATCAAATGCAAAAAAGTTTCAGCAAGGCCCCACATTTATATTGGTCACAGTATTTCATGATTTTGACAACGGAATTCCTAAATATAGCTTAGATGCGAATGTCCAGTGGGCTGCCACAAATTGAGACCCTATAGTCCCCTATCGCCTCCAGTGCAGGCGAACTTGCACAAGGCCAAACAGTCGCTACCTAGAACAAACCCCAGTCATGCTGAACAATGGAAAAAGTACCCAAAAAGTAGGAAAAGGATCATTGTAAACCACCTATCTATTCCAGCATACAAAGTTGTGCTTGGGTATATCATGTTCAATTTATTAAGCATAAAAGGTACACCATAGGTGGAAAAGGCTACCTAAGCAAGCCCCAGATGTTAGATCTTGTTAATCTTTACATAACCAGCCTATTTCTAACCAGAGAAATATTGCTTTTCAGGACAACTGCAAGTGTCTCGTAGCATGAAGTAGTAAACACATAGCCCAGAAACAAAAAAATTAAATCTTGTACTGTACAAAGATTAGATCATTGCAAATGTGAACTACTATTGGAGATTTCGGTTCACCTTAGATGCATCATGCATGAAAGTCGTCAACAATAAACATTACAAATAAGATCATATGATAGTGAGTAAATAATTATGGCCCTAGCCCGGCGCATAATCACCAACAGAGAAATGAATAGGAACTCGGGAGATACTTACCCCAAAACAAAACTCAGGCTGCGCATGCCCGGCCGCCACTTCGGCAGCTCTTGGAGGCTTCCCAGAGCCCATTGCTGATGAGCCGCGCTTGTTAATGCCGTTACACAATGGTGCTTCTGCCTCCGTAGCTAACGGAGGCGGTGGAGATGGTGACGACGAAGGAGAAGTCGAGGATGTTCGAGTCTGTCCTTGAAACGGATCATACTGGTCCTTGGTGGATCTATTGCAGAATCCCGAGTCAAGATCAGACTGGAACATGTCGACAAACAGCTGCTGCAGCTCCTCAAAGCTCTCCTGCCTCTGTAAATCCAATGGTCCATTGTTATTTCCAATTTTTCTTGAATAAATGGAGTCCAAGCAAACACAGGTTGTTTTCCCATTTTATTCTAGAAATTTTAACTCTTAACTATCCTTTTAAAGCCTGTGAGCAAAAACACATACCCCCAAAGTGCCAACAGTTTTGTTTCCATAATAGCAAAAAAATCCACAAAAACAAATGCAGATACCTGATAGAACAATAAATCACGATGAAGGCTCAGAGAACCACAAAAGCAGAATGAGGTTCTTAGTGTATACTCAGTTAAGTGCTCACACTGGTAGTGCTTGCATTGGCAAAGTTTCGGCCCAAAAACAGTACGTAATTTATTTTTCCATCCATATTAGGACACATTTTACAAACTGAACAGAAAAAATGGAGCTTGACAGAACAGGGTCATAAGAACAGTGTCAAAACCCAACATAATAGAATAGGAACTTTTACAATGTACAAACCAGCACATGACAACAAACAAGCGCTTTTGAATGCAATCAACGTCCACTGCAGCTACAATTATGGTCCTGGTGTGCACGCACTCTTACAACAAATAAATCATGATGAAGGTTCTGAGTAACCACAAAAGCAGAATGAGGTGCTTAGTGTATGCTCAGCTAAGTGCTCACATTGGTAGTGCTTGCACTGGAGTTTCGCCCCAATAACAGTAAGTTAGTTTTTCATCCATATTAGTATGCATTTTATGAACTGAACAGACAAAATGATGATTGGCATAATAGGGTCATAAGAAGAGTGTCAAAACCAAGCATAACGGATATAGTGACTTTCCTACAATGTACAAACCAGGACACATGACGCACATGACGACAAAGAAGCGCTTTTGCATGCAATCAATGTCCATTGCAGCTACAATTATTGTCCAGCTGTGCATGTACTCTGCTAGATCCTACGGCAATCATCTAAATCAAGGGCCATGCTCGGTTCTTACCGTTGGCCGCGTTTGGCTCATCATATGAGCCATCTCACCAAGGAAGTCCCCCATCCCCTGCAGCTGCAACAATAGCAGAAAAGGTCAGCCCCACTATAGCCATAGAAATGAAAAAGCACGATTACAATTTGCGAAAACACTCACGTTCCCATCATCGTTGTCTTCTTCTTCTTCATACATCCCGACATCGTATAGGAACCGCTTGTTGGCATCGGAGAGGACTGCAACAGAACAACAATGGGATCGGAGCATGAGGGCTCCATGTGATAAGTTCACCAACTAGTTTGCTAGATCGGTTCGGCGGGTTATTTTGTTATTGCAACATGTTGCGAGTGATGCTGGGTGGATTGTGAAAACATAAATATGGGGGAGGGGTGGAGATTGAGACAAGGGAGATTAAGACCGGAATATGCGCCCTGGATCTGCTGAAACTTCTCCTTGGCTTCGTCCATGTGCTTGGTGCTGCTGGAGGACGAGCATCTGTCCGGATGCCATTTCTGCAACAAGTTGCACAACAAGTTCAGATAAATTTGTGAACAAAAAAAAAAGCACATCGTCGGAATTAAAGCAGCGCAAAACAGAGCATCGTCGGAATAACAGAGCATCGTCAGAACAGAGCAAATGGTGTGCAGGAGTTATCAAGCAATGTTGGACGAGTACGGACATGATATGACATGACATCGAAATACATCAGTAATTGGTTACAGACATGGGAGATTGCAGATCAAGAATCGCTGGTTAATACCAGATCAGCAAAGATCACAAGGTTCTTGCTCCTGTAAAAGGAGAGGCGAGCACTGTAGCGCTGTCAGCTGCCAGATACGAACTTTGGCGCCAACCTCTGCCCCCCAAACTCGAGATCAGCGAGTGAAACACAAAATCAAAATCCTAGCACGGAACAAGGATACAGCAATCCATGGCCGTGCACCGATTCCCGGTCGAAATCGAAAACGTGCGGAGGTAGATGCAGATGAAAATTTCAAGAAATGAATCCACCGGAGGAAGAGGAGGAGGAGTCGGAGTCGGTGTGATTCCTCACCATGGCGAGCTTCCTGTACGCGACCTTGAGGTCGGCGTCGGAGCACTCCTTGTTGAGCCCGAGCACCCCGTACAGGTCGCCGCCGGCCGCCGGCTCCCCGCCGCCGCACTTATCGCCGCCGCTGGCCATCTTGCGGCGCGCGGCGAAGAGGCTCGGGCCGGAGACGCGCAGCGGAGGAGGCGACCCGGAGGAGAGAGGAGAAGGAGGAGGAGGGAGATGGCTCCTGTTCTTTCTCGGCTCCTCTCAGGTCGCTCGTCTCCACGCACTGCGTGTGCCTGCTGTGGAAGCCTCTGGAAGCACGGCCATGATGCCCACTTGCCCTTTTTAATATTTGCCCTTTTCTGCATGCGAATTTTTCTCCTGGGCTTTCTTTGTTTTTTATTACGTCTTGTGTTGCCCCGTTGGCGGGCTGCCTGTTTTTTATTATATGCGAAAAGGGCCGCGGTAGCTTGCTTCATAAACTAAGTTCATCCCAAAAAAGATAACAGTTTCGGGATAGTGTTGAGTGTTGACACTAATCAGATGTTTGCTCACTGGTGGTGCTCTTGCTATTGCGAATCTCTGTTTGTTTCGTCGGGATCTTTGATTTTCTTTTTTTCCTCTTCTTCTTCTTTTGTTTTTCGGATACATGATCCTTAAACTCTGGACTTGGTCTAGATATTATGTTGTTGCAGAACTCGGATGTAAGTGGTATCATCTTGGTATTAATAAATTTTCGTTATAGAAAAATCATAGTTGCCTCCATAATCACAATTACCATATTGAGAATCTGTGCGCTCTTCTACGCAAAGAAAAATATGTACGCACTTGTAAGCTTTCATCGACTCGGGAAGGTTCTATGTTTGGAAGAGGTAGAGGGAGGACTCTAGGGCATGCTTTATTTTCCTAGTGGTTTTTTTCCTACTTTTTATATATGACTGTCCTTTTTGGAATCCTAGGGGGTTAGGTGAAAAATAGAAAAGAGATTTTCTTACTAAATGTATTAAAGATAATAGGGTGAGGTTCCTTGGCTTGCAAGAAACTAAGATGATAAATATGAGTTTTAATATGTTGAATTCTTTTAGTGGGAGTCAGTAGTTTTTCTTGGGTTGTTGCTGATTCTAATGGTCAGTCTGGGGTATGCTTTTGGGGGTGGATAATGATTTTTGTATGCAATTGACTCAGAAATTGGTAGGTTCCACATCAGAATGTTGGTTAAAGTTATTGAAAAGGATGTTATTTATAATATTGTGTCTGCGTAAGGGACTCCTCATGCTAGAGATAACAAGGATTTCTTGGTAGAGTTTGTTCATATTTTTAGTTGTAATAGTTTCCCTTTATGATGAGTGGGGATTTTAAAATCATCAAAAAAGTAAATGAATGCAATAAAAAGGAGGTTACCTGAATGGTCAGTGATGGTTGGTTATTTACTTGGTATAATAATCAGGGTGATGGTTGGTTATTTACCTGAATAGTTTCCCTTCATATTTTTGGTAGGTTATTTGATGCTATTATAGAACAATGGGAAATGAAAGAGGTGGAGAGTGATGGTTGGTTATTTACTTGGTATAATAATCAGGAGGACCCCACTATGTGTAGGCTAGATAGAGTTCTCGTGTTTTTTTAGTATGAAGCCTTTATCCTTCACTATTTCTTAAAACTCTACCTAGAATCATTTCTGATCATTCTCCTATTTCGTTAGACCTAGGGCTATCTCCTATTAGAGTTGAGAGACCTTTTAAATCTAAGTTAAGTTTGTTTCTTAGGGAAGATTAAGATGTTGTAGTAGAGAAAAGTTGGTGTAAGTTTTATCATGGTAAGTTTTTTTTTTGGATAAATGGCAGAATAGAACTAGCTAGGAACATTGTGCAAAATTTAAAAGGGTGGAACCTTAACTATATTTGGTTTCTTAAGAAACAAAAAAGAAACTAGTAGAAGCTATATATGTGATTGATAAGAATAGTTTAGGGTATCTCTTTAGATGATTACATTCGTAGAACAATATAATGAACAACTGCACAAAATTTATAAAGAAGAGGAGGTGCATGGTATCAGTGGGCTAAGGAGAAAGAAATCTCAGAGGGTGATGCCTATACCTCTTATTTCATTGCCAGATCTAGTGGTAGGAGGAGGAGAAAAAGATAAGTATGCTTAAACAAGATGATGCTCTTGTGTAGGGTGATAGGAAGATTTTATCTTATGCCTCTGCCTTTTATAAGAATCGTTTTGCCCAGATAGTAGCAGAATAGAGTTGCACTATGATGATTTAGTAGATAATGTCCTAAATGATGATGATTGTTTTGAGTTAGGAAAGATGTTTACTTTAGAAGAGATTTTTATATACGTGTTTAAGATGAAGCATAATAAGGCGCCAGGTCCTAATGGGCTGCCTGCAGATTTTACCAACACTTTTGGCATCTTTTGTGATATTTTGTTCATGTTCTTTGAATTCTATCATGGTAGATTAGATATTTCTAGATTGATTTATGGTTTCTTAACTCTACTGCCTAAGAAATGTGATGCAGACACTATAAAACAATATAGACCTATTTGTTTCCTTAATGTCCTGTTTAATTTTTTACTAAGGTTTTGAACAATATAGTTATTGTAGTTGATGATAAGGTTGTTTCACTAGTACAAACTGCTTTTGTTAAAGATCATTTTATTTTATAAAATGGCATGGTTGTGTTACATGTGATGTTATGCATGATATTCATAAAATTAAGCAAAATGCAGCTTTATTTAAAGTAGATTTATAAAAAGCATAAGATAAAATTATATTAGTTGGTCTTTCTTGGAATAAGTTATGGTAAAAAAAGGATTTCCTGGTACTTTTGTTGGATGGGTTATGAAATTTGTGCAGAAAGGCAAGTTAGCAGTGATGGTTAATGATCTTATAGTAAGGCTTTATATTGAATCTAAGAAAGGTTTGTGGCAGGGAGACCCTATCTCTCCAATCTTGTTTGATATAGTAGTAGATGTGTTGTCAATTATGATTAAGAGATTTAAGGAGGAAGGACTAGTTAGTGGTGTGTTTGGTGATCTTGTTGAGGGTGGGGTTAATATGTCACAATATGCAGATTATACGATTTTTATGTTTGAGGATGAATTAGAGAGTGCTAGTAATTTGAAATTCATTCTTTGTCTCTTTGAACAACTCCCTTGACTGAAGATTAATTTTCACAAAAGCGAACTTTTCTTCTTTGGTAAAGCTGAGAACAGAAGAGATGACTATGCTTCTATTTTCACATGTGTGGAGGGGAAATTCCTTTTAGATATTTAGGTGTGCCTTTAAATTTTGTTAGATTGTGTAATGTTGGCTGGGGTGCTGATGAGAAAATGGAAAAAAGAAAACTCATCTTTATAAATGTAGGCAGAATTCTTATAGAGTTAGATTGATTTTGCTTAGGTCTTGTTTAAGCAATATTCATTTCTATATGTTATCCGTGTTTGAGTTACCTGAAGGGCTAGATAAAAGGTTTAACTTTTGTATGAAGAGATTGTTTTGGCGGGAAGAGGATAAAGTTAAAAGGTACCATTTAGTAAGTTGGGACAAGATTTTTCAACCTAGAGACTAGGGTGGCTTAGGAGCAGTAGATTTGACTATTATGAGTAAATGTTTACTAAGTAAGTGTTTATGGAAACTAGAGTCCAAAGAGGGGATCTGGAAAGAGATTCTAAGAAATAAATATGTTAAGGATGGTATGCTTTCTAATTGTGAAAGTACAGGGCAATCCCATTTCTGGCAAGTTTTGATGAAAGTACAAGATATTTTATTTAGTTTTATAAAGAAGAAAGTAGGGAATAGGGACATGACTAAATTCCGGGAGGACTTCTGGATAAGTGATGGTACCTTGATGTCAAAGTTCCATAGGTTGCATAATTTAACCTTTAATCATGATTGGGTGTTGTTGATGTGATTGGTAGTGATTTTAGGAAAATTAGGTTTAGGAGAGTGCTATGGGGAGAGATAGATGTTATGTGGAATCAACTTCAGGCTTTGTAGGTTGGTGTCATTTTAAATAAGGATGTTGACTCTGTCAGATGGTTACTTACTAAATTTGGACAATTTTTCTATACAATCCTTATATTTAGCCTTGAAAATGTCTCAAGTTAAATAGCATCATAAGAAGTTGTGGTTTGCAAGGGTACCATTCAAGATATAAAGTTTTTTTGTGCTTATCTTATCACAATAGCATTTTGACTAAAGATAACCTATTGCATAGCGGGTGGAAGGGTAAAGAGACAAAGCGCGGGTTCTATAACTGTGATGAGATGATTGACCACTTTTTTGACTGTGTGTTGACCAAGTATTTGTGGGGTGTGATTAGATGTGATTTTGGTTTGTCTAGCATTCCACATAAATTCTCTGATATTGGGAGGTGGATATGGAGATTCCTAGTTAAGATTAGGAGTGTGGTGGCTGTAGGTGTTGCTTCTTGTAATTGTCAGTTGATATTGTTCATGGAATATTGTCTGTTGAATAGCTTGGACATTGTGGAAACCAGAAATGGTGTTGTGTTTGATAAAAAAATCCTACTGATTCTTGCAGTATTGTGTGCAAGATTTTGTTTTGGATTACCCAATGGTCTTGTAAATGGGCGCCAACCATAGATCACCGCGGCGCTGGCTGTCTAAGGTGGCAAATGATTGCTTGAGTGGTCGCCAGGGTTGGGCTCCTACGAGGAGAAGAATTACCTGAAAATGACAAAAAAGATGCCTAGGGAAAAGTTGAAGCTTGGCTGTGAAGTTTTATAATTCTGATGCTTTTGTGTAATAAAAGTTTACCTTGGTTTTTTAGTTGTTGTTAGTGTTTCGGGCTTCTTGGTTTGTAATTTGGAGTGATTTTTTTTGCTTTACGTAAGCCATGGTGTATCAGATAGCAGTATGCTCCAGGGAGGAGGGTGGGAGGGGGCTGAGGTCCGTGACCCTAGCATGGTTTATAACTTTTGGAACAAACCGATGTTTTATCGTTTCATTTTAATAAAAACGGGAGCTTGGACTCCTCAATTTGAAAAAAAATGTCGTAGATGTCAATGCAAGTAGAAAATAAAACCAGTACTATATCTACTTTTAGAATATGCCATGTAGAGGTGAAGACGACGAAAGCGTAAGATTTCAAATCCAGTCGCAAGCGTCCGCGTCACTCCCGCCCCGACTGAGGGGATGTTAGAATACGTATACATGTATAGGCTAGAGATAGACTAGGACTCTACATCTTGTACTTCAAGTCTCCATCTACCTCCGTACGTGTAACTCTATATAAACCTCCACAAGAATCATTGCAATAAAACACAATATTATAGGGATCGGATAGAACGTAACAAGTTTATACATGCATCGCCTATAAAGTGAATGAGAACCTGCAGCCAGGGTAACCATAAAATGAAAAATATCAATAGTTCACTTTTCAATTTTGAAACCGAGCATGCATCTATGACATGAAAATAAGTTTGTTGTGGGAGCACAATCACTTTTTGTGGGGCCGCCATGTATATGAGAGTGATGGTTGTGGGTATTTGCCTCCGCCGTGTTGCGCTGAGGTGTATGGATGTCGGCTTTGGTTGCTAGGACGTGTTGGTTGTCGACTCGTGTGAGGTCGCAACCTCACACGAGTTTGTAACTTTTCGTACCCTTGTATCCCATAGTTTCTCGAGACCGAGGCAAATCATACTTGTATGAAGCGTTGTCTCATCTGTTAGTGTTTTTGGCGGTAACCTAGACATTATGGTTATTGAGAGAGTTTCTTGCGGCATGTTTCTAACCATGTATTCAAATTTCTTACTTTTCTATAGCAATGGCACTCGCTTTTTAGGTAGCGGGTGAGAGAGTATTTGGACGGCATCTTGCAGGCCTTACCGATGGCGGCACGCCAGTACTCTTTGCCGCTGGTCCGCTGAACTCCTTTTGGCGGTTTCTATCTTGCTATACTCTTGTTTTTTTTTCTTTTTCTCTCTCTTTGGGCTTTGTTGTGTGGTTGCCCTATCAGACATTTTTGTGGTTTTCTTTTGGTGCGGAACTTGTATCCCACTTGAATGGTTATGCTTTATTTATAAAGTGGGACGAAAGCTTGTTTTGAGGAGGTCGTAGCCTCGAGGCCAACTCCTGTTTTTCTCATGTTTTTTGGTATGGTTTTCTCCTATTTTTTAATATAAAACAGTCCAACTCATGTTTTTTTATGGTTTTCTCCTATTTTTTTTTATATAAACAGTCCAACTCCTTTTCAACTTATTCGATCAAAAAGGAATAGTTAAGGATTAGAAAAAAATCGACTACATGTCACAATACTTATCTAAATGATTCGGTTCAAAACTTCATAAAAAATACAAATGAAGCTAGGAATAGACCAAATATAGGCAGGGAATGAATACAAGTATATGTTCCTTCATGTTTCCGATACTTCCTTCGATTCAAATTAGCTGACTCATAAAACTTGTATTATTGTGCCCAATAACATAATCTGTTGGGCGGTTTCTAACGAAGGCGTCCGCTCCAAAAGTCCTTGAGGCAGCTCCCGACACGGGACTCCGTGTTCATGGGCAGCGCAACGACGTCGCACCGGACGTGGAGGCGGTCATCGTCCACGTGCTCCTCCACCCACTTCATGAGCTCCTCCTTGTCGACGAAGTCGCCCATGCGCCCGAACCGCGTCTCGTGGTAGATGTCCCCCCGGACCAGATCGCTGGGCTCGATGATCCGGCTGAACGCCGGCGCCCCCGCCCGGTCGACGATGCTCACCTGGCACGCGGCGGGCGTCGGGATGCCGCGGTCCTTCTCCGTGACCTGGAGGCAGACGCCGACGAAGCGGCTCTCCTTGCTGAGGATGCCGCCGCCTAGACCGTTGGGGTAGTAGGCGAGGGAGCAGTCGAGGCCGCCGACGCGGAACTTGCCGGACGTGATGGGGTTGCTGCCGTGGACCATCCTGTGGACGAGCTCGCAGCCGTCGATCCGGAGGAGGTGGGATCCCGTGACCGGCCGCGCGCGGACGGAGGAGAAGGAGCCCGCCGCTCGCCGCAAGGCGCCCCTGAGGGCCGGCAGCATCACGTCGGTGGCCGCCGCCGCAGCAGACATCGTCGATCGTTCAACTTGAATCGATGGTCCTGAGGGTTTTTCGACGAAAAAGAGAGTAGACGACTGCGTACACTGTATCCGCTGATTCAACGTGCGTTGGAGCTACCACGCAGACGCAGCGAATATAAAGGTTCAGATAACTGTGTCCGGGTTCTACTCGAGTTTACATGGTTGATCTACGGTCTCTCCGAACTCCGATCATGAGTCGACAGAGAGTGGACTTCATAATTGACTCGACCGATGAATCCGTTTCTACACTTGTACGACTTTTGCTTCAGTGTCCTTCTTTCCTTAAAACTTTTTTTTGAGGGATTCTTTCCTTAAAACTTATTACAAAACTGAAGACATTAGGACGGTCAGAATTGGCTGATATTCTTTCGGTTTAAATTATGAAAAAACACACTAAAATATGTCTATATATACATGCAAATTTAGAAAAATCTGAGATATATAATTCGAGACAGGGGGAATACTATTTACTTTTGCCGCCGGCCAATTCCCATACATGTCTTCATGATAGAGTGCTACGTAGCATTTTGCCTCATCAATGATCAGATAAAACACATGGTTGGCCCAAGAGACAAGAGTAGTGTCGTGATATTGACAACGACAGATGCTATCGGGTAGCTTATAAGAGGAAGCAAAGCGACGTAGAAAAATCTGGGAACAAGATTGTCACACGATAATATGCCCGGGTTCACGTCCCCTCAGTGAAGGATCGCTACATCCTGCTATCAATATATTATATAATCATAGATTCGTTTACATGATATCCGCCAAAGACGGGGAAAGAGATTATGTCTAGATTGTATCTGTCTAATATGACATACCCCTGTGAGGTGTTCCTGATGAATTTATATAAACAACTACTCCCTCCAACCCATATTATTTGATTTGGATTTGTCTAGATTCGGATGTATCTAGATACATCCGAATCTAGACAAATCCAAATCAAATAATATGGGTTGGAGGAAATAGGTAAAGTTTACCAGTGTTCTAATAGGCTTTGTATGTGCCCGTCGCCACCTCCGAGGGACCTACCCGCGCCTGGCTGGGCTTGAGTCTCTTGATCCTATAGGCGACTCAGCTTCTTAGGTACACCCCCAATCGGTATTCCCTCGTCAAGTAGATCGAGGAAGGATATAAAATCTGTATAGTATTGGCGCACCATGATGTACAGCTTGAACGACTCCTCATTGACACACAGAATCAGTGAATCACCGCATGAACGATGTCCACGTGTTCCCTGTTCCTTCCAATCCTACATCCATGCTAAATATTTCGGTATGCAATTACGACCTCCCTCCGAAACAGCTTGCTAAAACATTTTATATTTCTAGACGGAGGAAGTATTATGGAAGCGTAGGGAGTATTTGATATCCCAATTCCCAATGGTGATCCAAAAACGTTTTGCATTTGATCCATAGTGTGTACCCCTAGCTAGCGTAACTATAACAGTTGCAGTGCTGTATGTTTATTGGTTTCTTGTTTTCTCCTCGATCCATAGTGTGTACCCCTAGCTAGCGTAACTATATCCCAATTCCCAATGGTGATCCAAAAAACGTATTGTTGGTTTCTTGTTTTCTCCTCGATCGAGTCCCACCTCCACAATTGATGGCTTAAATCTAATCGTAAGAGTGACCAGCTTTTTTTTACCGTACCCTGGTACTCCCTAGAGCAAGGTCGGAGTACGGATTGAATATGTCCATTGGTTTGCAGGAATATTTTAGACCTTTTCTAATGCTAGGTGTTGTTTTATTCCATCTTAATTCTCCAAATCAGACCAGATATAGATTAAATGATATTGCTATCTTTTATTTGTAGTTCCAAAGTTCCAATAAAAGATAACTTCATTCTACCTTATTCATTCAATCCCTTGCATGAGTTTTGGCGTACGTCACATAGAGTAGACAGATGTAGCTGAAGTTGAAGCGTTGAACTGCTAATTAGCATAGTTCTGATTCAGTGGGATTAGCATGGTTTGAATCTGGTGCGTTGGTCCTTTGGTGTATTAGCAAGACGATTTTTCGTCTGTCTACTGCAACAAACTCTAATACGACAATATTTTCATGACTCATGTGATGGAGGAGTGAGGATGACGGCGCGTCTTCGGCTCACGCTAGTGTTCGTAGTCATCGCTAGGTGGTTTAAAGACCTATTTTTAGTTTTCTTACTTTTGACGCTCTTTGTACTACCGTTGATGATTATTGATAGGTTCATGATTTTTTTTTTGCAAAAAAGGACAGTACCGGTTGGCGACGAAACTATCCGGAGCTATTTAGATATGGTGGTGAACTAAAATCCTGCTTCTGGATATCAATCCACATGTAATATTTTCCCAGTTTTACAGGTATGTGTTTTTTCGAGTAAAAAGAAACTTTATTAAGAAGGAAGAGTTACAATACGCTCATGTTCTAGCTCCTGAAGAATAACATCATGTCCATATCCTAACTAAGTAGCAGCACAACGTTCCGTCCTAGCAACCTGAGCATTCTATATCTTTTGTTGGACTGCTAGTGCTACTGAACGTGTCAAGGACTGTGGGAGAGTCATGTACAGACTCGAATCCTTGGGCCAGGAGAAGAAAGATGTCGTGGTGTTTGCATGGAGGCTGTGTATAGTACGTGTTAGCACTGTAAGCTATTTAATGATGAATTTACAGAACTTTCATTTTTTCCGCTGCAAATTGTCCTTGTGGTTTAGTCTTTTGGGTGTTGATGAATATAAAGATGTCTACCACTGCTGAGGATATATGTTATCTCTCTTTGGGATGACTCATTTTTTATGTTTTTTCATTTTGTTTATGTTATATTTTTTGTTTTTTAGACGTGATGTGCAACATTACTAGTGTAAGCAAGGAGATAAGGAAATAATTACACAACAATTCATTGATATGTGTCAGCTATAAATACAATAGTAGATCTTCTAGTTTAACTAAGGTAATCCGGAGATAACAACTAGCTAAGTCAAAAATACGTTAACCTATATACTCAGCATTGATATAATAAAGTGAGCTCCCAAACATTGATTGTAACATAGCTTGTAACTGTATTCATGATTCATGTACCATGCTTCCGTTTTGACAACCATTGTGACCATGACTTGGATATATAACTTAATTAGTTATTCCAGGTGGCATACTAAAGCAGAGAAACAATGTTCACTTTTAATTAACACTACCGTCGCAGTTAAATAATGTACAACTTGGTAGAAAGCCTATCTCATCTGGTGCGATAGCCTCTACACAATCAAAGTATTATACATGGAGATTTTCTTTCCTTGCTTTTTAACAAAAAATAATAACCTAACAATATAGTATGTTTACCTAAAACATATTGCATGTTAGGAACGTGTGTTCTAAAATGTTTAACAAAGAAAAATATATGAATCCAAATATATGGGTCAACATGATAATTCTCCAGTAAAAATTGTTGGGCTGATTGATCTTTCCATTGGCATATATAGCTTCTTTATTTTCGAAAAGGAGGATAACCCCTGGCATCTGCAGCGATTGATGCATATAGCCATAAACTGTATTTTACTATGTCTACTGGATTAGCTAGCCACCGGCAAATAAACAGTATGAGATGCAAGACAAGTGCATGAATAGTTATTTAAAATTATTTTGAGGCGGATGTACCCAAGACCATCATTCTTGATAGCTGAACACTAGCATTCTTTTATTATCCGCTTCACTTTTTCTAAAAGTTCTTCAGCCATTTCAGTAAGTGTTTTGTGGCCCAGTATTTTATTACCGAGAGAATGCTACTTCCATAATACATCAAATCTCCCCAATCGATGTGACCTTTCAACAAGAAAGACGCCATCAATACTGCAAAATTGGGCATATGTTTAGCTAATGGAAAAGTACTCTCCTGACCTCTACATCCAAAGACACACATATCAAATTATTATAATGACTCGGTTTGACAAGTCTTTTAAAGAAAAATAAATGCAATATGGCATGATACACCGAGAAGGCAGATATCACAAAGCTTATTGATAACCATCAACCATGTTGGGACACAAATCCTTTGATAGCATGCTCCGACTTGTTTTCACCCTCTGACATTGCTTCGTGGTGATATGTCAGCTGCAACTTTGACCAACATTTCAGCGAGTTGATAGATCATAACATATCCAAAAAAGGACAAAAAATATAGAGTATGTTGTGATTAGATGATTGATGATTTTAAAAACACCCTCAAAACCAGCAACACAATCTTCGACAAGTGTGGTCTTAATTGATGATAGTTGGCTCAGTATCTAGCACGGCTACATATAGCACTAGAGCTACTCTTAACACTCACCCGAATAGACTTTTTTCTAGGAAGATTGATGCTGACAAGACAAGCTAGCTCTACGAAACCATGATATTCCTCATCCTCAATCCAAGACACAACTTGTTGAGATGAAAATGTCGCTTGTCTGTGCATGGGGCCAAATACCATGCTGGGTTTTCCAAATATGCAGTTAGATTAGAGATCCCGATGCATCCTAAGCCGATCAGAGTCACTGGAGGTACTTTTACTACCCACAATAAACATCAGAACTATTCGTGATGATACATGACTCTATAATCGTCTGTCCTAGCTCACAATTGTTCTTCATGTCTTGTATTTATGGGAAGAAGAGAAAAATGGAGAACCATGGCATGCCATGAATTAATAAATTTATTGTTTGGAAAGACAAATCAACTAGCTTGTACACTATGCTATTATTACTTGCTTGTAATCTGCTAAATCCATACCTACCACTGTATAGTATTTTCCAAATCATTAGGGGTGAATAATACAGTACTTTGCTTGAGACTCGATAAATAAAAACAAGATAATATAGTAACTTCAAATAATCTAAGATCCATGGAGACGCTGCTACGGATGACGGCCCAATTGCTTTTTTCTTCGATTTGTTTGTCGCTGGGAACTACATGTTCGGTACTCGAGTCTTGATGGTCTAAACTACTAAACATGGTAACATATTGTAACTTAATGGTTGGACTACATTCTGATTTCCTACTTATCGATGGGTTAAAATGAATAAAAGGCAAGGACTTCGTGGTGTTTTTTCTTCCCAAGGTAAGGAGAGTGATAGTAGAAAAGAAATGATCTACCTTCTTAGAGAGTTGTGTTGGGCCTGGCCCATGTGAGTGCCTGGGTGTCAAGCCACGGGAGCAATGGTCATCGGAGTGAGTAAGGGGTTGTTTGGTTGTGTTTATTTATGACTTTTCGCTCTTATATATCTAAATAGATGCTTTTAATTTTGGCTTTTGGTTTATACCATCGTACTACTATGTCAAGTTAAAAGCCAAAAGACAAATATTAATGTACCTATTTTGGTATTTTTGTGACTTATAAGTCAACTCCAAAAGCTAAATTGAAGCCCAACCAAACATGCCATAATAACTTCACTTTACTCGCTTCGATACATAACAATTAGCGACACTTATTCTAAATCAGAGGGAGTAGTAAGGATATTGCACATGCATCTAGCACCATAGGTGCAAACAAACATCACCATACTAGGCAACTTTTTTAGAATTTCAAAAAAAGTACTTCCTCCGATCTGTATTACTTGTCACTAAAATAGATGTATTTAGACATGTTTTAGTAATAGATACATCTATTTTTAACGATAAGTAATATGAATTGGAAGGAGTACATTTCTCAATATGTAAGAAAAAACGAAAATTAACATTGTGACCTTGATGTCGATCATTTTTAGCTGTGTTTGGTCCCCATGTTTGGTAAGCTTCCGGGCCGGTGCATGCTACTTTTTGACCAAGTCGTCGGCTGCGGCCCCACACCTGTGACGCACGGAGAAATTTGGCCACAGGCTTTACGTGAAACCACGGTGCTGCCACTCCGACTTCACGAGTGCAAAGCTGCGGCCTCACCTCACGCGCTCCATCCACGTCGGCGGGTCTGGACTGGAGTGGAGTGTATCCCCGTTTTGTAGCCCAACACTCGAGGTTCAGAAGGTGGCCTCACAGCTCAGCAAAAGAGAAATACTGAACCCTAAAAAAACAAAAAGAAACACTGAAATACTACGGTGTTTGCGAATTGGAGAAACATACAGTGCACAGATAAGACAATACTCCACACCCTGCATTTTGGTAAATGGTAACATTTCCTATATACCTTTTACATGATTTAAATAATATTTCAGAACTTATGGACGTAACTTTTCACAAAGTTACTATTTCATTATACCAGAATCATCCTTGTCGTCAGAAAGTTCATGTCCAAAAATACCAAGGCTTATATGGCCATCTAAAGAAAGAAGAGAAAATTCCTTATTTGATACGGGCTTAAAACATGCCTCCCGATTTGACACTAGTAAAAAATTTCTTCTCATTTTGATATCTAAACTTGCTTTCTTTCCTTAATTGACACTCTAGTTCATTTTGAACACTAACTGTGTCAAATAGGAATATGAAAAGACTCTTTTGCCCCTGATAAATCTTGTGACAAAAAGAATATTTCAGAAAGACACATTTACAATAAAAATTTAAAAATTTGGACAGAGCCTTTCTATATTTTGGTGCCATATCCATACACATAGTTCATATATAGAAGTATAACAGTATAGTGCATGCAATATATACGGGTGCTCGGGCTTCTCCTGAGTCCTAGGCCCCCTTCTTTTCAGCTTATTGACTAGCTTCTCCCAGAATCTCATCTGCCAAATCGTTTATACTTTTAAATTAACACTGAAACTACTAGTTAAGAAGTTTGAACGAATTTTAAAGATGAGATTCTGGGAGAAGCTGGTTGAGGATAGTTTCTGGGAGAAGCTGGCCAAGAATCTGAAAAGAAGGAGGCCCTAACCTGGCTGTGCGAGGCCGAACGATGGCGACACGACGTGGTCAAAAAGCAACGGTGAGTTGGCGTAGTCCACAGCTCCACTCGCAAGGCGGCTCAGATTGGTCAATCGATAGAGGAAAAGAGATCGTACCTGATCAAACAAGATGTAACCGGTCAGAATATACGGACTGATGTGGGATTAGCAGATTGGATTACGGTTCCTGAAATCATGGGTGAGAATTTTTTTGCAACAATGCTATATCTACGGACTCGTTTTTATGGATACAGACTCGTTTTTACATAATATAAATTACGGACGGACGTGGGCTCAACAGATTGGGTTACGGTTCCTGAAATCATGGATGGATTTTTTTTTGCACCAACCCGCTCTCTCCACATCATCCCGTAAAATGTTTCCGTAGCCCAGATTCAGTAAGTGTAGCATTTCTGAATTTTTTGCGCCGGACCGCTTCCTCCACCTTAGCCCATAAAACGTTTCCATAGCCCAGATTCCGTATGTGTAGCATTTCTTTTTTTGCAACAATCGATCAGCCTTTTTCTGTTGTTTTCCAACTAACACATGCTGGAATGGTCGGGTCGCAGGGTATGCCATGTGGGTCCGCTACTGACTCTGGTTGTATCGTTTGGTCCGGTGGCTGGCTCGCTGGCTATTTGGTCGTCGACCTGTTGCGTAAGGGTATTTTTATCCATTGAGCAAATTGACTAACGGAAAAACTAACAAAACAGACGGAAGTGTCAATTGAGGAAGGAAACCAAGTTTAGATGTTAAAATGGGAAGAAATTTTTTTCTAGTGTCAAATAGGAAAGCAAGTTTTAAGCCTGTGACAAATAAGGAATTTTCTCAAGAAAGAAACTGGTTTGTGAATTGAATTGATACAATCAAACTATTTTTTGGGGATCTACTACGAAGGAGGGAATGCTCGGAGTAGCACATATCTTACTATATGATAGCCATGTGCTCTTTGTGTGTGTGTGTGTGGAGGGGGGGTGTGTGTGTGTGTGTGTTAAAATTAATGTAAGCATCATGGTTGTTGCATCATTTGGTATCAAAAGTTAATGTTATGATACTCCTATTTAAATGTTAGAGTAGAGATGAAATATGATCATACTTGCAGAGATCCATCCCGCGCACACAAGTCGAGCAAGAGAGCTTTTGCTAGTGTACATAATGCACATACATCTCATACTATTAGAATTGCTTTGGAATGCCGTTGAAACCTATAGGCATCCTAGGACTTGGAAACATCAAGATACGTGACTACGTTTGCCCAAGATTATAGATGATGTAACATGAACGTGATGGTTAGCTATAGATGGGCTCTCCTTAAGTCATTTGGCATCGATTTGTTCTAACTGATAGGCATAGCACTATGTTGTTTCATCTTAGCATAGCTTGCATGCTCCTAACTTATTTTTACACCATTAAGACACGTTCATGAGAAGCGGTGACATCGATGTCGTATCTTGGTGTTCGATTACCCTAATACAATGAAGAGTCGTCGAAAAATGTATACATGGCACTCCAAGCAACTAGAGGAGGGGGGGTCTTCCCAAAAATTTGTCATTTAATCATAACTTAAAGGCTTTTGAACAAAAAAAACATAAGAGGCACTTAAAAAAAATACAGTAGAGTTGTACCAAAATGAACACAAGAGATAAATTATTGGCGCCAATTTAACTATCCTAGACTTTACGAACAAAAGCAAGCAACTTGCCAAACTAAAGGACACTGAATGTTGTTGATTGCATTACTTGACTAGTAAGGAAGTCCCGAGTGCTTACAAGGAACCCTCACCATCTACTATGGATCCAAATGTCTACTAAGAACATTTTACATTTACAACTTTGTGATTCAACCCAATAAAATCTCTCTCCTTCATGTCTTTCTTTCTCCTCTCTATGCATAGGATTACCATTGGTTACTCTACTCGGCACTCTTCATGCTGCTCTCTTCTCCACATCGTTGCCCATAACATGTGTGTCAAACCTAACGAATTTATTCGGAACTAAAAAAATAAATCTCCGTAAAATTCCAATGAAAATTTTGTACTCTATAATTTTTTTTAGGGGGGGGGGAAACCTTTTTTCAATACCATTCAAAACTGCCCTAAAGAATACCATCCAAAACTGCTAGAAAAAACTTCATTTTTTCTGAAAAGCAATTGAGATTAAGCTGGTAAGGACAACTAAAACAAAATCTCAATGGAACTCAATTAAAAATTTGGAATTATAATATAAAACAATGAAATTACAAACATTTTATTTCATTTATAAAATTTAACCTTGTAACTAACCTTTCATTCTTGGCTAAGATGAACTAGTGGGGAAAACATGATAATTTCTAGTTACCATTTGATGATCAATGTTTTTGTCCTATTCATGATTATATATTGCATATATTAAGTTTTGTTTGACACATTTACTTCTCTTAGTGACAATACGGTTTGAGACTGCAAACACAAATGCTTTTTGTACAATCATCTAAAGAAATTACATTACCAATCTAATATGATATGATCAAAATATTTTTATTTTGAATGGATATGATCAAAATATTTTGAGTGAGGAACACGATCTTATTGCCAAAGTGTTCGTTATGGAAATATTGAATTGCATATAAGTTGCATGGTTGTTGGACCACGTGGAATCTATCACTAATGCTATAGGCTATAATGCTACCATTTAAACGTGAGAAGATGGAACATAATCATTATTCTCGGAAAACCCACAATGAGTGGAACTCCATCGTACTAGGTTTATATCGGCATACCTGTTAGTAATTCTCACATGTTTTGCACATAGTTAGAATTATTGTTTGCAATGCCATTGAAAATAATAGGCTGCCTAGGACTTGGAAGCGTCGGGATGTTAGATTTTCCTATGAGTCAGATAGATGGTGTCATGGCATCTCACGTATAGTGACATTACATCTCGGCATGTACAAGCAGGTCTGCTTGAACATATACAAACACGTCAGAACACTGATCACGGACATGAAAATTTGCTTTTTCGCTTGTGTACTCTTGTGATTAGAACACATGCACATGAAAACACTTCACTAGAGGAAACATATCGTGCCTTCTTTGAATTTTCATTTTTTTTGTTTTCTAGTAAGAAATTATGATCCCCTTGTGTGGTTATATGTGTCATAGGGTACATGCAATATATTAATTTCAAGAACTTGAACAAGGCAAATTTTGTAATTAGTAAATGATATTTACAAAAAAGTAGCAGCAGGAAGTACAACCTAACTTTTTAAGGTCCAAAAAGGCCATCAACATAATTATAATACACTTATATTTTCTTTTACAAAATAGCAATCATGACATACATCCTTGCTACAATAACTTAGATCGAATATTCAACCACAATAGCGATGAATTAAATATAATAAACTATGACCAAATTTCTGAAACAAGTAAAGAAAACAATATGTAATATGACCGTAGGAAGGAAATCTAGCCATTTAAATGTGCAGGTTATCCAGTTATTAGTTTACAATGGATGGAAACAAGCACTAGGGACAACATTACAAAATCACAATTTCCAAGAAACCATAGATAATATATTTCTTTATGAAGACCCACCTCCATCACAACTACGATTCCACCCTAAAAATTAGATGATTTTGATTTTTAAGAGCTCTTCTTCCTGTCTTTTTTCTCCTCTCTATGTAAAGGGTTATGAATAAAAAATTCCTACAAAAATAGCTCTCATCTTTCACAAGAAAGACGTGGTGTGCTTGCATCACAATACCATTCCAACAATAGAGGTCCATGATGCCACGATACCACACACCTTTGGACAAAAATATCTTCCAACAAAGGTGGCAATGTGTATCAAATTCCATATTGAGCGATCTACATGCATGATCATGAGGATAATTTCATTGCCGCTAATAATTTTTCCACTAGTGATGGTTTCAAAACTAGGAGCCAAGCCAAGAAATTGTATTTGGACTCGGCCTCTCCTTGCCAAATCAATTTTAGCCTCAAATTGTGTCAATACACCCGTGGATTTGATCTTGTAAACCGGGATTTCCAAGTAAATGCTATTCTCTAGTAGGCATCACCCAATGGTTCAAACTTCTTTCCCTATACCTCTTAGTCCTAGCATGTAACGACTACCATGGAATAGAGGCGAGGAGGCCAAGGAGTAGACTGACATCACAATACGGGGTGCAATATAAGTTTGCAAGAACTTGCTATGGTTTTCACGGAATAATTTGTTGCAGAATTCACCTATATACATGGATGCGCAAAAATACTACCTTATGAGGTTTGGAGACTCTATTTTGTACCATGTTTTGACCTCGTGCGTTTATTGTTTTAGCAAAATACCATGCCAATTGTGTTATTATGTTGCATTGCAATATAATTGCACCTATTGATACAAATCTTAATGTACTTACTACAATATAAAAATTCTCACAACTTACTATAACACCACCGTTAGTGCATAATAAAGATATACACCGTTTACATGTCAAAATAGCTAAGTGGCCTAGGAAATTGCATTGAATTTTTTGGTTATGATTTTTACTCTGGTCAACTTAAAATTGAGGCAATGTGCTTGATGAGTGGAATTTTATTCACTTTTTAAGCATACTATATGTTTATAAAACCACTCATGTCATGCTCCATCTAGTTATTATAATTCCTTTTATACATGATTACTTGTTTCTACTCATTTTCATACGAGTGTTGCACAACTATTAGTTTTTTTGTTAGGATTTAATTACGTTTCCTTGTCTTTGATGTGTGTAGGTGCATTGAGGATTTATGGACAAAGCAAGATGAAAGGGGCTGAGTGGATGCAATATGCACGAGCTATGGGCATCTCATTGGCCATATGAAGAGTGAGAAAAGTGATATTTTTCTAACAACACAAAATAAATATCCAAGGCCATGGTTTCATAGCTCTCATCCATATGAATCCAATGATCCCAAAAACACCTCAATCGGAGTTAGAATGAAGAAACGTAGACCAAAATACTACATGATCAGATGTTTTAATGGGAATCGGTACGGCGGGGATGGCCATACCGTGCCACTGCCTTGGCTATGGACCATCAAAAAGAACTGTCTTTGTGAAGGTGCGAATGTGCATATTTGCCATGGATCATCCCAGAACCACCCCGCGACCTACAGAATTCCTATTTAAAGAGGGAGAACCCTAGCCTCCAAGAGAGTCGCGAGACAACCGTCCATGGCGGAGCCCTACCGCTATCATCACTCCATCATCATATCTCCATCAACACCTACACACCATCCTAGGAAGAGGAGAATAAGGCTTGGGATAAGGAGGCAACGACATCAATCCCCATCCCCATCATCATCATCTACGCGCTCGTCATCGATTCCTCCATCCATCACATTGTAATCCCAAACTATTGTGGATCCCTACATGTATCACTTGATTCATTCATCCATGCTTATTCATATGATGTCCTATGCCCCTATGCCTGAGTAGTTTAGTGGGGATATGGATGTACCCTAGCACCACCATGAACCAAAATAAAGATTCTTTTGTGTCTCTATCTTATTTATGTATGTGTTAAATTCTCTCTCTTGATATTATGTGAATGTCAACTACGTAATATTTGCCCTTTGGGACTTGAGAGGGAATTACCGTTGTCATGTGGATGGTACTTTGAAGAAATGAAGTGACATGTAACATCAGCTTATCATTCATGTGTTCAACCGGGATAAGAGGGGACTCGCAAAGCTTATGACCATGACCATAGGGTTGGCCCTAAATTTCTAGTGGACCAGGGTGTATAGCTACTGATTAGTTTTGTGGTTGTGAAGAGTGAAATAGAAGATGGTGTATGTGATCATCTTATTTGGAGCTCCTCTCATACATACATAAATAAAGAAGGCCATAAATATATCCTAATCATATTCTATTCTAATGCTAGTGGTAATTCCAAATTCCCCTTTACGCCTTTATATTGCTCTTGTTAACTCCCAATTTTAGTTACTTTGTCATTTATTAGTTCTTTGCCTTTAGATACTTTAGACCTCTCTCAATTATTACTATCGTACTAACTTATAGTATAGACTATTTTCAAAACACGATTTGGGTGTGCATGTGGCTACCCCTGACAACGGAGTTGCGGGGTTGCATTATTTCCATTTTGCAAAGCTTTTAGGGGAAAAACTTTTAATAAATATTTGATGCTATAAATACTGCAATAACCCTATTGTTGGTGCAGAAACCTAGTCATCAATGTTGCATTAGAAACTGCCTATTTAACCGTGAGAATCGATATGAAATATAATAATTATTCACAAGCCCACCATCCCGCGCGCCCGAGCCGAGCAAGGAGTAGAACTCTGTTGTTGCTAGCGTATATGATGCACACAAATTTTGTACCTAGTTAGAATTTCATTACAATATTGTCGAAATCTAGAGATTCACTAAATTGGAATCATCATCTTATTCCATCTTTCTAGTGATCCGGGTTTGTACACGAAGTAGCATTAACATGATGGTTAGCTAGAGATGGACCCAGCGAGCATATTCCATCTTTCTAGCAGACTTGTTGAACTTAGTACTATGAAACTTCAACTAAGCATGGCTTTCATACTACCCATTCTTTTTATCCCACTAAGATGGATTGGCCACAAGCAGACACTCATGTTGGATAGATTAGTAGAATAGAATAGAGAGTGGTCAAGAGTATGTAGATTATGGTGTAAACAATTAAGGGGGTAGAATATTTCTACAATTTTCCATACTAACTATAAAACTGAAATCTTTTTATACAAAAAATGAAATAGAGCATAACCACTACAAGCAATAAAAAGAAAAATAACAAGTTAGTACGCTATACTACACATTTATGCACATGAACCAAAGAGAAAAAAACTAGGTTGGGAGTAACTCCAATGTCGAAATAAATGTTCTAATATGTCGAGGCGGCCTAGCTAGCTTCCCACATTACACCAATAGTTAGTAGTAATAGACATTAATAAGTGGACCAAAGTGAACACAAATGCCTAGTCATATGCGTCAATTTAACCGTGTGAGAGTTTCTGATTTGGAGTCTACATGGACAAATTAAATAAGGAAAATGACCGAGACAATTGGAATTCGACTTTCTGTCAGTTGAATATCTACCGGATGAGAAACCATATTGAAAAAGAAACCGTCACTATTAGCTTCCATAGCCAGAGGTACCGACCCCCACCACACGACTCGCGCATTTTCTCAAAACTCATGCCTCAAAGAATACAAGAATTACCATGGTTACCCATAGCTGATGGGTTTGTTTTCTTTTACGACTAAAAAAATTCATAACTTATTTTTGGCAGTTTGTTAGACTCAATTTTCTTGCTTGGGGAAGCCCATTGACGGAAGGGACGGTAACCCCACTTGCGAGTAGAAGGGCTAGATTATTACTCCCTCCATTCAGAAATAAGTGACTTAAATTTTCTAATTTCGTATGTATCTAAACATGTTTTAGTGTATAGATACATATAAATCTAGACAATACCAAATCCCTTATTTTTTGATGGAGAAAGTATATGCGTAGAGGTTTTAGGTAGACACGATGTGGTGTGGCGGTCGCAATAGCACCGCTGGAAATGAAACTATCCTCGCTCCTCATGGCCGTTGTGGGTTCCAGCGTCCCAGCAAGGCCAACTTAACATTCGGCTCTCTGAATCTGGTGAGACTTCACTTTCTCCCCATATTTTTGCAGAGAGCTTTCACTTTCTACCGGCTCTGGAGTCAATTTCCTTCTTGCTAGGCTAAATACGAGCAGTTTTCTATCTTTTTTTTAACGCGGATAAGAGCAGTTTTGTGCTTTTGTACCTGCTTTCGTGCCACGCGCCGGAGAGTTGACTGAATCTTAAAAAGACCCAGCCGTTCTGCACCCCCGCCCTGAACGCTGGACGTTCAGAAGCTTTTTTTTTTGAGGGACTGGACGTTCAGAAGCTGGCTTCATTACTCGTATAAAAAACGCAAAGAAAGACCAAGTGTGGTTTTACATTTTGCTATGAAAAATATATATAGTGCACAGATATGACAAGCAAACCCATGGATTTCGGTAAAATTATAACACCCTCATTCGCGGTCAGTATTTACTATAACCTTAGAAATGTACATTACGTTATTGTACCTTATTGTATTGTACATATTTTTTATATTTTCCGGTTGGGAGATTATATTATATTTTACTACAAAATTTCACAGGTGCAGGTACCTTTATATCTTTTACATACTTAATATTTTCAAAACTTATGGACGTAATTTTCAGTAAGTTACTATTATCAATATAGGACGATAATATGATCCTTGTGCATGAAGGTACATGTTCCGGATGCAAAGGCTTTGATGAACATATGGTCATCTAAAGAAAGGAGCTGATTTTTGAATTTTGAATTGATACAATCAATAGATGCCACTGAGCTTCTATGAAGGAGGGGATGCTCGGAGTAGTAGTATATCTAGTATGAAAGCCATGTGCTCCTCATGAGGGATTTAAAATGCACGGAAGCCGCATGGTTGTTGCATCATATGATATCAAAAGTTAATGTTGATACTCCTATTTGTATGTGAGAATAGATGCAATATGGTCATATTTACAAAAGGGTCGCCCACGCACATGAGCCCGATGAGGACTAGAGCTCAGTTGTTGCTACTATATCGTATTCTACACGCATTTTGTTCTTAGTTAGAACTGCTTTAGAAATAATTTTGGAAGCTATAGGAATTCTAGGATTTGGATGCATCAAGATGTGCCACTGCGCTGATCTTGGCATGTACACCATGTAACATCATCATGGTGGTTAGCTAAATAGGGGCCGCCCCTCAACTGTTTACCATTGAGGTAGCCAGCAAGATTAACCTAGTAGGATGAAACCACAAGTCAGCATGGATTACATGCTCTTCACTCATCTTTACCACATTCATACGTGTTGGCAAGAAGCGGGTGACCTGAATGGAGTGTGATGGCTTGATTAGTAGAATACAATGCAGAGTCATCGAAATTATGTTGATTCTAGGGTAGACAATTAGAAGGATTGATATTTAGGTATGCCTACTGATGTGGGGAGTTCTAGATATGGGACTTCTAAATATTTGAGGGATCTTGTGTGGAATAAGGTGAAGAGTTGGACGGGGAGAAAATATTGTCCGCAGGAGGCAAGGATATTTTAATCAAATCCGTGACCCAATCAATTCATGTGTTCTCCATGGCGTGTTTTAAGTTACCCAAAGGCCTTTGTGAAAATATGAGCTCAATAATTAGGCAATTTTTGTGGGAATGCAAATATGGAAAGAGAAAAGCCAGTTGGGTATCATGGGAAGTTACGACTAGACCGAAGTACTAGATGGGCCCAGCGCGCTCTGCCGCGCCATCTCCTACTAATGGCGTTTAAGGTTTGTGAGAGGGGTGATGTTTGCTAGAGTCTTTGTGGTTTTGTTTCTCTTTTGCCATGTCATGGGCTTGTTCACAATACACTGCACAAAAATTAACCCACCGCCAGGTAGAGGCGAACGGAATGCCCACATAAAGCAACCCATGACCATATTGGGCGGTAGCAAAAAGGAAACACACAAGCAAGTATGCCCGGGCAGCAGGATACAGCTCGAGTAACCACAGGGTTCCAATCACGCCAGAAGCACACTCGAGGATAGGAGAGAGGCTTGCTAGCCAGATAAGTATATATCGAATTTAGAGATAAGAAGGGCGAAAGAGAAAGGGACACCGATGTAAGGTTGGGGTGGAGACAGCACAACCGAAAATTGCGGCTATGAAGTTAGCATCCTCATATGAAACATCTTAAAAACTGACGCCTAACGAAATCATTGGATTTTTACATGCCACACCTGGTACCAACTTACCTAAAAAAATGACACTCTAAATGCAGAATACCACTAAGAATAGGCACCGATATTGCATCTATGGACAGAACATGTGCGTAAGCAACTTCATATTACTTTTTCTAACCCACCTACATCTTGTATTAAAATCATCTAGGAGTAGAAACTAAGTGTTGGCACGCACAAAACGTTTGTTTAGTTCTCTGAAACAAGTTCAAACTAAAATGGTTCCTATTATATTATGAAACAGAACTGCTATGGAATGAGTGAAGCCAAGGAAAATAGATAGAGGTCCACCAGTTGTCATTGAACCTAAAGCATTATTATGGTTTAAATGAATATTGGTCTAATAGAAATTGGGAAGTATTTTGTGATCGTTCTAAAGAAAATCAGTCAACAATTAAATCATGCATCTTAGTCATTCATAAATCCACTAACAACTGGACAGGAAATAAGGAAAGGTGTACAAAACATGTACCTCTATGTTCTCAACTCCTTTTATTTACTATGCAAGCTAAAAAAGAGAAACCTACAAAGGCCAGGCATTCAAAAGTCCACAAATGAACTGAAAGCAACATCGACAGGGGATGAAATATGTACACATCATGCACCTGTGAGTTTGGACATTCCCCGATATCATTCGCAAGCTAACATTGAGAAACCTCCAAACAAAGGATTTTTTCCAAGAGTTAGAGAGAAAAACACACTTCCACCTATGAAGAAATGTTCCAAAGGTTTTGTCTTATGTATGGTGTATCATGTATTACATTACACACATATAACAATTGCAGGTAGCGCTCTAGAAATATGTACCGAACATGATTGTCTCAGTGAATCATGGTCAAGCATGACTTAACAATTCCCATGTTCAATAAAATTTGACTGTATTTCATTTAGTGCATGTATAAAACAATCAAACGTGTCTCTGTATAAGGAGTAAAATTATTGGAGTATATACATTTAACGGTATAAACTGTCACTTCCATGTACATAAAAAAATGTGTAATCAGACATTATAGAATTAGCACCATCTCTGCCGTGAGGAGAAGAGACGGTGCCAATCCTCCCTCGGCCATGCGGCACTGCCAATCCAAATTGCAGTATACGGCAATAAAGAAGTTCTGAATCACCAATCAATATAATAGCTCATGCACGTATGCTGCACAAAAGAAAAAAAAATGCCAGCTAAAAACAAACACTAACTTATTTAGACAGAACGTACTATAACTTCATGATGCATAAAAATTGTCGCAGTCATCTTGCCGACATTTCACTTTAAGATGAAATTTAGGAACAAACATGAAAGATAATACAATGGCTCTCAACAGAAAGTACATGTGGCATGTCGAGATACATGAAAGTCTACATATTTCCTCATATTTCAGTGGGTTAATTATTGGTGTCTAGCTCAGAAATATCAATTAATACAAACTGATTAGATTAGCATATTTAAATCAAAATTCTGAAGGATTAACACATGTCTACAAACTGATTGCAATTAATTAAGTTTAGCACACAACCGAAGGAGTAAACCAACCTAGTGGGGAAAAAATAGGAACATGTGGTGCACCCTCCTTGGTCTGATCTTGTCATGCAGGGGCGTTGACTGCCTGTAGTCTGTACATGAGCGCCATAGAGGGATGGGAAGGGGATTACTCACCTGGTACAGTACTGCATCGCCGCTCCAAGTGGGGGTGGCATCCCGACTCTAGTCGTAGTCTCCTGCGGAGTCGCGGTGGCAGCACGGAGCATCACCGGCACAAAGGCCAGCGCCAAGGTCGAATCATCCTCGAGCCTCGTGTGTGCCTAGCTGAGACGGCGCCAACAAAGGAGAGAAAGCAAGGATCTGAAGAGCCACCATCTTTCCTATCTCCCACGGTTCTTCCCTCATTGAGCTGTAGTATGGAATCACAACTCAGCATGGCTTACATGCTCCTCACTCATTATATTTTTATCACATTCGAAGCGGTGAGATCTGAATGGAGTGTGCTGGCTTGGCTAGTAGAATACAATGCAGTGTCATCGAAATTATGTTGATTCTAGGCTAGACAATTAGAAGGGGAGAATTTTCTACAATTTATCACCTATTCATAAACTAATGGCCTTTATACAAAAATCTAACCCTACCATAGGCACCACGGGAATAATATGAAAAAAAAAGACAAGCTACACTAACCACTTACGCACAAGAACCAGAGAGAAAAACCTAGAGAAATCACTGAAACATCAGAATAGGTTGCCAATATGTGGGGACATATCAAACGTTATTTGTAGACAGTATACTTGGACCAAAGTGAACCCGAATGACAAGTTATTGGCGTCAACTTCACTATTTGGCGGTTCTTGGACTAAAGTAAACCACTAGCCAAGCTAAAGGACACTGAATGCATTTTACTCTTGTAAAAATGTAAGCATGTGGATCGTAAAACGATATCCGATACACATGGTGATGGTGTACCCTATAACTAAAAGTGAGCATGCTACCCTAATGATAAAAAGAAAAGATGCGGGGAATTTCGCATTAGGGTGGTAACTCGCCTACGGAAGCTCGCCCATGAATGCCCGCATGTATTTACTACAGCTTCAAACATACATTACTTTACTGTAGCTTAGAGTATATTAACCTATTTTTTAGTTTTTCCTGTTTTAGAAATCATTATATTGTAATAAGAAACTAGCATGGTGGCCCTCGCAAATGCGAGGGCATCTTCTTCAATGGTCTGGAAAATAAATTCACATTTTATATTAAGTGATTTCAAGTAATATGGATTTTAATCATCATAATTTTTTGCTAATAAACGTCATATCTGACTTATTGCACATGAGATATTGATTCGTTGCAGAGGCCTAGTGCATATCTTCTTGATATTAAAATAATACCCTTTATAAAAAATACCCCCTATGATTTTCCTAATAAACAATAGATTTAATAATACTTTATTTAGAAACTATTTGAAAGTCATCAATTTATGGTGACATCATAGTACATTGAATTGAAATTTCAACTCTGAGTTGTCATGACCACCTAGATCACTCCAAGTGGCAAAGTCTATTTTCATAATGAAATAAAATAAAGATAATTCATACTTGTTGGAAGCAAAAAAAAAGTTAGATCATCTAAGTAGTAATAACATTTATTTTAGTTGTGTAAATCTTGAACTTCTCATTCACTTCATTAGACATGAGTCTCAAAAATTCTTTGTTTAATGTAAACATAGAAATGCTATTTCCTATTTGTGTATCATTATGCAAATCAATAAAAATATTAAGACCTTTTACTACAAGATTTCTAATATTTTGGTACAAAATGTTATTATTATATGTTTTATTTACCTATACTTGTTACCCTCAACCTAAAATAAGCACATTTTACTCTCTCGCACACATTACTTGTAGCATCGTGTAATATGAATACATTGTAACTTAAACTACCATGAAATGTAATATGCAATTACATTGACACATCCTTTTCTATTTTAAAAAGGATTAGTAATATTTAATATCAACTAAAAAGATTTGTATGTCCATATGCTAGGAACACGTGATAAAATATATTGTCACATATTTGTACTCAAATATTTGTGTTTAAAATCGAGGTGAACTATCTCGATAAGAAACACATCTAACAATCTGACTCAACAATAACTTTAAAATTCCTGTAAATAAAAGGGAAATATATTCTATGGTATAGGGAGAAAATATAATTAGTGACATTGTTATGGGAATTTTTAATTGGTCACAATATATTCCATTTGTTCATAATACATGGCATCCAAAATGGATCGGTCACATAATTTCACCCTGACTATTATTATTATATATACTTCGTGCTAGAATTATTTTTTCTTTACGAATTCGTGCATGCACACTCGGATTGAGCGATTTAAAAAAGAAATACTCCCTCCATTCCAAGTTATTTGACACAGATTTGGTGAATATAGGTCTTAAGAAATTTTATTTTTAAATTTACATCAAGTAATTTAGATCGGAGTAATAGTTTTGGAAACTCTCTACACGATTCACTATTTGTAGTCTAGATGGTAATGTACCCCATCCTTGCTTTTTCTTCCAATAAACATGTGTGTAATTCCTTTATAACAGTCAAAATGCACCACACATCACATTTTCTACCGGTCATAGTTTGAAGATCGGTTCCATAAGCATATGAGACGCACACCTTCCTGTATTTGGCAGGGACACCCTTTTAACATTTTTCTGGCATGGACTGTACCCAAGAAAATCGTCTGGACACATATACCTACGTGACTTGTGGTTTGGACTCGACGTGTGTTGGAGCCCACATCTTTGTAAGAATTACTTGTGAGGTTATGTGTAATACGTGCTAGAAACACGTAGTGCACTAAATGAAACATGTGTCTCATAATTGTTACGTAAGTTTTATGGTCGTGATCTTAAGTCCAATTAAAAAATTTAGATCTAACCATCAAAATAGTTTTGATGATGTGGCTTAACCCGATGACTCTACTTTAGTTTTTCATTTGTGTAGAATGTCGTTTACTGTTATATTATATATTTCCTATTTAAATATGTTTGTGTGCTATACTGGTATTCAATCAATTTTTTCTACTCACTTGGTCAAATGTACTTTTGTTATGCAACATGACTCCCTGACCTGGACAACATAGTTCAAGACTCTTAATTAGTCCTCGGGTTCGTTGCACTATTGGAATGACATGTGATATTATGTTGACATTTTAACACCAAAAGAAATACATTGTAAGATTTTTCAAAGACTTCTTTGGTACAAACAAAATAATATCCTCTTGAACAATTCATAAGAATTAGGATTGTACGCTTTTTATGTGCTTTTAGTAAAATTGCCATGATATGTGGATACTAAATATGAAGCATGTGAATCAATTCGCGAGACAACGGTAACTTTTAAGGATAGAGATAACAATCCAACATGCCTGGTTCCATCCTCTTAAAAATCTTGGGTTGTATACTATTTCCTGCATAAAATTTTAGGTTCGAAATATTCTTTTAATCGTTCTCGAGAATTATGCTAATTTAGCCCCTCATGTGTCATTAGGGAGACTATATTTTCAGTGTGAGCACGACACCGGTGGTATCTGAGTCTCCATAGTAAATGAGTATGGTATGGTTGTGTAGTCTTGAATATATTAATGGCCAGCTTGGTCGATCGAGGGACAACAATTCACCAATTTGCACAAAGCTGCAGTCCCGTAGGGTTTCCTTGTGCTGATCACGTGATTTTTTTTGCAAATCCTGTTGATCACGACCGAGTTATGCCTACCTAAGTTTTTTTTGTTCACAACCACCAAGCTTCCAGTAAGATTTTTGTTTCCAACTACCATACCGGGTGCAAGTTTTAGATGGAAAGTACATTTTGAAGTCAGAATATTTAATTACAGGAGTCCACGTGACATACACTTCAAACATATATTGTGTCGAAATAGGTTACGTAATTAATACCGTCCTATCAAATCCTAACCGTAAATTTTAGATCTAACCATCTAGATAATTTTGATGATGTGGATCAACGTAGCTCCTCAAAAAACACCCTTATATTACTTTTAGTATATAATAGATAGATTGGGTTAATTACATAGATGCCACTCCAAGTTCGGCTATTTGAGAAACGCCACTGCAATTTTTATTTTTAGAAAAACGCCACTACAATTTTGAGTACTTTCGATAGATGCCATTTCATGCATTTAAGCCCATATACTGGCCAAAATATACACTCATGTTCCATCGTATGTATGCATACATGTTGGGATCCACCAAAATTAGGCTTAGACAAGAGAAACCATGCGATAAAATTATATCCGATTATAATTGGAGAAGTAAAAATATATCTCACATAGCTCCAAGCTAATTTGATAATAAATACATACAATATGCATAGAGGAACATTAAATGTCCATCACAAAATAATTTTCTAATCATGTATACATAAACCATAAATCTAATTACCGGAGTGAGGAGGAACAAAGGTATTTTTTGGATCTAGGTTGGGCTAGTACTCTGGGCGTAGGGAGGAAGAAAGGTATTTTTTTAGATCGGTTGTGTCGGTCCAATACTTGCCTGATTTTGGTGGGCCCTATCATCTAGACATACATACAAAAAATACTTATGTATATTGGCTAGTATATGGGGTTAAATACATGCAATGGCATCTATCAAATGTACACATAATTGCAATGACGTTTTTCTAAAGATGAAAGTCGCAGTAGCGTTTCTCAAATAGCAAAAAATTGAGTGGTATCTATCTAATAAACCCTAAGAAATTTGACAGCTGCAAGTGCCAATATATTTTTTATGAAATTGATTTTCCAATACTATATCGAAAATTATGGACGTAATTTTTTAGTAAGTTTTACTATCTCTTTATAACATGATCACACAATCCTACTACTGCCGGAAAGTTCATGTTCAGGTTGCAAAGGCTTTGTTGAAATATATGGTCATCCAAAAAAAAGAATTTGATACCTGATTTCTTTATGCAATCAATATATTTATAGGGGAGCTTCTATGAAGGAGGGGACACTTAAAGTACTATATATGAAAACCATGTGCTCAGTCATGATGGGATTAAAATGCATGGAAGCTGCATGGTTGTTGCATCACATGCTGGTATCAAAATTTAATGTTATGATACTCCTATTTAAATGTGAGAATATAAAATTCATATTTACAATAGAGTCATCACATATACATGAGCCAAGCAAGGAGTAGGGCTCGGCTGTTGCTAGTGTCCACACACATCGTTCTTAGTTAGAATTTCATTGCAATTTTTTGAAATCTATGGGCATAATAGGATTTGGAAGCATCAGGATCCATCACTATGTTGACCAATGTTTGCACACGATGTAACATGAACAAAGTAGTTAGCTAGAGATGGACTGCCCCTCAAGCATTCACAGTTGAGTTAGCCTTCACACAAAGCTTAGTACTAACAAGATGGGCACGCGTGCTTGAGGGCGCTGTCTACCACCCGTCGTTGCATATCCGTGCAGGATGGCGTGGTCGTTTTGGTCACGCGTTACAGTACAATTTACACCAACTTTGGGCTCTCACTTTTATTGCTGCACTTCTCGTTAGGATACCTATACATAGTTCCTTCCATAACTGAATTGCAGTTATACTCATAGTAGGACATGAACCACAATCTTTGGTTAGGCTAGATACAATCGATCACAATCTTGCTTCTAGACCTCTTCCCCTGCAAAACAAAGTTAGCATCCAGAGCACACATGGCTGACCAAGCAGGAATAAACTATGCGCTTACAGTGGTGACATGCAGATTCATGGCATAAAGATCTTCCACGCTGACGACTTGGATCTCACTGGACTCAAACCGCGTCCCTTTCCACAATAAACTCAACTGGATGAATAGTAAAATTTGGAAAATGAAAATACCCCTTAAGACGAAGATATTCGCATGATATCTACGTAAATGTGTAATCATTACTAAAGATAATCTTGTAAAGAGGAATTGGCATGGAAGTACACAATGCGTTTTTTGTCACCATGATGAGACAATTCGTCATTTATTTTTTCACTATAAATTTTCTCATTCTATATGATCATTCACCTAAATAGCTTCTGATTTATCTCCTTCATGTTCAGTAACCAATGTTTTTGGTAATTAGTTGCATGGAGTTGATGGAAAATACATGATTTTATTTAGAGTAGGAGCGCTTGCCATTATTTGGTCGTTATGACTTTGTAGAAATGATAAGATTTTTAATAACATTGTGTCTTCTCCCTGTAGGTTATTTATTAAGCTACGGCTATCCTCCGATCATGGACCGTTCTCCAACGTATGGAGTTTCACGACTTTTTGAAGGGGTGTACGCGTTTGAAGGACACGGCGAGGGATATTTCCCCTACATGGATGGCCATGTGATTTGCGCATTGATCTGCCATAGTTGAGGCCTTTTGTTTTTAGTTGAGACTTTGTAATGTTACTATGCTTTCTTTTTTCTATGGTTGTGTGGTTTGTGCGGCTATGTGCATCTTGGTTATGTAGAGACCGAGTGTAAACATTGCTATAAGTAATAAAAACGCAATTTTCCAAAAAAACTGGATGAACAGACCATACCATTACCAGCCTCTGTAAGACCAGGTGATATTTCTGAAAGCAACCTATTAACCCTTGGCAAGACATGAAAGAAACATTTATAAAACATATGTTTTGAATATAAAAAAACATAGTTGAAACATCGTGAACACTTTTTTTGTTAGGGGGGATGGATTATAGATCTTGAAATAGACTTCTAGGTACTGCAAAACCACTGCAGGACGCGCGCGCTACGCCGAGGGCAAAAAGCCGTCGGCGTAGGCCAAAATTCCCTCGGCGTATGGTACGCCGATGGCTGCCCTCGGCGTAGCCTCCTCGGCAAAGGTCTCCCTCGGCGGAGTATACACAGATCGTCGGCGTATTGAAATGCCTTCGGCGTAGCGGCCGTCGGCATAGCCTGTCGGCAGGTTGCAAAAACATTTTTTTTAATTTTTTAATTTTTATTTTTTCTTAATTTTTTAATCTTTGAATTGGTTGACTCGTTACTCTCTCACTTTGAACATTTTTAACACTAATTACACTTAATATTTGATTAAATTGTAGTCTTGGTCAAACTTTTCGTCCGGTCACCCATCCTAATACTACTTCAGCTCCTGCACGCTTAACTTTCTCATTTCTTAAGAATCTGTTTTCGCAAATTAATTCATACATTGTTATCAATACTATGATATCAATCCTATTAACTCTTATATCATCGTGTCACGTGTTTGTATTTTTTGAAATTACAAACAATTATTTAATTAAACATTAATGAATAAGTAAAAATATTATTGAGTTCAAATAAAAATATAATAATTTTACTTTTTTATATTTTTCTATTTAATATGGAATAATTAATATCTTTAAATCTGTAAATCGGAATTCGACAAATAATATGTCTAAATTGATTAAAAAATGAGAGGAATCCAAATATGATATTTATATCAACTAATCATAAACCGCTCGCTTTTGAATTTGCTATTTGGTGGTTGCTTCAGAAAATCTCCCTTTTTGCGCTCGGAAAATGAAAAATGGCTTTTTGGTGCAATAAAAAGGAAAACTTGCATTGGATCTTTGATAAAATACCATATTGTGAACTTAAAAATGATTTTTATAAAAAAACATGAGCATCGGATCATGTACTTGTAGTTCATACCTGACCCACTTCTTATCGATTTGACATGAATTTATATTCCTCCTGCAACATTGTTCGTCATCCCATGATGCACGTGTATGCACAATATGGACACATTATCACAAACTATGCCTTGATTCTAGCTATAATATTGATCATTTTGGTCCGAAAGTCAAGAAACCTCGAATGAGATAGGTCATTTTGTGAATGTTTTTTGAGACATAATCAATATACTAAGTTTGATATTTTTTCTTCTAACTATGTCACATAATATGACACCACGCGAAGTTTTCTCATTGTTTCGATCGTTTTTAAATTTTTTATGCCCGTTTTAAACTATCGTCAAACTTTGTCGAACGACGGGCATGAAGATTCTTAGCTCGGGGCCGAGCCTCGCTAAACTTGCATTGGATCTTTGATAAAATAGCATATTGTGAACCTAAAAATGATTTTTGTAAGAAACTTGACCATCGGATCATGTACCTGTAGTTTATATCTGACCCACTTCCTACCGATTCGGCATGAATTTGTCTTTTTCATCAGAGGTGGACGGAAAGGTTTCAGATCCTCCTGTTGGACATTGTCTATATAAGGTGGTCTAGTATTTTTGTAAAATGTGATGGTAGTATTTTGAATTAGCCATTTGGTGGTTGCTTCACAAAACCGTCCGTTTTTATGCTCGGTAAATGGAAAATGCCTTTTTGGTGCAACAAAAAGAAAACTTCCTCCTGCAACATTGTTCTTCATCCCATGATGCACATGTATGCATAATATGGGGACATTATCACAAACTATGTTTTAATTCTAGCCATAATATTGGTCATTTGACCCGAAAGCCAAGAAACCTCGAATGAGATAGGTCATTTTGTGAAGGTTTTTTGAGACATAATCAATATATCAAGTTTGATATTTTTCTTCTAACTATGTCACATAATATAACACCACGTGAAGATTTCGCATTGTTTCGATCGTTTTTGAATTTTTTATGCCCGTTTTAAACTATATATAATATTTTATGTTTCACTTAATTTTTATTTACAAATGTGTAATATTTGAGTGTAGATAGATAGATCTTATTTTTCTGCAAATTTTAATATATTATTTGTATTTTTCCGAATTAGAATGATTTAGTTATAATTTTCAAAGTTTAATAAGTAAAATAAAAAATAGCTACGCCGAGGGCAGCCGTCGGCGTATGCTATGCCGAGGACAGCCGTCGGCGTAGAATAGGATATGCCGATGGTAATTTTATGCCGAAGGCTGCTTGACGGGGCTGGTCTGGATGATGGCTACGCTGATGGCCCTGACATTTGGCCGTCGGCGTAACTTTTCATTCCTGTAGTGAACACGCTATAACATATGATACATCTGCTTTTTATCAAAGGACTACCGGAGTTTATTTTTCGTCTGCCGTATTTATGGGGGATCATGCATGTGTCGTGTAGCTTCTCTTAGTCGAATCAACTGAACTCCTTTTCATGGGCTTCATTTGATAAATGGTGATCCTCTAAATTAAAAAACGAATCGAGCACTTTTAGTCTTAGCGCAACCATGGTCCAGTTAGCTTGCTGTGCAGCCCAGAGTCCCGCCGCCCAAACACGAAACGGCCCAACTTGGGTCCAGAACAGTGCAGAATTTCGCTGGATTCCTCTGGTGCTGAACCAGGTCCTTCCATGGCCCCTCCCGATCCTTCTGGACGCGACTACGCGGCAGCGCACCGTCCCTCCTCAGGCAGCATCTCGAACCTTCGCTTCTTCTCCTTTATTACAACCCCCTCTTCCTCGCCCCAGCCCGCACCGCATCATCAGAATCCAACGAGCTCTCGAAGTCGAGCGAGTCCACTGACCCACCCAGCCACGCACAGCGAGAGGAATCTGTCGAGGACGAGCAAGAAGCCATGGCGGAGCTGCTGTTCGCCCCCGCCGTGACCGGCCTCCTCCACCTGCCGGAAGTCCTGGAACGCCTAGCCTCCGCGGACGCCGACCACCGCGACCACGCCCACGCCCACCACGGCGCGCACGGGCATGGGCAGGGACAGCCGCGCGCGCACGGCGGTGGCGCGCCCGTGGACATCGTGGAGACCCCCGGCGAGTACGCCTTCCTGCTCGACGTCCCCGGCCTCTCCAAGTCCGACATCCAGGTATGTACACATTCTCCCAATTTTCCCCATTTCTTGGACTGAAATTGACGGTGGACGGATGAAACTGACATTGGGCGTGGAATGTGCAGGTGACTCTGGAGGAGGACAGCGTGCTGGTGATTAAGAGCGCCCACGTCAACGGCAGCAGCAACGGGAACGGGGACGGCAACGGCGCGGGGAAGCGGAAGCGGGACGAGGAGGAGGGGGACTGCAAGTACATCCGGCTGGAGCGGCGCGCGTGGCCGCGCTCGTTCGTGCGCAAGTTCCGGCTGCCGGAGGACGCGGACGCGGGCGGCGTCACCGCGCGCTGCGAGAACGGCGTGCTCACGGTCACCGTCAAGAAGCAGCCGCCGGCCGAGAAGAAGCCCAAGTCCGTCCAGGTCGCCATCGCGTGATGCTCTGATCTTGCTACCGAGCATCTGGGTACCAGCGTCGTCGTCGTCCTCGTCAGCGTAGCGGTAGTTCAGTCCGTGTGGCAGTTCGAGTCTGGTAGTGGTAGGAGGTTCTGTTCTGGTCCTCTGTTCTTGTTCAGGCTGGAGGCTGCTAGTGTGCTATCGATCTGTGGCTGTCTTTACTGTGAATGTAGCTGTGGAATGAATCTATGGAAGCACGAATCACTCGTATGGTCTCTCTCTGTCTGTATCTTGTTTGCGCTTGTTCGTGCTGTGTAACTAACCGGACGAACAGCAGCCAATGTAGGACGCGATTGCTTGCCAACAAAAGTTTCAGAGTCTTTATGGAATTGGACCATTTGGTCCTCTTCCATGAGTGTAGCTATGGAAGCACGAAAATCAGTCGTATGGCATCTCTGACTGTATTTTACTTCCTCTTCTTCAGAGTGTGAAATCCCGTGTTACCATTTCAATGGACTGAAAACCCGGCAGTTTTCTTCTAGGCCCATCCCGATGGCCCAGCTTAGAAGGCCACGATGTATTGGCAACAGTGCCCGCTCGCCGCTTCTGCACATAGGAACGCCGCAGAAAGAAGTCCAGATCACCCCCATAATACTTATGTTTCGGTCGATAGCCTTCCTTAACTATGGAATGGACCACTTAACCCCCTAAGTTTGCAATACCCCTAGGTGCTAATGGCAGGATTAAGACCTGTTTTAGCCACCCTGGCAGCGGTTTATGACAACGTTGGCACCTGCCCACGTCACTGTCTCCATCATGGATGAAACCCATCCATCAGCAGTTCTGTCTCAGTAGAGCTGTGTTTTGCTGCTTGGACAACGTCGTTGCTGCTAAGGCGGCCATGGCCTCGTCCTCTGTCTATCGGTAGCTTCCTCACGCGAACATGTGTCGCGGTGCTCGTCTACCAGCTCCAACTATTTGCCGAACACCATGGCACGGTTAGGCTTGAGCTTCAGCGACAGGATAAAGTGCGCGCGTTCCAACTCAGAGCGTGTGCACCCTGGCCGCACGCCGAGCAGCGCATAAGCGATGTTGCACGCCTCGCCGACGGCGACATGGCCGCGGAGTCCTTGGATGCGGGCGATCAACTTGCGGTGAGGACGACGGCTGGAATGCAGAGGCTCGGCCCACAAGGCATGTGGCCGTGAATGTGTGTGTGTGGAAGGACGCCTCGGCGTGCCTCGAGTATCTTGGAGAAACGGCGAACAGACTCTGCTGGGAGACCCGCGTCAAGCGCCGCCATCGTAGCCGTGTGGCGGCGTAGCAGGAGCTTGTCGTGAGCGAGGAGCCGGGACACGGCCTTGCTCGATGGGTTGAGACACAAGGCGCCCGCGACGCTCGTCGCGACAGGGACAGAGACGACGACCGCGACTACCGAGTGGAGCCGTACCCAGCGTGCAAGGTCATCGCACTACGAGGGGAGAAGGTGAGCCGGCGGGCCGATTTGTCATCGTGGTTGCGGTGACCAGGCCTCGCGCATGCCAGCTAGGCTCTCACGGGGCTCCCCGCTCCCCTGCCTGCTCCCTTGGGCAGGGCGGTCTCGACGCTCCTCCCTCGCCTTGTGCTGATGGTGCCCAGGGCCTCTCACATCAGCGGGCGGTGAGCAAGGCCTCACCTTCTTTATTGTTGCAGATGCAGCATGCAGATGCAGATGGTTTGCAAGTTGAAATAGGGGAGGTGCAGCGGCTGCAGCTGGAGATGATGAAGCCGACCGGGAGAAACAGGATGATGTTGGGCACAAGCAGCAGGAAACTTCTACGGAGATGGCTGTGCTTGACCTGGTGCGTCTCGACCAACCAGCGTGTCGCCACCTAGAGTCCAACGTGGCCAAAACTGGTGTCCACCGTGTCCTAAACTGCTTAGAAAACTCCCCATCACCTTCTTGGGGGTAATTTGTCCGGTATTGCAAACTTAGGGGGGTTAAGTGGCCCATTTCATAGTTAGAGGGGGCTATCGACCGAAACCTAATACTTATGGGGGTGATCTGGACTTCTTTCGAACGCCGCACAAGTCACACGATATTCGATCGAATCATATCAAGAAATCCCGGTTCACTTTCTCAAGAAAAATCAACGAGTGAAACCAATCAATCCGATCGCCAGAAGACGCCAGCGGCTGCCGCCAGTCGTGCGCCTGCAGTCTAGCACGGTCGATTTGATCGATCGGCCTGAGCACCGCCTACTGCAGTCTTGCTGCCTTTTTGGTCATTGTTATTCGAGACTATTGAAGGTTAAAGGGAGAGAGATTGCGAAATATGATGGATGTATTGTTTAGCCTCTCAGGCCAGTATATATAGATGTATAGAGACCGACTTGGAGTACAAGATAAGTAACCTACTTGAAGTGTCTATCCCTAACAGATACGTATACTCTAACATCCCTCGCAGTCGTAGTGGTAGCATCGTGAACAACTGGAACGTTGCGAACGGTCAGATTGGAGAGTCGAAGTAGACCAATGCGCTGACATCCCCCCGCAGTGGTAGCGGGAACGTCGTGGACGGTGTCACATCGCAGAAGCTTGGACCGTAGAGGATGCTGGTGAGGAGCTCAGGTGAGGTGGTAGCCCTTGTGCCGGTGTCGAGTGAGCCGAGAGCGGTGGGTGCTGCAACCTTGGTCGAGGTAGACGCGCGAGGGGTCGCCGTGGTCGATGTCGTGGTCGGGGTTGCCGGTGTCGAGGTAGCCGAGTAGAAGGAGGGAGACGCGTTTGTTGGAGATATGCCCAAGAGGCAATAATAAAGTGGTTATTATCATATCTTCGTATTTATGATAAATGTTTACATACCATGCTATAATTGTATTAACAGGAAACATTAATACTTGTGTGATTTGTAAACATAAAAGAGTCCCTAGTAAAGCCTCTTGTTAAACTAGCTTGTTGGTTAATATATGATCATTGTTTCCTGATCATGAACATAGAGATGTTATTAACAACAGGGTCATATCATTAGGAGAATGATATGATGGACATACTCCTATAGATAAGCGTAGCATAAAGATCAAGTCATTTCAATAGTTCAATTGCTATATGCTTTCTGATACATAGTAACCTAATTCCTTCGACCATGAGATCATGCATATCACCTTTACTGGATGGATGCTTTGATGTCATCAAACACCACACCGTAACAGGGTGGCTATAAAGGTGGCATTGAGTGTTCGGAAAGTATTGGTTGAAACACATGGATCAAGAGTGGGATTTGTCCATCCGCATGACGGATAGATATACTCTGGGCCCTCTCGGTGAAATGTCATCCAATTAGCTTGCAAGCATGTGACTTGGTCACAAGGGATCACATATCACGGGAACGAGAAAAGAGTACTTATCGGTAACGAGGTTGAACTAGGTATGCAGAGATACCGACGATCATAACCTCGGATAAGTAACATATCGTGAGACAAAGGGAAATTGGTATCGTATGTAAGTGGTTCATTCGATCGCAAAGTAATCGTAGAAATATGTGGGAGCCATATGAATTTCCAGATTCCTCTATTGGTTATTGTTCGGAGAAGTGTCTCGATCATGTCCGCATAATTCACGAACCGTAGGGAGACACACTTAAGGATTCGACGTTGTTTGAGTAGTTATGGTATTATGAGAAAAAGACCGAATGTTGTTCGGAGTCTCGGATGGGATCCGGGATATCACGAGGTGATCCGGAATGGTCCGGAGAATAAGATTCATATAAGGAAAGTCCCGTTTCGGAGTTCGGGAATGATTCCGGTGTTTTCATCGGGAATGTTCTAGAAGGTTCCGGATTGTCCGGCACTCCGGGGGGGAAGGGGTACATGAATGTGTCATTACATATTGGAATGATTGCATCATGTACTAAGTGTTCTTGCTGTCCCAAATATAGGATTAAATTGAATCCTAAAACAGAAAAGTCAAATGTCCAGTTTGAAAGTCAAACTGCCAAAAACAAGAAACTGTGGGAAACAAGCAAGAGGAGTTGGAGTCGACTTGGAGGAGGAGTTTCTCTCCTCCAAGCCGGCGGCCAGCCTAGGCCGAGTTGGGGAGGGACTCCCTCCCTCCCCTGGCGCGCCCACACCCTCCCACCTATATAAGGAGGGGCAGGGCTCCCCTCCTAGACACACAAGTTCCTATCCTCTAAACTAAACCCTAGATCTAAACCCCGGTTTAGAGCTATTTCGGTTTAGAGCTTTCTAATTGGTTTATAGCCTTCTAATTGGTGTGTCTAATTACTAGACCACTAATAGACTCTCTCATAAGCTCCACCATACTCGCACCGGCTTAAGGCGAAGCCCTGCGGGATCTCCCCTCTACTTCCGGTACCACGCCGTTGTGCTGCCGGAATCACGAGGAGAGTGCTACAACCTCCGCTGCCTGCTGGAACAAGGGAGAGGAAGGTCTTCGTCGAGTACCGAACGTGTGACCGACTGCGGGAGCGCTGCTGGAACGTGGCGCTGGAAGGATCGTCTACGCGATCTTGAGATCGGAAAGAGTACGACTACATCACCCACGAGAATCTGCTCTCGTTAAACACTTTGGAATCTTCGAGGGTGAGTTATTCCATCGACTCGTTGCTACAATCTAGTAGATAGATCTTGGCTTGTTTGTTTGTATGCGATAGAAAATTTTTGTTTTCCATGCTACGAACCCCTACAGTGGTATCAGAGCCGTGTCTATATGTAGATCTGTTGCACGAGTAGAACACAATGGTCATTGTGGGCGTTGATGCTTTTATTGAAGATTGCTTTTTGTGTACTTTGCATCTTGCGGTATGTTGGGATGAAGCGGCCCGGGCTAACCTTACATGACATCGTTCATGAGACTTGCTCCACGCTTGACATGCAACTCGTTTTGCATAAGTGGCTTTGCGGGTGCCTGTTTCTCCTAGCATAGTAAAGATCCAATTTACAACGGGTAATCAACAATGCTAGTATCAATGTTGTGGTTCTTGTTCGTAAGTTAGAACGACACTTATTGAAAGCCCCAAACCACGTAAAATATGCAAAGAAAGTAGAGGCGTCTAACTTTGTTTTGCAGGGGTGTGCAGTGATGTGATATGGCCATGATTGTGATTATATTTGATGTATGCAATGTTCCTTATTGTAAGTTGGCAACCGGCAGGAGCCATATGGTTGTCTTTAATTTCTGTTAAGACCTGCGTGTCTATTCAAAGTAGTTGTAATAGTTGAAGCTGGTGGACGACAACCATGAAGAAGCGTCATTGACCTTGATGCTATGCCGGTGATGATGGAGATCATGTTCGTGCTTGAAGATGGAGATCGAAAGCACAAAGAAGAAAGGCCATATCATATCACATATTATGAATTGCATGTGATGTTAATCCTTTATGCATCTTGTATTGCTTAGTAGACGACGGTAGCATTATAAGATGATCCCTTATACACATAAATTTCAAGTTCTAAAGTGTTCACCCTTAGTATGCACCGTTGCCAAAGCTTGCTGCTTCGAAGCACCACGTGATGATCGGGTGTCTTTGATTCCGCGGGTGAATACAACGTAAGCAAGCCAGATTTGCTTATGCGGTAGCTAAGGTTTGATCTTGACGAGCCTAGCATGTACAGACATGGCCTCAGGAACACGGATCACCGAAAGGTAAAGCATGAGTCATATAGTAGATATGATGAACATGTTGATTGTTCGCCATTGAAGCTACATCAACTCACGTGATGATCGGTTTTGATGTGGTGGATTTGGTTCGTGTGATCACTAAAACAATGTGAGGGATATTGTTTTGAGTGGGAGTTCACCTAGATTAATTTAATTATTAATTAGAACTCAATTTATCATAAACTAAATCAAAGTGAATTTGCATAGTTGTTGTAGTCATTGGCATCCGTTTACCACCTTGCGCTTAGTTATAATTGAGATGATAGAACTATAGAATTCTGGTTAGATACTTTACGAACTGGTATCGTATTGTTTTAAGTGTTAATCTAAAGTTTAAAAGTCCTATTGCAAACTTTCAGTAAGTTCCGGTTACTCCATGAAGTTTAATAATTAGTATTAAATCAAGAGTAACAATTCCAAGTGTTAGTATATAAGTATCATGTTTGTATCCATGATTCTTGATATTCAAAGGATTCCCTTAAAATCAAGGTTATCTAGGATCTGAAAGAGTTGTTTCAGAAACCATGATGTGTGGAAGATATTGTGATATCTGAAACGAAGTTTTGGTTGCAACATGATAGAGTATAATATGTCAAAAGTCATGTTCTCATATTTGATGAGAATTTGCAAAAAAAGGTTGGAGACACTTGTTGTCCTAATCCTCCAAAAGGTTTTGGATAGCAACATTATACTCATAATTCATCGTTATAAGCTAAAAGTAGCTTGATCATGGAAGATTCCATGATAAGGGTGAATATTTGATGTAGGTAAAATGTTTACTACACCAAGAGATTACTAAAGAAAGGAATTTGAAAGAACACCAATTATTTGATGATGGTGATCTACTTCAAAGTGCAAGTCCAAAGACATTGGTATTTAACTATACACGCTTTGGACTATGTGTCATATGTATGACTCCACTGTTGATATTGATAGATTCTTTCAAACAGATAAGGAAATACTGAAAGAGAATCTCATAAGTATATGGCAGAAAAGAAAAGACTAGAATTGTTCAGTTTAAGTATATAGATGATATATGTGTTATGGCTATATTCTTTGCTTATTAAACAATGTGGTTCTTAAGTATTTGATACTGAATTTGTTGGTGTGAATCGTCATACGAAACAACACAATTCATGAACTACAATGGCCTAAGTAACTAGCAAAAGAATAGGTGATGATGTTCATCGAGAACAAATAAAGGGTTATTTTATTGCTCGTTAAACATCAAAGCTTGCCTTCAAGATTTGTTTTATCAGGTATTATGAGAACAAAAGGGTTGTTCAAATAATTTCCGTAATCCATAAAAGATGGATGATTCACAAATCTCGTTGGAGAAATCACATCCATAAAACTAATGCTAAAATTGTCGAAAGACAAATTGATTGAAAGATCACTTAGGAAGTGACATCGCTGTTTAAATTATAATGGAAAGAAAACATGAAGAAACTCCATGTGGATGGAATTTTGGAGTCTTCTGATTTTTGATCAAATGACGCTTGTGAAACTTTCCTAGAGATAATTAAAACTTCGTTCATAGGCCGAAAGGGAACGAATGACTAGCTCATTGGAACTTGTACATATTGTTGTATGAAATCCATTATGTGTAGTCAAAAGCGATGGATTTCAACTTCATATGCTTTCTCCGAAAATTTGAGTGAATATATGAATATTTACTTAATAAGGATGAAGTGTGAAATATTTGAAGAGTTCAAAGACTTTCAAGATGAAGTGCAAAATCATTGTAACAAGAATATAAATAGTTTATGATAAGATCATAAAGGAAGATATTTGAGTTACAAGTTTAGCATAATACCTAAGATTTAAGGAATCGTTCCGTGGATTTGCATTTCCCGAAACACCATAAGAGTATGGAGCGTTCGAGATATGTAATTGAACCTTGTTTGACATGGTAAGATCGAAGGTATAATTCATAAAACTGCTATTATATTTTAAAGATTAAAAGCTTTAGAGACTACCGTTTTCCACTGAAAAGAGCTTCATCATAATCCGTTGAAATGACACCATATGAGGTTATGGTTTGGGATAAAACCCAAGTAGTCCTTTCTTAAACATTGGTATGCTATGCATAAGAAAGATGTTTGCAACCAAAGTCGGATAAACCTGTCTTTGTATTACTGTTAAGTATTCCTCCATAAACACCGGAGACAAAAGTGTTTGTCGCTTAGAACGTCAAGTTTCTTTGAGAAGGAATTTTTCGTGAAAAGTTAAGGGGGAGGACAATAGAACTTTGATAAGGTTAAAAGAACCTTAGCTATATGTGCAAAGTTGCGCAGCACCGAAAAGTGTTCCGGAGGCGGCAACAATGCTCATGGCTCACGTGCCTCAAAAGTTGTGGTCACGGAGATCTAAGTTCCTATTGAAACAAGTAGATCGGATGAACAATCAAATACCAAGATTTGAGGGTTGAATCATTATTTGAGAATAATGAACCGACTACATGCAAAGAAGCGATGATGGGCCCTGACTCCGTCAAATGGCTTGAAGCCATAAAATCCGTGATAGTTCCATACACGAGAAATCAAGTTTTGAACTTGAAGGACCCTCGAGAAAGGTGTAAGACCTTACAGTTGTGTCTGGATCTATAAAGAAATAGACATGGATGTTTTACATCTATGAAATAGTCGACATGTTGAGAAAGAGTTCACAACAATGTTCAAAGGTTGACTATGACAAGATTTGATCTTTCATAGCGATTTTTAGTCTAGACGGATTAATGTAGCAACCACTACATATAATTTGTTATATGGTAGTTGAATAAACAAAACAAGTTCTTCTAATAGAATCGTTACCTAGGACATGTGCATAACACGGTCCATAGGGTTTTGTTAATTCAAAGGATGCTAAAAGCATATGCAAACTTCAATGGTTAAAGTGAGCATCACGGAGTTGGAATCTTCACTATGATGAAACTGTTAAAGGAGTTTAAAAGTTCATTAGAGACAATGAAGATGCTTGCATTTGCAAGAAATTAAGTGGGAGCGCTAAGACATGTTTCTAATACATTATGTGGAAGACATATTGTTGATTGGAAATAATGTATCTTTTATTAGCACATATTAAGAATTCCATCATGATGAAAGACTTAGGCAAAACCCAAATATTTGGCATCAATAGACGCTAATATGGTTGTGCCAGAAGTACATAGACAAGATATTGAATAAGTTCAATATAGAAACTACAAGAGAGGTTCTTGTCGCACAGAAAGGATTGAATGAGTTCAATGTTGATGATATATTCAAGTGTATTGACATTTGGTAAAGTGAAACGAATGATCAAGTATAGATTGATACTTGATGTATGAAATCACAAAAAGTATTTATATCAATCATACTGTGATATGTACAAATCCAGATATGTCCTATGCTCTAAATGTTGTGAGCATATACCAGAATGATTCGTAAGATGATCATTGGACAATAGTAAGGATATTCTTATGATCTTTTTGAAAGAACTAAGAGTATAATATTTGTAGAAGTGACAAATAGATGGTTAGTTCATTGTAAAAGTACTACATTGATACTAGCTTTGTCACAAAGTACAAATTAAGTTTATCTCAATCTAAACTAAGGGTGGCACAATATAATGGAAAGTGAGTTCCATAATGGATTTGGATGATTTCCAAAGTTAAGACATTGTGACAGATACTACAACAAAAGGCTAAGTATATGATTGCTATTATAGCAGCAAAAGAGGGCATTTGTGTCAAGAAGTTTGTTATCAAACTAGGTGTAGTTCACAGTGGGATAATACTATGAAGATATATTGTGCGACAATATTATCAACATGTTTTAACCCCAAAGAGCTAAAGGTCACACCGAAAGACCAAATTTATACAAAGCCATCTCATTAGAGAATGAGTGATGCGTAGAGACGCAAAGACATGCAATTACACACGGACCTGGAAGTGTCAGATCCGGAGATCAGTTAACCACTAGCAATCGTGTACATACAACACCGGAAAGCCATAGGTGTTGAATACACAAAGGTTTGAAACTAGATTATTGACTCTAGTGCAAGTGGGAGACTGTTGGAGATATGCCCAAGAGGCAATAATAAAGTGGTTATTATCATATCTTCGTATTTATGATAAATGTTTACATACCATGCTATAATTGTATTAACAGGAAACATTAATACTTGTGTGATTTGTAAACATAAAAGAGTCCCTAGTAAAGCCTCTTGTTAAACTAGCTTGTTGGTTAATATATGATCATTGTTTCCTGATCATGAACATAGAGATGTTATTAACAACAGGGTCATATCATTAGGAGAATGATATGATGGACATACTCCTATAGATAAGCGTAGCATAAAGATCAAGTCATTTCAATAGTTCAATTGCTATATGCTTTCTGATACATAGTAACCTAATTCCTTCGACCATGAGATCATGCATATCACCTTTACTGGATGGATGCTTTGATGTCATCAAACACCACACCGTAACAGGGTGGCTATAAAGGTGGCATTGAGTGTTCGGAAAGTATTGGTTGAAACACATGGATCAAGAGTGGGATTTGTCCATCCGCATGACGGATAGATATACTCTGGGCCCTCTCGGTGAAATGTCATCCAATTAGCTTGCAAGCATGTGACTTGGTCACAAGGGATCACATATCACGGGAACGAGAAAAGAGTACTTATCGGTAACGAGGTTGAACTAGGTATGCAGAGATACCGACGATCATAACCTCGGATAAGTAACATATCGTGAGACAAAGGGAAATTGGTATCGTATGTAAGTGGTTCATTCGATCGCAAAGTAATCGTAGAAATATGTGGGAGCCATATGAATTTCCAGATTCCTCTATTGGTTATTGTTCGGAGAAGTGTCTCGATCATGTCCGCATAATTCACGAACCGTAGGGAGACACACTTAAGGATTCGACGTTGTTTGAGTAGTTATGGTATTATGAGAAAAAGACCGAATGTTGTTCGGAGTCTCGGATGGGATCCGGGATATCACGAGGTGATCCGGAATGGTCCGGAGAATAAGATTCATATAAGGAAAGTCCCGTTTCGGAGTTCGGGAATGATTCCGGTGTTTTCATCGGGAATGTTCTAGAAGGTTCCGGATTGTCCGGCACTCCGGGGGGGAAGGGGTACATGAATGTGTCATTACATATTGGAATGATTGCATCATGTACTAAGTGTTCTTGCTGTCCCAAATATAGGATTAAATTGAATCCTAAAACAGAAAAGTCAAATGTCCAGTTTGAAAGTCAAACTGCCAAAAACAAGAAACTGTGGGAAACAAGCAAGAGGAGTTGGAGTCGACTTGGAGGAGGAGTTTCTCTCCTCCAAGCCGGCGGCCAGCCTAGGCCGAGTTGGGGAGGGACTCCCTCCCTCCCCTGGCGCGCCCACACCCTCCCACCTATATAAGGAGGGGCAGGGCTCCCCTCCTAGACACACAAGTTCCTATCCTCTAAACTAAACCCTAGATCTAAACCCCGGTTTAGAGCTATTTCGGTTTAGAGCTTTCTAATTGGTTTATAGCCTTCTAATTGGTGTGTCTAATTACTAGACCACTAATAGACTCTCTCATAAGCTCCACCATACTCGCACCGGCTTAAGGCGAAGCCCTGCGGGATCTCCCCTCTACTTCCGGTACCACGCCGTTGTGCTGCCGGAATCACGAGGAGAGTGCTACAACCTCCGCTGCCTGCTGGAACAAGGGAGAGGAAGGTCTTCGTCGAGTACCGAACGTGTGACCGACTGCGGGAGCGCTGCTGGAACGTGGCGCTGGAAGGATCGTCTACGCGATCTTGAGATCGGAAAGAGTACGACTACATCACCCACGAGAATCTGCTCTCGTTAAACACTTTGGAATCTTCGAGGGTGAGTTATTCCATCGACTCGTTGCTACAATCTAGTAGATAGATCTTGGCTTGTTTGTTTGTATGCGATAGAAAATTTTTGTTTTCCATGCTACGAACCCCTACAGCGTTAGGGCAGTCGTCAGAGAGAGCGATGCCGAAGCCGATGCAGTCCGAGCCGTCGAGGACGAGGTGCGGCCAATAGAAGGACAGAGACGCGCCAGGGCAGCCATCGGAGAGAGCGATGCCGAAGCCGATGTAGTCCGAGCCGTCGAGGACGAGGTGCGTCCATGGCTTTGCCAAAACCAGGCGCACGTCGGGGACGAAGGCATACTCTGGTTGTGCCAAAACCGAGTATGTGAAGACGAATTCGGTATGACGCAGTCGAGGCAGACGTAGAGGAGGTAGTCGATGCCGATGAAGACCTTGTCGAAGCCGATGAAGACGAGGCGCTACAACCGGGCTTGCCAGAATCGGGAACGCGTCGGGGACGAAGGCACGCACCAGTGTTGCCAGTACCGGGCATGCGAAGAACGGGACCAGTAGAAACAACTTCACGCCATGTCGGGGAGGAGACTAGCAGAGGAGGACTCTACGACGGTTGCGATGCGCAGATCGACGAAGTGCTGATGCAGGCCGCGGTTGTCGGAGTAGATGAGTAGGTGTGGTCGAGGACGATGGCGACGAAGTCGTGCTGGACGAAGACGTAGAAGGCGGCAAACCAGCGACGACCAAGATTGGTCATACTGGATGCCTAGACGGAGGGGTAGTCGGCAGGACCTACGACGGCCAGGAGTGGCCATGCAGGCTACCTGTGGAGATGTGGTGGCGGTGCTCGAAGTAGGCGAGGAAGGACTCGTCGACGTGACGAAGACCATGCGCAGATGGCGTCCCTTGGCGCGGTGGAAGCCTGCGACGTCCTTGCGGGGTGACGGCGATGACCGCGTGCAGCGGCATGAGAACCACCAGCGACGGACACGCCTGAGAAGGCGCGTTGGTAGCCGGCGGCGGGGACCAAAGGCGGCGACGCTACGGCCCGAAGGGGCGACGCAGCGGCAGCCCGATGCTCGATCGGTGGTAGGCGCGTGCTCGTGGACGTACTCGGCAGAGACGAGCGCCAGATCGGTTGATCATACCGAAGACGACGCTGTACACGCCAAGTCCGAGACGACGACAGATCGAAATCCGTGGCGTCATTGTCGGTGCAATCCCGGGCGATGACGGCGAAGACAATCCGAGGGGGGATCGGTCGCGGAAGCCTCCCGAGGAAGCCGCAGCAGCCGGCCGCGGTGCGCGGCAGCCTGTCATGAGGCCGCGACGGCCTACCGAGGAAGGCACAACGACACAGGTGACAGGCGCACGGGCGCGGTATAGATCGTCGATGCCGATGGTCGACAGCGATGGACGACTCAATCTGATCTAAGATCGGTAAACCAAAAAAGAAAACCAATCAAGAGATCGAAAAAAAGACTTACAGGGCAGCCGATCACGGATCGGCGAACGAACCCTGCGTACGGGTCGCGCAGCCCCCGGCGGAGATCATGGAGATTGACCTCTCTAGGGGCGGCGCGATGCCGAAGCGGAGGTGGCGGCTAGGTCAAGGACCGTGCCGCTCTGATACCATGTTGAAGGCTAAAGGGAGAGAGAGATTGCGGAATATGATGGATATATTATTGAACCTCTCGTGCGAGTATATATAGACGTACATGGACCAATTTGGAGTACAAGACAAGTAACCTAGTCTATCCCTAACAGATACGTATACTCTAATAGAGACAAATCAGTCGGCCCTTCCGTCTTGGCTTCCGATGATGATGATCCGACCTGGAATGCTGATCAAGGTTTGATTTTCTAAATATAATTTGTTAAAATTGCAATTAAGTTCTAGCATGACACAAGAAATACTCGACGGATTTGCGCAACCTGAGAATGATTTTTTGAGGATGATTTCATTTTAAAAAAGATCAGATGCTTTTTGCTAAATTGCTTAAGCCCTACATTTACTTTTGAGCTTTAATTATGATACTATATTTTTGTATATATACTATATAAAATTGAAAATACTAAACTCATATAATTAAGCGAAATTATGGTTGGTTGTATTAGTTATACACTTTTTAAAAGGATATGGTTCTATTTTACAGTTCGCACTGGGGCCCGATTTCTGGAGACGGACCTGCTGAGCATCATACCACCTGGCGTTCGGGCGTTACTGGGATAGCCCAAGGCAAAATGCCAGCCAGCAATCCATTTCCAACCTGTTTTGGTTAATAAGGGAAATTGAGACAAGGGAATGGGAGTTTGGACTTTTGGAGGGATGATGCTATCAAGTCCCCTGTATTTTTAGGGTCTTGGGAACTTAGATACAATGGGGAATGGGAGTTGGCCTCTCTTATTTGCACCGACCCATTCCCTGAGATACCCTGTTAATTCGTTTTTTCGAAATGGGGAATAGTCCCGGCCTCTGCAACCCTGTTAATTCATGTGACTAATTAAAAAAAGTTTTAATCTTAAATCCTAATGATAACTCTTTACCGTGGCAAATAATGGATTGGGATTAAACATCAAAGTCCCACGCCTAATCCCTCCACTAAATAGGTGTGGAATAATACACGCATAATCCTTTTATATTATATATACTAAATAGTGTCTAGATTAATCCAAATTTTAACAAATATACTACATCTATTTTAAGACGGGGGAGTACTAGATTCGGTCAAAATCAATCTTAATATAATCTTTATAATTGACCAAGTATAGGATCCAGATATTCACATATAAAATACAAGAAATACACTGTCCAAGTATAGTGTCTACAATACCAAAATTACTGTCCAAGTATAGTGTTTAAAATATTATCATATACAGTACCAAAAATATATACCAAAAACTTCTAATAATATTGACTTGATATTTTAATTGTTGACACACTTTTCTATATAATTGATCAAACATTGCAGAGTTTGACCGGCTCTAACATGCGGAGTAATATGAGACAAAGCGAGTATCAGTTAGTAGTACGGAGCCCGTGGATTTTATAGCGAGTTAGTAGCAAGAAGCCCGTTGCAATAAAATTGACTTCTGTACAAAATGTAGCTACTTAGGCCAAGGTTGAGGCTTTCACGACGGACCTATACCTTAGCTTCCGTGCGACATCAGCAGAGCAATCTCAATGGGTTGCAGTATTACGACATCGAGCTACCGAGCAGCCAGCAGTTAACCTTGCCTCATATTAGATGGAGAACGAGTAAACGTTCCGTCGCCTTTGGTTGACCTGCGTCTTCGAGGAATATTGACTCAGCAAACTCAATATGGCGTAGAACTACGATGTCAAGAAGCCCATTTCCTTAGATGACGATGGTATTACCTTTCATTAATTTATGTACCATGTCTTTCAACCACCATCATGTTTCCATGCAGCTCAATACTGCCAAAGAGCACACATGCATCCATATGTTGTTCTCAGCATCCTCTTCATATTCCTGATGTGACGGATGTTTGTCAGTGTGACATGACGACTCCTCAAACATCGCAAATATTACGAATTTTTAAGCAGTCTCCTCGGATTGAACAAGAAATAAATCCGACTCAGTTTGAATCAAGTTGAGAAACGAAGAATAATAACTAAGTGTTTTTCCATGTTCGTCGTAGTCGGATGAGTTCCAGTGGTACAGTTTCTGGAACCCTTCAAGATTCTCCACGTCGAAGACCACTAAAGCTAAAGACAGATTCCGACTCGAGGACCTTGGAGTGTTCCGTGGGATACTCATGGGGTTATACTTTCTGGGTATACCCACGGCCAACAATTATACTTAGAGAGAAGGGTGGCCAACCTGGATTAGAGTCTATGGCTCCACGGGTGGCCCAGTCAACGAGACAGACGGAGGCCCATCCGGCTACGAGAAGGCTCAGAAGGTTTACCAACTTAGGCTTGAAGCTAGAATACTTGGAGTTTAAGATGGAGTAGTTACCGACTATAATGTAATCTTTACCGTGATCAGATATGATTCCTTCCTGTAAGCAATGGTAAGGAAATCGGTAATCGTTAACTTCTCGGTTGGCTTGTGAATAGCGATGAATCAGAATTCGGACGATTAACTGATTTAATAGGTCGATTATTAATCGGTGCAACCTACAAAAATTAGCACCTAAAACACGTATGACTCCTCTTGCACCTCAACCACCTACCATATTAAAGGCAGACTCGAGCTCACGGATGAGATCCTCAAGGCGCTCGAGCTCTTATATCTAAGGTCTGGTCGGAAACTACGAGTAACTTGTCAACAACGACAAGGAACTAGTTGGTGATGTCGGAAATCAAGCTCCTGAAGGCAGGGATCGAGCAGGAGCTTTGCAAAACCTACTTCATTGGGGCGGGCTAGCGGATGGATAGGCAATATGTGTTGATAATTTTGCAACTTTTTGACCAAGTGTAATATTTAATCGGGAATATACCTAGTAATCGGAGTGTCAAATCTATTAATCGGGCTAAACTATTAACACAAACGATTAGTGTTAATCAACACGGTCAGGTCCCTAGTAGCGATTAATCGGCCTATTAATCGCTGATTCAGACGATTTTTTGAACAGTGCCTATAAGCCTTATGTCAGATGTCTATATAAGCCAAGACGGACTACCCTTAGGGAACCATCAATCTGACCTTGAACAGCCAAACCATTGTCAAATCATATGTAACATTCGGCTTTACCATTTATAGTGGATTAATTACATGAGTAGGATCCGACTACCATAGTCGGGTCTAAATCTGGGTAAACTGCTTGTGTGCTCTCCGTCTCGAACATCCTCGCATCTCACACCCCCTCTTTTTTCACGCCACGGGGACTCGTCCTGACATACTAGTCTTCAATATGACGATATCGGACATTGCTAGCATTAGAATTACGGAACCTGATGTTACTAAGTACTACTTTGGGAGTCGCCCTCATGGTGCAAGGGCATCGACCATGAAAGCAGAATAGATAAGAATTAAGAAATATCGGTTAGACACACCCATCAGTAGTATCTCTGCCTCTTTCTTCTCTCCTCATTTTGTTGCAAATATTGTTTTTATAGTATGTAACTATGTATTATACATTCTTTCTCATTTTTTAATGGTTTTGTGATCAATAACGTGCAAATGTAGGAGACATATGTAGGATGTTAGATGTATATATCTGTATATTGTATTTCCCCCATATGTTAGGGGGCTTCCTGCATATTTGCCCTGTACCTGTACTATATATTGTGGCCTTTGGCCCCCAGAGGAATACAAGTTGCTTATTCCTGACATGGTATCAGAGCTAGGTTAGTCTCCTGCTACTCGCAACTTCGTCGCTGCAGCCGCCACCGTCCCTGTCATCGTCGACGCCGCCGGTCGCCGCTGTTGCCCGTTCCGTCTCCCGCATCCATCAGATCGATTCTCCATCGGATCGATTCTCCATCAGATTCGATCTCAGATTCGATCTCCTGCTCCACGCCCGAGAATCTCTGCTTGCGGGACTGGACGCGCGCGGGACTCCACGCGGGGCTGGACGCGGGAGAGCTCCACGCCCGAGGAGCACGTGCCAGGGACGCTCCTCCCGACGACCGACCACCCCGCCTGACGCGCGCGGGACTCCACGCGGGACCGCCCAACCCGCCTGACCGCCCACCCCGCCTGACGTCTTCCTGCAGGACTCCAGCGCCCAGCCTCCACGTGACGTCTTCCTGCAGGACTCCAGCGCCCAGCCTCCACGTGCTCCTGGACGGGACCGCCCACCCCGTCTGACGCCCCGTCTTCGTGAAGGACTCCTGCGCCTGACGCCTGGCGCCCATCCCTGCTCCTCCACGTGCCTCCACGCCATCTCACGCGAGATTCTCCAGCGCGGCATCCAGACACGCGGCGCCCTGCTGCTAGACGCGCAGGCGCTGTCTCCCTGCCTCCCGCCGCGTCCCGCCTGGTCCGCCGCCGGCCAGCCCTGGATTTCGTCTGTTTGCGTCAGATTTCGTCGGATTTCGTCTGTGTGCATCAGATTTAGTCGGATCGATCAGATATGTCTTCTTCATCGGGTTATGTTGCGATTTCTCGCTGCCCAGTGGTCTTTGATGGCACGAATTATCCTGATTTCGCTGCTTTTATGTGTGTTCACATGCGCGGTCTCCGTCTTTGGGGTGTGCTCTCCGGCGAGGTCTCCTGTCCGCCGTGCCCCCCTGCTCCTGTGGCTCCTATTCCGCCGACGCCGATTGTTCTTGGTGCTGATGCTTCTCAGGAGGCCAAGGATGCTGCTCAGAGTGCTGATGATAATGCTGTTGCTGCTTATGACCTGAAGTTCAAGCAGTACTCTTCTGATCTCGAGGTCTACCGACATGCTCTGACTGCTTACACTCAGTGGGTTGATGAGGATGCTCGTGCTGCTGCTGTTCTCACCTCCAGTGTTCTGCCTCAGTATGCTGCTGAGTTCATGAGTCTCCCTACTGTTGCCGCTCAGTGGGCTCATCTTCGTCAGCGCTATCAGCCGTCTGGGGATGCTCTTTACCTGTATGTGGTTCGCCAGGAGCATGCTCTCCAGCAGGGTGATTGTACTATTGATGAGTTCTATACTCAGAGTGCTACTATCTGGCGTCAGCTTGACTCTCTTCGTACTGCTGTTTGTGGCACATGCTCGTGTTGCCAGATTGTGCGCTCGGATTTGGAGTTTCACCGTATCTATGAGTTTTTGTCTCGGCTTCGCCAGGAGTTTGAGCCCCGGCGTGCTCAGCTGAATGCTCGTGGTCGCGTTCCGCTCTCTGAGGTGTTGTCTGAGCTTCGGGCTGAGGAGACGCGTCTCCGTGGTGCTGGTCTTCTTGCGGTTCCATCCGTGCTTGCTACTCGTGGTCCTCCTATGCCGTCTGGTCCCTCGCCTCAGCCGCGGTCCCCTGTGCCGCCACCGCCGATACTACCCACTCCTCCAGGTCAGGGTCAGGGTGAGGGTCAGCTTCAGCAGCCTCAGGGTCAGAGTCAGCACCAGCAGGCTCGTGGTCAGGGTCGTCGTGGTTCTCTTCGTCACTGCTCTTATTGCAACAGGGATGGCCACACTTGGGCCACCTGTTATACACGGGACCCCAGTCTACGTCAGCAGCACCAGGCTCGTGGGCAGCCAGCTCCTTCCGGGACTTCGGCAGTCGCTCTCTCTGATCAGGACATTATCAGGAGTCTTCGCGGTCTGCTTGCTGCTATAGGCTCTTCTTCGACGGGCACTGCTGGTTCTGTGACTGATTCTTCAGGCACTGCGCGACCACCACCTTCTACACAGTCAGGTACGTCCCCGTGGTATCTGGATTCTGGAGCTTCCTTTCATATGACATCTGAGTCTTCTTTTCTGTCTACTCTTCGTTCTCTCCCTTCTCCTGTCCATGTTTTTACGGCTGATGGTACCTCTCTTCCCGTTTCTAGTCGGGGCACCCTTTCTACTTCTTCTTTTTTTGTTCCTGATATTTCTCATGTCCCTCTTCTTAAGATGAATCTGTTCTCTGCTAGCCAGCTTACTGACTCTGGTTGTCGCGTCATTCTTGATGCTGATTCTTGTGTTGTCCAGGACCGTCGCACGCAGACCCTGGTTGGAGCTGGCCCTCGCAGCCGTGACTCTTCAGGACTTTGGGAGTTAGACTGGCTTCGCGTTCCTTCCGCTGCCACTTCATCTGCCAGTTCTTCTCCGGTCGTCGCTTCTGCTACCAGCTCATTTCAGCAGTGGCATCATCGTCTTGGTCACCTTTGTGACTCCCGCCTGTCGTCATTAGTTCATCGTGGTCTTCTGGGGTCTGTCTCAGGAGATGAGTCTTTACATTGTCAGGGCTGTAGGTTGGGTAAACAGATTCAGCTTCCCTATCCTACTAGCGCGTCTGTATCTCACCGATCTTTTGATTTAGTTCATTCCGATGTTTGGGGTCCGGCTCCTTTTGCTTCGAAAGGGGGCCATCGCTACTATATTTTATTCATCGATGATTTTTCTCGGTACACTTGGTTGTATTTTATGCGCTCTCGTAGTGAAGTGCTCTCCATATATTAGCGTTTTGCGGCCATGGTCCGTACTCAGTATTCTACCCCCATTCGTGTTTTTCGTGCTGATTCTGCTGGTGAGTATATCTCCCAGATGTTGCGAGGTGTTCTTGCTGAGCAGGGCACCCTTGCTCAGTTCTCTTGTCCTGGCGCACATGCCCAGAATGGTGTTGCCGAGCGTAAGCATCGCCATCTTCTTGATACCACTCGCGCTATGATGATTGCTTCTTCTCTCCCGCCGCATTTCTGGGCTGAGGCTGTCGCTACGTCGGCTTATCTCATCAATATTCAGCCTTCTGCTACCTTGCAGGGTGGTATCCCTCATGAGCGCCTATCTGGACAGTCTCCAGACTACTCCATGCTTCGCTTGTTTGGTTGTGTTTGCTATGTTCTCCTTGCTCCTCGCGAACGCACCAAACTGACCGCTCAGTCTGTTGAGTGTGTCTTCCTTGGATAAAGTGATGAGCATAAGGGCTATCGCTGTTGGGACCCTGTTGGTCGTCGGATGCGTATCTCTCGTGATGTTACTTTTGATGAGACGCGTCCTTTCTATCCTCGTCCCACCGCTGGCACTTACCCGGTGGAAGATATCTCTTTTCTTCTCTTTCCCGACACACCTCCTTCTACACCTATTGTGTCTTCTTCAGGATCCCCTCCCTCTGATTTCTCTTCTTCGACGCCGTCCTCCTCTGCTCCGTCTAGTTCTCCTAGTTCTCCTCGTTCTCCGGAGTCTTCCTCTACTATTCCCACTTCTTCATCGTCGTCTCCTGCGTCGTCTTCCTCTGATGATCTTCCATCTACTCGTCCTGTTCGTCAGCGTCGTGCTCCTGACCGTTACTCTCCTAGTCAGTATGGTCTTTCTGTTGCCTCTGAGCCGACTTCTTATCGGGATGCTGAGCATCATCCTGAATGGCAGCTGGCCATGGCTGAGGAGATTGCTGCGCTTGAGCGCACTGGCACCTGGGAACTTGTTTCTCCCCCTCCCGGTGTTCGTCCTATCACATGTAAGTGGGTCTATAAGATTAAGACTCGCTCTGATGGATCTCTTGAGCGCTATAAAGCGCGTCTTGTGGCTCGTGGTTTTCAGCAGGAGCATGGTCGTGACTATGATGAGACCTTTGCTCCTGTGGCTCATATGACCACTGTGCGTACTCTTCTTGCTGTTGCTTCTGTTCGTCACTGGTCTGTGTCCCAGCTTGATGTTCAGAATGCCTTTCTCAATGGTGAGTTGAGTGAGGAGGTTTATATGCAGCCTCCTCCTGGGTATTCGGTTCCCGAGGGGATGGTTTGTCGTCTTCGACGTTCTCTTTATGGCCTCAAACAGGCTCCTCGTGCTTGGTTTGAGCACTTTGCTTCTGTAGTGACTGCTGCTGGTTTCTCCCCTAGTGCTCATGATCCAGCGCTGTTTGTTCACACTTCTCCTCGTGGACGCACTCTCCTTCTTCTCTATGTTGATGATATGATCATTACTCGTGATGATCCTGAGTATATCGCCTTTGTTAAGGCTCGTCTTCGTGATCAGTTTCTTATGACTGATCTTGGTCCTCTTCGCTACTTTCTTGGGATTGAGGTCTCCTCCACTTCTGATGGCTTTACATCTCTCAGGAAAAGTATATTCAGGATCTTCTTGCTCGTGCTGCTCTTGGGGATGAGCGCACTGTTGAGACCCCTATGGAGCTTAATGTTAAGCTTCAACCCACTGATGGTGATCCTCTTTCTGATCCGACGCGTTATCGTCATCTTGTTGGGAGTCTTGTTTATCTTGCTGTCACTCGTCCTGACATCTCTTATCCTGTTCATATTCTGAGTCAGTTTGTTTCTGCTCCCACCACTGTTCACTATAGTCATCTTCTCCGTGTTCTTCGTTATCTTCATGGTACGATCACTCGTCGCCTTTTCTTTCCTCGTTCCAGCTTCCTCCAGCTCCAGTGCTATTCGGACGCTACATGGGCGAGTGATCCTTCGGATCGTCGTTCCCTTTCTGCTTACTTTGTGTTTCTTGGTGGTTCGCTCATTGCTTGGAAGACGAAGAAACAGACAGCGGTTTCCCGTTCGAGTGTTGAGGCTGAGTTGCGTGCTATGGCCTTGTTGACTGCTGAGGTGACCTGGTTACGGTGGTTACTTGCGGATTTTGGGGTCTCCATTACCACACCCAGTCTGGTTTTGTCTGACAGTACAGGTGCTATTAGTGTTGCACGTGATCCGGTCAAGCATGAGCTTACCAAGCATATTGGTGTTGATGCTTTCTATACACGTGCTCAGGTGCAGGCTCAGGTTGTTGCGCTTCAGTATGTGCCTTCAGATTTACAGTTGGCGGATTTCTTCACGAAGGCACAGACCAGAGCGCAACATGATTTCTTACTCTGCAAACTCAGTGTTGTGGATCCACCATGAGTTTGAGGGGGGGTGTTAGATGTATATATCTGTATATTGTATTTCCCCCATATGTTAGGGGGCTTCCTGCATATTTGCCCTGTACCTGTACTATATATTGTGGCCTTTGGCCCCCAGAGGAATACAAGTTGCTTATTCCTGACATAGGACACAGATGTAAAACGTTGGAATACATGTTGTAGGAGTAGGAGTAAATATTCGAGCGGTTATGTGGGAATGAGTAGACCACAATAGTACTAATTATTTATTTAAGTTGTCAATAGATAATTAATATAGCTTAATACGCTTTGTGTTTTTATTTACTAAACCGCATTAGACTGATTTCATATCCCTGGACAATTAACCATATTAAAGAAACAAATTAAATGGTATTTGCGAAAATCAGATAGAAAAAAGCAGGACATCATGCGGCAAACTTGGTTACTTTATTTTTTATTATTGGGCCACAACCGACATTTTCATTACCTGTCCTACATAGATCATATAAGTCTGTGACTTTTTATTAGCATGATAATTGGTATCCTTAGACCAGTCTCAAGGTAAACCCACACTGACTTGGAAATTTCCTTTGAAAGAGAACTTCCAAGTTTTAAGCAAGCAATATATCCATTATTATTGATTTAGAGCTTTGCTAAATAAGTCTAAATGACTTAACTATGTTCAATACACTTATTACTCCCTTCGTTACAAAATATAAGATGTTTTAGATTTGTAAGAAAATGTATCTAGACTTTTTTAGTATCTAGATTCACTCCAAACATGAGTGAACCTAAGTACTAAAAAAAGTGTAGATACATTTGTTTCACAAGGTAAAACATCTTATATTTTGAAACGGAGGGAGTATATGATAAAGGCTCATTCAGTTGTAGCTGCAGCCTCACGAGGTAGAGTATATATGTGATGCAAATCATTGTTCAAAATCATGCATTCTAGACCAATAACAACGATCTATGATTGTTCAAAGATATATGTAGTGCAAATAATTGTTCAAAGTCATGCACAAGTTCTGGCTACCTGAGGACGCGGACGCGGGCGGCGTCACCGCGCGCTGCGATAACGGGCGTTCTCACCATCACCGTCAAGAAGCATCCACCGGCCGAGAAGAAGCCCAAGTCCATCCAGGTTGCCATCGCGTGATGCTCTGTTCTTGCTAGCGGGCATTCGGTATCGGCGTTAGGGATGCAAAAGTGGGACAATGGGGACAAGTGGGATACCATTTTTAGACTAACTCAAAACTAAGTGGGACAAATGGGATAAGCTAGATTTGACATATCTCGCTTATCCCACTTATCCCACCTAAATTAGAGTTAGTTTAGTAGTCTAGAAGTGATATTCCACTTGTCCCAATTGTCCCACTTCTGCATCCCTAATCGGCGTCGTCGTCATGATAGCGGTAGTTCAGTGTGGCAGGTCGAGTCTGGTAGTGGTAGGAGGTTCTCTTGTGGTCTCATGCTCCTCTATTGGTGATCCCTCTGAGGACTAGTGTGCTAGCTGTGGGTTGTCTTACTGTGGATGTAGCTGTGTGGAATGCATCTATGGGAGCACGAATCACTCGTATGGTCTTTCTTTGTCTGTATCTTGTTTGCGCTTGTTCGTGCTGTGGGCATGTGTGTAACTAACCGGACTAACAGCATCCAATGTAGGACGCGTTTGCTTGCCAACAAAAGTTCAGAGTCTTTATGGAACCGAATTTGGTCGTCTTCCATGAATGTAGTTGTGGAAGCACGAATCAGTCGTATTGCATCTCTCACTATACCTTGTTTTCTCGATGCAATGGGCGAAAAGTTTGTTTAACCCACCGGACCATTATCCACGGAATTGCTTTCGGTTTCTTTGCTTTTTTTTATCGAAAAGTTCATTAGCCTTGGATTATGTACCCAAAGTTGACGAGTGAAATACTTTTATGATTTATCCAAAAGGGGTTTTCTTTAAATTAGACATGTATAACACTTCAGTTGCTTGAGAAAGAACTAGTCCATTTTAATCTCTGCGTGGAATTTATTGTTTTTTAATTAGGTCGCGTGGAGTTGATCATCTGTTTCTTCTTCATGGGTTGAATGGTTCAACATGAATCGCTCCTTACATTTGCTCTACGATCTCTCTTTTCATCTCTTTTGAGTATACTTTTTCGCGATGAATGCAAAAAATGGTTACATCATAGATTGATTTTTTGGCAGAACAGCATTGCAACTCGCAAGAACATCTGTAACCATTGCCATTTCCATTAGGATGAATGTTGATTAGCCTGACATAGTAATCCCCAACTCAAAACAATATTCATCAAATCGCAAGTCAGTAGAACAGTGGCGGAGACGGAGATAACTATGTCGGTCACGAGCAGACTGCTTTGATGATAGGCTGGGACACGGCGGGCGGGGTCATGCTTGATCTGCAGCCCACAACCATCACGGTGAAAGACACGCATGTACTACAATGATCAAAACCGACCCACCCTCCTCGAAACAGGCATACGCCCAGCTATATAAATATAGCAACCAAGTTGAGACCGCTGCTGGGCCAGACAACACATCGCCCAAAAGAAAACAAAAAAAACTAACAAGAAAAAGGCAGAGAAAGTAAAGCTGACAACAGTGGCTTGACGACAAGGGATGACCCGCAACCGCTGCGCCCTCCGGAGAATTTCCACCACGCTCCTAGCACTCCGAAGTGACACGCACCAAGCAGCACCTCCAAGAAGGAAGCGACGACGATGACGCTGCTGCCCGGACTACTCCTAGGGTTTCCCCTGGTACGCTACAAAAGGTGGGAAAGAGGTACACCCGACGCCCTTCATGAAGGAAGGTGACACCCGCAGGCGTCACCGCGTCGGTGTCTAGTCGACAAGGATTTCTCCCGACCCCTCAAAAAAACCACACTCCCGGACCCTTCGAAGGCTCCACCAAGCTTGACCGCCCACCAACATACGCCACCACGGCCTTGCAGTCAACCCCGACATCTCACCACGACCCACGCTGTGAGGCTGGCAAGAACGAAAAAGGAGGAACATCGGCGAGAGTCGGCAAGATAGCAACACACGGGAGGGAACTTCCTCCACCACCTTCCGGCGGTAGCCGACCGGATGTAGCGAGAGGGGCAAACCAGACCCTCACTGGTCCAGCCGAGCCCAAATGGGCGCGTGAAGCCCTTCCACCGCACTACAGCAAGGGTGCCACTGTCCTCGCCAACTCCAACACTAGTCCCTCCCCCTCCTCCTACCAGAAGATCCACCACGGCAGATCCCCGCTGCCAAGCAGCAGCGCCATCGACCTCGTGATCACCCGGGCTTGCCGGACCACCGCCAGTCTGAGGAGCAACACCACGAGCTACCTCCCGGAGCCACCTCCGCCGGAGGGCTTCCCGCAAAAACCACCTTCCAGGGCCGCCGCCCCGGCTTCCACGAACTCGCACCCACGGGGCAGCAAACACCACCATAATAGGTCCATTGGCGTAGACAGGGAAGGTCGGCACATGAAGACTATTCTAGGCGGCAGGAGGCCGGCGAGCACGATAGCCAAGCGAGCTGTGTGCAAGTCAACCTCGCAAACCATGGCTATGGATGCCATCTGGCCACCAGATCTGGACCCACCTGGTCCGGAACAGGGTTTCCAGCCACCATGGCAAGGAACCGGAGAGCCCAGCAACCAGAGCCTGCCATGAACGTGCCCGCCAGGCCCAGATCGGGCCCGCCAGGCCCGGCTGCTGCTATTCCCCTGCCGTCCGCCGCCGCCCTACATAGCTCCGCACCGAGCTCGCCCCCTGCCACCGCCGCCTAGCCACCGTCGTCATGATGCGCCACCGTCGTGAAGCGAGCTCGCGCCGCTGCCATGGAGCACCGCCGCCGGCCGCCGCTGCCCCGCGCAGGGCGCCGAGCGAGCGGGTAAGGGAGGGCCCCCGCTGCCGGCACCGCCCGGGCTTTGCCCGGCGGCTCCCGCCGGCGGCGGCGGCGGAGGGGGGGCCTGGAGGGAGAGGAGGAAGCAGGGATTGGGGAGGCCCGCCCGTCGCCCGCGGGGGACGACGCGGACGTGACCGTTTTTTCTGCTAGGTCCAAACCATTTGTGAATGCCTCTGTTTCATTAATAGTGGGTAGAATTACGATTTATCTTCCTACTACATATGGAGGGGCTGAGCGTTACTTCCCTTTTGCATCAAAGAACCTTGTGGTTATTTTACCAATGAACAATGAACGTTGGGTACATGATCCAAGGCCAATCAACTTTTGGGTAAATATCCAATTTTCCCTTTTTAACAAGGGGAAAGGCCTGGTTACTTCATTAATAATGAAACAGTGTGGTACAATTTACATTAACGACCCCTGAAGAGAACAATAGAAACTGAGTCTTTACAACTTGCAAAACAGGCCGTAACTAAATTGCAAAAAAACAATCGGGTCCACCAACACCTCCAGTGAGCTTTGGCCTCAGGCAGCAAGGCCACAATAGAGCTGGGGTAGATTGGAGCATTTTCCGCGCGACCAAAAGAGGGCCTTCATTGGAGGTTGAAGACAACCTGGCACGACGCCATCGCCAGGTCCTGGAGGCAGCGACGGAATTGGCAGACGAACTTGCGCTGCCGATGGAGCACCCCAGAGTACAACAGTATCATGAACTCCCCGAGCTTCTTCGGTATCAGAGGCCGCCATCGCAAGAGATCCCTCCACCGCACCGCCATGGCCAGCAAGAAAGGAGTGCAAGGATGGCGAGCTCCAGAGCCGAAGGAGTGCAAGGGGAGAAAGGTTGTGGAAGAGGCGAGAGAGGGGTGTTCCTATAGGGTTGTGTATATGATGATAGGAAAGCAGGGGTGGCTATTCTAAGTGCATCTTTTTTCTAGTATTCTAAGTCTAAACACCAAACACCGGAGAGGATGCGTCAGGATGAGTCTAGCTAAGTTCCTCTGTTTTTTCTATTCTAAGTGTAAACACGATGAGTCTAGCTAAGTTCCTCTGAATCCTGTTTTTTCTCTATTCTAAGTATAAACAACAAACACTAGAGAGGATAAGTCTAGCTAATAAGTCTCAATCCTGAGTCTAGTATACGACTCATGTTTACGGGAATCAACTGGCAAACTTCATCTGATATTAGTCATATGTCTAATAGTGGCTCACGCTGCATATGTCAGTAGAAAATGTAAGTACCCGGGCCTAGGCCTGAGGCCCCGGCGGTGGACCTTGCCCTTAGCTGCGCTGCTAGTTTAACCCAGCAATCTCACTAGGGTGTAGTACTACCACGTCAAGCGGCCAACGGTCAGGGCGGTTCTGAGATTTCGGTGGCCCGGCCGAAACAAAATTTTTGGACCTCTTATTATAATATTATATATATATATATATGAGATGATAAAAAATAAATATTTAAGTATACTTCTATCTATAATATTTATATAAGATTGTTTAGAAGCAAAGTCCGTGACGATGGAATCAATATCAATCTTGTCCACTAACTTTTCTCGATGCATGGAGTTGCCAAACCATTTAACCTCTCCTGAGACATTACAGATCTCAAATAGTTCTTTAATAATTTCAACTTTGAAAAGTTTCTTTCAGCTGATCCAACGGTCACATGCATAGTACCGACATTATCTTCTGGATCAACATCAGTCTGTTTCCCTTACAAGAACTAGCGCCAACTCATATAGATTCTTCAAAGTGCTCGTATTGCTCTTCAAAAATATATGAAAAGATCCTCTCTGTGATTTTCTTAATTTCTTCTCTTATTGTCTTCTTTTTTATTTTCTGAGCACCGGATTCGGGCGCCATAATCAGTTAAATTGGGAGCAAGAACAAACAGATTGATTAATACGCCGGTCATTAGTAAGTTAGCGAAAGAAAAAATGTCTCTTCTATTATGGTTTTAACAAGGGAGTACCAAGTACATGATGTACTTGGTGCTTGGTGAGGCGGCGACGGATGGCGCGGGAGGCGAGTCTTCATGGGAGTTGGGACGGAGCCGTCGTTGATCGATCTATCGTTAGTTCGTCACTCAATCCCTACCACCGCGGTGGTCATGCCTGGCGAGTGGCTCTCGTCTCGATCGGCCGATCTGATCCAGGGACGAGGGAAGCGATGTTGACAAGTACAAGAATCGATTAAGACTGTGGGCTTGTGGCAAGTACGGGACTCGGGAGGGAGACGAACTGATACACGACGGAAAATATTTCTAGGGGACCTGGTCCACAAATGTAGAGGCGTGGACCAACTTCAGCAAACAACATGTGTCCAAAACAGAGGAAAAAAAATATTAGCAACAGTTTTGTAGATCTAAATTGCCACGTGTCAATTATACGAGTTGGTCCACTTGTAGACCAGGTCTACATAGAATTATTTTCCATACGCGACACGGTTCACATACTCGGGAGTCGGGAACGGGAAGCGACGGGATGGGGGCCGAGTCAAGCGGTTTTCACCAGACTAATACATTTTTTGACTATGTATACTAGGTCTACAATTTTTTGGGCCCCTAATTTTTTTGGGCCTGGGGCGGCTACCCCGCTAGTCCCCCCTAGGACCAACCTCGCCCCATCTCCTTAGATGGCGAAGTAGTATAACTCCTCCCACTTGTCTACGTTGCGTCTTGGACCAATATTAACCAAGCAAATTCACTAGGGTACATTACTACATGGCCGAGAAGCCAATCTTCTTTGATGGGTCTTGGGGAATGCCAAAAATATGTCTACTGTGACAATCATGCCATGTCACTTTGTCAAGAGATTCAACTCTATGTAGTCACAACTCCTGATGTTTCCAAATCCTAAGTTGATGCTTCAAATGTTGGTTTCGAAGCCAGCACAAAAGCCATTTCAACTAAGTGCAAAACTAGGTACATTGCATATGTGGTATGCTAATGCACTTCTCGGACGCAGCTGAGTGAATCTACTCCTTGTCCGTCTGAGTTGCAACCATGGACTCACTCTCAAATGTGATGATGTTCCGTTTCTCTTACTATCACATTTAAATATAGCACTTCTTATTAAATTTTGTACCATGTGTTTCAACCATCATCATGATTTTGGTATTCATTAAAAAGCTTGGACAAATACATCACGTATTCGAGACTGCTCATCAAGAATTTAGGAACACACCAGAAATCAGTTACAAAACCATATGCCGATGAAAAATCAAAGAAATTAATTGGGAAAGGATGGACACACATGAATAATTCGCACCTTTCAAACAATACACAAGTTTATGTTCAGATTTGAATAAACAATAACCAAGTTGTGAGTTAGAACTTGCAAAAAAAAAGGGTTTACAAATAAACTTGCATGAACTCAATTCAGTCGTGGAGCGTGGTGGGTCATAAAAAAGGAGCCAGTGGGCCAATTCCAATGCCAATCGCAACAACTAATGGCCTAAAACATTAAGCAGAGTTATATACTTTTCTGATCCAAAATAATTATCGCTGTTAGTATAATTTTATATTAAATCAATGTCACTTATTATGAATCATAGAAAGTAATAAATGCGAGGCGGCAATTCGGCTCATAGGCGCAAATGCACCCATTATGAGAAAACATATTTTGAAATTACAAAAATTTGAAAAAAATTCTACATATATATTCGAACATTTTATGTGGGTTCACAAGTTTTCATGATGAAAAAACATGTTATGTTGGGTACAAAAAGACAAAAATGTCATGTGAATAGTCGTATTTTGTCTTCTTTGTACACGACACATGAAATGTTCTTTCACCCCAAAAACTTGTGAACCAACATAAAATATTCTAATGTATATGCAGATTTTTTTGACATTTCAAAATATGTTTTCTCATAATGGGTGTATTTGCAACTGCGAGCCAAAGTGAATATCCCGTAATAAATGACACTTAAATATAGCACTTTTCATTAATTTTTGTACCATGTGTTTCAACCACCATCATGTTTCCATATAGTTTAATACTGCCAAAGAGCACACGGGCATCAATATGTTCTTCTCATTATCTCCCTCAGTAAAGTATCTTTGTGATAGGCGGTTTGATTGTAAAGTCTATCTACTTTAATTTTAGATTACATCATATCATCAGCGATGCTAAAACATGATTTTGGTTTGGAAAAATTCATCACATATTCGAAACTGACGAACATGCCAAAACTCAGTTACAAAACCATATGCCGATGAAAAAAACAAATAAATCAATTGGAAAAGGCCGTTGGACAGACATGACTAATTCGCACCGATATCTTTGAAACAATACACAAGTTTATGTTCAGATTTGAACAAACAATAACTACGTGCGAGTTAAAACTTGCAAAAATAATCGGTTTACAAATAAACTTGCATGAACTCAGTTCAATCGAGGAGCGTGGCTGGCGACCAAGAAAGGGTCAGCAGCTAATTCCATTTCCAATCGCAACAAACTAATGGGGCCAATTAGGGGTGGGCATTCGGTTTTTTCGGTTAATTCGGTTCGGTTTTTCAGGTTTTTCTATAATTCGGTTTCTACAAAATAGGCACCGAAATTATTTTAGTTTTCTAATTAATCGATAGTTCGGTTAGTGGACAATTCGGTTCGGTGTTCGGTTTTTGACCGAACTTCTGGAAATAACAACACTGTTCCATAATTTATGTAAGATCCGTACGAGCTAAACCACTCATCAGGCAACCTCCACGTCGGCGAGTACCTGAAGCAATACATGGCTAGCCGATGTCTTGAACGCATGTGTAGAAAAAGAACATAATAAGCATAATGGCTATCCTGCTTGTTAAAAAAAATGATGTCTATCTTCCAAACCGTATACATTTAAAAAATTGTATGTGTTAAGAGTTCAGCTAAAATACATGATTATATCCAAAATAAGAAAACAATTAAAAGGCTTCCAACAAAATTCATAGACACAATTGACAGTTAAATCACGAACATGTACGTGCATGTAGCTGAAGACATACGTACACGCATGGGCTGCCAGGTTTTGCATGCATGTCTTTTTGTCGCATGAGCTAGTATCTACGTACAGTAATGGATGCCTGATACAGAATCACAAATATATTTAGCTCTGTCATGTATATTTTTCGGTTTGTACGATTATTTCGGTTAACAGAGGGTCAAAACCAAATTAATATTTATAAATTCGGTTAATCATATTTACTAACCGAAATTAGTTTTGGCTAATTCGGGTTCGGTGTATTCGGTTTCGGTTCCGGTTAATTCGGTTTCGGTGTTTGGTTTCGGTTATTTATGCCCACCCCTAGGGTCAATACCCGCAAAAAAAAAACTAATGGGGCCAAAACATTAAGCAAAGTTATATACTTGTACGACTTTATAATAAATCAATGACACTTATTATAAATCGAAAGAAGTAATTAACTTGTGATCTAGTGGAATGCTAGGCCATGCTTAGTATGGTGAAAACGACGCTTGTCCCAGCGACTCAAAACATGACAATCCATATTTAAGTCCGTCCAGGTCGCCATCGCGTGATGCTCTGATCTTTCCAGCGGACATTGGGTAACAGCGTCGTCGTCGGTGTAGCGGTAGCTCTGTGTGGCAAGTCGAGACTGGTGGTGGTAGGAGTTTCTCTTGTGGTCATATGATCCTCTGTTTTTGTTCTGGCTGGAGGATAGTGTGCTAGCTGAGGTTGTCTTAGTGTGAGTGTAGCTGTGTAATGGATATGTGGAACACTCGTATGGTCTCTCTCTATCTGTACCTTGTTTGCGCTTGTTCGTGGTGTGGGCATGTGTAACCAACCGGACGAACAACGGCTAATGTAGACCGCATTTTTGATTGCCAACAAAAGTTCAGAGTCTTTCTGGAACCGAATATGGGCCATTTGGTCGTCTTCCATGAATGTAGTTGTGGAAGCACGAATCAGTCGTATTGCATCTCTCTTTGTACCTTGTTTCCTCTTGTTCAGACTATAAAAGAACAAGAAAGAGAAAGAGATTAGATTTGTGCCGTGCTTAGCATCGGCCTCAGGGCTCTGTATTTATATGAGCTCATAGTGTTAGTTCAGATTACAACAATCGTAACAATGTGCATGTCTATCTACTTATCTCTATAGATTCAAACTATCTATCTACTCAACAACTTACAGTACCGATTAGGATCGTATCTCCTTAACCTCGTTTAACAGCCCCTCTCGATCCAAACGTGTACTGGCTAGACACAGACCAAACTTCAACCCGTCAAAGACATCTCGAGCTAGAGCCTTTGTAAAAATATTTGCCAGTTGATCTTGTGATGAGATGAACCTGACTTTCAGAGCCCCTGCAGAGACCTTTTCATGAACGAAGTGAAAATCGATTTCTATATGTTTCATTCGAGCGTGAAACATAGAATTTGCAGTGAGAAACGTCGCCCCAAGATTATCATACCACAATGTTGGTGCATGAGACTGAAACACTCCTAGTTCTCTGAGAACTGACTGTAACCACGTAACTTCAGCTGTTCCATTGGCGATAGCCTTATACTCCGTCTCCGTGCTAGAACGAATAATAGTAGGCTGTTTTCGTGAGCTCCACGATATCAAATTCGGTCCATAGAAAACTGCATATCCTCCGGTAGACCTACGATCATCCGGGCACCCTGCCCAATCGGCATCCGTGAATACACTCAACTCTGTTGATGGAGATCTCTGAATCTGTAACCCAAGATTCACTATTCCTTTTACATACCGCAAGATCCTCTTTACCGTGACCAGTGCACGTTTGTAGGAGCGGCCAAGAATTGACATACCCTATTTACCGCAAACGATATGTCTGGTCGAGTTAAGCATAAGTACTGGAGGGCACCCACTATACTTCTATACACAAAAGCTGTATCATCTGTCAGCAATGTACCAGAGGTTCTGCTGAGTTTCTCTGTGGACGACATTGGCGTTGAGATCTCCTTGCAATTAAGCATGTTCACCTTCTGAAGCAAATCTGTTGCATATTTGGCTTGAGTGAGCGCAACACCACCATTATCAATATCTGTCACATGAACACCAAGGAAGAACAACAGTTTTCCCAAATCCTTAATAGCAAAAGAGCTATGTAGCTGATCCATCAATCTGTCAACAACTTGTTTGCATGATCCAGTAATAATTATATCGTCCACGTAAATAAGCATATAAATGATCACTTGTCTACGAATGAACACAAACAGTGACGTGTCTGCCTTTGATGGAACAAACCCCAAGGACTGAAGCTTGGAGCTGAACTTGGAATACAAGGCTCTTGGTGACAGCTTGAGCCCATACAGCGACTTCTGCAGCCGGCATACACGATGTGGGAAATTCTGATCAACATATCCTGGCGGCTGATACATATATACCTCCTCCTGAATATCCACGTGGATAAAAGCGTTTTGAACATCAACCTGACGAAGCTGCCATCCCCGAGACACGGCGATAGACAAGATCAGCCGAACAGTGGTAGGTTTAACCACCGGAGAAAATGTATCAGTATAATTAATGCCTTGGCGCTGCGTGAACCCTTTAGCGACGAGCCGAGCCTTGTGACGATCCACTGTACCGTTAGGTTTTTGTTTCAACTTGAACACCCATTTGCACCCGACGATATGACGACCTGGTGGTGGATCAACCAGACGCCATGTGTTATTGATCTTCGGGGCAGAAAACTCTGCATCCATGGCCGTTTTCCAGGCAGGGACGCTCAGGGTGTCAACATGCGATGTTGGCTCAGTAGCAAACGCGCGCTTCTTCGAATCGTAGCGGATGATCCCATCAAACAGACAGACGGGCTTAATCGGCCATCGAGCAGGTAAAGCTGGCGACGCAGTGTCTGTCGAAGTGGCGGGAGAGTCCGCCGTTTGAATAGACGAGGGCAAGGAGGTGTAGGGGTTCGTAGCATGGAAAACAAAAATTTTCTATCACATACAAACAAACAAGCCAAGATCTATCTACTAGATTGTAGCAACGAGTCGATGGAATAACTTACCCTCGAAGATTCCAAAGCGGTTAACGAGAGCAGATTCTCGTGGGTGATGTAGTCGTACTCTTTCTGATCTCAAGATCGCGTAGACGATCCTTCCGGCGCTGCGTTCCGGCAGCGCTTCCGCAGTCGGTCACACGTTCGGTACTCGACGAAGACCTTCCTCTCCCTTGTTCCAGCAGGCAGCGGAGGTTGTAGCACTCTCCTCGCGATTTCGGCAGCACAACGGCGTGGTACCGGAAGTAGAGGGGAGATCTCGCAGGGCTTCGCCTTAAGCCGGAGCGAGTATGGTGGATTATGAGAGAGGGATATTAGTGGTCTAGATATTAGACACACCAATTAGAAGGCTCTAAACCGCAGGCTAGAGCAATTAGAAGCTCTAAACCAAACGGCTCTAAACCGGAGATTAGAGGTAGAAACTTGTGTGTCTCAAGGAGGAGCCCTGCCCCTCCTTTTATAGGTGGAGGGGCTAGGCGCGCCAGGGAGGGAGGGAGTCCCTCCCCAACTCGGCCTAGGGCTGGGCGCCGGCCAAGGAGGAGAGGAACTCCTCCTCCAAGTTGGTTTCAACCTCCTCTTGCTTGTTTCCCACAGTTTCCTGTTTCCCACAGTTTCCTGTTTTCCACAGTTTCCTGTTTTAGCCGTTTGACTTTCAAACTGGCAATTTGACTTTCATGTTTTTGGAACAGCAAGAACACTTAGTACATGATGCAATCATTCAATGACACACTCATGTACCCTCCCCCCCCCCGGAGTGCCGGACAATCCGGAACCTTCTAGAACATTCCCGATGAAAACACCGGAATCATTTCCGAACTCCGAAACGGGACTTTCCTTATATGAATCTTATTCTCCGGACTATTCCGGATCACCTCGTGATATCCCGGATCCCATCCGAGACTCCGAACAACATTCGGTCTCTTTCTCATAATACCATAACTACTCAAACAACGTCGAATCCTTAAGTGTGTCTCCCTACGGTTCGTGAATTATGCGGACATGATCGAGACACTTCTCCGAACAATAACCAATAGAGGAATCTGGAAATTCATATGGCTCCCACATATTTCTACGATTACTTTGCGATCGAATGAACCACTTACATACGATACCAATTTCCCTTTGTCTCACGATAGTTTACTTATCCGAGGTTATGATCGTCGGTATCTCTGCATACCTAGTTCAACCTCGTTACGGATAAGTACTCTTTTCTCGTTCCCGTGATATGTGATCCCTTGTGACCTAGTCACATGCTTGCAAGCTAATTGGATGATATTTCACCGAGAGGGCCCAGAGTATATCTATCCGTCATATGGATGTACAAATCCCACTCTTGATCCATGTGTTTCAACCAATACTTTCTGAACACTCAATGCCACCTTTATAGCCACCCAGTTACGGTGTGGTGTTTGATGTCATCAAAGCATCCATCCGGTAAAGGTGATATGCATGATCTCATGGTCGAAGGAATTAGGTTACTATGTATCAGAAAGCATATAGCAATTGAACTATTTAAATGACTTGATCTTTATGCTACGCTTATCTATAGGAGTATGTCCATCACATCATTCTCCTAATGATATGACCCTGTTGTTAATAACATCTCTATGTTCATGATCAGGAAACCATGATCATACATTAACCAACAAGCTAGTTTAACAAGAGGCTTTACTAGGGACTCTTATTTTAGTTTACAAATCACACAAGTATTAATGTTTCCGGTTAATACAATTATAGCATGGTATGTAAACATTTATCATAAGTATGAAGATATGATAATAACCTACTTTATTATTGCCTCTTGGGCATATCTCCAACAGTCTCCCACTTGCACTAGAGTCAATAATCTAGTTTCAAACCTTTGTGTATTCAACACCTATGGCTTTCCGGTGTTGTATGTACACGATTGCTAGTGGTCAACTGATCTCCGGATCTAACACTTCCAGGTCCGTGTGTAATTGCATGTCTTTGCGTCTCTACGCATCACTCATTCTCTAATGAGATGGCTTTGTATAAATTTGGTCTTTCGGTGTGACCTTTAGTTCTTTGGGGTTAAAACATGTTGATAATATTGTCGCACAATATATCTTCATAGTATTATCCCTCTGTGAACTACACCTAGTTTGATAACAAACTACTTGACACAAATGCCCTCTTTTGCTGCTAAAATAGCAGTCATACACTTAGCCTTTTTGTTGTAGTATCTGTCACAATGTCTTAACTTTGGAACTCATCCAAATCCATTATGGAACTCACTTTCCATTATATTGTGCCACCCTTAGTTTAGATTCAGATAGACTTAATTTGTACTTTGTGACAAAACTAGTATCAATGTAGTACTTTTACAATGAACTAATCATCTATTTGTCACTTCTACAAATAATATACTCTTAGTTCTTCCTAAAGATCATAAGAATATCCTTACTATTGTCCAATGATCATCTTATGAATCATTCTGGTATATGCTCACAACATTTAGAGCATAGGACATATCTGGATTTGTACATATCACAGTATGATTGATATAAATACTCTTTGTGATTTCATACATCAAGTATCAATCTATACTTGATTATTTGTTTCACTTTACCAAATGTCAATACACTTGAATATATCATCAACATTGAACTCATTCAATCCTTTCTGTGCGACAAGAACTTCTCTTGTAGTTTCTATATTGAACTCATTCAATATCTTGTCTATGTACTTCTAGCACAACCATATTAGCGTCTATTGATGCCAAATATTTGGGTTTTGCCTAAGTCTTTCATCGGGATGAAATTCTTAATATGTGTTAATAAAAGATACATTATTTCCAATCAACAATATGTCTTCCACATAATGTATTAGAAACATGTCTTAGCGCTCCCACTTAATTTCTTGCAAATGCAAGCATCTTCATTGTCTCTGATGAAATTAAACTCTTTTAACAGTTTCATCATAGTGAAGATTCCAACTCCGCGATGCTCACTTCAACCATTGAAGTTTGCATATGCTTTTAGCATCCTTTGAATTAACAAAACCCTATGGACCGTGTCATGCACACGTCCTAGGTAACGATTCTATTAGAAGAACTTGTTTTGTTTATTCAACTACCATATAACAAATTATATGTAGTGATTGCTACATTAATCCGTCTAGACTAAATATCACTATGAAAGATAAAATCTTGTCATAGTCAACCTTTGACATTGTTGTGAACTCTTTCCCAACATGTCGACTATTTCATAGATGTGAAACATCCATGTCTATTTCTTTATAGATCCAGACACAACTGTAAGGTCTTACACCTTTCTCGAGGGTCCTTCAAGTTCAAAACTTGATTTCTCGTGTATGGAACTATCACGGATTTTATGGCTTCAAGCCATTTTACGGAGTCAGGGCCCATCATCGCTTCTTTGCATGTAGTCGGTTCATTATTCTCAAATAATGATTCAACCCTCAAATCTTGGTATTTGATTGTTCATCCGACCTACTTGTTTCAATAGGAACTTGGATCTCCGTGACCACAATCTTTGAGGTACGTGAGCCATGAGCTTTGTTGCTGCCTCCGGAACACTTTTCGGTGCTGCGCAACTCTGCACATACAGCTAAGGTTCTTTTAACCTTATCAAAGTTCTATTGTCCTCCCACTTAACTTTTCACGAAAAATTCCTTCTCAAAGAAACTTGACGTTCTAAGCAACAAACACTTTTGTCTCCGGTGTATATGGAGGAACACTTAACAGTTTTACAAAGACAGGTTCATCTGACTTTGGTTGCACACATCTTTCTTATGCATAGCATACCAATGTTTTAAGAAAGGACTACTTGGGTTTTATCCCAAACCATAACTTGATATGGTGTCATTTCAACGGATTATGATGGAGCTCTTTTCAGTGGAAAAACGGTAATCTCTAAAGCTTTTAATCTTTAAAATATAATGGCAGTTTTATGAATTATACCTTTGATCTAACCATGTCAAACAAGGTTTAATTACATATCTCGAACGCTCCATACTCTTATGGTGTTTCGGAAATGCAAATCCACGGAACGATTCCTTAAATCTTAGGTATTATGCTAAACTTGTAACTTAAATATCTTCCTTTATGATCTTATCATAAACTATTTATATTCTTGTTACAATGATTTTGCACTTCATCTTGAAAGTCTTTGAACTTTTCAAGTGTTTCATACTTTATCCTTATTAAGTAAATATTCATATATTCACTTAAATTCTTGGAGAAAACATATGAAGTTGAAATCCATCGCTTTTGACTACACATAATGGATTTCGTACAACAATATGTACAAGTTCCAATAAGCTAGTCATTCGTTCCCTTTTGGCCTATGAACGAAGTTTCAATTATCTCTAGGAAAGTTTCACAAGCGTCATTTGACCAAAAATCAGAAGACTCCAAAATTCCATCCACATGGAGTTTCTTCATGTTTTCTTTCCAATATAATTTAAACGGCGATGTCACTTCCTAAGTGATATTTTAATCAATTTGTCTTTCGACATTTTAGCACTAGTTTTATGGATGTGATTTCTCCAACGAGATTTGTGAATCATCCATCTTTTATGGATTACAACAATTATTTGAACAACCCTTTTGTTCTCATAATACCTGATAAAACAAATCTTGAAGGCAAGCTTTGATGTTTTAACGAGCAACACAATAACACTTTATTTGTTCTCGATGAACATCATCACATATTCTTTTGCTAGTTACTTAGGCCATTGTAGTTCATGAATTGTGTTGTTTCGTATGACGATTCACACCAACAAATTCAGTATCAAATACTTGAGAACCACATTGTTTAATAAGCAAAGAATATAGCCATAACATGTATAACATCTATATACTTAAACTGAACAATTCCAGTCTTTTCTTTTCTGCCATATATTTATGAGATTTTCTTTCAATATTTCCTTTTCTGTTTGAAAGAATCTATCAACGTCAATAGTGGAGTCATACATATGACACATAGTCCAAAACATGTATAGTTAAATACCAATGTCTTTGGACTTGCACTTTGAAGTAGATCACCATCATCAAATGTTTGGTGTTCTTTCAAATTCCTTTCTTTAGTAATCTCTTGGTGTAGTAAACATCTTACCTACATCAAATATTCACCCTTATCATGGAATCGTCCATGATCAAGCTACTTTTAGCTTATAACGATGAATTATGAGTATAATGTTGCTATCCAAAACCTTTTGGAGGATTAGGACAACAAGTGTCTCCAACCTTTTGCAAATTCTCATCAAAATATGAGAACATGAACTTTGCCATATTATACTCTATCATGTTGTAACCAAAACTTCGTTTCAGATATCACAATATCTTCCACACATCATGGTTTCTGAAACAACTCTTTCAGATCCTAGATAACCTTGATATTAAGAGAATCCTTTGAATATCAAGAATCATGGAGACAAACATGATACTTATATACTAACACTTGGAATTGTTACTCTTGATTTAATACTATTTATTAAACTTCATGAAGTAACCGGAACTTACTGAAAGTTTGCAATAGGACTTTAAACTTTAGATTAACACTTCAAAACAATACGATACCAGTTCGTAAAATAACTAACCAGAATTCTATAGTTCTATCATCTCAATTATAACTAAGCGCAAGGTGGTAAACGGATGCCAATGACTACAACAACTATGCAAATTCACTTTGATTTAGTTTATGATAAATTGAGTTCTAATTAATAATTAAATTAATCTAGGTGAACTCCCACTCAAAACAATATCCCTCACATTGTTTTAGTGATTACACGAACCAAATCCACCACATCAAAACCGATCATCACGAGAGTTGATATAGCTTCAATGGCGAACAATCAACATGTTCATCATATCTACTATATGACTCATGCTCTACCTTTCGGTAATCCGTGTTCCTGAGGCCATGTCTGTACATGCTAGGCTCGTCAAGATCAAACCTTAGTTTCCGCATGAGCAAATCTGGCTTGCTCACGTTGTATACACTTGTAGAATCTAACACACCCGATCATCACGTGGTGCTTCGAAACAACAAGCTTTAGCAACGGTGCTAACTAAGGGTGAACACTTTATGACTTGAAATTCATGTGCATGAGGGATCATCTTATAATGCTACCGTCGTCTACTAAGCAATACAAGATGCATAAAGGATTAACATCACATGCAATTCAATAATATGTGATATGATATGTCCTTTCTTCTTTGTGCTTCCGATCTCCATCTTCTAGCACGAACATGATCTCCATCATCACCGACATTGCATCAAGGTCAATGATGCTTCTCCATGGTCGTCGTCCACCGGCTTCAACTATTACAACTACTTTGAATAGACACGCGGGTCTTAACAGAAATTAAAGACAACCATATGGCTCCTGCCGGTTGCCGACTTACAATAAGGAACATTGCATACATCATATATAAACACAATCATGGCCATATCACATCACTGCACACCCCTGCAAAACAAAGTTAGACGCCTCTACTTTCTTTGCATATTTTACGTGGTTTGGGTCTTTCAATAAGTGTCGTTCTAACTTACGAACAAGAACCACAACATTGATACTAGTATTGTTAATCACCCGTTGTAAATTGGATCTTAACTATGCTAGGAGAAACAGGCACCCGCAAAGCCACTTATGCAATACAAGTTGCATGTCAAGCGTGGAGCAAGTCTCATGAACGATGTCATGTAAGGTTAGCCCGGGCCGCTTCATCCCAACATACCGCAAGATGCAAAGTACACAAGAAGCAATCGACAATAAAAGCATCAACGCCCACAATGACCATTGTGTTCTACTCGTGCAACAGATCTACATATAGACACGGCTCTGATACCACTGTAGGGGTTCGTAGCATGGAAAACAAAAATTTTCTATCGCATACAAACAAACAAGCCAAGATCTATCTACTAGATTGTAGCAACGAGTCGATGGAATAACTTACCCTCGAAGATTCCAAAGCGGTTAACGAGAGCAGATTCTCGTGGGTGATGTAGTCGTACTCTTTCCGATCTCAAGATCGCGTAGACGATCCTTCCGGCGCTGCGTTCCGGCAGCGCTTCCGCAGTCGGTCACACGTTCGGTACTCGACGAAGACCTTCCTCTCCCTTGTTCCAGCAGGCAGCGGAGGTTGTAGCACTCTCCTCGCGATTTCGGCAGCACAACGGCGTGGTACCGGAAGTAGAGGGGAGATCTCGTAGGGCTTCGCCTTAAGCCGGAGCGAGTATGGTGGATTATGAGAGAGGGCTATTAGTGGTCTATATATTAGACACACCAATTAGAAGGCTCTAAACCGCAGGCTAGAGCAATTAGAAGCTCTAAACCAAACGGCTCTAAACCGGAGATTAGAGGTAGAAACTTGTGTGTCTCAAGGAGGAGCCCTGCCCCTCCTTTTATAGGTGGAGGGGCTAGGCGCGCCAGGGAGGGAGGGAGTCCCTCCCCAACTCGGCCTAGGGCTGGGCGCCGGCCAAGGAGGAGAGGAACTCCTCCTCCAAGTTGGTTTCAACCTCCTCTTGCTTGTTTCCCACAGTTTCCTGTTTCCCACAGTTTCCTGTTTTCCACAGTTTCCTGTTTTAGCCGTTTGACTTTCAAACTGGCAATTTGACTTTCATGTTTTTGGAACAGCAAGAACACTTAGTACATGATGCAATCATTCAATGACACACTCATGTACCCTCCCCCCCGGAGTGCCGGACAATCCGGAACCTTCTAGAACATTCCCGATGAAAACACCGGAATCATTTCCGAACTCCGAAACGGGACTTTCCTTATATGAATCTTATTCTCCGGACTATTCCGGATCACCTCGTGATATCCCGGATCCCATCCGAGACTCCGAACAACATTCGGTCTCTTTCTCATAATACCATAACTACTCAAACAACGTTGAATCCTTAAGTGTGTCTCCCTACGGTTCGTGAATTATGCGGACATGATCGAGACACTTCTCCGAACAATAACCAATAGAGGAATCTGGAAATTCATATGGCTCCCACATATTTCTACGATTACTTTGCGATCGAATGAACCACTTACATACGATACCAATTTCCCTTTGTCTCACGATAGTTTACTTATCCGAGGTTATGATCGTCGGTATCTCTGCATACCTAGTTCAACCTCGTTACGGATAAGTACTCTTTTCTCGTTCCCGTGATATGTGATCCCTTGTGACCTAGTCACATGCTTGCAAGCTAATTGGATGACATTTCACCGAGAGGGCCCAGAGTATATCTATCCGTCATATGGATGGACAAATCCCACTCTTGATCCATGTGTTTCAACCAATACTTTCTGAACACTCAATGCCACCTTTATAGCCACCCAGTTACGGTGTGGTGTTTGATGTCATCAAAGCATCCATCCGGTAAAGGTGATATGCATGATCTCATGGTCGAAGGAATTAGGTTACTATGTATCAGAAAGCATATAGCAATTGAACTATTGAAATGACTTGATCTTTATGCTACGCTTATCTATAGGAGTATGTCCATCACATCATTCTCCTAATGATATGACCCTGTTGTTAATAACATCTCTATGTTCATGATCAAGAAACCATGATCATACATTAACCAACAAGCTAGTTTAACAAGAGGCTTTACTAGGGACTCTTATTTTAGTTTACAAATCACACAAGTATTAATGTTTCCGGTTAATACAATTATAGCATGGTATGTAAACATTTATCATAAGTATGAAGATATGACAATAACCTACTTTATTATTGTCTCTTGGGCATATCTCCAACAGGAGGCTGGCCCGTTAGCATCCTGGGCCGGTTCATGGGCCGTTGCAGACGGTGTGCGAGGAGGAGACGAGTCGGCGCCGTGAGGCCCATTGCCAGGCTCGTCCGGAGCTACACCATGGCCTGCCGCGGGCGGCAGATCGACGTGCGGGGGTGTATGCAACACATGCATCTGCCGATCGACGTATGGAGATGGATCATCCGAACCTGAAACATCACGAGAAAACGCAGAATCAGTAGCACCTGCCGTATCATTGCATAGAGGGTCATCTGTCTCCTGTTCAGAGAGGAGAATGGCATCTTCGGTGGGTGTAGGATGTGGAGGGGACTGATCTTTAGAGAATGGGTAGACTGTTTCATCGAATATGACGTCACGAGACACATAGATTCGTCCAGTAGAACGATCAAGACAACGGAATCCACGATGCTGGGAGCTGTACCCTAGGAAGACGCACAGTTTGGATCGAAAACTGAGCTTATGGTTGTTGTAGGGCCTAAGATTGGGCCAGCATGCGCACCCAAAGACGCGCAAGTATGAGTAATCAACCGGTCTTTTAAACAGTTTGGTGAAGGGGGTAGAATTCTGAATAACTCTACTAGGCATCCGGTTGATTAAATAGCAAGCGGTGAGAATGGCGTCATCCCAAAACCGAAGGGGTGCAGATGCTTGTGTAAGGAGGGCTAGAGCGGTTTCAACCAAATGTCTATGATTGCGTTCAATGGCTCCGTTTTGCTGGTGGGTATGTGGACACGAAAGGAGATGTGTAACACCAGTATCTCGAAAATATGAGTGTAGTTTGTGATGCTCTCCTCCCCAATCGTATTGAACCGAGAGGATTTTTGTACCAAGGGAAAGTTCCACTTGTTTCTGAAATTGGTAGAAAACATGCTCAACGTCGGATTTATGTTTTAACAAATACACCCAAGTGAACTTACTGAAATCATCAAGAAAACTAACATAATATTTGAAACCCCCTTTAATTGTTGGACCCCATACATCCGTATGAATGAGTTCTAGAGGAAATTGAGAAATACGACTAGAATCCGCATAAGGCAGTTGATGAACTTTGGCTTGCTGGCATGCATCACACACATGCGGCACTACATTATTTTGTGTTGATCCTAACTTATTTGACTGGAGGATGGCCTGGACGATCGGTGATGCAGGGTGTCCGAGTCGACGATGCCACAGTTCCTTGGATGGCGATGTGATGTGGGCTTGTGGGAGACGAAGTGGTGAGCGGCGAGGACGAAGTGGTTGAATTGGGTACATGCCATCTTGAGCTCTACCTTGAAGCAGAGTTGCCCTCGTGGTGAGATCCTTGACAAAAAAAGATTCGGGGTGATGTTCAACAAAGCAATGATTATCATAGGCAAGTTTGTTTGTGGACAGAAGGTTTTTGCTAATACGAGGAGCATGTAGGACATTAGATAAACGAAGAGGACGAGAAGAACCGGGTAAACTAGATTCACCAATATGCAAGATAGAAATATGCGTACCATTGGCAACTTGAATTTGCTCATTGCCCTTGTAGTTCTCGTGCACATGAAGCCGCTCAATGTCGTTCGTCATGTGATCACTCGCGCCTGAGTCCATGTACCAGTTCGTGTCGCTGGTGTAGTTGTCGTTGGCGTTGGTGTAGTTGGCGGCGGCGCGGGTGGAGCTCTCCGGTTGAATCGCGTGGTTGAAACACGAGTAGCAGCGCAGGGCGTCGTGGCCATAGGTGCCACATATCTGGCAGGTTGATTTGCCTCCTCGGCCATGCCCTCCGCCTTGCGCGTTCCCGTCAAGCCCGTAGTTGTCGCCATGGCCACCGGCGTGGGCTCCCCCATTGTACCCGCCGTTGTAGCCACCGCCGTTGTAGCCGCCATAGCGGCCACCGCCATTGCCGCGGACGCCGTCACCTCGGCCGCGTCCGCCACGCTGGAAGCCGTAGCCCCCACGGCCGCCACCGCGTGCGGCGTTGTTGGCGGAGTGTGGGAATGACGCGTCATGATGGCCGCCCGAGCCGCGTCCTCCGGTTCGGGCCTCGTATGCCGTCAGATGACCATAGAGGTCACCTAGGGTGAAATCCTCATTGGCGGCAATCACGCTCATCGAGGTGGTGAAGTTCTCGTGGTATTCACCTAGGCCGACAAGGATGTAGGAGACGATCTCGTCGTCGCCGAGCGGGTTGTCGATCGTCGCCATCGTGTCGGCGATCTTCTTGGTGTGCTGGAAGTAGGCTGACATGGAGGTGTCCCTCTTCTTTGGCTTCACTAGTGCGATGCGAAGCTGCACGATCCGCACTTTGGACCGAGACGCGAAGGTCCGATCCAACGCCTCCCAGACTTGCGCTGACGTCGTCAGGAGTTGGACGTGGCCAAGAACATATGGGGTGAGGGAGGTGAGCAGGCCACTAAGGACCTGCTGATCCTGTTTGCGCCAGGTGGCGTATTCAGGGTTGTCGATCATGCTCGAGCTTCCTGCGGCGGCAGGGATGCGTTTCGGCGGTGCTGGGGTAGAGCCGTCCACATATCCAAATAGGTCGTTGCCGTAGAGGGCCGGCAGAGCCTGCGCCTTCCACATCAAGTAGTTCTCCTGGTCGAGCTTGATGGAGATTGTGGCGCTCAGCGTGGCCCCGATATTGATCGGAGTACCGGACGGCGTGGAGCTTGGGGTCATTGGTGGATTGGAGTGTTTGGCTCTGATACCATATAAAAGAACAAGAAAGAGAAAGAGATTAGATTTGTGCCGTGCTTAGCATCGGCCTCAGGGCTCTGTATTTATATGAGCTCATACGAGCTAGGGTTAGTTCAGATTACAACAACCGTAACAATGTGCATGTCTATCTAATTATCTCTATAGATTCAAACTATCTATCTACTCAACAACTTACAGTACCGATTAGGATCGTATCTCCTTAACCTCGTTTAACACAGACTTCAGAGTGGATGCAATGGGCGAAAAGTTTGTTCAACCCACTTACCCCCCGGACCATTATCCATGGAATTGTTTTCGGTTTCTTCTGTTTGGCTTTTGCCACGATATTCGAACTTTCGATTAGTACAGGTGACCCCGAAATACTACCATCAATTAGCATGGAGAACTATGAAGTGTGAAGCTGTCTCGAGAGCCCGTGCAGCGTTGAGAAATAGAAAAATAGGGGTGGCTAAGTGCATCTTTTTTCCAGAGTCTAAACAGCAAATACCAGAGAGGATGAGTCTAGTATACGAATCAACTGGCAGACATACTTCCGCTCGATCGTTCTCTAGCAAACTTTATTTTTTTTGTGCGTGGCAGATTTCATTTGTTACACATGCATTTAGTAATATTAGTCATATGTCTAACAGTATCTCACGCTGCACACGTCCGGAGTACAAAATGTAGGTACCCGGGCCTAGGCTTGAGGCCCCGGCGATGGACCTTGCCCTTAGCTGTGCTGCTAGTTTAACCCAGCAATCTCAGTGGCGTGCGGTACTAAGACGTCGAGAGGCCAGAGGTGAACCTCGCCCCATCTCCTTAGATGGTGAAGTAGTATAACCCCTCGCACTTAGCTACGTTGCGTCTTGGACCAATATTGACCAAGCAAACTCACTCCGTGTAGGGTGCAGTACTACCATGTCGAGAAGCCAATCTTATTAGACGAGTCTTCCGGAATGGCACGAAGAAGCCGAATGTGACAATCATGCTATGTCACTTCGTCATCAGATTCGACTCTATGTAGTCACAACTCCTGGCGTTTTCAAATCCTAAGTTGATGCTTCAAATGTTGGTTTCGATGCCAGCACAAAAGCCATTTGAACTAAGTGCAAAACTAGGTACATTGCATATGTGGTATGCTAATGCACTTCTCGGACGCAGCCAAGTGAATCTACTCCTTGTCCGTCTGAGTTGCAACCATGGACTCACTCTCAAATGTGACGATGTTCCGTTTCTCTTACTATCACATTTAAATATAGCACTTCTCATTAAATTTTGTACCATGTGTTTCAACCACCACTGGTGGAAACAGGCCTATAGGTCCCGGTTGGTACGGAGCTTTAGTCCCGGTTGCCCAACCGGGACGGGGCAATCGGGACTAAAGCCCTAACCTTTAGTCCCGGTTGCCCCACCAACCGGGACAAAAGGGTGCACACGTGGCAGCGGCATAGAGCGAGGGGGGGGGGGAGCATTAGCACGAACTGGGACTAATAACCTTATGCCGCGGCAGAGATTTGGCCCATTTCTCTGCCGCGGCAGAGAATTCATTTTGGCACATTTTGTTGCCACGGCAGCATTTTCGCCACTTTTTGTGCCGCGGCAGAGAATTCATTTAGGTTGTTTTATTGTTTATTTAGTGTTTTGCACTTATCAATAAAGGAACCTTATATTACACAAGATCATCATGACAATATTACATTCAATACACGGATCGAGTTCATGCACTACATATAAAAGTTGCTATTCGATGCTACCGGCCAATTCCTATTGTCTATACACAGCCGAATAGTATTCCCCTTTTGGGTTTAGGACTTCTGCATCCAAGAATCCCGCCAATTCCTCATGAATTGCTCGTACGCGATCCTTTGGCAGAAGGCCGTCCCGTAGACGTTCGATCTGATATTTAAAAAAGGAGCCAGTCTATATGAATGAAACTAAACACAATTTGATTGTAATTAAAAACTATAGAAATTGTTTACGTACATGGAGTTGCTCTAAATTTCTGCCCTTCTCATCGCACGTCTGCCGGATGAACTTGCAAACATAGTATCCACATAGATTGTTACCTGGTCCCTGCGTCAGGCACTTTACGAGAACAGAGTTCAATCAAAAATAATAATCAAGCATGATAATAACTGTATCAAAACTAGAATCAAAGAGATGCGCGGATATAGCTAGTGGTGCTTATATTTAGTGGTTGAAATGTAAGCTCCTCTTTCAAAACATCCCTAGCCTTGTTGGTGAACCGTTTCCAAACGCTGCCCGGCGTAGAAAACGAATAAAAGAAGATATTAATTACTTGATATCATAAAATTCACGAACGTTGCCGATATAGTGTCGTAATGATTAGAATTACCGCTGGAGAAGCATCTGCATGTCCTTCCACGTCTCAAGCGGTTTATGTTTCGAGTCCATGACTAGTACACGCCCTTTGTCAAGTTGAATGATTAACAGAATATAGTGGAAGCTGCGAATGCATAACTAATCAATTATATACTTAACATCGAGTAAGCGAAATAGAAAGTGTATACAAGACAATAACACTCACTCAAAGTTGTAAGGAAAAAGTATTTCCCTTCTGGTTTCTTGAAACCTTAACGCGTGTACTATATTATCCTCCGTATCCTAGGGGCTTGTTTTGAGATTAGCTTCATGAACCCAATATGGGTCAATGAAGCCAATGTCATAGATTTGTCCTCTGCTGCATTCGAGAATCTTTATTCTGCATATTACAGTATGATTATATAAATGCAATAAACAAGGTGAGATAGCTGGAGACTAAATTAATTACAGAATTAGTACTTACAGACAATAGGCACTGACGATCGATTTGTCCAAGGCGTCTTGATTGAATAATTGAAATAGTTCGTCAAATTCAATGGATATCATGTCATCCTTTTCTTTCCCATGATGCTTTTTTGTAACCCTCAGCACTATCCAGTTAGCCCCGGCCTTTGTGACATGCATGTACCAGTTATGCAATCTTCGCATTTTTGTTGGAAGATTGTTTACCTCCTCAGGTTTGACGAGAGGTTTACCGTACTGGTATTTGTATGCTACTTCACTCACGGGGAAGAACTCTAACTAGGATAAGTACTGGGCAATACTCATACCTTGAGCAGCGGCAGCTTCTCCGTATTGTGCAACTACCTCTGGATCATACTGCTCTTCGGCCCCATATTTGCTCGACTCCACATTGGTTTGGGAAATCACCTTGAGAGGGGCGCAAGTCTGTTTTGCTTGTTCTCCGAACTGGGCAACAGATTTCTCGCTTGCATCAGTACTGCTCTTCGAGGCTTTTTGTGCCGCATGTGACTTGAGAATAGAACGCTCATAGTCTGATGACAGCTTTGGCTCGGGTTGATTAAGAGTCTTTACAATTTTCAACACTTTGGCTTTTTCTTCTTTGGTGCTGGGGAACTCTGGCTCTTTCGGCCGCCTCAGCTTAGCGAAAAACGCTGTCGTTTTCGCATCAACGATCGCCGTAGTCTCCTCTTCAGTACAGTCATAAGCTCTCTTGGGAGGAACCTTTGGTACTTTTGGAAGAGGCTCTTGTTTACGTTTCGGCGATCGCTTACCACGACGCACAGTAGCGGTACGCTTACGCTTTTTATCCTGAGGCGCCGGCGATGGCTGCACCGGATATTGGTGAGGCGACGTAGCCGGGTGAGGCGACGAAGACGGCTGCCGCGGCGGCGACGACCTCGCTGGAGACGGGTGAGGCGGTGGCGAAGATGGCCTTGGCGTGTGATTTCGAAACACGATACATTCCTTCGGCCATAGAATGGTGACGTTTTTTGCGTCTCCCAGTACAGTCACATCCCCTTCACCTGCAGGGTAGTGGAGATCCAAAACTTCAAAGGTGGGCATGATTTCATCCACCCCGACAACAGCATAGCCCTCTGGAACCGGACGACAGTGGTAAGTTGGTGTGGGTCCAATTGGTAAGGCATAGCCGACCGCCACCTTCATTGATATTTTCACAACTTTGACATGTAGCTCACAGTGTGTCATCTCTGTGATATCATCCACTGGGTAGCCAACAGGAGCCATCGTCGGTGCACCATCGTCATCGCCATTGTCATCACCCGGGACCTCGGTGGAAGCCACACTGCTTTTTCGATTATTCGATAGGCCGGTAGCATCGAATGCAGTGTGCTGCTGAGATGGGCCGGTAGTACTTTGCTCTTTAAGTGCGTTAATTTCATCTTGTTGTTGCTTTAATCGTTCTTCAATTAAACGCATTCGCTCTTTCTGACTATCTGCTTCAACTTCCGCCTTGTCCTTTCTCCTCTGACGGCTTCTATCTGGATATTTCTTCCTCTCTTCGGGAAACCCAGTCCTCCATGGTTGGGAGCCTCTTGTGCCTCGTGTTCGTCCATCATGTTCCTTATTTCCAAGGGCGAGTGTGAGCTCATCATTCTCTCTATCGAGAATGAAGTCCCCATCTTTAACACCCTTTACTGCTTTCCTCATCCTCTCGATTGGCAAGGGGTCTTCTTTATGTCGTATGTTATATATACACCTCCCTTCCGAGTCCAACGTGCCCCCATGCCCGTAAAACCAATTCCTTGCACGTTCTACCCAATCGTCTGTCTCTGGGGTGATCTTTTTAGCACGCAGTTCATTCTCAAGTTTCTCCCACTTAGGAATGCCAGCCCTGTAGCCACCTTGCCCCATAGTATGGTGATACTTCTTGTTAGCAGCATTCAGCTTATTCGTTGCAGACATTTTCTTAGCTTTTTCTCATGTCTTGTATTCCACAAACTCAGCCCAGAATGGTTTTATCGTCTCAAACTGAATATTCTTGAAATCGGGAGTCTTCTCTTTCACGACATAGTCAAGGTGCAATCTTTTCTTCCAGTTGGTGAAACACTGGGCCATCTTCTTCAAAGCCCACTCCCTGACCTTAGCCTCCATGGCTCTCCCATGTTGTAAGGCGTCCTCAACTGGATCCTCCGCATTTGGATCCAGCTCTATCTTCGGTAGTTTGAAATTAACCATGAGCCTCTTCCATAGTAAAGCTTTGGCGTGGTTAGGGACAAATAAACATGTTCCCTCTTCATCCGCATTAGCAGGCCTATTCCAATTTCTAATGGTGATCGGGATTAAGTCCCTAACGATTACTCCGCATTGTGCCACAAATTTGTTTGCGACAACTTTGGGAGCCGTCGGTTTGCCGTCTTCAGCGACATCTTCGATCCTGAACCTCTCATGGTCTTGCAACTTTTTGGTTGGGCCTCGTCTGCTCTTTTCAGTAGATTCCTTCCGATCCGGAGGGCTAAAAGAAGAAAGATCGTCGTTACTATTTCTATATAGATAGCAGATGATTAATTAATGGATTGATTATATTACATGCACCTCGCCGGAGCGGTCGTCTTCTCGATTACACAAGGCATCGCCTTCTCCCTCACGGAAGGCAACACCTCCAACCTCAAACAAGTCGTCTATTCCGGTAAAAAGAGGATCACCCTCACCGGAGTTGTTCAGAAACGTTGATACGTCTAAATTTTCTTCCCCACGGATCACACCTTGAATCAACTCTTCCTTTTCTTCGTCTCTGACGTGTGGGTCCATATTTTCTGCATAGGTGGAAAAACGAATAAGTCAAAGCGGCTAAAGGAGAAAGTTAGGTACGGTGTTGAGAGATATAAACCCTAATTCAGAGAAACCCTAATATATACATACACAATAATAAAAATGAAGAGAAACCCTCAACCCTAAACCTAGCTACAAAAAGGAAACCGTGTAGTAGATAGGTAACTCTAGCTAAAATCAACTAAAATCAATATTCCGGAGTTCCGAGGGGTGTAAAACCTAGTTCGGAGAAACCTCGGATGCATATGAGAGGGGACCATGAGTATAAGGCTACAAAAGGGAAACTATCCAGCAGATATGTAACACTAGATACTAACAAAATACCATATTGGAATCGATTTAAGAGGGTTCGGAATGCCCTGGCGAAGGCACATCGTCGAACCCACATGCACCTAAGGGGTATTAATGATTTCTTATCTAAGATAGGTCTTTTAAGTTGCTTGACAATGTGAATCGGGTCTGGGGCTACACACAGTGACTGAATAGTGGGGCCGAAGACCAATAATACCAAACTAATTAATAAACCTAATAATACCTAACTAATAATAAACCTAATAATCCAAACACCGAAAAGAAAGGGAAACAATCAACACATGGCATCGATGCAATGCTCAAGCAAGTATGATGATATGACAAGTTAATTTGCATTGGAATGTAACCCTAAGACATGCTCGACGATTTAATCGGGGTTCCGAGGGGTGAAAACCCTAACTCGGGGAAACTCCGGAACATATGAGAGGGGTGCATTTGTTCTTCTAATTATACTTGTCATTTAAGTTGTTGAACAATGCATGATTATAGGTTAAATAGATAGGTTTCATTTTTCTGAACAATTTGATATATTATTTGTATTTTTCTGACTTATAAATAAAAAGATATTGAATTTACAAGTTTATATCAATTTCTGGAATTATTAAATCATTTAAAATTGAATTACTGTGTCAATATGACATTAGCAAAGGGTTGGGTTTTTTTTTACCCAGACAGAACCTAGCCATTGTGACTGAGTGCTGGGCCCTAGGCCACATCAGCAAGCCACCATGGTGGTCAAAGGTTAGTGGGCCCGTGGGCCACGTCAGCGTGACGCCGGGGTGACGTCATCTCGGCGGCCACCGTCGGGTGCTCACCGGGGACGGCGCTGTGAGGCGTGCGTGGTGACGGGGCTAGGCTTTATCGAAGCAGCACGTCGCGGTAGGCAATAAAGTGGCGGCGCCGCTCGAAGAAGCTCACCGGAGCTGGGCGCACGGCGGGCAGCGGCGGCGGTGCTTGCAGCGACACAACGCGTGGCGGCTACAACAAGCAAGCAGGCAAACGGAGGGCACTAGGAGGTGCAGAGGCTCACCGCGCGTTAGAGAGAGGCGGCGCCGCTCCTTCTTGGTCACCGGAGCGTCGCCTCCATCGAGCTTGAGCGGAGGCGGCGTCGGGCAGGGGGGAAGTAGCTGGTGCGCGCACGGACGGAGGCGGCGGTGCTGGCGGACGGAACGCGCGGGCTCGGGCAGCCTGCCGGCGTCGGGGGCGGCGATCTCGGGCAGCCTGCCGGCGTCGGGGGCGGTTGTGCGCGCGTCGGTGAAGCAGAGAAGTGAGATGGGGAAGAAGAAGAGGAGGGGCGTCAGTTATAACCAAAGGACCTTTAGTCCCGGTTGGTGGCTCCAACCGGGACTAAAGGGTTATACGTCTCCAACCGGGACGTATACTCCAATTTTTTCAGCAGACCAAGGGTTGGCGCGCAGGGGGTCTTTAGTCCCGGTTGGTGGCTCCAACCGGGACATATTCCCCTGTTTTCAAAGTTTTTCAGGTATTTTCTCTCTGTTCCCGCCTTATTTTTTATTTTGGGGTTTAAATTTGTATTGTTTTTTAAATGATAATTAATTTGGAATTTAGAAAAACTTTAAACATAAAAAGTGTTTGGATTTTAATAAATAATTCAAAACCATTTTCTGTTTAAAAAAATAATTAATGTAACCATTTAAAATATGAACCATTTACAATTAAAAATGAATTAACTTATATTTTTTTAATATCAATTTGGAATTTAGAAAAACTTTAAACATAAAAAGTGTATGGATTTGAATAAATAATCCAAAACCATTTTATATTTTTAAAAAATAATTAATGTAACCATTTAAAATGAATTAACTTATATTTTTGAATATTAATTTGGAATTTAGAAAAACTTTAAACATAAAAAGTGTTTGGATCTGAATAAATAATTCAAAACCATTTTCTGTTTTAAAAAATAATTAATGTAACCATTTAAAATATGAACCATTTACAATTAAAAATGAATTAACTTATATTTTTTTAATATCAATTTGGAATTTAGAAAAACTTTAAACATAAAAAGTGTATGGATTTGAATAAATAATCCAAAACCATTTTCTATTTTTAAAAAATAATTAATGTAACCATTTAAAATGAATTAACTTATATTTTTGAATATTAATTTGGAATTTAGAAAAACTTTAAACATAAAAAGTGTTTGGATTTGAATAAATAATTCAAAACCATTTTCTGTTTTAAAAAATAATTAATGTAACCATTTAATAAATGAACCATTTACAATTAAAAATGAATTAACTTATATTTTTTTAATATCAATTTGGAATTTAGAAAAACTTTAAACATAAAAAATGTTTGGATTTGAATAAGTAATTCAAAACCATTTTCTGTTTTTAATGGGCGAAAAAAAAGGACGGAAAATAATGGGCGGAAAGAAAATTTGATTAGGATAGAACTGGAATTAAAGTACATAACGCAACTAACACAAAGTTACATAGAAGAACTGAAAATTAAGATACATGGCCAGATTAAGCCATAATCGGCCGAACTTATTTTGCAATGTTGGAATAATTCAGTCATGCTCCTGCCTACACCTATAATACTCACCACTGTAGTCGTCGTACTCGCCGCGGCCATCGTCGCTATCGTCGTCGGGGTCGCCGTAGTTGAACCTTGAAGGTTGAGTACGAGTGGGCTGGACTTGAGGGTAGCGCAGGCGGGGGCTAGAGTCGGCGGCCGTGTCGTAGGCCATGACGCTCTGGAGAGTCCGGCCGCGCCACCACAGCCGACGGCCGGCCTTGTTGAAGTTCGGAGGTGGTGGGCTCTCCTCCTCGTGCCTGGCGAGTGCCCTCTCACGCCGATCCACGAAGAAGGCTTCCCAAGTCGGGAAATAGTCGGGATGCCATCTGGGATTCCTCCGCTGCTCCGGCGTGAGCTCGAAGTAGTAGTGGTTCGTGATGGCGATCCGACGCGCCACACCTAGAGGGACAGGAGGAACCGGCACGCCTCCGGCGCTCAGCATCCAGCCGACGGGGACACAGTAGCCCGGAGGGCAGGGGTAGTTCGAGGCGCAAAGCGCCTCCGCCTCCCTGGGAGTTAGTGCTACGGTGGAATCCATGGGAAAGAGTGATGAGGTTGCAGATATGAGTCTAGAGATGTGCAATGACAATGGAGGCCAACCCTACATATATATATATATAGTGAAGAACTGGCGGGAAGAAAAATGGCGGGAAAAATGGCGTGTCGACATTATGTCGTGCGGCGTGTACCTTGTCCCGGATGGTGTCACCAACCCGGATGGAGACACCAACCGGGACAAAACACGAGTCAGCACTAATAATAGGGGTGAGTGTCGGAAAATGGAAAAGGGCTTTTCCGTGCGACAAAAAGGAAAACTTCCTCCTGCAACATTGTTCTCCATACCAATGTCCACACACATGCATAATATGGGCACAACATCACAAACTATGTCGTGATTCAGCACATAACATAGGTCATTTGGACCGAAAGCCATGAAACCTCGAACATGATAGGTCATTTTGTGAAGGTTTTTTCGAAACATGATCAATATACCAAGTTTGGTATTTTTCCTTTCAACTATGTAACATAATATGACACCACGCGAAGGATTTTCATTGTTCGGATTTTTTTTGAATTTATTATGCCCGTTTTGAAATATCTGAATTTCTAACTATGATCGAGCCGGTGTGCATGAAGATAGGGGACGAGCATCGTTAGAACTTGCATTGGATCTCTAAAGAAACCACATATTGTGAGTCTAAAAATGATTTTTTCAAAAAATCACGGGCGATAGATCATGTACCTGTAGTACAAACCGGACCCACTTCCTAGCGATTCGGCAGACATTTGTCCTTTTTACCCGGGATGGACGAAAAGATTTGGGATGTCCCTGTTGGGAGATAGTCCATGTAAGGTGCTCTAGTATTTTAGGAAAATGGAACGGTAGCATTCTGAAACGGCATTTTGGTGGTTACTTCACAAAACGGATGTCCCTGTTGGGTCGTTTTGTGAAGTAACCACCAAAATGCCGTTTCAGAATGCTACCGTCCCATTTTTCTAAAATACTAGACCACCTTACATGGACTATCTCCCAACCGGAACATCTCAAACCTTTTCGTCCATCCCGGGTAAAAAGGACAAATGTCTGCCGAATCGGTAGGAAGTGGGTCCGGTTTGTACTACAGGTACATGATCTATCGCCCGTGATTTTTTGAAAAAATCATTTTTAGACTCGCAATATGTGGTTTCTTCAGAGATCCAATGCAAGTTCTAACGATGCTCGTCCCCTATCTTCATGCACACCGGTTCGACCATAGATAGAAATTTTCAGTTCTTCTATGTAACTTTGTGTTAGTTGCGTTATGTACTTTAATTCCAGTTCTATCCTAATCAAATTTTCTTTGCGCCCATTATTTTCCGTCCTTTTTTTTCCGCCCATTAAAAACAGAAAATGCTTTTGAATTACTTATTCAAATCCAAACACTTTTTATGTTTAAAGTTTTTCTAAATTCCAAATTGATATTAAAAAAATATAAGTTAATTCATTTTTAATTGTAAATGGTTCATATTTTAAATGGTTACATTAATTATTTTTTAAAACAGAAAATGGTTTTGAATTATTTATTCAAATCCAAACACTTTTTATGTTTAAACTTTTTCTAAATTCCAAATTAATATTCAAAAAATATAAGTTAATTCATTTTTAATTTTAAATGGTTACATTAAAAATAGAAAATGGTTTTGGATTATTTATTCAAATCCATACACTTTTTATGTTTAAAGTTTTTCTAAATTCCAAATTGATATTAAAAAAATATAAGTTAATTCATTTTTAATTGTAAATGGTTCATATTTTAAATGGTTACATTAATTATTTTTTAAAATAGAAAATGGTTTTGAATTATTTATTCAAATCCAAACACTTTTTATGTTTAAAGTTTTTCTAAATTCCAAATTAATTATCATTTAAAAAACATTACAAATTTAAACCCCAAAATAAAAAATAAGACGGGAACAGAGAGAAAATACCTGAAAAAATTTGAAAACAGGGGAATATGTCCCGGTTGGAGCCACCAACCGGGACTAAAGACCCCCCTGCGCGCGCGCCCCTTGGTCTGCTGAAAATTGGAGTATACGTCCTGGTTGGTGGCTCCAACCGGGACGTATGACCACCCTTTAGTCCCGGTTGGAGTAACCAACCGGGACTAAAGGTCCTTCCTTCATATACGCGTGCCTCTTCTTCTTCTTCACCCCTTCTCCATTCTCTGCAACCACCCGACGCGCCGCAGGGGAGACGATGTCCATCGCCGACGCGCCGCAGGGGAGACGCTGTCCATCGCCGTCGTCGTGAGCGCCGCCGCCGCCTCCACCTACGTCGACCAGCGCCGCCCGCGCCCACCGCCGCCACCGGTACCGTACATGGCCGCGCCTTCCCCCTCGCCTCGCTTGCCAGCTGGGGATCACCGCCACCACCCGCTGACCGCCTCCCTCCCTTTCCCCGCAGGCCCGACGCTCGCGAGCCGCCGCCGTCGCCACCAACGCCGCCCGCCACTCCAGCCGCCGACCGCCGTCGCCTGCGCATGCGCCGCCACCGCGAGGAGATCCGCCACCTCGCCCCGACGCCGTCTCACCTTCTGCCGCCGCCGAGGACCGCCACCGCCACCGCCCCGACCGTCGCCGCCGCCACCGTCGGCTGCTCCGGTGAGCCCTCCGATCAACATCCAATTGGTCAGCGCCACGTCAGCGCCACGTCGGCGTGGTCAAACAGTCACGTTTGACTATTTAATTTAATTCGATTTTTTTGGCAGATTTTAGATGAAACTTGTAAAATTCATAGAAAATAATCTACTGGGCCAAAAATTGAAAATAAAATATGTATGGAATCAGTGTCTCACGTAAAATATTTCTGTACAGTTGTTTTATGCTTTTGCAGCAAGGTTTTGTCTTGGTTAATTAAATGAGTTAATGTTCTTTTTAGAGTATTAAATCCATAGAAAAAGTTCTATAACTCCAAAAATTGCAAATAAGACGTCCCTGGATTCAGTGGAACAAGAGGAATCTTACAGTGAATTAAAAGGGTAGACTCCGGCCACCGCCTCCACCGCTGATTCCGGCCACCCTGAACCCCGAACTTATTATTTATAAGTCAGAAAAATATGTATAATATACCAAAATGTTCAGAAAAATGAAACCTACCTATTGAAGCTATAATCATGCATTGTTAAGCAACTTAGATAATATACCAAGTTTGATTAGAAGAACAAAGTAACCCCTCACAGGTGATTCTGGAGTTTCCCCGAGTTAGGGTTTGCGCCCCTCGGAACCCCGTTTAATTTGTCGAGCGTGCTTTAGGGTTACTTTTCAATACAATTTAACTTGTCATATCATCATACTTGCTTGATCATTGCATTGATGCTTTAGGTTTCCTTTTATTTTTGGTGTTTGGATTATTAGGTTTATAATTAGTTAGGTATTATTAGGTTTATTAATTAGTTTGGTATTATTAGTCTTTGGCCCTATCTTAAAAACCCTATCTTAGATAAGGAATCATTAATACCCCTTAGGTGGATGTGGGTTCGACGATGTGCCTTCGCCAGGGCATTCCGAACCCTCTTAAATCGATTCCAATATGGTATTTTGTTAGTATCTAGTGTTACCTATCTGCTGGATAGTTTCCCTTTTGTAGCCTTATACTCATGTTCCCCTCTCATATGCATCCGAGGTTTCTCCGAACTAGGTTTTACACCCGTCGGAACTCCGGAATATTGATTTTAGTTGATTTTAGCTAGAGTTACCTATCTACTACACGGTTTCCTTTTTTAGCTAGGTTTAGGGTTTAGGGTTTCTCTTCATTTTTATTATTGTGTATGTATATATTAGGGTTTCTCTGAATTAGGGTTTATATCTCTCAACACCGTACCTAACTTTCTCCTTTAGCCGCTTTGACTTATTCGTTTTTCCACCTATGCAGAAAATATGGACCCACACGTCAGAGACGAAGAAAAGGAAGAGTTGATCCAAGGTGTGATCCGTGGGGAAGAAAATTTAGACGTATCAACATTTCTGAACAACTCCGGTGAGGGTGATCCTCTTTTTACCGGAATAGACAACTTGTTTGAGGTTGAAGGTGTTGCCTTCCACGAGGGAGAAGGCGATGCCTTGTGTAATCGAGAAGACGACCGCTCCGGCGAGGTGCATGTAATATAATCAATTCATTAATTAATCATCTGCTATCTATATAGAAATAGTAACGACGATCTTTCTTCTTTTAGCCCTCCGGATCGAAGGAATCTACTGAAAAGAGCAGGCGAGGCCCAACCAAAAAGTTGCAAGACCATGAGAGGTTCAGGATCGAAGATGTCGCTGAAGACGGCAAACCGACGGCTCCCGAAGTTGTCGCAAACAAATTTGTGGCACAATGCGGAGTAATCGTTAGGGACTTAATCCCGATCACCATTAGAAATTGGAATAGGCCTGCTAATGCGGATGAAGAGGGAACATGTTTATTTGTCCCTAACCATGCCAAAGATTTACTGTGCAAGAGGCTCATGGTTAATTTCAAACTACCGAAGATAGAGCTGGATCCAAATGCGGAGGATCCAGTTGAGGACGCCTTACAACATGGGAGAGCCATGGAGGCTAAGGTCAGGGAGTGGGCTTTGAAGAAGATGGCCCAGTGTTTCACCAACTGGAAGAAAAGATTGCACCTTGACTATGTCGTGAAAGAGAAGACTCCCGATTTCAAGAATATTCAGTTTGAGAAGATAAAACCATTCTGGGCTGAGTTTGTGTTATACAAGAAATCAGAAAAAGCTAAGAAAATGTCTGCAACGAATAAGCTGAATGCTGCTAACAAGAAGTATCACCATACTATGGGGCAAGGTGGCTACAGGGCTGGCATTCCTAAGTGGGAGAAACTTGAGAATGAACTGCGTGCTAAAAAGATCACCCCAGAGACAGACGATTGGGTAGAACGTGCAAGGAATTGGTTTTACGGGCATGGGGACACGTTGGACTCGGAAGGGAGGTGTATATATAACATACGACATAAAGAAGACCCCTTGCCAATCGAGAGGATGAGAAAAGCAATAAAGGGTGTTAAAGATGGGGACTTCATTCCCGATAGAGAGAATGATGAGCTCACACTCGCCCTTGGAAATAAGGAACATGATGGACGAACACGAGGCACAAGAGGTGAAGGGAATATGCCCGAGAGGCAATAATAAAGTGGTTATTATCGTATTCCTTATTTATGATAAATGTTTATTTTGCATGCTATAATTGTATTAATACGGAAACGTTAATACATGTGTGTTTAATAAACAAAAGGTAGTTCCTAGTTATGCCTCTCTCATAAACTAGCTCGTTGATTAACAAGATGATCAAGGTTTCCTGATCATGGACATTGGATGTTGTTAATAACGGGGTCACAACATTAGTGTAATGGTGTGATGAACATTCATCCGAAGTATAGCATTACGATAAAAGTCATTGAGTTTATATTGCTATAACAACTTACGAAGTGATCCTAATCCTTAGACCATGAGATCATGTCAATCACTAACACCGGAAGAGTTTCTTGATAACATCAAACGTCACACCGTAACAGGGTGATTATAAAGATGGATTCAGAACTACTAAAGTGTTATGTTGAGGCCCATGGATCGAGAGTGGAATTTGTTCATCCCGATGACGGATAGATATACTCAGGGCCCTCTCGGTGATATCACATTGATTAGCTTGCAAGCAAGTGATTTGATCACTAGAATGTTATATCACGGGAACGAGAAAAGAGTGCATGTCAGTAACGAGATCAAACTAGGTATGGAGATACCGATGATCGAATCTCGGACATGTAATATATCGCGAAACAAAGGGATTAAGATACTAGCGTAAAAGGTTCCGACGATCACAAGAAAGTCATCGTTGAATGTGTGGGAGTCAGTATGGGTCTCCAGATCCCGCTTCTGATTATTGATCCGAGAGGGGTCTCGATCATGTCCGCATTATTCGCGAACCGTAGGGTGACACACTTAAGAGACACCGACATCCATTTGGAGCAAAAGTTTCATGCCGAAAAGAAAAGGAAAGCGCAGGAATTTATTTCACTAGACACCGAAACTGTTTCGGTTGAAATTGCTGAAACTGGTTCTGCATGTGAAATGGAATACTAGCAAGGGGTTTTATGTGAATGTTTGTTAATTAAAGTAATTAACAAAATTATGAATAAATAAATAAAAGAGTTTTATTTAAATTAGAGCTTGCATTAAATTTGGTGGAAATTTAATGCATGTGAGTGGATTTTTGAGTGGAGGCTTTTTAATGGGAGTGGAGGCTTTTCATTTTGAGTGGGAGCTCCACCCACATGAATGTGGAAGAGGTGGGGGTAGCCCCATGGCTGGGCGCCATGCCCCTTGGGTGCCCCCCCTCTCCCCTATAAAAGGCCTCCCTCTCCTCCTCTCACAACACACCTCCTCGTGAAGGATCTCTCTCCCCCTCTAGAATTTATTCCCCATGGTCTCGGACTAGCGAGATACATGTTCCCGGTGGCTTTTCGGCAAGAAAGAGTTGTGCTTCCGCTGCATCGCTGGAGCGAGGAGGCGGAGGTTGCTCGGTGCCTCGAACGTGTGTGCGAGCACGGATGCGCTGCTGTTTTGCGGCGCTAGGACTTCCTCTCGATCTTGAGATCGGCAAGAGATCGTCTACATCAACCACGAGTTTGGACTCGTTAAGCTTTGTCAGTCTTCAAGGGTATGTTCTCTACGGATATACATCCGCCCGTTGTTTGTATCTAGTAGATAGATCTTGGTACATAGTTGTTCCCATCGTAGGAATTTTTTTTTTCTATGCTGCGAACCCTACAGTGGTATCAGAGCCGGATCTATGCGTAGATACTTTGCACGGGTAGTACACATATGATTATGTGGGCGATGATGATCATTTTATTGCTTCTTAGTTGTACTTTGGATATTGGTGGCATAGTGGGATGAAGCGGCCCGGACAAACTTTACATGTCCTCGCACATGAGACCTGTTCCACGCTTAACATGCAACTAGTTTTGCATAAGTGGCTAGCGGGTGTCTGTCTCTCCTACTATAGTCAATATCTAATTTGCAACGAGTTGTCAACAATTTGGTTATCCTCGTTGTGGTTCATGTTCGTAGGTAAGAACGGTTCTATCTTCGAAAGCCCTAAGCCACGTAAAATTTGCAATGGATAAATTAGAGGCGTCTAGTTTAGATTGTTGCTGGGCTAGTGTTATGATATGGTGATGTTGTAAGTAGAAGTATGAGATGATACTCTTACAACATACATAACGTGTAAACTCCATAGACCTTGGATTTACACATAAAGGTATGATAGTGATCATACCACGGTGCACATGATAGATATCATATGCGAGAACCATATCATTCCACTAATAAACATGTGATGTTTGATAGCATCTTATATTGCTTGTTTGGCGTTTTATTAGCATAATAAGATGATCCCTCATTTAGATATCAAGATAAAAATGTGTTCTTCCTTAAGTATGCACCGACAATGTTTCGTCGCTTCAAGACATCACGTGATGATCGGGTGTACTTGAATCCACGAGCATATCTCGGGTGTAAGACAGTTACACACGCGACTACTAAGGTTCTTACTTGGCGAGCCTAGCATGTACAGACATGGCCTCGGAACACGGACCGAAAGGTTAAGCATGAGTCATATGTTTTGATATGATGACCATATGGATGCTCGCCTTTGAAGCTACGCCGACTCACGTGATGATCGGACTTGGTGTAGTGGATTTGGTTCATGTAATCACCAAAAGGACACGAGGGATGTCGTTTTTGAGTGGGAGTTCATTTCTAATTTGGATTAGTAGAACTCAATTTATCATAAATTAAATCAAAGTGAATTTGCATAATTTGTTGTAGTCATTGGCATTCGTTCACCACCTTATGCATAGTTGTAATTGAGATAATAGAACTATAGAATTCTGGATATTTACTTTACGAACTGGTATCGTATTGTGTTGAGTGTCAATCAAAGTTTAAAGTCCTATTGCAAACTTTCAGCAAACTCTATTTACTCCGTGAAATTTAATAATTGGTATTAAATCGAGAGTAACAATTCCAGTGTTAGTATCTTAAGTATCATGTTTGCCTCCACAATTCTTGATTGTTTTAATATCAAGTTTATCTAGGAGCTGAAAGAATTGTTTCAGAAACCATCATGTGTGGCAGATATAACGATATCTGAAACAATGTTTTGGTTGCAATATGATAGAGTATAATATATGTTCTCATATTGGATGAGAATTTACGAAGGTTGGAGATGCTAGACATCTTAATCATCCAAAAGGGTTTTGGAAAGTAATGTTATACTCACGATTCTCCTTTATAAGCTAAATTGGCTTGATCATGAAAGTCGTCATGATAAGGATGAATAGAAGATGTATGTAAAGTGTTTACTACACTAAAAGATTACTAAAGAATGGATTTTGAAAGAATACCGATCATTTTGATGATGATGATCTACTTCAAAGTGCAAGTCCAAAGGTATTATTATTTGAATATACACGCTTTGGACTATGTGTCAAGTATTTGGCGCCACTTTTGATGTTGATAAATTCTTTTAAAAGGAAAAGGAAATGCTGAAAGAGAATCTATAAAATATATTTGGCAGAAAAGAGAAGACTGGAAATATCCAGTTTAGGTATATAGATGATATACATGTTATGGTTGTATTCTTTGCTTGTTAAACAATGTGGTTCTTGGGTATTGGATACCGAATTGGTTGGTATGAAATTTCATACGGAACAACGCAATTCATAAACCACAATGGCCTAAGTAACTAGCAAAAGAATATGTGATGATGTTAATCGAAAACAAACAAACCGTTGTTTGTATTCCTCATTGACATCAAAGCTTGACTTCAAGATTTGTTCTAATAATTGTTATTTAAATCAGGTATTATGAGAACAAAGGTTGTTCAAATAATTACCGTATTCCATATAAGATGGATGATTTACAAATCTAGTTGGAGAAATCACATCCATAAAACCTAATGCTAAAATGTCGCAAGACAAATGATTGAAAAATCACTTACGAAGTGACATCGTTGTTTAAATTATATTGGAAAGAAAACATGAAGAATCTCCATATTCATGAATTTTTGGAGTCTTTGATTTGATCAAGTGACGCTTGTGAGACTTTCCTCGGGATAATTAAAACTTCGTTCAAAGGCCAAAGAAGAACGAACGACTAAATTATTGGAATTTATACATATCGATGTATGTAGTCCATTATGTGTAGTCGTAAGCGATGGGTTTCAACTTCATATGCTTTCTCCGGAATTTTGAGTGAATGTTCACTTAATGAGAAAGAAGTATGAAATATTTGAAAATGTTTCAAAGACTTTCAAGATGAAGTGGAAAATCATTGTAACAAGAAAAATAAATGAATTATGATTTGATCATAAAGGGATTTATTTGAGTTACAAGTGTAACAAGAAAATAAATGAATTATGATTTTATCATAAAGGGATTTATTTGAGTTGCAAGTTTAGCAAAACACCTAGATTTACATATCCCGAAACACCATAGGAGTATGGAGTGTTTGAGATTTGTAATGAAACCTTGTGAGACATGGTTGGATCAAAGGTGTTATTTATAAAACTTCCATTATGTTTTAAAAGATTAAAGTTTTAGAGACTACCGCTTTTACACTGAAAAGAGCTCCATCTAGATCCGTTGAAATGACACCATGGAAGTTATGGTTTGGGGTAAAACCCAAGTTGTCATTTCTTAAATTTTGGTATGCTAAACATAAGTAAGATGTTTACAACCGAATTCGGATGAGCATGTCTTTGTAGGTTATTCCGAATAACAATTGGTTATTCCTCCATAACACCGAGGACAAAAGGGTTTGTCGCTTGAAATGTGAAGTTTCTTGAAAAAGGAATTTTTCGCAAAAGTTAAGTGGGAGGACAATAGAACTTTGATAAGGTTAACGAACCTTAGCTAAATGTGCTGAGTTGCGCAGCGCCGGAAATCGTTCTGGAGGCTGCCATCATTCTCATAGCTTATGTGCCTCAAAGGTTGTGGTCACGGAGGTCTAAAGTTCCTATTGAACCAAGAAGGTCGGTTAAACAATCAAATGCTAAGATTTGAGAGTAAATCATTATTGTTTGACAATGATGAACCGAATACATACAAAGAAGCGATGATGGGCCCTGACTCCGTCAAATGGCTTGAAGCCATAAAATCCGTGATAGTTCCATATACGAGAAATCAAGTTTTGAACTTGGAAGACCCTCCGGAAAGGTGTAAAAACCTATCGGTCGTATTTGGATCTATAAAGAAACAGACATGGATGTCTCACATCTATGAAATATTCGACATGTCGTAAAGTATTTTATGACAATGTTCAAAGTGTTGACTATGACAAGATTTGATCTTTCATAGCGATATTTAGTCTGAACGGATTAAAGTAGCAACCACTACATATAATTTGGTATATGGTAGATGAATAAACAAAACAAAGTTCTTCTAATAGAATGGTTACCTAGGACGTGTACATGACACGGTCCAAAGGGTTTTGTTAAATTCAAAGGATGCTAAAAGGGCATGCAAACTTCAATGGTTGAAGTAAGCATCGCGGAGTTGGAATCTTCACCATGATGAAAATGAGTTTTTCATCTGGAGACGATGAAGATGCTTGCATTTGCAAGAAATTAAGTGGGAGCGCTGAGACATCTTGTTGATTAGAAATGATGTATCTTTTATTGACAAAGGTTAAGAATTTCATTTCGATGAAATACTTAGGCAAAACCCGAATATTTAGCGTGAATGTCTATAGTGGATAGACTGTGACGCCAATATGGTTGTGCCAAATATACATATATGAGATATTGAAGGAGTTCAATATAGAAACGACAAGAAACAGTTCTTGTTGCATGGAAAGTAATTTAATCAAGATTCAAGTGTATTGACACTTGATAAGTGAAACAAGATTCAAGTGATTTGACACTTGATGAGTGAAATCACAAGGATGCTTTGATCAATCATACCATGATATGTACACATCCAGATATGTCCTATGCTCTAAGTGTTATGAGCATATACCAGAATGAATCATAAAATGATCATTGGACGATAGTGAGGATATTCTTATGATCTTTTGGAAGAACTAAGAATATATTTGTGTAGAGGTGACAAACAATTACAAATAGTTCATTGTAAAGCGTTACATTGATACTAGTTTTGTCACAAGATACAAATTAAGTTTATCTCAATTTAAACTATGGGGTGGCACAATGTAATGGAAAGGAGATTCCATGATGGATTTGGAAGAGTTCCAAAGTTAAGACATTGTGACGAATACTACAACAAAAAGGCTAAGTATATGACTGCTATAGTAGCAGCAAAGGAGGGAATTTGTGTCAAGTAGTTTGTTATCAAACTAAGGTGTGGTTCGCAACGGGCTAACACTAAAGATATATTGTATGACAATAGTATCGACGTGTTTTAACCCCAAGGAACTAAAGGTCTCACCGAAAGACCAAATTTATACAATGCCATCTCATTGGAGAATGAGTGATGCGTGGAGACGCAAAGACATGCAAATACACACGGACCTGAAGCGTCAGCTCCGTAGATTATGTTAACCACTTGCAATTGCGTATTTGGAACACCAGAAAGCCATAGGTGTTCAATACACAAAGTTTTCAAACTAGATTATTGTCTCTAGTGCAAGTGGGAGACTGAAGGGAATATGCCCGAGAGGCAATAATAAAGTGGTTATTATCGTATTCCTTATTTATGATAAATGTTTATTTTGCATGCTATAATTGTATTAATACGGAAACGTTAATACATGTGTGTTTAATAAACAAAAGGTAGTTCCTAGTTATGCCTCTCTCATAAACTAGCTCGTTGATTAACAAGATGATCAAGGTTTCCTGATCATGGACATTGGATGTTGTTAATAACGGGGTCACAACATTAGTGTAATGGTGTGATGAACATTCATCCGAAGTATAGCATTACGATCAAAGTCATTGAGTTTATATTGCTATAACAACTTACGAAGTGATCCTAATCCTTAGACCATGAGATCATGTCAATCACTAACACCGGAAGAGTTTCTTGATAACATCAAACGTCACACCGTAACAGGGTGATTATAAAGATGGATTCAGAACTACTAAAGTGTTATGTTGAGGCCCATGGATCGAGAGTGGAATTTGTTCATCCCGATGACGGATAGATATACTCAGGGCCCTCTCGGTGATATCACATTGATTAGCTTGCAAGCAAGTGATTTGATCACTAGAATGTTATATCACGGGAACGAGAAAAGAGTGCATGTCAGTAACGAGATCAAACTAGGTATGGAGATACCGATGATCGAATCTCGGACATGTAATATATCGCGAAACAAAGGGATTAAGATACTAGCGTAAAAGGTTCCGACGATCACAAGAAAGTCATCGTTGAATGTGTGGGAGTCAGTATGGGTCTCCAGATCCCGCTTCTGATTATTGATCCGAGAGGGGTCTCAATCATGTCCGCATTATTCGCGAACCGTAGGGTGACACACTTAAGAGACACCGACATCCATTTGGAGCAAAAGTTTCATGCCAAAAAGAAAAGGAAAGCGCAGGAATTTATTTCACTAGACACCGAAACTGTTTCGGTTGAAATTGCTGAAACTGGTTCTGCATGTGAAATGGAATACTAGCAAGGGGTTTTATGTGAATGTTTGTTAATTAAAGTAATTAACAAAATTCTGAATAAATAAATAAAAGAGTTTTATTTAAATGAGAGCTTGCATTAAATTTGGTGGAAATTTAATGCATGTGAGTGGATTTTTGAGTGGAGGCTTTTTAATGGGAGTGGAGGCTTTTTAATGGGAGTGGAGGCTTTTCATTTTGAGTGGGAGCTCCACCCACATGAATGTGGAAGAGGTGGGGGCAGCCCCATGGCTGGGCGCCATGCCCCTTGGGTGCCCCCCCTCTCTCCTATAAAAGGCCTCCCTCTCCTCCTCTCACAACACACCTCCTCGTGAAGGATATCTCTCCCCCTCTAGAATTTATTCCCCATGGTCTCGGACTAGCGAGATACATGTTCCCGGTGGCTTTTCGGCAAGAAAGAGTTGTGCTTCCGCTGCATCGCTGGAGCGAGGAGGCGGAGCTTGCTCGGTGCCTCGAACGTGTGTGCGAGCACGGATGCGCTGCTGTTTTGCGGCGCTAGGACTTCCTCTCGATCTTGAGATCGGCAAGAGATCGTCTACATCAACCACGAGTTTGGACTCGTTAAGCTTTGTCGGTCTTCAAGGGTATGTTCTCTACGGATATACATCCGCCCGTTGTTTGTATCTAGTAGATAGATCTTGGTACATAGTTGTTCCCATCGTAGGAATTTTTTTTTCTATGTTGCGAACCCTACAAGAGGCTCCCAACCATGGAGGACTGGGTTTCCCGAAGAGAGGAAGAAATATCCAGATAGAAGCCGTCAGAGGAGAAAGGACAGGGCGGAAGTTGAAGTAGATAGTCAGAAAGAGCGAATGCATTTAATTGAAGAATGATTAAAGCAACAACAAGATGAAATTAACGCACTTAAAGAGCAAAGTACTACCGGCCCATCTCAGCAGCACACTGCATTCGATGCTACCGGCCTATCGAATAATCGAAAAAGCAGTGTGGCTTCCACCGAGATCCCGGGTGATGACAATAGCGATGACGATGGTGCACCGACAATGGCTCCGGTTGGCTACCCAGTAGATGATATCACAGAGATGACACACTGCGAGCTACATGTCAAAGTTGTGAACATATCAATGAAGGTGGCGGTCGGCTATGCCTTACCAATTGGACCCACACCAACTTACCACTGTCGTCCGGTTCCAGAGGGCTACGCTGTTGTCGGGGTGGATGAAATCATGCCCACCTTTGAAGTTTTGGATATTCACTACCCTGCAGGTGAAGGGGATGTGACTGTAGTGGGAGACGCAAAAAACGTCACCATTCTATGGCCGATGGAATGTATCGTGCTTCGAAATCACACGCCAAGGCCATCTTCGCCGCCGCCTCAGCCGTCTCCAGCGAGGTCGTCGCCGCCGCGGCAGCCGTCTTCGTCGCCGCCGCGGCAGCCGTCTTCGTCGCCTCACCCGGCTCCGTCGCCTCACCAATCTCCAGCGCAGCCATCGCCGCGGGAGCCATCGCCGGCGCCTCAGGATAAAAAGCGTAAGCGTACCGCTACTGTGCGTCGTGGTAAGCGATCGCCGAAACGTAAACAAGAGACTCTTCCAAAAGTACCAAAGGTTCCTCCCAAGAGAGCTTATGACTGTACTGAAGAGGAGAGCGCGGCGATCGTTGATGCGGAAACGACAGCGTTTTTCGCTAAGCTGAGGCGGCCGAAAGAGCCAGAGTTCCCCAGCACCAAAGAAGAAAAAGCCAAAGTGTTGAAAATGCTAAAGACTCTTCATCAACCCGAGCCAAAGCTGTCATCAGACTATGAGCGTTCTATTCTCAAGTCACATGCGGCACAAAAAGCCTCGAAGAGCAGTACTGATGCAAGCGAGAAATCTGTTGCCCAGCTCGGAGAACAAGCAAAACAGTCTTGCGCCCCTCTCAAGGTGATTTCCCAAACCAATATGGGGTCGAGCAAATATGGGGCCGAAGAGCAGTATGATCCAGAGGTAGTTGCACAATACGTAGAAGCTGCCGCTGCTCAAGGTATGAGTATTGCCCAGTACTTATCCCAGTTAGAGTTCTTCCCCGTGAGTGAAGTAGCATACAAATACAAGTACGGCAAACCTCTCGTCAAACCTGAGGAGGTAAACAATCTTCCAATAAAAATGTGAAGATTGCATAACTGGTACATGCATGCCACAAAGGCCGGGGCTAACTGGATAGTGCTGAGGGTTACAAAAAAAGCATCATGGGAAAGAAAAGGATGACATGATATCCATTGAATTTGATGAACTATTTCAATTATTCAATCAAGACGCCTTGGACAAATCGATCATCAGTGCCTATTGTCTGTAAGTACTAATTCTGTAATTAATTTAGTCTCCAGCTATCTCACCTTGTTTATTGCATGTATATAATCATACTATAATATGCAGAATGAAGATTCTCGAATGCAGCAGAGGACAAATCTATGACATTGGCATCATTGACCCATACTGGGTTCGTGAAGCTAATCTCAAAACAAGTCCCCAGGATACGGAGGATAATATAGTACACGCGTTAAGGTTTCAAGAAACCAGAAGGGAAATACTTTTTCCTTACAACTTCGAGTGATTGTTATTATCTTGTATACACTTTCTATTTCGCTTACTCGATGTTAAGTATATAATTGATTAGTTATGCATTCGCAACTTCCACTATATTCTGTTAATCATTCAACTTGACAAAGGGCGTGTACTAGTCATGGACTCGAAACATAAACCCCTTGAGACGTGGAAGGACATGCAGATGCTTCTCCAGCGATAATTCTAATCTTTACGACACTATATAGGCAACGTTCGTGAATTTTATGATATCAAGTAATTAATAACTTCTTTTGTTCGTTTTCTTCGCCGGGCAGCGCTTAGAAACGGTTCACCAACAAGGCTAGGGGTGTTTGGAAAGAGGAGCTTACATTTCAACCACTAAATGTAAGCACCACTAGCTATATCCGCGCATCTCTTTGATTCTAGTTTTGATACAGTTATTATCATGCTTGATTATTATTTTGATTGAACTCTGTTCTCGTAAAGTGCCTGACGTAGGGACCAGGTAACAATCTATGTGGATACTATGCTTGCGAGTTCATCCGGGAGACGTGCGATGAGAAGGGCAGAAATTTAGAGCAACTCCATGTACGTAAAAAATTTCTATAGTTTTTAATTACAATCAAATTATGTTTAGTTTCATTCATATAGACTGTCTCCTTTTTTAAATCAGATCGAACGTCTATGGAATGGTCTTCTGCCAAAGGATCGCGTGCGAGCAATTCAGGAGGAATTGGCGGGATTCTTGGATGCAGAAGTCCTAAACCCAAAAGGGGAATACTATTCGGCTGTGTATAGACAATAGGGATTGTAAAAATAGCAACTTTTGTATACCCAAAAGGGGAATACTATTGTAAAAATAGCAATAGGCATTGTAAAAATAGTCCATGAACTCGATCCGTGTATTGAATGTAATATTGTCATGATGATCTTGTGTAATATAACGGTTCCTTCATTGATAAGTGCAAAACACTAAATAAACAATAAAACAACCTAAATGAATTCTCTGCCGCGGCACAAAAGGTGGCGAAAATGCTACCGCGGCAACAAAATGTGCCAAAATGAATTCTCTGCCGCGGCAGAGAAATGGGCCAAATCTCTGCCGCGGCAGAAGGTTATTAGTCCCGGTTCGTGCCTCGCCCTCTGCCGCTGCCACGTGTGCACCCATTTGTCCCGGTTGGTGGGGCAACCGGGACTAAAGGTTAGGGCTTTAGTCCAGATTGCCCCGTCCCGGTTGGGCAACCAGGACTAAAGCCCCTTACTAACCGGGACCAATAGGGCTGTTTCCACCAGTGTGTCAAAGCTGAATTTCGGCTGCTTGCCGAGCTTGAGGATGGGAGAAGCACGTGCGGTCGACCTCGCTGCCGTCCGGACGGATACAATGCTCCTCGAGAAGCTGGGGTGCCAGGTGATGCCAGCGTCGTCGCCGTTGCTGGCTCTGACAGCGGCGGCGTGCTAATCGTCATCGGCATGTTATTATTTTCCCGGTAGTTAGGCGTTATTACTCTTCCCGGTAGTTAGGTTATTAATGTAAGATTAGAGGTGAGAAATTATTCTGTTTGCGTTTGATTAGAGTGTCAAGTGCAATCCCACCAAAATCACACTTTTAATTCATTTTTAAAAATTTAATGTAAATTATTGTTTAAAATTTGACTAGATTTTGACAAATAAACTAAAGATAGGGTTTTGATGGGATCCCACTTGACATTCTACGCTTGATTGTGGTATGGGCGTGTGTAACCAACCGGACGAACTGAAGCTCATGTAGGACGTGTTTTCTTGCTAACAAATATCCAAAGTCCATGGATGTAGTGAACCGATTTGAGGCCATTTGGTCATCGTCTTCCGCGAATGTAGGTAGCTGTGGCACTATACCTTGTTTCTCTTGTTCAAAGTGCGATGCAATGGGCGCGAGAAGTTTGTTCAACCCACCGGACCATTATTCGTGGAAGTGTTTTCGGTTTCTCTGTTCGGGTTTTGGCACGGTGTCACACTGTAGATAAGTGCACAGGTGACCCAGAAATACTACCATCAGTTAGCATGGAGAACTATGAAGTGTAGAGCTGCCGTGATTAGAAAATGTAGGTAGGTGAGTAGAAAATGTAGGTAGCCGGGCCAAGGCTCGACACCCCGGTAGCAGACCTCGCGCTTAGCTGCGCTGCTACTTCAGCCGAGCAATCTGAATGGGGTGCAGTACTACGACGTCGAGAAGCCAACAGTCAACCTTGCCCCATCTCCTTAGATGGCGTAGTAGTATAAGGTTTTATCCCTCGCACTTGGCTGTGTTGCGTCTTCGAATAACCGAGCAAACTCACTAGGGTGCGGTACTACCATGTCGACAAGCCAATCTTCTTATATGAGTCTTCAGGAACACCAAGAAGATACCGAATGTGACAATCATGCCACGTCACTTCCTCAACAGATTCGACTCTAGTCACAACTCCTGATGTTTCCAAATCCTAAGATTTGTTGGTTTCGAAGCTAGCAGAGAAAAGCCATTTAAGCTAAGTACAAAACTAGGGTACATTGCATACGTGGTCTGCTAATACACTTCTCAGACACAAACGAGTGAATCTACTCCTTGCCCGGCTGAGTTGCAACCATGCATTCGTTCTGAATTATGATGTTCCGTTTCTCTTACTATCACACTCTAATATAGAGCTTCTCATTAAATATTTGTGCCATGTGTTTCAACCACCTTCATGTTTCCATGTATTTACTGTCAAAGAGCACACGTGCATCTATATGTTCTCATCATCTCCTCCCTCCAGTAAGTACCTTTGTGATAGACGATTTGATCATAAAGTCCATCTACTTTTATGTTGGATTTCATCAACGGCCCTAAAACATGAATTTGGTATTCATTAAAAAGCTTGGACAAATTCATCACATATTCAAAATGCTAATCAAGAATTGAGGAATACACCAAAAATCAGTTACAAAACCATATGCCTATGAATTAATAAAAAAAATGATTGGAAAAGGCTGGACACACATGAATAATTCACACTGATATCTTTGAAAGAATGCAGAAGTTTTTGTTCAGATTCGAACAAACAATAACTTAGACGCAAGATAAAACTTGAAAAAAAATCGGTTTACAAATAAACTTGCATGAACTCAGTTCAGTCATGGAGCATGGCGGGCATCCAAGAAAGGACCAACGGGCCAATTCTAATGCAAATGGAAACTACTAATGGGCCAAAACATTTAGCAAAGTTATATACTGCCCTCCGAACCAAAATAAGTGTCATGATTTAGTACAACTTTATATTAAATCAATGATACTTATTTTGAATCATAGGGAGTAATTAACTTGTGATCTAGTGGAAAGCTGGGACACGCCTAGTATGATCAAAACGATGCTTATCCCAGCGATGGAAACATGAAAATCCCTATTTAACACTTCATGAGCATGTTGACGCATTAGAAAGCATTAGAAACACTGGAAAGGATAAGTATAGCTAAGTTCTTACGAATCCCGAGTCTAGTATATAACTCATGTCTAAGTGAATCAACTGGCAGACATACTCACTTGTTAGTCTCTAGCAAAAAAATTTTATTGTTTTTTCTGGTGTGGGGCTGTATATAGTCTAAACAGTGCAACATATTTTATTTGTTAGACGTGAATCTAGAAAATCTTTTAGCCATATGTCTAACAATGGATCAAAATGTAGGTACTCGGGCCAAGGCTTGAGGCCACGACGGTGGACCTCGTCCTTCACTACGTTGCTACTTCAATCAAGCAATCTTAGTGTGGTGTCATACTATGACATTGACCGACCAACCGTAAACCTCGCCCCATATCCTTAGATGGAGAAGTAGTAAAATTCCTCGCACTTGGCTGCATTGTGTCTTCGGCCAATATTGACCGAGCAAACTCGGTAGGGCGCAGTACTATGATATCGACAAAATCCCATCTTCTTAGACGAGTCTTCAGGAATGCCAAGAAGAAGTCGTATGTGACAATCATGCCATGTTACTTCGTCAACAGATTCGACACTATGTAGTGACAACTCATGATGCTTCCAAGTCCTAAGTCGATGCTGCAAGTGTTGGTTTGGATGGCAGCACAAAATCCATTTCAACAAACCACAAAACTAGCATACATTGAATATGTGATATGCTAATGCACTTCTGGGACACAACCGAGTGAGTCTACTCCTTGCTCGGCTGAGTTAGAACAACGAATTCATTGTGAATTATGATGATGTTGCGGTTCTCTTATCACACTTAAATATAACACTTTTCATTATTTTTTGTACCATGTGTTTCAACCACCATCATGTTTCCATGTAGTTCAATACTTCCAATGAGCACACGTGCATCTATATGTTCTTCTCATCATCTCCTCCCTTAGTAAAGTACCTTTGTGATAGACAATTTGATCATAAAGACCATCTAATTTTATGTTGGATTTCATTAACGATGCTAAACCATGATTTTGGTATGCATTAAAAAGATTGGACAAATTCATCACATATTCAAAATGCTCATCAAGAATTGAGGAACACACCAAAAATCAGTTACAAAACCATATGCCTATGAAATAATCAAAGAAATTGATCGGGAAAGGCTGGACACACATGAATAATTCGCAATGATATCTCTGAAACAATATGCACAAGTTTCTGTTCAGATTCGACCAAACAATAACTTAGATGCAAGTTAAAACTTGGAAAAAAATTGGTTTACAATACATGGACTCAGTTTAGTCGTGCAGCATGGCGGACGTCCAAGAAAGGACCAACGGGCCAACTCTAATGCCAATGGCATCAACAAATGGGCCAAACCATTTAGCAAAGCTATATACATCCCCGACTCAAAATAAGTGTCACCAATTTAGTACAACTTTATATTAAATCAATAATACTTGCTATGAATCATAGAGAGTAATTAACTTGTGATCTAGTGGAAAGCTGGTCCACGCTAGTATGGTCAAAACGACGCTCATCCCAGGGATGGAAAACATGAAAATCCCTATTTAACTGTGCATGTTGGCGTGTTAGAAACACCGGAAAGGATGAGTCTAGCTAAGTTCTTCTGAATCCTAAGTCTAGTATATAACTCATGTCTAAGGGAATCAACTGGCATACATACTCGCTCGTTAGTCTCTAGCAAATTTTATTTATTGTTTTTTATGGTAAGTGGAGCAGTATATTCTAAACGGTGCAATTGTTAGACATGAGTCCAGCAAATCTTTTAGCCATATGTCTAACAATGGCTAAAAATGAAGGTACTTGGGCTAAGGCTTGAGGCCCCGGCAGCGAACCTCGCCCTTCGCTACGTTGCTACTTCAATCGAGCAATCTTAGTGCAGTGTCGTACTACGACATTGACCGGCAGCGGTAAACCTCGCGCACCATCTCTCTAGATGGAGAAGTAGTATGACCCCTCGCACTTGGCTGCATTGTGTCTTCAACCAATATTGACCGAGCAAAGTCAGTAGGGTGCAGTACTAAGATATCAAGAAAAGCCCATCTTCTTAGTTGAGTCTTCGGGAATGCCAAGAAGAAGCCGCATGTGACAATCACGCCATGTTACTTCATCAACAGATTCAATTCTATGAAGTGACAACTCCTGATGCTTCCAAGTCCTAAGTCGATGCTTCAAGTGTTGGTTTGGATGGCAGAACAAAATTCATTTCAACTAACCGCAAAACTAGCATACGTTGCATATGGGATGTGCTAATGAACTTTTGGGACACAACCGAGTGAGTCTACTCCTTGCTTGGCTGAGTTAGAACAACAAATTCAGTATTTTTATACCATGTATTTCAACCACTGTCATGTTTTCATGTAGTTCAATACTTCCAAAGAGCACACGTGCATCCATATGTTCTTCTCATCATCTCCTCCCTCAGTGAAGTAACTTTGTGATAGACGATTTGATCATGAGAGAATTCCTTATTTGACATTACTTAAAAATATGATTCCCTATTCGACCCTACAAAAGTTTTTCTTCCCTATTTGACACTTGGGCAAAATTTTATTCCTAATATGACACTCTAGTTCATTTTATACACTAATGGTGTTAAGTAGTGGCATGAAAAGACGCTTTTGCCCTAGCACATTATGTGAGCAAAATTTGCCACGGTGTTCGACCTGATTTTTTGCATGTCTAATTAAATTCATGTTAGGTAAATGACGTCAAGGTAATAGGGTGGATATATGTATTCATGCCCTATGTTTATATTCTGGATATCTCAATTAACTGTCGTTTTGCTGGTCTTGAGAGATGATTAGTTAAGCACTTCATAGACAATGCTAGTGCGTAGTGCGCGTGGACACTGCAGTAGATTCCCACGCGACCATGGCCAGGATCGACCACACAGACTTAACTCCTTGCATATACTAAATGGTCCAATAACCCTGTACGTACGTGTATACAAGCACCTCTATTGTCCTAGCAGAACTAGGATTTATACTCCTAATCCTCATGTAAAAAAAAGAACCAGCAGGGCTGCTAGCACTTACGCATCTTTTTTCCTTTTTTATCGGTCGCCAGGTTCACGTGAGTTTTTTTTGCCGTGGTTCCGATCAAGCTAGAGATAGCTAGATGATCCTAAATGAGCTAGATTTTCATCTACAGCGAACACTGGTAGAAAACACCCCATGTGTCCCGGTTGGTAAGGGCCATTAGTCCCGGTTGCCCAACCGGGACGGGGCAATCGGGACTAAAGCTCTAACCTTTAGTCCCGGTTGCCCCACCAACCGGGACAAATGGGGGCACACGTGGCGGCATCAGAGCGCGAGGGGGGTGTAGCATTAGTCCCGGTTCGTAACAATAACTTGCTGCCGCGGCAGAGATTTGGCCCATTTCTCTGCAGCGGCAGAGAATTCATTTTGGCACATTTTATTGCCGCGGCAGCATTTTCGTCACTTTTTGTGCCGCGGCAGAGAATTCATTTAGGTTGTTTTATTGTTTATTTAGTGTTTTGCACTTATCAACGAAGGAACCTTATATTACACAAGATCATCATGACAACATTACATTCAATACACGGATCGAGTTCATGCACTACATACAAAAGTTGCTATTCGATGCTACCGGCCAATTTCTTGAAAGTTGCTATTTTTACAATTACTATTGTCTATACACAGCCGAGTAGTATTCCCCTTGTGTGTTTAGGACTTCTGCATCCAAGAATCCCGCCAATTCCTCCTGAATTGCTCGTACGCGATCCTTTGGCAGAAGACCGTCCCGTAGACGTTCGATCTGATTTAAAAAAGGTGTCAGCCTATATGAATGAAACTAAACACAATTTGATTGTAATTAAAAACTATAGAAATTGTTTAGGTACGTGGAGTTGCTCTAAATTTCTGCCCTTCTCATCGCACGTCTGCCGGATGAACTCGCATACATAGTATCCACATAGATTGTTACCTGGTCCCTGCGTCAGGCACTTTACGAGAACAGAGTTCAATCAAAATAATAATCAAGCATGATAATAACTGTATCAAAACTAAAATCAAAGAGATGCGCGGATATAGCTAGTGGTGCTTACATTTAGTGGTTGAAATGTAAGCTCCTCTTTCCAAACACCCCTAGCCTTCTTGGTGAACCGTTTCCAAGCGCTGCCCGGCGTAGAAAACGAATAAAATAAGTTATTAAGTACTTGATATCATAAAATTCACGAACGTTGCCGATATAGTGTCGTAATGATTAGAATTACCGCTGGAGAAGTATCTGCATGTGAAGGGAATATGCCCTAAGAGACAATAATAAAGTGTTTATTATGTGTATTCCAAGTATATGATAGATGTTTATTTTGCATGCTATAATTGTATTAATACGGAAACGTTAATACATGTGTGTTTAATAAACAAACAGAAAGTTCCTAGTTATGCCTCTCTCATAAACTAGCTCGTTGATTAACAAGATGATCAAGGTTTCCTGATCATGGACATTGGATGTTGTTAATAACGGGATCACAACATTAGTGTAATGGTGTGATGAACATTCATCCGAAGTATAGCATTACGATCAAAGTCATTGAGTTTATATTGCTATAACAACTTACGAAGTGATCCTAATCCTTAGACCATGAGATCATGTCAATCACTAACACCAGAAGAGTTTCTTGATAACATCAAACGTCACACCGTAACAGAGTGATTATAAAGATGGATTCAGAACTAATAAAGTGTTATGTTGAGGCTCATGGATCGAGAGTGGAATTTGTTCATCCCGATGACGGATAGATATACTCTGGGCCCTCTCGGTGATATCACATTGATTAGCTTGCAAGCAAGTGATTTGATCACTAGAATGTTATATCACAGGAACGAGAAAAGAGTGCATGTCGGTAACGAGATCAAACTAGGTATGGAGATACCGATGATCGAATCTCGGACATGTAATATATCGTGAAACAAAGGGATTAAGATACTAGCGTAACAGGTTCTGACGATCACAAGAAAGTCATCGTTGAATGTGTGGGAGTCAGTATGGGTCTCCAGATCCCGCTTCTGATTATTGATCCGAGAGCGGTCTCGATCATGTCCGCATTATTCACGAACCGTAGGGTGACACACTTAAGAGACACCGACATCCAATTGGAGCAAATGTTTCATGCCGAAAGAATGAACAAGCGCAGGAATTTATTTCACTAGATACCGAAACAGGTTTTCGGGTGAAATTGCATAAAGTGGTTATGCATGTGAAATAGAATTCTAGCAAGGGGTTATTTGTGAATGTTTGTCATTAAAGTAATTGACAAAATTCTGAATAAAATAAAAGAGTTTTATTTAATGAGAGTTTGCATTAAATTTGGTGGAAATTTAATGGGAATTTGAGTGGACTTTTGAGTGGAGGGAATTTAAAGGAGATTTGTGAGTGGAGTGTCCACCCACATGAAGAGGGGAGGGCAAGGGGGCAGCCCCATGCGTCGGCCACCCCCTTGGGGTTCCCCCCCTCCTTCTATAAAAGGAGCCCCCCTCCTCACTTGTCTCTCACACCTCCTCGTGAAGGATCTCTCTCCCCCTCTAGAATTTATCCCCCATGGTCTCGGACTAGCGAGATACATGTTCCCGGTGGCTATTCGGCAAGAAAGAGTTGTGCTTCCGCTGCATCGCTGGAGCGAGGAGGCGGAGGTTGCTCGGTGCCTCGAACGTGTGTGCGAGCACGGATGCGCTGCTGATTTGCGGCGCTAGGACTTCCTCTCGATCTTGAGATCGGCAAGAGATCGTCTACATCAACCACGAGTTGAACTCGTTAAGCTTTGTCGGTCTTCAAGGGTATGTTCTCTACGGATATACATCCATCCGTTGTTTGTATCTAGTAGATAGATCTTGGTATATAGTTCACATCGTAGGAAATTTTTTGTTTTCTATGCTGCGAACCCTACAGTGGTATCAGAGCCGGATCTATGCGTAGATACTTTACACGGGTAGTACACATATGAGTATGTGGGCGATGATGATCATGTTGTTGCTCCTTTGTTGTAATTTTAGATATTGGTGGCATAGTGGGATGAAGCGGCCCGGACAAACTTTACATGTCCTCGCACATGAGACATGTTCCACGCTTGACATGCAACTAGTTTGCATAAGTGGCTAGCGGGTGTCTGTCTCTCCTACTATAGTCAATATCTATTTTGCAAGCGAGTTGTCAACAATTTGATTATCCTCGTTGTGGTTCATGTTCGTAGGTAAGAACGGTTCTATCTCGAAAGCCCTAAGCCACGTAAAACTTGCAATGGATAAATTAGAGGTGTCTAGTTTAGATTGTTGTTGGGCTAGTGTTATGATATGGTAGTGTTGTAAGTAGAAGTATGAGATGATACTCTTACAACACACATAGCGTGTAAAATCCATAGACCTTGGATTTACACATATAGGTATGATAGTGATCATACCACGATGCACATGATAGAGATCATCTGCGGGAACCATATAATTTCACTAATAAACATATTATGTTTGATAGCATCTTATATTGCTTGTTTAGCGCTTTGTTAGCATAATAAGATGATCCCTCATTTAAATATCAAGATAAGAATGTGTTCTTCCTTGAGTATGCACCGATTATGTTTTCGTCGCTCCAAGACATCACGTGATGATCGGGTGTTCTTGGATCCACGACCATATTTCGGGTGTAAAACAGTTACACACGCGAATACTAAGGTTCTAACTTGGCGAGCCTAGCATGTACAGACATGGCCTCGGAACACGGACCGAAAGGTTAAGCATGAGTCATATAGTTGATATGATGCCCATTTGATGCTCGCCTTTGAAGCTATACCGACTCACATGATGATCGGACTTGGTGTAGTGGATTTGGTTCATGTAATCACCAAAAAGGCACGAGGGATGTCGTTTTTGAGTGGGAGTTCATTAGATTAGTTGAACTCAATCTATCATACACTTAGTCTAAACTTTACAAATTCTGTTGTAGATGGCACCACCTGCTTTTAATTTCAATGTGTTCATGGAGAAAGAGAAACTAGCAACGAACGGTAGCAACTTTACCGAATGGGCCATGAATTTGAGGATTCTCCTCTCTGCTACACAAAAGCAATATGTGCTAGAAGCACCGTTAGGCCCCCCACCTTTAGATGATGCCCCTGACGAGGAGAAGAATGTCTATCAGACTCGTCAGGAGGACCACAACTTAGTTCATTGGAGCATATTATATGGGCTAGAGCCGTAACTTCGAAAGCGTCTCGAAAACGGCAATGCATTTGATACAATGGGTGAGTTGAAAATGATTTTCGACACACATGCTGCTGTAGAGAGCTACAACGCTTCAGAAAAGTTCTTTAGCTGCATGATGGAAGAGCACAGCTCCGTTAGTGAGCATGTACTCAAGATGTCGGGTTACGCCGATAAGCTTGTGTCCTTGGGAATGTCGATTCCCATTGACTTAGGCATCCATCGTGTTCTGCAGTCTCTGCCACCTAGCTATAAGAGCTTCGTGATGAACTATAATATGCAAGGCATGAAGAAGTCTCTCCCCGAGCTTCTGTCAATGCTTAAAACTGCAGAAGTGGGATCAAAAAGGAACATCAAGTGTTGATGATCAATAGGAACAATGGTTTCAAGAAAGATAAGAAGGGAAAGCGGAAGGGAAGTAAGGGCGGCAAGCCTGTTGACGCGCCTGAAAAGAAACCCCGAGTAGGACCTAAGTCTGATTCCGAGTGCTACTATTGTAAGGGGACTGGCCACTAGAAGCGCAACTGCCCCAAGTATCTGGCAGACAAGAAGGTCGGCAAGGCAAACAAAGGTATATATGATATACATGTTATTGATGTGTACTTGACTAGTGCTCGCAGTAGCACCTGGGTATTTGATACCAGTTCAGTTGCTAATATTTGTAACTCGAATCAGGGGCTGCGGAACAAGCGACCGCTAGCAAGGGGTGAGGTCAAGATGCGTGTCGGCAATGGATCAAGCGTTGATGTGATCGCCGTCGGAACGCTGCCTCTCCACTTACCGGCGAGATTAATTATAAACTTGAATAAATGTTATCTGGTGCCTGCACTGAGCATGAACATTGTATCTGGATCGTGTTTGATGCGAAGTGGTTATTCATTTAAATCCGAGAACAATGGTTGTTCCATTTATATGAATGAAATCTTTTATGGTCATGCACCGATGATGAATGGTTTATTTCTATTAGATCTCGATGATAATGTTACACATATTCATAATGTTGATGCTAAAAGGATTAAACTTAATGATGATATATCCGCATATATGTGGCACTGCCGTCTAGGTCATATTGGCGTTAAACGCATGAAGAAGCTCCATTCGGATGGACTTTTGGAATCACTTGATTATGAATCATTTGATACATGTGAGCCATGCCTTATGGGCAAGATGACTAGAACGCCGTTTTCTGGTTCAGTGGAACGGGCGATAGATTTATTGGAAATCATACATTCTGATGTATGTGGTCCAATGAGTGTGTCGGCGCGAGGTGGATATCGTTATTTTGTTACTTTCACGGATGATTTGAGTAGATACGGTTATATCTACTTGATGAAACACAAGTCTGAAACCTTTGAAAAGTTCAAGGAATTTCAGAATGAAGTGGAAAATCATCGTAATAGAAAGATCAAATTTCTACGGTCCGACCGTGGAGATGAGTATCTAAGTTACGAGTTTAGCACTCACATGAAAGAGTGTGGAATTGTTTCACAACTCACACCTGCCGGAACACCACAGCGAAATGGTGTGTCGGAACATCGTAATCGTACTTTATTAGATATGGTTCGATCTATGATGTCTCTGACGGACTTGCCGTTGTCATTTTGGGGTTATGCACTAGAAACTGTTGCATTCACTTTAAATCGGGCACCATCTAAATCCGTTGAAAAGACACCGTATGAATTGTGGTTTGGAAACAAACCTAAGCTGTCATTTGTTAAAGTTTGGGGATGCGATGTTTATGTGAAGAAACTTCAACCGGATAAACTCGAACCCAAAGCGGAAAAATGCGTCTTCATAGGATACCCTAAAGAAACTATTGGGTATTCCTTCTATCACAGATCCGAGGGCAAGGTTTTTGTTGCCAAGAATGGATCCTTTCTAGAGAAAGAGTTTCTCGCGAAAGGTGTGAGTAGTCGGAAGGTAGAACTCGAAGAGGTTGTGGAACCTTCTCTTAAAAGTATGGCGAGTAGCGCAGCGCCGGAAGTTGTTCCGGAGTTGGCTCCACCTGTTGAAGAGGGAACTAATGATAATGATCATGAAACTCCGAAAGAGAGTACTACCGAACCTCGCAGGTCAAACAGGACGCGTGCAGCTCCCGAGCTGTACGGAAATCCTGTCATGAATTTCATGGTTGATGAAAATGATGACCCTGCGACGTATGAAGAAGCGATGATGAGCCCGGATTCCAACAAATGGTTAGAAGCCATGAAATCCGAGATGGAATCCATGTATGAAAATCAAGTTTGGAACTTGGTGAAAATACCTCACGACCGAAAGGCCGTGGAGAACAAATGGATTTTCAAAAGGAAAACTGATGCTGATGGTAATGTGACCGTCTATAAAGCTCAACTTGTCGCAAAGGGGTTTCGACAAATTCAAGGAGTTGACTACGATGAGACTTTCTCTCCCGTAGCGATGCTAAAGTCAGTTAGGATTATGTTAGCAATTGCTGCATATTTCGATTATGAGATATGGCAGATGGATGTAAAAACCGCGTTTCTCAATAGTAATATTGAAGAAGAGTTGTATATGATACAACCAAAGGGTTTTGTCGATCCTATGGATGCTGACAAGGTGTGCAAACTTCAGCGATCTATCTATGGATTGAAGCAAGCATCACGAAGTTGGAATCTCCGCTTTGATGAGGTGATCAAAGAGTTTGGATTTGTCCAAACTTATGGAGAAGCTTGTATTTACAAGAAAGTGAGTGGGAGCAATGTGGCATTTCTGATATTATATGTGGATGACATATTATTGATCGGAAATGATATAGATCTTTTAAACAGTGTTAAAAGTTATCTAAACAGCAAATTTTCAATGAAGGACCTAGGTGAAGCGTCATACATATTAGGCATAAATATCTATAGAGATAGATCTAGGCGCCTAATAGGGCTATCACAAAGTACATACCTTGATAAGATTTTAAAGAAGTTTAAAATGGAAGGAAGTAAGAAGGGGTTCTTACCTATGTTGCAAGGCAAGACATTGAGTAAGACTCAAAGTCCGGCTTCGGCGGAAGAAAGAGAGATAATGGACAAAGTCCCCTATGCTTCAACCATAGGCTCTATAATGTACGCCATGCTATGTACAAGACCGGATGTGGCACATGCTATTAGTTTGACTAGTAGGTACCAATCGGATCCGGGTTCGGAACACTGGATAGCGGTCAAGAATATCCTTAAGTACTTACGAAGAACTAAGGATATGTTTCTTGTATACGGAGGTGAAGAAGAGCTCGTCGCTAAGTGTTATGTCGACGCTAGCTTTGACACCGATCCGGATGACTCTAAGTCTCAATCCGAATACGTATTTCTCATGAATGGCGGAGCGGTTAGTTGGAGGAGCTCCAAACAACCTGTGGTAGCGGGATCAACAACGGAGGCCGAATATGTTGCTGCTTCACAAGCGGCTCAGGAAGCAGTTTGGATGAAGGAGTTCATATCCGAACTAGGAGTGGTGGCAAACGCGTTGGACCCAATGGTGATCTATTGTGACAACAATGGTGCCATTGCCAATGCCAAAGAGCCAAGGTCTCACAAGCATTCCAAGCATATAAAGCGCCGGTTTCACTCCATCCGCGAGCATGTCAAGGATGGAGATATAAAGATTTGTAAAGTACATATGGATCTCAATGTAGCAGATCTGTTGACTAAAACTCTCCCTAGAGCAAAACATGATCAACACCAGAACTCAATGGGTGTTAGATTTATCACTATGTAACTAGATTATTGTCTCTAGTGCAAGTGGGAGACTGAAGGGAATATGCCCTGAGAGGCAATAATAAAGTGTTTATTATGTGTATTCCAAGTATATGATAGATGTTTATTTTGCATGCTATAATTGTATTAATACGGAAACGTTAATACATGTGTGTTTAATAAACAAACAGAAAGTTCCTAGTTATGCCTCTCTCATAAACTAGCTCGTTGATTAACAAGATGATCAAGGTTTCCTGATCATGGACATTGGATGTTGTTAATAACGGGATCACAACATTAGTGTAATGGTGTGATGAACATTCATCCTAAGTATAGCATTACTATCAAAGTCATTGAGTTTATATTGCTATAACAACTTACGAAGTGATCCTAATCCTTAGACCATGAGATCATGTCAATCACTAACACCGGAAGAGTTTCTTGATAACATCAAACGTCACACCGTAACAGGGTGATTATAAAGATGGATTCAGAACTAATAAAGTGTTATGTTGAGGCTCATGGATCGAGAGTGGAATTTGTTCATCCCGATGACGGATAGATATACTCTGGGCCCTCTCGGTGATATCACATTGATTAGCTTGCAAGCAAGTGATTTGATCACTAGAATGTTATATCACAGGAACGAGAAAAGAGTGCATGTCGGTAACGAGATCAAACTAGGTATGGATATACCGATGATCGAATCTCGGACATGTAATATATCGTGAAACAAAGGGATTAAGATACTAGCGTAAAAGGTTCTGACGATCACAAGAAAGTCATCGTTGAATGTGTGGGAGTCAGTATGGGTCTCCAGATCCCGCTTCTGATTATTGATCCGAGAGGGGTCTCGATCATGTCCGCATTGTTCACGAACCGTAGGGTGACACACTTAAGAGACACCGACATCCAATTGGAGCAAATGTTTCATGCCGAAAGAATGAACAAGCGCAGGAATTTATTTCACTAGATACCGAAACAGGTTTTCGGGCGAAATTGCATAAAGTGGTTATGCATGTGAAATAGAATTCTAGCAAGGGGTTATTTGTGAATGTTTGTCATTAAAGTAATTTAAAAAATTCTGAATAAAATAAAAGAGTTTTATTTAATAAGAGTTTGCATTAAATTTGGTGGAAATTTAATGGGAATTTGAGTGGACTTTTGAGTGGAGGGAATTTAAAGGAGATTTGTGAGTGGAGTGTCCACCCACATGAAGAGGGGAGGGCAAAGGGGCAGCCCCATGCGCCGGCCACCCCCTTGGGGTCCCCCCTCCTCCTATAAAAGGAGCCCCCCTCCTCACTTGTCTCTCACACCTCCTCGTGAAGGATCTCTCTCCCCCCTAGAATTTATCCCCATGGTCTCGGACTAGCGAGATACATGTTCCCGGTGGCTATTCGGCAAGAAAGAGTTGTGCTTCCGCTGCATCACTGGAGCGAGGAGGCGGAGGTTGCTCGGTGCCTCGAACGTGTGTGCGAGCACGGATGCGCTGCTGATTTGCGGCGCTAGGACTTCCTCTCGATCTTGAGATCGGCAAGAGATCGTCTACATCAACCACGAGTTGAACTCGTTAAGCTTTGTCGGTCTTCAAGGGTATGTTCTCTACGGATATACATCCGCCCGTTGTTTGTATCTAGTAGATAGATCTTGGTATAGAGTTCACATCGTAGAATTTTTTTTGTTTTCTATGCTGCGAACCCTACAGCATGTCCTTCCACGTCTCAAGGGGTTTATGTTTCGAGTCCATGACTAGTACACGCCCTTTGTCAAGTTGAATGATTAACAGAATATAGTGGAAGCTGCAAATGCATAACTAATCAATTATATACTTAACATCGAGTAAGCGAAATAGAAAGTGTATACAAGACAATAACACTCACTCGAAGTTGTAAGGAAATAGTATTTCCCTTTTGGTTTCTTGAAACCTTAACGCGTGTACTATATTATCCTCCGTATCCTGGGGGCTTATTTTGAGATTAGCTTCATGAACCCAATATGGGTCAATGAAGCCAATGTCATAGATTTGTCCTCTGCTGCATTCGAGAATTTTCATTCTGCATATTACAGTATGATTATATACATGCAATAAACAAAATAATATAGCTGGAGACTAAATTAATTACAAAATTAGTACTTACAGACAATAGGCACTGATGATCGATTTGTCCAAGGCGTCTTGATTGAATAATTGAAATAGTTCATCAAATTCAATGGATATCATGCCATCCTTATCTTTCCCATGATGCTTTTTTGTAACCCTCAGTACTATCCAGTTAGCCCCGGCCCTTGTGGCATGCATGTACCAGTTATGCAATCTTCGCATTTTTGTTGGAAGATTGTTTACCTCCTCAGGTTTGACGAGAGGTTTTACGTACTGGTATTTGTATGCTACTTCACTCACGGGGAAGAACTCTAAATGGGATAAGTACTGGGCAATACTCATACCTTGAGCAGCGGCAGCTTCTCCGTATTGTGCAACTACCTCTGGATCATACTGCTCTTCGGCCCCATATTTGCTCGACCCCACATTGGTTTGAGAAATCACCTTGAGAGGGGCGCAAGTCTGTTTTGCTTGTTCTCCGAGCTGGGCAACAGATTTCCCGCTTGCATCAGTACTGCTCTTCGAGGCTTTTTGTGCCGCATGTGACTTGAGAATAGAACGCTCATAGTCTGATGACAGCTTTGGCTCGGGTTGATGAAGATTCTTTAGCATTTTCAACACTTTGGCTTTTTCTTCTTTGGTGCTGGGGAACTCTGGCTCTTTCGGCCGCCTCAGCTTAGCGAAAAACGCTGTCGTTTCCGCATCAACGATCACCGCAGTCTCCTCTTCAGTACAGTCATAAGCTCTCTTGGGAGGAACCGTTGGTACTTTTGGAAGAGGCTCTTGTTTACGTTTCGGCGATCGCTTACGACGCACAGTAGCGGTACGCTTACGCTTTTTATCCTGAGGCGCCGGCGATGGCTCCCGCGGCGATGGCTGCACCGGAGATTGGTGAGGCAACGGAGCCGGGTGAGGCGACGAAGACGGCTGCCGCGGCGGCGACGACCTCGTTGGAGACGGGTGAGGCGGCGGCGAAGATGGCCTTGGCGTGTGATTTTGAAGCACGATACATTCCTTCGGCCATAGAATGGTGACTTTTGTTGCGTCACCCAGCACATTCACATCCCCTTCACCAGCAGGGTAGTGAAGATCCAAAACCTCAAAGGTGGGCATGATTTCATCCACGCCGACAACAGCGTAGCCCTCTAGAACCGGACGACAGTGGTAAGTTGGTGTGGGTCCAATTGGTAAGGCATAGCCGACCGCCACCTTCATTGATATGTTCACAACTTTGACATGTAGCTCGCAGTGTGTCATCTCTGTGATATCATCCACTGGGTAGCCAACAGGAGCCATCGTCGGTGCATCATCGTCATCGCCATTGTCATCACCCGGGACCTCGGTGGAAGCCACACTGCTTTTTCGATTATTCGATAGGCCGGTAGCATCGAATGCAGTGTGCTGCTGAGATGGGCCGGTAGTACTTTGCTCTTTAAGTGCGTTAATTTCATCTTGTTGTTGCTTTAATCGTTCTTCAATTAAACGCATTCGCTCTTTCTGACTTTCTGCTTCAACTGCCGTCCTGTCCTTACTCCTCTGACGGCTTCTATCAGGATATTTCTTCCTCTCTTCGGGAAACCCAGTCCTTCATGATTGGGAGCCTATTGTGCCTCGTGTTCGTCCATCATGTTCCTTATTTCCAAGGGCGAGTGTGAGCTCATCATTCTCTCTATCGGGAATGAAGTCCCCATCTTTAACAGCCTTTACTGCTTTTCTGATCCTCTCGATTGGCAAGGGGTCTTCTTTATGTCGTATGTTATATATACACCTCCCTTCCGAGTCCAACGTGCCCCCATGCCCGTAAAACCAATTCCTTGCACGTTATACCCAATCGTCTGTCTCTGGGGTGATCATTTTATCACGCAGTTCCTGCTCAAGTTTCTCCCACTTAGGAATGCCAACCCTGTAGCCACCTTGCCCCATAGTATGGTGATACTTCTTGTTAGCAGCATTCAGCTTATTCGTTTCAGACATTTTCTTAGCCTTTTCTAATTTCTTGTATTCCACAAACTCAGCCCAGAATGATTTTATCTTCTCAAACTGAATATTCTTGAAATCGGGAGTCTTCTTTTTCACGACATACTCAAGGTGCAATCTTTTCTTCCAGTTGGTAAAACACTGGGCCATCTTCTTCAAAGCCCACTCCCTGACCTTAGCCTCCATGGCTCTCCCATGTTGTAAGGCGTCCTCAACTGGATCCTCCGCATTTGGATCCAGCTCTATCTTCGGTAGTTTGAAATTAACCATGAGCCCCTTCCACAGTAAATCTTTGGCGTGGTGAGGGAAAAATAAACATGTTCCCTCTTCATCCGCATTAGCAGGCCTATTCCAATTTCTAATGGTGATCGGGATTAAGTCCCTAACGATTACTCCGCATTGTGCCACAAATTTGGTTGCGACAACTTCGGGAGCTGTCGCTTTGCCGTCTTCAGCGACATCTTCGATCCTGAACCTCTCATGGTCTTGCAACTTTTTGGTTGGGCCTCGTCTGCTCTTTTCAGTAGATTCCTTCTATCCGGAGGGCTAAAAGAAGAAAGATCGTCGTTACTATTTCTATATAGATAGCAGATGATTAATTAATGAATTGATTTATATTACATGCACCTCGCCGGAGCGGTCGTCTTCTCGATTACACAAGGCATCGCCTTCTCCCTCGCGGAAGGCAACACCTTCGACCTCAAACAAGTTGTCTATTCCGGTAAAAAGAGGATCACCCTCACCGGAGTTGTTCAGAAATGTTGATACGTCTAAATTATCTTCCCCACGGATCACACCTTGGATCAACTCTTCCTTTTCTTCGTCTCTGACGTGTGGGTCCATATTTTCTGCATAGGTGGAAAAACGAATAAGTCAAAGCGGCTAAAGGAGAAAGTTAAGGAGAAACCCTAATATATACATACACAATAATAAAAATAAAGAGAAACCCTAAACCCTAAACCTAGCTACAAAAAGGAAACCATGTAGTAGATAGGTAACTCTAGCTAAAATCAACTAAAATCAATATTCCGGAGTTCCGAGGGGTGTAAAACCTAGTTCGGAGAAACCTCGGATGCATATGAGAGGGGAACATGAGTATAAGGCTACAAAAGGGAAACTATCCAGCAGATAGGTAACACTAGATACTAAGAAAATACCATATTGGAATCGATTTAAGAGGGTTCAGAATGCCCTGGCGAAGGCACATCGTCGAACCCACATGCACCTAAGGGGTATTAATGATTCCTTATCTAACCACAGTGACTGACAATGTGAATCGGGTCTGGGGCTACCCACAGTGACTGACCAGTGGGGCCGAAGACCAATAATACCAAACTAATTAATAAACCTAATAATACCTAACTAATAATAAACCTAATAATCGAAACACCGAAAAGAAAGGGAAACAATCAACACATGGCATCGATGCAATGCTCAAGCAAGTATGCTGATATGACAAGTTAATTTGCATTGGAATGTAACCCTATGACATGCTTGACGATTTAATCGGGGTTCCGACGGGTGAAAACCCTAACTCGGGGAAACTCCGGAACATATGAGAGGGGTGCATTTGTTCTTCTAATTATACTTGTCATTTAAATTGTTGAACAATGCATGATTATAGGTTAAATAGATAGGTTTCATTTTTTTGAACAATTTGATATATTATTTGTATTCTTCTGACTTATAAATAAAAATATATTGAATTTACAAGTTTATATCAATTTCTGGAATTATTAAATCATTTAAAATTGAATTACTGTGTCAATATGACATCAGCAAAGGGTTGGGTTTTTTTTACCAAGACAGAACCTATCCACTGTCACTGAGTGCTGGGCCCTAGGCCACATCAGCAAGCCACCGTGGTGGTCAAAGGTCAGCGGGCCCGTGGGCCACGTCAGCGTGACACCGCGGCTCGCCAGCGCCGCCCGCACATACTGATCGCCAACGCCGCCCGCGCCGCCGCGCCTACTCGCCAGCGCCGCCCGCGGCTCGCCAGCGCCGCCCGTGGTTCGCCAGCTCGCTGCCCCGGCCCCCGTATCCGCCTGTAGCCCGCGTGCCGCCGCCGACGACAACGTGGCCCCGTAGCCGCCCCGAACCCCGTAGCCCGCGTATCGGAGAGGGGCATACCTGCTGGCGGCGATGACGCGCGGCGGCGGTTGGAGGTGCTGGCGCGCGCGGCTGGAGGGATGACGAAGAGCCGACGGAGGTGCTGGCGATTCGCACGGGGAGGAGCGCGCGGCGGTCGAGGATGAGCGCGCGACGGCCAAAGAGCCGACGGAGACGAAGGTGGAGGCGGCGGCGTCGATGAAAGCAGAGGAAGAAGCAGAGAAGTGAGATGGGGAAGAAGAAGAGGAGGCGCGCTCAGTTATAACCAAAGGACCTTTAGTCCCGGTTGGTGGCTCCAACCGGGACTAAACGGTCATACGTCCCGGTTGGTGCCACCAACCGGGACGTATAGTCCAATTTTCAGCAGCTGAAGGGGCGCGCGCGCAGGGGGCTCTTTAGTCCCGGTTGGTGGCTCCAACCGGGACGTATTCCCCTGTTTTCAATTTTTTTCAGTTATTTTCTCTCTGTTCCCGCCTTATTTTTTATTTTGGGGTTTAAATTTGTAATGTTTTTTAAATGATAATTACTTTGGAATTTAGAAAAACTTTAAAACATAAAAAGTGTTTGAATTTGAATAACTAATTCGAAACCATTTTCTGTTTTGAAAAATAATTAATGTAACCATTTAAACTATGAACCATTTAAAATTAATAATGAAATAACTTATATTTTTTAAATATTAATTTGGAATTTAGAAAAACTTTAAACATAAAAAGTGTATGGATTTGAATAAATAATCCAAAACCAATTTCTATTTTTAAAAAATAATTAATGTAACCATTTAAAATTAATAATGAAATAACTTATATTTTTTAAATATTAATTTGGAATTTAGAAAAACTTTAAACATAAAAAGTGTATGGATTTGAATAAATAATCCAAAACCATTTTATATTTTTAAAAAATAATTAATGTAACCATTTAAAATTAAAAATGAATTAACTTATATTTTTTAAATATTAATTTGGAATTTAGAAAAACTTTAAACATAAAAAGTGTATGGATTTGAATAAATAATCCAAAACCAATTTCTATTTTTAAAAAATAATTAAGGTAACCATTAAAAATTAAAAATGAATTAACTTATATTTTTTAAATATTAATTTGGAATTTAGAAAAACTTTAAACATAAAAAGTGTTTGGATTTGAATAAATAATTCAAAACCATTTTCTATTTTTAAAAAATAATTAATGTAACCGTTTAAAATATGAACCATTTACAATTAAAAATGAATTAACTTATAAGTAATTCAAAACCATTTTCTGTTTTTAATGGGCGGAAAAAAGAGGACGGAAAATAATGGGCGGAAATAAAATTTGATTAGGATAGAACTGGAATTAAAGTACATAACACAACTAACACAAAGTTACATAGAAGAACTGAAAATTAAGATACATGGCTAGATTAAACCACAATCGGCCGAACTTGTTTTGCAATGTTGGAATAATTCAGTCATGCTCCTGCCTACACCTGTAATACTCGCCACTGTAGTCGTCGTACTCGCCGCTGCCGTCGTCGCTATCGTCGTCGGGGTCGCCGTAGTTGAACCTTGAAGGTTGAGTACGAGTGGGCTGGACTTGAGGGTAGCGCAGGCGGGGGCTAGAGTCGGCGGCCGTGTCGTAGGCCATGACGCTCTGGAGAGTCCGGCCGCGCCACCACAGCCGCCGGCCGGCCTCGTTGAAGTTCGGAGGAGGTGGGCCCTCCTCCTCGTGCCTAGCGAGTGCCCTCTCACGCCGATCCACGAAGAAGGCTTCCCAAGTTGGGAAATAGTCGGGATGCCATCTGGGATTCCTCCGCTGGTTCGTGATGGCCATCCGACGCGCCACACTTAGAGGGATAGGAGGAACCGGCACGCCTCCGGCGCTCAGCATCCAGCCGACGCGGACACAGTAGCCCGGCGGGCAGGGGTAGTTCGAGGCGCAAAGCGCCTCCGCCTCCCTGGGAGTTAGTGCTACGGTGGAAGCCATGGGAAAGAGTGATGAGGTTGCAGATATGAGTCTAGAGATGTGCAATGACAATGGAGGCCAACCCTACATATATATATAGTGAAGAACTGGCGGGAAGAAAAATGGCGGGAAAAATGGCGTGTCGACATTATGTCGTGCGGAGTGTACCTTGTCCCGGATGGTGTCACCAACCGGGACTAAAGATGAAAAATGGCGCGTCCACACACATGCATAATATGGCGCGTCCACACACATGCATAATAATAGGGGACGAGCATCGTTAGAACTTGCATTGGATCTCTGAAGAAACCACATATTGCGAGTCTAAAAATGATTTTTTCAAAAAATCGCGGGCGATAGATCATGTACCTGTAGTAGAAACCGGACCCACTTCCTGCCGAGTCGGCAGACATTTGTCCTTTTTACCCGGGATGGAGGAAAAGGTTTGAGATGTACCGGTTGGGAGATAGTCCATGTAAGATGGTCTAGTATTTTAGGAAAATGGGACGGTAGCATTCTGAAATGGCATTTTGGTGGTTACTTCACAAAACGACCCGTTTTTTGCGCTCGGAAAATGGAAAAGGGCTTTTTCGTGCGACAAAAAGGAAAACTTCCTCCTGCAACATTGTTCTCCATACCAATGTCCACACACATGCATAATATGGGCACAACATCACAAACTATGCCGTGATTCAGCACATAACATCGGTTATTTGGACCGAAAGCCATGAAACCTCGAACATGATAGGTCATTTTGTGAAGGTTTTTTCGAAACATGATCAATATACCAAGTCTGGTATTTTTCCTTTCAACTATGTAACAAAATATGACACCACGCGAAGGATTTTCATTGTTCGGATTTTTTTTTGAATTTATTATGCCTGTTTTGAATTATCTGAATTTCTAACTATGGACTACCACGCGAAGGATTTTCATTGTTCGGCAGACATTTAGTCCCGGATGTAGTCACAAACCGGGACTAAAAATATTTTCCGCCATTTCCCACCTCTTCCCGCCAAGTTTTCCCGCCCTTTCCTTTCTACTAGAGCTTTTAGTCCCGGATGTAGTCACTAACCGGGACTAAAGATATTTCCCGCCATTTCCCAAAGCTTCACGCCAAGTTTTCCCGCCCTTTCCCTCTATATTTAGGGTGATCGTGTCATGGCTATCCACACATCCACACCTTCCTCTCTTAGAACAATGGACAACGCCTACTGGGCCATTCTGACCCTCGAGGAGACCGAGGCGCTGTGCGCCTCCAACTACCCTTGTCCGCCGGGCTACCGGCCGCCCGCCGGCTGGATGCTGAGCGCTGGAGGGGTTCCTGTCCCTCCTGTCCCTCAAGGTTCCGCACGCCAGGCGTCCATCACAAACCACTTCTACCATGAGCTCACGCCGGAGCAGCGGATGGATCCCCAGTGGGATCCTGAAATCTACGACACCTGGAATGCCTTCTTCGCTAATAGGCGGGAAAGGGAGCTCGCCAGGTACGAGGGTGATGGCCCGCCACCGGTGAACCACAACGAAGCCGGCCGTCGTCTATGGTGGGCGAACCGTACTATCATCGGAGTGATGCGCTACATCGCCGGGGGAGACCATCCTCGCCTACGGTGCCCACGAGTCCACCCGCCACAGGCCCCACACTGTCCCGGCGGTAGCGGCATCGTCTTCCAGGAGACCCCTCTCCCACCCGCCGTGAATCCGAGGCTGGAATGGCCCCTGGTATATGCCATGGATGGGATGAGGATCCCCGGAGTGGCAGGTGACGATGACGATGATGATGACGACGACGATGAAGACCCTGAAGCTGCGTACTATAGGACTAGGCATGATTATGACTAAAGGGGGCGGCTTTAGTCCTGAGTGTTAGCTAGTCCCGGTTTGTCCCGGTTTTTAATATTATTAAATGTCTTGAGTGTTACCTAATAAATAGAGGGAAATGCCTATATAAAGAGAGGGTTCATATTTAGTCCCGGTTGGAGAAACCAACCGCGACTGAAGGGATTGCGGCAGAGTGGGCCAGGCAACACTAATAATAGGGGTGAGTGTCGACATTATGTCGTGCGGCTTGTACCTTGTCCCGGTGGTGTCACCAACCGGGACTAAAGATGAACCTTTAGTCCCGGTTGGAGACACCAACCGGGACTAAAGATGAGTCAGCACTAATAATAGGGGTGAGTGTCGACATTATGCCGAGCTGCTTGTACTATAAATATGCATCCTTGTGAGTCCAGTCCTCCAGCCAGTTTGAGGCATCTCCAAGATGGTTTTCGAGAGCAGGGACACCACTGCGGCCAGTTTCAGGGAGATGCCGACGGAGCCCAGTCCTCCGGCATCTCCGAGAAACTGGTCATAGAGGCACTCCCTAATATGTGAAATTAGTTAGCTCCGAGGCGTATTGATCTAGTTAGTGAAGTTACAAGCTGCAAGATGGTTTTCGAGAGCATGGACACCACTGCGGCCAGTTTCAGGGAGATGCCGACGGAGCCCAGTCCTCCGGCATCTCCGAGAAACTGGTCATAGAGGCACTCCCTAATATGTGAAATTAGTTAGCTCCGAGGCGTATTGATCTAGTTAGTGAAGTTACAAGCTGCAAGATGGTTTTCGAGAGCAGGGACACCACTGCGGCCAGTTTCAGGGAGATGCCGACGGAGCCCAGTCCTCCGGCATCTCCGAGAAACTGGTCATAGAGGCACTCCCTAATATGTGAAATTAATATTAAAAACTGAGACTACAAAACCGGGACTAAAGGCCACAAACCGCGAAAGATATCCTTCGGCCAAGCCACAAACCGCGAAAGACATGAACTAGAGTTACATAACATGAGCATGAACTTCTTGGCATATGTCATTCCTTATGACCGCTTCAGACGTAACCATGGAGCATCTTCTTTACTTAACGGAATGCTTGGGTTAGTTTTCACTGTGAAGGGCGGAATTTCATCAAACTTATTATAATCTTCTAACATGTCTGTCTTGTCCTCGATTCCCACGATGTTTCTTTTCCCTGAAAGAACTATGTGACGCTTTGGCTCATCATATGATGTATTCGTTTGCATATTTTTTCTTATTTTAGGTCTGGAGGACATGTCCTTCACATAGAAAACCTGAGACACATCATTGGCTAGGACGAATGGTTCATCTCTATAACCAAGATTGTTGAGATCCACTGTTGTCATTCCATACAACTGGTCTATCTTTACCCCTTCCCCATTCAGGTTGACCCATTTGCAGCGAAACAAAGGGACCTTAAAAGAGACTCCATAGTCTAGTTCCCATATCTCCTCTATGTAACCATAATATGTGTCCTTTTGTCCATTCTCGTCTATTGCATCAAAGCGGACACCACTATTTTGGTTGGTGCTCTTTTTATCTTGGGCGATCATGTAGAATGTATTCCCATTTATTTCGTACCCTTGGAAATTCAATACAGTAGAAGATGGTGACGCGGCCAACAAGTATAGCTGATCTCCAACAGTGGTGTCATTCAAGAGATGTGTCCGCATCCAACCACCGAAAGACTTCATGTGTCCATCTGTAATCCATGATTCAGGCTTCCCCGGGTTTTTGGAGCGTACAATATTCTTGTGTTCCTCGATATACGGAGCTGCCAAGATGGAATTATGTAGAACTGTGTAGTGTGCTTTAGTGAAAGAATCCCCGTCCCTACATATCATTGCTTTCTTTCCCAGCGTGCCTTTTCCACTTAGTCTTCCCTCATGCCGCGAGTCAGAAACACCAATCGGCTTAAGGTCAGGAATAAAGTCAACACAAAACTCAATGACCTCCTCTGTTCCATATCCCTTGGAGATGCTTCCTTCTGGTCTAGCACGGTTATGAACATATTTCTTTAAGACTCCCATGAACCTCTCAAAGGGGAACATATTGTGCATAAATACCGGACCGAGAATGGCAATCTCTTCCACTAGATGAACCAGGAGATGCGTCATAATATTGAAGAAGGATGCTGGGAACACCAATTCAAAACTAACAAGACATTGTACCACATCCTTCTGTAACCTTGGCAGAATATCTGGATTGATTACCTTCTGAGATATTGCATTGAGGAATGCACACAGCTTCACAATGGGTACTCGAACATTTTCCGGTAGAAGCCCCCTCAATGCAATCGGAAGCAACTGCGTCATAATCACGTGACAGTCATGAGACTTCAGGTTTTGGAACTTTTTCTCTGCCATATTTATTATCCCCTTTATATTAGATGAGAAGCCCGACGGCACCTTGATACTGTAAAGGACTTCAAAAAAGATTTCCTTCTCTGCTTTGGTAAGAGCATAGCTGGCACGACTTAAGTGACGCCCTTTATCCGTCTTGTTATCTGTATGCATGTTCTTTGGGTCTTCAATAATTTGTTGGTCCTCCCGTGCTTCAGGTGTATCTTTTGTCTTCCCATACACGCCTAGGAATCCTAGCAGGTTCACGCGGAGATTCTTCGTCACGTGCATCACGTCGATTGAAGAGCGGACACGCAGGACTTTCCAATATGGCAGCTCCCAAAATATAGATTTCTTCTTCCACATGGGTGCGTGTCCTGTAGCGACGTCGTTCGGAACTGATTGACCGCCGGGACCCTTTCCAAAGATTACTTCTATGTCCTTGACCATACCAAATACATCATCACCAGCAGGGAGTTCAGGCTTCTTCCGGTGATCTGCCTCACCTTTGGAATGCTTGCCTTTCTTTCTTACGGGATGATTGGTCGGAAGAAATCGTCGATTCTCCAGGTACACAACCTTCTTGCATTTATGCAAATATGTACCTTCGGTCTTATCTAAACAGTGGGTGCATGCCTTATATCATTTGTTTGTCTGTCCTGAAAGGTTACTAAGAGCAGGCCAATCATTGATGGTTACGAATAACAACCCTCGTAGATTAAATGGCTCCTGTTTGTTCTCATCCCACGCACGTACACCTGGTTTGCCCCACAACTGTAAGAGTTCTTCAACTAATGGCCTAAGGTACACATCAATGTCGTTGCCCGGTTGCTTCGGGACTTGGATGAGCACTGGCATCATAATGAACTTACGCTTCATGCACAACCAAGGAGGCAGGTTGTAGATACATAGAGTCACGGGCCAGGTGCTGTGACTGCAGCTCTGCTCCAAAAAGGATTCATGCCATCCGTACTTATACCAAACCATAAGTTTCTTGCGTCACCTGCAAAGTCTGGAAAGTCTCTCTCGATTTTTCTCCACTGTGACCCATCAGCAGGGTGTCTCAACTTCCCGTCTTTCTTACGGTCTTCTTTGTGCCATCGCAACAACCTGGCATGCTCTTTGTTTCTGAACATGCGTTTCAACCTTGGTATTATAGGAGCATACCACATAACCTTAGCAGGAACCCTCTTCCGGAGGGGCTCTCCCTCAACATCACCAGGGTCATCTCGTCTGATCTTATACCGCAACGCGTTGCATACCGGGCATTTATCTAAATTCTCATACTCCTTACCGCGGTAGAGGATGCAGTCATTAATGCATGCATGTATCTTTTGCACATCTAATCCCAGAGGATAGAGAGTCTTCTTTGCTTCGTAGGTACTCTCGGGAAGTTCGTTATGTTTTGGAAACTTCGGCTTCATTATTTTCAGCATCTTTTCAAATGAGGAGTCAGTTAGACCACACTCTGCCTTCCATCGCAACAATTCTGGTGTGGTACCGAGCTTTGTGCTGCCATCTTCACAATTTGGGTACAACAATTTCTTGTGATCTTCTAACATGCCCTCTAACTTCAACTTCTCATTTTCTGTTTCACAGTCTCGCTTTGCATCAGAAATGACCCTACCAAGTTCATCAGCCGGCTCATCCGATGCCCGTTCTTCACCTCTTTCCTCTCCATTGTCTTCCATTGCAGTATCACTGTATTCAGGAAACATATGATGATAGTTGTTATCATCATCTTCTTCTTCACCATCTTCCATCATAACCCCTCTTTCCCCGTGCTTGGTCCAGCAATTATAGTTGGGCATGAAACCTTTCATAATCAGGTGGCCGCGAATGATTTTCGAGGAAGAGTACTCCTTGTTGTTCCGACATTGAACACATGGACAACGTATAAATCCATTCTCTTTGTTTGCCGTAGCCACATCGATAAATTTATCCACGCCTTTGATATACCCGGCTACCCGCCGGTCACCGTACATCCATTCCCGACCGTTCATCTGCATCATCTAAGTAAGTTTATCAAAAAACAGGACATCATAAATAGTGAAATAACCAATTCACACCGACACATGAATTGTATCAATGACCTAGAAAAGATAAGATTGCTAACCTCGATCGAGGGAAATAAAGAGGAGAAAGCTCAAGTGCGTCTCGGACACCTTCTATATTTTTGTTCTATGAGAAATTCAACGGAATTATTCACTCAAACATTTCAACAAACACCTTCAATGCATGCATGAGAAAAAACTAGCACACCCCCTCACACCTTCCACCATTCGAAAAAACAGAGTGGAGGCAGAGGGGGCTGGGGCGTTGCATTTATAGAGGGCAGGCGTCTTTAGTCCCGGTTGGAGCCAGCAACCGGGACTAAAGGTGCGTGCCACGCCACGTGGCTGTGGCCAAACCTTTAGTCCCGGTTGGTGGCTCCAACCGGGACGCATGCCCCCTGGCCCCGTGCCCGCTCCAACCGGGACGCGTGCCAGCATTAGTCCCGGTTGGTGGCGCAACCGGGACTAATGCTCCGAGGGGTCGCGAACGGATAGTCCTTTTTCCTCTAGTGGAATATCCATCATGCACATATGCAGCTTGCTTTCTCGCACAGGCACGGCTACACGGCAAGCGCATGTATTCTGTTGCTGCTGGCCGTATTCGTCTAGAGTGCTAAAAACTAACGTGGATGACGCGCCAGACAAAAACATTAGGGAAAAACGATTCACGGGGTACATTGGTCCTAGCTAACGGAAGATCCTAACGGACCAGACGGCGATGTCATATAAGGGAAAAAACTTAGACTACGTGTCAAATAGGGAAGAAAATAATTTAGAGTGTCAAATAGGGAACCAAATAATTTGGAGTGTCAAATAGGAAATCAAATAGGTATTCATTAAAAAGCTTGGACAAATTCATCACATATTCAAAACTGCTCATCAAGAATTGAAGAACACACCGGAAATCATTTACAAAACCATATTCCTGTGAAATAATCAAAGAAATTAATAGGGAAAGGCTAGACACACATGAATAATTCACACCAATATGTTTGAAACTATGTACAAGTTTTTGTCCAAACTCAGAACAAAAAAAACATAGGTGCAAGTTAGAATTTGCAAAAAAAAAATGGTTTACAAATAAACTTGCATGAACTTAGTTCAGTTGTGGAGCGTAGCGGGCGACCAAGAAGGCCAACGAGCCAATTCTGATGCCAATGGCAACAACTAATGGGCCAGAACATTAAGCAAACTTATATACTTCCTCCAAATTATATATGTCCCCCTGATCCAAAATAAGTGTCACTAGTTTAGTACAATTTTATATTAAATCAATAACACTTATTTTGAATCGAGTAATTAACTTGTGATCTGGTGGAAAACCTAGGCCACACCTAATATGGTCCAAATGATGCTCATCCTAGCGATGGAAAAAAATGAAAATCCCTATTTAACGTTTCATGCCCACGTTAGCATGTTAGAAACACCGGAAAGGATGAGTCTAGCTAAGTTCTTATGAATTCTAAGTCTAGTATATGACTCATGTCTAATGGAATCAACTCTCAGACAGACTTGCTTGTCAGTCTCTAGCAAACTTTATTTATTGTTTTTTCTGGTGAGTGGGGCTGTATCTAGTCTAAACTGTGGACATATTTTATCTGTTAAACCGAGTCTAGTAAATATTTTAGACATATGTCTAACAATAGATCAAAATGTAGGAACTCGGCCAAGGATTGAGGCCCTGGCGGCGGACCTCTCCCTTCGCCACGTGCTACTTAAATCGAGCAATTTTAGACTCAGTGTGGTGCAGTACTATGATGTCGACCGGCCAGCGGTGAACCTCACTTGGCTATGTTGGGTTATTTGACCAATATTGACCGAGCAAACACAATAGGGTGCAGTACTATGATATCGAGAAAATCCCATATTTTTAAATGAGTCTTTGAGAATGCCAAGAAGATGCCACATATGACAATCATGCCATGTTGGTTTGTCAACAGATTCGACTCGACGTAGTTACAACTCCTGATGCTTCCAAGTCCTAATCCAATGCTGCCAGGGCTCGTTTCCATGGAAACACAAAATCTATTTCAACTAACCGCAAAACTAGCATACATTGGATATGTGGTATGCTAATGCACTTCACGGACACAACCGAGTGAGTCTACTTCTGGCTCCGCTGAGTTAGAAGAATGGATTCATTGTGAATTATGATGATGTTCCATTTCTCTTATCACACTTCAATATAGCACTTCTAATTAATTTTTGTACCATGTTTTCATGTAGTTTCATAATGCCAAAGAGCACATGTGCATCCATATGTTCTTATCATCATCATCTCCTCCCTCAATGAAGTACCTTTGTGATAGACGATTTGGTGATAAAGTCTATCTACTTTTATGTTGGATTTCATCAGCGATGCTAAAAAATGATTTTGGTATCCTTTAAAATCGTGGACACATTCATCTCATATTCAAAACTACTCATCTAGAATTGAGGAACACACCAAAAATCAGTTACAAAACCATATGCCTATGAAATAATCAAAACAATTAATTGGAAAGGCTAGACGCACATGAATAATTTGCACCGATGTCTTTGAAACAATGCACAAGTTTTCGTCTAGATTCAAACAAACAATAACTTAGGTGCAAGTTAAAATCTACAAAAGAAATTGGTTTTCAAATAAACTTGCATGAATTCAGTTCAGACGTGGAGAATGACGGGCGACCAAGAAAGGGCCAACGGGCCAATTCTAATGCCAATGGCAACAACTAATGGGCCAGAACATTAAGCAAAGTTATATACTTCCTCCAAGTTATAGACGTCCTCCGATCCAAAATAAGTGTCATTGATTTATTATAATTTTATATTAAATCAATAACACTTATTATGAATCAGAGTAATTAACTTGTGATCTGGTGCAAAACCTGGGCCACACCTAATATGGTCAAAATGACGCTCATCCCAGCGATGGAAAACATGACAATCCCTATGTAACGTTTCATGCACATGTTAGCATGTTAGAAACACTAGAAAGCATGAATCTAGCTAAGTTTTCTGAATGTCGAGTCTAGTATATGACTCGTGTCTAAGGGAATCAACTAACAGGCAGAGAGACTCACTCGTCAAGAAAACTTTATTTATTGTGTTTTCTGGTGAGTGGGGTTGTATCTAGTCTAAACGGTGGAGCAGATTTTATTCGTTATACGTGAGCCTAGTAAACCTTTTAGCCATATGTCTAACAATGGATAAAAATGTAGGTACTTGGGACAAGGCTGGAGGCCCTGGAGGCGGACCTCGCCCTTCGCTATGTTTCTACTTCAGTAGAGCAAATCTCAGTGCGGTGCAATACTACGACGTTGACCAGCAAGCGGTCAACCTCTCCCCATCTCCTTTGATGACGAAGTAGTATAACCCCACTCACTTGTCTGTGTTGCATCTTCAACCAGTATTGACCGAGCAAACTCAGTAGGGTGCAATACTATGATTTCAAGAAAATCCCATTTTCTTAAATGAGTCACTGGGAATCCCAAGAAGAAGCCGCATGTGACAATAATGCCATGTTACTTCGTAAACATATTCGACTTTACATAGTTACAACTCCTGATGCTTCCAAGTCCTAAATCGATGCTTTTAGGGCTGGTTTCGATGGAAGCACAAAATCCATTTCAACTAACTGCAAAACTAGCATACATTGGCTATGTGATATGCTAATGCACTTCACGGACACAACCGAGTGAGTGTACTCCTGGATCGGCTGAGTTAGAACAATGGTTTTGTTGTGAATTATGATGATGTTCCATTTCTCTTATCACAGTTCAATACAACACTTTTCATTATTTTTTGTACCATGTTTCCATGTAGTTCAATACTGCCAAAGAGCACACGTGCGGTCTGGATGGAGTCTAAGTGTGCGAAAGATTGTTGAACCAAGAGTACAATGAAGCCATCAATGGCTTGCTATGAATATTCATTATCCTGATTTTTTGTTTAGCGCAATGTCGATTAGTCAAATTTTGTACATGTAAACCTAAACACTACTATCAACGAGCATGGAGCTTGTCTCCATGAAAAAAATTAAAATGCTAACATGCATTTGAGTACAAAACGCAGGAACCGAGCTAAGCTTCGAGGCTCAGCTATGTTGTGACTTCCACCGAGCAAACTCTCCAGGGTGCTTTACTTAGACGATCCAAAGGACAACCCAGCACCATCGCATCAGACGGCAAAGATATTATACGTCCCCAAGAATGCCTCTTGGATGGCAAAGCTAACCATCATGCCATGTTACTTCGTCCAACTCGAATACCAAGTGTAGTCACAACTCCCGAGCCTTCCAAATCCTAAGATTTTTTTTTGTTTTTTATGGGCGGGCCAAAATCCATTTCAAATAAGTGGAAAACTTTTGTATACGCATGAGGTATGCTAATGCAATTATGAGAACAATTCGGTCTACTCATTGCTTGCCTAAATTCTAGCGATGAAATTTGTGTGAACTATGATGATGTTCCATTTCTCTTTTCACACTTACATATGAGCACTAATGCATTAAGTTTGTACATGTTTCCATGTAGTTGCTTCCAAAGAGAACATGGGCATCCATATGTTTTTCTCGACAACCCTTCCTCAAATAAATGTCTTTATGATAGACTTTATTGATCGCTTAGGTTCAAGTATAAACATTATTGGATTGCATCATTTCATTAGCAATGCTAATACATGATTTTGGTATTCATTGAAAAGGACGGATGGATTCATCATAAACTGGAAAATGCCCATCAAAATTTTTGGAACACATAATAAATAAAATATAAACCATATGCATATGACTAAATGAAAGAAAAGATATGGTAGAAGTTGGAGACACATGAATAATTCACACCGATATCTTTACAAAAATACAAATGTTTTTGTTCGGAATTTAACAAACAATAATGAAAACTTCTGCGGGGATGTAACTAGCAAAAAAATGCACACAAATAAAAATTAATTAACACAGCTTGCCTTGTCTCAGTGGAGCAACATCGAAAATCCTAAACAAAAATTATGTACTCGGCCAGATCTAGTCTTCCTAGATACCCCATCTTTCCATGGCCATGGCCACTAACAAACTCCGTCATTTGAGCAGGGATATACAACATGCTACATCCTCCCAACTTGCCTCATGAACCGGATCCTCACAGATTGGTCACTAGCAGGCCTTTCCCCATATCTCCTCGACTTTCCTACCGACACCAGATTAGAACTGGCCAACCTTGTTGAGACGATTCCACACTCAATTTGCAGCTTGCTGTTGAAAGTCAAGGAAAAATACTTGTCTTCTCATTCCAGTATCTGCATCTTGCAACTACAAGTCAGGGTCATACGGTTGTCACAATCATGAATTAGAGAGAGGATGCGTGAGAGGAAGAGGGGCAACCAACCTTCAACAGAATTAGATCAACAAAAAGATGGGCCCATGATATGGATTTTAGGTATGGTATTTGTGCATCACATCAGGGATGGCCAATCATGTTCAGAAATAATTACAACTGCTATGTATTTTGTTTTGTTTTGAAGGCAACTCATTTTGGACAAGATCTCCATGCAACAAGGAACGGCTAGGATATCTCCCTGTTTCTTGGTATCCATATTTTCATACTCTTGGAAAAATACATAAGAGATTTTAACCCCATAAAACAAAAATTAATAAAAATCTCAAAAAAAAACTACAGTTGAGCCCAAAAACTGAAGCCTTCATTTTTGAACATAAACAAAAATCAATGTGGAAAACATGATTCATTACCTTTGCAATATGGGGATGTAATGATTTTTTCCATGTGTTATTGTATAAGTTTGAACGGTGTTACAATACACAAATGTATAACTCGACAAGAATTTCAATCGCTCTTATATCCATCATTGTAGGTCATCGGTTCAAGCTTTGCCCTTTCCTTTTTTATTAATCACCTCCTTATGTCAATGAAGGAATGTGGTTCATTCGACGAATTCCAACCTCTATATCTATCTCTGAGGTATTTGCTTTTGCAGAACTCCATACATATGTAAAAGATAAATGATATCCCCACTCTAACAAAGAATGTAATTTTACCAAAAGTATTTTCTAGATGTACCACTACTGGAAAAACCATCTTCGGTTCGACGTGAACAAGGCCAGTAGTCCCGGCCTGGCACAACCCGCGACTAGTGGGAGCACTAGTCCCGAGCCGTGAGGCCTCTAACGGCTAGAAACGGCCGTAGTCACTAGTCCCGGGCTGGTCCAGGTCATTAGTCCCGGTCCGTAATATGGCCCGGGACTAATAACCTGGAGCAGGTCAGCTGGTCCTTTCGTGGACTATTAGTCCCGTGTCGTATCACGGTCCGGGACTAGTTGTCCACCACTATATATTCTGCTTTCTGTCCTGCTGCCCTAAAGCATATGGTGCCATTTTTCTCAAAAAGCAAGAGAGTTCATGACATTTTTTTCTCAAGATTTGTCAAGATTTAGTTTGCAACACCTAAATCCAAAGCTTTAAAAGGTTAGAACTTCATTCTTTCATCTCTTATTGCTACTTTAGCTCTATAATGCTCTAGAAGTATAGAGATATGGATCAATGCATGCAGGCTCTAGAAGTAGCTAGAAGGATTTTGATATATATGTGTAACAAATTTTGATTAGGCACATAGTTACTGAAAATTGAAATGTGTAATTTTAGAGTTTCAGAGCTTAGAATGGAATGAGATTTTCACTGATAGAACAATAATAAAAACCTCCACATTTATCATGTTGGTTGTTTTCTCCAATTCACAAATTGGTGCATGTAAATTTTTCAAAATTCAAAATTAATGCTCTAGAAGCTCTCAATATAAATTGTAATAATTTTATCATGTTGTGTAATGGTTTTTGAAATACTTTTACTATAATACAGATGGTCCGGGAATGGATGTACGGTACTGACCGACGCTCTGGCGAGTTCATTAATGGCGTGCATGAATTCATCCGTGTTGCTGATGCAAACAAGCGCAATGGTTTTGTATTTTGTCCATGTAATGGATGTAGGAATCAGAAGGATTACTCTGACTCAAAAACCCTTCACAGCCACCTGTTGAAGTCCGGCTTCATGCCCAGTTATAATTGTTGGACCAAGCACGGAGAGAGAGGGGTTATAATGGAAGACAATGAAGAAGAGGAGGAGGATGACAACTATCATGGTTTCCCTGAGTACGGAGATACTTCTATGGGGGATGCTGAAGGGGAGGATGAAGAAGAGATACATGATGAACCCGCTAATGATCTTGGTCGGACCATTGTCGATGCACGAAGAGATTGTGAAACTTAACAGGATAGGGAGAAGTTAAATCACATGTTAAAGGATCACAAAAAGTTGTTGTACCCAAATTACGAAAATGTTCTGAAAAAGCTGGGCAGCACACTGGAATTGCTGCGATGGAAGGCTGAGTGTGCTATACCTGACTCCTCATTTGAAAAGTTGCTTAAAATGATGAAGAATATGCTTCCAAAAGATAACGTATTGTCCGCCAGTACGTACGAAGCAAAGAAGGTTGTCTGCCCTAATGACTGCATCCTCTACCGCGTTGAGGAGTATGAGGATTTGGATGCATGCCCGGTATGCACTTCACTTCGGTATAAGATTAGACGAGATGACCCTGGTGACGTTGAGGGCGATCCCCCCCCCCCCCGGAAGAGGGTTCCTGCCAAGGTGATGTGGTATGCTCCTATAATACCACGGTTGAAACGCTTATTCAGAAACAAAGACCACGCCAAGTTGTTGCGATGGCATAAAGATGAACGTAAGTTCGACGGGATGTTGAGACACCCCGCTGATGGGTCGCAATGGAGAAAAATCGATAGAAAGTACCTGGACTTTGCAGATGACGCAAGGAGCTTAAGGTTTGGTCTAAGTACAGATGGCATGAATCCCTTTGGGGAGCAGAGCTCCAATCACAGCACCTGGCCCGTGACTCTATGCATCTATAACCTTCCTTCTTGGTTGTGCATGAAGCGGAAGTTTATTATGATGCCAGTGTTGATCCAAGGTCCGAAGCAACCCGGCAACGACATTGATGTGTACCTAAGGCCATTAGTGGAAGAACTTTTACAGTTGTGGCACGAACCCGGGATACGCGTGTGGGATGAGCACAAGCAGGAAGAATTTAACCTCCGAGCATTGCTTTTCGTAACAATCCATGATTGGCCTGCTCTTAGTAACCTTTCAGGACAGTCAAACAAGGGATACAATACATGCACACACTGTTTAGATGAGACTGAAAGTATATATTTGAAACATTGTAAGAAGAATGTATACAATGAGCATTGTCGATTTCTTTTGGCCAAGAATCCCTTAAGAAAGAAAGGAAAGCATTTCAACGGTCTGGCATGTCACTAGACGAAGCCTAAGGAGCGTACATGTGCTGATATATTTGATATGGTCAAAGATTTGGATCAAATGGTAACCTTTGGAAAGGGTCCTGGAGAAAAATCTGTTCCGAAGGACGCTGAAGGACACGCACCCATGTGGAATAAGAAATCTATATTTTGGGAGTTACCATATTGGAAATTCTTAGAGGTCCGCTCTGCAATCGATGTGATGCATGTGACGAAGAATCTTTGCGTGAACCTTCTAGGCTTCTTGGGCGTGTTGGGAAGACAAAATATACACCGGAAGCACGAAAGGACCATCAACGTATGAAAGACCCAGATGGCCTGCATCCAGAATGGGTTCAAGGTCATGCTAGCTACGCTCTTACCAAACAAGAGAAGGAAATATTTTTTGAATGCCTAAGCAGTATTAAGGTCCCGTCTGGCTTCTCGTCAAATATAAAGGGAATAATAAATATGGCAGAAAAAAAGTTCCAAAACATAAAGTCTCATGACTGCCACGTGATTATGACGCAAATGCTTCCGATTGCATTGAGGGGGCTTCTACCAGATAATGTTCGAGTACCCATTGTGAAGCTATGTGCATTTTTCAATGCAATCTCTCAGAAGATAATCAATCCTGAAGATCTACCACGGTTACAGAATGATGTGGTCCAATGTCTTGTCAGTTTTGAGTTGGTGTTCCCACCATCCTTCTTCAATATTATGACGCACCTGCTGGTTCACCTAGTCAAAGAGATTTCCATTCTCGGTCCTGTATTTCTACACAATATGTTTCCCTTTGAGAGGTTCATGGGAATCTTAGAGAAATATGTTTGTAACCGTGCTAGGCCAGAAGGAAGCATCTCCCAGGGCTATGGAACAGAGGAGGTCATTGAATTTTGTGTTGACTTTGTTCCTGACCTTAGGCCGATTGGTCTTCCTCAATCGCGGTATGAGGGGAGACTGAGTGGAAAGGGTACTCTAGGAAGGAAATCAATAATATGTAGGGACGAACATTCTTACACCGAAGCACATTACACCGTTCTACAGAATTCTATCTTGGAAGCCCCATATATCGAGGAACACAAGAAAATCTTACGCTCCAACAACCCTGGAAAGCATGACTCTTGGATTAGAGATGAACACATGAAGAGTTTTGGCGGTTGGTTGCAACATCTCATAAAAAAACACACTCTTGGAGATCAGCTATACTTGTTGTCTAGGTCACCATCTTCGACTATATCGACTTTCCAAGGGTACAAGATAAATGGGTATACATTTTACACGATAGCCCAAGATAAAAAGAGCACCAACCAAAACAGTGGTGTCCGCTTTGATGCAACAGACAACAATGGGTCAAAGACCACATATTATGGTTACATAGAGGAGATATGGGAACTTGACTATGGACCTACTTTTAAGGTCCCCTTGTTTGCGTGCAAATGGGTCAAGCTGACAGGAGGAGGGGTTGAGGTAGACAAGAAATACGGAATGACTTCGTTGAATCTCAACAATCTTGGGTACTTAGACGAACCATTCGTCCTAGACAATGATGTGGCTCAGGTTTTCTATTTGAAGGACATGTCTACCAAACCTAGAAAAAAGAAAAAATAAGAAAAAGGATACATCAGACGATGAGCCAAAGCGCCACATAGTTCTTTCAGGAAAAAGAAACATCGTGGGAGTGGAGGACAAGACAGACATGTCAGAAGATTGTGATAAGTTTCATGAAATTCCGCCCTTCATGGTGAAGGATGAACCAAGCATCATGTTAATGAATGAAGATGCTCCATGGATACGACGGGATCAGAAAGGAACACACACGAAGAAATGATATGTAATAATTATAACATTTTATGAGTGAAGATGCTCCATGTGTCCATTTTTATAGTGTTGTCTGCAAACAATCTTGAGTGTGTTAGTCCCGTTTTGTGGCTGGACCGGGACTAAAGGAGGGCCTTTAGTCCCGATTCACACTTACCATTAAGATCTGATCTCCAAACGCGTGAGGTCACATATTAGGGAGTGCCTCTATGACCAGTTTCTTAGAGATGCCGGCGGCATCTCCCTGCAACTGGCTGTAGTGGTGTCCCTGCTCTCGAAAACCATCTTGCAGCTTGTAACTTCTCTAACTAGATCAATACGCCTGGGAGCTAACTAATTTCACATATTAGGGAGTGCCTCTATGACCAGTTTCTTTGAGACGCCGGAGGACTGGGCTCCGGCGGCATCTCCCTGAAACTGGCCGTAGTGGTGTCCCTGCTCTCGAAAACCATCTTGCAGCTTGTAACTTCTCTAACTAGATCAATACGCCAGGGAGCTAACTAATTTCACTTATTAGGGAGTGCCTCTATGACCAGTTTCTTGGAGATGCTGGAGGACTGGGCTCCGACGGCATCTCCCTAAAACTGGCCGTAGTGGTGTCCCTACTCTCGAAAACCATCTTGGAGATGCCTCAAACTGGCTGGAGGACTAGACTCACAAGGATGCATATTTATAGTACAAGCAGCTCGGCATAATGTCGACACTCACGACATAATGTCGACACTCACCCCTATTATTAGTGCCGACTCATGTTTTGTCCCGGTTAGTGTATCCAACCGGGACTAAAGGTTCATCTTTAGTCCCGATTGGTGACACCATCCGGGACAAGGTACAAGCCGCACGACATAATGTCGACACTCACCCCTGTTATTAGTGTTGTCTGGCCCAGTCTGCCGCAATCCCTTCAGTCGCGGTTGGTTTCTCCAACCGGGACTAAAGATGAACCCTCTCTTTATAGGCATTTCCCTCTATTTATAGGTTGCTCGATCCAGCCTGCTCTTTTTATAGGCCTTTTCCTCTAAATACAAAATCTTCATATTTAGGTAACACTCAAGACATTTATTAATATTAAAAACCGGGACAAACCGGGACTAGCTAACACTCAGTACTAAAGCCGCCCCCTTTAGTCATAATCATGCCTAGTCCTATAGTACGCAGCTTCAGGGTCTTCTTCGTCATCGTCATCATCATCGTCATCGTCACCTGCCACTCTGGGGATCCTCAGCCCAGCCATGGCATATACCAGGGGCCATTCCAGTCTCGGATTCACGACGGGCGGGGGAGGGGTCTCCTGGAAGACGATGCCGCTACCTCCGGGCCGGTGTGGGGCCTTTTTGTGGCTCTGTGGTGGGTGGACTCGTGGGCACCGCAGGAGAGGATGGTCTCCCCCGGCGATGTAGCGCATCACTCTGATGATAGTATGGTTCGCCCACCACAGACGACGACCGGCTTCGTTGTGGTTCACCGGGGGCAGGCCATCACCCTCGTACCTGGTGAGCTCCCTTTCCCGCCTATTAGTGAAGAAGGCATTCCAGGTGTCATAGTTGTCGGGATCCCACTGGGGATCCATCCGCTGCTCCGGCGTGAGCTCGTGGTAGAAGTGGTTTTTGATGGCCGCCTGGCGTGCGGAACCTTGAGGGACAGGAGGGACAAGAACCCCTCTAGCGCTCAACATCCAGACGGCGGGCGGCCGATAGTCCAGCGGACAAGGGTAGTTGGAGGCGCACAGTGCCTCGGTCTCCTCGAGGGTCAGAATGGCCAAGTAGGCGTTGTCCATTGTTCTAAGAGAGGAAGGTGTGGATGTGTTGATAGCCATGGTGTGATCGTCCTAGATATAGAGGGAAAAGGCGGGACAACTTGGCGTGAAGCTTTGGGAAATGGCGGGAAATATCTTTAGTCCTGGTTAGTAACTACATCCGGGACTAAAAGCTCTCGTAGAAAGGAAAGGGCGGGAAACTTGGTGGGAAGCGGTGGGAAATAGCGGGAAATATCTTTAGTCCCGGTTTGTGACTACAACCGGGACTAAATGGATATTATATTAATATTCTTTACATTTTTCTGATAATAATAGACATATTATTTGTTTTATTTGGGATTTTACAATAAAAGATATGATTTTCCAAAGTTTTATATTTGATTTGAAATAAAAAAGAAATTACAAATGAAATAATTTATAAATGAAGAAAATAGATAAATGGTTATTATATTAAGATTCTTTATATTTTTCTGATAATAATAGACATATTATTTGTTTTATTTAGATTTTTACAATAAAAGATATGATTTTCCAAAGTTTTATATTTGATTTGAATTAAAAAAGAAATTTACAAATGAAATAATTTAGAAATGATGCAAACAGATAAATGGATATTATATTAAGATTCTTTATAGTTTTCTAATAATAATAGACATATTATTTGTTTTATTTGGATTTTTACATTAAAAGATATGTTTTTCCAAAGTTTTATATTTGATTTGAATTAGAAAAAGAAATTTTACAAATGAAATAATTTATAAATGATGCAAACAGATAAATGGATATTATATTAAGATTCTTTATATTTTTCTGATAATAAGAGACATATTATTATTTTTTTTGGATTTTTAGAATAAAAGATATGATTTTCCAAAGTTTTATATTTGATTTGAATTAAAAAAGAAATTTTACCAATGAAATAATTTAGAAATGATGCAAACAGATAAATGGATATTATATTAAGATTCTTTATATTTTTCTGATAATAATAGACATATTATTTGTTTTATTTGGATTTTTAGAATAAAAGATATGATTTTCCAAAGTTTTATATTTGATTTGAATTAAAAAAGAAATTTACAAATGAAATAATTTTAAAAAGATTCTTTATAGTTTTATATTCGAGGCCGGGTTATTTTTAATTTTAGTTAGGATTAGGATTATTATTGTTTTAGTTATTAGGATTAGTATTAGGATTATTGTTTTAGTTATTATTGTTTTAATTAAAATATTAGAATTAGGATTAGGATTATTGTTTTAGTTATTTTTTGTTTTATTTTTTAGGATTATATTGTTTTAGTTTTTTTGTTATTAGGATTATAATTATTGTTTTAGTTATTAGGATTAGTATTAGGATTATATTGTTTTAGTTATTAGGATTATAATTATTGTTTTAGTTATTAGGATTAGTATTAGGATTATTGTTTTAGTTATTTTTTGTTTTATTTATTAGGATTATATTGTTTTAGTTATTTTTTTGTTTTACCACAAATAATATTAGGATTATTCTTTTATTAGGGTTATTTTTTTGTTTTAGTTATTATGATTATTGTTTTAGCACAAATAATATTAGGATTATATTGTTTTAGTTATTAGGATTATTGTTTTTTCTAACCAGTTTAACTCTCTTTTTGTTATAGATAATTAAGTCATGGATCCATCCGAAGATCCTGGTCGCATCGGTGAAGGTTTTCCTCAAGGCATTATAAGAGGTGAAATTCCTCTTAATAGTACTACGGACGAAGATATTTTGCTCGAGGAAGAGATATCCTCATATCTGAATCCATCCGGTGATGGACTAGAGAAAAACCTAATGTACCAAGGGGAAGACCAGATGGACGAAGGGAAAACAAATAACAACAATAATGATGGCCCCTCGACAGGATCCGGCGAGGTACATATATATATATATAAAGTCTCGTGTTACCTCTATTTTTTAACTGATCTAGATATATATTAATCACTCTCTCTTCTTCTTTTAGCCCACCGGATCGAAGCAATCGACAGCTCGAACGAAATGAGGGACGAACAAAAAGTTGGATGGTAATCAGAGGTTCACCATCGAAGAAATAGATGATGATGATGGTGAATTGATTGCTCCAGAGAAGCACCGGAGGATGTTTATAAATCCCTTTGGCAGAAGCTCATAGCGCATTTCATACTACCTCCAGAGTATGAAGAATTTGAGGTAGATGGTATTACCCCAAGGCCGGGTGGGCTTGAAAATAGAGCAAAAGTGAAGGAGTGGGCTCTGAACAAGATGGATGAACTGTACCGGAACCACAAGAAAAGTTTATACGCGAAATATGTCGTGAAAAAGAAAACTCCAGTTTATGCTGCCAACAAGAAATACCATCATAAAATGGGGACAAGTGGCTACAAGAGTGCCGTCCCTAAGTGGGAAACTATGGAGAAGAACATGAGGGCTAGAGGCGTCATTCCTGGTACAGATGGATGGCCCGAGAGTTCAAAGCACTGGTGGTACGGGCACGGGGGATCCTTGGACCCAGAAACATGGAAGACATTATTTCATGATAAAATTCTAAAACCCTCCCAAGACCTTATTCAAGCAATGAATGATGCTCAATTGGGATTGTTCCGTCCCGAGAGAGAGAACGACGAGCTGACACACGCCCTAAGGAATCCTGAGAAGGGAGGACGAACACGAGGCAAAGGCGCCGGTGTCTCGTGGAAGAAAGGGTTTCCTCAGTACGATGCCAGTTACAGAAGCCGTCAGAGACAGAAGGACCGGGAGGCAGACCGGATCTCCAAGGTAGAGAAGGACGTAGATGATCTGAAGAACCTCATGCATGAAATTATCCAAAGGCCGCCGTCGTCAACTCACCCGCGGTTTGATGATCCTGCATTGGATCTTAGACATCGGAGAAGCAGCGTGGCTTCCACGGAGGTCCGGGCTGATGATCAAGCACTGCTGGATGATGCACTGGCTCCTCACTACCCCGTGGATGATGTCAGAGAGATGGCACAATGTGAGCTACATCATCCAATGAACAACCTGTCCTTCAAGGTGGCGATCGACACTGCTTTACCTTGTCTACCTGGAGAACTCCACCATTCACTTCCGATTCCACTAGGCTATGCTCGTGTCATGGTGGATGACATAGTAGAGGATTTTGCGGACCTAGAGACTGAAATCGCTACGCCTGAAGGCCTTACGAAACTAGGAGATGTCAAGCGCAACATCATTGTATGGAATAAGAAGTACATCAAGTTTCCAGGCTCGGCGCCAAGGCCACCTACTCCGAGGAATCCAAGTCCACCCCGCATCGAATATCGTCAACCTCCAAGTCCACCCCAACCCGATTATCGCCAACCTCCAAGTCCACCCCGCCCCGGTGACGATCGCCGCAGCAGGAGTACATCAACTCGATCTCCGCCTCCACGCAATACTCGATCTCCGCCTCCGCCTCCGTGCAATACTACTACATCGTCGAAGAAACGGAAGTTCGACGGTCCCCCGCGCCCCACATCGAAGAAAGGTCAAACGGCGAAGACAGTCGACATCCCGCCGACTCTTCCAAAGAGACCTTATGACAAGACCGATGAGGAAACTAACGCGGATGTGGCTGCCCAAGTTAAGGCACATTTTGCACCCAAAAATCCTGAGCCAAAGCCGGTATATAATGAAAAAACCAAAAAGTGGGCTAAGTCCTTTCTTGAGCAACCATCCCAGATATCGATGAATCTGGAATCAGACTATGACCGGGAGATTATTAAGCAAGCACAGAAAAAAAAATCACAAGTGCAAAAAGCGGGAAACAAGTTGCCCAGCTCGGAGCACAGAAGAATCAATCGGTCGCCCCGCTCAAAGTCATTTGAGACCTCGACAAGGCCTTCAGAGCTGAAATGGATATGGACATGCAAATAATGGACCCCAGAGCCCGTAATAATGCTGCACTTATGGGAATGACTGTATCGCACGATAAAGCACTTGCTACCGAAGCAAATATGTCTCTTGGTCAATATTTAGGCTATGAAGATACGCCAGTGGGTCAGATAGTACAACAGTATGTCCAAGGGGAGCCTCTAGTCAGTAATGAGGAGCTCGCGCGTCTATCCACACATATGCGAATTCTGCATGAATGGTACATGTCACAAGCAGAAAAAGCATCAGAAAGATTGGTTTCTGGTGGACGTTAGAAAGGAGCATCACTTCAAACCATACTCGATACAGTTTCAAATGACCGAACTGTTTCAGTTATACAACTAGTGCGCCCTCGACAAATCTATCATTGGTTGCTACTGTCTGTAAGTGATTTATTTCTATAATTAAGTTTATAGCTCAGCTCGTTCATTGCATTTAATATATTGTCCTAACTATATATCCTTTTGTATGATGATATTATATTCTGCAGAATGAAGATGCTTGAATGCAAAAGAGCTAGAAGAACGATGTTGGGTTCATTGACCCATATATCGTTAATGAATATATGTTAAAGAATCACCCCAAGGACGTGGAGGAAGACCTGTGTAGGTTCTTAACCGAGAATAATTTTGTTAACGAAATACTATTTCCTTACAACTTCAAGTGAGTGTCTATATCTTGTACAAATTTTATTTTTTGCTTACTGGATGAGCTATGCATGTATGCTTATGTAAACGTCCGCAGATTCCACTGGATCTTGCTAAACATTCAAGTTGACAACTCCCTAGTTGAAGTCCACGACTCATTAAGTTGGGACCAAGAGTAGTGGAGCGACATAAAAGCAATGCTCTATAAGTAATTTCAATCATTATCGCATTATATCGTCCTCTTTCATTCATTTCCTAATATCAAGTAACTAATAACTCATTTGTTCATTTTCTTTGCCGAGCAGGTGTTGGACACGGTTCAGACAGAAAATATCAGGTCCATTCAAAGAGGAGTTAACTTATAAAATGGTGAAGAGTTTACAGCAGCCACCGAGAACTCATTTATGTGGAAACTACGTCTACGAGTACATCCGCGAGTTGACCAGTGAGCGGAAAGTTGACTCACATTATATTTATGATTTGCGGGAGAAACTAGAGCCAGACCAGTGCATAAGAGCAATTCAAGAGGAGATGGTGGGATTTATGATGAAGGAAGTCCTTGATGTACATGGAGAGCATTATGCGGATGACGTGGAACTCGATTTGTCTTAGTCATCTTCATGTAGCTGATATAATATGTATATATTCATCAATGACCATGTAATTTCAAAACATTTCTTCCTTTTGATATGATTGATTATATTTATGCTTACAAGGGATCAATTAATTATATAAATGCATCGACGTGTAGTGTGTATGTAGTAGCGTATAATGTGTATACTGAAATATATGTTTGAATTATAGTGAAACACAAAACGAAAAAGGAACGAAATGGCAAAAAAAAAGGAAATACACAATCTCTGCCGCGGCAGAGAAACACACAATTCTCTGCCGCGGTAGGAAACCTTTTAGTCCCGGGTGATGTTACGGCCCGGGACTAGAGGGTTTCCGCCCCCCGCGGCGCTGAAACAACCACGTGGCTGTTATCAGTCACGGACCGTAGCGAGCCGGGACTAGAGGGGGGCCTCTAGTCCCGTTTTCGCAGTCCCGAGCCCAAAACCGGGACTAAAGCCAGTTGCGGCCCAGGACTGTATGCCCTTTTTCCACCGGTGTATGTTCGGGCTTGTTTGCTCGTATGCCGGAATGTAAAGTTGTATTGACTAGAATGTCTATCAGGGAGCTTCACCGTGCGCCTTAAGGCAGGATCGGACTATTTTGAAAAATAAAACATAAAATATCATATTTCATGGAAATTATATTTTGCTAAAATCAGTATAATTATTGTACATGATCTACTTATTAAGACAAAACAACTGAAATTGGGAGAACCCAATTATAACTCTACATTAGTTGTAATGTATTATAAGATTTGACTTAATTATCTATGTGAAGATCATCACTTTTCTAGCCAATGTCGTTTTTTGGCTACCTTAGCATGCATTCAATGGATGTTCATTCATGTTTCTCTCTTAACTCATCTATTATGTGTCTCCCCTCTTTCATTCTTTAGCTCATCGGCTGGGCAGAGTGAATGCAATAATGGCTTGTCAAAATATACATTCTAAATAAATCACACTTGACCTATAATACTATAAAAACAGCCACATAAAATATGCTTATGTTTTTTTAGAGCAACCAGCAGGAGCTCTGCCTTTTCTATTAGAAGAAGAGAATTGGCCGGTTTGGAAGGGAAACCGGCCGAAACCCGATATAGGCGTATATACACACAGATCCGGTTAAAAGGGGAACCGGACCAAAAAAAAGATTCCAAAACGACACAGTTTTTAAGGAAAAACCGGCAAAAAACCACACGAGGCCGCACTACCTAGCTCGACTAGGTCTGGAGCACCGCCGAACGACACCAGCACAACGGCAACAGCGGACTCTACGAAGAGCCTGGTCCACGTCCTCAGAGAGGAAGTAAGAGCCAAAGGAACGGCTAGGCCTCGCAGGCTCATGGCGAGAGGCAGGCCGCAGGAAACTCGCCAGCTGTACTCGCACGTCGACAGGGTCCGAAGACACCGACTCACCGAGAAGTACTAGCACACCCCGAACAAGGCTCCCACCGCTCCGAAAAATGACGCCTCCAAGAAGGTCACGGTGTCTGAGCGGACGTCGCCGTCATCCAATCTGGCAAAGCCAGATTTGGGTTTTCACCCCGGAGTGATGGACGGAGGGGTGCACGGGATCCACAACCACGCCCCCAAGGGGGAAACGACACCCACAGGCGTCGCCGAGGTCGGCACCGACCAAAGTCGGGCAGGACTTTCGCCCGAAGACCCTGCACCACCTCCAGAGGAATGTCACGAAGACAACCCACACCGCCCGACAAGAGCGACCAGACGACCGGAGAAACAGCGCCCACGCCCCCATGCCCCGTCGCCCGCACGGCCAAAGCATAGCAGCAACACCCCCTGGCCCGGAGCCCCCGCTCCGGCCTACACGCATAGCAGAGCGAGCACCACAGGCTAACCCGCCACCGTCCAAAGGGAGCAATAAAACGCCCCGACCACCAAAGAGCGGCGCCGCTGTGTCACCGTCCAAGCACCATGGCACACCTATGCCATAGGAATGCCCGCGAGGGTTACCACGCCCCCGCCAGCCACACACAGCGGCCCACCAAAGCCGCCATGGCACCGACGAAGATGGGCATGACTTCCACGGGACCATCCCGCCGAAGCACCCCAGCCTGGCCGTCCTCCACACACCCGCCGCGTCTAGACAAACCCATGGACGCCGACCACCGAACCGCCGCTGCGTCCCCGAGGCCGCCGTTGTGTCCTCGAGGCCGCCACCCCGACATCCGTAACGTCCGCAACCGACGCCGGAGAAGCACCCCAGCCTGCTGTCGACCGCCACCATCCTCCACCACCCCCTTCGACCAAGGCCACGGGGCCCCCGCACGCAGCCAGCAGAAACTGCACGCGCCCACCAGCAGTGTAGCCGCCGGCCCGGGCCGCGGCCCTACCAGGCCCAGATCGGGCCCTCCGCCCCGCCAGGCGTGGCCACCACAGCAGGCGGCCACACCACCACCTCAAGCACCGCGAGGGCGGAAGCCACATCGCGACGACCCTGCCCCGAGCACCACCGAGACCCGCCAGCGCGCCGCCGCCAGAATTCCGCCAACGCCCCACACCGAGCCACCGCAAGAGAGGAGCTGTGCCGACCATCGCGTCCACCGCGAGCTCTCCTCGCACCACCTTCGGAGGCCGGGGCCGCCACCATGCGGCGGAGCCGGGGACAACGGCGGAGAGGAGCCCGGGGAGATCGAGCTGGCGGCGGGGGTGGGTTCCCCCGTGTCGCTCGAGCGGAGCGACGCGGGGGTCAGAAGACGCGTGGGAGTAGTCTCTAGTTTATATTTTCCCCAAAATATGCTAATGTGATTCACTTATTTTTTTTTTTTCATAATCTACCCAAACCAACACACATCCTAGTATTATTGTTAAAAAAAACACACATCCCAGTATTTGGAAGCATCCAAAGTTGTAACTACACTGGCGTGAATTAGTACACAAAGTAACATCGCACGGTGATATTCTAGATATATGGAGTCCTTTTCAAGTATTCACCACGACGTGTCATTCCAGATTTCCAGTGAACTCGTACTACCGTCACCTTGGGATGTCTCTTGATCCACACACATGCTTCAGTCCCCTTAAAGATGCACCAGCTAGTACTTGTCGCTTCGATGTTATGTGATGGCAATATTAGTAGATTAAGCTAGAGGTATATACACTTTTAGTCCCACATCTTCCACCATAGGAGCGGTTTAGTTTCACATCTTGCAAAGTGAGCAAACCTAGTCCCACAACTTGTATCCTGAGAGCAACTTAGTCTAATTTGATCAAATTTTAGCAAGTTTAACTAAATTTATCCACCTATGACGTCACAATTTTTAAAAAATGCCCCCTGTGTATTTCTCTCTGACATTTGTGCTCTTGATACGGACTAACGGGTCCACCTGTCATTAGAGGTACAAATAAAATAGTTAAAACTCCCTAATTGTTGATGAAGGGAATTTAGTTAAAACTCCCTAATTGTTGATGAAGGAAATTGAACTCAACACCTCCAGATTGCTGCACAGAGACACAAGCCAGTACACCAACTGATTCTATTGTTAGATATTATAAGGGCGTAATTCTTTTATATAAGGGAAGAGCACACACGCACGTAACGTCCCAAACACACCTTTAAAAAAATAAAATATGTATACATGAGCAACGATGTAAGCATTTTTATTGTGCAAAATTTCAACCCGGACCGATTTTTATTCATTGTGCAAAATTGTTGATATGTGTAGTTTGAAGAGCACCCGTTTTTATATTTTATTGAGAGAGTTTCTTATATATTATGTTCGGACTTATGCATCCTAACTCGGCTATACGTACGTACACCGGCAAGCACATAAAAAAAAGTTAGGTATAAAAAATGCGTGTTCTAAAGTTGTGAAAAGACTAAAAATGGTAAATTATTTCAATTCAAAATAATTTATGTTCTAGGTTAAAAGGACAAAATTAGAGATCTGGGTTTGCAATTAGCACCTTTAAATCCTATCAATTTTTTCAGCCCGAATACAAATCGGTCAGGATTGAAATTTTGCATAATGAAAATGCTTACATCATTACTCATACGTAAGCGTCCCAAACACACCTTTAAAAAAATAAAATATGTATATATGAGCAACGATGTAAGCATTTTTATTGTGCAAAATTTCAACCCGGACCGATTTTTATTCATTGTGCAAAATTGTTGATATGTGTAGTTTGAAGAACGCACGTTTTTTATATATTTTTGAGAGAGTTTTTTATATATTATATTCGGACTTATGCATCCTAACTCAGCTATACGTACGTACACCGGCAAGCATATAAAAAAAAGTTAGGTATAAAAAATGCGTGTTCTAAAGTTGTGAAAAGACTAAAAAATGGTAAATTATTTCAATTCAAAATAATTTATGTTTTAGGTTAAAAGGACAAAATTAGAGATCTGGGTTTGCAATTATGCACCTTTAAATCCTACCAATTTTTTCAGCCCGAATACAAATCGGTCGGGATTGAAATTTTGCATAATGAAAATGCTTACATCATTACTCATATGTACATATTTTATAAAGGTGTTTTTGATACGTTGAATTACATTTTTTACGTGCGTGTGTACTCTCGTCTTATATAAAAGAATTATGTCCTCATATGTCACAAAAGAATTAGTTGGCATAGTGGCTTGTGCTTTTGTACAGCAATCTAGAGATACCAAGTTCAATTCCCGTCAACAGTTAGAGTTTTAACTATTTTATTTGTATCTCAAATGACAGGTAGGTCCGTTAGTTTATAAGGAGGGCACAAATATCAGAGAGAAATACATAGGGGGCATTTTTAAAAATTGTGACGTCATTGGTGGATAAATTTAGTTAAACTTGCTAAAATTTGATCAAATTTGATCAAATTTGACTAAGTTGCTACCAGGATACAAGTTGTGGGACTAGGTTTGCTCACTTTGCAAGATGTGGGACTAAAACGCTTCTATGGTGCAAGTTGTGGGACTAAAAGTGTAGTTGTAGACCCAGAACCTTGATAGCGGTGCTTTATTGCTAGTCACTGTAATCTACATTAATCACTTTTATGGTGATACTCCGCCACAATTTGTCATATTCATTCACTAAAAGAATTCAAGGAGTCTACAGAAAACCCCAACCGAGCATTGGATACTAACAAAACAAAGTAGATAAGAGTGAGCAGATGCACTAAACACGGCACCATACCAAAGACAAAAAAAAGAGAAAAAAAGTCAGAACAACGTGTAAATCAAGTTGACGTGAAATGTTGTGAAGTATCACCATCAAGAAGCACGACTTCTGGGTTGCTAGTGATTGACCATTAGGTGTGTACCAAAGCGAACAAAATGCCACGTCGATTAACCATCCGAGAGTTTTTGTAAGAGAAAGGAAGGGGCTCTTTCTATTTTCCTTAAGACACAAGAGTTATTTAGCTTAGAGAATATGAGAATGAACAACTACCACGTAGCTATCAGAACATACATAGGGATGCCCACGTGGGCCTTATGACCGCATTTGAAAAAACCATGAAAGCAGCATGGTTGCTGCATCACATGACATCCAAGTTAATGCAGTATACTGCTCTTATTTAAGGTGAGGAAGTAGGATCCTATTTAACCCATGAAATCAGTCGATGGTAACAGACCTGTTGGAATTTGGTGAGTTTTGGACTGTTGACCCATTAGACAAATTCTGAAATTCTCTTTGGCCCACTTGTATATGGCAGCATATGACTATGCTAGTGGTGCTAAAGTTTAGTCCCACATTGCTAGTTCAATGGCAGTTGGACCACCTTATATAGTAGAGTGTTGCACCACTCACTAAGGTGTGATAAGAAGAGTAGCCCTCGCGCACTCCACCTCCAACGCCGCCCGCCTCGCCACGACGCGCGCTCGCCGAGTCGAGCTTTATTTTGCGGGTTGCTGTTACCGACTAGGACGTGGGCTGAGCCCACGATCTATATAAGCGTCTGCGCTAAACCTAATCGGTGAATCAATCCACACACGCGCCTATCCTCCAGAACCTTGCGCCGCCGCTTTCGTCTTTCCCATCCCGGCTTGCGGCATGCACCGAACCCCGCCTCTCGTGAACCTGTACGGGTGAGGGGCGATCAGGTTTTTTGCGAGCGCTCAAGCGCGACTAATGGCAACCACGACGTCGTCGACGACGAGTTCCCGAACGACGACTTCTTCCCGGACGTCAGCGACCTCTTCGGCAACCTCAACATGGGTGGCATCTCTGCGGCTACTGCCGCAACTGCATCGTATGTGATCTCAATCTCTTTCTTTCAGATTATGCTAGAGTTTCTAGTTATAGCGTTTGGGCGTAGATGTGATAGGTTTGTCTTGTATAAATGTAATCTGTTCATCTACTTTGTTGATCTGCATGATTAGTTTTAGTACTGTTTGTATAATCATGCTTTATCAGTTTATTATTCGGATTAAATCATATGGATTATTGCTTATATTTCCAACAATCCAAAAACCTGATTATAGGCAACTGAATTCCACTGATGTAGCCACGGCTATTAGGCCGCCTCCTTTTGATGGCATGCACTATAAGAGATGGCGCAAGAGAGCAGTTCTCTGGTTTGAAACCCTAAACTGCTATAGCGCCACTCTTGACAAGCCTGAAGGAGATCTTTCTGCTAAGCAGGAAGCGAACTTTAAGAAAGCCGATACCATGTTTATGTCGGCTTTATTTAGTGTTCTTGGGGACAACATTGTTGACCCTTATATGTCATTTGATAATGGCAAGGACGGGTGGGAAGCGCTCGTGGCCAAGTTTGGGGTCTCGGACGTTGGCACTGAGCTGTATGTCATGGAGCAATTATATGACTACAGGATGGTTGATGAGCGCTCCGTTGTTGAGCAAGCTCATGAGATACAATCACTTGCCAAAGAACTTTAGCAGTTCAAGTGTTCCTTACTGGACAAATTTGTGGTTGGTGGCATTATTGCCAAGCTTCCTCCTTCGTGGAGGAACTTTGCTACTTCTCTGAAACATAAGAGACAAGAGTTTTCCGTTATGGATCTCATTGGGTCTCTTCATGTGGAAGAGAAGGCGAGAGAAAAGGACAAAACTGCTCGAGGACTTGAGGGAGGTTCTACTGCCAATTTAGTGCAGAGAAAAAACTTCCAATCGCACAAGTTCAAGAATAAGAACAAAACTGAAGGAAAGGGAAAGTTCGATGGCAAGAACAAGGCCACGCACTCAACCAACTTCAAGAAGAAAAATGATAAGAGGAAAGGCTCTTGCCACGTCTGTGGTGATCCTGATCATTGGGCTCCTAGCTGCCCTAATCGCTTTGACAAGCGTCAACATGTAAACAGCGGCAAGACCGCTAATGTTGTTATTAGTGATACTGAGATGAAGGATGCTGGGTACGGTATTTTACCTACTATCCTTTCAGTATGTCATTCTCCTGATTGGTGGATAGACACGGGTGCTAATACACATGTATGATCTGATATTTCCATGTTTTCCTCTTATCAGGTCTCAAGGACCTCTTCCGTGCTGATGGGAAACGGCTCACGTGCTTCTGTTCATGGCGTTGGTACGGTAAATATGAAGTTAACTTCGGGAAGGACCGTACAGCTGAAGAATGTGCAGCATGTTCCCTCCATCAATAAGAATCTCGTCAGCGAATTGCTTTTATGTCGAGATGGCTTTAAGTTGGTTTTTGAGTCCAATAAAGTTCTAATTTCTAAGTATGTACAATTTGTTGGAAAGGGTTATGAGTGCGGAGGTCTGTTCCACTTGTCTTTGTCAGACTCATGTACTAAAGTTATTAATCATGTTTGCAATGATAACGAGTCCAATGTTTGGCATTCAAGACTCTGTCATATCAACTTTGGTTGCATGACGCGGCTAGCCAATATGAGTTTAATTCCGAAATTTACCACTGTGAAAGGTTCTAAGTGCCAAGTTTGTGTGCAAGCAAAGCAACCCCGCAAGTCTCATACGACTGTGGAACCGAGAAACTTAGCACCACTGGAACTTATACATTCAGATCTTTGTGAGATGAATGGTGTGTTGACAAAAGGTGGAAAAAGATACTTTATGACGTTGATTGATGACTCCACTAGATACTGTTATGTTTATCTTCTGAAATCTAAAGATGAAGCTTTGAACTACTTCAAAATCTATAAAGCTGAGGCAGAAAACCAACTTGATCTTAAAATCAAGCGGCTAAGGTCGGATCGTGGTGGAGAGTACTTTTCAAACGAATTTGATTAATTCTGTATGGAACACGGTATTATACATGAGAGGACGCCTCCCTACTCACCTCAGTCAAATGGGGTGGCCGAAAGGAAGAACCGCACTCTAACTGAGTTGGTTAACGCCATGTTAGATACATCGGGTCTTTCCAAGGAATGGTGGGGGGAGGCGCTAATGACTGCGTGTCATATCCTAAACATTGTTCCTGTAAAGGATAAAACCATGACTCCATTTTAGGAATGGGAAAAGAAAAGCCTTAAACTCTCTTACTTATGAACTTGGGGTTGTTTGGCGAAAGTCAATATTCCAATACCCAAGAAGAGAAAGCTTGGACCAAAAACCGTTGATTGTGTTTTTCTAGGATATGCTTTTCATAGCATTGGCTATAGATTTTTGATAGTAAAATCTAAGTCCGACATGCATGTTGGTACAATTATGGAGTCGAATGATGTGAATTTCTTTGAGGACATCTTTCCTATGAAAGGCATGTCTAGCTCATCAAATCAAGAGATGACTAGTTCATCTAGTCAGGAATTTTCTATAATTCCTGAACCCACTATGCCGATAGAACACCCTGATGATCCTGTGGAGGATGACAATGAAGCTCCCAAAATGAGCAAGAGACAAAGGACTGCAAAGTCATTTGGTGATGATTTCATTGTGCACCTTGTGGATGATACTCCCACTTCTATTTCAGAAGCCTATGCATCTCAAGATGCTGACTACTGGAAGGAAGCTGTCCGAAGCGAGATGGACTCCATCTTAGCTAATGGTACTTGGGAAATAACTGATCGTCCTTATGGGTGTAAACCTGTAGGATGTAAATGGGTGTTCAAGAAAAAGCTTAGACCTGATGGTACTATTGAAAAGTACAAGGCACGTCTTGTGGCTAAGGGTTATACCCAAAAGGAAGGTGAAGACTTCTTCGATACCTACTCACCTATTGCCAGATTGACTACTATTCGAGTACTACTTTCCTTGGCTGCCTCACATGGTCTTCTCGTTCATCAAATGGACGTTAAGATAGCTTTTCTAAATGGAGAGCTAGATGAGGAAATTTATATGGAGCAGCCTGATGGATTTGTAGTAGATGGTCATGAAGGAAAGGTGTGTAAGTTAGTGAAGTCTTTATATGGTCTTAAGCAAGCTCCTAAACAGTGGCACGAGAAGTTTGAAAGAACTTTAACTGCTGAAGGCTTTGTTGTAAACAAAGCTGACAAATGTGTGTACTATCACCATGGTGGGGGCGAGGGAGTTATTATGTGTCTCTATGTTGATGACATATTGATATTCGGGACCAACCTCGCTGTTATCGAGGAGGTCAAAGAGTTCCTATCTCGCTGCTTTGAGATGAAGGACTTGGGAGTGGCTGATGTAATTTTAAACATCAAGCTACTAAAGGATGGCAATGGTCGGATTACACTGCTTCAGTCTCACTATGTGGATAAGATATTGAGTCGCTTCGGGTATAGCGACTACAATTCTTCTCCAACACCTTATGATCCGAGTGTGCTACTACGAAAGAATCGAAGGAATTCTAAAGATCAATTGAGATATTCTCAAATTATTGGCTCGCTCATGTATTTAGCCAGCGCTACTAGACCTGACATCTCCTTTGCTGTAAGAAAACTGAGTCAATTTGTTTCAAATCCTGGAGATGATCATTGGCATGCTCTTGAAAGAGTTTTGCGCTATTTGAAAGGCACTGCGAGTTACGGTATTCACTATACTAGGTATCCACGGGTACTTGAGGGTTATAGTGATTCAAACTGGATATCTGATGTTGATGAGATTAAGGACACAAGTGGTTATTTGTTTACACTTGGTGGTGGCGTTGTTTCCTGGAAGTCTTGCAAGCAGACCATCTTAACGAGGTCAATAGTGGAAGCAGAACTCACATCATTAGACACAGCCACAGTTGAAGCAGAGTGGCTTCGTGAGCTCTTGATGGACTTACCTGTGGTTGAAAAACCAATACCCTCCATACCGATGAACTGTGATAATCAAAATGTGATCGTCAAAGTAAACAGTTCTAAGGATAATATGAAGTCATCAAGGCATGTGAAGAGGAGATTGAAATCTATCAGGAAACCGAGGAACTCCGGAGTTATTGCGTTGGATTATATCCAAACATCTAAAAACCTGGCAGATCCCTTCACGAAGGGCTTATCACGCAATGTGATAGATAATGCATCGAGGGAGATGGGTTTGAGACCCACGCTATGAGTTGATCCCAGTGGCAACCCAGTCTATGTGATCGGAGATCCCGTGAATTAGAGCTGGGAGACAAGCCGTTGGTCAGCTGAGAGGAGAGTATCCCCATACTATATTTACATCTCCATAAAGATGCAATACTCTCTTAATCTGCATGGCAGGTTGATATTTATCTTAATGTGTTCCAAGTGGCTTTTTATAAGCGGAGATGTTGTCCTACAGAACATCTCTTGAGGAACACACCTATATGAGTCTGACTGTCAAACGTCGCAGTCCGTGAGAGTTGGGTGCTCTCTAATAAACTCATGAAAGGCCCTGGGTATGACGCATAAGCTCCAAACCGCGGGGAAGCCGACGGTAGCCCTGTATCGGTCTAGATTTTGTGTGAAACTAGCGCGCAGAAAACTTGTAGTTCAAGGAATAGTCCACTATTCAAGTTGCTAGCTAGTGTAGCATGAAGTTTAATGTGGAAGTTTAACTTAACAGTATCCACTACACACCGGTATATAAAGCAATGTTTTGGAAGGAAAATGATGTGATGTGCCAATGAGACTTTGTGGGGGATTGTTGGAATTTGATGAGTTTTGGGCTATTGACCCATTAGACAAATTCTGAAATTCTCTTTGGCCCACTTGTATATGGCAGCATATGGATGTGCTATTGGTGCTAAAGTTTAGTCCCATATTGCTAGTTGAAGGGGACTTGGACCACCTTATATAGTAGAGTGTTGCACCACTCACTAAGGTGTGACAAGAAGAGTAGCCCTCGCGCACTCCTCCTCCGACGCCTCGCCTCGCCTCGCCTCGTCACGATGCGCGCGCGCCGCGGGTTGCGGTAATCTCGCCCAGCCGAGCTTTATTTTGCTGGTTGGGAAAACTGATTATGAGTCATTAACGGACGGGTTAATTACAGCCGTTTCCAGTTTTTATGGACGTGGCTGTTACCGACTGGGACGTGGGTTGAGCCCACGATCTTCCTAACCTGCACTATATAAGCGTCTGCGCTAAACCTAATCGGTGAATCAATCCACACACACGCCTATCCTCCAGAACCTTGCGCTGCCGCTTTCGTCTTCCCCATCCCGGCTTGCGGTGTGCACCGCAGATCGGGATAGTAGACCTCCGGAACCCCGCCTCTCGTGAACCTGTACGGGTGAGGGGCGATCAGGTTTTTGGGGAGCGCTCAAGCGCGACTACTGGAAACCACGACGTCGTCCGACGACGAGTTCCCGAACGACGACTTCTTCCCGGACGTCAGCGACCTCTTCGGCAACCTCAACATGGGCGACAGCTCTGCGGCTACTGCCGCAACTGCATCATATGTGATCTCAATCTCTTTCTTTCAGATTATGCTAGAGTTTCTAGTTCTAGCGTTTGGCGTAGATGTGATAGGTTTGTCTTGTATAGATGTAATCTGTTCATCTACTTTGTTGATCTGCATGATTAGTTTTAGTACTGTTTGTATAATCATGCTTTATCAGTTTATTATTCAGATTAAATCATATGGATTATTGCTTATATTTCCAACAAGACAGCGAGATATCCCGGACGGCTGACGCCCCTGCGCGTGCTCCGCTAGTTTAAAATTTTGAATCCGCCGCCCGCCGCCGGTGGCGGCGCTGGCCGCCATGCCCTGCCCTCTCTCGCCCGCGGCCTCCCCCGTCCTCCGCTGGTGTGCTTCCTCCTCCTCTCTCTTCGTAGGTTTCCGCCCGGGATAGATATCGGACTCTGTCGTTCTTCGGCCACGGGATGGACGCCTGGTTCTCCTCTCCGCAGAGGGCATCGTCATCGATGCCCGCGACCGAGGGCGGTGGGAGTTCGTCCGCCAAGGTGCGACGCTCAGGTTCCCGGCGCACGTGGTGAAGGTGGGCGGCCGCATCTCGTTGCCGGCGTCGGGCGCTTCTCCGTCCCGGCCCTCGCAGCGAGCGCCGCTGCCCTCCCGCCCGTTGCCACCGGAGCTCGTTGACGCATTGGCGAACCTCCATGGGGTTCCCTAGGGAGATGTAGAGGAGGAGGAGCCGGCGGTTGACGTGCCGGAGCCGGAGGAGGCTCCCCTGACCGGCAACCGGTCTCCTAGGGATTTGTCCAACGAGGAACGGGGAATGGCCACCGCGAAGTGCTCCTCCCACCTCCTCCTGCCCTCTCTCGGCGATTTTCTAGCACACGCGCAGGCTGCCCCCCGGGGGCCCGGCCGGCGCGGAGGGGTCCCGACGAGACCGCCGTCGGCGGTGCCCCAGCAGGGGTGGGGTGGTTGGGGGCGAGGGCTTCGACGGGCTGCGGGAGACGGTTCGGGGATGGGGCTGACCTGCTGGGCCGCTCTAGGGCCTTAGCCCGCTTGTAGCCTAGCCCGGTCGGCTCTGCAGACCCCACCCCTCCCTGCTTTCTACCGCCCGGGCGCCAGCGTTGGGCCTTGTCCACCTCGGCCCACTAGGCCGGCTGGGGGTTGCACGCAGAAGCCTCTAACCCTAACGGCCCTTGCATCTGAGGATGTTCCCCTATCCGCCACCGCCTCGCTCCTGGCCCCGTCGCCTGCAACCTGGCTCGCCTCTCCCCCGCATTCTCATCCCCCGTGACGTCACCAGACATACCGAGCGGAGCTCATGGCGCCTTGCCCCCGCAGCCCCCCGCCGGTGTCGCGCGGTAGCTCACCAAGCCGTGCACCGTCTCCGCCTCGTTGTTTCTCTCCTCCGCGTCGATCCTCGCCCCCGCCGCGTCGGACGGGTTCCCCGCGTCGCGCCTCTCCTCTATTGTGTCCTGCCTCGCCGCCTCGGGCCCGCCGGCAGCCGCCGGCGAGGGGCCAGATGAGCTCCTACTGGCCGCCTGGCTGCCTTTCCCCGCCTCCATCAAGGCTCCCCCTCTCGCAGAGCCGGCTGTCCCGGTCTCCGCCACACGCGCGCCGCCATTTGGAGGAGCCACGCCGCAGTCCTCCCCCATAGGAGGAGACGCGTGAGCAGCAACTCCGGTGAGCGGCCCTCCAGGCACGCGACGCTGCGACGGTGAAGCGTCTGAACATGGGGCGGGCGGACACGTCCTCCTGGCATGGGGGGAGGGCCCCGGTCAACCCCCCCCCCCATGGAGGCGATGGCACATCCGGAGAGCAAGAAGTCAAAGTCGTCGGCGCCTAAGAAGAAGAAGAAGAAGAAGAAGAAGAAGAAGAGGAGGAGGAGGAGGTCGAAGAAGAAGGGCGCAGTGCCAGCGGCCGACCCAGCTCCTGGTGTTGGCAGCCCGAACGCCGGGGGCGGTGTGGAGTTGGCAGCTGCCATTCCACGCCGTAGGGAGGCTATGGAGTACTATGGTCACGGGGTCGACGGCTGGTTCTACTTCATCGAGATGGGTAGAGTGCGGAAGACGGTTCCGGAGACCCTGTCCATGGTGTCGATCCTCCCGGACCAGGACCCCCCACTCGCCATGGAGGTCTCGGAAGCCCTGATCCAGGAGGAGCTTAGCGCGGTCCTGCCTGGCCACGAGTGGCCGGTCCACCGGGTCTCGGCGTCCGAGTTCGCGGTCCACTTCCCTGTCGGTGGTGATCCTGCGCATGTGCGCGTACGACACGTCCTTCACTCTGTCGATCCACCAGCTGAAGGTATCCATCCAGCCACCATCAGCCGCGCAGGAGCCGGTGGACAATCTCTCGGAGGTCTGGGTGCGACTGATTGGTGTTCCCCACGAGGCTAGGACCCCGGAGGTGGTGGCCCTTGTGTCCTAGGTGTAGGGGTTCGTAGCATGGAAAACAAAAAATTTCTACCGCATGCACACAAACAAGCCAAGATCTATCTACTAGATTGTAGCAATGAGTCGATAGAATCACTCACTCTCGAAGATTCCAAAGCGGTTAACGAGAGCAGATTCTCGTGGGTGATGTAGTCGTACACTTGCCGATCTCAAGATCGTGTAGACGATCCTTCCGGCGCTGCGTTCCGGTAGCGCTTCCGCAGTCGGTCACACATTTGGTACTCGATGAAGACCTTCCTCTCCCTTGTTCCAGCAGGCAGCGGAGGTTGTAGTTCTCCCCTCGTGATTCCGGTAGCACGGCGGTGTGCTGTCGGAAGTAGAGGGAAGATCCCGCAGGGCTTCGCCTAAGCCGGATGCGAGTTATGGTGGATTAGGGTTTCCTGGAGATCTAGGGTTTAGATGAACGAGAGGAGGAGGAGGTGTCGGCGGCGGCTAGGGCGGTGGAGATGAACCGGCGGCGGTGCGAGGCGGTGGCGGAGCGGCGGCGGGCGGTGCGGGTGTGTGGGGAGGGCTTGGCTCTTGTGGTGTTGGGGCAGCCCTCCCCCTCTATTTATGAGAGGGAGGGGCAGCCTTGGGAGGGGTGGGTTTGAATCCAAACGCAAACCCAAGTTGGATTGAGAGAAGGACTTGTTTCTTCTCCCACTAGGAAACCATTGTTCCAGAATGACTTTTCAAACTTCCCGTTTGACTTTCAATTTAGAGCTTTATTTCTCTCTTGCAAATGCCAACACCAAGTGACCTTGGGTATGATCCAATCATTCCACATATCCATGACACATTCATGGACCATTCCCCTTCCGGACCGGTGAACCTTATAGACCCTTCTAGAACCTCTCCGATCAAAACATCGGAAACTTTCCCGAACTCCGGAATTAGACTTTCCTTATATGAATCTTATTCTCCGAACCATTTCGGATCACCTCGTGATATCCCGGATCCAATCCGAGACTCTGAACAACATTCGGTATCCCTACTAACATTCCATATCTACTAAACAACATCGAATCCTTAAGTGTGTCTCCCTACGGTTCGTGAAATATGTGGACATGACCAAGACACTTCTCCGATCAATAACCAATAGAGGAATCTGGAAATTCATATGGCTCCCACATATTTCTACGATTACTTTGCGATCGAATGAACCACTTACATACGATACCAATTTCCCTTTGTCTCACGATAGTTTACTTATCCGAGGTTTTGATCGTCGGTATCTCTGCATACCTAGTTCAACCTCGTTACCGATAAGTACTCTTTTCTCGTTCTTGTGATATGTGATCCCTTGTGATCCAGTCACATGCTTGTAAGACAATTGGATGACATTCCACCGAGAGGGCCCAGAGTATATCTATCCGTCATATGGATGGACAAATCCCACTCTTCATCCATGTGCCTCAACCCATACTTTCCGAACACTCAATGCCACCTTTATAGCCACCCAATTATGGTGTGATGTTTGATGTCATCAAAGCATCCTTCCGGTGATGGTGATTAGAATGATCTCATTGTCGAAGGAATTAGGTTACTATGTATCAAAACACTTATAGCAAACGGACTATTAAAATGACTTGATCTTTATGCTACGCTTATCTATAGGAGTATGTCCATCACACCATTCTCCTAATGATATGATCTTGTTATTAATAACATCTCAATGTTCATGATCAAGAAACCATGATCATCTATTAATCAACAAGCTAGTATTATAAAGAGGCTTTACCAGGGACTCTAATTTAGTTTACAAATCACACAAGTATTAATGTTTCCGTTTAATACTATTATAGCATGAATGTAAACATTTATCATAAACACAAAGATATAATAATAACCACATTTATTATTTCCTCTAGGGCATATCTCCAACAGTATCGCACTTGCACTAGAGTCAACTAATCTAGATTACATGGTAATATACCGAACACCCATGGCGTTTTGGTGCTGGTCATGTTTTTCCCTCGAGAGAGGTTTAGTCAACGGATCCGCCACATTCAGATATGTGTGTACTTTGCAAATCTTTATGTCACCATCTTGGACATGCTCTCGAATAGCATAAAAACGTAGCTTGATGTGCTTCAGCTTCTTGTGTGACCTTGCTTCTTGCGCATTGGCTATGGCGCCCATGTTATCACAGTAGATAGACATTGGGTCCATCGCACTTGGAACCACACCGAGCTCTGTAATGAACTCCTTCATCCAGATCGCCTCTTGTCAAGCCTCTGAAGCAGCTATGTATTCCGATTCAGTTGAAAGATCTCGCCACAGCGCTTTGCTTTGCACTCCTCCAGCTAACTGCTGCACCATTCAAAGTAAATACGTATCCGGATTGAGATTTAGAATCATCCGGATCGGTGTTCCAACTAGCATCAGTGTAACCATTAACAACGATTTGTTCATCACCTCCATAAGAAAGAACCATATCCTTAGTTCTTCTCAAGTACTTAAGGATGTTTTTGACCGCTGTCCAATGATCCACTCCTGGATCACTTTGATATCTGCTAGTCAAACTAACAGCATATGCGATTTCAGGTCTAGTACATAGCATGGCATACATAAGAGATCCTATGGCTGAGGCATAGGGAGTCTTACTCATCCTTTCTCTATCTTCTACCGTTGCTGGACTTTGAGTTTTACTCAAGGTCGTATTGGGGCAAGAACCCTTTCTTGCTATCTTCCATTCCAAACCTCTTTAGAACTTTGTCCAAATATGTAATCTGTGACAATGATATTAGGCGCCTTGATCTATCTCTATAAATCTTTATGCCTAATATATAAGCTGCTTCGCCAAGATCTTTCATTGAAAAACTATTATTAAAATAATCCTTGACACTATTTAGAAGGTCTACATCATTCCCAATCAACAATATGTCATCTACATATAGTATTAAGAATGCTACAGAGCTCCCACTCACTTTCTTGTAAATACAAGCTTCTCCATAAGTTTGTACAAAACCAAAACTTTTGATTACCTTATCAAAACGTTGATTCCAACTTTGGGATGCTTGCTTCAATCCATATATGGACCGTTGAAGTTTTCATACCTTGTTAGCATCTTTAGGATCGACAAAACCTTTGGGTTGCATCATATACAACTCTTCATCAATGTCTCCATTGAGGAACGCCGTTTTGACATCCATCTGCCATATCTTATAATCATAATATGCAGTGATTGCTAACATAATCCTCACAGACTTTAGCTTCGCAACTGGTGAGAAAGTCTCATCGTAGTCAACTCCTTGAATTTGTCGAAACCCTTTTGCGACAAGTCGGGCTTTATAGACAGTAAAATTACCATCAACATCTGTTTTCTTCTTGAAAATGCATTTGTTCTCGACAGCCTTCCGGCCATCCGGTAAGTCCACCAAAGTCCATACTTGGTTTTTGTACTTGGAATCTCGGATTTCATGGCTTCTTGCCATTTATTGGAATCTAGGCTCATCATTGCTTCCTCATATGTCGCAGGGTCATCGGTGTTGTCCACCAACATGACACTCATAACGGGATCATACCAATCAGGAGTGGTACGAATTCTCGTTCACCTGCGAGGTTCTATAGTAACTTCAACCGAAGTTTCATGATCAACATCATCAGCTTCCTCTCTTATTGGTGTAGGCGCCACAGGAACTACTTCCAGTGCTACGCTACTCGCAAGTTCGAGAGAAGGTTCAACAACCTCGTCGAGTTCTACTTTCCTTCCAGTCACTTCTTTCGAGAGAAACTCCTTCTCTAGAAAGGATCCATTCTTGGCAACAAAGATTTTGCCATCGGATCTATGATAGAAGGTATACCCAATAGTTTCCTTCGTGTATCCTATGAAGACGCATTTTTCCGCTTTGGGTTCAAGCTTGTCCGGCTGTAACTTCTTTACATAAGCTTCGCAACGCCAAACTTTAAGGAACGACAATTTAGGTTTCTTCCCAAACCATAATTCATACGGTGTCGTTTCAACGGATTTAGATGGTGCCCTATTTAAAGTGAATGCGGCTTTTTCTAATGCATAACCCCAAAATGATAGCGGTAAATCTGTAAGTGACATCATAAAACGAACCATATCTAAGAGAGTTCGATTACGACGTTCGGACACACCATTACGCTGTGGTGTTCCCGGCAGTGTCAATTGTGAAAGTATTCCGCATTTCTTCAAATGCTCGCCAAACTCGTAACTTAGATATTCACCTCCACGATCAGATCGTAGAAATTTAATCTTCTTGTTGCATTGATTCTCTACCTCACTTTGAAATTCCTTAAACTTCTTGAAAGTTTCGGACTTATGTTTCATGAAATAGATATACCCATATCTACTCAAGTCATCCGTGAAGGTAAGAAAATAACGATAACCATCGCGCGATGCTACACTCATTGGGCCACACACATCGGTATGTATGATTTCCATCAAGTCCATAGATCACTCCATCATACCAGAAAATGGAGTCTTAGTCATTTTACCCATCAGACATGCTTCGCATCTTTCAAGTGATTCGAAATCAAGTGATTCAAGAAGTCCATCGGAATGGAGTTTCTTCATACGTTTCACTCCAATATGACCAAGGCGACAGTGCCACATATAGGTTGAGTTATCGCTCAATTTCAAATTTTTAGCTTCAATGTTATTAATGTGTGTATTACCACAATCGATATTCAATAAGAACAGACCATCTATCAAAGGTGCATGTGCATAAAACATATTATTCATATAAATCGAACAACCATTATTCTCGGACTTAAATAAGTAACCGTCTCGCAATAAACATGATCCATATATAATGTTCATGCTCAACGCAGGCACCAAATAACAATTATTTAAGTATAAAACTAATCCCGATGGTAGATGAAGAGTTAGCGTGCCGACCGCGATCACATCAACCTTTGATCCATTTCCAACGCGCATCGTCACCTCGTTCTTCGCTAGCTTCCGTTTATTCTGCAGTACCTGTTTCGAGTTACAAATATGATCAACCAAACCAGTATCAAATACCTAGGCACTACTACGAGTACTAGTGAGATACACATCAATAACATGTATATCGGATATACCTTTCTTCTTGATGTTGCCGTTCTTCAAATCCGACAAGTACTTTGGGCAATTCCACTTCTAGTGACCTTCTCCCTTGCAGTAAAAGCACTCAGTATCAGGCTTAGGCCTAGTCTTGGTCTTCTTCATCGGCGCGGTAACTTTCTTACCGCCCTTCTTGAAGTTTCTCTTTTTCTTAGACTTGCCTTGCTTCTTGAATTTGGTGGTCTTATTGACCAAAAACACTTGGTTCTCTTTCTTGATCTCCACTTCTACAGATTTCAACATGGAGAAGAGTTCTGGCAACGACTTGTCCATGTTTTGCATATTGTAGTTCATCACAAAGTTCTTGTAACTTGGTGGTAGTGATTGGAGGACATGGTGAATCCCCAAAGCATTAGGAATAACTATTCCCAAGCTTTGAAGCTTGCTTGCGTGCCCAGACATCTTAAGCACGTGCTCACTTGCGGAGCTGCCTCTTCCATCTTGCAGTTAAAGAACTTTTCAGAAGCCTCATAACTCTCAACTGTCGCGTGAGCCTCAAATATCATTTTGAGTTCACGGACAATATCATGTGGGTCATGGTTCTCAAACCTTTTCTGAAGCTCCAATTCCAAACCATACAAGATAGCACAATGAACTATGGAGTACTGATTCTTCCGAGCGAGGAAAACATTCTTTACCTCATCGGTAGCAGTAGCTGCAGGCGGGTCACCCAGCGGTGCATCCAGCACATAGGTCAAATTACCAGCATTGAGGACAATCCTCAAATTGCGGAACCAATCCGCGAAGTTGCTTCCATTGTTTTTCAACTTTTCTTTTCTCTAGGAACGCATTAAAATTGATGGTAGGGGCCACCATTGATCTACAACATATTTGCAATAGTTTAGACTAAGTTTATGACAAATTGAGTTCTAATTAATAGTTAAATTAATCTAGTGAACTCGCACTCAAAACAATATCCCTCAAATTCTTTTAGTGATCACACGAACCAAATCCACCACATCAAAACCGATCATCACGAGAATTGATGTTGCTTCAATGGTGAACAATCAACATATTCATCATATCTACTATATGACTCAAGCTTTACCTTTCGGTGATCCATGTTCCGAGACCATGTCTGTACATGCTAGGCTCGTCAAGATCAAACCTTAGCTTTCGCATGAGCAAATCTGGCTTGCTCATGTTGTATACACTCGCAGAATCTAACACACCCGATCATCACGTGGTGCTTCGAAACAACGAGCTTTAGCAACGGTGCTTACTAAGGATGAACACTTTAAAACTTGAAATTGTGTGCATGAGGGATCATCTTATAATGCTACCATTGCAAACTAAGCAATACAAGATGCATAAAGGATTAACATCACATGCAATTCATAATATGTGATATGATATGGCCTTTCTTCTTGTGCTTCCGATCTCCATCTTCAAGCACGAACATGATCTCCATCATCACCGGTATGGCGTCAAGGTCAATGGCGTCGTTTCATGATTGTCGTCCACCAGCTTCAACTATTACAACTACTTTGAATAGACACGCAGGTCTTAACGGAATTTAAAAGACAACCATATGGCTCCTGCCGGTTGCCAACTTACAATAAGGAACATTGCATACATAATATATAATCATAATCATGGCCATATCACATCATAGCACACCCCTGCAAAACAAAGTTAGACGCCTCTAATTTTCTTTGCATGTTTTACGTGGTTTGGGGCTTTCAATAAGTGTCGTTCTAACTTACGAACAAGAACCACAACATTGATGTTTGAACTATCAAGTGCCCGTTATAAATTGAATCTATACTATGATGGGAGAGACAGACACCCGCAAAGCCACTTATGCAATACAAGTTGCATGTTGAGCGTGGAGCAAGTCTCATGAACGTTGTCATGTAAGGTTAGCCCGGGCCACTTCATCCCATCATACCTAAAGATGCAAAGTACACAAAAAGCAATTGATAATAAAAGCACCACCGCCCACAATAACCACTGTGTTCTACTCGTGCAACAGATCTACATATAGACATGGCTCTGATACCACTGTTGGGGTTCGTAGCATGGAAAACAAAAAATTTCTACCGCATGCACACAAACAAGCCAAGATCTATCTACTAGATTGTAGCAACGAGTCGATAGAAGCACTCACCCTCGAAGATTCCAAAGCGGTTAACGAGAGCAGATCCTCGTCGGTGATGTAGTCGTACACTTGCCAATCTCAAGATCGCGTAGACAATCCTTCCGGCGCTGCGTTCCGGCAGCGCTTTCGCAGTCGGTCACACGTTCGGTACTCGATGAATACCTTCCTCTCCCTTGTTCCAGCAGGCAGCGGAGGTTGTAGTTCTCCCCTCGTGATTCCGGCAGCACGACGGCGTGGTGTCGGAAGTAGAGGGAAGATCCCGCAGGGCTTCGCCTAAGCCGGATGCGAGTTATGGTGGATTAGGGTTTCCTGGAGATCTAGGGTTTAGATGACCGGGAGGAGGAGGAGGAGGTGTCGGCGGCGACTAGGGCGGCAGCAGCGGCGGGCGGCGCGGGTGTGTGGGGAGGGCTTGGCTCTTGTGGTGTTGGGGCAGCCCTCCCCCTCTATTTATGAGAGGGAGGGGCAGCCTTGGGAGGGGTGGGTTTGAATCCAAACCCAAACCCAAGTTGGATTGAGAGAAGGACTTCTTTCTTCTCCCACTAGGAAACCATTGTTCCAGTTTGAGTTTTCAAACTCCCCGTTTGACTTTCAATTTAGAGCTTTATTTCTCTATTGCAAATGCCAACACCAAGTGACCTTGGGTATGATCCAATCATTCCACATATCCATGACACATTCATGGACCATTCCCCTTCCGGACCGGTCAACCTTCTAGACCCTTCTAGAACCTCTCTGATGAAAACATCGGAAAGTTTCCCGAACTCCGGAATCGGACTTTCCTTATATGAATCTTATTATCCAGACCATTATGGATCTCCTCGTGATATCCCAGATCCAATCCGAGACTCCGAACAACATTCGATATCCCTACTAACATTCCATATCTACTAAACAACATCGAATCCTTAAGTGTGTCTCCCTACGGTTCGTGAATTATGTGGACATGACCAAGACACTTCTCCGATCAATATCCAATAGATGAATCTGGAAATTCATATAGCTCCCACATATTTCTACGATTACTTTGTGATCGAATGACCCACTTACATACGATACCAATTTCTCTTTGTCTCACGATAGTTTACTTATCCGAGGTTTTGATCGTGGGTATCTCTGCATACCTAGTTCAACCTCGTTACCGATAAGTACTCTTTTCTCGTTCCCGTGATATGTGATCCGTTGTGAGCCAGTCACATGCTTGCAAGCCAATTGGATGACGTTCCACCGAGAGGGCCCAGAGTATATCTATCCGTCATATGGATGGACAAATCCCACTCTTGATCCATGTGCCTCAACCCATACTTTCTGAACACTCAATGCCACCTTTATAGCCACCTAGTTATGGTGTGGTGTTTGATGTCATCAAAGCATCCTTTCGGGGATGGTGATTAGCATGATCTCATAGTCGAAGGAATTAGGTTACTATGTATAAGAAAGCTTATAGCAAATGAACTATTAAAATGACTTGATCTTTATGCTACGCTTATCTATAGGAGTATGTCCATCACACCATTGTCCTAATGATATGATCTTGTTATTAATAATAGCTCAATGTTCGTGATCGAGAAACCATGATCATCTATTAATCAACAAGACAATATTATAAAGAGGCTTTACCAGGGACTCTAATTTAGTTTACAAATCACACAAGTATTAATGTTTCCATTTAATACTATTATAGCATGAATGTAAACATCTATCATAAACACAAATATATAATAATAACCACTTTTATTATTGCCTCTAGGGCATATCTCCAACACTAGGCCATGGGCAAGCTCACGGCAATGGATATGAGCTCGCTTCCTGGCCACAGGCCGATTCGCCTCCGCCTGCTCTGCCCGGACCCCGCTGTCTTTCCGGTCTCCCTCCCTCGCGTCTTCTTCGACAGGGTGGGCTGGGACCTCTTGGTGGAGCTGGACGAGGAGGGGTCGGCCCCTGGGGCCTCACCTTCGCCCCCCATCTCCGGCCCCCGCTGACGACGACACTGGGCTCGAGAGGGGGGCGCGGGTGCCAGGGGATCCGATGGTAGTGACTCAGGGAACGACCCGGAGTCGCCCCTGACCACCAACGCATCGCCCCCCCCCCCCCCCCCCGCGTCCCCCCTTCAGGTCGGCGCTCCTCTCAGAGACGGCCAAGCTGGTGCCGGTGGATGTACCGGGATGCTTCTGCCCTGACCCGCTTGTCTCCATCGGCCTCGCCATCGCCCAGTACGTATCCAACCTTGGCTTGGGGCCGGGGCCGCGTCCTGGTTCCCCTCCTGCTGCGCTGCTATCCTCTAAGGAGGAGACCTCGGGGAGTGCAGGGCTGGTGGTCTGTTCCCCCCAGTCCCCACGCTACCCTGGGATCGTCTGCTACTCCCTCGCCCCAGAAACCCCTGACCCCGTGGCGGCGGCTACTGGGGGTTCGGTCTCCCTCCCCCCTACGGCGGCCCCAAGCTTCGCTGGGCCAAGACCCCCAGGCCTCCCCCTCGCCACCGTCCCGCCACAGCGTCCGCCTGGCGGGAGCGAGAGTGGGACTCTCTGGCCCGGAGCTGACGGTGGCGTAGCGTGCTTTCCTCCGTGTCGCGGCTCGTGATGAGCTGCCATGTACCCGCTCCTCCTCCTTTGCTCGTCCTTCTAACGCCGGTCCTTCCGGTGTCCCTAGATATCCGTTTTGTGTTTTGTCCGAGGTTTCGCTGGCCCACCTGGGCGAGGTGGCTGATGACTGTGGCATCGTGTTCCGTGGCGAGAAAGGGCCCTGGATTGAGCAGCTCGCTGCCATTAAGGCGCGGGAGGGGTATGCGGGCGCGATCGCGGCTTCCCGGGCACGCGATGCTCGGGAACGGGAACGTGCCCAGATCCTTGCTGAGGCTAGTTCTACTGGACCTGGCACCAGTGAGGATCCCCCCTGCGCCTGATGAGCGGGAGGTGATCCTGGAGCCTACCTCTCGGGGTAGGCCACGGGGGAGACCTCCCAAGGCTGCTGCGTCGCACTCTCGGACCTGTCGTGCCCTCTCGGTCCCCGCAAAGGGGACCCCCGAGGTTTGAGATCCCCTATGGATCTCCTCTGGGCCATCCGGGCGTTCATTTGGAACATCCGGGGGTTCGGGCACGAGGGTCGCTGCTGCCAGATCAAGGAATACATTTGCTTGGAAGCGCCGGATATTGTCGGCCTTCAGGAGACGATTCGCCAGGACTTCTCCATTTTTGAGCTTGAGGGTCTTAGTCGCTACAAGTTCTGCTAGTCCTGGCTTCCTGCTATTGGCCACTCTAGGGGCATCCTCCTTGGGGTCAAGGAGGATACCTTTGAGGTGGATGATATGGACCGCGGGGAGTTCTTTGTGAGCATGTCTCTCACCCATAGACAATCTCGTTTCAAATGGGAAATGATCATTGTCTATGGCCCCGCGAACCATAGGAGGTCCGCCGAGTTCCTGATTGAGCTTAAGCTGAAAGTGGAACGGGCTGGGATCTTGGTGGTGGTGGCCGGTGATTTCAACCTGATCCGCTCGGCTGAGGATAAGAGCTCGACCTGCGTGGACCTCCCTAGGATGCGTATGTTTAATGAATGCATCGCGGAGCTCGCTCTTCGCGAGATTGCACGGGTAGGGGCTAGATATACATGGACCAATAAACAGCTTGCCCCGATTCGTAGTGTCCTTGACTGTGTCTTTGTGTCTGTCGACCTTCTTGTACCAATAAATATCTGGTACCACTTTGCCAAGGTATCCCGTCAATTCGTGAGGGGGTGGGGGGCAACTTGGCGGCAGAGCTTAGGAACCAGAAGGAGTCCATCCTGCAGGAGATCCAGGCTCTTGACCGAGAGGCCGACCTTCTTGGCCTCTCGGTGGAGGCCTGGGCTCATAGGTATTCCCTGGAGACCTCCATTATGGAGATCTACTGGGGCGAGGAGGCGTTCTGGCGACAACGGAGTCGCCAGAACTAGACTCTCCAGGGGGAGTCGAACACGTCCTACTTTCACGCCATCGCGAATGGGCGGAGGAGGAAGTGCTCGATCCCTTGCCTCTGGGAGGATGCTCTGTTGGAATCCCCACAGGCGCTCTCCTCCCATATTTATGGTTTCTACAAGTCCCTCTACTCAGCTAGCCCCCCCTCTAGCATCTCGCTTGCGCCGGACTTCTGGTCGGTAGGGGCGTTGGTCACCCAGGCTGAGAACACAGACCTCACCCGGCGGTTTCTCAAGAGGAGGTGTCGTCGGCCCTGAAGTACATGAAGACGGGGTTAGCCCCGGGGCCAGATGTCCTGCTAGTGAGCTTTCTCCAGACGTTCTGGGATCAGTTACAGCCGATGATCATGCTGATGTTCCAGGAGTTCTACATTGGGACCCTGGTGATGGATCGTCTGAACTTTGGTGTGATCACTCTGATTCCCAAGGTAGTAGGGGCCACAGATATCCGCCAATTCCGCCCAATCACGGTAATTAATGTCATCCAGCGCCTCTTTGCGAAGGTTTGTGCCCTCCGTCTTGCCCCGGTTCTTGAGAGGCTCACTCACCCTCTCCAGTTTGCTTTCCTGAAGGGTCGCCTCATTCATGATGACGTCCTTTCCCTCCACGAGATTATACATGAGGTCAAGTCACGCCATCATAAAGGGGTGTTCCTCAAACTGGACTTCCAGAAAGCCTACGACCGTCTGGACTGGGCTTTCCTGAGGCTAGTTCTGGAAAGAAAGGGTTCGACGATTGCATGATTTGCTGGATTATGCAATTTGTGATGAGTGGTAGGACGTCGATCAACATCAATGGGGAGATTGGCCCCTACTTTAGCCCTTCCTACGGGGTTAGACAAGGGGACCCGATCTTCCCCTCCTCTTCAACGCCGCGATAGATGCCCTGGCTGAGATTTCGTATAGAGCCAAACTCGTTGGCCACATCACTGGTGTGGTAGGGCATCTGATCCTGGGACGGGGTATTTCTCATCTGCTGTATGCGGATGACACCATGATCATGGTGCAGGGCTCGAACTTGGACATCAGGAACCTGAAATTCCTGTTGTTATGCTTCGAGCCATGTCAGTACTCAAGATCAACTTCGACAAAAGCGAAGTCATGGTGCTAGGATTCGACGACGTCGAGCGGCAGCGTATTGCCGACAACCTCAACTGCAATTTAGCTAATTTCCCCATTACCTATCTAGGGATGCCCATTAGAGGCACGAGGGTTTTGATCAAGGACCTTGCTCCCCTGGTCACGAGAGTGTGCTCCAGAGCTGAGCCTTGGCGAGCGCGACTCACGTCGAAGGGAAGCAAAATGTTCCTAATCAACTCTTGTCTTTCGAGCCTGCCCATGTATCAGATGGGGCTATATTTGCTCCCGGAGGGAACCCATGCCGACTTTTCTAAGGAGTTTTCTCTGTTCTTTTGGGCAGCAAGGGTCAGCCACCAGAGATACCATATGGTTAATTGGGCAGACGTTTGCGCCCCCAAATGTCTTGGGGGCATAGGTATCTTGGACTAGCGCCGCTTTAATGTGGCTTTGATGTTGAAGTGGATCTAGCGCATTCTGTCGGACGACGGGGGTCTTTGGCTTCAACTTATCAAAGCCAAGTACCTCCGAGGCCGGCCCCTTTTGGCATGCGATCTAGGACATTAAGCACTACATTGGCCTGGGCAATTCTAGAGATCGATCCAGGACATTAAGCACTACATTGGCCTGGGCATTTCCTTCGTGGCTGGGAATGGCCGGGGGGTCCGCTTTTGGCTAGACCCATGGATCCTCCCTGTTCCGTTGTGGGTGTGGTTCCCTTCGCTCTTCGCCATCTCGTCCGCTCCGTCTACGCTCGTGGCTGAGAACTTCCGGGAGGACCATTGGAACCTTCTATTCCGCCGGACCTTCAATGAGGTGGAATCTGAAGAATTCCAAGTCCTGACGGAGTCCCTCCCCTCCTATCTCTCCGAGGAGCAGGACGCGGCTTCCTGGCATCTCCTCCCCTCTGGAGAGTTCTCGGTGAGCTTGGCGTATAGGGCCCTTTTCCAGGGCCCTGAGGTGCGGTGGATGACTCCCCTTTGGAAAGCACCCATGCCCCTTAGTATTCGCATCTTCGTTTGGCAGCTGCTCCGCGACCGCTTACCCTCGGGGGTGGAGGTATCTAAACGCAACGGTCCCGGTGATGGCCGGTGCCCCCTATGTGGGACGCCGAAGACTTGTTCCCATATTATGTTCTCCTGCACAGCGGCACAGTTTTTGTGGAGTTTTGTTCGTGAGGCCCTAGGCCCGGCTTGGCAGGCGCATGAACTGGGGGAGTTCCTGCAGACCCAGGCTAACAGGACCGAGGGGACACCGGATCTTCTGGATCCTCTTTGCGGCCCTTTCTTGGACCCTGTGGAACGTTCGCAATAAGATGGCGATCGAGCGGGTTTTCCCTTCCCGGGCGTCTGACTCTATTTTCGCTTTGCTTGCCTTCTTACAGCAGTGGTCTCCCTTGGTGCGGCAGCGTGACCGGGCAATGTTCGAGGCCTCTCTCCTGGCTTTGAGGACATCGGCGATCCCCTTCTCGGCACCGACCTCTGTGTCCCCCCGCCCCCTGTGTCGTCCTGAGGGGCACCAGCCGCCACCTTCTCATGCCACTTTTTTGTTTTTCCTCTTGGGCGGTGATGTGCTATAGCCCTAGCACTTGTGAGACTATTTTTCTTTGCGTTTTGGCCTCGGCGGTGGTGGTTGTATGTCCGGTGTTGTACTTGGATTGTGCTTTATTTATAAAGCGGGGCGCGAGCCTGATTCGAGAGAATCCTATTTAAGCGTGAGAAGACAGATTTAAAAATGACCATTGTTCATCAAGAAGCCATTCTTTAAACCTTAGCCAAGAAAGGAGTTGAGCTTAGTGGTTGTTATCATACAAAATATATGAAAACTGGTAGCTATTTGAGTTTTTTCACAATGCCATGGCAGAGAAGCTTTAACACCAGTTCGTGTTACGAACCAGTGTGAAAGGAGGGTGGCCTACGCTCTGCGGAAGCCCACAAGAACCGGTGTTAAAGGGGGGCTCTAACACCGAACTCGCAACAGCGGTTCTATAACCGGTGTTAGAGGGTGGTCCGAACCGGTGTTAGAGGCATCGTTGTGCACTAGTGTCGCTTAATAAAGCTCATAGACATCCTAGGTCGTGGAAGCATCAGGACTGTTCATCAGCCCGAATTTGCACTTGAAGTAGCTTTGCTCTCTTGAGCAGCTAGATATACTCTTGGTGTAACCCAATTAGGTAGTACTAAATACTTGGTTTACCTCCACTCAGTGTTTTACTATTCGAGATTTTGCCTTTCATGGATCACATCCCTCCAACTCACATTTTCGCAAAAATCAAATCCAACAAGGTGAAGAGCATGCTTTCGGCCGTGCAGAGGTGAAGATCAACTTTGCACTAAATTAAGGAAAACGATAGTACTCCCCCGGGGGATCCCGTGACTCAATCCCCCGGGTTGTCAACGCACGTACTGCTACCAGAACGTGGTGGACCCTCTTCTGCCTTATCCCCTTCCTTCAACTTCCAGATTTCTTCACGCGCATGAACCAGGCCACTTTGAGCTGCTGGCTGACTGCTCCCATGGCTGTGCTGCTGCGTGCTGCCCAGCCCCCATGCCGGCGTCACCCGGCACCGCGCCGCTGACGCCCAGCTCGCCGCTGCAGCCCCGTGCCTCCGCTCGCCGCTACAGCCCCGTGCCTCAGTCCGTCTCCAATAGCGCTAGGCTGCGGCCTGCATCTCGCCGAGTGTCGCGCCACCATCCTGCTCCACCTCGTCGGAGCCCCGCGCCACCGTCCTGCTCCACCGCGCCCAAGCTCCGCGCCGCCGTCCCTCTCCGTCGTAGCGCTGCTGCTACATACGGCACTGCGGTTTGCTACATGCGCTGGCGGTGGTGCTACAAGCGTGTCTTGGATTTTGCTACAAGTTCTCCGGCGAGGTGTCCGACGAGATCAGATTTGCTACATTAGTATAATTTTTTTACTACAACTGTTTTGTGGTTTTGCTACAATAACGTAACGTTTTTGCTACACGGTCTCCGGTTAGATCTGCCGGCGAAATCCTCCGGCGAGTCTCCGACGAGGTCGGATATGCTACAATAGCACAACCTTTTTGCTACGCGGTCGCCGGCGAGGTCTCCGGCGAGATTCAGTCTGTTTTTAGCAAAAACGGACTATTTATAGCAAAAGCGGGTATGTTTGTAGCAAAAGTGGGATTTGAAAACTTTTGTGGGACACGTGTCAGCAGAAGGACCCGGGGGATTTTGGGGAATTATCCTCCGGGGGACGCGTAGCACTCGCCCTAAATTAATGCTTAGTATTGCACACTAATAAACGATAAACCTAATGCAACATAGGTGTGAACCTATTGGTCTAAATGGAAGAGGTTGTAATGCGATGTTGAGGACGTGTGTAAGATGCAGTGATGCCCACGAGGGTCCATAATAGAATTAGTGACAATGGTATCAATTAGTTTCACCATATGGTATTCTTGGTTTACCGTTGACACCATTCCAAGAGAAGAGTGCCTAATTAAGTCTATATTGTAGTGGATACGATTACAACACTAAGTGAAACCACTACGGGACGCGTGCGCTACACCGAGGGCAAAAGGCCGTCGGCGTATGGTACGCTAAGGGCTGTCCTCGGCGTAACCTCTTCGGCAAAGATCTCCCTCGGCGGAGCACACTCAAGCCGTCGGCGTATCGAAATGCCGTCGGCGTATGCTACGCCGAGGGCTTTGCCGTCGGCGTTTTAAAAAAATATATTTTTTTCTCAATTTTTTTATTCTTTGAATTGTTTCACTTGTTAATCTCCTACTTTGAACATTTTTAACACTAATTATACTTAATATTTGATTAAATTCTAGTCTTAGTCAAACTTCCCAGCAGGTCACCCATCCTAATACTACTCCAGCTTCAGCACGCTTAACTTCCTCGTTCCTTCAAAATCCGTTTCCGCAAAGTAATTTATACATTGGTGTCAATACTATGATATCAATCTTATTAACTCTTATACCATCATGTCACATGTTTGTGTTTTTTGAAATTACAAATAATTATTTAAGTAAATATTAATAAATAACTAAAAGTATTATTGAATTCAAATAAAAATATAATAATTTTATTTTTTTGTATTTTTCTATTTAATATAGAATAATTAATATCTTTAAATCTGTAAATCGAAATTCAACAAATAATATGTCTAAATTGATCAGAAAAATGAGAGGAATCCAAATATGATATCCATATCAACTAATCACAAACCCTCCGTTTTTTAATTAGCTATTTGGTGGTTGCTTTAGAAAATCCCCGTTTTGTGCTCGGATAATGAAAAATGCCTTTTTGATGCGATGAAAAGGAAAACTTGTATTGGATCTTTGATAAAATAGCATATTGTGAACCTAAAAATGATTTTTTTTAAAAACATAAGCATCGGATCATGTACTTGTAGTTCATATCTGACCCACTTCCTCTCGATTCGGCAGGAATTTGTCTTTTTCACCAAAGGTGGACGGAAAGGTTTCGGATCCCCCTGTTGGGACATTGTCCATATAAGGTGGTATAGTATTTTTGTAAAATGTGGTGGTAGTATTTTGAATTAGCCATTTGGTGGTTGCTTCACAAAATCGTCTGTTTTTTATGCTCGGAAAATAGAAAATGGCTTTTTGGTGCGACGAAAAGGAAAACTTCCTCCTGCAATATTGTTCTCCATCCCATGATGCATGTGTATGGGAATATTATCACAAACTATGCCTTGATTCTAGCCATAACATTGGTCATTTGATCAGAAAGCCAAGAAACCTCGAATGAGATAGGTCATTTTGTGAAGGTTTTTTTGAGACATAATCAATATATCAAGTTTGCTATTTTTCCTTATAACTATGTTACAAAATATGACACCACGCGAAGGTTTCGCATTGTTTCGATCGTTTTTGAATTTTTTATGCCCGTTTTAAACTATTGTAAAACTTTGTCGAACGGCGGACATAAAGATTCTTAGCTCGGGGCCGAGCCTCGCTAAACTTTCATTAGACCTTTGATAAAATAGCATATTATGAACCTAAAAATGATTTAAAAAAAACATGAGCATCGGATCATGTACCCGTAGTTCATATCTGACCCACTTCCTATCGATTCGGCAGGAATTTGTCTTTTTCACCAAAGGTGGACGGAAAGGTTTCGGATCCCCCTGTTGGGACATTGTCCATATAAGGTGATATAGTATTTTTGTAAAATGTGGTGATAGTATTTTGAATTAGCCATTTGGTGGTTGCTTCACAAAACCGTCTGTTTTTTATGCTCGGAAAATAGAAAATGGCTTTTTGGTGCGACGAAAAGCAAAACTTCCTCCTGCAACATTGTTCGCCATCCCATGATGCATGTGTACGCATAATATGGGCACATTATCACAAACTATGCCTTGATTCTAGCCATAACATTGGTCATTTGACCCGAAAGCCAAGAAACCTCGAATGAGATAGGTCATTTTGTGAAGGTTTTTTTGAGACATAATCAATATATTAAGTTTGATATTTTTTCTTCTAACTATGTCACATAATATAACACCACGCGAAGGTTTCGCATTGTTTCGATCGTTTTTGAAATTTTTATGCCCGTTTTAAACTATCGTCAAACTTTGTCGAACGACGGACATAAAGATTCTTAGCTCGGGGCCGAGCCTCGTTAAACTTGCATTGGATCTTTGATAAAATAGCATATTGTGAACCTAAAAATAATTTTTGTAAAAAAACATGAGCATCGGATCATGTATTTGTAGTTTATATCTGACCCACTTCCTACCGATTCGGCAGGAATTTGTCTTTTTCACCAAAGGTGGACGGAAATGTTTCAGATCCCCCTGTTGGTACATTGTCCATATAAGGTGGTATAGTATTTTTTATAAAATGTGGTGGTAGTATTTTGAATTAGCCATTTGGTGGTTGCTTCACAAAACCGTCCGTTTTTTATGCTCGGAAAATAGAAAATGGCTTTTTGGTGCGACGAAAAGGAAAACTTCCTCCTGCAACATTGTTCGCCATCCCATGATGCATGTGTATGCATAATATGGGCACATTATCACAAACTATGCCTTGATTCTAGCCATAACATTGGTCATTTGACCCGAAAGCCAAAAAACCTCGAATGAGATAGGTCATTTTGTGAAGGTTTTTTTGAGACATAATCAATATATTAAGTTTGATATTTTTCCTTCTAACTATGTCACATAATATAACACCACGCGAAGGTTTCGCATTGTTTCGATCGTTTTTGAAATTTTTATGCCCGTTTTAAACTATCGTCAAACTTTGTCGAACGACGGACATAAAGATTCTTAGCTCGGGGCCGAGCCTCGTTAAACTTGCATTGGATCTTTGATAAAATAGCATATTGTGAACCTAAAAATAATTTTTGTAAAAAAACATGAGCATCGGATCATGTATTTGTAGTTTATATCTGACCCACTTCCTACCGATTCGGCAGGAATTTGTCTTTTTCACCAAAGGTGGACGGAAATGTTTCAGATCCCCCTGTTGGTACATTGTCCATATAAGGTGGTATAGTATTTTTTATAAAATGTGGTGGTAGTATTTTGAATTAGCCATTTGGTGGTTACTTCACAAAACCGTCCGTTTTTTATGCTCGGAAAATGGGAAATGCCTTTTTGGTGCGACGAAAAGGAAAATTTCCTCCTGCAACATTGTTTGCCATCCCATGATCCATGTGTATGCACAATATGGGCACATTATCACAAACTATGCCTTGATTCTAGCCATAACATTGGTCATTTGACCCGAAAGCCAAGAAACCTCGAATGAGATAGGTCATTTTGTGAAGGTTTCTTTGAGAAATAATCAATATACCAAGTTTGATATTTTTCCTTCTAACTATGTCACATAATATAACACCATGCGAAGGTTTCGCATTGTTTCGATCGTTTTTGAATTTTTTATGCCAGTTTTAAACTATATATAATGTTTTATGTTTTACTTAATTTTTATTTATAAATGTGTAATATTTGAGTGTAGATAGATAGATCTTATTTTTCTGCAAATTTTGATATATTATTTGTATTTTTCCGAATTAGAATGATTTAGTTATGATTTTTCAAAGTTTAATGAGATAAAATAAAAAATAGCTACGCCGAGGGCAGCCGTCGGCGTAGCATAGAATATGCCGAGGGCAATTTTACGCCGACGGCTGCTTGGCGGGGCTGGCCTGGACGATGGCTACGCCGACGGCCCCGACGTTTGGCCGTCGGCGTAGCTTTCCATTCCTGTAGTGAACCCATGTTATGTACGAGAGTACTATATATAGATTGGATTTTCCCGTGAAGATGATTGAGAACTATGCGAAGTATCATAGTGTTGTTCTACTTTCTAAAGCAAAAAAAGTTCATTTCAGTAATTAAAGTCTATCCAACCTGACTGGTAAGCATCAACATAATATTATCTGTCATTATGATCTAACAATGTTACGGTAACTAGAAAAAGGCGGCACTTATGTGTAAAGTGGAGATATCACGTAATGTTCTCAAAAACATAAATCTGAAAAAAGTCTTAGATCTCGTTTGGCTCCCATCATTTCATTTTATTTGGTAGAAATGAAATAAAATGACATTGATGATATTATTTCATTTGACAATTCCACAGAAATGGCAGGGTACCAAAAAGAATTAAGGTTGGGCATGAAATGAAAACAATGGAATTTGCAAATGAATTCCGTAACCAATTCCATAGTAGCAAAACAGGTTGATTTCTGGACTGTATTCCTTGATTTTAGCCCCAAATGATGGGAGCCAAACGACCTCTTATGGGTAAATCGTGAAGCATCCAGAAAGCACGCGACATTTGCGTATGAGTTCTTACCCTACTGTCGTGAAGCCTGCACCGTTGCCCCTTCCATCGCCGGACAGTTCCCAGATATCTGCCCAACAGCCCGAAGTTGGCTATCGCCCAACAGCAAACTGTTGTCCGAAGATCACACTACAGCCGGCTCTCTTGGGCCCGCCATTTCCGCCCCTCTCCCTTCTACCTAGATGTGTGTGGCGCCACCCGAGAGATGAGCGAAGTTACCACTCAGATGACAGATAACATAACCACATTCCAATACGTTCAAGGTTAATTTCATTCTGCCGACCAAACACCTTTAGTGCGAGGACATTAGCACTCACAAGACGCCGTTCATTTTTATATTTGGAGCTATTAATCTATCATTTTATAATTTTTCAAATAGCCACCGTTTAAGTTTTTCTGTTAGATGCCACAGACTGTATACAACACACATAGAGCCTCGCTCCCATGCCATCCCCCGAGGCGGCACCGGGGAAAACCCTAGCCACCGAAAAACCATAGTCCGGTGGTCTCCCCTGGCGCTGCTGCCACCGGAGGGCTCTAGTGCCGAAGGTGCTAGGGGCGGCGGCGTGGTGGCAGATCTCCGGTGGAGGTTGGGGACAACGTTGGTGATCTTCTACGTGCGGGATCTGGGGCGGAGACCCTGATCATGCGACGGGGTGGTGTTGGCGTCCACGCGGGGTGGAGTTCTTCTGTTCATTGCCATGGGATGGCGCCCTGGTCATGGAGTTTGGAGACTTCCCTTGGGCATCTACGCTTAAGGTGGAGGCGGCGGCAGTAGGCCTAGGCTCCCGCTTAGACTTGCCATCGGTGTGCCTTTGGTCACCTGGAGGTGTGTGGGGAGGTGGCGCAATGCTCGCGGTTGACCTCGCTGGCTTCCAGTGGGATGACGTGTGTGCGTGGTTCTGTCGTAGGCTTGTCTCATCTTCTGCCAGAGGGGGTCGGCTAGCGGGCGGTGGCACGGGGGCCTGCCGATCTTCCCAATAAAGGGGGCGATCCTTCGGGGCTTCTCGCGCATGGAAGATGGTCTGCTTGATGTCGGCTCTCATTTTCTGGTTGGTGACGAGTTACGGAAGGCTTTGCCGACGATCTATTTTGTGCACAAGTTGCCTACAGATTACTGAATTGGGTGGGATTCAGTCGTGTGTTCGTGTTTCAGATGAGCGACACGAAGCTGCGCTGACTGTTGCCAACATGGGACATGTCGGTCTTCGATTTCCATGGAGGACACGGTGGCGGAGAATGTCAGTCGGCTGAGATATGAGGTTAGTGATGGCGGTCTATGTCTTGGTGGTGATGAGGGTCTTGCTTGTTGATTCTTGACTTGTAGAAGCGACAGTGAAAAGCGGGGGCGACATCACAGGAAGAGTACAAGGTCTTATTTTCAGGATGAAAATCCAAGGTCTGACCTTAACTGGTTGTACCTGGCATTGGACTTGAAGGCATTGTTTTGAGAGAGGCAGACTTTATGTAGGGTGAAAATCCAAGGTCTGGCTTTAATTGATTGTGCCTGACAATGTCTTTGTTAAAGTCATTGTTTTGTGAGCATGGACTATGGGTGTTGTCTTGGTGGTGTTTGGTGTTGCAGGTACAATGTCTTGATCTTTTAATTTCGTTTTTTTGTTCTTCTTGTTCTTTTGCAATAGGGATGTGTGCATTTGTAATGTCTTTAGGATATTATGTTGTTGCAGAGATCAGGTATAATTGATATCTTCATGATATTAATATATGCGTTTTTTCCAAAAAAAAAAGTTTTATTATTAGATAGTAAACTAGATTTTATTGATTCAAGAAGATGTCTACATAAATATTTGCAGAATATGGAGTGTCCAGCCACAGGTGGCGGCCACCTCCCGGAGAAATTTGGAGTCTTCGGTTAGAACCCGGGACTTGAACCCGAAACTACTCGGATGGACAATAGAGAAAAATTTCTCTTCAAATCGTGCTTGGAATTTCGTTGCACGTGACTTTCTCTATGTAGAAATAGCCAATGGCGGTATTACTAACCCGATTAATCCCGTCTAGAGTTGTACTAACTCAGCCTTGATTAAATTCATCCACATCCGACCAATGGATTCTCTCCACTACACGAAAACAACGACCTTTGATGGGTACGCGGCGCCTTCCCCTGATCCCCTCCACGCCTAAACGAACAAGTTCCTGGAGACATGGATAAGAAGTGATCAAGGAAATAGGATTGGAACGGATTTGGGTGTAAGATCTGGATCTGATCCATGCAGGGATTCAATCCCCTTGTAACCGAACAATGACTAATTAAGTGAATTGGAGTTTTTTTTTTGTGTGACCTGAAGTGAATTGGAGTTGGTTTTGACTCGGAGGAGGAAGTAGAGCCCATCGTTCCTGTTCTAGGGCCTACATAACCACTCACCTGGCGCAACAAGGCTCGCACGCGCACTACGTCTAGGTCGAGACGCCAAGATGGACATGGAGATAGACACGGACACGGACGCGGGAGAGGGCGGCGCCGGAGCTACACCGTCCGGGTTAGGACTGCCGAACGCCGTCGTGGGGCCGTCCACATCAGCGGCGACGACGGCGGCGCCGAGGAAGAGGACTCCCGGGAAGTGGAGGAGGATCCCACGCACCAAGGAACTACTGTGGAGCCCACCACCGCATTCTCCCGAGGTGCAGGCGAAGATGGACAAGGGGGACTTGGTTACGCGGGAAAACGTCGAGTTCATCAGGAACATGCGCGAGGAGGACTGCCATCTGGAGACGGAGCAGGACAGGCTCGAATTCTACGCCTTCAAGGAGAAGATGGTCCGATCCCTGAGCCTGATCGTCGACTCCACGCCTGAGAATACCTTCTTCCGCTACAAAACATACAGCGACACCAAGTAATTAAGGACCTCGATCTCACAAACACGTACTAGTGGCTCTTGATTTCAAGTTAATAACCTCTGTCAATTGAATAATCCGGTTTATGATTCCAATGTTTACTATTGCACTTGCCTGTAGGGAGGAACACCTGACTGCCGAGGGCATGGAAGCACAAATATCAGCAAGATTCCCTGATCGCAAGCCTTGCAAGCAAGCAACTCATTTCGCCCAACTTGCTCTGGCGCACTACAATGAGAAGAAAAAGACGGTGTGCTAAAAATTAATAACTTATTATCATCTCGGTTTCTTTTGCATTGTGTTATTAATTTACTCACAGATTTATTTTCTTAATTTTTTCTATATACAAAACAGATGAAGTTTAAGTTGGCGACAACCCTTTTATCGAATTGCTTCTCTGAGTCGTGTGGAACCACGTATGGCCACGTTAATTTCACTGCTGTTCCTCTCGAGAAGATTGGCGCACAACCTTCATCTGAGACCAAGAGGCTGTTCTTTGCTGAGCTTATGCTTATTCCTGAGCTTCAGGCATATGCAAATGCTCAGCCTATGCGTGTGGTACGTGTGTGTACCATTGATGCTGATTCTTGTTATGGTACGTATTTCAAATCTCTTTTAGTAGTACTTTTTAGATATGGTCTTTTGAATTTGTGATATTGGATTGAAGTGATTCTGATACAAGACAAGTGTAAGGGACAACCAAAACATTTGTAGATTTACAATTTCAATGAACCGATAGTTTGTAAAATTAATGGGGAAAGGGGATATATGTGAGTATCTAAAGCTTCGCTTGTATATTCTCTTTTGCAAATATTTGGTTGGTATTCCGGTGCACGAAAATATGGGAGTCACATTTGACATGGACCAAATACTATGCCTCGGAGTTATATCCCGATATACATGTATTGATCATAGCTGCATTGATCATATTTACTCCTTATGCTGCGCCATACATTTATTGATTATTGTTGCATCAATAGAGAAACCAATATGTTTCACTTCTCGAAATTGTGCATGTAAGGCTGATCTTTAACACAACGCATCACTTAGATGACATTTTGCAAGATACGTCAAATAAAAGGCATATAATTAGCTTTGAACCCACAAGCATTATATTTTAATTTAGTTTGTCTAAAGTCATAATCTTCTCATTTGAATTCTATATGGAATATTAAAAATTGATGTTGTTCCTTTATAGGTGGATGCCATGAGATATTTAGAAAGATTAATCACAAGATGAGGGATGACATGGATTGGGAGCGTTGTCACGCATGTAGCGACCGTATCAAGCATCCAAATGGTCAACTTTTCAATGGAGGGCATAACAGCACCAGGATGCCATACACCTCTGCCATGTAGTTAACATAAGGGAAAATTGCTACAGGACACCGTTATTTTGCGGTGTTTCCCAAAACACACCATTTAATTATGTCTTTGTCAGGTATCATTATAATTTTGTGTACATTTGCCACAACACACCTAGCGTCCCAAAACAGAAAGTTTAACTATGTGCATCGTTTTGAACAGTTTTTCTTCGTGTATCCCTGAAAAATAGTTTTGCTTCATGTAACAATTCTTTGGCACCAATATAGGCTGTACATAGAAATGCCGGACACTGAGATGCCAAAAATTATAAAAATCAGGCATCATATATCCTCAACGTGAACCAGAATTTGTGGACCAGGAATGACATATTCAACAATGAACTATATGAAATATTGCACACAAACATGTGACCAATCAGATTTTTATAGGCATGTATAGTACCGGATCCACCTCACATAACTGTGGCAAAATGACAGGTTTCAAACACATGTTTAACAACACGCAGCAGGTTGAACTAGCAAGTAATGATTCTGCATATCCCTACTACATATGGCATAGAACATTCCACGCTATTTTTTTGCCTTTTTGACATCCAACTTGCCAGCTGTTTTCTTCATGATCTTAGTCTTAGCGGCAACTTTTGACGCCTTGTGCATAGCAGCATCCAGTTGCTTCTTGCGGCTACCATAAGCATGCAAATCACATTAGGCAACATGGTCCATAAAATATTATAAGAAACTTGTAGTTTTTACTTACTTTCTTGTCATAGGGCTGTTGTTAACAATAGTAGAAGGAAGTTGTTTTGTTGGTGTGCACATTCCACGAATAGCCGTAGAATCTAAATTTAATTGCCGTTGGCGGCTGCAAAAAAATTTAAGTCAAGGGTGGGTGAGTAGAGTAAAAGAATTACAAAATCTGGTTACCTTCTTGATATTGGGCTACTAATATCCATGTCTAGAGTAGAGGCCTTCAAGGGTGTAGTATGAATAACCAGGGGTGTTGCTTTAATTTGTGCAGATGGTGCTTCAATCTGTTTAGCTTGTGGTTGAGCTTCAATTGCCTTCTTGCTCTTGTTTCTCACTCTCTTCGATTTAGGTGGTGCTGGTGGAGGTGCATTAGGATCAAGGACCATCTCATTGCAAGTTTTCTTCATGTGGCCCTTTTGATGACAACGTTTACATGTGACGGTTCTGCGTGTCGTTCCTCCTTCTTCCCATCATTTGTATCTTCTTGTCCTTGGCCTCCCAGCTGCACGTTTCAGAACAGGGGGCCAAAGTTTAAATCCAAGGTCCACCTTCGGCCATTGGCACCTATTTGTCATTGGGCCCACATAATTTTCATATGCTTTTTTGAACTTGTGAAGTAAGTAGTAACTGTCAATGTAATCTTCCATCTTGGGACTTCTCATGCTAGTGATAACATGTACAACATGATAGCAAGGCAAACCAGTTACTTCCCACTGTCTACAAGTGCATGTTCTATTTGTGAGATCGAGTGTGTGCCTCCATGGTTCCAGGTCCTTATCAACACCTTGAACCTCGGCTAAAAGAGCAGTGTTGTCTTGATCTCTGTTAGAAAATCTGTGGATGTATGGCAATCCTCGGCTCTTAGGATTTACATCCTTGACAACATGAGGAATAATTTCCCCGCGCAACTTATAAGATATTCTCCTTCTCAAGTCCATTTTCTCCATTATCATCTGCCTTATTCTATCAAAAAGAGGAATGACTAGAAGAGACTTTTCTTTTCTAATCCAACTATTGAAGGATTCAGCAATGTTATTGGTCACATAATCTACTTTGCTGATTTCAAAGAATTGGTACCTTTTCCACATGTGCTTGTGGTTGTCTTCCAACCACTGAATGGCTTCGGGACATGCTTCAAGCATAGGATTGTAATGCTGTTCAAACAGAAAAATTCTGAAAGCTCTACAAGTTGGCCACAAGTGCTTCAGGAAGACATCACCATGGAATTTTTTCATGAAGTTCTTGACTAAGTGCCTCATGCACTCTCTATGCTCCACCCATTTGTGAAAATTTGGGTAACAGCAGCATCTATACCTTTACCTGCATCTTTGGATATAACCAATCCAGGGGGTGACCCGATAGCCATGTGTAGCCTGTCAAAAAAACATGCCCAGTTATTAGACGTCTCTGAACCAAATATACCATAGGCTACTGAAAACATCCAATTGTTTCCATCAATGTCAATGGCAGATGCAAGTTGTCCTCTCCACTTGCCAGTTAGTGCTGTTGAGTCCATGCTCAAAATGTACTTTTGTTCATGTTCCTTCGAATTTTCCAAAACAACGTCAAAATGGCCGGTATGACTATTCATAGAAAGGGGTTCTCTCTTTCAATACTCCAACGAGTTCTTTTATATAATTACTAATTCCGTATCTAAGAATGATGAAAATTCCCCCCTCGCTCCCGTGCGGCTGCCTCGGGCTGCACCGGAGTGCCCCGGATCCTGCGAGTGGCCGTCCTCCCCGCCTACCCCCGCCCTCGCCGCCGCCAGTGGGAGTCGCTGGGCAAATCCCGGGTTGCGGGGCGGCGGCGGGGCACCCTCCTACACGCGGGATCTAGGCGGCTCGGCGGCGGCGCCCTCTTCCAGCGGTTACGGTGGCACAGACGACTGCGGTGCGAAGCGGCGCGGCTGCTACGTGCCTCGGCTCCTCGGGCTGCTTCCTCCGTGGAGGGCGGTGGTTGGGTTCTCAGGTTGCGGCCTGCGGTGGTTTCTTGGTGATGGCGGCCGGCGTGGATGTTTGGAATGGCGCGGCGGTTGAAGTTGGAGGTGGTGATGCTGCCCATCGTCCTCCCCCTCCTCGGGGGTCTCTGCAGATCTTGTATGGAGGGGCTATTGGGTGGTGCTCCTGCTGGCGTGGTGCCGAGTGGAGCTGTCGGCTCCGATCTGGGTTGCCTCCGCGTGGTGCGGTTCTTCTTGGTTCGGATCGACGGTTTCTCCACCTCCAACTCTGGTGGTCAGGTGGTGTTTGGCGGCGGCGGCCCTCGGCATGTTCGGCGCTGGTGGCTTCAGGGCCTTGGCTCAGTGGCGCGGAGGACCGCGCTGCTCGGTGGCGGCGGCCTGGCCCTGGCGGCTTCGGCAGAGTCCCGGGGGCGGCGGCGTGCTCGTCCGACAGCAGGGCTTCGGCGGCGACACGGCTGCGGCGACGACGTGCCGTGCCTCTGGGGGCCGCAGTGGTGGAGCTCTCCTACTGGTCGCGCGCGGCTCGGCCAGCACAGCTAGCGGATGTGGTCTGCCGCGGTGGCGCGGCTTAGGGCGGTCGATGGCGGGTCATGGCGGCGCGGCTTCTACAGCGGAGCCGGTGGGGGGCGCCTCGCGGATGAGCTCGATGGCGGCGGTGAGACCTGGTTGCAGCAGCGGGGAGCGATTCCACGAGCCAGATCTGGGCCTGATCCGGGCCTGGCCGGGCCTGATCTTGGCCCTAAGGATGTCGCTGCCCGTCCGGATGGCACCCACCGCAAGGTGATGGATGGATGATCTCATCCCCTAGGTTTCCCGTGTGCCCATTGACTGTGAATCAGAATCCTGCCCTTCGCCTGACCTCTCGGCGGCTATGCGGTGTGATGGTGGCCGGAGCCTTAACTCGAGCGCGTGGAAGCCGGGGCGGCGACCCTGGAAGGTGGTTTGCGCGGCTGTTCCTTTGGCCATGGGGTTGCGAGATTCGGTCGCTGTTCCTCAGACTGCCAACGGCCCGGCTTGCCTGGGTGGTCTCGGTGGCGATGGTGCTGCTGCTTGGCGGTGGGGATTCATCAAGGTGGCTGATTTTCTGGTGGAGGTAGGAGTGGAGCCTGGTGCTATGGGAGGCGTATGCGGAGGCACCCTTGCTGCAGTGCGGCGGCGGGACTTCATGAGCCTTGACGGGCTCGGCCGGGCCAAGAAGGCTTGGTATGGCCTGCTGCTGCATCCGGTCGGCTATCGCCTTCGGGCGGTGGAGACGGTCCTCTCCCGCGTGCTGATGCCATGCCTATCCTCGTCGATGGCCCCGCTCTCTTGTTCCTATCGGCCTCAGTCTGAGTTCCACGGTGTGATGGTGGTGAAGTCTTCAAGACCGTGTGGGCACGTGCAGGTGGGCGACAAGCTTGGCGGAGAAATTCAAAGCGGTGGGGAGGGTCGTTGGAGGGATCGGGAGAAATCTTTGTCGCTTTGACACCGGCGCGGTGACGCCTTTGGGTATCGCCTTCCTTCCTGAAGGGCGTTGGGGGCATCTCCTCCGCGCCTCCCATGGCATACCAGGGGAAACCCTAGGACTAGTCCGGGAAGCAGTGTCGCCATCGTCACTCCCCTTCTTGGAGGTGCTGCTTTGGTACGCGGCGCTTTGGATTGCTAGCGGTGTGGTGGTACTTCTCCGATGGGCGCAACGGTTGCGAATCTTTTCTGTGTCGTCGCTCCGCCGTTGTCAGCTTTGTTTTCTTTTCTTTCTTCTTGTTTTCGGTTTGGACCTGCCTGTTCGGTCCGTGTATCGTGTTGGTCCTTTGGGCGTTGTGCTGTCTGGCCCAGCAGCGGTCTCACCTGTGTGCTTTATCTATAAAGCGGGACGAAAACCTATTTCGAGATATCTAAGAATGATATTTCAGGATCAAGATATTACACACACACCTGCAGTTCAAATTTGAATTATTTTAGGTAATCAGTATAAAGTTATTTAAATGTGCGAACGTAGCTAGAAAGCTTGAAAATTCGTAAAAGTTGGAAATTGTCACAAAAATATGGTACGGAGTACTTTTTTTTTGGAGTGGTGCCTTTTTGCACTGTATTTTTTGTAAGCTACTGGAAACATCCAATTGTTTCCATCAATGGCAATGGCAGATGCAAGTTTTCCTCTCCACTTGCCAGTTAGTGTTGTTGAGTCCACGCGCAAAATGTACTTTTGTTCATGTTCCTTTGAATTTTCCAAAACACGGTCAAAATGGCCGGTATGACTATTCATAGAAAGGGGTTCTCTCTTTCAATACTCCAAGGAGTTCTTTTATATAATTACTAATTGCGTATCTAAGAATGATATTTCAGGACCAAGATATAACACGCACACTTGCAGTTCAAATTTGAATTATTTTAGGGAATCAGCATAAAGTTATTTAAATGTGCGAACGTAGCTAGAAAGCTTGAAAATTCGTAAAAGTTGGAAATTGTCACAAAAATATGGTACTATTTTAATTTTTTTTGGAGTGGTGCATTTTTGCACTGTATTTTTTGTACCCGGTTCAAAAAAGAAACCATTTTGCCACGTAGAGCGCTCGGAGTCTGACCCTTCGCTGGCCCACGGTCAACGTCGTATTGTAGTTGGGCTCGGTCTTTTTCGAGAACAGAGTTGGGCTCGGACTCGATCGGAGCACATCCTTTCTTTTTTGGGTCTACAAAAGCCCTCGTGCTGGCGCGACGAAGCACGAACCTCACGACGTCTTAGGTCGAGACTCGACTCGACTCGAGACACAAGACAGGAAGAACGCGGACGCGGGAGAAGGCGGCGCCGGAGTTGTTGCACGCCCGGCAGACTCCATCGTCTCCGACACCACAGCAGCACCCGCGGCGCTCGAGGGCTCGACTCTGCGCCTAGCGTCCGGGTTGGAGCGCTCATGTATCTCCAAGGAAGAGAACCGGCGCCGGTGGTGGCTCCATCCCCATCCGCGCCGCCGCCGACGGCGCCGCGGAGGAAGAGGACTCCCGGGCGGTGGAGAAGAATCCCACGCCCGAAAGGCACGACGGAACCCCTCTGGCAACCACGACCGCATTCGGCGGATGTGCAAGCGATGGTGGACAAGTGGAATCTGACTACGCTGGAAAATATCAAGGAGATCGAGAATATGCGGGAGGAGGACTGCGATCTCTTCACGGAGGAGGACAGGCTCGACTTCTACGCCTTCAAGAAGAAGATGATCCCGTCCCTGCACCGCATCCTCAACTCCACGCCAGAGAATACCTTCTTCCGCTACACGAGATACACCGACACACCGTAAGAAACACCTCTCACAAACACTTGTGGTTCTTTAATTGCTTAAAAAAAATCAGTATTGGTTGAAGTCTCATTGGTGCTAGATCAATCAAAAGTTAGTATTTCCTCATATACATGCCCAGTTTAATTATATTTTAGGGTCATTATTATTTGCAACCGAATCAATTGATTAACCTGTTGGCTACTCTACGTGTAGGGAGGAGCACCTGACCGCCGAGAGCATGGAAGCACAAATGTTAGCACAGTTTCCTCATCGCCAGCCTTGCAAGCAAGCAAAGACCTTCGCTGAACTTGCTCTGGCGCACTACAACCAGAAGAACAAGACGGTACGAAAAACTTATTACTTTCTTCTCTCTCAATTTCTATTATTGCATTGTAGTATTATCTAATTTACTCATAATAACTTGTTTGTTAATAACAGCACACGTTTAACCTGGCCACGACTCTGCTATCGAATTGTTTCTCCGAGTCATGTGGGACCACATATGGCCATGTTAATTTCACCGCCGTTGCCCATGAGCAAATTGCCGGACAACTTGCATCCAAGACCAAGAGGTTGTTTTTCGCCGAGATTATGTTTACGTGGGAGCTTCATGCATATCCAAGTGCTCAACCTATGCACGTGATGCGCGTGTGTACCATTGATGATGATTCTTGCTATGGTACGTATTTTATATCTATATATGTTATTTTTTATATGCTATAGATATTCATTTTGTGATATACTAGAATTTAAGTGAATAGGTGATGCAAGACAGTATTAGTATAGATTTACAATGATTCCACAATTTGTAAAATCGTCAATGAGCAAAGGGGACAAGTGTGTCAATTCTGTTCGATATACGAGTCTAGGTGGACGTACACATTATGACATATATTATTAATTGATCATTGTTGCATCGGTACACAAACAAAATATATAGTAGTCATTGGTGTTATATTGCGACATATACATGAATCAATTATTGTTGCATATCAATAGGAAACTAAAGTTTAACACAAATGATTGCTTGGTCTATTAGTAGATTTACATGTAATTTTGAACTTTCTATTACAAAGTTAAAACAAAACATCACTTGAACGACCTTTGGCAAGAAAAGAAAAACTTGGCATTGGGCTGTCCAACCCAAGCATTATAATCCTATTTAGAATGTAGCTATTTTTATTTAGAATCGTCATCTTCCAACTTGAATAACTATCTAATGTTGGTGATTGATATTGTTGCATTGTAGGTGGATGCCATAAGATATTTAGAAAGATTAATCACAAGATGAGGGATGACATGGATTATGAGCGATGTCACGCATGCAGTGACCTTATCAAGCATCCGAGAGGCCAATTGTTTGATGGAGGGCATAACAGCACCAGGATGCCATACTACTCTGCCGTGTAGTTAACTTCACTTAAGGAATCTCAAAAAAATAACTTCACTTAAGGACATTCATGAAAGATGTAAGCATTTAAGTGTGTGGAAAACTTCACAATTCATAGATAAGCTATGCTAGTACTTGTATCGGTGATGGTATATTACTTGCATTGGTGATGCTAAGTCAGCATATGGTGGCAGGTGGCTAGTGTTAAGAAGTTAATGTAATATGTATGTACTAGTAAAATGCTCGTGGCATTGCACGGGCGATCGGTGCACATTTCTGCCACATATGAAAATATAATATAAATGCAACTTTACATGTATGGAAAAAGATGGTCACAAAAAATATTCTTTTCTTAAAATGTAACTCAATACAAAATATCATTCTTCATCATATGCATACAACAACTACTCCGTCCAGGGCCGGCCCATAAGGAGGGGCAACGGGGCGCCCGCCCAGGGGCCCTAGGAGGTAGGGGCCCCAGCCCAGTTAGTTGTCCAATATAGTAGTCATTATATTTATGTATTAGGTCCAAAAAAAGAGAGAAAAAATGTCCCAAGCCCACCACGGTAGCTACAAGTCACGCACCAACACGATGGATCGACAAAACAAATCGATTATCGTTTGTGTATTTACTCATCTGCTCGTCTTCTTCCCAAAATTCCCCACTCCCAAAGAACAGCGCCGCCCTCTCCCGTGCTTTTCCAATTCCAAAATCGCCGCAGCCATTAATGGAGACCTACTGCCCTATTTTCCTCCCCAATGTTCTCTCTTTCCACGTTCTAGCCATTCCCTATCAACTAGACGCTGGAGGCATCACCGCATTATAGATGGTACATTCCCATATCCAATTCCTGGCTTCATGGCTTTGATTGCTCCGCATCTCCAATTCTACTCTTCTAAGGTTAGTTGTTCAAGGGTTCATTGGATCTGATTCCTGAGCATATTAGGAGACGAGAAGGGGGGCCGTCAGACAGGGAATGAGCGAGTGAGATTCTTCTTCATCTTGGTGTCGGACAGGGAATGAGCGAGTGATATGGAACCAACATCGACACTTTAAAATCGAACCATTCCCATATCCAGGTGATTTTGTTCCTTGTATTGACTATTTTTTTTGGAAATTGTTTGGTTACATGTCTTCGAAAAAAGATTTATATGGTTATGAGAAAAGAAAGACATAGAAACAGAAACAGAGAGACTAACCGGTAGAATCCTAAAGAGGTTCAATTGATATTTCTTTTAGAACTGATAGTTCTTCTAGAAGCTTCCTTACATTGGCCCTAGTAACTGTTGAAGAGCAACAAACTGAGGATTTAGATCCGATCATCATATTATAAACATTAGTGCTAAGTTTTGTTTATTAATTGTATATCTTATGGTAGGACAAAAGCTTTAGGTAGCAATCAGTTTTGACAAGCTCGTTTTTGTTTTGTTTTACAAATGATTTTTGCCTCAATGCCACTTACAAAATCAGTATTTTCTAGAACGATACTATTTCCTTACTAATATGATGAAGTTCCTCAGAGCGCTATACATAAACAATTTTTATTGTAAGTTTTTTAGTTTAAACACCCTCAGTCTACATACTTGCTAGATTGGTTTTGAAATACAATGCATTTTAAATAGTATGTGTTTGTGAACAAGGGCCCTTTTTGTTGTCTTGCCCCAGGGCCCCAAATATGTATTGACCGGCCCTGCCTCCGTCTCAAAATAGATGTCGTGGATTTGTAAAAATTGAATGAATCTAGACATTATTTAGTATATAGATTCATCCAAATTATGACAAACCTCCGACATCTATTTGAGACGGAGGGAGTAATATACTTCACTTGTATCCTAGAGAGGTCTTCAAATAATAGCTTTTATATGCATAGAAAATAAGAGCCGTCTTCCTTGGATTGTCAACCGGCTCGACTTCTATGCCTTCAAGAAGAAGGTGGTCCCGTACCTGTGCCGCATCGTCAACTCAACCCCCGAGAATACCTTCCTCGGCTACACAAAATACACCGACACACCGTAAAAAGGACCTCTCACAAACACTTCCTTTTTTAGAAAAAGAAGATAGTGGTTGAAGTTATCACATGTCCAAACAATCTGCATTTGGATTTTTTTATTCCCTTCTTCCTGAATTACTTGTCATGGTCTAGACAAATCTACGACATATAATTCGTGCAGAGGGAGTAATATGTTTCGAGGAGGTTGTGTACGTAGCTTGGCTTGGTTTCCATTTACAATTTATAAACTGTTCTGTTCGGCTTCTGTGATATCTGATCTGCTGTTGTTGTTGCAGAAAAGAACTTTTTGCTCACTATTTACTGGAGGGTTTAGATACTAGGGTATGAATGATACAATTCCTTAGATATTGGAATTCAGTGACACGACATAAGGAAGAAGTACTTTCTGCAGGGTTTTTGCATATTGAATTCAGTGACACGACATAAGGAAGGAGTACTTGTTACTATAATCCTTATAAAATGTTAGTTCAATAATCTATCGCTGGTTCCAATTTTTATTTTCGTTATCATCATCATTATACTTTTTTGCTTCCTTTTATGCCCAATTGCCCATTCACTTATATTTTGGGGTCCCCAGTTGCAATCGTATGAACTGATTACCCACCATACCTACATGTAGGCTGTAGGGAGGAGCACCTGACCGCTGAGGATGGTCATAGTGGGGAGTAACTTAGAGTAGTAACATGCATATATAAATAGTCTAAGTTACTACCTTTATAGTGGAACATAACTTAGGTATAGTAACATGTAATGTCACATTAATTAGATTGTAGACACACTTGTCTTGGTATATGTGATGTTACAGTAACATAGCTAGTTACTTAATCTATCTCTCTTCATTAAATCATTGCCACATAAGCAAAAATGCTGACTTGAAATCTTAGTTACTAGTGAAGTTATCCCCACTATGACCAACCTGAGGGCATGGAAGCACATATACTGGCACAGTTTCCTGGTCAATAGCCTTACAAGCAAGCAACAGACTTCGCTGAACTTGCTCTGGCCCACTACAATGAGAAAAACAAGACGATGCGCAAAAACTTATTTATTCCTCATCTCAATTTCTCTTGCATTGTATTGTTTAGTTTATTACTCACAAATTATTTCTTAAAAATTGTTACAAACAATGCAAGTTTAAGTTGGCCACGACTCTGCTATCAAATTGTTTCTCTGAGTCGCGCGGGACCACATATGGCCATGTTAAATTCACCGCGGTTCCTCAGGAGCAGACAATTTTTACGCAACCTACATCCAGGACCAAGAGGTTATTCTTTGCTAAGCTTATGCTTATTCCGAGGATTCAAGGGTACGGGAATGCTCGGCCTATGTGTGTGGTACGTGTGTGCACCATTGATGACGATTCTTGTTACAGTATGTATTTTGAATCTTTTTATATTTTTATATGGTCTTTTAACTTTGTCATATAGTATTGAAGGTATACCAGATGCAACACAGATGTAAGGGACAACCAAAACACTAGTAGGTTTACAATGAATACAAACACGTATCTAATACTTTTCTTATATTCTCTGGTGCATCGAAGTATATGAGTATCACCTGACATAGACAAAGTAGGCCTCATCATTATGTTTCAATACACTTGTATATAAGATAGTTTAGCCTATTTCTGAAACATATGCATCTAGATGCACTTTAATGTCTAGGTTTGGAGCTAAATGAGTGAACCTGCGCACTAAAAGACGTATAGATACATATATTTTAGAAGAAAAAAAAAGACTAAAACATCTTATATTTTGGAATGGAGGGAGTATTGCTCATTGCTGCATCAATAGACAAACTAATATGTTTTACTCATCTGACACGAAATAGTTCATCATCATTGTGCTGCGACATACATGTATTGATAATTACATAATATTTAGTAGACACATGATGTCTTCTCCAATTTATGCATGTATGGTTGTTATATGCTACTCAGTTAACAAGTTAACAGAAATCATCTCCTGGATTTTACAAGAAAATAAAATGAATTATTATTTTCCATGTATTTTTTTGCTTGAAATCATCATCTTTCTATTTAAATATGTGAAAAATGTTGGTGGTTGATGATGTTTTTTATGTGGATGCCATGAGATTTTTAGAAATATTGATCATAAGATGAAGGATGGCATGGATTAGGAGCGTTGCCACTCATGTAGTGACCGTATCAAGCATCCAAATGGCCAATTTTTTTTATGGAGGCCATAACAGCACCAAAATGCCATACTACTCAGCCATGTAGTTGACTTAAGCATTCAATCAGGGTGTCTGCGTAGAATTAATTTTATGTAGTGTACTTATTAGTTATAGGAATAATTGAACTTCTCGTTTAACAAAAGATTAGCAGATCCTACTACTATGTAAACAAAAAGGTAGGGGTATACTGTGTTTGCTAGAGTGTCGGTAGGACTAGTTTTGTATGAGAACAAGAGTAGTAGGATGAGATCCCTAGTAGAAACCTATGGGGGGAATAAATTGGAATCATTTTCTTTGCCGAAATCTGAAAGATTGCACTAAGACGGAGGAAGCTCGGTTTCACTACTAGAAAAAGACAGCACCGTAACAGTCTTACTGGCGGAGGTATCTCTCCTTAACCGAAGTTTTGTTCCAAGTGTGGTGTCCTTGGATAACCCGAGGATCTGAACACCGGACCTGATAAAGATTATTAGCTTTGTAGTTTATTTTCTTGGCATACTTTGTAAGTTCAAATTATTTGGTCACTCAAAGTCATAATATACTATTATCCCATCAGGATAGGGTTTGCATATATGGAGACCCTCAAAGGAGTAATGCCAGTCCTTTTGTTCTTTGATGCTAATGTGATGTGTGCTCCTTATGGCAGTATTGAAGAGCATGGTTGTTGCACGACATGATATCATAAGTTAATGGAATAGTGCCCCTATTTAAGCATGGAAGCACGAGAGATAGAACATGATCATAATGTGCAAAGAAGCCACCCCGTGTACCTATGCAAAGTAAAGAGTAGAGCTCAGTCGGTGCTTTGTTTGTATGTACATACCATATGCGTAATGTGCTCAAGTTTTACTTTAGTTGGAACTAGCTTTCTATGCAACTAAAGTCCACAAATGTCATAGGACTTGGAAGTATCAGGATTTCTTAATTTGGGGCCCTGGTTTTGTACACTAGTGAGTAGCATGATCTCGATAGTCCGCTAAAGATAGTCTCTTCTTGAAACCATGTGTATCTGAGTGTTGTATGTTACCTGAGAGTAACACTAACGATCTACGGACAACTTGTATGGAGTATGCTTACGGACACTCACAGTGGTACTGCATGGATGTCACCCATAGAGAACGCAGTCCGTTTTTTCAGCAAGAGATAAAATCTTACTCAACCAACTCAGTGCACGTCAGTTCGTAGAGTTTCCATAGGTTCAGAAGTCCGGAAGGCTAGTGTTATTGCTAGTACTAAGGGGATCCTGTTGGTCCATTTCATTATTTTCCCACTATGTTTTAGTCTTGTGGAACGCATTGGCGAGTAATAGTTGGTCACTTGAATATTATAGTCTTGACATATTGGTAGATTCTAGTGCAGACGTGTCAAAAGAGTGAGAACATGCATTGGGGGTAAAGATTTACTCTTAATCGCTAGAATCTACATTTATAAAACCGCTATCTATAAAATTAACTTAGAATTCAAGCTTTATGAAAAAATTTACTCCTCAAAGAAGAACGACAAGCCACACGAGACACATACTCACATGAATGAACAAGTGAAAAAAGATGAGACCGAAAATTACTCCAACACCCATATTAGGCAGCGGCGGGCCCAGGATTTCTAAAGTGTGTACTCAAAGTTTAAAAGGGCACAAAAAAAATTTAATAGCCTAAAGCCTAGTTTTTGGCATATATACTATGCTTATAGAATCATACAGTTCTAACTGTATATTACATATCTCTTAAAAAATAACTATATAGTGCAGCGAATATATGAAACAAGTTGGGACCAATATATAAACATGTGTACTGTATACATAAAGACCGGTGTTAAATTGCCTGTACTAACGCCTAGGAATTTAGGCCAGTCCCGGATACCAGGCTAAGACATTTGTACGTACCCCTATTGTAGTTGCTAGCAATAGTTATTCCCATTTAAAAGTATATACATATTTTTCAATCTATTTGTTTTCCTAAATCTGTCCCAGATCCTTCTCGGAATGAACACAAGATCAAAGAATTCTATGAAATTTTGCATTTCCAGGCAGTAAATAACATGAATTTGATCAAATTATATAAGTTCCAACTGTTCAACATAACAAAAAAGAAAAATCTGGAATATATAGAGGGCAGAAAATATTAATAAATAGAAGCTTACAAGTTATAGGGTAACTTTTCGCTCCTTTAAGGCTTGAAAACTAGTGATAATGTCCTCATCCTTAACTTGCAAGAATAATTCTCTCTCAATGAATGTTACCAAGCAACCATTCAAAAACCTTTGGCCCATCTTGCTTCTTAGCTTGTTTTTGATAAAATTCATTGAAGAAAAGACTCTCTCAACACCAGCAGTTGCAACAGGCAAAACCAGCACCAATTTCAGAAGTTTGTAAACTATGTCATACCGAAGGACCCGATCTGTTCTAACAAGCATCATAGAAAGTTGTGATAGACTACTCAAATTTGCAAAGTTTTCATCCTTACTCACATCATTAATATAGCGGTTCAGTTGAAAAGGAAGCTGGATCAGTTCTTCAAATTCAAAATCGTGAGGATAAATTTAGCAAGCCTAACCAAGTTATCAACATTGAAAGCAGAGAATGACTTGGCTGGACTGAATGATGCCATGCATCTAAGTAGCTCCGTGTTTACCTCATCAAATCTGCTATTAAGCTCCTGGAGTTGCCTATCAATGACACCCAAAAACATGTCAGCATGAAACCGGTGGTAATTAATGGCATCTTTATAGAATCTCTTTGCTCTTTGTATAGGTTTGTACTTCCCATCCATGTCAACAACTTTGAGATGGTGCTTCACACAAAAAGAAGTGACTGTATCAAGAAATTCTTTCCATCCAGCATCATCTCTCAAAACATCCAATTCTACCTTTGTGTCAGCCAGAAGGTCCATTGCATTCACAATATCCTGATCCCTCCTTTGCAAAGCATTGCAAAATCCATTTGTGTATCCAAATATTTCATTCATCAAGTGCAACAAGAAAACAAATTCAAATGACTGAAATACTTCCAGCATAGTTTGAGCTCCTAAAGCTTCAACCCCTTTACTTTCTTTCCCAACCCTGAAAAGAACTTTCTTAATAGCGGGATACAAATGCATAACATGCATTGCAGTTCTGTGGTGAGATCCCCATCGTGTATCACCTGGCCTAGATAAGCCCATTTCTTGATTCAAACCTTGGCCACTTTCAATTTCACCTAATTTCAATGCTTGAATCATATACTCGGCTTGAGCTATGCGAAGCATGCAGATCTTTTTACAGGACATCCCGAGGACATTCAACAAATACGCTAGTTGTCCAAAGAACCATTGGCAATCAATATTTTCCTTAGCAACAGCAACAAGGGTTAGTTGAAGCTGATGGGAAAAGCAATGAACATAATAAGATGAAGGTGAATGTAACACCCTCAGAATCGACCCTATGCAAGTTTCAGCGCTTCCCGCCAAACCCGCATAGAAACGATTCAAAGGTGCCCACCAGGCACTTTCGTGCGGGTGGAAAACGAAGTAATAACATTACACAACAGTCCTCGATGGGACCCACAGAACAGATATATATACAACAGCGACTCAAAGAGTCAAGAATTCAGATATACAATACAAAGATCCAAATCACCTTGAAAACGATACGGCGTCCGAGTACGGACAAGATGCAAATGGGGCTAAGAGCCCTGAAGAATAACCAATGGCGTCCATAACCCTGCCCAAGCCAAGCCGGAAGGGTAACCCTGCTAACGACGTCGATCTCAAAACCTGCTTAAAACAAAAGGGGTGCCGACAAAGGGCAAAGGAAAAAGAGAAAGCGGTCAGTACTGAGGCCAGTACACGGCGAGACTAGAATTCGGCGGTCCTCGCCTACATAGGTATGGTGGACTGAAGCGGCAACGCAGCATGCACTAAACAACCTATAGAGACTCGATACAACTGGCGGCTATCAGAGAGGGGTGAGAAGAGCTATTCGGATCCAACCTGAATCTTACACCAAACAATCCCATCCTGGTATTTCCCCCTCGAGACCAAACGAGGAAGTCCACCGAGGAACTCACACAGTTGGCAGTTTTATTTATTCGGTTATCGTTACACCAATTACTAGTCAGGTAAAGATAAACATCCTGATATAATAAGCAGTGGGCAGTTTTAGTTAACCATTCCGTTATAGTTGCGACACTTACTAGTCAGATTCAATTAGCATGAGATATCCCAAAACCCAGCAGTTGTTGGTACTTTTATTTAGCCATTCAGTTGTAGTTGCAATACTTACTAGTCAGATACAATGGTCGCAAGCGACACCCCAAACAAGCAATTGTTGGCAGTTTTATTTAACCATTCCATTATAGTGAAGCTGACTACTAGTCATTATAAAGTCAAATTTATAGCACTACTTTAGTTATAGTTGTCTATGATCGAGATACTGTGCTCCAAGTCGTCCATAACCGCGGACACGGCTTTCAGAAAGTTTTACCCTGCAGGGGTGCACAAATAGCAATACACACTCGATCAACCTCGGAAAAACCAAATCAAAACCCAACGAGGCCTTCACGACAAAGCAATCACAGGATTCAGAAAATATTTCAGGGGGCCACCCCATTGAGTACACCCGCAACGAAGTTAGCTGACTCCGAGACGGACCCAAGGTTTGCGTCAATGGCTGTAAACGACTGGGAACCCAAAACTGGGCTTGTCGATACCGCGAAAACACTCCGCTTCCCTAAACAGTACAGGTGCTCCTCGCACAATCGTAAATAAAGCAGTAAAGCATGGCATAAGTACAGGATAGTAAATAAAACCTCAAACTAGTTTGTGGCCCCAAGAAATAAGAATGAATCAAGCTCTGGCTCAGGGGGGTCCCATAATTCCCCGTATGTGGATAGCGCGAATATTCAAGGAACAGGTATCAAGTACTCGGGGTCCTACGGGACACAAGTGGACGGTTAACAACCAAATAACATCTATTTCCCACCTGTGCCTCTGCTTACCTACTTCAATTTTAGTTGTTTAAACAATAATTAAAGTGAATGATAAATAAAGCCATGACCATCTCCAACATTAAACATGCGGCAATGCTCCAACAACTGTGGTACTTGACGACACGCAACAGCACTTGAGCAAGCGACTACGACGCGCAGGTCCAACTATCTACCAAACAACAGGTAATAGGAGGTGTCCAAGGCAATAAAAGGCTGCAAGGGATATCACGGGCACGAAAGCTAGAGCAACGCAACACAGATAGCAATAGATCAACAGGAGGGAATAAATACTATAAAAGTAAGATAGGTAGAAAGGGGGGAGATGCTCGCCTGAAAACATTGTCGAAGGTTTATCCGAAGATCGGGTCGACTCTCTCGTCAACTCATCGGCCTAATCCGTGAAGAAGCAAAGCACTAGCAGAAACACCGGATGCAATATTTAATACTACGGCAAAAGATCGGGCATGATGCATGTATGATGTATGACATGGCAAGGTGCGATGCAATTAGGCAATATTAAGTGGAACCGGGGTCCCGACAATTAATTAAACGGTTCAAGTTATTTATCTACCCCGCAAATTAAATGTTGTAATAACAGGGCAAGATAAGTTACCGGTTCGCTACACAGATTTAAATGAGGCCAATATAAGACTAGATTTGCCCGCATATGGGCCCCATATTTAATTATGAAGTGAATCGGCATAAGGCCCCCAAACCACATGACAATATGCATGCAAATATGACAATTTAATATGCAACAAGTTATATATTTCATTTATAAAATAGGGGCTCGGAGAAAGGTCACACATTAGGGTCGCAGATCTTGGTTCCGGGGTTCGGGGTTCGGTCTTAGGGTTCAGGGGAAACGTTGAAGTTCGGACTCGCGATGGCGAACTTGAGTAGATCGGTACCGGGGTCTTCGGATCTGGGAAGTAGATCTTGTCGCACGGGCGTCAATGCTTCCGGGAAGGAGAACTTGGCGATCCCGAGGGTCTTGGTGTTCGACGGGGTTCGGCGCGCCGGGATCGGTCTCCGGACCCATGTAGTAGACCTTGTCAGTTCCATGTCGACGACCTTGGGGTTCGGCGGGATCGGTCTTCGGGTTCTTTGGGTTTTCCCAAGTGGCGGTCTTGACGTCCGGGCATCGGATCCTCGAGGCCGGGGTCGTCGGTTCCCTCTCGACAATCTTGACGAAACAAAACACCAAAAGGATGGAGACCTCGAGTAGAATACACACGCAACAACCTCTTCCCTCAGTGCACATAGTCATTCTTGACTTGATCACACACGTCTTCACGAGCCCGTTGTAGCACCAATAGTACATATCCCAACATAAGAACATGAATACAGGGCGAGGTGATGTCGACGTGGGGCCGCACGGGTGCCTGGCGGAACCACGGCGACAGGCCGAGTGAGGCAGAGGCGGCCTGGGGCTCGGGTCGGGGACGACAGCGGGCGGCTCGGCCGGAGGTGCAGAGGGGAGGTCCGGTCGAGCCTCTAGAGGACGGAGTGACGGTTGATGGCGACGCTATGGTAGGCGGCTTCGTCGGGGAGAGGCCAGAGGACGGCGGTCGCGGCAGCTTGCAGGGGCACCAGAGGAAGCGGATCGGGTCGCGCTTGCGGTGAACGAGACGGGGAGGCGGCGAGGGAGGCGTTGGGTGTCGCTGGCCATGGCCGGCAGACAGGCCCGTGCGCGAGCGAGCAGGGAAGCCCCAGGTCAAGGAAGGGGTCATGGGTGGCGGCGCCTAGAGCAGAGGCGAGGACGACGAGGTGCAGGAGCACGCGCGGGCGGCGGCGCTGGCCCGGGCTGGAGCTTCGCGGTCGCGGCCATGGCGCGCGGCCAGCGGCTACGGAGGTCGACCAGGGGGCGAGGGCGGTAGAGGTGAAGAGTATTGGCGGCGGCCTGCGCCAAAGAGGCCGGGCGCAGAGCCTGGGGCGAGGAAGGCTGGACGAGGTCGACGGCGGCGCGGCAGGCCGGAGCAGAGGAGGTAGAAGGCGGCGGGATGAAGGGGATCCCGATGAGGAGATGGCCTCGGATGTAGGTGGAGACGTGGGGGCATCGGGGTCCAACGCGTCCAGGACGCGTGCGTGGCGTGAGCGTTAGGTGCGGGTGGAGCCTGAGGAGAGGAGGGAGCACCTGGGGAGGAGGGTGACGGCAGGGAGGTCGCGTGCGGGAAGTGGGGTGGGGAAGAGAGGATGGAGACGGCCGCGTGGGTGGGGAGGGCCGGTCGTGGTGGGGCCAGTGGGCCAAGGGGAAGGATGGCTGCGTGGTGAGTGGGGAGTGGGTCCAGGTGGTGGAGGGAGGTGGGGACAGGCTGGCGGGGTTGGTGGGGTGAGAGAGGTAGCTGGGGTGACGTGGCAGCTGGGGGTTGGCTGGAGGGAAGGGAAAGGGTGAGGTGGCGTCTCGCGATAGGAGGGGGTGATGTGGCTGGAGGGGTGGTAGATTAGGTCTAGGTATAAAAGGATTTTAGGTGGACCGATTGTACTGGGGGTGGCCGACTGGGTCGGATCGGCCCGGTTTGGCTGCCCCCACTAAAATAATTAAATATTTTATTTGTTTAAAACAGGGCTTTTGCAAACCGATAGCAGACAAAACAAAATAATCCGAAGCCTCGGGTTTTGCGTTTGGAACATAGACGGGGCGCTTAGAAAACAAGAACAGGTTTTTCCGCAAATAGTTTTATGCAAGCAAATGCAAGATGATGACGATGCTCAAATGCAATGTGGCATGATGACATGAGCATGCGGTCATGATGATGCAATGCACAAAAACAACGCGATTTTCTAGTAGTGGTTTTACGGGATGCCACAATTCGACACCACTAACAATGGATCTCGCCCTCGAGATCCGCCTCAGGGTACCGGGAAGAAGGCGGCGATCTGAATCTTCTCGCTTCGTTTAGATCCTCGCGACACCACTAACAAAAGTTCGTTGTCCGTGATCGTTGAGGGGAACACTCCGGAAACAAAAGGTCGAAGGTAGAGGTATCCACAAATAAAGCCACCTCTAGCTTCCGTGGATGGAGTAAAATTGCTGGATCCACTGATTCGATGTACAAGAGCGAATGATAAGAGTAGTCGGATGGTGATCAGTCCATCGCGCACCCAAACCATTACTCTGCACCCGAATAGGCGGATTATGCAACCAACTCTCGGAATTCAGATTGTAGATCTCGACAAGCGAGGTTCGGAAACAAAGGAGTGATGCAGACTCTGCATCGGATCTGGCGTAGATGATGTCGTCGCGTCGGAAAACACCGGAAGGCACAAACAAGAAACAAAGAATGGTACCACAGATGAAGAATTCCTCGGATAGCATGAAGACCAGATGTAGCAACACCGTTACCAAAGGAGGAAGCGAAACCCTGAAGGTACGATGGAACCCAACCACGAGAAATCCTGGACTCAAAGAGAGAGAAGAGAACGGATTCAAAACACGCAGAGGTGAGAGGAGAGCAGCAGAGGGGTAAGGAGTAAAATCAGACCTAATCAGAACTATCCAACCGATTTTGCAAAAATAGTTTTGACACTCTACTTCGGCCGTTAGCTAGGTTATCCTACAGGCTGGACTTGTGGGGTAGCGCAACTGCTGAGCTCTGATACCACTCTGTAACACCCTCAGAATCGACCCTATGCAAGTTTCAGCGCTTCCCGCCAAACCCGCATAGAAACGATTCAAAGGTGCCCACCAGGCACTTTCGTGCGGGTGGAAAACGAAGTAATAACATTACACAACAGTCCTCGATGGGACCCACAGAACAGATATATATACAACAGCGACTCAAAGAGTCAAGAATTCAGATATACAATACAAAGATCCAAATCACCTTGAAAATGATACGGCGTCCGAGTACGGACAAGATGCAAATGGGGCTAAGAGCCCTGAAGAATAACCAATGGCGTCCATAACCCTGCCCAGGCCAAGCCGGAAGGGTAACCCTGCTAACGACGTCGATCTCAAAACCTGCTTAAAACAAAAGGGGTGCCGACAAAGGGCAAAGGAAAAAGAGAGAGCGGTCAGTACTGAGGCCAGTACACGGCGAGACTAGAATTCGGCGGTCCTCGCCTACATAGGTATGGTGGACTGAAGCGGCAGCGCAGCATGCACTACAACCTATAGAGACTTGATACAACTGGCGGCTATCAGAGAGGGGTGAGAAGAGCTATTCGGATCCAACCTGAATCTTACACCAAACAATCCCATCCTGGTATTTCCCCCTCGAGACCAAACGAGGAAGTCCACCGAGGAACTCACACAGTTGGCAGTTTTATTTATTCGGTTATCGTTACACCAATTACTAGTCAGGTAAAGATAAACATCCTGAAATAATAAGCAGTGGGCAGTTTTAGTTAACCATTCCGTTATAGTTGCGACACTTACTAGTCGGATTCAATTAGCATGAGATATCCCAAAACCCAGCAGTTGTTGGTACTTTTATTTAGCCATTCAGTTGTAGTTGCAATACTTACTAGTCAGATACAATGGTCGCAAGCGACACCCCAAACAAGCAATTGTTGGCAGTTTTATTTAGCCATTCCATTATAGTGAAGCTGACTACTAGTCATTATAAAGTCAAATTTATAGCACTATTTTAGTTATAGTTGTCTATGATCGAGATACTGTGCTCCAAGTCGTCCATAACCGCGGACACGGCTTTCAGAAAGTTTTACCCTGCAGGGGTGCACAAATAGCAACACACACTCGATCAACCTCGGAAAAACCAAATCAAAACCCAACTAGGCCTTCACGACAAAGCAATCACAGGATTCAGAAAATATTTCAGGGGGCCACCCCATTGAGTACACCCGCAACGAAGTTAGCTGACTCCGAGACGGACCCAAGGTTTGCGTCAATGGCTGTAAACGACTGGGAACCCAAAACTGGGCTTGTCGATACCGTGAAAACACTCCGCTTCCCTAAACAGTACAGGTGCTCCTCGCACAATCGTAAATAAAGCAGTAAAGCATGGCATAAGTACAGGATAGTAAATAAAACCTCAAACTAGTTTGTGGCCCCAAGAAATAAGAATGAATCAAGCTCTGGCTCAGGGGGGTCCCATAATTCCCCGTATGTGGATAGCGCGAATATTCAAGGAACAGGTATCAAGTACTCGGGGTCCTACGGGACACAAGTGGACGGTTAACAACCAAATAACATCTATTGCCCACCTGTGCCTCTGCTTACCTACTTCAATTTTAGTTGTTTAAACAATAATTAAAGTGAACGATAAATAAAGCCATGACCATCTCCAACATTAAACATGCGGCAATGCTCCAACAACTGTGGTACTTGACGACACGCAACAGCACTTGAGCAAGCGACTACGACGCGCAGGTCCAACTATCTACCAAACAACAGGTAATAGGAGGTGTCCAAGGCAATAAAAGGCTGCAAGGGATATCACGGGCACGAAAGCTAGAGCAACGCAACACAGATAGCAATAGATCAACAGGAGGGAATAAATACTATAAAAGTAAGATAGGTAGAAAGGGGGAGATGCTCGCCTGAAAACATTGTCGAAGGTTTATCCGAAGATCGGGTCGACTCTCTCGTCAACTCATCGGCCTAATCCGTGAAGAAGCAAAGCACTAGCAGAAACACCGGATGCAATATTTAATACTACGGCAAAAGATCGGGCATGATGCATGTATAATGTATGACATGGCAAGGTGCGATGCAATTAGGCAATATTAAGTGGAACCGGGGTCCCGACAATTAATTAAACGGTTCAAGTTATTTATCTACCCCGCAAATTAAATGTTGTAATAACAGGGCAAGATAAGTTACCGGTTCGCTACACAGATTTAAATGAGGCCAATATAAGACTAGATTTGCCCGCATATGGGCCCCATATTTAATTATGAAGTGAATCGGCATAAGGCCCCCAAACCACATGACAATATGCATGCAAATATGACAATTTAATATGCAACAAGTTATATATTTCATTTATAAAATAGGGGCTCGGAGAAAGGTCACACATTAGGGTCGCAGATCTTGGTTCCGGGGTTCGGGGTTCGGTCTCAGGGTTCAGGGGAAACGTTGAAGTTCGGACTCGCGATGGCGAACTTGAGTAGATCGGTACCGGGGTCTTCGGATCTGGGAAGTAGATCTTGTCGCACGGGCGTCAATGCTTCCGGGAAGGAGAACTTGGCGATCCCGAGGGTCTTGGTGTTCGACGGGGTTCGGCGCGCCGGGATCGGTCTCCGGACCCATGTAGTAGACCTTGTCAGTTCCATGTCGACGACCTTGGGGTTCGGCGGGATCGGTCTTCGGGTTCTTTGGGTTTTCCCAAGTGGCGGTCTTGACGTCCGGGCATCGGATCCTCGAGGCCGGGGTCGTCGGTTCCCTCTCGACAATCTTGACGAAACAAAACACCAAAAGGATGGAGACCTCGAGTAGAATACAGACGCAGCAACCTCTTCCCTCAGTGCACATAGTCATTCTTGACTTGATCACACACGTCTTCACGAGCCCGTTGTAGCACCAATAGTACATATCCCAACATAAGAACATGAATACAGGGCGAGGTGATGTCGACGTGGGGCCGCACGGGTGCCTGGCGGAACCACGGCGACGGGCCGAGTGAGGCAGAGGCGGCCTGGGGCTCGGGTCGGGGACGACAGCGGGCGGCTCGGCCGGAGGTGCAGAGGGGAGGTCCGGTCGAGCCTCTAGAGGACGGGGTGACGGTTGATGGCGACGCTATGGTAGGCGGCTTCGTCGGGGAGAGGCCAGAGGACGGCGGTCGCGGCAGCTTGCAGGGGCACCAGAGGAAGCGGATCGGGCCGCGCTTGCGGTGAACGAGACGGGGAGGCGGCGAGGGAGGCGTTGGGTGTCGCTGGCCATGGCCGGCAGACAGGCCCGTGCGGGAGCGAGCAGGGCAGCCCCAGGTCAAGGAAGGGGTCATGGGTGGCGGCGCCTAGAGCAGAGGCGAGGACGACGAGGTGCAGGAGCACGCGCGGGCGGCGGCGCTGGCCCGGGCTGGAGCTTCGCGGTCGCAGCCATGGCGCGCGGCCAGCGGCTACGGAGGCCGACCAGGGGGCGAGGGCGGTAGAGGTGAAGAGTATTGGCGGCGTCCTGCGCCGGAGAGGCCGGGCGCAGAGCCTGGGGCGAGGAAGGCTGGACGAGGTCGACGGCGGCGCGGCAGGCCGGAGCAGAGGAGGTAGAAGGCGGCAGGACGAAGGGGATCCCGATGAGGAGATGGCCTCGGAGGTAGGTGGAGACGTGGGGGCGTCGGGGTCCAACGCGTCCAGGACGCGTGCGTGGCGTGAGCGTTAGGTGCGGGTGGAGCCCGAGGAGAGGAGGGAGCACCTGGGGAGGAGGGCGACGGCAGGGAGGTCGCGTGCGGGAAGCGGGGTGGGGAAGAGAGGATGGAGACGGCCGCGTGGGTGGGGAGGGCCGGTCGTGGTGGGGCCAGTGGGCCAAGGGGAAGGATGGCTGCGTGGTGAGTGGGGAGTGGGTCCAGGTGGTGGAGGGAGGTGGGGACAGGCTGGCGGGGTTGGTGGGGTGAGAGAGGTAGCTGGGGTGACGTGGCAGCTGGGGGTTGGCTGGAGGGAAGGGAAAGGGTGAGGTGGTGTCTCGCGATAGGAGGGGGTGATGTGGCTGGAGGGGTGGTAGATTAGGTCTAGGTATAAAAGGATTTTAGGTGGACCGATTGTACTGGGGGTGGCCGACTGGGTCGGATCGGCCCGGTTTGGTTGCCCCCACTAAAATAATTAAATATTTTATTTGTTTAAAACAGGGCTTTTGCAAACCGATAGCAGACAAAACAAAATAATCCGGAGCACCGGGTTTTGCGTTTGGAACATAGACGGGGCGCTTAGAAAACAAGAACAGGTTTTTCCGCAAATAGTTTTATGCAAGCAAATGCAAGATGATGACGATGCTCAAATGCAATGTGGCATGATGACATGAGCATGCGGTCATGATGATGCAATGCACAAAAACAACGCGATTTTCTAGTAGTGGTTTTACGGGATGCCACAGTGAATCTGCCATAATTAGTTTTTTCAAACCATTCACATAACCCTTCATGTTGCTAGCTCCATCATACCCCTGACCACGGATCTTAGATAAGGGCAACTCATGTCTAAGAAGTAAAGACTGAATTGCTTCTTTAAGAGTCAATGATGCGGTATCTTCAACTTGGACAAGACCAAGAAATCTTTTAACTGGTTCTCCTGATTTATTGACAAAACGCAAGCAAAGAGCCAATTGTTCTTGTTGATATGCATCACTAGATTCATCAGCAAGAATTGCAAAACACTCATCACCAAGTTCCTCGATGATAAATTTAGTTGTTTCAATAGCACAACTAGCAATGAGTTGTTTCTGAATTTTGTGGTCTATCATTTGACAATTATGTGGAGCATTTTCTAGAACCACCTTATTTACTTCTTCAAAGTTACCTGCCAGCCATTGCAAAAGTTCCTTGAAATTCCCTTTGTTTTTTGAATCTCTCGACTCATCATGACCACGAAAAGCCAACCCATGACGCAAGATATATCTTATGCACGTAAGTGACCATGTCAAGCGAGCTAGATATTGAGCCTTGAACTGTGCGGTGTGTGAGGCAATGGACTCACGGATTGATGCTTTAGGTGTTATGAACATATTATATTTCTCTTCGGCTTCAGAATGAGCACTATTGATTTCACCAGCATGCCTACGAAATCTAGCTTTCATGTTCCAATTTCTAAACCCTCCATTAATGAAACTATCTCCACCAGCAAATTTAGTGCCATCTTTGAATAAATAGCAAACAAAGCAATATGCAGCATCTCTCTCTACACTATATTCAAGCCACTTAAACTCATCAAACCACTTTGGTTGGAAGCGGCGCATACCTCCACACATATGTTGGGGGAAATCCTCCTTCTTCATCTTGGGTCGGCAAGGCCCCAATGCGATATATGCCCTTCTAACTGAATCTTGGTGTTCGACGCGGTTTTGTAAAAATAAAGAAAAGCAATTAAAATACTTGTAAATGGTATTAAAAAAACAAAGAAAGCAACGGATGTATACAAGCACTACTTTTATATACATACATGTCGGTTTCTTGTCTTTGATTTATTATACAGGTACATGGAACCTGAGGATGCGATCGACCTGCCTGGTATACGTACGTGATGGCCGGACTTCTAGAAGCTCTCAAGAGATAAAAGTTTTGAACGGCGACCTGGCTCTCTCCGGATAAACAAGGCGTGAAACACAAGAAAGAAAAGGGAAGTTGTTGGCGGAGATTGCAGCGGCGTAATTATCTTGGCGCTGGATCGCTGCCTATATAAGACGCACCTCAACACGGAAAACGGGCGGAGGAGGAGGACCCAGAGAGAAAGAGGACGGAGGCAAGACGTACGCACGCAGCAGAGAAGAAAACCAGATCGCATCTGGCAGGTCAAAGAAACGGAGGCAGAGCTAGCTCTCCTGATCGCATCTGGAAAGGGGACGCAAGAACAACAGGCATGGACGCCAAGACTATCTTCCCCGATGGTAGAGCCCACGTTTAAACTTTTTTTTTCTCTCTCTCAATCCCTCTCACAGCTAGCATGGCCGAAGTATCGGCAAGCTCACTGCCGCTGCCGGTTCCTGTTCAGAAAGGTGTGGGTCTGATTTCAGAACAACGAAATCAATAGTGCTAAAAATTCAGAGCACCTTTTGTTCTAAAATCTGATTAACAAGCCGAAATTCAGTACATCTTATTGTTGTTTTCGTTTTGAATTTTGTATAGGTTGCATTGTTCTGAAAGATGAAGAGGAAGTCAGGTCCTACTGTTGATTTGAGGGCTTTTTTGGAAAAAGCTAAAGCAAAGCAGAAACTGACTGAAAATCAAACTGAAAGTCAACCTGAACAATGCAAACAATTGGTGATATTCGGACAAGATGGCAGCGGGAGTGGGACACTACTAGGAAAATGGCTGTAGGTAATCAGCACATCCGTGGCTCACATGGTTGAAGTGCCCCACGGATAAAACAGGCGTGGCTCATCTATGGGCAGTGTCCTACTAGTAACTAGAACAACCGTGGTGCACATGACCATAGTGCGCCACAGATATGTGTGGGTCAGGGCCCTGTTGACCGCATGCCAGACATCCGTAGCACACATAGGGTAGGTGCGCTACGGTTGTTAGTGTCAACCGTGGCGCACATGGAGGGGGTGCGCTACGCCTAAGCGCATGCCCCTCTCTGCTGTGAAACGGCCAGACACATCCGTGGCGCACTATGGCATGTGCGCCACGGATGTTACTAATCCCTGTGGCGCACTGGGGCCTAGTGCGCCACGGATGTGGCGATTTTTTGGCAGCTCCACTTTATGTGCACATGTGTGACCATCCACCACCCCAGACTTCACTTTCCCCTTCTTCTTCCTCCTTAGATCTAGTCGGGATCTTCTCCTTCCCACCTCAATTTCTCCACCCATTCACCATTTTTAGCATGTAGAACTTGCCTTGGATGTTACATAAGTAATAGAGGAAGGTCTCCGTTCTCTCATCTCCTTCTCCGGTCTCGCGCGCACCTCTCCTTTCCATCTTTCTCGCGATTGGTCTCTCATCTCGGTAAGTTGTCCATGTAAGGATGTGTTCATGTGTATATGGATGATATGCTCATATGTATGTAGATGATCGATGCTCATGATGTGTGTATGGAGAGTATCGATGATGCTCATGCATGTGTGTATGGAGAGGATAATGATGGATCGGTCTCTCTCTCTTGTGTTTGTATGTGAACAAGTTGCCATTTGTTTTGCCAAAATGTTGATTCATTTCCATTTTGGCAAGACTTTGGCATTTCGCAAAGGTCCTAATTTTAGGATAGGTCATGCCGAAATTTTCTATCGATCATTGCATGCATGCATTGATTATGTGGTTCTAATAGACTTCTAATTTTACCGTGTACACCGTGCAAGCAAAAATGGTGCTCATAATGAGCGAAGACATTGTGGATAGATTTTTGAAATGTACGACGGCCGACATGATACGAAATAACAAGACGGATATAATATGTTCGTGCAGAAGATGCAAACTCAACTGGGTGATCGACCCAGATTCCGGAAATCTGCAGGCGCACTTGCTCCGCCATGGTTTCATGGATGGATACACTCGTTGGATAAGCGATGACGAAGACGATGGAGACGGTGAAGGTGGGCAACATGACGATGATCATCATCACGGCGAGAACGGGCGAGATGATGAAGAGTCCCCTGGAGATGGTGAAGGTGCGGAAGCAGAACGGGATGATGATGATCTAGATGCCGGAGGAGGAGACGACGATGGAACAACGTCAGGCTGGGTGCGGGACCCTTATGTGCAAGAGCTGCTTCTCAAGCAGACGAGTAACGCCAGGGCTGCCGCTAGAGAGAAAGCCAAGCTTGCGCAACTTGAGAAAGACGCGGTTACTCCATTGTATGAAGGATGCAGGCCCGATGATACCCGGTTGAATGTAACGCTCAAGGCTATCGAGATGAAGGCAAAACACAAATTGAGCGACGCAAGCTTCAACGATATGATGTTATTCTGGCACGATCGTCTCCCGGAGGGGAACACATGTCCAACTAGTATCGAGGACGCCAAGAAAATCGTCTGTCCTCTCGATCTACCGCACGTTAGATATCACGTATGCATCAACCATTGCATCATTTATCGGGGCGAGGACGCGGAGAAAACCACATGTCCGGTGTGCGGCGTGAGTCGATACAAGAAATGGAAGAAAGCACCTCAAAAAGTGGTATGGTACTTTCCTATCACTCCTCGTCTGCAGCGCTATTTCGCGGACCCTAAGGAAGTGAAGCTCATGCGATGGCATGCGGAAAGGAAGAAGCCATGAGATGATGATGATAACCCCGAAAAGGATGAGCTGCTGACGTACCCTTCAGATGCTAGCCGGTGGAAAACATTGGACCTCGAATTCCCAGAATTCGGTGGAGATTCGAGGAACATCTGGCTTGGTGCGAGCACCGATGGACTCAATCAGTTCGGTAGCCAGAGCATCACGCACAACACTTGGCCCGTGTTTGTATGGATGTACAACCTCCCTCCATGGTTGTGCATGAAGAAGAAGTACATACAAATGAGTATGCTATTCAAGGGCCGAAACAACCTGGTACCGACATCAATCTGTATCTCGGGCTGTTGAAAGAGGAGCTAGCCACGTTATGGGAATCTGGAGCCAATACTTACGATGCCATCGCACAAGATTATTTCACTATGAGAGCCGCGTTGGTCACTACGGTGCAAGACTATCCAGGTTGCGGGTATATCTCGGGGCAGGTTATCCAAGGATTTTGCGCATGCGTTAGCTGCATGGATAACACAAGCTATCTCCAACTAGATAAAGATCCAGGGTCATCGAAAACCGTGTTCATGGCGCACCGGAGGTGGCTCGGCAAGAATGATACATGGAGAAAACGTGGAGACCTGTTCGATGGCAAATCCGAGACCCGAGGAATCCCAGAGCGTAGGAGCAGCGAAGAAGTGGAAGAGTTGCTGAAAAACTGGAAAGATTGTCCTAAGCCTGGAAAGAAGCGAAAGAGGCAGCAACAAGACAAGCCGCTGATGAAGGTATGGAAAACAAGGTCTATTTTCTGGGAGTTGCCATACTGGAAGTTTCTCCGCACGCCTCATAGCCTCGACATCATGCATATCACAAAAAACGTGTGCGAGAGTCTGGTCGCCACCATAATCAACATGCCAGATAGGACGAAAGATGGTCCGAAAGCAAGGCACGACCTGATATGCTTGGGTATCCGGAAGGAGCTTCATGGAGGATGCACTACTCCTGATGATCAGGAAGATGACGATGATCATGAGTCGGAGACGACACAAGGTCGTCGGAAGGGTAAAAAGTTCAAGAAGAACGAATATTACTGCCCTCCTTCTTGCTTCACTCTAAGTCAGGATGAGATCAAACAGTTTTTCAAGTGCCTTCTAGGAGTCAAATTTTCTTACGGCTACGCGGGCAAGATAAGCAGATACCTAGATGAGGCGAAGCATAGGTTCAGTGGCATGAAGTCTCACGACTGTGCCGTGCTAATGACGCAGGTACTTCCGGTCGCACTAAGAGGGATAATGGACGAGCACGTCCGTGAAACGTTATTTGGCCTCTGCAAGTTTTTCGACGTCATCTCTAGGAAGTCGATTGGCGTGAATCAGCTTGGGAGGCTACAGGAGGAGATCGTGGTGATACTATGCGAGCTTGAGGTCTACTTCCCACCCGCATTCTTCGACATTATGGTGCATCTGCTGGTCCATGTCGTGGAGGACATCGTACAACTCGGGCCGATGTTCCTCCGCAGCATGATGGCGTTCGAAAGGATGAACAGACACATCAAAGGATACGTTCGCAAGAGGTCCCGTCCAGATGGAAGCATAGCCAAGGGCTTTCTGGCCGACGAGTGCATCTCTTTCTGCACGAATTATCTAGACATCGAGAACCCTGTCGGTCTTCCCGTCAACAGGCACCTTGGCAAGCTCGACGGATCTGGTCACCGAGAGGGTCGTCGCATACTGCATGCAGACTTCGATTTTCGACGCGCAGACTTTGATCAAGCAAACCTCGTCGCGCTACAGCATTTAGAACTGGTCGATCCTTGGGTACAGAAGCACAAAAGGTTAATCGAGAAGAAGTACAGTGACCGGGGCATACAGAGGACGCAGGGAGAAATAATCAAAGAGCACAACTTAGATTTCACGCGTTGGTTTAGACAGACGCTCCTTGATAATCCCCCGCGATCGCATTCTTCTAACACGGAAAAGATCATATTCACCTTGTCGCAGGGACCGATGCAAAACCTGGTGACCTATCAGGCGTATGATATCAACGGCTACACATTCTACACGGAGGAAAAGGACAACAAGTGTGATTATCAGAACTCAGGCGTAACGTCGGAATTCTACACCGATGACAACGTGAAGGAAAGATTCTACGGAAGAATCGAGGAGATCTAGGAGCTCGACTACTATGGAGAAAAGGTGCCGATGTTCCGTGTCAGATGGGCAAAGAGCGTCGAAAGAGAAGACCGGTATTTCACAACCATGGTTATACCCGAAGCAGCCAAATCCAAGGCCGCCGGTGCAAACGTGGCCACGAAAAATGAACCGTGGGTACTGGCTACCAAAGTGGACCAATGTTTTTTCATTACCGACCCGACAAAGCCTAGCCGTGTTGTCGTGAGGAGAGGAAAAAGAAACATCATCGGAATGGATGGAGTCGCCAACGAGCAAGACTTCGACCAGTACGGCGATCCAAAGATTGAAGATGACGACGACTACGATGCAGCAACATACATCACAAGAAGAAAAAGGACAACCCTACCCAAAAAAGGTAGCCCGTTAGAAAGAAGAAACATTAAAGTGCCGGGGCTGAAATTATTCAACCGCGACAAAAAAGGGAAAAAAGATTGTAAAACGCTAGCTCAAAAAATATTGTAAAACGCGTGGTCGAAAAAGATTGTAATATTCATGGACAAATTATTATGACATATTTGTATCATGGACAAATTATTATGAAATATTTGAATCATATTTAATTTGTACCACTTTTATGACATATATTATCACTTTCGGGCATTTTTGAAATATTTAAAAGTATTTTAAAACAAAACAAAACTTTTATGGAATATATCACCACTTTTGGGCATTTTTTGGAACATTTAAAAATATTTTTAAAATAAAAATAAAAAAGGTGGGCACCAAGATTCGAACCTAGGTGCTCACAGGTTTAGATTAGAGCAGTGGATGGAACCATTGGGATAGGCTAGTGTAGTTGTACATAGTGGAGCTACAGCCACCTTTATACAGTCGATAAATGCCGATAGGCGTAGCGCACTATGCCCAAGTGCGCTATAGATAGGCGTAGCGCACTATGCCCAAGTGCGCTATAGATATCCGTAGCGCACTAGGCCCAAGTGCGCTACGCCTATCTGGGCATGGCTTGGTCAACGGCGCCACGTCCTCCTCCATCTCAGACGCCATCGATCTCAATCAAGCCTCGCTCTCTCGCCGCGCTCTCGATCCGTCGCCGCGCTCTCGATCCGCCGCCTCGCCAGCCGCCGTCGCTCGAGGAGGAGGCCGTGGAGCAGGAGCAGGAGGAGGCCCGCCGCCGCTCGAGGAGGAGGCCCGCGCGCCAGCCATCGTCGTCTGCCCGCCCGCCATCGTCGTCCTCATCTCAGAGGTGAGAGTCGGCCCTCCCCTCTCTCCCTCTCTCTCCCTCTCTCCCTCTCTCTCCCTCTCTCCCCTCTCTCTGCAGGCCATGGTTAGGGTTCCTGTAACAACCGCTGCTGCTATTTGAATGATTCCTGATATCTACAACTCTTGAATCTGGTTTCTTTCTTCAAAACGATGTAATGCCCCTTGGCCTCTTGATGGAGAACCTCACCGCTGGTGTTAACCTAGTAGCATGTCTTGCTGCCGTTGGCAATGCCCAGATGATCTAGTTTGATATAGTTTGATCTTCAAATTGTGGTTGAATTGTGTCAAGTTACACATAGCCACGAGGATATGATGATGTCTTATATATTGTTCTGATTATATATTCAAACTGTGGCTGATTACATTATATTGTAGAATATATAACTTTCTTCAAGCATGCTGTATTTATTTGGGGAATATAACATGCTGCTTGAATACGTTCTCCCACTGTTTTAGCTGGCACAGTGAAATTCTGACAGAAGAAATTGTTTTAGCTCCATAAATAGTGTCCTATGTGTAGACTAGACGACTAGTATACAGATGGAAGTTGAAACTGTCACACAAATTAACTTCTATTGGTCTGAATTTATCCCTGTTTATAAAGGTCCTACCTTGTTTCCATATGTAATCAACTGTTTAACATTTGCACTTAAATGCTTTTTTGTGCAACCAATGTAAGCAATATTAGACACGGGTTAGCTTCTTTCAGCTTGTAAAGTAAAATAGTGTCATCTTTGATTGTGTTTTAGCTCCATAAATAGTGGCCACTGTGTGCAAAAATTATAATAGCCTGGTGAATCCACTGTTTTCTCCCACTGTTTTGCCCATGCAAACTCTCCCACTGTTTTGCCCAAAAAACAGTTTATGGACATCTCATGCCCAAGTCTCAGCCGTTTTATTCTGTGAAGTTTGGTAGCAGTAGGTGTTGCTTCTGTGGTTTGGTCCTTATGGAAAACCAGGAATGCAGCTTGCTTTAACAATTTGTTTCCTTATGATCCTACTAGTGTTATAGCTCAATCTGCTTGCTGTCACTTGCTTCTGTGGTTTGGTCCTTATGGAAAACCAGGAATGCAGCTTGCTTTAACAATTTTTTTCCTTATGATCCTACTAGTGTTATAGCTCAATCTGCTTGCTGTCACTTGCTTCTGTGGTTTGGTCCTTATGGAAAACCAGGAATGGAACTTGTTCTTTTTGAATAGTCTATATGTGTTGATTTGCTTGTTGTCACTTGCTGTAATGATATTCTAGTATAGAAATACTTGGTCCTTAGTATGAAGTAGTAAAAATGACAACAAGGATTGTTGTATTCTCATTTGCTTGCTGTCACTTGGTCATTTGTTGTCATTTGTTCACAGAACTGAAATAGTACAAATGACAGCAATATGCTTGCTGTGTTGTGCTTGCTCTGCTTGCTGTTGTCCTTGTTGTGCTTGCTCTTCTTCTTAGTCTGGAACATCCACATATTATATGTCCACCCTACTTGTGCTACTACTACTTCTATGCTACTTGAGCTGCTACTACTTCTATTATCTGTGATGCTACTACTATCTGTTCCTTATATCCATCCTAGTGTTGCTCTGGCTACTACTATCTGTGGTGCTACTGTGCTTCTACTACTATCTGTGCTGGGACAACGGCACCTTGAAATTGTGCTTGTGCTTGTATGAAGCACTTTATTATGTCGTGTATGCAGGTTCTTGTATGAAATGAGTCACGATTTTTGCCGGAATGTTGATTAACTTCCGTTTCGGCAGAAATCGGGCACTCCTAGTTTAAGAAAATTAGCAAAGGTCATGCCGGATTTTTCTGTGCATTTAACCAATTATTTGTTTTTTATTAGTGCAAAGATGTGTGACAACGACGAGGCTGGATGTTCTAAGCGCATCAGCGCTGAAGGAGAACTCAGACCTCCGAATAAACAATTGACATTTTGGGAGGCGGCCCAGCGGCTAGAAGACGATGAAGAATACCATCCTTCGGAGAGCGAGGATGATGAGATGGAAGACGCGGAGGAAGAAGCCGAAGGAACGGCGGACGATGAAACCACTGATGGCGGCGAGGGCACAGGGAATGGTAGCAATCCTCCTAAGAAGAAGAAGAAGAAGCCGAAGGACCGGCACCCGAACATGGTCGGCACGATCAGGGAGGAAATTACCAAAGTGAGCCCATCAGGGGTTCCTTTGGATCCCGCCCTTGTTGTCAAAGGGTACGGTGGGCAAGTGGCAGCGATCACCCGGACAACCATCTCGATCAACACCGAGAATCTCCGGCATAAAGATAATGGCCACTTGCGCACACTCCTCTTCGAGAAGCTGCACGCAAGATACAAGTTCCCCGCTAAGTATCAGAACACAAATTATCATGGAAACGAAGTAAACAAATCCGCCCTCACAAAGATGAGCACCGCCCTGGCCAGCTGGAGAACCCGGATAAAGAATAAGATCTATAAAGAAGGCAAAAGTCTCGAGGAGATCCAGAAGATTGACCTGCAGATCACCGAAGATCAGTTGCGGGAGTTCAAGGAGAGGTGTGAATCCGAAAGAGCCCTGGCCAATAGTAATCGGGGAAAGGTGCTGCAGGAGATGAATATAGGTCATCACCATCTCAGATCTGGTGGATACAGAACCGCGGAGGCCAAATGGAATAAGGAGGACGAAGAGTATAGATCCAAGGGGATAGAAAACCCCTTTGCGAAATTCGAACCCGGGCAGGTTCGAAACTTCATCAGGGCCCGTTACCATGTGGACCCAAAAACCAAAAAACTCACCGCGGATCCTGCGGTGAAGGAATTCGAGGAAATTGTGGTAAGTATAATCTAATTACCGCGGATCAACTCGATTGCAATCTAATCGATGATGTAAACGATTCACTGTTACTTCTTCTGCAGGAGGAGGAAATTGTTGCTAGTCATGGATCCCAGGGTTCCTCATCCCAGGGGTCGATGGCGGCCACCCGGTGGGATAACCTTTTTAACAGGGCGATGAACCGGTCCAAGAAAATAGAGCCGGTTATGAAGAAGCCGTCATCGGCTGGCCGTCTGGCCGGCCTCGGGGGTAAGAATTGGGTGGATCATTTTGGTACACCGCCGAGGACGCATGTGGCGCCGTCGGGAAGGAGCGAGGAGGAAAACCGCGAGGTTCAAGAACTTAAGGCACAAGTGGCACGGATCCCGCAGATCGTCCAAGACAACCTGGCAATCACCCTCACGTCCTTCCTGCCTACCTTGGTGGAGTCAATAGCGAACTCAAGTGCGGGTGGTCGAGTAGGGCCGTGCCCGATTCCAAGCATGGTCAGCAGCCACTCGAACAACGCGGCGACGAATCAGGCGAACTACGTGTTCGTGACTCCGCCCGCTAGCACCGCGGCGCCGCAAGTGTTGGTGACTCCCCCTGCCATCACCGCGACGCCGGAGTACATGTTGGTGTCCCCCTGCCATCGTCGCGGCGGCACCGGAGCTCCAAGCACCCGTCGGTAGGGAGAATACACCGGCGGCCAGCACCGCGCCATCAAGCAGCCCTTCCGTCTCTTGCACGCCCGTCGCCGTATGCGGTGCGTCGACATTAGCCGATCTCGACGCCATCACGGTACACAAATTTCTTTACCGCCTTTCATGCCATCTATTACTCTTATGGCATCTCTGACGACGCCGTACATGTTTTCCGCAGACGGATGTGTTAGAGATATGCCCTAGAGGCAATAATAAATGTAGTTATTATTATATCTTTGTGTTTATGATAAATGTTTACATTCATGCTATAATAGTATTAACAAGGAAACATTGATACTTGTGTGATTTGTAAACTAAAATAGAGTCCCTAGTAAAGCCTCTTTATAATACTAGCTTGTTGGTTAATAAATGATTGTGGTTTCCCTATCATGAACATTGAGATGTTATTAACAACAAGATCATATCGTTAGGAGAATGATATGGTGGACATACTCCTATAGATAAGTGTAGCATAAAGATCAAGTCATTTTAATAGTTCAATTGCTATATGCTTTCTAATACATAGTAACCTAATTCCTTTGACCATGAGATCATGCATATCACCTTCACCGGAAGGATGCTTTGATGACATCAAACACCACACCGTAACTGGGTGGCTATAAAGGTGGCATTAAGTGTTCGGAAAGTGTTGGTTGAGACACATGGATCAAGAGTGGGATTTGTCCATCAATATGACGGATAGATATACTCTGGTCCCTCTCGGTGAAATGTCATCCAATTAGCTTGCAAGCATGTGACTGGCTCACAAGGGATCACATATCATGGGAACGAGAAAAGAGTACTTATCAGTAACGAGGTTGAACTAGGTATGCAGAGATACCGACGATCATAACCTCAGATAAGTAAACTATCGTGAGACAAAGGGAAATTGGTATCGTATGTAAGTGGTTCATTCGATCGCAAAGTAATCGTATAAATATGTGGGAGCCATATGAATTTCCAGATTCCTCTATTGGTTATTGTTCGGAGAAGTGTCTCGATCATGTCCGCATAATTCACTAACCGTAGGGAGACACACTTAAGGATTCGACGTTGTTTGAGTAGTTATGGAATGATGAGTAAGAGACCGAATGTTGTTCGGAGTCTCGGATGGGATCCGGGATATCACGAGGAGATCCGGAATGGTCCGGAGAATAAGATTCATATAAGGAAAGTCCTGTTTCGGGGTTGGAGAATGGTTCCGGTGTTTTCATCGGGAATGTTCTAGAAGGTTCCGGAATGTCCGGCACTCTGGAGGGGAAGGGTACATGAATGTGTCATAACAAGTTGGAATGATTGCATCATGTACTAGGTGTCATCGCTGAACAAAATAAAGGGTTAAATCAAATCCTAGTTTGAAAAGTCAAACGCCAATTTGAAAAGTCAAACGGCTATTGTGAGGTGGAGGGGAAGTAGGAAACCTACTTGGGGAGGAGTTCCCTCCCTCCACGGCCGGCCCACTTGGAGACCGAGTTGGGGAGGGACTCCCCTCCCCTTGGCGCGCCCCCTCCACCTATATAAGGAGGTGCAGGGCTGCCCTGTCACATCCCAAATTTTAGATTTGGCCCTACATATCATTCATAGCATTGCATCATGCTTTTCCATACAAAACCGTCGATTGAAAAGAATCGGCGGAACGCTATTTTCGAAACCCTATTCTATTTGGTACGAGGCTCCTGCGGGAGGCTTTAGTAGGACTAGCGTTGTCCACCCTTGTATCCTAGTGGTTTCGCCCAACCCTTGACCCTAGATTGTTCCCCTCGACTTTACGAAACCGTAGGAGCAAGAATCACTCGATTCGGAGCTCGTACGGAGAAGTTGCGGCCTTTTGTTTAGAAAGACGGAAAACGGTCCGAATTTTGGACCGATTTCCGAGTCCGAAACCAACTCCGCGCCGAATCAGTTTAGATTTCCGCGAGAGGGCCCACTTAAGGGGACCCACCCGGCCGACTTGCCCGCCTCGTAAACCACCCCGCCGCCTCGATCTCGGGAACCGAGCCGCCCCTCCTTCTCGATCGCTGCACCCGGCCGCCGCCTCCCCTCGGCTTGCGCGCCGCCGCCACTGGTCTCGCCGCCGCCGTCGCCTCCTTCCGCGCCACCCAACCCCGCCGCCAGGTAACGCCGCGCCGCCGCCTTTTCTCTCTCCGCCGCAGCGCGTCACGCCACCCGCGGCCAGCCGCCACCTTTTCTCTCTCCGCCGCCGCGCGTCACGCCACCCGCGGCCAGCCGCCGCCAAGCCGCCCTCCACCCGCGCGCCCCGCGCCATCCCCGCCGCCTGCAGGCCGCGCGACCCCGCCGCCGCAGCCGCCCTGCCCCGCCGCCATCGCGCCTCGCCACCAGTGCGCGTGCGCACCCTACTGCGCTGCAAGCTGCTGCCGCCGCCGCCTGCGCTTGCTGCCCGCGCCGCTGCCGCCGCTTGCTGCTGCCGCTGCATGCGCTGCCGCTTGCGCTTACTGCTGCGCGCACACACGCGCGCGCACACACATGCACGTGTGCCGCCATCGCCGCCGCTTGCGTCGTCGCCGCGTTGATGACCACTTTGACCGTGCGCTGACCGTTTACATCCGCGCAGGAAACACCACCGTCGCCGGAACCGATCGCCGCACCGTCCGGGACTCGCCGCCGTCCGTTTCGCCGTTCGTTTCCGATAAGCCTGCAGCCACCGTCAGATCTCAGATCAGCGGTTCAGATCAGTCGTTGACCGGTCAGACTCGGGCGTTGACTAGTTAGACGCCCAGTCGGCGCCCAGTCAGCAGACACGTTGACCAGTCAACAGACACAGTTGACTGGTTAATTTCGTTAATCCTTTTAGTTGACAGATTTCGGTAGAAACTTGTAAATTGCGTAGTAATTAAACCGCTTGGCCAAAAATTGCAAATAAAATATGTGTAGATTCAGTGAGTCGTATAGAATCTCGCTGTACCTTTGGTTCAGGCTTTTGCAGCAAGGTTTAGTACAGTTTAATCAAACTAGTTAGTGGCCTTTTTGGAGTAATAAATTCGTAGAAAAAGATCCGTAGCTCCAAAAATCGCGTATGATATGTCCCTGGATTCAGTGGAACGAGGGGAATCTCATCGTGGATTAAAAAGATAGACTTACAGTAAAAACTTCTACATAAACTGTCTAGTAGCTTTCTGCAGTGTTTTAATTACTCGGGGAGTTTTATAATTCCTTTTTGAGTAATTCCAATTGGTACTGTTTCTAATCAGCGATGCCCATACTGTAGATTTTTTCCAAGATTTTACAAACAGTATACTACCGGTAGTGAATTATTTGAGTTCTAGCTCTAGTTTCGAGTATTATATTTTGCACAATAGTTTTCCTAGCGCTAAAACTATTTTCCATGCATGCAATCGATAGTATTCTCGATTAGGATTATGTGGTGCAGCTGTAGCACCAATTCACTTGCCTTGCATACCTTCATGCATCATCTTTGTTGCATATGCTTGTGGATTGTTTGTTTATGATTGCAATTGTATCGTGTAGATTGTGACGAGTGCAACGCTTGCTCGTGTGTGGATTGTTCTTCCGACCACTACAACCAAGGCAAGTAGATGCTACTTTGTTCATGATATCATCCTACTATTTTCAATGCATTGTCGTGTATTTTTGTAGATGCATGTGTAGGATTATACTATCGCTATGCTATGTCCTATTATGTGGTAGGACCCTCTTTGTAGATGAACCACCGTTGGTAGATGTGCTTAGTCTTGCTATGTTGAACGAGGGCTGGGTTACATCATTGAGACTTGTTTCTAAAAAGTATTGGTTTGTGAAAACTAAAACAACTTAATCAATGAATCTCCTGGGTGTGATGGTATTGATAATTTTTGGTGGTTTCATTGCGGAAAGGCACCCAGGTATCGAGAGAAATTGATTGGCTTCTTTATTGTGTAGCTTACGTGTAAAACCATGTGCCAATAATGGAATGGGCGGTTGGTTGGACTTAGTAGGTTGTGGTAACCCGAACCCGCGTATCCAGAGATGTAGAATTTTGGTAGGTTGGACCGGTGCGCGTCGGGATTGGGGTGCTACTTCCCGAACAGTCTCTTCCTGAACTTCTCCCTATCATCACCCAAAATGAGAGTGATGGTACGAGCTGGGCTGGCCAAGTCACATGGGTAAAGTTTACTAACCTCTGCAGGGTGTATAATCTAATCGATTAGCCGTGTCCCCGGTTATGGACATCTGAGTTGCTTGATATTGATTCCATGACATGTTTCTCGCTCATTCTAATTTCTTAATTGCTTTAATATTATTGGGTTAACTTAATTGGGATCTTTTCAAAGAAAATCAAAAAATGTTTATGAAAGTAGGACAAATGTATTTGCAAATGCAAGCCAGACACAGCTCCACTTGCCAAATATGCATGTAGATGTTAGCACTATTGTCTCCATTACTAGCTCTACTTGCCATACATTCCATGTATTGACCCTTCGGGGCTGCTACGTTTCATGTTGCAGGTTATTCCGATTCTGAGTAATCGATATAGGCCACGGTACTCCACTCGGCACTTGTTCACTTGTGGGCAATTTGAAGAATGGAGGATTTACCTTATTTATGTTGCTACCTGAATAATTTGAGCTAGCTTTGTGCTAAGCTTTTATTGTAATAATGGTACTCTGGATCTTCGTTATTTATGATACACGGATATTTTGCTATGTTATTCATCTTATTCTATTGTGGGCCAATGAACCGATCCAGGGATTGGCATGTCACATAGAGGTCACGGTCTTTTCAGAACCGGGGTGTTACAGGATGGTATCAGATCCCGTGTGTCGACCGTAGGATCGTGACCTAGGATTGGATTAGAAAGCCATAGAATTACTAAAGCCTATATTAACTCTGTCTTTCATCTTATGCCTTTCACCCTCGTAAATTCTTACCATATGCTATTCTCACACTTCCCTCTTTTACTTGATAGATGGGAGATGTCATGACTGAGTATGTCACCATGGAGTCACCAAGGCCCTTTGCAAGGCAGTTAGCACAACTCTCGCAGTCATTGGGATTGCCACTGCCCATGTTCAAGGGAAGAAGGTTGTACACCTATGGATATGGAGAGGATGCATGGGAGATCACTACCTTCATATTCAGAGATGTCGCCTTGCCAAACCCCGTGCACTTGATCTACACCAAGACCTACTGCAACTGGGGACTTGGAATCAACTTGGCCATACATGAAGCCCTGTCTCGCCAGTGCCATTATGTCCGACACCTACTGCCAGCAGATTCACCCTACCATGACTATGGGAGGCGTGATGAATATGGGCACATTGTGGTTACCCCGGACGACAGAAACAACATGCCGCCCCGTCGGAGGCACATAGAGGACATGGAAAGGGAGAATGGAGCTCTAGCAGAGAAAGTGATGATGACAATGGAGATGATGGAAATAATGGGGATGATGATGACAGTAGAGACGATGATGATGATGAGGACGAGGATGATGATGATGGAGACGATGATGGTGGAGGAGATGAAGCTGTTGCAGTTGCAGCTGAAAGTTAAGAAGAAGAAGAGGAGGATCCAGAAGAGGTGGAGTTTTAGATCTCAAGTGATGATTCAGGAGAAGTGTACACTCCGCCGCCATGGTTGTACCGCGAGCCGAAGCGCCAACGCATGACCGCAAGGACCTACTGCAACCTCTTCAAGAAGTAGATAGAAGTCCACCAATTAGTCCATGTTAGGCAAATTCGTTAGGATTAGTCTCGATCGATGTGAAACTTAGTTGCTGTTAGTTTAAGAGTGTTTAGTTGCTCATTTTTGTACTCCAATATCCCAGGAATTATTTGTGCGAATTTTATGAAAGAGTTATGGCAATTTGGTTAACATCTGTGTTATTTTCGCTGCAGTTTTTCTGCTGATACAGCAGTACTGCACGATTTTTCATATTTTTCTGGTAACTGGGAAAAATCTGAAAACAATTGGGCTGATGCGAAACTCTCTGTACTATATGTGCAAAAATCAGCTAAATTTTCTGACGAGTTTAAGTCAGGCGGAAAAATTCGTGAACGCTGCTGGACTGTTCTGGCAGATTGCTGTTTTTGTTGTTTAGTTGATCAACTGTTTAGTTAACCATTGCCAACTCTTGTAAAACTATTTCAGTAGGTATATACTGCTAGGATAACCCCTGGGATGTTGCTGGATCACTTGTTTGTTGATGTGTTGCTTGCTTGTGATTGTCTGCTATTGATTATTGTTGTTTGATCATATGCATGGGTAGAATCCTATTGTCATAGTTGATTCTTTCTAAACTTACCTGTGCTGAACCGCAGATGCCTCCCCGCCGTCACCCCACTGAGTTGGAGCAGCTCATGGCAGCTCAGGCACAGCTGACCCAAGTGATGAATCAGTTCATGGCAAATCAGAACAACAACAATGGAAACAATCAGCCTCAGGGAGATGCTCTCACCAGATTTCTGAGGCTAAGGCCAGCTAAGTTCTCTACTGCAACGGAACCAATGGTTGCTCTCGACTGGTTGCGTTCAGTCAACAAGGATCTATTAATTGTTGGATGCACCGATGCTGAGAAGGTGAGGTTTGCCGCTCACCTACTAGAGGGACCAGCCGCTTCTTGGTGGGACACATTTCAGATCACCCACCCGCTGGATACCGTGACTTGGGCAATGTTTGAGGAAGGTTTCCGGACCAACCACGTGTCTTCAGGAGTTCTGAGCCTGAAGAGGAAGGAGTTCCGCAACTTGCGCCAAACCAATCGCACCGTGGCCGAGTACATTGAAGAGTTCAACAACCTGTCCCGTTATGCACCTGAGGATGTTGACACCCATGCAAAAAGGAGGGAGAGATTCTTGGATGGCCTCAGTGATGAGCTTTCAGTACAGCTACTGGTGGTTTACTGCCCCACTTTCCAGGAGCTTATGGACAAGGCCAGGATCTTGGAAGGGAAGCACAAGCAGGTGGAGAACCGCAAGAGAAAGAGTAACAATCACCACTCTAGTTCACACCACAAGTCTCGCACTTCATATGATGGATACTCCAAGCATGGAGGGAGTGACCATGGGATCCATGACCGCCACCACCATGGAGGCGATGGGCATCGTCATGAAAACCATAGGAGCAGCCACCACAGCCACAAGGGAGGACACTCTCACCACTCTGGAGGACACGGTGGACATGACCGCAACCGTGATCGCAGCTTTGTGAAGAAGGATCTGAGTGAGGTGACATGCTTCAAGTGTAAGCAGAAGGGACACTATGCTGACAACTGTCCGGAGAGGAAAGGACTGAAGCCAACCAACGGCGAGAAGGCCACAGTGAACCACATGAATGTGGAGGAGATTCCAGATGAGCCTGACCTTGTGATTGGTAAGTTCCCAATCAACACTTACCCTGCACTTATACTTTTCGATACTGGTGCATCGCATTCATTCATATCAAGGGCATTTGTGGATAAGTATAAGTTACCTACTGAGTCTATGAAAGGGTCTATTAGAGTGAGTTCACCTGGAGGAGATATGATAGCTAGCGCGGGATGCCGCGACTTAACTGTGAGGATTGGAGCACACAACTTCATTGCACATTTGGTAGTGTTGGAATCACAGGGATTAGATGTTATTCTGGGTATGGATTGGATGTCTATGCATGAGGGACATATAGATTGTGCACAGCGAGCTGTTTCACTCAAAACCCCGGATGGTAAGAGGATTAGATTCAAGTCGGTTGCATGACCGAGAAGGTGTAAGTTGAATTCTCTTAAGGGGTTAGCATGGATACTGTGCCAGTGATTAGGGATTACCCCGACGTGTTTCCGGAAGAGCTGCCAGGAATGCCACCTGACAGGGATGTAGAGTTTCTTATCGACCTGATGCCGGGAACAGGACCTATAGCAAAGAAACCATATAAGATGGATGTGTATGAGCTGAAGGAATTGAAGAAACAGTTGAAAGAGCAGCTGGAAAAGGGATTCATTCAGCCTAGTTCGTCGTCATGGGGTGCACCTGTTCTGTTTGTGGAGAAGAAAGATAGCAGCAAGAGATTAGTGGTGGACTATCGCTCGCTGAATGAAGTAACCATCAAGAACAAGTACCCTCTGCCGAACATAAATGATTTGTTTGATCAACTAGAAGGAGCGAAGGTGTTCAGCAAGATTGATCTGCGATCAGGCTACTTTCAATTGAAGATCCGGGAGGAGGATGTACCAAAAACCGCCTTCACCACTAGGTATGGTTTATATGAGTATATAGTTATGTCATTTGGACTAACGAATGCCCCGGCATACTTCATGACCATGATGAACAAGGTATTTATGGAGTACTTGGACAAGTTCGTGGTGGTGTTTATTGATGACATACTGATATATTCCAAGGATGATGCTAAGCATGAGAAGCATCTGAGACTGATTATGGAGAAGCTGAGGGAACACAAGCTGTATGCCAAATTCAGCAAGTGTGAATTCTGGCTAAACACTGTTGGATTTCTTGGACACGTAGTGTCAGGAGAAGGAATTGTTGTTGATCCAAGCAAAGTGATTGCGGTAACTGAGTGGGAAGCGCCTAAGAATGCTGGAGAGATACGAAGCTTTTTGGGACTTGATGGATATTACAGGAGGTTCATTGAAAACTTTTCCAAGATTGCTAAGCCGATGACTGAACTTCTGAAGAAGGAGAGAAAGTTTGAATGGTCAGACGTATGTGAAGCCAGCTTTCAGGAACTGAAGCGTCGACTAGTGACCGCGCCTATTCTGTGTTTACCAGATCTTCAGAAGGATTTCCAAGTGTACTGTGATGCTTCTCGACAGGGACTTGGGAGTGTGCTGATGCAAGATGGGAGAGTGGTATCATATGCCTCGCGACAACTTAAACACCATGAGCGGAATTACCCCACACACGACTTGGAGTTAGCGTCAGTGGTTCATGCGCTCAAGGTATGGAGGCATTACTTAATGGGAAAACACTGTGATGTGTACACCGACCACAAGAGCCTGAAGTACATATTCACGCAGAAGGAACTGAACATGAGGCAACGGAGATGGTTGGAACTTATCAAGGATTATGATATGAATCTGCAATACCACCCAGGAAAGGCCAATGTAGTAGCAGATGCTCTGAGCCGGAAGGTATATGCCAATGGATTGACAATTGGTGAATTGCCTGAGGATTTGTGCAAGCAATTCAAGGACCTTAGACTGGAGGTAGTATCTGAAGGATACCTGGCTACAATGGAAGTCCAACCGACGCTACAGGACAGAATCAAAAAGGGCTCAGGTAGGAGACAAGGAAATAGAGGAGATAAAGGAAAAGATGAAGGAGAATCGGGAAAAGGATATTCGCGAGGATGAGCATGGTACCTTGTGGTATGGAGATCGTTTGTGTGTGCCCAGCGACCCGGAGATAAGGGAGTTGATTCTTCAGGAGTCTCATAACTCGCCATACTCCATACATCCGGGCAACACAAAGATGTATATGGATTTGAAGAGCAGATTTTGGTGGAACAACATGAAGGGAGATATCGCCAAGCATATTTCCCTATGTGATGTGTGCAGCCGAGTGAAGGCGGAACACCAGAAGCCAGCAGGACTACTACAACCATTGCCTGTGCCGGATTGGAAGTGGGATAGAGTGGGAATGGACTTTATCACAGGATTGCCCAGGACCAGGTCAGGATATGACTCTATATGGGTAGTGGTCGACCATTTGACCAAGGTAGCCCACTTTATACCGGTGAAGACGACCTATACGAGTGCTAAGTTGGCTAAGATCTACATGGATAGGATTGTGTGCCTACACGGAGTTCCCAAGAGTATCGTATCTGATAGAGGCACCCAGTTTACCTCACACTTCTGGCGCCAGCTACACGAGTCACTTGGTACTAGATTAGAATTTAGCACAGCGTTTCACCCACAGACCGATGGACAGACCGAGAGGGTGAATCAGATTTTGGAGGACATGCTGATAGCTTGCGCCTTGGCTCATGGCTCTAGTTGGGATGAGAATTTGCCGTATGCGGAGTTTTCCTACAACAACAGCTATCAGACCAGCATCAAGACGTCGCCGTTCGATGTGCTATATGGGAAACGGTGCCGAACACCATTGCTATGGGATGGAGTAGGAGAACGTCAGTTGTTTGGACCTGATTTGATCAAGGATGCTGAGGAGAAGGTCGCCTTGATTAGGGACAGGCTGAAGGTAGCACAATCAAGGCAGAAGAGCTACGCTGACGCCAAGCGCAAGGAAGTGGTGTATGAGATAGGTGATAGAGCATACCTCAGAGTGTCGCCAATTCGCGGAATCAAGAGATTTGGAATTAAGGGTAAGCTGGCACCTCGGTTTATTGGACCGTATCGGGTCTTAGCACGCAAAGGAGAAGTTGCTTATCAGTTGGAGTTGCCAGAAGCTCTGTCTGCTGTTCACAACGTGTTCCACGTATCCCAGCTAAAGAAGTGCCATCCGGAGATGGCAGATACACCATTGAGAGACACCGTACCGCTAGAGGAGGTTCAGCTTGAGAACGACTTGACCTATGAGGAGAAACCGGTCAAGATTCTGGAGAGAGTAGAGAGGATTACCCGTACCAAGACGATCAGGTTTTGCAAGGTACAGTGGAGCCACCACACCAAAGAGGAAGCCACTTGGGAGCGTGAGGATGACATCCGAGAGTATTACCCACACCTATTTGCTAGCCGCGCCGAATCTCGAGGGCGAGATTCATCTTAAGGGGGTTAGTCTTGTCACATCCCAAATTTTAGATTTGGCCCTGCATATCATTCATAGCATTGCATCATTCCTTTCCATACAAAACCGTCGATTGAAAAGAATCGGCGGAACGCTATTTTCGAAACCCTATATTATTTTGCTACGAGGCTCCTACGGGAGGCTTTAGTAGGACTAGCATTGTCCACCCTTGTAGCCTAGTGGTTTCGCCCAACCCTTGACCCTAGATTGTTCTCCTCGACTTTACGAAACCGTAGGAGCAAGAATCACTCGATTCGGAGCTCGTACGGAGAAGTTGCGGCCGTTTGTTTAGAAAGACGGAAAACGGTCCGAATTTTGGACCGATTTCTGAGTCCGAAACCAACTCCGCGCCGAATCAGTTTAGATTTCCGTGAGAGGGCCCACTTAAGGGGACCCACCCGGCCGACCTGCCCGCCTCGTAAACCACCCCGCCTCGTAAACCACCCCGCCGCCTCGATCTCGGGAACCGAGCCGCCCTCCTCCTCGATCGCTGCACCCGGCCGCCGCCTCCCCTCGGCTTGCGCACCGCCGCCACCTGGTCTCGCCGCCGTCGTCGCCTCCTTCCGCGCCGATCGCCGCCACCAGCGCCACCCAACCCCGCCGCCAGGTAACGCCGCGCCGCCGCCTTTTCTCTCTCCGCCGCCGCGCGTCATGCCACCTGCGGCCAGCCGCCGCCTTTTCTCTCTCCGTCGTCGCGCGTCACGCCACCCGCGGCCAGCCGCCGCCAAGCCGCCCTCCACCCGCGCGCCCCGCGCCATCCCCGCCGCCTGCAGGCCGCGCGACCCCGCCGCCGCAGCCGCCCTGCCCCGCCGCCATCGCGCCTCGCCACCAGCGCGCGTGCGCGCCCTACTGCGCTGCAAGCTGCTGCCGCCGCCGCCTGCGCTAGCTGCTAGCTGCCGCTGCCGCGCCTGCCCGCGCGCCGCTTACGCGCCGCTGCCGCCGCTTGCTGCTGCCGCTGCATGCGCTGCCGCTTGCGCTTACTGCTGCGCGCACACACGCGCGCGCACACACACGCGCACACATGCACGCGTGCCGCCATCACCGCCGCACGCGCCGTCGCCGCGTTGATGACCACTTTGACCGTGCGCTGACCGTTTACATCCGCGCAGGAAACACCAACGTCGCCGGAACCGATCGCCGCACCGTCCAGGACTCGCCGCCGTCCGTTTCGCCGTTCGTTTCCGGTAAGCCTGCAGCCACCGTCAGATCTCAGATCAGCGGTTCAGATCAGTCGTTGACCGGTCAGACTCGGGCGTTGACTAGTCAGACGCCCATTCGGTGCCCAGTCAGCAGACACGTTGACCAGTCAACAGACACAGTTGACTGGTTAATTTAGTTAATCGTTTTAGTTGACAGATTTCGGTAGAAACTTGTAAATTGCGTAGTAATTAAACCGCTTGGCCAAAAATTGCAAATAAAATATGTGTAGATTCAGTGAGTCGTGTAGAATCTCGCTGTACCTTTGGTTCAGGCTTTTGCAGCAAGGTTTAGTACAGTTTAATCAAACTAGTTAGTGGCCTTTTGGAGTAATAAATTCGTAGAAAAAGATCCGTAGCTCCAAAAATCGCGTATGATATGTCCCTGGATTCAGTGGAACGAGGGGAATATCATCGTGAATTAAAAAGATAGGCTTACAGTAAAAACTTCTGCAGAAACTGTCTAGTGGCTTTCTGCAGTGTTTTAATTACTCGGGGAGTTTTATAATTCCTTTTTGAGTAATTCCAATTGGTACTGTTTCTAAACCCCCTCCTTGGTGCGTCTAAACCCTAGATCGCCGAGGCTCTCTCTCATAGTCCACCATACTCGCTCCGGCTTAAGGAGAAGCCCTGCGAGATCTCCCCTCTACTTCCGGTACCACGCCGTTGTGCTGCCGGAATCGCGAGGAGAGTGCTACAACCTCCGCTGCCTGCTGGAACAAGGGAGAGGAAGGTCTTCGTCGAGTACCGAACGTGTGACCGACTGCGAAAGCGCTGCCGGAACGCAGCGCCGGAAGGATCGTCTACACGATCTTGAGATCAACAAGAGTACGACTACATCACCCACGAGAATCCGCTCTCGTTAAACACTTTGGAATCTTCGAGGGTGAGTTATTCCATCGACTCGTTGCTACAATCTAGTAGATAGATCTTGGCTTGTTTGTTTGTATGCGGTAGAAAATTTTGTTTTCCATGCTACGAAGCCCTACAGTGGTATCAGAGCCGTGTCTATATGTAGATTTGTTGCACGAGTAGAACACAATGGTCATTGTGGGCGTTGATGCTTTTGTTGTCGATTGCTTCTTGTGTACTTTGCATCTTGCGGGATGTTGGGATGAAGCGGCCCAGGCTAACATTACATGACATCGTTCATGAGACTTGCTCCACGCTTGACATGCAACTTGTATTGCATAAGTGGCTTTGCGGGTGCCTGTTTCTCCCAACATAGTTAAGATTCAATTTACAACAGGTGATTGACAATACTAGTATCAATGTTGTGGTTCTTGTTCGTAAGTTAGATCGACACTTATTGAAAGCCCCAAACCACGTAAAACATGCAAAGAAAGTAGAGGCGTCTAACTTTGTTTTGCAGGGGTGTGCTGTGATGTGATATGGCCATGATTGTGATTATATTTAATGTATGCAATGTTCCTTATTGTAAGTTGGCAACCGGCAGGAGCCATATGGTTGTCTTTAAATTATGTTAAGACCAGCGTGTCTATTCAAAGTAGTTGTAATAGTTGAAGCCGGTGGACGACAACCATGGAGCAGCGTCATTGAACTTGATGCGATGCCGGTGATGATGGAGATCATGTTCGTGCTTGAAGATGGAGATCGGAAGCACAAAGAAGAAAGGCCATATCATATCACATATTATGAATTGCATGTGATGTTAATCCTTTATGCATCTTGTATTGCTTAGTTAACGACGGTAGCATTATAAGATGATCCCTCATGCACATGAATTTCAAGTTCTAAAGTGTTCATCCTTAGTAAGCACCGTTGCTAAAGCTTGTTGTTTCGAAGCACCATGTGATGATCGGGTGTGTTAGATTCCGCAAGTGTATACAACGTGAGCAAGCCAGATTTGCTCATGCGGAAGCTAAGGTTTGATCTTGACGAGCCTAGCATGTACAGACATGGTCTCGGAACACGTATCACCGAAAGGTAAATCATGAATCATATAGTAGATATGATGAACATGTCGATTGTTCGCCATTGAAGCTGCATCAACTCTCGTGATGATCGGTGTTGATGTGGTGGTTTTGGTTCGTGTGATCACTAAAACAATGTGAGGGATATTGTTTTGAGTGGGAGTTCACCTAGATTAATTTAACTATTAATTAGAACTCATTTTGTCATAAACTTAGTCTAAACTATTGCAAATATGTTGTAGATCAATGGCGGCCCCTACCATCAATTTTAATGCGTTCCTAGAGAAAGAAAAGTTGAAAAACAATGGAAGCAACTTCGCAGATTGGTTCCGCAATTTGAGGATTGTCCTCATAGCTGGTAATTTGACCTATGTGCTGGATGCACCGCTGGGTGACCCACCTGCAGCTACTGCTACCGATGAAGTAAAGAATGTTTACCTCGCTCGGAAGACTCAGTCCTCCACAGTTCAGTGTGCTATCTTGTATGGTTTAGAATCGGAGCTTCATAAAAGGTTTGAGAATTCAGACCCACATGATATTGTCCGTGATCTCAAATTGATCTTTGAGACTCACGCGGCAATTGAGAGCTATGAGGCTTCTGAAAAGTTCTTTAACTGCAAGATGGAAGAGGGCAGCTCCGTCAGCGAGCATGTGCTTAAGATGTCTGGGCACGCAAACAAACTTCAAAGCTTGGGTATAGTGATTCCTAATGCTTTGGGGATTTATCGTGTCCTCCAATCACTACCACCAAGTTACAAGAACTTTGTGATGAACTACAATATGCAAAACATGAATAAGCAGTTGCCAGAACTCTTCGCCATGTTGAAATCTGCAGAAGTGGAGATCAAGAAAGAGCACCAAGTGTTGATGGTCAATAAGACCACCAAATTCAAGAACTGCAAGTCTAAGCAAAAGGGACACTTCAAGAATGGTGGTAAGAAAGTTACCGTGTCAACGAAGAAGACCAAGGCTGGACCTAAGCCTGATACTGAGTGCTTTTACTACAAGGGAGAAGGTCACTGGAAGCGGAATTGCCCAAAGTACTTGGCGGATTTGAAGAACGGCAACATCAAGAAGAAAGGTATATCCGATATACATGTTATTGATGTGTATCTCACTAGTACTCGTAGTAGTGGCTGGGTATTTGATACTGGTTCGGTTGCTCATATTTGTAACTCGAAACAGGTGCTGTAGAATAAAAGGAAGCTAGCGAAGAACGAGGTGACTTTGCGCGTGGGAAACGGATCAAAGGTTGATGCGATCGCGGTCGGAACGCTACCTCTTCATCTACCATCGGGATTAGTTTTATACTTAAATAATTGTTATTTGGTGCCTGCGTTAAGCATGAACATTATATCGGGATCTTGTTTATTGCGAGACGGTTACTTGTTTAAGTCCGAGAATAATGGTTTTTCTATTTATATGAGTAATATGTTTTATGCACATGCACCTTTGATAGATGGTCTATTCTTATTGAATCTCGATATTGGAAATACACATATTAACAACATTGAAGCTAAACGTTTGAAATCGAGCGATAACTCGACCTATATGTGGCACTGTCGTCTTGGTCACATTGGAGTGAAGCGTATGAAGAAACTCCATTCCGATGGACTTCTTGAATCACTTGATTTCGAATCACTTGAAAGATGTGAAGCATGTCTGATGGGTAAAATGACTAAGACTCCATTTTCTGGTATGATGGAGCGAGCTACGGACTTATTGGAAATCATACATACCGATGTGTGTGGTCCAATGAGTGTAGCATCGCGCGGTGGTTATCGTTATGTTCTTACCTTCACGGATGACTTGAGTAGATATGGGTATATCTATTTCATGAAACATAAGTCTGAAACTTTCGAGAAGTTTAAGGAATTTCAAAGGGAGGTGGAGAATCAACGTAACAAGAAGATTAAATTTCTATGTTCTGATCGTGGAGGTGAATATCTAAGTTACGAGTTTGGCGAGCATTTGAAGAAATGCGGAATACTTTCACAATTGACACCACCGGGAACACCACAGCGTAATGGTGTATCCGAACGTCGTAATCGAACTCTCTTAGATATGGTTCGTTCTATGATGTCACTTACAGATTTACCGCTATCATTTTGGGGTTATGCATTAGAAACAGCCGCATTCACTTTAAATAGGGCACCATCTAAATCCGTTGAAATGACACCGTATGAATTATGGTTTGGGAAGAAACCTAAATTGTCGTTCCTTAAAGTTTGGGGTTGCGACGCCTATGTAAAGAAGTTACAGCCGGACAAGCTTGAACCCAAAGCGGAAAAATGCGTCTTCATAGGATACCCGAAGGAAACTATTGGGTATACCTTCTATCATAGATCCGAAGGCAAAATCTTCGTTGCCAAGAATGGATCCTTTCTAGAGAAGGAATTTCTCTCGAAAGAAGTGACTGGAAGGAAAGTAGAACTCGACGAGGTTGTCGAACCTTCTCTCGAACTTGCGAGTAGCGCAGCACCGGAAGTAGTTCCTGTGACGCCTACACCAATAAGAGAGGAAGCTAATGATGATGATCATGAAACTTCGGCTGTAGTTGCTACAGAGCCTCGCAGGTCAACAAGAACTCGTACCACTCCTGATTGGTATGATCCTGTTATGAATGTCATGTTGGTAGACAACACCGATGACCCTGCGACATATGAGGAAGCGATGATGAGCCTAGATTCCAATAAATGGCAAGAAGCCATGAAATCCGAGATTGGATCCATGTACGAAAACCAAGTATGGACTTTGGTGGACTTACCGGATGGCCGGAAGGCTGTCGAGAACAAATGGATTTTCAAGAAGAAAACAGATGTTGATGGTAATGTTACTGTCTATAAAGCTCGACTTGTCGCAAAAGGGTTTCGACAAATTCAAGGAGTTGACTACGATGAGACTTTCTCACCAGTAGCGAAGATAAAGTCTATGAGGATTATGTTAGCAATCGCTGCATATTATGATTATGAGATATGGCAGATGGATGTCAAAACAGCATTCCTCAATGGAGACATTGATGAAGAGTTGTATATGATGCAACCCAAAGGTTTTGTCGATCCTAAAGATGCTAACAAGGTATGCAAACTTCAACGGTCCATCTATGGATTGAAGCAAGCATCCCGAAGTTGGAATCAACGTTTTGATAAGGTAATCAAAAGTTTTGGTTTTATACAAACTTATGGAGAAGCTTGTATTTACAAGAAAGTGAGTGGGAGCTCTATAGCATTCTTAATACTATATGTAGATGACATATTGTTGATTGGGAATGATGTAGACCTTCTTAATAGTGTCAAGGAATATTTGAATAATAGTTTTTCAATGAAGGATCTTGGCAAAGCAGCTTACATATTAGGCATAAAGATTTATAGAGATAGATCGAGACGCCTAATATCATTGTCACAAAGTACATATTTGGACAAAGTTCTAAAGAGGTTTGGAATGGAAGATAGCAAGAAAGGGTTCTTGCCCCAATACGACCTTGAGTAAAACTCAAAGTACAGCAACGGTAGAAGATAGAGAAAGGATGAGTAAGACTCCCTATGCCTCAGCCATAAGATCTCTGATGTATGCCATGCTATGTACTAGACCCGACATTGCATATGCTGTTAGTTTAACTAGCAGATATCAAAGTGATCCAGGAGTGGATCATTGGACAGCGGTCAAAAACATCCTTAAGTACTTGAGAAGAACTAAGGATATGGTTCTTTCTTATGGAGGTGATGAACAGCTCGTTGTTAATGGTTACACCGATGCTAGTTGGAACACCGATCCGGATGATTCTAAATCAAAATCTGGATACGTATTTACTTTGAATGGTGCAGTAGTTAGCTGGAGGAGTGCAAAGAAAAGCGTTGTGGCGAGATCTTCAACTGAATCGGAATACATGGCTGCTTCGGAGGCTTCACAAGAAGCGATATGGATGAAAGAGTTCATTACAGAGCTCGGTGTGGTTCCATGTGCGCTGGACCCAATGTCTATCTACTGTGATAACATGGGCGCCATAGCCAATGCACAAGAACCAAGGTCACACAAGAAGCTAAAGCACATCAAGCTACATTTTCACGCTATTCGAGAACATGTCCAAGATGGGGACATAAAGATTTGCAAAGTACACACAGATCTGAATGTGGCGGATCCGTTGACTAAACCTCTCCCGAGGGCAAAACATGACCAACACCAAACTGCCATGGGTGTTCGGTATATTACCATGTAATCTAGATTAGATGACTCTAGTGCAAGTGGGAGACTATTGGAGATATGCCCTAGAGGCAATAATAAATGTAGTTATTATTATATCTTTGTGTTTACGATAAATGTTTACATTCATGCTATAATAGTATTAAAAAGAAAACATTGATACTTGTGTGATTTGTAAACTAAAATAGAGTCCCTAGTAAAGCCTCTTTATAATACTAGCTTGTTGGTTAATAAATGATTGTGGTTTCCCTATCATGAACATTGAGATGTTATTAACAACAAGATCATATCGTTAGGAGAATGATATGGTGGACATACTCCTATAGATAAGCGTAGCATAAAGATCAAGTCATTTTAATAGTTCAATTGCTATATGCTTTCTGATACATAGTAACCTAATTCCTTCGACCATGAGATCATGCATATCACCTTCACCGGAAGGATGCTTTGATGACATCAAACACCACACCGTAACTGGGTGGCTATAAAGGTGGCATTGAGTGTTCGGAAAGTGTTGGTTGAGACACATGGATCAAGAGTGGGATTTGTCCATCCATATGACGGATAGATATACTCTGGTCCCTCTCGGTGAAATGTCATCCAATTAGCTTGCAAGCATGTGACTGGCTCACAAGGGATCACATATCACGGGAACGAGAAAAGAGTACTTATCAGTAACGAGGTTGAACTAGGTATGCAGAGATACCGACGATCATAACCTCGGATAAGTAAACTATCGTGAGACAAAGGGAAATTGGTATCGTATGTAAGTGGTTCATTCGATCGCAAAGTAATCGTAGAAATATGTGGGAGCCATATGAATTTCCAGATTCCTCTATTGGTTATTGTTCGGAGAAGTGTCTCGATCATGTCCGCATAATTCACGAACCGTAGGGAGACACACTTAAGGATTCGACGTTGTTTGAGTAGTTATGGAATGATGAGTAAGAGACCTAATGTTGTTCGGAGTCTCGGATGGGATCCGGGATATCACGAGGAGATCCGGAATGGTCCGGAGAATAAGATTCATATAAGGAAAGTCCTGTTTCGGGGTTGGAGAATGGTTCCGGTGTTTTCATCGGTAATGTTCTAGAAGGTTCCGGAATGTCCGGCACTCCGGAGGGGAAGGGTACATGAATGTGTCATAACAAGTTGGAATGGTTACATCATGTACTAGGTGTCATCGCTGAACAAAATAAAGGGTTAAATCAAATCCTAGTTTGAAAAGTCAAACGCCAATTTGAAAAGTCAAACGACTATTTTGTGAGGTGGAGGGGAAGTAGGAAACCTACTTGAGGAGGAGCCCTCCCTCCACCGCCGGCCCACTTGGAGACCGAGTTGGGGAGGGACTCCCCTCCCCTTGGCGCGCCCCCTCCACCTATATAAGGAGGGGCAGGGCTGCCCCTCCAAGGACACAACACCACGCCCTCTAAACCCTAACCCTAGCCGCCGCCGCCCACCATAGCCGCCGCCTAGGGCAACTCGCCGCCGCCTCCTAGGGCAAACCCTAGCCGCCGGCCTTGCCCCCTCCTTGGTGCGTCTAAACCCTAGATCGCCGAGGCTCTCTCTCATAGTCCACCATACTCGCTCCAGCTTAAGGCGAAGCCCTACGAGATCTCCCCTCTACTTCCGGTACCACGCTGTTGTGCTGCCGGAATCGCGAGGAGAGTGCTACAACCTCCGCTGCCTGCTGGAACAAGGGAGAGGAAGGTCTTCGTCGAGTACCGAATGTGTGACCGACTGCGGAAGCGCTGCCGGAACGCAGCGCCGGAAGGATCGTCTACACGATCTTGAGATCGGCAAGAGTACGACTACATCACCCACGAGAATCTGCTCTCGTTAAACACTTTGGAATCTTCGAGGGTGAGTTATTCCATCGACTCGTTGCTACAATCTAGTAGATAGATCTTGTCTTGTTTGTTTGTATGCGGTAGAAAATTTTGTTTTCCATGCTACGAAGCCCTACAGGATGTTCCTTGCACTCTCTTATGCTACGTGAACAACGAGCTAAGGGATGTTGCCAAGGGTACCGTCATTCAACCCTTGCAGCACACGTTCCACTCAAGGCCGATGCCAGATAGCGTGCACAGGGTTAAAATTAGTCGGGTGCTAAGGGGCTGCGACGACCTGGAACCTCCCATTCAACCTCCAGGAGCTGATGAAGAAGAGCCGTCTGTCCTCAGAACTTGCTTCAGCTTATTCTTGCTATGGCCAAAGAGCATGATCCATTTGGGGACGGCGGGGGCCATCACGCCACAGACAACAGCACCGCCTGTCGTGCCAGCGACAAGCGGTGGCAAGGCCCCCTTACCGCCCTCTACGTCACCTCCACGCGGTGGGTCGGATGATCATGTTGATGATATGCACATGGCGTAGGATCCGGCCGAGGACGACGAAGACTGGAATGATCACTTCTTCAACACTCAGTTTAGCAACAAAGACCTAGCTGGTGGCCCCACAGAGAAAGCCACTATCACCAAGCGTCTGTTTGGTTCTCAGGAGACGCCTCCAGCTTGCGCCTTTACAGAGCCAGCTGATACAACCAACCGGCCCTTTATTCTAAGCCCTGACACACTACATAGGGCGGCCGGTGCTCAGATTGTGGTGCCTGCCCGCTCTCCAAAAGGAAAAAAGGGCAGGAAAAGAAAATCTAGCAGCTCGAGCCAGCCGGTGGCGTCAACAACTGCGAATCCGATCAGGTTTCGGGACGGGCCACCAAGACCCGAGGGTATTATGTGGAGGATTCATGTGGCGGGTGAGCCCATGCTACCTAAGAATTTGCGGAAGCTCGCCAGTTCGGAACTGCAGAGTGTGCATGACGGCGTGCTGACGATAGAGAGACGCCTTCTATCGGAGAAAGATCCCTCGCACCTGGTATTCGTGGTTAAGGTGCCACCAGGCTTGGGCTTCATCGACAATGCCCCTGCGGATCTGTTCTTCCTGCGGTTCGACGACATCTTCAATATGTTTCACCTATACCCGCTGCACTATACCATGGTCCGTCTGTTTTCTCTCAGCCTGGCCATGCAGATCATTAGAGAGAACACACCGGGCATCGCTATAGTGGACCCCTACTACATGCGTGACGGCTGCTTGGGTTCCCCCTCCGAACGACGTATCGTGGCCTCGTACCTAAAAAGAATCCTCGTGGCGAACAAGACAAAGGAATACATTCTCGTGCCTTACTTTCCCGAGTAAGTCGTTATTCACTCGCCACCGTCGATTGGCTTTATTAGATCATCATCATTCTTTTTCCAACACATTCCATTTGAATTTTTTGCGCAGAGATGAACACTGCACGCTCATCTCCTTATCGCCGAAGCATTCCCACGCCACGTATTTCGACTCGGGGAGTCTAGAAAAGAAGAAAAAATACGACAAGATCAAGGAAGTTCTGGATGATGCTCTCACTGGCTTTGCCTCGACGGAAGGCACCACCTTCGTGCGTACGAAGGTCAAGTTCGGCAGGCACGTCTTCAACCACGTAACGGAGTTCCCCTGCGTGAAGCAGCCGGAAAACAGTAAGAAGGAAGCCTACTACGCACTCCATCACATGAGGGTGTTCCTACTTGATCAGCAGAATTCTACGCTGCCAGATCATCTCAAACAGTGGGCCGAAGCAAAGGCCAAGATCACTGATTCAGATATTAGACAAGAGATGTATCGCATCCAGCAGCAGTTTGGGGCAATCATCTTTCGTGATGTCATGACTTCGGGGGGATCTTCTACGGAGGAAATATCCTGAATAACCGTGACATAGAAGATCACCTAGAGATGCAGGGTGACTATAGGAAGTTCATGACGAGACAACGCGTCCTCCCGTTCCCTAAGCCGAGCCAGAAGGCTTGATGTTGGCCTAGTTGTAGTTACAAACTATAGATGACCTTTGTGTGTGTGTGGACAAGTGTACATGCTACTATACTTATCTTATTAGGTTTATGAATCATCGCTTACTTCTTTTGCTTATTATTATTATTATTATATATCAATCAATGCTTGGTTTTTTTGCTTACTTTTTGGTCCTTTGCTCACTTTGGTCCTTCTTTTTTTCCTTACTCTTTTTTCGAGAATAATGCCGATGATTGAAATGTCGTGGCAAACTATATATGTGAATGTACTACGATGGGACTGTGAGCCTTGTGATATGCACAAGTACAGGTCTTGTGCATCCTACTTGGCTCACGGTTCCATCGTAGCATATTCCTGTGTCCAACGACCTATGTATATATATGAGGCATTCTTTTCGAGTTATTTTTGTCTTTTTTGAGAATAATGCCGATGATTGAAATGTCATGGCACAATATATATGTGAATGTGCTACGACGGGATAGTTAGCCTTGTGATATGCACAAGTCCAGGAATTGTGCATCCTACTTGGCTCACTATTCCGTCGTAGCATATTCCTGTGTCCAACGACCTAGCTAGTTATATATGAGGCATTCTTTTCGAGTTATTTTTTTCTTTTTCGAGAATATGCCGATGATTGAAATGCCGTGGCACAATATATATGTGAATGTGCTACGACGGGATAGTTAGCCTTGTGATATGCGCAAGTCTAGGAATTGTGCATCCTACTTGGCTAACCGTTCCGTCGTAGCATATTCCTGTGTCCAACAACCTAGCTAGTTATATATGAGGTATTCTTTTCGAGCTACTTTGGTCTTTTTCGAGAATAATGCCGATGATTGAAATGTCTTGGCAAAATATATATGTGAATGTACTACGACGGGACTGTAAGCCTTGTGTTATGCACAAGCCTAGATGTTGTGCATCCTACTTGGCTTACAGTTCCATCGTAGCATATTCCTGTGTCCAACAACCTATGTATATATATGAGGCATTATTTTCGAGTTACTTTGGTCTTTTTCTAGAATAATGCCGATGATTGAAATGTCGTGGCACACTATATGTGAATGTGCTGCGATGGGATTGTTCGCCTTGTGCTATGCACAGGTCCAGGTGTTGTGCATCCTACTTGGCGAACAGTTCCATCGTAGCATACTCCTGTGTCGAACAACCTAGTTATATATGAGGCATGCTTTTTGAGTTTGGTCTTTTTGATTTAGGAGTACTTTCTATAAGTGTATCTTCATATGCGACTTTAATTATATATGTTTTTTTTTCAATCATCGGTTAATTATTATTGTCAACTTATAGATGACATGGTATGTCGTGTACAAGGACGGGTTCCCGGAGTCTACGATGATTGGGAAGACTGCCGGAGACAGGTGCACCGTTTCAGCGGCAATAGCTACAAAGGGTACAACACTATGGCGGAGGCGGAAGCTATATACACGCGCTATCTAGCGGGAGTTAGGACAAGGAACCGGATGAAGACCTACACCTTCGTCGCGGCGGTGATCATGCTTATCTTTTTTGGTTGTTTATCCCGTGTTTGTGTCTAGCTAGTTTAGATGTCTAGGCGAGCTTTCGAGCTCTAACTTGTTCGATCGACACATGTATTCGCATGTCACCAACTACTTTGTAACTTGATCGAAACAATGTAACTTGTACTATGTATTCATGTATGAGACTTATCTATATGTATTTGTTTCAATCTTGTTTTTCAAATTGTGTATTTATATATATAATTGTATATCTTGTATCGGTGTGTGTATATCTGCCTGTAATATTGTATATAATCTGTATTGTATATAATCTGGCTCGGAAATTAAAAAAAACACCTGTGGAGCACATGACCTACCTTTTGTGGCGCACTACGCCTAAAGCGCACCTCAGAAGCTTAGTGGCGCACTGGGAAGTGCGCCACAGAAGATCCTACGCGTAGCGCACCTGCCCACATAGCCGTGGCGCACTAGCAGGTGCGCTGCGCCTATCTCGACACAACCGTGGCGCACTAGGCAGTGCGCTACAGCTAGGAGATAGCCGTAGCGGAAGGCTAGTGGCGCACGGCTAGTGCGCCACGGATGGGCATTCCATGTGCGCCACAGACAGCCATTTTCCTAGTAGTGATACAAGTATGCCACCGGAACCGGAGAGAGCTGCTAGCATAGAGGCGGAGAGTGGGGAATTATCAGAAGGTGATGAGTCAAGTGATGGTGATGAATATGATGATGACGGTGTTTATGACATTGAGCATGATCCTGGATTGAGGAGTCCAATATCAAGGTATGATGTCAAAGGCCAAGATTCAGTTAGAAGGGCATATATCGCATTGGGGCCTTGTCGACCCAAGATGAAGAAGGAGGATTTCCCCCAACATATGTGTGGAGGTATGCGCCGCTTCCAACCAAAGTGGTTTGATGAGTTTAAGTGGCTTGAATATAGTGTAGATAGAGATGCTGCATATTGCTTTGTTTGCTATTTATTCAAAGATGGCACTAAATTTGCTGGTGGAGATAGTTTCATTAATGGAGGGTTTAGAAATTGGAACATGAAAGCTAGATTTCGTAGGCATGCTGGTGAAATCAATAGTGCTCATTCTGAAGCCGAAGAGAAATATAATATGTTCATAACACCTAAAGCATCAATCCGTGAGTCCATTGCCTCACACACCGCACAGTTCAAGGCTCAATATCTAGCTCGCTTGACATGGTCACTTAAGTGCATAAGATATATCTTGCGTCATGGGTTGGCTTTTCGTGGTCATGATGAGTCGAGAGATTCAAAAAACAAAGGGAATTTTAAGGAACTTTTGCAATGGCTGGCATGTAACTTTGAAGAAGTAAATAAGGTGGTTCTAGAAAATGCTCCACATAATTGTCAAATGATAGACCAAAAAATTCAGAAACAACTCATTACTAGTTGTGCTGTTGAAACAACTAAATTTATCATCGAGGAACTTGGTGATGAGTGTTTTGCAATTCTTGCTGATGAATCTAGTGATGCATATCAACAAGAAAAATTGGCTCTTTGCTTGCGTTTTGTCAATAAATCAGGAGAACCAGTTGAAAGATTTCTTTGTCTTGTCCAAGTTGAAGATACCGCATCATTGACTCTTAAAGAAGCAATTCAGTCTTTACTTCTTAGACATCAGTTGCCCTTATCGAAGATCCGTGGGCAGGGGTATGATGGAGCTAGCAACATGAAGGGTCATGTGAATGGTTTGAAAAAACTAATTATGGCATATTCACCTTCAGCTTATTATGTTCATTGCTTTGCCCGTCAGCTTCAACTAACCCTTGTTGTTGTTGCTAAGGAAAATATTGATTGCCAATGGTTCTTTGCACAACTAGCGTATTTGTTGAATGTCCTCGGGATGTCCTGTAAAAAGATCTGCATGCTTCGCATAGCTCAAGCCGAGTATATAATTCAAGCATTGAAATTAGGTGAAATTGAAAGTGGCCAAGGTTTGAATCAAGAAATGGGCTTATCTAGGCCAGGTGATACACGATGGGGATCTCACCACAGAACTGCAATGCATGGTATGCATTTGTATCCCGCTATCAAGAAAGTTCTTTTCAGGGTTGGGAAAGAAAGTAAAGGGGTTGAAGCTTTAGGAGCTCAAACTATGCTGGAAGTATTTGAGTCATTTGAATTTGTTTTCTTGTTGCACTTGATGAATGAAATATTTGGATACACAAATGGATTTTGCAATGCTTTGCAAAGGAGGGATCAGGATATTGTGAATGCAATGGACCTTCTGGCTGACACAAAGGTAGAATTGGATGTTTTGAGAGATGATGCTGGATGGAAAGAATTTCTTGATACAGTCACTTCTTTTTGTGTGAAGCACCATCTCAAAGTTTTTGACATGGATGGGAAGTACAAACCTATACAAAGAGCAAAGAGATTCTATAAAGATGCCATTAATTACCACCGGTTTCATGCTGACATGTTTTTGGGTGTCATTGATAGGCAACTCCAGGAGCTTAATAGCAGATTTGATGAGGTAAACACGGAGCTACTTAGATGCATGGCATCATTCAGTCCAGCCAATTCATTCTCTGCTTTCAATGTTGATAACTTGGTTAGGCTTGCTAAATTTTATCCTCGCGATTTTGAATTTGAAGAACTGATCCAGCTTCCTTTTCAACTGAACCGCTATATTAATGATGTGAGTAAGGATGAAAACTTTGCAAATTTGAGTAGTCTATCACAACTTTCTATGATGCTTGTTAGAACAGATCGGGTCCTTCGGTATGACATAGTTTACAAACTTCTGAAATTGGTGCTAGTTTTGCCTGTTGCAACTGCTGGTGTTGAGAGAGTCTTTTCTTCAATGAATTTTATCAAAAACAAGCTAAGAAGCAAGATGGGCCAAAGGTTTTTGAATGGTTGCTTGGTAACATTCATTGAGAGAGAATTCTTCTTGCAAGTTAAGGATGAGGACATTATCACTAGTTTTCAAGCCTTAAAGGAGCGAAAAGTTACCCTATAACTTGTAAGCTTTCTATTTATTTTAATATTTTCTGTCCTCTATATATTCCAGATTTTTCTTTTTTGTTATGTTGAACAGTTGGAACTTATATAATTTGATCAAATTCATGTTATTTACTGCCTGGAAATGCAAAATTGCATAGAATTCTTTGATCTTGTGTTCATTCCGAGAAGGATCTGGGACAGATTTAGGAAACCAAATAGATTGAAAAATATGTATATACTTGTAAATGGGAATAACTATTTCTAGCAACTACAATAGGGGTACGTACAAATGTCTTAGCCTGGTATCCGGGACTGGCCTAAATTCCTAGGCGTTAGTACAGGCAATTTAACACCGGTCTTCATGTTTATATATTGGTCCCAACTTGTTTCATATATTCGTTGCACTATATAGTTCTTTTTTTTAGAGATATGTAATATACAGTTAGAACTGTATGATTCTATAAGCATAGTATATATGCGAAAAACTAGGCTTTAGGCTATTAAATTTTTTTTGTGCCCTTTTAAACTTTGAATACACACTTTAGAAATCCTGAGCCCGCCGCTGCCTGGACCCTTGCCCCTTACCTGTGATGCACACGATACTGGTGCGCCATGGGCAGTACGTGTGCTCACCACCACACCATCCCCTGGATCGTCTTTTTAGTTTAAAAAAAATAAAAATATTAACAACTTCAAATTTTAAAATCCTTTGAGATGTAGTTACGTTACGTTTCAACATTTTTTGGCTAAAAAATTATATCCCAATAAAACGGCTATAACATTTGCATACGACATCAGATAAAAAAGTTTAATATATGAAAAAGCATGTACACAAAAGGTTTAATATACCTCCACGGTGCTTTTGGATTGAGATCTCGTTTCAGATGTGCAAAGTTTCCTTGTCGTTGATCATGCTCAGAACATGGTGGATATTTTTTTACAACGGAGAGCCCCGGAAGGGGCTAGAGCCTGGCATTTATAATAACATTGGGTGTACAGTAATAATAAGAGAACCCCATAAAGGCAAAAAATTAAAACATGGCTCCCTCACATTTGTAGATAGGACCCTGCTAAAAGATTGCAATTACAATCAGGACCTATCTCTTCCCCACCGCGGAGCAAAGCGAGGCGAGCGCTGCAGCCAAAAACGACGAAGGGGACGCAACCACTTGTCGTCGGCCCAGCGAAGCCCTCAGAGCCCGCCCTCGAGAAGGGCCTCCCAATGGAGGTTGATGATGTGCCGGAGCTCACCGGCTTGATGAAGATTCGCGTCCTCGTGGACGGCGAGAGGATGCTCCAGGACCAATATGCTCTTGCACTCCCAAGCCACTCTGGCGCCGCCTTGACTCCACCACCACTTTCCGTCATCCCCACCATGGGGATCGAGAGGAAGAGAGGGGACAGAGCAAGAAGAGACAGAGTAGCAAAGGCACGCCACCACCGCAACAGATGAAGCGGCTCACCATCAGCACCAAGGAACCTGCCACGGACCTGGGGAGGCGAACGGAGAAGATGGCGATGGCGACGAACCAGGGCAGAGGGTTGGATCTTATTGGAGGGGCGAGTGGTGGTCTTCTCCGCCGCAGCCTCCGACTCTCCCCATGAGAGCACCACTGCGAAGAGAAGAGTGACCACATCGAGCCAGAGGAGATCCAGTGCCTCCAGCTCGAAGCACCCAGTGCATGCCTTATTTAGAGGGATGCTCGTCTTCTTCCAACTCCTTTGGACCACCGCCTGCCACCAGCGAGATTCATCGGAGAGGAGGAAGGACGAGATGCAATAGATCTAGCCACTAAGATCTACTACCCGACCCTCAGACGCCACCAGGGGACAAATCACAAGAAGAAAAACACCTAGATCTAAATCTAGAGAAGAAAGAGGCCAACCACCAGCTCCATCTCCACGCCGGCCGCTATGGCTACCGGTGGGGAGGGAGGAGAGGGGCGACAGAAGTGGTTGGGGGCCGACTCTCAAAGGGAGGGAGGGGACGGGAGGCTTTGTTTACGAACAGGTTTTTTTTTTTTGAACATGGTGGATTTGGAAGCATAGAATCACGATCATCTTTAACAACGAGCGCCCTTGGGTATCCTCCCTCTTAGACACTATCGAATCTGAGGCGGGATCATGGGCTGAGGCAGGAACACAAGGGCTATGCGAGCTGCTCCCTTAGATTAGTTGTCTTGGTTTGATTTGTATGGGGAGGGTGTTGGTACGATATGCTAACTTGTAATTATAACTTATTTTTCTATCAATGCAATGGAACGCAAGACTTTTGCGTTTGTTGAAAATAAAATAAAAGGAAGGGGCGAAATGACAAAACAGTAATCATCATAGAACTGTGTCTCTGCTCTATGTTCTTCGCTTCGTCACTGGTGACAAATTCCACCTCACATGTGCGCGTGTAATCTGGGGCTAATCTAAAATTTGGTTTCAGAGCCCTTAGGTTCTAGGTGGCAATTTGCGGAGGAGGTGATGGGTGACAACTCTCCTCAAAGGATAGCGGCGGCAGTGGCCGATGGAAAGTATATGTCGCGTAGCAGAAGAGAGACCAGAGAGTGACCATGAATGGCGGTCGTCGTTGTGCACATATCAGCAAGGGGCGGTAGCGTCTCAATTCACTATAAGAGTTCATTTGATCATAACCTATATAAGTATGATAGAAGAACTACAATACTAAAAACATTTATGAGAAATATCGGATTTGTGTCACCCGAGCACGAGTGCTCCTTTTTTTTTTTTTAAATTGTATGTTTGAGAAAAATAAAAAAATGTATTTCTTGAAGGCATATAGATGCCCTGAATATTCGTGAGAAGTGTCAGTAAAAATTCCTTTGTATGTTGAGCTACAGAAAAAATGGATGTATATAGGTATAGAAAACTCTGATTTTTTATCAAAAATCCATATTTTATTTGTGTAGCTCAAAATACAACATATTTTCCCCTGCAATTTTTACAATACCTTCAGATTGTGAATATGTGTGCGCATACCCGTTTTCCTATTTTTTGGAGTCCTAGAAATATGGTTTTCAAAAATTTCGTAAATAGGGAGTACTACTGGTCGGTGCTGCTGCCACTTTTCGTTTATAAGGGCGCTACTTCTTTGAGAGAAGGGGTGCTCAGAATAGTATATTAATGAGATGGACTTCTTATGAAAGTATTGAAGAGCATGTTTTTGTTACCACATGGCATTAAGTTATTGGTAACAATATCCCTATTTAAAGCTGGCAGCACAAGAGATGGAACATCTGAACATGATCAAACAAGTCCTCCCGCTTACCTGAGAAAAGCAAATATTAGAGCTCAGATGTTCCTTTGTAATTCATATCTTCATACCATATGCATAATGTTCGCAAGTTCTGAACATTTTTTTGCAATGCCATTAAAATCCACAAACAACATAGGACTTGGAAGCATCGGGATTTCATACTACCGTACTGATATCTTATGGTACACAGAGTATCATGATTGTGATAGCCGACTCGAGATTGTCCGTTCTTGACTCTGTCAATCTTCAAGTGGTGTATTTAATCTGAGTAGTACAGCAATGGTCTTGTTGTGTGAGTAGCTTACGGGTCAGTGTACTGAGGCTCTCACAACAACGGCGCCGGCAGTCAATTTTTTTTTTTTTGCCAGGACCGGCAGTCAATGTTGATGTGCTACCTCCGGTTTCCTAGATATAAGATGTTTTAGTAGTTAAAATAGCCTTCCAAAATATGTTATAATTTAGAAACAGAGGTAATAATTCATTTGCAGAAATTGGCCACTCGCTGAGCATGAAGATGATGCATAATTAGTCAGTTCGAGCGTTTTTATCAGCCAACATACGTATGCGTGGAACTCATCGACGCCATGCAACTATGGATTGTGCTTAGTGTGGTGTCCATTTATTAGTTGTTACTTGTCCATGTACCGATAGAAGGAACCTGGAGTTATACCATGTACAAGTAGATGTTAATCATTTCGATCGGAATCAACAGCGTATACTCTGTCGTTTCATCTCGCTTGAGAGGTTGTCAAGCTCATCACCACATGGTAATTTAATTCATTTTATGTACTTGGGGGGAAGACACGAGTTTATCGTTTATGTGTGTTGACGTGGAGCTGTATCTAGTTCAGACTGAGTCATGATCTTAACCGCGGTGGAACGTAGAGCAGGATTCGGTTCAAGCTTATTAGGGTTTCCATCTGTTGAATAAAAGGAAAGGGCGAAAGAGCTGTCTAGATTTTTTTGGGCCGCTGGAGATGGGCACCAGAAGTACCATATGGTGAAATGGACAGATATTTGAGCCCCCAAAATTCTTGGGGGCCTCGGGGTTCTTGATTCGCGCCGCTTCAATATCGCCCTGCTCCTTAAGTGGGTCTGGCGGGTGCTTCGCGACGAGGGGGGCCTATGGCTTCAATTAGTCAAGGCCAAGTACCTCCGGGGTCGCCCCCTGCTGGCGTGTGACCGCAGGAGGGTTCCCATTTTTGGCGGGCCATTCAAGACATCAAACACCTTATTCGACGTGGTTCTCGTTTTGAGGTTGGCGATGGGCAGGGAGTCCTGTTCTGGCTGGACCCCTGGATTCTGGGGCCCCCCCTGTCTCAGGAGTTCCCGGCGTTATTTGCTATCTGCGCCGTCCCCACGATATTAGTCGCCGACGCGTTCCGGGAGGACCAATGGAACATCCCGTTCCGGAGGACCTTTAACGAGCGGAGGCGGCTGACTTTGTGAGGATGCGGGGATCCCTGCCCCTATCCCTATCTGCCGAGAGGGATAAGGTGGCTTGGGTCCAGTCTCCCTCGGGAGCGTTCGCGGTTGGTTCGGCATACCGGTCCCTCTTCCAGGGCCCGGAGCTCCCTTGGACATCCCACTTGTGGAAGTCCCCTCTCCCTCTGAGTATCCGTATCTTCCTTTGGCAATTGCTCCGGGACCGCCTTCCCTCGGGGACGGAGGTCTCGAAGCGTTGCGGTCAACGCAATGGGTTGTGTCCGTTATGTGGGGTCCCTGAATCGTGCACCCACATAATGTTCGCGTGCCCTGCCGCTCGGTTTCTGTGGAACTTCATCCGGGAAGCTCTGGGGCCTGCCTGGCAGGCCCAGGACCTCGGCGAATTCCTAGAGACGGAGGCTAACCGCACCGGAGGAAGGCGCCACCTCTTCTGGCTGGTGTTTGCGGCCTTAACCTGGACCCTTTGGAAGATTAGAAATAAGATGGTGATTGAGCGGATCTTTCCCCGCCGGGCTTCTGACTCTGTTTTTTCTTTGCTTGCCCACCTCCAGCAGTGGTACCCTCTCTCCAGACAGCGTGACCGGGAGCGGGTGGACGACATCTTGCAGGCTCTTCGGGCGTCGGCGCAACGCTTTGCGGCTCCTGCTAGTTCGTCTGGGGCTTCGTAGGCTCTTCGTCGCCCCCCCCCCCCCCCCTCTCCATCTTTTCTTCCTTTTTTGGGCATATTGTGTTGTGGCCTCAGCGGACCTTTTTCTTTTCTTGTGACGCCTGGGCGTCGGTGACTGTATTGTACTCTGGATGGTGGTTGCTTTATTTATAAAGCTGGGCGTAAAGCCTGTTTCGAGAATAAAAGGAAAGGACGAAAATCTTATGCATCGCAAGACTTTGTGTCTGCTTTGTGTTCTTCAGTTCTGTCACTAGTGACTAATTCCATCTCACATATGCCTGTGTAATCTGGGCTGATCCAAATTTTGGTTTCAGATCATTTTGGTTCTAGGTGGCAACCTTACGAGCCGGTGATGGGAGAAAGATCCCTTCGAAGGATGGCGGCGGCAGCGGCCGATAGAAAGTTTACACACACCTAGCAAGAGAGTGACCACAGTCCACAAGCGGCAGTGCAAGCGAGGGCCCCGTCATGGTGCACATGTCGGAAAAGGGCGTTGTCGTCTCTATTCACTACCCGCAGATGACCATCATGGATTACGGGATGTGAGGTGTGAAGATGAAGATCATTTAGCATACGATCAGTTGCTGGGTGGCGACCAAGGCTTTTTTTTGCACAAGGGAGGGATCCCAAAGGATCCCGAGCTGCATATCATATATTAAGTGGTGGGTACATTTTACAGACATGTCACTTGGTCCTCTCACTATGATCAATCGGAGGACATGGACTCATCCACACCCTCTCCCATTCCCTTCCGGATTCCATGATGATGGTCATCTTGGAGTATCAGATTGTGGCGGAGGCATGGGATGCCATCCGCTACATGCGGATGTCATCTTGCAAAAGATTAGATTATAAAATTTGGCTAACAATGATAATTTTCCATGTCTATTTGAAACATTCATCCATCGACTATCATGCATTGATCATTGATGGCTGCTGAAAACAATTTACATTTATAACCTTGCACTCGACCCATCAATCCTATGTGTGGTTGTTTGTTTGTGTGTGTGTGACCTTGTATTTCGACACATCAATCCTATGTGCGGTCGCGCGCGTCTCTGTCTTTTTCAACCTCTTTTATCTAAGTTCAATGACCTGACCAGGGGCATGACCATTTTTTAAAGTGTCGTCATTTAAAGTAACTACATCACAAAGAATTCGTATGATATCACTAATAGGATAAATAAATCTATAAGGGAGCCATTTCTTTGGATGCCGGATGCTCATAACAGTATATCAGTGTGATGCGCGTGGTACTCATGGCAGTAATTGAAGTGCACGGTTGTTGCACCACATGGTATGAGAAGTTAATAGAGCAGTGTCCCTATTTAAGCATGTCAACACGAGAGATGGGACATGATCATAATATGCAAACAAGTTATCCCGAGTACCTGAGCAAAGCAAGGAGTGAAGCTCAGTCGCTGATTTGCTCATATCATCATACAATAGGGTGATGTACACAAGTTTTATATTAGTTGGAATTAGTTTTGCAATGCCATTAAAACCACAAATAACATATAGGACTTGGAAGCATTGGGATTTCTCATCATGTGGACCTTTAGTTGTATGGCCAACTGGAGATGGTCTCTGCTTGATGCCTTGAATTTGCAAGTGGTCTATTTGATCTTAGTGGTACTGGAATATCGATTCTGTGTTGTCGATCTTGTGATTTTCATGCTATGTTTTCACTCTGTTAAGACACATTGGCGAGTAGCCATTGGTCACTTGAATATTATATGCTTGACATATTAGAAGATTACAATGCTGATGTGTAGTAAGATTTAGAAGATTGAGGTGCAAAGATTTATTATCTATAGCTAAAATCTACATCTATAAATGCAGCAAATTTAAAAATTATCTAGAAATTGAAGCTTCATTGACGTCATGTATTCACATGCAATTTAGTTGCTCGAAACCCCACTTCTTCACACACCCCGTGTCTTCCTTTGCTCCTCTCACCAGTCCAGAAATCCTTCCAAACAATTAACTAGGGTTCCGACCTACATGCTTAGTAATACTGGATTGGCCCTTAACCCGCTGAACTCTAGAATTGACGGTCCCTTGCGTTATTGAAGTCTTTGGTATGCAGCTTTGGCTATACTTTTTCCATTTCCTCCTAGGGCGACAAAGCATGAATCAGGTAGTGCTGGTAACAACTCTGATAAATATCATCCTGATTAATTTATGTGGTGTCACTTAATCAGTTGCCAATTGTAATTCTGAAAATAGGATTATAAGATTTTGTAAACAGGATGGAAAGGTAACAGAGCAGTTCTCCCCACATCGCTCATGTCAATAGACTTGGGTGAACCCTAGCGTATCACATCCCCCAACCACCCACGTACTCTCACCAGCCTCATTCACTACAGGAATGGGAAGCTAAGCCGATGGCCGGTCGCTACGCCGACGGCCAAACGTCGGGGCCGTCGGCGTAGCCATCTTCTAGGCCAGCTCCGCCAAACAGCTGTCGGCGTAGAATTGCCCTCGGCATATCTTATGCTACGCCGACGGCTGCCCTCGGCGTAGCTATTTTTTATTTTATCTCATTAAAATTTGAAAAATCATAACTAAATCATTCTAATTCGGAAAAATACAAATAATATATCAAAATTTGCAGAAAAATAAGACCTATCTATCTACACTCAAATATTACACATTTGTAAATAAAAATTAAGTAAAACATAAATCATTATATATAGTTTAAAACGGGCATAAAAATTCAAAAATGATCGAAACAATGCGAAACCTTCGCGTAGTGTTATATTATGTGACATAGTTAGAAGGAAAAATATCAAACTTGGTATATTGATTATGTCTCAAAGAAACCTTCACAAAATGACCTATCTCATTCGAGGTTTCTTGGCTTTCGGGTCAAATGACCAATGTTATGGCTAGAATCAAGGCATAGTTTGTGATAATGTTCCCATATTGTGCATACATGTGCATCATAGGATGGCGAACAATGTTGCAGGAGGAAGCTTTCCTTTTTGTCGCACCAAACATGCATTTTCCATTTTCCGAGCATAAAAAACGGATGGTTTTATGAAGCAACCACCAAATGGCTAATTCAAAATACTACCACCATATTTTACAAAAATAATAGAGCACCTTATATGGACAATGTCCAAACAAGGGGATCCGAAACCTTTTCGCCCACCTTTGGTGAAAAAGACAAATTCCTGCTGGATCGGTAGGAAGTGAGTCAGATATGAACTACAGGTACATGATCCGATGCTCATGTTTTTTTACAAAAGTCATTTTTAGGTTAACAATATGCTATTTTATCAAATATCCAATGCAAGTTTAGCGAGGCTCGGCCCCCAGCTAAGAATCTTCATGCCCGCTGTTCGACAAAGTTTGACGATAGTTTAAAACGGGCATAAAAAATTCAAAAACGATCGAAACAATGCGAAACCTTCACGTGATGTCATATTATGTGACATAGTTATAAGTAAAAATATCAAACTTGATATATTGATTATGTCTCAAAAAAACCTTCACAAAATGACCTATCTCATTCGAGGTTTCTTGGCTTTCGGGTCAAATGACCAATGTTATGGATAGAATCAAGGCATAGTTTGTGATAATATGCCCATATTGTGCATACACATGAATCATGTGATGGATAATAATATTGCAGGAGGAAGTTTTCCTTTTCGTCACACCAAAAAGCCATTTCCCATTTTCTGAGCACAAAAAATGGACGGTTTTGTGAAGCAACCACCAAATGGCTAATTCAAAATGGTACCACCACATTTTACAAAAATACTATACCACCTTATATAGACAACGTTCTAACAGGGGAATCTGAAACCTTTCCGTCCACCTCTGGTGGAAAAGACAAATTCCTGCCGAATCGGCAGGAAGTGGGTCAGATATGAACTACAGGTACATGATCCGATGCTCATGTTTTTTTACAAAAATCATTTTTACGTTCACAATATGCTATTTTAGCAAAGATCCAATGCAAGTTTAGCGAGGCTCGGCCTCGAGCTAAGAATCTTCATGCCCGCTGTTCGACAAAGTTTAACGATAGTTTAAAACGGGCATAAAAAATTCAAAAACGATCGAAACAATGCGAAACCTTCGTGTGGTGTTATATTATATGACATAGTTATAAGGAAAAATATCAAACTTGGTATATTGATTATGTCTCAAAGAAACCTTCACAAAATGACCTATCTCATTCGAGGTTTCTTGGCTTTCGGGTTAAATGACCAATGTTATGGCTAGAATGAAGGCATAGTTTGTGATAATGTGCCCAAATTGTGCATACACATGCATCATGGGATGGTGAAAAATGTTGCAGGAGGAAGTTTTCCTTTTTGTCGTACCAAAAAGCCATTTCCCATTTTCCGAGCACAAAAAACGGACGATTTTGTGAAGCAACCACCAAATGGCTAATTCAAAATGCTACCACCACATTTAAAAAAAAATACTATACCACCTTATATGGACAATGTCCCAACAGGAAGATCCAAAACCTTTCCGTCCACCTTTGGTGAAAAAGACAAATTCCTGCCGAATCGGTAGGAAGTGGGTCAGATATGAACTACATGTACATGATCCGATGCTCATGTTTTTTTACAAAAATCATTTTTAGGTTCACAATATGCTGTTTTATCAAATATTCAATGCAAGTTTTCCTTTTCATCGCACCAAAAAGCCATTTTCATTATCCGAGTGCAAAAAAGGAATTTTCTAAAGCAACCACCAAATAGATAATTCAAAAATGGAGGGTTTGTGATTAGTTGATATGGATATCATATTTGGATTCCTCTCATTTTTCTGATCAATTTAGACATATTATTTGTTAAATTCCGATTTACAGATTTAAAGATATGAATTATTCCATATTAAATAGAAAAATACAAAAAAGTAAAATTATTATATTTTTATTTGAATTCAATAATATTTTTACTTATTCATTAATGTTTACTTAAATAATTGTTTGTAATTTCAAAATATACAAACATGTGACATGTTGATATAAGGGTTAATAGGATTGATATCATAATATTGACAACAATGTATGAATTACTTTGCGGAAACAGATTCTGAAGGAACGAGGAAGTTAAGCGTGCTGGAGCTAGAGTAGTATTAGGATGGGTGACCTGCTGGGAAGTTCGACCAAGATTGCAATTTAATTAAATATTAAATGTAATTAGTGTTAAAAATGTTCAAAGTGAGAGATTAACGAGTCAAACAATTCAAAGATTCAAAAATTGAGAAAAAAATAAAAAAATATAATTTTTTTTAAATGTTTTTGCAACCTGTCGACAAGCTACGCCGAGGGCATTGCCCTCGGCATAGCATACGCCGACGGCATTTTGATACGCCGACGACCTCTATATGCTCCGCCGAGGGAGCCCTTTGCCGAGGAGGCTACGCCGAGTGCAGCCGTCGGCGTACCATACGCCGAGGGCATTTTAGCCTACACCGATGGCTTTTTGCCCTCGGCGTAGCGCGCGCGTCCTGTAGTGATTACTCCTGACGTCGCTGCAGGAGGAGCGGCCTTCTACAGGTGAGGTATTCGATCTGGATCGCACAATATGGCGGTCTTCCACGGGCAAGGTGAGATAAAGCGTTTAGACGATTGCAACCGTGGACTGGTGTGTGTTGTATCTAGGTCGTGCTGTCTAGCGGACTCGCTGAGCCATCTAGAACTTGGCGTTCCGGCTCCAGCGTCATGGCCCTGTGCTGCTAGCGGCGACTAGGGGTTATTCATGGCTGGACCTGTGCCTAGGTGTAGTGACTAAGGATGCCAGATGGTATCTCCGGGTCGAGGGCGGTGGCCAAAAGTGTCGTGGTGGTTGGGGTACTGGTTCGGCACCCTGCGCACTAGTGGAAACGAGGCTTTTTGTTGATCCTGGAAAAGGGCTTTAACACCGGTTCTTCTACGAACCGGTGTTAAAGGGGGGTCGTACCAGCGTGGCCCGTGCGGCAAAAAGGAGCCCCCCCCCCTTTAACACCGGTTCGTGGCACGAACCGGTGTTAAAGGACCCTGCACCAGTGGCCCGCGCAGCACCCCCCCCCCTTTAACACCGGTTCGTGGCTTTAACCGGTGTTAAAGGGGGGCTATATAAGACACCGCAACCCACACCCCACTCTTCCATTTTTTCACTATCTCATTTTGGAGCCTAGCAAGAGGGTGTGAAGAGTGCTAGTTTGTGTTTTTTTCATATGGACAAGAGGTGTTTGGTGAAATGCCCGAGAGCTCAAAATAAGTTTTCTCGTTGCTCTTTCCTTCTCGGTCGAGGTCGGCAACTATCCTTTCATGTGTCATTGATGTACTATATATATAAATGGTCATCTCCCTATTAATTTTTGATATATACTACATATTAATGCAGATGAACCGACAATGGATGTACGGTGACCGCCACACTTCCGAGTACATTACAGGCCTCCAAAATTTCATCGTTGTGGCTAATGCAAACCGTGGTCACAATGGTTTTATGTGTTGTCCGTGTGTTCACTGTCAGAACAAGAAAGACTACTCAAATACCAGAACCATTCATGCCCACCTGCTTCGATCCGGTTTCATGCCCAGCTATAATTGTTGGACCAAGCATGGAGAAAAAGGGGTTGTGATGGAAGACAACGAAGAAGAAGAGGATGATGACAACTATCATAATATGTATCCTGAATATGATGATACTGCAACGGGGGTAGATAATGAAGATCAAGAGGCAGCAGATGGGCCTGCTGATGACGATCTTGGTCGAGCCATTACTGATGCAAAGGAAGAATGTGAAACTAAAAAGGAGAAGGAGAAGCTGGAGCAAATGTTAAAGGATCACAAAACATTGTTGTATCCAACTTGCGAAGATGGCCACAAAAAGCTAGGTGCCACACTGTATTTGCTGCAATGGAAGGCAGAGAATGGTGTGACTGACAGCGCATTTTCAAAGTTGTTGGTAAAAATGAAGAATCTTCTTCCAAGAAATAATGAGTTGCCCGACAGTACATACCAAGCAAAGAAGGTTGTCTGCCCTCTAGGATTAGACGTGCAGAAGATACATGCCTGCATTAATGACTGCATCCTCTACCGCGGTGAGAAGTATGAGAATTTGGATGCACGCCCGGTATGCACTGCACTGCGGTATAAGATCAGACGAGACGATCCTGGCGATGTTGAGGGCGAGGCCCCTAGGAAGAAGGTTCCTGCCAAGGTTATGTGGTATGCTCCTATAATACCACGGTTAAAACGTCTCTTCAGAAATAAAGAGCATGCCAAGTTGTTGCGATGGCACATGGAAGACCGTAAGAAAGACGCGATGTTGATACACCCCGCTGATGGGTCACAGTGGAGAAAAGTCGAGCAAGAGTACCCGGACTTCGCACGTGACGCAAGGAACTTAAGGTTTGGTCTAAGTACAGACGGCATGAATCCTTTTGGTGAGCAGAGCTGTAGTCACAGCACCTGGCATGTGACTCTATGTATCTATAACCTTCCTCCTTGGTTGTGTATGAAGAGGAAGTTCATTATGATGCCAGTGCTCATCCAAGGCTCGAGGCAACCCGACAACGATATTGATGTGTACCTAAGGCCATTAGTTGAAGAACTTTTACAGCTGTGGGCCAAACCAGGTGTACGTATGTGGGATGAGCACAAAGGGGAGCCATTTGACCTACGAGCATTGCTTTTCGTAACCATCAATGATTCGTCTGCTCTTTGTAACATTTCAGGGCAGACAAACAAGGGATACAATGCATGCACACACTGTTTAGATGAGACTGAAAGTGTATATTTGGATAAATGTAAGAAGGTTGTGTACCTAGGGTATCGCCGATTTCTTCCGAACCTGCATCCAGTAAGAAAGAAAGGCAAGCATTTCAAACGTCTCGCTGAACCCCGGAGGAAGCCTGTCCTCCGTACCGGTGAGGAGGTATTTGGTATGGTCAAGGACCTAGAAGTAATATTTGGAAAAGGTCCTGGCAGTCTATCTGTTCCGAATGACGATGCCGGACACGCGCCCATGTGGAAGAAGCAATCTATATTTTGGGACCTACCCTATTGGAAAGTCTTAGAGGTCCGCTCTTCAATCAACGTGATGCACGTGACGAAGAATGTTTGCGTGAACCTGCTAGGCTTCCTAGGAGTGTATGGGAAGACAAAAGATACACCGGAAGCACGGCAGGACCAGCAACGTCTGAAAGACCCTAAAGAGCCTATGCATCCTGAGAACGCGAAGGGTAAACGATGCCACTTAACTCCTGCCAGCTATGCTCTTACCAAAGCAGAGAAGGAAATCTTTTTTGAATGTTTGAGCAGTATCAAGGTCCCGTCTGGCTTCTCGTCGAATATAAAGGAAATAATAAATATGGCAGAGAAAAAATTCCAAAACCTGAAGTCTCATGACTGCCACGTGATTATGACACAATTGCTTCCGATTGCATTGAGGGGGCTTCTACCTGAAAATGTTCGACTACCCATTGTGAAGCTATGTGCATTCCTCAATGCAATATCTCAGAAGGTAATCGATCCATAAAGCCTACCAGGGTTACAGACAGATGTGGCCCAATGTCTTGTCATCTTTGAGTTGGTGTTCCCACCATCCTTTTTCAATATTATGACGCATCTCCTGGTTCACCTAGTAGAAGAGATTGTCATTCTCGGTCCTGTATTTCTACACAATATGTTCCCTTTTGATAGGTACATGGGAGTCTTAAAGAAATATGTTCATAACCGTGCTAGGCCAGAAGGAAGCATCTCCAAGGGCTATGTAACAGAGGAGGTCATAGAGTTCTGTGTTAATTTTATTCCTGGCCTTAAGGCGATTGGTGTTCAAGAATCACGACATGAGGGGAGACTTTGTGGAAAAGGCACCCTAGGATGTAAATCAATGATATGTAGGGACGGGCATTCTCTCAATCAAGCACACTACACGGTTTTACAAAGATCTATCTTGGTTGCCCCGTATATCAATGAACACAAGAATTTAATACGCCTCAAACACCCGGGACAGTCTGATGAATGGATTATAAGTGAACACATGGCGAGTTTTGGCGGCTGGCTGCAAAGACTTCTCACGAATAACACCACTGTTGGGGATCAGTTGTACTTATTGGCCAGGACACCATCTTCGACTGTATGTACTTTCCAAGGGTACGAGATAAATGGGAACACATTTTACACGATAGGCCAAGATAAAAAGAGCACCAACCAAAATAGTGGTGTCCGCTTTGATGCAGCAGAAGACAATGGGCAAAAGACCATGTATTATGGGTTCATAGAGGAGATATGGGAACTTGACTATGGACCTAATTTTAAGGTCCCCTTGTTTCGATGCAAATGGGTCAAGCTAACAGGAGGAGGGGTTGAGGTAGACAAGAAGTACGGAATGACAACGGTGGATCTCAACAATCTTATGAAGGTAGACAAGAACTTAGACGAACCATTCGTCCTAGCCAATGATGTGGCTCAGGTTTTCTATGTGAAGGACATGTCCTCCAGACCAAAAAAAAAGAAAAAATATGCAAACGAATACATCATATGATGAGCCAAAGCGTCACATAGTTCTTTCAGGGAAAAGAAACATCATGGGAATCGAGGACAAGATAGACATGTCAGGAGATTATAATAAGTTTGATGAAATTCCGCCCTTCATAGTGAAAACTGACCCAAGCATTCCGTTAAGTAAAGAAGATGATCCATGGTTACGTATGAAGCGATCATAAGGAAGGACATATGCCAAGAAGTTCATGCTCATATTATGTAACTCTAGTTCATGTCTTTCGCGGTTTGTGGCTTGACCGAAGGATATCTTTCGCGGTTTGTGGATTGACCGGGACTATATATAGGGGGGACCGGTTTTGTAGTCTTAGTTTTTAATATTAATAAATGTCTTGAGTGTTAGTCTTGTTTTGTGGCTGGACCGGGACTATGAGAAGAAGTTGTCCCGATTCGTACTTACCATTAAGATCTGATCTCCAAACACGCGCGGTCACATATTAGGGAGTGCCTCTATGACCAGTTTCTTAGAGATGCCGGAGGACTAGGCTCCGTCGGCATCTCCCTGAAACTGGCCGTAGTGGTGTCCCTCCTCTCGAAAACCATCTTGCAGCTTGTAACTTCTCTAACTAGATCAATACACCTGGGAGCTAACTAATTTCACATATTAGGAAGTGCCTCTATGACTAGTTTCTCGGAGATGCCGGAGGACTGGACTCTGTCGGCATCTCCCTGAAACTGGCCGTAGTGGTGTCCCTGCGCTCGAAAACCATCTTGGAGATGCCTCAAACTGGCTGGAGGACTGGACTCACAAGGATGCCTATTTATAGTACAAGCAGCTCGGCATAGTGTCAACACTTACGAAATAATGTCGACACTCACCCCTATTATTAGTGCCAACTCGTGTTTTGTCCCAGTTGGTGTCTCCAACCGGGACTAAAGGTTCATCGTTAGTCCCGGTTGGTGTCTCCAACCAGGACTAAAGGTTCATCTTCAGTCCCGGTTGGTGTCTCCAACCGGGACTAAAGGTTCATCGTTAGTCCCGGTTGGTGTATCCAACCGGGACTAAAGGTTCATCTTAAGTCCCGGTTGGTGTCTCCAACCGGGACTAAAGGTTCATCTTTAGTCCCGGTTGGTGACACCATCCGGGACAAGGTACACGCTGCACGACATAATGTCGACACTCACCCCTATCATTAGTGCTTCCTGGCCCAGCCTGAAATCCCTCCAACCGTCCCATTTTTAGAACAATGTCATATTTCTTCTGTTAACAGTATATGTATTAAATGAGCCATTTTTCTTCCTTCTATTTCTTCCCTCCATTTTTCTTCCCGCAATTTTTTCCCGCCATTTTTCTTCCCGCCATTTTTCTTCCCGCCAGTTCTTCCCTCCAGTTCTTCCCGCCAGTTCTTCACTATATATATATGTAGGGTTGGCCTCCATTGTCATTGCATATCTCTAGACTCATATCTGCAACCTCATCACTCTTTCCCATGGCTTCCACCGTAGCAATAACCCCCAGGGAGGCGGAGGCGCTTTGCGCCTCGAACTACCCCTGCCCGTCGGGCTACTGTGTCCCAGTCGGCTGGATGCTGAGCGCCAGAGGCATGCCGGTTCCTCTTGTCCCTCTAGGTGTGGCGTGCCGGATGGCCATCACGAACCACTACTACTTCGAGCTCACGCCGGAGCAGCGGAGGAATCTCAGATGGCATCCCGACTATTTCCCTACTTGGGAAGCCTTCTTCGTGGATCGGCGTGAGAGGTCGCTCGCCAAGCACGAGGAGGACGGCCCACCTCCTCCGAACTTCAACGAGGCCGGCCGTCGGCTATGGTGGCGCGGTCGGACTCTCCAGAGCGTCATGGCCTATGACACTGCTGTCGACTCTAACCCCTGTCTGCGCTACCCTCAAGTCCAGCCCACGCGTACTCAGCCTTCAAGGTTCAATTACGGGGACCCCGACGATGACAACGATGACGGCGGCGGCGAGTACGACGACTACAGTGGCGAGTATTACAGGTGTAGGCAGGAGCATGACTGAATCACTCCAACATTCCGAAACAAGTTCGGCCGATTGTTACTTAATCTTGCCATGTATCTTAATTTTTAGTTCTTTTATGTATCTTAATTTTCAGTCGTGCTTTATGTAACTTACTATTAGTTGCATTCTGTATTTTAATTCCAGTTCTATCTCCTTCACAAAATGACCTATCTCATTCGAGGTTTCTTGGATTTCGCGTCAAATGACCAATGTTATGGCTAGAATCAAGGCATAGTTTGTGATAATATGGCCATATTATGCATACATGTGCATCATGGAATGGCAAAAAATGTTGCAAGAGGAAGTTTTCCTTTTTATCGCACCAAAAAGGCATTTTCCATTTTCGAGCATAAAAAACAGATGGTTTTGTGAAGCAACCACCAAATGGCTAATTCAAAAAACCACCACCATATTTTACAAAAATACTAGACCACCTTATATGGACAATGTACCAACAGGGGGATCTGAAACCTTTCCGTCCACCTCTGGTGAAAAAGACAAATTCCTGCCGAATCGGTAGGAAGTGGGTCAGATATGAACTACAGGTACATGATACGATGCTCATGATTTTTTACAAAAATCATTTTTAGGTTCACAATATGCTATTTTATCAAAAATCCAATGCAAGTTGAGCGACGCTTTGTCAGACTCAAGTGTATACAAAAGATGCGGCATTTAAATATCCAATCAATTCAAAAATGTTAATACAAAATAAAATATAATTTGCTCTAATAAAATATGGTTAGATTCCTTTTTGGATGCTTAATATTTCTTATGTTCAAAGTTTTAGGATTTGACAATTTATTTTTGTTTGAATTGAATAATCAAAATTTATATGTAAGTGTTTTAATCATTTTGAAAATTTTCATCTAAAGTAAATATAAAATGTTTTTACATGAATGGATAGATATTATTTTTCTGAAAATTATGATACATTATTCATATTTTTCTGAGTTGAAATGAATAAGATATGAATTTTCTAAATTCATATCCTATTTTTTGAATTATAAATGCCGCCACCCCTTTAATGCATGAAATAAATGCCCCCCCCCCTTTAACACCGGTTCCAACCATGAACCGGTGTTAAAGGGGGGCGCATTTATTTCGTTTCGCGCGCGCACCACCCCCCCTTTAACACCGGTCCGTGGCTGGAACCGGTGTTAAAGGGGGGGTATTAAATGCGGGCCTTCCCCTTACTTCTTCCCCCGAGAGCCAGATCGAAAGCCGCGCAGAGAAAAACAGAGGGAGAGCCGCCGGTGTTGTCCATCCCTCGCCGTCACCGCCCTCGCGTCGGCCGCCACCGCCAACTCGATCGGAGCCGTCGTCGCCCCTGCGCGCGCCAACACCGCCACCGCCACCGCGCGCGCGCCACCGAAGCCGACGACGACGCCGGCGCCTACAAGAACCCAATCGTCGTGCTCGTGGTGAGCTAGCGGACCTCCTGGTCCCCTCTGTTTCCTCCCTTTTGCGCGTTGTCCCGATGAGCACCTTGCACGTGGAGGGGGCGGTGGAGCTCGCGGTGGCGCCTAGGTGGTGCGAGCTCCGGTGGTGGCCATGGCGGTATGCCAGCGATGTCGGGGTATGCATGGTCCTTCTCGGGTTGCAGGTGTGTCCGCTGGCAACGATGGCACGGCGTCCCTCTCTCCGGCGATGCGATGTGTCATTGGTCGTCGGAGTGGTGGCTATAGTTCGCGGATGTCGGTGGCGGCCTTAGAAGGTGGACTCCGCGGGCAACTCTTTGGCGAGCGTCGTGGAAGACGGGCGGGCGGGGCAGAAGACGGGGAGCGGTACGGAGGTTTTTCAGGTGAAGGCGGTGATGCCTGCGGGTACCGTTACCGCTCTGGGGCCGCCGATGCTGCTACCTTCTTCGTCACAGGGCTCCGGGTGAAAACCCTTTACCATAGGTCTCGTTGGTCGTTACCCTCTTGGGGGCGTCGTTGTGGAGCTCTGACTCATCCTGATCTTGGCTCATTGACTTCGGTGGCAAGTTTAGGTTCTCCGCGGTTTTTCTTGCTTATTTTGATCTGCTTTATAAAAGGGATATCCCCTCCACATTGTATCTGTTCTGCCAAGTTGTTTGTCGTCGCTGCCGTCGCTCCGGTGACCATACTGAGGCGGCGCCGCCACTATAATGCTTGCCTCGGCCTCCTCTTTCGAACAACGCCCGTTTTAGGTAGGCCGCATCACAGCCTACCTCGCGTGCCCTAGGTCGCTCTCCAACGCCGCCAGCCTCCGGCCAGCCACTGTAGCTAGCCCCTCTCAGATGCATCAGGGATTTCTCCGAATTAGGGTTTGGACCCCTCGGAACTCGTTTAAAATGATCAAGCATCCTTAGGGTTTTAATTTCATTTGTGTATTTATTTGTGTATTTTTGTATGAATAATATGTATATTTGTGTATGAATCCAAGTCCACTTGAATGTTTACTCTCTTACTCTAGATAATATTATTGTTTTAGAAACTATGGATCCACTTAGTAGAAACCTTGAAGAAGAATAAATAATGGAGAACATTATTGATGAGGACACCTCACAATATCTGAACTTGGAGGCACATGATGACTGCTCAAGTAGTCATGGAGAAGATGAAGACTCCGGTGAACGCAATTTAGTGATTACAAAGTCCGGCGAGTTATATGCATTGATTAAGCCTCTGCTGACTTCCACCAACAATCTTCTTCTACATGTATTAATTAACGCTTCTTTCTTCTTTTAGCCCTCTGGATCGACCAGCCAACAACCATCTTCTTCTATGAAAAAGAGCAAGCGAGGCACGAGCCATCGGTTGAAAGATCGTGCAAAGTTCACGATCGAAGCAGTTCGTGTTGATGGCAGGCCGATGGAGCCCAAGAAGGCCGCAGAAAAAAATTTACGTCAGGCTGGAGTTCTTGTTAGGGACCAAATCCCAATCATAATTGAATATTGGAATAAGCCAAAGAAGGGCGACGGTACCTTTGTCGATGAAAGATCCAAAGAAACGCTTTGGAATTCGTTGTTGGTAAGTTTCACCCTTCCGCCAGAGGAGGATGAAAACAAACCGGTTATAAAGGAAAAGTTCAAAGAGTGGACTCTAAAGAAGATGGCTGACGCTTTCCACAACTGGAAGACAAAATTGAACAAATTTGTCAAAGCTCGCGAGACTCCAAATTTCGAAGACGCATATTATGCGAAGATAAGACCTCACTGGCTCGAATTTGTGGCATATAAGGAAGGTGCTATAGCTAAAAAGAGGTCAGAAACCAATACGCTAAATGCCCAGAAGAAGGAATATCACCAGAGGACGGGGTCAGGTGGATACATAACTCAGAGGCCTAAGTGGGAGGAAGTTGAGAAGGCCCTGCGCGCTAGAGGGATCACACCCCAGACAGATGGGTGGGACCTACGTGCAAAGACTTGGTTCTACGGAATCGAGGCAAGGTTGGACCCAGAAACAGGATTGTGTATCTTCCCAACACTCCTTGCCAAACCCGTCACTGAACTCATCACGACATACGAGGAAACAGCCGCCAGGACCTTCCATCCCGACAGAGAGAATGACCAGCTCACACGCGCCATCGGTAAAAAAGAACACCCTGGACATGCACGAGGCACAGGGGGTATGACGTGGAAGGATGGGTTTGCCGAGTGGAGCGACTCTTACAGATGGCGCGGCAGAAAAAAAAAAGAGCGTACAGAGCGGATGACATAGATAGAACATGCACTTGTGGCGCTGCAGGCGCAAGTGAATGCACAACAGAGCCATCAAGCTACCGGCCCATCTCAGCGGCACGAAGAACCTGCATTGGAAGCTGCCGGCGGCCCAGACTCTGCACGCAAAAGCAGCGTGGCTTCCACGGAGAACGTGCAGCCCACGCTTGAAATGGCGGGTCCTTGATACCCCGTGGATGAGATCACGGAGAGCGAACACGCTGAGCTGCATGTAGGATTAATGGGTTATCCATTAAGGTGGATGTCGGCTATGCCTTACCTCCTGTAGCTGGTGGAACTTACCACTACCGATCGATTCCAGATGGCTATGCTATTATCGGGGTGGATGAGGTTGTAAAGGAATATGAGGAAACACAGCTTGACCATGCTACAAGTGAAGGGGAAACTCAACTCAAATTTGCAGCGAAAACAACCATTCTTTGGAAGAAGGAACACATCGTGCTTCCAAATTGGAGGCCACTGGCACCCCCGCCGTCTCCGCAGCGTCAGCAGTTTCAGCCATCTCCTGCGCGGCAGCCATCTCCGGCGCTTCAGCCATCTCCTGCGCGGCAGCCATCTTCGGCGCGCCAGCCATCTCCGGCGCGCCAGCCATCTCCGGCGCTTCAGCCATCTCCTCAGCGTAAGCGGAAGAGCACTGCCACGAAGAGCATCACTAGCACTGCCACAAAGAAATCCGCAGGAAACCGTACGCCAAAGAGTTCAAAAAACTACGTCCCGCAGCCTTCCGCCAAGCCATTGTCGGTTTTACCATGGAATCGCAGCGACGAGGAGACCAATAGGATCTCGGAAGAAGAGGTCAAGAAATTCTTTGCACCTATACGGGCCGAGCCAAAGGAGAAAATAGATCCGGCGGTGGTGGAGAAGTTTTACAATAATCTTTTGAAACCTGAAACCCCACTTCTGCCGGACTACGAGCGCCAGATTTTGAAGGGGGATGCAAGGCGCCATAGGGAGACTGAAAGTAGCAGTCGTGCGGCACCCCAGAAAACAGTTCCCATGCTCGGAGAGCAGGAAAACCAATCATGCGCCCCGCTCCAAGTGTTCGACACACGGGACGCTCCTCCCGTAAATGATTACGAGCTATAAAGAAAGACCAATGAGATGGGGATGACTTACATTGCATACTTGAACATCATGGGAGACAACTTGCCCAAATGCGATGCCAACCCCATACAGCCATGGAAGTATGGGAAGAATCTCGTCAAGAAAGAGGAGCTCAAGAATCTACCAACATAGATGCGAAGATTGCACAAGTGGTACCTTGATTTCTGCAAGACGAGAAAGGAAGAATGGATCACGGCGCATATAAGAGATGATATTTTCTTGTGCGGAGACGACGAGATCGACTTCAACATTCAAGACTTGCATTTTCTATTCAATCAGAAGGAACTCGACAAAGCTGCCATCAGCTTTTATTGTGTGTAAGTACTATTTCTGTAATTTATATCTCATCTCATTCACTTCATTAATTGCATGTATATATATATGCTCACCATATATATATATACTATTATGCAAGAAAAAGGTTATGGAATGCATGAAAGGAGGCCCTTTTGACATTGGGTTCGTTGACCCAAATAGAGTTCATGAAGAAGTGGTAAGAACCAAACCCGGGCAAACAGAAGATTACTTGCTAAGGTCTTTACTGAGACAACAAACCAAAAGGGAAATACTATTTCCTTACAACTTCTCGTGAGTACTGTTACCCTCTCTTGTACACATTCTGTTTCGGCTTACTCGATGTTAAGTGTAATTGATGATGAGTTATGCGTGCGTAGGTTCCACTTTATTCTGCTAGTCATTCAACCCGACTCAGGAAAAGTCCTTGTCATGGACTCGTTACAAAAAGAAAAAGAGATATGGGCAGACTTTAGAGAGATGCTCCAGAGGTAATTTCAATCATATTATCGCACTAGATCGGCAACTTTCGTGACAACAAGTAATTAATTACTCCTTTATCCATTTTGTTTGCCGGACAGGGTTTGGAAAAGGTTCACGGGCAGGTCCGTGGGTGAATGGTCAGAAGAACTAAAATTTGTAGACCAAAATGTAAGTAATACTAGCTAGCTAGGTCTGCGTATCTCTTTGATTCTGCTTCCAATTCCATTATATCATGCTTTATTGATTACTATTTTGATTGAACTCTCTATTCTCGTAAAGTGCGCGCATCAGGGACACGGCAATAACTTATGTGGGTACTATGTTTGCGAGTTCATTCGCAACACGATATGTGCGACGGGCCAAGCCGCACTAGAACAACTTAGAGTAAGTAAACAAAGTACACAAGATTATTTTATTACCATCAATTGTGTTGAGTTTTATTCTTATATATATATATATATATATATTGACCCCATTCTTCATATATATTCATCGAACGGATGCGGGACCAACTCCTACCATTTGAACGCATACGAGCCATTCAAGAGGAATTGGCGGGGTTCATACTTGATGAGGTCGTCACGCCTGGCGAAAAACTCTTTAGATATCCACCAAAATAAACGTTGTATATATGCTTGAACGTGTTTGTCTTGTACTTGATGCTTCAACGTTTACGGAGAATACCACACAATGACGATATTGTGTATAATAATAGTTGCTTAATTATTCATGTATTCGTATGTACCGATGACGATGTATGTGTATACCGCTCCCGATCGATTCCCCCTCCCCCCCTCCCTGTCCCCGCCGCGCCGCAGAAATACGCCCAGAACGGGGCAGGGGCAAAACTCTGCCGCGGCAGAGATTTAGGCCGTTTTCCTGCCGCGGCAGAAAACCTTTAACACCAGTTCGTGTTACGAACCGGTGTTAAAGGGGGGTCCCTTAGCGCTGCGCCAGCCCCACGTGCGCCACCCTTTAACACCGGTTCGTATAAGAACACCGCTGCCCACCGCCCACGCGCGGCACGCCAGGAAGCCCACGCGCGGGACAGCCCTCCAGCGCGGGACAGCCCTCCAGCGCACCGCCCACGTACGACACGCGAGCGCCCGCCCACGTGCGGCTCCTGCTGCTTGCAGACGCGCGACACCTGCTGCTTGCAGACGCACGTGCTCCCAGACGCATGGCTCCCGCTGCTCCCTGCCGCGCGATTCCCTCCGCCTCCTGCCTCTTCTGCCTGCCTGGCCCGCCGCCGGCTGTCTCTAGATCCGGTGGTATCAGATCTGTGTTAAAAAAAATTGAGAGAGATGTCTTCTGCATCGGGCTACGTTGCGATTCCTCGCTGCCCGGTGATTTTCGATGGCGCGAATTATCCTGATTTTGCTGCCTTTATGCGCGTTCACATGCGCGGTCTCCGTCTTTGGGGTGTGCTCTCTGGCGAGGTCCCCTGTCCGCCGTGCCCCCCTGCTCCTGTGGCTCCTCTGCCTCCGACGCCGATTGTGCTTGCTGCTGATGCTTCTCAGGAGGCCAAGGATGCTGCTCAGAGTGCTGATGATATTGCCGTTGCTGCCTATGACCTGAAGTTCAAGCAATATTCTGCTGATCTCGAGTCCTATCGCCACGCTCTGACTGCCTACACTCAGTGGGTTGATGAGGATGCTCGTGCTGCTGCTGTTCTCACCTCCAGTGTTCTGCCCCAGTATGCTGCTGAGTTCATGAGTCTCCCTACTATTGCTGCTCAGTGGGCCCATCTTCGTCAGCGTTATCAGCCGTCTGGGGATGCTCTTTACATGTCTGTGGTTCGCCAGGAGCATGCTCTTCAGCAGGGTGATTCCACTATTGATGAGTTTTATACTCAGAGTGCTTCTATCTGGCGTCAGCTTGATTCTCTCCGTACTGCTGTTTGTGGCACATGCTTGTACTGCCAGATTGTGCGCTCGGACTTGGAGTTTCACCGCATCTATGAGTTTCTGTCTCGGCTTTGCCAGGAGTTTGAGCCCCGGCGTGCTCTGCTGAATGCTCGTGGTCGTGTTCCGCTCTCTGAGGTGTTATCTGAGCTTCGGGATGAGGAGACCCGTCTCCGTGGTGCTGGTCTTCTGGCGGTTCCATCTGCGCTTGCTACTCGTGGTGCTCCTTTGCCGCCTGCTCCCTCGACTCAGCCGCGGTCTCCTGTGCCGCCGCCGCCGATACAACCCACTCCTCCAGGTCAGGGTCAGGGTCTTCAGAACCAGCAGCCTCAGGGTCCGAGTCAACACCAGCAGGCTCGTGGTTAGGGTCGTCGTGGTTCTCTTCGTCACTGCTCTTACTGCAACAGGGATGGCCACACTTGGGCCACCTGTTATACACGGGACCCCAGTCTACGTCAGCAGCACCAGGCTCGTGGACAGCCGGCTCCTTCCGGGTCTTCAGCAGTTGCTCTCTCTGATCAGGACATTATCAGGAGTCTTCGCGGTCTGCTTGCTGCTACAGGCTCTTCTTCGACGGGCACTGCTGGTTCTGTGACTGATTCTTCCGGCACTGCGCGACCACCACCTTCTACACAGTCAGGTACGTCCCCGTGGTATCTGGATTCTGGAGCTTCCTTTCATATGACATCTGAGTCTTCTTTTCTGTCTGCTCTTTGTTCTCTCCCTTCTCCTGTCCGTGTCTTTACAGCTGATGGTACCTCTCTTCCCGTTTCTAGTCGGGGCACCCTTTCTACTTCTTTTTTTGTTCCTGATATTTCTCATGTCCCTCTTCTTAAGATGAATATGTTCTCTGCTAGCCAGCTTACTGACTCTGGTTGTCGCGTCATTCTTGATGCCGATTCTTGTGTTGTCCAGGACCGCCGCACACAGGCCCTGGTTGGAGCTGGCCCTCGCAGCCGTGACTCTTTAGGACTTTGGGAGTTAGACTGGCTTCGCGTTCCTTCCGCTGCCACTTCATCTGCCAGTTCTTCTCCGGTTGTCGCCTCTACTACCAGCTCTTTTCAGCAGTGGCATCATCGTCTTGGTCACCTATGTGACTCTCGCCTGTCGTCATTAGTTCATCGTGGTCTTCTGGGGTCTGTCTCAAGAGATGGGTCTTTGCATTGTCAGGGTTGTCGGTTGGGTAAACAGATTCAGCTTCCCTATCCTACTAGTGCGTCTGTATCTCAGCGACCTTTTGATTTAGTTCATTCCGATGATTGGGGTCCGGCTCCCTTCGCTTCGAAAGGGGGCCATCGCTACTATATTTTATTCATCGATGATTTTTCTCGGTACACTTGGTTGTATTTTATGCGCTCTCGTAGTGAGGTGCTCTCCATATATCAGCGTTTTGCGGCCATGGTTCGCACTCAATATTCTACCCCCATCTGTGTGTTTCGTGCTGATTCTGCTGGTGAGTATATCTCCCAGATGTTGAGAGGTGTTCTTGATGAGCGGGGTACTCTTGCTCAGTTCTCCTGTCCTAGTGCACATGCCCAGAATGGCGTTGCTGAGCGTAAGCATCGCCATCTTCTTGAGACCACTCGCGCTATGATGATTGCTTCTTCTCTCCCGACGCATTTCTGGGCTGAGGCTGTCGCTACGTCGACTTACCTCATCAATATTCAGCCTTCTGTTGTCTTGCAGGGTGGTATCCCTCTTGAGCGCCTCTCTGGACAGTCTCCAGACTACTCCATGCTTCGCTTGTTTGGTTGTGTTTGCTATGTTCTCCTTGCTCCTCGCGAACGCACCAAACTGACCGCTCAGTCTGTTGAGTGTGTCTTCATCGGCTACAGTGATGAGCATAAGGGATATCGCTGTTGGACCATGTTGGTCGTCGGATGCGTATCTCTCGTGATGTTACTTTTGATGAGACGCGTCCTTTCTATCCTCGTCCCACCGCTGGTACTTACCCGGTGGAAGATATCTCTTTTCTTCTCTTTCCTGACACACCTCCTTCTACCCCTATTGTTTCTTCTTCAGGATCTCCTCCCCCTGATGTCTCTTCTTCGACACCGTACTCTTCTGCTCCGTCTAGTTCTCCTAGTTCTCCTCGTTCTCCGGAGACTTCCTCTACTATTCCCTCTTCTTCATCGTCGTCTCCTGTGTCGTCTTCCTCTGATGATCTTCCCTCTACTCGTCCTGCTCGTCAGCGTCGTGCCCCCGACCATTACTCTGCTAGTCAGTATGGTCTTTCTGTTGCCTCCGAGCCGTCCTCTTATCGGGATGCTGAGCATCATCCTGAATGGCATCTGGCCATGGCTGAGGAGATTGCTGCGCTTGAGCGCACTGGCACCTGGGATCTTGTTTCTCCTCCTCCCGGTGTTCGTCCTATCACGTGTAAGTGGGTCTATAAGATTAAGACTCGCTCTGATGGATCTCTTGAGCGCTATAAAGCGTGTCTTGTGGCTCGTGGTTTTCAGCAGGAGCATGGTCGTGACTATGATGAGACCTTTGCTCATGTCGCTCATATGACCACTGTGCGTACTCTTCTTGCTGTTGCTTCTGTTCGTCATTGGTCTGTGTCCCAGCTTGATGTTCAGAATGCCTTTCTTAATGGTGAGTTGAGTGAGGAGGTTTATATGCAGCCTCCTCCTGGGTACTCTGTTCCTGAGGGGATGGTTTGTCATCTTCGACGTTCTCTTTATGGCCTCAAACATGCTCCTCGTGCCTGGTTTGAGCGCTTTGCTTCTGTCGTGACAGCTGCTGGTTTCTCTCCTAGTGCTCATGATCCAGCGTTGTTTGTTCACACCTCTCCTCGTGGACGCACTCTTCTTCTTCTCTATGTTGATGATATGATCATTACCGGTGATATCCTGAGTATATAGCCTTTGTTAAGGCTCGTCTTCGTGATCAGTTTCTTATGACTGATCTTGGTCCTCTTCGATACTTTCTTGGGATTGAGGTTTCCTCCACTTCTGATGGCTTTTATATCTCTCAGGAAAAGTATATTCAGAATCTTCTTGCTCGTGCTGCTCTTGGGGATGAGCGCACTGTTGAGACCCCTATGGAGCTTAATGTTAAGCTTCAACTTACTGATGGTGATCCTCTTTCTGATCCGACGCGTTATCGTCATCTTGTTGGGAGCCTTGTTTATCTTGCTGTCACTCGTCCTGACATCTCTTATCCTGTTCATATTTTGAGTCAGTTTGTTTCTGCTCCTACCACTGTTCATTATAGTCATCTTCTCCGTGTTCTTCGTTATCTTCGTGGTACGATCACTCGTCGCCTCTTCTTTCCTCGTTCCAGCTCCCTCCAGCTCCAGTGCTATTCGGACGCCACGTGGGCGAGTGATCCTTCGGATCGTCGTTCACTTTCTGCTTACTGTGTGTTTCTTGGTGGTTCGCTCATTGCTTGGAAGACGAAGAAACAGACAGCGGTTTCCCGTTCGAGTGTTGAGGCTGAGTTGCGTGCTATGGCCTTGTTGACTGCTGAGGTGACCTGGTTACGGTGGTTACTTGCGGATTTTGGGGTCTCTATTACCACACCCAGTCTGGTTTTGTCTGACAGTACAGGTGCTATTAGTGTTGCACGTGATCCGGTTAAGCATGAGCTTACCAAGCATATTGGTGTTGATGCTTTCTATACACGTGCTCAGGTGCAGGCTCAGGTTGTTGTGCTTCAGTATGTGCCTTCAGATTTACAGTTGGCGGATTTCTTCACGAAGGCCCAGACCAGAGGGCAGCATGATTTCTTACTCTTCAAATTCAGTGTCGTGGATCCACCATGAGTTTGTGGGGGGGGTGTTAGATGTATATATTTGTATATTGTATTTCTCCTATATGTTAGGGGGCTTACTGCATATTTGTCCTGTACCTGTACTATATATTGTGGTCTTTGGCCCCAGAGGAATACATGTTGCATATTCCTGACACTTAGAAGTTAGAATAGTATATTAGTGAGATGTTCTCCTTTTGGAAATATTGAAGAGCATGGTTGTTTGACCCCAGATGGTATTGTCACAGTCTCTCCCTATTTAAAGATGGCAGCACAAGGGAGCGAACATCCAAACATGATCGTTATTGGCCAAGAGGTCATCCCGCTTACCTGAGCAAAGCAAAGGGTAGAACTCAAGTGTTTCTACGTTTATATCTCCGTACCATCTGTTTAATGTACGCATGTTTTGTACTTGGTTTTGCAGTGCCATTAAAATCCACAAACATCATAGGATTTGGAAGCATCGGGATCTATTATTGTACAGATATCATCGGTCATACGAGGTATCCTCAGCAACATAGCCAGTGGCGGAGCCAGCTCAATCACTGAGCCTGGGCAGACTTTGCATATAGCTGTATTGACCAAGATTTGTCCTAAAAATTTCTTACTTAAGCTAGCTCTATCATGTAAACCACAAAGGTAATTAGCAGCTAGAGCCCGGGCGGCTGCCCGGGCATGCCGGCCTGTAGCTCCGCCACTGAACATAGCCAACTCAAGATGGTCCCTTCTTGGCTCTATGAGCGTTCAAGTGGTGTATGTCATCAGGATAGTTATCGTTATCCTCCTCAGTTATCTAGGGATTTTCATACTGTTATTTTTCCGTGATTGTAGATTCAGGAGAAATGAGACCAAGTTTGTGCAGGTCGCCAGATCCAACCTTCACCTGTGTAGCTGCAGATCAGTTTGGCGAGTCTAGTTGGTAGTCGAGTGAACTTTTGTGATTTATAATGTTGGGTCGTGATCTCTCTATTGGGAAAAGTTTCGGTTACTGATTGTAAGACTCGATAAGTTGTCTGAAACATTGTGTATTTTAGTGATGTTTGAGACCCATTGGCAAACGGGATCAAAATGTGTAATTTTTCGGTGGGAGGAAAGTTTGGGCATTTTGTTTACTTGATTGAATTGGTTTTTGCGCATGTTCTCGCTTTTTATTGTGAAGGCTCAGCAGGGTGAAAGTCACGGAGAGCAGAAACAAAATACCAGCAATCTCCCATGAAAGGAACGGCTGGCAAACGACAGATGCCACTGGCCCACTAGCCGGTTAATTTCTAGCCGAGCTCGTCGCCGGTCATCGCCATTTCATGCAGCAATGGTAATAGTAGCATCCAGCCTTAACTACAGACCCACGTGTCTGTGTGTGAGTGTGGCTGGTTCATGCATTGTGTATCCCCGTCTTGACGGCGGACCACGGTAATGACATGTTCATCAAAATCCCTTGTCACAGCGAATTGGAGACATGGAAAGTGTAAGTTGGTCGACAGGAAGTCGATCGACGGCAGACGTTGGTGGACGAAGCCGGCCGGACAGGTAGCGCTCACGGTGATACTAGCTCGACGGCGACGACGCTGGTCATCATTCGTTAGATAATGGCAAAAGTGTTGCTCGTTGCAAGGCATGAGTATGCATAAACCTGTGCATTGTTTGGTTTCAAACCACCTAAACCGTGACACCAGACCGCACCACACCGTACTGTTGGTTTTGCTCGGTTTCCCCAATTTGTAGATTCTGTCAGGAATATGCAACATGTATTCCTCTGGGGGCCAAAGGCCATAATATATAGTACAGATACCTAACATATGGGGGAAATACAATATACAGATATATACATCTAACACATCCCCCCCCCCCTCAAACTCATGGTGGATCCACAACACTGAGTTTGGAGAATAAGAAATCATGCTGCGCTCTGGTCTGTGCCTTCGTGAATAAATCCGCCAACTGTAAATCTGAAGGCACATACTGAAGCGCAACAACCTGAGCCTGCACCTGAGCACGTGTATAGAAAGCATCAACACCAATATGCTTGGTAAGCTCATGCTTGACCGAATCACGTGCAACACTAATAGCACATGTACTGTCAGACAAAACCAGACTGGGTGTGGTAATAGAGACCCCAAAATCCGCAAGTAACCACCGTAACCGGGTCACCTCAGCAGTCAACAAGGCCATAGTATGCAACTCAGCCTCAACACTCAAACGGGAAACCGATGTCTGTTTCTTCGTCTTTCAAGCAATGAGCGATCCACCAAAAAACACACAGTAAGAAGAATCACTCGCCCACGTAGCGTCCGAATAGCACTGGAGCTGGAGGGAGCTGGAACGAGGAAAGAAAAGGCGACACGTGATCGTACCACGAAGATAACGAAGAACACGGAGAAGGTGACTATAGTGAACAGTGGTAGGAGCAGAAACAAACTGACTCAGAATATGAACGGGATAAGAGATGTCAGGACGAGTGACAGCAAGATAGACAAGACTCCCAACAAGATGACGATAACGCGTCGAATCAGAAAGAGGATCACCATTAGTAAGTTGAAGCTTAACATTAAGCTCCATAGGGGTCTCAACAGTGCGCTCATCCCCAAGAGCAGCACAGGCAAGAAGATCCTGAATATACTTTTCCTGAGAGATGTAAAAGCCATCAGAAGTAGAGAAAACCTCAATCCCAAGAAAGTATCGAAGAGGACCAAGGTCAGTCATAAGAAACTGATCACGAAGACGAGTCTTAACAAAGGCGATATACTCAGGATCATCACCAGTAATGATCATATCATCAACATAGAGAAGAAGAAGAGTGCGTCCACGAGGAGAAGTGTGAACAAACAGCGCTGGATCATGAGCACTAGGGGAGAAACCAGCAGCAGTCACTACAGAAGCAAAACGCTCAAACCAGGCACGAGGGGCCTGTTTGAGGCCATAAAGAGAACTCGAAGACGACAAACCATCCCCTCGGGAACAGAATACCCAGGAGCAGGCTACATATAAACCTCCTCACTCAACTCACCATTGAGAAAGGCGTTCTGAACATCAAGCTGGGACATAGACCAGTGACGAACAGAAGCAACAGCAAGAAGAGTACGCATAGTGGTCATATGAGCCACAGGAGCAAAGGTGTCATCATAGTCACGAACATGCTCCTGCTGAAAACCACGAGCCACAAGACGCACTTTATAGCGCTCAAGAGATCCATCAAAGCGGGTCTTAATCTTATAGACCCACTTACACGTGATAGGACGAACACCGGGAGGGGGAGAAACAATATCCCAGGTGCCAGTGCGCTCAAGCGTAGCAATCTCCTCAGCCATGGCCAGCTGCCATTCAGGATGATGCTCAGCATCCCGATAAGAAGTCGGCTCGGAGGCAACAGAAAGACCATACTGGCTAGGAGAGTAACGAGTCGGGGCACGACGCTGGCGAACAGGACGAGTAGAGGGAAGCTCGTCAGAGGAAGACGACTCAGGAGACGACGATGAAGAAGAAGGAATAGCAGAAGAAGACTCCAGAGAACGAGGAGAACTAGGAGAACTAGACGGAACAGAGGAGGACGGTGTAGAAGAAGAGACATCAGGAGGACGAGATCCTGAAGAAGACACAATAGGAGGAGAAGGAGGAGACAGAGGGGGTGTGTCAGGAAAGAGAAGAAACGATATATCCTCCACCGGGTAGGTACCAGCGGTGGGACGAGGATAGAAAGGACGTGTCTCATCAAAAGTAACATCACGGGAGATACGCATCCGACGACCAACGGGGTCCCAACAGCGATAGCCCTTATGCTCATCACTGTATCCAAGAAAAACACACTCAACAGACTGAGCGGTCAGTTTGGTGCGTTCGGAGGAGCAAGGAGAACATAGCAAACACAACCAAACAAGCGAAGCATGGAATAGTCTGGAGACTGTCCAGATAGGCGCTCAAGAGGGATGCCACCCTGCAGAGCGGCAGAAGGCTGAATATTGATGAGGTAAGCCGACGTAGCGACAGCCTCAGCCCAGAAATGTGGCGGAAGAGAAGAAGCAATCATCATGGCCCGAGTGGTCTCAAGAAGATGGCGATGCTTACGCTCAGCAACGCCATTCTGAGCATGTGCGCCAGGACAGGAGAACTGAGCAAGGGTGCCCTGCTCAGCAAGAACAGCTCGCAACATCTGGGAGATATACTCTCCAGCAGAATCAGCACGAAACACACGAATTGACATCAAGAATGACGTGACAACCAGAGTCAGTAAGCTGGCTAGCAGAGAACAGATTCATCTTAAGAAGAGGAACATGAGAGATATCAGGAACAGGAAAAGAAGAAGTAGAAAGAGTGCCCCGACTAGAAACAGGAAGAGAGGTACCATCAGCTGTAAAAACACGGACAAGAGAAGTGAGAGAACGAAGAGCGGACAGAAAAGAAGACTCAGAGGTCATATGAAAGAAAGCTCCAGAATCCAGATACCATGGGGATGTACCTGACTGTGTAGAAGGTGGTGGTCGCGCAGTGACTGAAGAATCAGTCACAGAACCAGCAATGTCTGTCGAAGAAGAGCCTGTAGCAGCAAGCAGACCGCGAAGACTCCTGATAATGTCCTGATCGGAGAGAGCAACTACTGAAGATCCAGAAGGAGTCGACTGCCCACGAGCCTGGTGCTGCTGACGTAAACTGGGATCCCGTGTATAACAAGTGGCCCAAGTGTGGCCATCCTTGTTACAGTAAGAACAGTGACGAAGAGAACCACGGCGACCCTGACCACGAGCCTGCTGGTGCTGACTCTGGCCCTGAAGCTGCTGATGCTGACTCTGACCCTGAAACTGCTGATGTTGACTCTGACCCTGACCTGGAGGAGTGGGTAGTATCGGCGGCGGCACAGAGGACCGCGGCTGAGTCAAGGGAGCAGACGACATAGGAGGACCACGAGTAGCAAGCACCGATGGAACCGCAAGAAGACCAGCACCACGGAGACGGGTCTCATCAGCCCGAAGCTCAGACAACACCTCAGAGAGCGGAACACGACCATGAGCATTCAACTGAGCACGCCGGGGCTCAAACTCCTGGCGGAGCCGAGACAGAAACTCATAGATGCGGTGAAACTCCAAATCCGAGCGCACAATCTGGCAGCACGAGCATGTTCCACAAACAGCAGTACGGAGAGAATCAAGCTGACGCCAGATAGCAGCACTCTGAGTATAGAACTCATCAATAGTAGAATCACCCTGCTGGAGAGCATGCTCCTGGCGGACCACAGACAGGTAAAGAGCATCCCCAGATGGCTGGTAGCGCTGACGAAGATGGGCCCACGGAGCGGCAACGGTAGGGAGACTCATGAACTCAGCAGCATACTGGGGCAAAACACTGGATGTAAGAACAGCAGCAGCACGAGCATCCTCATCAACCCACTGAGTGTAAGCAGTCAGAGCGTGGCGATAGGTCTCAAGATCAGAAGAGTACTGTTTGAACTTAAGGTCATAGGCAGCAACAGCGGTATCATCAGCACTCTGAGCAGCATCCTTGACCTCCTGAGAGGCATCAACACCGAGAACAATCGGCGTCGGCGGAAGGGGAGCCACAGGAACAGGGGGCACGGCGGACAGGAGACCTCGCCGGAGAGCACACCCCAAAGACGGAGACCGCGCATGTGAACGCGCATAAAGGCAGCAATATCAGGGTAATTCGCGCCATCGAAGATCACCGGGCAGCGAAGAATCGCAACATAACCCGATGAAGAAGACATATCTCTCTCTTTTTTAGTTTTTGAAGTCAACTCGTCAAGTGCAGATCAAATCTGACGAGAATAGAGATGCAGCAGGGCGTCGGCGGAGCAGAGTTGCAGCAGGGCGGGCAAGACGGCACGATCCAGGGGGAGGCGTGCGCGCGACCCGAGGTGGCGAGCGGTCGGCGCGCGTGCGCCTGCGGTCTTGGCGCGAGGTGGAGCTGGCGCGAGCTGGGGTCCCGCGTGGCACGAGCGAACGGCGCGCGTACGCCTGCGGAGCGGGCGCAACAAGTCGTGGAAGTCCGGGGAGCTGGCGCGCGTACGCCTGCAGTCTTGGCGCGAGGTGGAGCTGGCGCGAGCAGGGAGGTCCCGCGTGGCAGCAGGGACCTGCGGAGCGGGCACAGCAGATCGTGGAATCAGGAGTGTCGGGCGCAGCAGGTCCTGGTGATTTTGAGGAGATCGCGGGGATCTGGAAACCGAACAGAAATCGATCTGGATCGGAGAACGGGCAGCAACGACCGAAACCAGATCTCGTCCAGATCCAATCGAGCGCCGGTCAGATGACGGAGAGGAGGCGGCCGAAGAGATGGCCGGAGACAGCGGCAACCGGCGGCGGCGACGTCGGAAAAACGACGACGACAGGGACGGTGGCGGCTGTGACTATGTTACAGAAAAACGGTCTAACCTAGCTCTGATACCATATCAGGAATATGCAACATGTATTTCTCTGGGGCCAAAGGCCACAATATATAGTACAGATACCTAACCTATTGGGGAAATAAAATATACAGATATATACGTCTAACATATTCAACCCGTAGATCGATAGAGGTTAGTTGGGTTGAGACGGCTCGAAGCCGTGAAAACCGTTCGGACCGGCGAGGACTGGATGCAGGCGGAAGGCACCTTGGATGACGCGTGGTTGAGATGGAGACACAATCTCGTTTCGGTAGGCACCCAAACCCAGCTGATACCCACCGCCCGCCGCGCGCAATGGGAAGCGGCAGGAGCCGCTGCCGCCTGCTCAGCGACCCTGCCGCGGACGGTCTCTCCGGGCTGACTGAGCGCTCTTCCGCCGCGCGTATCGCGGCCGCGTCAGACCGCTCCAGCGGGTGGTCTCGCGCGGCCCTAGCCGCCGCTTCCAACGCCTCCCCGATCTTGATCTTAGTGTCGTACTCTTCGTCAACGGCGTCGTCACGCCCCCCGTGCGCGAGCCGCTCGGCTGCGGCCTCGTCGGCATCCCTCGGGCCCACAGCCTCAGCGGCGTCGAGCACCCGCCCTGGTTACCGGTGTTGGCCTGGGCGTAGGATTGGCAGTTTACTCTGTGTTGGGCTCGCGCCATGGCTCCGGCCCTTGACGGCTCCTGCTCGTCAGGGCAGCAGTTCCATTCCGAGCTGCCGCTTCCCATTGCGTGCAGCGGGCGGTGGGTATTAGCTGGGTTTGGGTGCACACAGAACGGTTATCCCTGCCGCGCTTCGATCTCAACTCAGCGGCGCCGGCGGGTTTCCTTGGACGCGGGTGGCGAGCTCCGGCGATGGGCTCGCGCTGCTGACGGTGGCCTGGAACTACTTCACCTGCATCGAGCTCACATGGCCGCCTCCGGCCGGTAGCAACTGATCGTCTGATCCATTGCGTGGCTATGTGCATGACAGTGGTGGCGTCGTCATCAAGCCTTCCTTGGTTAATACCTCACCTCGTGGCCTCGCCATGCGGGCAGACAGTAGCTTGGCGTTGTCGATTTTGCACGATCGTGTCCCCAGTTCATTGCTCTACGGTGCTAAACTGTATAAAGTGTGAAACCGGCCCAACCCAAACCGCGTATATACGTTGGACAAACTGGCAAAAATCAACCCAACCCAGTTAAACTGGAGAATATTTCAGCGGGTTGACAAACCGGTCAAAACCCGCTTAACCCGTCTATGCACAGGCTTAAGTATGCATATGGGTTGGAAGACCGATCTGTAAAACTGTCTGTCTGCCTTTCATTAGCCAGCACAAGAACCAATTAGTACCAGATAATTCTTATTATTATCATTACAGAAATAATTAGAATCTTCAAAATTCTATTTTGAATTTTTCAAAAAACAAGCTATGTGTAGCCTGAGCTACATTTGTCGGCACTCTAGAGCACCTATATGATTCAATCATTTATAAGGTAGAACTGATTCGCAGCACCCGAGCACGGTGCTCCTCTATTTTGAAATTTTTAAAATTGTACTTTTACTTTAAAAAATCAAATTTTACTCCGTGAATGCATGCAAATGCCCTGAATATTAGTGCAAAGTTTTTGTAGAAATTGAGTTGTATCTTGAGCTAAAGTAAAAAAACAAATTTGTGGCTATATATAGGTATAAAAAACTCTACGGTACCTTTGGATTCAAATTTGTACCTACTGTATATTGGTACAATTTTTGGTAGAAATTTAAATTCAAAATTTTGTTAGAAATTTCTACGGTACCTTTGGATTGTGTACATGTATTTGCACACTTGTTTTGAGATTTATTTTTGGAGTCTTAGAGATGTGGTTTTCAATAATTTCAAAAAACGGGAGCACTACTGCTCGGGTGTTGCTTCCACTTTTCATTTAGAACGGGTACCTAGAATAGTATATTAATGAGATGTTCTCCATTTGGAAGTATTGAAAAGCATGGTCGTTTGACCCCATGTGGTATTGCAACAGTCTCCCTATTTAAAGATGCCAACACAAGAGAGTGAACACGCCAACATGATTATTATTTGCCAAGAAGTCACATCGCTTACCTGAGCAAAGAAAAGAGCGGAGCTCAAGTGTTTCTTTGTTCATATCTTCATATTTTTATTGTTACAGGAATAATTAGAATCTTCAAAATGCCATTTTGAATTTTTCAAAAAACAAGCTTTGTGTACCCTGAGTTACATTTGTCGGCACACTAGAACACCTATATGATTAAATGATCTATAAGGTAGAACTTATTTGCAGCACCCGAGCACGAGTGCTCCTCTATCTTGAAATTTTTAAAATGTAATTTTTACTTGTAAAAAATTCAAATTTTACTACATGAGCACATACAGATGCCCTGAATATTAGTACATAGTTTTGGTAGAAATTGAGTTGTATCTTGAGCTAAACTTACAAAACAAATTTGTGGATATATATAGGTATTAAAAAACTCTATGGTACCTTTGGATTCGAATTTGTACCTATATTGATACAAATTTTTGGTAGAAATTTAAATTCAAATTTCTGTTAGAAATTTCTACGGTACCTTTGGATTGTGTACATGTATTTGCATACTTGTTTTCAGATTTTATTTTTGGAGTCTTAGAGATGTGGTTTTCATTAATTTCAAAAACCGGGAGCACTACTGCTCGGGTGTTGCTGCCACTTTTCATTTAGAAGGGGTACCTAGAATAGTATATTAATGAGATGTTCTCCATTTGGAAGTATTGAAAAGCATGGTCGTTTGACCCCACATGGTATTGCAACAATCACCCTATTTAAAGATGCCAACACAAGAGAGTGAACAAGCTAACATGATTATTATTTGCCAAGAAGTCACCTCGCTTACCTGAGCAAAGAAAAGAGCGGAGCTCAAGTGTTTCTTTGTTCATATCTCCATACCATATGTATAATGTACGCAATTTTGTAAGTACTAGGTTTTGCAATGCCATTAAAATCCACAAACAGCATAGGATTTGGAAGCATCGGGATCTACTACTGTATAGAACTCATCGGGTAGACGAGGGATCAAGACAAGGATAGCCAACTCAAGATGGTCCCTACTTGGCGTCTTCACCATCCAAGTGGTGTATGTGATCTGCGTAGTACTTGGGTCATCCTGCTGCGTTATCTAGGGATTTTCACAATATGTTTCTAATCCGTTCAAATGCCTTGGCGCACACCTATGGTTCACTATCATCAAAAGACTAAGAACATTGACGATAAAGATTTATTGACAATCACCCAAATCTACATTTCCTTTATTGCAGGTTTCAGGTTAAGATTTCGTCATTTAGATATTCTCGCTCTGCGTCGTGGTATTTTTCCATGAGTAGATTTCCATATTATAGATTTTCATATTCTTCTTAAAATCCATAGATGATAAATGAGACCAAGGCCGCCTGATGCAGATCGAGCCTTCACCTTTGTAGCCGCACATCAGTTTGGTGAGCCTAGTTGGTAGTCCAGTGAACTTTCGTGAGTTATGATGTTTTGTTGTGTGTGATCTCTCTATTGAGGAAAGTTTTGGTTTGTGGTCGTAAGACGTCATTGCTAACTGTCCCCATCTTATTTCAAATGATGACGCCGGATTGTTGAATGTAACCACACATTGAGTAGCGACAGCTAATTTAGTTCTATCTGTTGGCAATTAACAGTGTGTGGACGTACGAGTCATGTGACCCGGCGATTAATTAACATGGTACGTGTGGCGTGAAGAGAACAATTTCACCATGCCCCAGTGATGATCACAAATTCATGAACGTCGCATCGCAGCACTGTGCGTGCGTCGTGTCTAGTTTTTCATATCTTCTTCTGTTTTAGTACTACTACTACTACTACACGCACGTGAGTCATGCATCGATAAGACGATCGCGTCTTCTACCATTTCCTCTCGCTTTCGCGTGCAAGACTGGATCACAAAGTTTCGAGCTAGCTAGCAGGCTGATTCCCAACCGCTCAACCGTGCAACTATTGTGTGATGATAGATAATGCGCATGTGTGAGCACCAAAGGTCGCAGCGATCCCTTCTTGTTTATACGCACGATTCATATCTGCACTGCACCAGTTGATGTGAGCACATTACTCGGAACATGAGATGGCGGCGAGGAGCACATGGCCATTTAATTTGCAAGGTTGTCGTTGGCCTATTGGCCCCGTTCAGTGGATCGACTTGCTTATTACTAGCCATATATCCCTTTCTTCTTCGAGTAGTACCTTACTCCTTCCGTCCTAGAGTGTAAGTCATAATCCTTTAATATCTTGGCACAAGGCTTAACGTGATTATGGCTGAAATTGTGACTAATTAGACCAGACTGTGATGCTTCGTATCTGGTACAGCCAATAAAAACAGCCCCATAATTACTGCATGCTTGGTGCATGTGCGAAACTGCAGCCGTGAGGAGAGGAAGGTGCGAACTGCATGTGCTAATTAACTCCAATTAATGCAAAATTATATCTTATTTGCTTCATATGCGGGACAACCTGAAAATGAGATTGTGACTTACACTCTAGGACTGAGGGAGTACTTGATATATACGACCCCTTTATTAGTGGCATTGGGCAGTAGTATGTAGCTGATTAGTCAGCACTTGAATCTCGAGTCCAAAACAAGCACGGAGCATTTCTTTGCCAGTTGGCCTAGTTCTCGATAATTTAGTACATCTTTCGTTCAGAAGTCACAAGATGTTTGTCGGTAACGCGTCATGAGAGGTTGAGCTCTTATAGTGTTGTCAAATCTAAGCATATCTCGTTCCTTTTGCTGATCTGACCAGCGACGACTTGCTTGCATTTGTCTAGGACTTCGGTATGCAGCTAGGGATGTAAGTGGCAGCGGCGTCCAACGGTCCCAGGTATGCCGCCCGCGAAAAATAGATCAAACGGCACATGCGGATGTCCATAAAACTTATGTGGCAGATGTGGTTGTGCCACGAACGTCAGCGGCGCCAGCGGCTATCCGCACTTTACACTAGTACATGGTACACCTTTAGAGGCACTTTGGCTAGGGGCACTTCTAAAAATGCCTCTAAATATGTTAATTTGGGGCCTTTTTACCAAGTGCTCCTAAAGATACTATTTTTAGAGACATTTTCATCAAAGTGCCCCTAAAGATACTATCTTTAGAGGCATTTTCATCGAAGTGCCTCTAAAGATACTATCTTTAGAGGCATTTTGCCTTGTTCCCTTAAAGATACTGAGATATTTTGCCAAATACCCCTAAAGATACTACCTTTAAAGGCATTTCCATCGAAGTGCCCCTAAAGATACTACCTTTAGAGGCATTTTTCCTTGTGCCCCTAAAGATTTCGAGACATTTTGCCAAGTGCCCCTAAAAATACTACCTTTAGAGGCATTTTTATCGAAGTTCCCCTAAAGATACTGAGGCATTTTGCCAAATACCCCTAAAGATACTACGTTTAGAGACATTTTTATCGAACTGCCCTTAAAAATACTACCTTTAGAGGCATTTTGCCTTATGCCCCTGAAGAGTCCGAGACATTTTGCCAAGTGCCCCTAAAGATACTACCTTTAGAAGCATTTCATCAAAGTGCCCCTAAAGATACTACCTTTAGAGGCATTTTGCCAAGTGCCCCTAAAGATACCGATATATTTTGCTAAGTGCCCCTAAAGATACTATCTTTAGAGGCATTTCCATCAAAGTAAATACAAAATATCAATCTCTATTTTTAATAGGAAAGCACTATCGATCTTTTTCGTATAGAGTTAACCACAACACTAATTAGTCTCACACCATCATTGCACTAGCATATATACCTCATCATTAAATAAGCGTCCTACATGGTTCCATCAGGCCCACATAAAACAGATTGTGGAAATCAGTCCCTCATCAGCACGAAACTTCTCTTGGAAACGACCGCTCCAGCTTGTCAGCATCTATCGGAACCTAGAGAAAATTTACTGTTACACTAGCACTTCAAATTCACTGCTAAGTACTGCTCCTTCCATCCCACACATAATTAACATCGGTTAAGTCTCACACTATCATCGCACTACTAGCACAGATACATGGTTAATTAAAAACATTTTAAACCTCGTGAAGATTTTTTTAAACTAGAACAACTTTTAATATTTGAGAAAAATAGAAACAAGGAGAAGAAATTAAATAAAAAGGAAACATAGAAGAAAACGGAAGAAGGAAAAGAAAGGATAGAAAAAAGCAAACATGAAAAGAAAGTAGTAATAAAGGTGATCTAATTGTTCATGTATGTTTAGCCTATGGAAACGTGGTTCTGAATTATTAAATACTCGTGTTCTTAATTTAAAGCATCTCACTTTATGTAGATAGTGATAATGACCATCTTAATAATGTATTTTTTGTTATTTGCAGGTTCCGCTTGGGGTCTTATAAGGGGAAGGTGACACTGCTCGGCGTCGAGGACGATTTGGCCTCGTAACACGTGGTCAGCACCACTCCTCTTGGTACACTGCTTCCTCGCCGGCTGGCCTTGCCGTGCGGCGTGGCCTAGCCGTTCCGGCTCTAGCGGTGCAATGGAGGTTGTCATCCTCTATATCTTTGTCGTATTCCATTTGGCCTAACAATATCGGCATGTGATCCATCCATATGTGTATACCCACTTTCGATAGTCTTGCTTCTAGATTTTTTTCCTCAAGAAATATATCATGTGAAATTGCCATGAAAATCTTTTAAGAGTTGCGTGAAAATCTTCTACGAGTTCAAAATAGAGCAGCCCAATGTGAATCTATCATGAAATATACCTTTTGAAATTTTTGTTACGCTACAAGTCATGATTGTTTCCATGTGCCTTAACGTTTTTGTCCCACATGGAGATTCAATTTGTTTCTTCATGCTATACTTTTTACACTAATTGTAGTATAATTTTGTTCTTTGTAGTCTTTTTTCCCCCTGTGAAGGCGATATTTGTTTCGGCCCTACAGTTTTGTTCACGTGTATATTCTATTTGGTCGACATATTTTTCTTCACGGGCACACAAGGTTTGTTCCACATAGTCCTAATTTTGTGTTTGTGTATGCTTTTAAATCGTTTTATGAGTATTATTTTTTGTTCTTTTGGTGCATTAATTTTGTCTCAAGTGCATTCATGATTTGATCCATTTTAGTCTAAATTATAGTTTCTCGTGTAAATGTGATGTGTTACTTAGACGTTAAATTTTTGTTCTAGTTTGCCAAATTTATGTTTTACGGTACGAGTCACAATGGACTACCTTTTTTTAATTTAAGAACATACTGGAGTGGATGCGTTGTACTCCAACACGTTCTAGTGTTAATTTGAAGCCCTACTGGATGCCTCGAGCAGTCGAGCTAGCTAGGAAAGTAGCAAAAACTACACAAGGCATGCATCGTATTCAAAAAAAAGTACGTAGCTCTCAAATAAAAAACAGACTAGTACGTGTTGGATCATAGGCAGCGGTTGGATCTCCCTGTGTTGGTCATCCAAACAGACAAAGTGGAATCGGCGAGTATCACCTGTCCCCGCGCCTGCATGTGTACCTCCCGTGTCCGCGGCGAGTGCAGCTGGTGGTATTACTCGTTTTAGTCCCACATCGAAACTTTGGTAAAAACTGGACCGACTTAAATACCCGGTCCGTCCAGTGTTGTATGAAATGTACGATCTACTAAAGCGAGATTACCAGAAGTCAGCCCACACGATTAGTCCAACATTATGGGCCACTGGCTCCACCGGCCCAACTGGGCGGAATGTGAGTACTAGGGGGCGAGGGGGTGGGAGGACCCCGAGCGCTCCATATTCAGTGACGTGCGCGTGGGCCGCTTCCTTCGGCCTGCTCCTTCGGCCCAACCTTGCGTGCAGGTAACTCTACCCTTAGGCTGGCCCATCCTAGAAAAGATACAGCCATCCATCCAAATCTCACTCCTAAAAAAATGATACTCTATCTTTAGGGGCATTTTTCTTAGTGTCCCTATAGTTTTTTAGGGGCATTTTCTCTAGTGTTTCTAAAGTTTTAGGGTTATTTTTTATAATGTCACTAAACGGATTTAGGGGCATTTTTATTAGTTTCTCTAAAGTTTTTAGGGACATTTCTCTTAGTACCACTAAAGTTTTTTAGGGGCATTTCTCTTAGTGTCCCTAAAGTTTTTAAGGGCATTTGATCAGTGCCCTAAATCTTTTAGGGACACGAGTATTAGTGTCATATTTTAAAGTGCATCTAAAGATCTTTAGAGGCATTTTGATCACATATAGGGACACTTTGAAGTGTCCCAAAATAACAACCGTGTTGCAGTGTTACTATGGCTGCAGTGTAGAGCTGCTCCAGCTTACTCCTTCGAGCGCGGAAGTAAATTGTGAGAGCGTCCGTATTAATTTGCCTCCTGCTTGCTTGCTTGCTTGCTTCTTCCTACGTAAATGAACATGATGTCATCATTATGCACGCCCCAAGCCACACTTCGTCTAACCAGACAGAGCCGGCTCTCGCGGCGCGGTTAGGCATCTCCACTGGGCCGACCTTGGTCGATCTAACCGGTCTGTTTTCTATTGTTTAGGTTGGTCCGCGTCTGCTTTTAAGTCGTGCGCTCTTAGGTTGTGGTCTGGCATGTTCGGCAGACCGCACACAGTGGCGTGACCCATTTGGATGGGCTGGACGAGACATTTTTTTTCTAGATTCAAACGTAAACAGTTCGTGCTAAAAACTGGCAACATTTATATATTTTATATTTAATTTATATTCAAAATATAAAAACGGAATTTAATCTAGCCCTAAACCCTAGCTACCGATCTTCACGCGTCGGTGTCGTCTCGTCCATCTACGGATCAAGGTCGATGTACTCCGGCGGCGACCAAAGGTTGAGAGGTGGCAGGGCCGGAGCGGGAGCGGGTCACGGGCACGGGTGGATTGATCACCTGCCCAGGCCACGGCGCCCAACCATGCTGGAGGTGCGCCAGCTCCATACCCACCTCTGGAGCGATCGTTGGCGCCCATCCCGACAGCAACGACGGTGGAGGCAGCTGGGTGTTCGCCTGCACCACCAGGAAGGTGAGCTGGACAGCTTCTTCATAGCCGGCCCACTGGGCGTCCTCGTCCCCCACGTTGGCCGCAATGGCCTGCTCCGGGGGAAGGTTCACGGCGACGTCGTCCACCGCCTCTTGCTTGACGATGATGTCGTCGTTCTCCTCGTAGTTGCCGTCCTCGTTGTCGAGGTCGGCGTCGGAGTGGTTCAAGGCGTCCTCGTCGTCCGAGTCAACGTCGGGGACGGGGTAGACCTTCCCCGGCTGCAGGTCATGGCGGATGATGGTGGCGCGCTGCGCCTTGTGCTCCCACTCGAGGAACTTCACGTAGTAGTCCTCGCTGTGGTAGCCCCTCTCCCATCGTTGGGACAGAGGGAGGTTGGAGATCCGGCGGCGGATCTCCTCCTCAAGCCCTTTGCCCGGTTTGGGCACGGGCGGCATCGGGACACCCGTGTGCTGGATGCCGCGGCCTTCTCTTCACCGACGCTCGCACTCCGCGACACGAAAGTACTAGGTAGGCCAGTGGCACGCGCGGGCAGAACACCCACGCTGTCCGCGCACGTCCGGGCCGACGCAACCGTTGTCCAGATTTAGTGCACGAATGGATCAGGCTGGACGCGTCCGTCCGTATGGATCGTATCGCTGGGACGCCTCCCAAGTCCCGCGGACGCCGCGCGGACGAGTTCGGACGCGTCCGGACGGGATGGGACGTCCGGTGGAGATGCCCTTACGGAGCAGGTGCGCCGATGTATTCATGTTCCTGGGTGTCCATGTTTTTTTTTTGAACTTGTGTCCATGTCCCTGGGTGTCCATGGAGCACATGGATTAGTGCTACATGCTCTCTTGCAACAATGATATGGCATCCATGAGCCTGCAAGGACTGCTACGTGCGGCCGCAGGAAGCGAGGGAGCACGGAATGCGTCGGCGGCGAGAATAAACGGAGTGGCGTCGCGGCGCCATGTAACCACGACTAAACCGCTAAACATTTTAAGTGGCAGCCGTATAAACCTGTTAATTACAATGCGACGGAAGCGGCTATGACCACATAATCCGGTGAACGCACCACTTACATCCTGATATGCAGCTCCATCCTCATCATAGAAGATCTTTATGAACTCCTCGGGGTTCTCATTTGTGTGCTTCTCGCAGCAACGCAAGCGGGTGGAAGCTCCCTACCGCCTCCTCCAATCTCCATTATAGGCAACACTCATGCGCCTCTCTTCCCCCGACGTATCCTCCCCCGGCACATCCTCCCTAAGGCCTTGTTTACTTCTAGGGTATTAAGGGATGGAAGGGGAATATTTCATATTTCAGAATTTTCTTGATAGGTCGTTTACTAGGCCGGGTTTGGAGGAGACAATCCCGAAATATCTCCACAAATCCCCTCCACACTAGTGTATTTTTGGCTAGATTAAAAACTCTTCATCATGGTAGAGTATTTTTTGGGAAGTGTATTTGAGGAGATTGAAGAGTATTGGGTGAACACCAAATCTCCGCACATCCCCACATCTTTTAGGGATAAAATTACCGGAGAAGTAAACAAGCCCTAAGCGAATCCTCCGCCAGCGAAGCTTCCCCGACAGCTTAAACTTTAAGTAAATTAACTTTGAGATTTTAGCCTAAATATAGAGATAACATTAAAAAGTTGTCTGGAGTAGGGGGGCCATGTCCCCCCTTAGTCATAGGGAAGCTCCGCCATTCAAGAAAAGTAGTTCGAGATTCTAGCAGGTCGGAGGAAACTAAGAGGAAATACCACGTTTTTATCTCCAAGGTGTAACTTATTGAGCACCATTTAATTTCCTTATTAAATAATATTTCCAGATTTCACATCCTAATTAACTATGCCATCTTTTACCACATAGTTTTATTTTCTGGAAACTCAAAAATTAGGACATGTCAACTGATAGGGTAGACAACTCCGATGAGTTTCAGTAAGGGCTACCAAAGTTATGTAAACTAGCATGGTGTCCCTGGCAAATGCGAGGGCATCACCTTTAATTACTTAAAATAAGTCATTAACTTATTTTTATGCATAGCCATCATTACGAGGTTGAAAATAAATGGGTCAAGTGGCCTTCTATTATTGAGTAAATTTTCATATGATTTTATTGAATTATTTTTCCTAAGGCATAAAGTGCTAGAATTGGAAAATTGTAGGATTAGGTGTGGCATGTTCCGTTGAACCATACATATTCAAAAACTTTAGAAATTTGAATTAAAAATATATAATAGGAAAAAGAAAGGAATTGTAGAAAGACATTTTTATTAAGAATTTTTAGAATTCATCAAAATTAGACCCCAAAAGAATTATTATGAATTGTTAATGGATTCTAATACTTTGAATCAAACGACCTACATAGAATAAATATCAAAGAATCCAAATCATTTAAAATCTTAAGTAATTTCACTGATTCAAAGAAGTTGAATCATTTGTATTTCCTACTACTTTGTTTTTAGATTCTTGATGTTGCCAACCTTTGATCCAATTAATATATTCTTTTGATCACATGTATTTTAGCTTCACTTATATAGTTTATTTGATGTGATATGTTTTGGTATAATTATGAAGATATATCATTATGATTTATGTCGTATAGTTATGTGATGATCTATTGTTTTCATCTTGTGTGTAGTAATAAAAAGAGGGTTCACTATATTGACATTTAGATATTTAAAATTTTAAGTTAGAACTTCTACCATACCACTCTTCTTGTATATAATGTGCTCCAAAATAGTGCTCCAAATAGTACATGGACTACGATACATTTTATTTAAATTATGACATGTATTGACCTGGTCAGGGTATGCTTGGTATAATTTAAAAGACTTATGGGTTATGATCCACTAACAAAAATATGTCTTATTGCATTGGTGGCTTGATGTTATCCTTTTTTTAAGAGATTATTTATATTTATTTTAGAAAACACCAAGTACATTAATGCACATATACATACTTTTTTTTCCTTTTGACCATAATATGCTTTAAGCATAAATAATTACATGAAAGATTTTTTATATAATATCAAATTGTTGATACTCCCTCCATCTCAAGGCTTAAGGCATATAACTTTTTTGAAAAGTCAAGCAATGTAAGGTTTGACCAAACTTTTAGAAAAAACTATAAAGAACTATTATATTATATAGATACCATGTGAAAATATGTTTCATGATATGTGAAAGGGTATGGATTACGTATTGTAAATATAAATATTTTTTTCTAAAAACTTGGTCAAATATTAGTTGATTTGATATTTAAAAAAAGTTATATGCCTTAAGCCTTGAGACGGAGGTAGTATTTGTTAGCTATTTTATTTATAAATAATCAATGTGAAAGGCATGCTACCATATGGACCACATGCTTAACCGTAATCAATACAGGTTAGTGTGAGATTTGTAGACTCTTAGCCGTAAATAGAAGACGTGCACGATGAATTGTCTGAGCATAAACGTTATCCATATCTTGTGGTTTATTGGTCGGTTGTATCTTTATTTTTTTAATCAGTCAAATTTGATTATCGTAGAATCAAAAGGTAAAAATATGTTGTGAATTAATTTTCAGAATGTTTGCAATATATAAAATTGTAGTCTAAATTATAAATAGTTATCTTTTTTTTCTTGCAAAAAACTTATCTTTATATTATTATTTCTTTTGTACTCATGCATGCGTCTATACAACAATTAACTATCTAGATCTGGTTAGTTTTCTTATTCACGCTAATTAGTTCACTTGGAAACAATACATCCATGTCCACCCAAGTTGAACAACTGGCCGGATCGACCAACTTTAGCGTGCGTTCGGTTGCGGGACAAACGAGGGATGGGATGGGATCATCCCATTTTTTGTTGTGTTTGGTTAAAATTCAGGTGGATGGAACGGGTCACCGTAGGGAAATATTCCTTGAAAAAGAGGGATCACCACGTCCGCCAAAATCGGCCGGACCGCCCATCCACATTTTTCTAACCGCGTGAACGGCTGGTTAATCTTCTCTCTTGTCCCTAATTGTTCCTTGCCGGTAAGTTTATCTTCCCCGTTGTCGGCGCGTCCACACCGGTGCATCTTCACCCCCGCACGCCCTCGTCGAGCTCTCCACCCGCACGCCCACCTTGAGCCTGCCTGGTAGCTCCTGGCGTTCTCTCCCTCCACAGGTGTCGCCTTCTCCATGGCGTCGACGGGCGGCGGCAAGAGCCCCGACTCCACCCCGAGCAGATAGAGAGCGTCGACTTCCCCAAGATCTGGCGGGTAACACAGGTGAGGCGGAGCGTCCCGGCCTCCCGGATCCTAGCCCACAACGACGTGCTCTACCATCGAGAAATCATACGGTGGCGACAGAAGGTTGCAGGGCACGGCGGAACGGTGGTAGATGGAGGGTCTGGGGACGGCCGAGTGGCGGCGGGTTGGGCATGGATGGGCGGCCATGGGGGCTAGGCATGGACAGGCGGCGGTGTGGGGTTGGACATGGGCGTGCGATGGTAGGGACGAGTCTATCGATTTCAATCTCATCTAAAATGCTAACCGTTGTTAAACCATGGTTAACAACTTCTATTAACAATTACTAAGATAAGCACATTTCATACCATCTTCCTAAAATCCTTTGAACCAAACGGAAAACAGGATCACTCCAATATGGAGCATCCCATCCACAAAATATGGACCATCCCATCCGATGCACATTTGTCCATAAACCAAACGCACGCTTAGAGTTGAGATCCTTATCCATACTTATTTTACACGGACTTTGTCTGCTCAGATCTAGCAACTTCGGAGTTCAGCTCCAAGTCCATATAGGTGTGCTTCGGTCCCCCACCCCTAAACTTAAGCTACATGGGCCTTGTTATTTTTTTGACCGGTCAAAACCCATATCGAGATCACGTATATCTCTGTATATGTGTACTCGGTCGAACTGGGTATAATCCACGTTTCGGTCGGCCGATCTCACCTCCTATTTTCGCGATCTACGTCTTTGTATGTCATATTTTTAATTTTATTTTTGTTATATAAATTCTGATTTTCGCCTTCCGCATACACATGAGCATACGTATATGGTGAGTATACGTCTAAGAGGACCATATGGAGTTCGGGTGGGTTTGTACGATCCTCTAAACAATTGGAATCGAGTTTTTGTTTGTCAAAATTTGAAAGAGGGGGTGGGGGACCGAAGCAAAAGTGAAGTCCATAAGCATTCTATCCTCAGTTGTGAGCATTTATAGGATCTCGTTATTTTTCAAACACAAAATTAGGTCATCAAGTAGTGTGCAAATAATATATGAGCGGCAACGTTGGTAACTTGATATCCACGAATAATGCATTCATAGGATTTTACTATTTTCTCAAATGGAAAATTAGGGAATCAAGTAGTGTGCATATGATTTATGAGCGGAAGTACGATGTTCGTAACTTAGTATGAATTGGTATGAATGTCTATTCAACAGACAGCGGCACTAGCCGAGCACACTCCTGTAGAGAGAATAATTAGTCCAGGATTTAGACAGATTATAGCCTAATCTTAATCTAAGTTAGAAGTCCTATTGTACGTGATTTTTCTATATTGTACGTAAGAAAAAAGTGTATCAATCAAGGATCACTTTTTAGTTATGCATTAGTGCTATGCGAAGCCTCTTCCTTTCCTAATTTTTTTTGGCAGAGTCCTGTCTCTACACCACTCACGTGGGCTGGTGATCAATTCTTGTTACGTTTGTACGGGAACCCCTCTCTGTATGGATCATGTCAAGCGGACTACGGTCCTATGAAACTAAATTATTATAGTTACGTAACTATTAATTTTTTCATAAATCCTAGCTATAAATATTAGATCTAATCATCAATATAATTTGGATAATGTGGCTCAATGTGGTGCCTCAAAAAACACCCTTATATTACTTTTAGTATATAATAGATAGATTTCGTCACGTTCAACCAAATTTTCTAAGAAATCGTGACAGCAGAACAACCATATATAGAGTAAAGAAAATGGACTTTGCTACACCGACTGTTCTATGAATATCAAAATTCGGCGGATCTCGTTCAGTCAGCCGTGTCCAACATTTGCACGCGAGGCACGCGTCCCCGACAACCAAAAAAGGTGAGGTACACGTGGTCAATCAAACTTCCGCCCAAGGCGATCAAACTCGTGGACGTGGTGTGCTTCGGAGGATTGCGTAAGCACACAAGATATGTAAAAATCTGAAAATTCAAAATGTTTATCAAACCGCTTATATTTATAACCCGTTATCACCGTTGGACTAATCACGACGAGATTTATTGCTGCGTAACGACCGTTCTAGAAAATTTAAAACCGGTTGATATATTTTGACGAAATTTAAAACCGGAATAGGACAGCGATAGGGACGTGCCGCGTCCTAGATCACAGGTTGATATATTTTGACGAAATTTTTCGAACCCAAAAGTCGTGAGTTATCCAGTTATCACAGGTTGCTGGACCTATTCGTCGTCTCTCTGAAAATTGGCCCCATCTTTGCCCAGTTTACGCGAGACGGCGAGAGCAGAGTAAACATTCACGGCTTCACGAATAGAACTTATCGTCCTCCAGGGCTTCAACGAATTCTTCTTGTCACACATGAGAAAAGGACATGTATGATCTAATAGCAGTCCTATCTATGAACCATTTTTTCCTCTCGTCCAGGCCATGAAAGACGGAGTAACGGTACCCTGCAAAATATATTTTTCTATAATTATATATATTTGAAATTTGCAAAACATAAAATAATATTTTATCAAATGATGGATGTTCCTACGAGTCATCTCCTTGCGTTCCAGGACACAACAAGGTCTACTACAGATGGATTCCAAATAAGCCATTCTTTTAATAGAAGTATTTATTATTTATTCTACTATAAGTAAGCCGACTTTATAATAGCAATTCTCAGTCAAATTGATGAAGTCGCCAGATCACGTATATGACCAACATAATTTAATTCTCTTTGGATTCTAATCTTTCCACAAATTCTACTAAAAGTAATTTTCAATTGATTAATAAAGCCTAAAAAGTCTCAAGGAGTACTCAATGCTCTCACCATATTTTTTCTCCCGCTCACTTCTTTTTTCAACCTAACGGCAGCGCGAACCTGAAGGAGACATTGACTGTCTTCCTCGATGGTAGCATGAGAAATCGGGGTCGGACTTTCGTATGTATAAAATAGACTCCTAAAAGCTTTTATTTCTGTTGCAGCGCACGGGTTTTGTGCTAGTATATATATATATATATATATATATATCGACGCGGATTTGGTACACACGGGCATAGCTGCGCATAGGCTTAGGACCGTTAGATAAAGAGATCACATACACTACTAGTTTAGATGGTAATGGCTGGCTCTTGAAAGTAGTAACGGTCCCTAACGGCGTTTGCAGCACCGCGTTTGTGTACATGCATGCAATGCCTAGGGTCTCATGAAAACCCTAAAAATTTTAACTTGCTGTTTGGCAAAGAAACTTTTAGCATCTAAAATGGAAAGATAAGTCAACAAGGCTTAAAATGAGTTCTACATAGTATGCAAACTCTAGTGAAGGTTTGTGGTACTATGTAAACCCTAAATTTTCATCTAAGTGGTTTAGTGTCTTGTTTTTTTGGCGGGAGAGAGTTACTTGTCGCGCGCATCCCTCCACATATTTTTGTAAAACAATAACCGGTCCATAATAACGATGTAAAACAATAGCTTGTGATTAGAGAAAGCAATGGTACGTACCAAACAAAAGTGCACGAGAAGGGATGAGGTAGAGGGAAGAAAGCAATAACCGGTTCCACCTAGTTTTTCAAATGAGCAAGAAAAGTTGAAGAGAGACTAAATAAGTTAGGGTTTCTCAGCATGTTGTTCATTAGGGTTTGCCTCACCTAAACGAAATTAGATAAGCTTTGTTTTGCATGTTGTTCGTTAGGGTTTGCCTCACCTAAACGAAATTAGATAAGCTTTGTTTTGCATGTTGCTCGTTAGGGTTTGCCTCATGCAAACGAAATTAGACAAGCTTTGTTTTGCATGTTGCTCGTTAGGGTTTGCCTCATGCAAACGAAATTAGACAAGCTTTGTTTTGCATGTTGCTCGTTAGGGTTTGCCTCATGCAAACGAAATTAGACAAGCTTTGTTTTGCATGTTGCTCGTTAGGGTTTGCCTCATGCAAACGAAATTAGACAAGCTTTGTTTTGCATGTTGCTCGTTAGGGTTTGCCTCATGCAAACGAAATTAGACAAGCTTTGTTTTGCATGTTGCTCGTTAGGGTTTGCCTCATGCAAACGAAATTAGACAAGCTTTGTTTTGCATGTTGCTCGTTAGGGTTTGCCTTGTGCAAACGAAATTAGACAAGCTTTGTTTTGCATGTTGCTCGTTAGGGTTTGTCTCATGCAAACGAAATTAGACAAGCTTTGTTTTGCATGTTGCTCGTTAGGGTTTGCCTCATGCAAACGAAATTAGACAAGCTTTGTTTTGCTAGGGCTTCATGCATGCATGCCAAAGGAACACTAACGGCGTTAGTTATTAGACAAAACCTGGGTCTGGATACATGTGCTCCCTATATCAAAAGAGGACACCGTTGATTCTATCCTCTTTTGATATAGGGAGCACATGTATCCAGACCCAGGTTTTGTCTAATAACTAACGCCGTTAGTGTTCCTTTGCCATGCAAAACAACCCTTGTTTATTTTCGTTTGCATGAGGCTAACACTAAGGAGTAGTATGCAAAACAAACCTTGTTTATTTTTCGGTTGCATGAGTCAAACACTAAGGAGCAGCATGCAAAACAAACCTTGTTGCATGCAAAACAAACCTTGTTTATTTTTGTTTGCATGAGGCAAACACTAAGGAGCAGCTTGCGAAACAAATCTTGTTTATTTTCGTTTGCATGAGTCAAACACTAAGGAGCAGCATGCAAAACAAACCTTGTTTATTTTCGTTTGCATGAGTCAAACACTGGACCGTACATTGTCTGGAAAATTAAATTTTGTGTTCCTCCACATAAACGGGGAGCAGTACGACTTCAGTGCAATGCTAGGTACAAGAACTTGTATAAAATGTTATGTCCAAGAGTGTATTCTATCTTTTATAGAGTAGCATAGTACTATGTGGCGGGAGAACACAAAAAAATATAGAGGGATGCGCGACAAGGCACTCTCTCCCGCCAAAAAAACAATACACTAAACCAGTTAGATGAAATTTTAGGGTTTGCATAGTAGCACTAACCTTCACTAGGTTTTGCATACTATGTAGAACTCATTTTAAGCCTTGTTGAGTTATCTATCCATTTTACATGCTAAACGTTTCTTTGCCAAACAGAGCTAAAATTTTTAGGGTTTTCACGAGGCCCTAGAAATCGCATGCAAGTATACACAACCAGCGCTGCTTCAAACGCCGTTAGGCACGGTTAGTAATTTCAAGATCCAGCCATTACCATCTAAGCTAGTGGTGTATGTGGTCTCTTTATCCAACGGTCCTAAGCCTATCCGCAGCTATGGCCGTGTGTACCAATCCGCGTCGAATATATATATAAGCTCTATTAGACCCCCTGGGTGTAGAATAAGTTATTCTGCACCCAGTCTGTTCGATCGAACCAGGCCACATCCGGTTCCGTCCCACCCCCGGTGCGGCCCAGTCCTATTTCCCCTACATCGATGTAACTTTATTTTTTCTTTTACATTAGCCGTTTCTTCTCCCACCTCTATACGAGCTGCCCACCTGCTAATCAAGCGCATCGTGCGCATACGGCGGTTCTGGAAGCGACTGCGGTCGCGATTGTGGCGGGCGGCGAGCGGCTGCCACTGGAGATTGCTGCTTGCGGCGAGAGGCTTCAGCGGGTGGCGAGCGGCAAGGGGCTGCCGCCGGGTATTGCGGCGGGTGGAGAGCGGCTGCAGCCGGGGATTTCGGCGGGCGGTGAGCAGTAGGAGACCACGCGGACGTGCGGCCTCCGCTCCTCTCTGGCAACCGGAGGAACGACCTCGATCCCCGCTGCCGTCTGCGGCGGATCCTGCGCTCGCGCCTCGCCACAAGGACAGCTCCAGCCGCTCCCACCATCTTCTTCGTCGCCAGCGTCCGGCGAGCCCAGAATCCCTCCACCGTAGGCACGGATAAATCCTCGGATCCATCTATCCCCAGGCTTAGACATCAAGGTTTGCCACAGTTGTTCCTTATCAGATTTTTTTGCTTGAAACCGTACTCCATTTTGGTAGATTTGTGTAGCTGTTAGTCTGCAGAATCTGGTCCTCAGTTTTAAGACAAAGTTGATTTAGAATTTCTTTCACAACGACCTACTACCGTTTTTACATGATGCTGGTTAACGGTGTCTATCCAAGTTTCAAACAGGTTAATCAAAACAAATACTGAAATTTATGGCATAGTTGCATTATGAATCATGTTCTTTCTGGTCAAACTAATGCCCGTACCTGATTTGAGTTGAGAATCATTTGGTCAGAACCATATTACTTTTATGGAGATTTTTTGCAATTGGTACCTGTGAGTAGCACATCGTTTAGGGCTCCTTAATAACTGATGGTTGTGTTTTTGGTCACATTTTTCTGGATATTTAGTTATTATGCGGCATCAGAGCTGCGCCATAACTATTGTTCGTGATTTAATCATCCCAACTGTGGTGAGAGGCTGCTTTGGAGATGTAATCTCTATTTTCTTTATCATGGAGCTGCGTCGGTGTACTTGCTGATTTCGGTGGTACGCAAACCATGATTGGCGTTGGCTGCTTCTTTATTTTCCCAGGGCACTCTTCAGTACCGTCCCATTTCAACCAATTTGAATAAGTAAGTGCGGTCTTTTCTTTCCCATTGTGCATCCTTTTTAGTTCCCAATTCTTCAGTTTTACTCGCCATAATTTTGTGGCTGTAAACAATAAATCTTGAGATAACTATTTCTGCATAATTTTAGTTGTTGGATGCAATGCTAGCTCCAGTCTAGTGCCGCTAACTTGCAAGGACGAGTTTGGGCGGTGCTACGATTGCATGCTTGACAGCAGGTATGTCTCAGATTTGTTTAATTAGTTATGCAACGCCATACTGATTTATTTAGCACTAGAGAGAACTCTCTGATTAAATCGATATGGGCGAGGGCACCAGGAGGAGCATTTGCACAATTAAATTAATATCTCTAACAGGAGAACAATGGGTTGTGCTCCATTGGACAAGTATTTTTTATGATAGAAGGTAGAGAATTATAGTTTTCGTCGAGCCCGAGGGCAAGCGTTGCAGCATAGAAAAGTTTACAACCAGGTTTACATCCAGCATGAGTGAAGATAATGAGAAAAGTTTACATTTACTGATCTGATTAGTGTACTTTGCATCTATATTACAACTTCGTGTCAAAATTTAGAGCATGTATATATACTGTTCCTTCCATTTTATAACATGTTGCTCTGAAGATTTTCTTTCAGTCTAAGATATGGCCTTGCTTTCAACATCGTAAATGTAATGTATGGTGTATATTGTTTTTGTTTTATTTTGCTTGTCAAATGTAGTGGAAATTGAGTGAATGCTAGATGGGGGGCTGGAGGCAGAACTTTTAAAGTACGTGTTGCAGGGCATCAATGGTTTCACCTTTGGTTAAGCTTGGCGTTCAACTGTCCTCGGATTTCAAACTATTATTTGAGTGGGCATTTTGGATCCTTTTTTCTTTATGCAGTTATTGAGTGATAATTTGCAGTTTACATCGCCGCTAAACTCTGGTTGCTGATGTGATGATTAATATTAAGTTCTACCACGTATTTTATAGCATGTGAGATCCAAGCATATTCCAGTTGTCAAATTAAATAAAGAACAAGCACAATAGGCTTGATAATATATGGTAGTGCATGATGATTAATATAACAATTAGTGCCATTTCAGAAAATCAACAACGAATACTGAATATCAAGACTCAGAACATCTCTCTGAACTTGATGCAAATATCCGAATGCCAGGTGCTGATTTGTAACAATATATTATGTACTAGCGACAAGAGAGAGTGATTTCATCACACTTGAGAGCAATTTACATGTATGTGTGAATTGTCCACCTCCTTTTGAAATCAAAAAATTATGTTTCCTTGCCTTCTCTATCTGTTCTATCTGGCGATATATTTCTGTTTAAGCTAAGCACATGTTTGTTACATAAATATCGCAAACCTAGCATCTTCATATGTTTACAGAAATCCAAGTTCTGTCATTAGATTTCAGCAATCAAGGTATACCTTGAAAGATAGTCTTGTATAGTATGGTCTGTGCAGTTATCTTATAACTACTACCCTGATTTTTGGTGCAATTTACATCTATGCTCCCCCTTTTGTTCCGGGAATATTGTGTTTGAGATGTATAGATTTGTCAGGTACATTTATAAGCATTTTCCTAATTTTCTGCACATTCTTACAATGATGCTCTTCGACCGCAAGTTTTGTCCTACTTTGTAAAAGAATTATTTTCCTTGGCAATATGGTCTGTGCAGCTATCTTGCAATTGCTACCCTGAATTTTGGTCAAGTTGAGATGTATTGTCCCCTTGTTTTTTCAGGAATAATTTGTTACACTATAGCTGAATTCATTACTCACATTGTATTCATTAGTTTGTGAGGCCCTCAATTCAATTTATCCTGTTTAGTTAGCTTATTAGGTTATAGTCATATGCTTATTACCTTGTACATGAAGGTTCATATCATCTTTGAAACCTGATCATAATCATATGCCACATATCATCGACTTAATTAGCAAGTTCACTTCAATAGTCACACTAAGCTGACATGGTACCAATTTGTCTTCTTCTCTTTAGGTAAAGTCTACTCTGTTAATAAATATAATGGCTTTGTATGATCTTAAGATTTGACTTTTTTGTAACGAAGAGGGTAAATTTGTCGCAGAATTTTTTTATCGAAGTTTCAACTTTGAAGGTTCATTAGGTACCTGATGTCTTTTCTCCTTTTCCTTTTTGCAGCTAGATATCTTTGTGTGTTGTAGCCTTCTTGGGCCTGGAAGAAACATGGTATATTTACCTTGTTAATAAAGACCCACTGCCTGCTTCTGTGCTGGCTGCTGGGTATTTGCCCCCTCCATTGAACATTAAACGGATTCCATTTTGTGCACCTTCTGGTGTGCAGGAAGACTGCGGTAGGGAAAGCGATATGAAGTCGGCATCAACAAAATTATATAGTAGTTTTTTTGTTAGGGCTTACTGTGACTCATTCGCGAGTCATAACTATTTTAGAAGTCTGATTTCATCGTGAATACAGCAAGGCTTCACATGTAATTACTGGGCATAGATTGATATTTTTATGTATTGTATTATATTCTTGCTAAATCTCTTGTACTTCTCAAGTTGCATCAGTTTTAACGTACCCTATGTTCGAGATTTTACTGTGCATTTGGCCACGGCATGATTTTGCAGGCACATTAAAACCCATCCACTTGGAAGAAAATAGCCTGGTACCTAGCAGAGTCGATGCTGAGAGCTTACCTACAAGCACGTTTGAACATTCACGTAGCTCTTACGGTAGGTACTTGAGTGACAGGCACCGGATCACATAGTCCTGTTTTAAAATGATGCCCCAGATTTCTTGCATCGCTAGTAAAAAAATTCTTGCATCGCCGGTCAAAGTTCTTACATCGGTTCAGAGAAATACGAACTACCTGCTCAGGCGGATGGCTGACCCCGAATTTAATTACGTCGGTCTCAGGTTTCTTACATTACGTACTGTTCTGGGCTGGATTTAATTACATCGGTCTCAGGTTTCTTACGTTACGTACTGTTCTGGGCTGCGCGCGCGCACGTACGTCGCGAGCCCCGTTACGTCACATGCAAAGATTTTCTTATGTTGCGCGCTATCGGCTGAGAACGGGCGCGCGGGGCCTGACACCGTCTCGCTCTGGTAAGTTAAATAGCGCGACTCTCTCTCTCTCTATATAAAAGTTATCCATTAGTTAATGCAGCAGATGTAGACATATAAATACAAGTTACTCATCAATTTATGCAGTAGTTATCCAGGCATATGTATACAAGTTATCCACCACTTTATACAGCAGTTATCTAGACTTATGTATACAAGTTATCCATTAGTTTATGTGCCAGTTATCCATACAATTGTGTACAGAATCATCCACCAGTTTGATTGATAGCTTTCCCATCATTAGTTTTCACCATTAGACTATTCATGATAAGATCTTTTAAATCATATCCCATCTTAATAGCTTTTAGAAATTTTTTAAAATTAAAAATTATCCACACATAACACGTAAGTTATCTGGATTATAGTAGTATAAGCTATGTTAGGTTGAAATAGTTAGTTCACCTATTACGCCAGTTACATATGCTTAGCATAGAATAGTTTATCCAAAAAAAAATCTAGATAAAAATATTCCATGAAATTAGAATGACCATCGGGTGGACTTGCTATGCTAGTTCGATTAGTCTTGTAGCATGGGCCAAATATCATAGGTGTCACAAATCATTGAGGCATCGGGACTAAGCAAGTACTGTCCATGCATTATCATCTAGATCTCACACTTTGATGTTTAGATAAATATTCCTGTCACGATAAAACCAAATTAGAACTTACTTAGAATATTTTACTCCCTGCTACTCAAATTAGTTGACTCAAATTTGTCTAAATTTGGATGTATCTAGACTTATTTTAGTGCTAGATACATCCATAAATTTAGACAAAACTACGTCAACTAATTTAGGTTAGAGGGAGTTTTAGAATTTCCTCGGATTAGTAGCTGCAGGTTACGAATCAACATCCTTGCTGAACTGCAGTACTAGGCGAGCATATGGAATCTTATTAGCTAGACCATCAGCCATCTGACCATTCTAAGCACAATAAGCAGCAGGACGGATCTTGGTGCCTCATACAACTAAGGATTGAGCCATATGGCAGGACAATTTGCAGAGAATTTTCTCCAGGACCAACAACAACAAGGAAGGAAGCAGCCATCTCAGTCCTAGTCGATCTAATTGACCAGGAGTATGGGAAACAGGAGTTACGACCTCCAGGCGGTGAAAACCAGGATCAACATAGCTTCGTGGCGGAGGCGCAGGATACTAGGAGAGCCATAGCCTCCCGGCGACGGCGCGTCGACCGAGGAAAGACTCAGCCTTCCCGACGGAGGCGCAGAGGGCTAGGAGGGGCACGTGCTCGTCGCAGCAGAGCGAAAAAACGGGAGCACGGCCGTCCGGCGGAGGCGCGAGGCTGGAAGGAGCACGGCTTCTGGGGGCAGCGCGAGGAGCTGGTGACCGGCGACGGGGAAGGGAAAGATTGGGTTTGGCTAAATGTGGGAGGCCAGGTGGTCACGGGTCGGAAACGAGTGACAGGTCGTCGGGGTCATCACAGGACGTTTATTTTTGATCAAACGGTTGGAGTGAGTCCGCCGAGTTTGGCAATTTCAGACCGGTCTAAAAATAGAAATCCTGAAGAATTGTTCAGATAATGGCTAATTGAGGGATAAAATAATGTGTGAACATTTGTTAGACGAGACAACCATGCATTGTCATGTTCAAACAGTAAGATCTTTTTGATACGTGTGGGTATACTCTCGATCGATGCAAATTTCCACTACGACGGAGGGGTACTACGCCAATGTCATCTTCTTGTTGCAAGCGCTGCCGTGGAAACGTGGAAAGGAAGCACGAATTAGTGCTAACTTAATTCTGTTCGAAAAAGATTCGATCTCTGTGTTGTCGGCCCACGCGCCCGACAGCACAGCAGAGTATTTTCAGCTATATATATCTGAACTTGTATTCTACTCCCTTCTCTCTCTGTGTTTTATCATGATCTTCGGTGTAATTTAATCATGTTTATGAAATTAGTTCACTTTTGCTTCGGTCCTTTCTTTCAAGCTTTGATAAACAAAAACTCATACCGATTGTTTAGAGGACCGTACGTACGAACCCATCCGAAGTCCGTATGGTCCTTTTAGACATATACTCACCATATACGTATACTCATATGCATGCGAAAGTCGAAAATCTAAAGGTATATAAGAGCAATAAATAATTTAATATGATATGCAAAGACGTAGATCGCAATAATGAAAGATGGGATCAACCGACCGTAACCTGGATTATACCAGTTTGAGTGAGTACACATATACGAAGATATATATGTGGCCTCAGTATGGCTTTCGACGGGTTAAATAAAATAAAATAATCCATGCAGCTTAAGGGCATGTATATCGCTAGGCTGTTAGCTAGACGTTTAAGTGATTTAAAATAATACAAACAGAAAATAGAGGCCGGTGGAGCGCAGCATCCTCCAACGCCAGCCGCCAAACGAGACGCTAAATCTGTTTTGCTTTTTTGCGCGAGGACAGGTTCTGCTTTTAGGAAAAATCATTTGCTACGTGCGGAAATAGTGGAGCGCCCGGCGAGTATTGAGACGTCGACGCTAGATTAATTCTCCTATTTGGCCAGGAACCGAGCGTAACTGCCAGGATTAGGATCCTAGCGCCTGCTCTTAACGCCCGCGTTGAACGTGCCCTAAAGAGTTGGAGGCAGGGGGTGGGGAGGGGGGGGGGGGGGGGGGGGGGTTAACACCTCATCACGGTTATAGAGTAAGCCCTGCCCAGCGATCTGGTTTTCTAAACGCGGTCGAATGTGTAGTTTCGGTTGGAAAAGTTGCGCATTTGGCTATCTTTCTTTTTTGTCAAGGCTCGGTAGGATGAGGGTTATATATAGCTTGTACTTGTACACTTGTACATGTCTTCAGTAATCAGGTTTCTGGTTATAGCTTGTACTTGTCCTAGATCTTGGGGGGCCTCCGATGAAAATGGTAAACGTACAGTCGCTGTAGTTCGCAGTAGTTCTCCACAATGTGCCAGTTCCATGTGAACGGCCACAATCAATCAACCATCGCAATATCCCAGGAAAGGAACGCCTTGCAAACGACCGCGCACCGCCGTGGCCAATGCTCGTCGCCGGCCGGCCGGCGTCACCATTGATTCGGGAAGCTATCTATCTGGTAATAGTGGCAGTACACCCAGCTTTCAATTACGGACCGATCGATGCGTGTGCGGCTGGTTCGCGCATTGCGAGTCTCTTTCTTTCCAAATAATACCCAGTGTACGTACATACGTGTAATTATTGCGGTATCATGAAAGAATAGACAGGCGAGAGGTGCACAGGTTAGGTTAGAACTTTGGATCAGTACGTGTCCATGTTGTGGATCTATCAGTCCCTGCCTGCCGGAAGCGCGTCCTTTTGCATGCTGGGATCGATGTGTTTTCGGACAAAGCTGATGCGTCACTTGTTTTCCAATCAGAGGGAGTATCAGCATTCAGTTAAGAATACTTAGGGGAGAAAACATCTAAGACCCTTCTTAGCTCAAGACTTCACAGTTCACACGCTATAGAAAGCGCATGCATAGTATTTCTTATATACTCTTAAGTTTTCATGTAGTTGCTTTAGTCACAAATTTGTACGAAGTTGCATCTTACATTTTGGTACACTCATCATGTGTTTCTTAGGCACAAGTATGCTTCATTGTGAGGTTTTCTCAAGCACATATGAGAATGTGTGATCATTAGGTTCATACTCTACTTTTATAAAAAAAATATGTTTTGTTATAATCAAATCTTATTACAATTTTGAATACTCAGACTCAAATTGCTGGGCCCGTCCCCGCTTCAGACTTGACATCGGCTTACCCTTTTCTTCAAAGAATTGATGTGTATGACAGTATGAGTATGATGTTGGTCGACATATACAAAACTCAGATCGGTCTGCCGCGTCCTATCATATGTGTGCACCACCCGTGGGTTGTGTCGGCTTCAGTTACAGACGGCATCATATTTCAGGAATCACGATGTAGGGAGAAATTTCGTGACACGCAAAAAGTGGTTATGTCATTTTTGGGACGAACGAATAGATCGATCAATTGGATGAGGTCGATCGATATTTATCTTTCAGAATTGTAGGGGTTTCTTCATCCAAAATCCAGAAGAATTTCTTTGGTCAATTCGGAATTAATGCGGCCAAAAAAAAAAACAGTGCGTGGAGGTGTCAAGTGATGCGGCGATTTAACAAATGGTGTGACCCGAGGGCATCTTCATCGGGCCAGCCCAAACGGTATGCGTGTGTCCGAAACTGTTTGTGCGGACGCGTGGGGCGTGCGCGGCGCCCCAGCGAGGCCCCCCACCTGGCCAAACGCGTCTAGCTTGACCCATCCATACATCTAATCAGGGGCTCGGTTGCGTCGGCCGGACGCAGGCGGACAACGCGGACATCGTGCCTGTTGGCCACCCGCGCTCATATGTAAGAGAGACATTAGTACTTAACGATAGCTTTTCATTAGATTAAGCCCTGCCAGTTACAAAAAGGTCATTCAAACTAATTAGGGGGTGCTACTGCTATTGCTGCTCCTACTCCTGCTCCTGCGGCTACGGCTACTGCTGGAGGAGGACGGCGCGACGGCTACTCGTCGCTGTTGCCACGGCCACCGGCCCCATCGAGCGCCGCCCTAGCGGCCCAGATGGTCCGCTACTGGACGCGTTCGCGGAGACAGCCGCAAGAATGGCCGCGAGCCGCCACCCTGCCCTCTAGCTTCTGCCGATCCTCCGTCGCCCGATTCGCCAGGGCCTTGTCCATCTCGGCAGCCCAATGGTCCCTCGCCTGACGAGGTTTGATCTCATTAATGCCCATTGTTATGGACTTGGGTTTTAGAGAAGATAGGATGTTGGAGATCGTGGAACGGTTAGCAAACAAGCAACACGGGGACACAAGGTTTACCCAGGTTCAGGCCCCCGGAGGGAAAACCCTACCCCTGCTTGTCTGCTCTTGATTACGGCGGAACCGAAGGTTACAGGGTGCGCAGATGCAATCTGGCGTGGAGGTGTGTATGCGAAAGTATGAGTCGAGAGATCTAGGTCGTGCCCTCCTGGCCTTTATATAGACTTAGGCAGGTCCCGGGCATAAACCTAGTCGGTTACAGGTTCTAGGGTTTTAGCCCTTTGAATTTCCTATCTACTCTAGTCTTGCTCTCCAAGGATCCGAAGGCGTCATGGGCCTGGACCACCCGAAAGTCTTCATGGGCCGGCGTATATTTGCCGTGGGCCTTCCTTGGGCTGGACCAGGTATACTGAGATCATGCACCCGCGGGGTATAACCATGTCAGTAGCCCCTGAGTGATCAGTCGAATCGTAGGTTCGGCTGAGGACTCTTCAATCTTTCGGGTGCGACTATGTATTTCAATAGTTCATGTGTAGGGATTGTTGATGCGTGTGCCTGACTTACCCAACGGATCAGGGTCAGTTAACTATCTTAGGACGAAACTACACGATCTTCTTCAGGTTCGAGTCCCTCAACTCGAACCTGGAACATATGCTGGTGTAATTCGACTTAGGCCGCGGAGGACTTACAGGAGTGAAATTTCAGTGTTTTTAATTTATATACCCAACGCGTCCGTCGGGATTTTTCATCGCGCCTGTTGGCACGGGTTCATACTTAGCAGAGCGCAGTCGTGTGCGTTGCCAGGCCATCAGATGATATCTATAGGTCTTATCTTTGTGTCGCAGACACAGCATCCGAATGTTTGTCACCGCGGAGGTGTTTTCGGGTGGCCAAGGAGATCGTTGCTCACTCAGCGTTTTGTTGGGGTAGAGTTGCCGAAAAGTTTTTGCATGCGGATCCGAAAGATCGTAGTCGAAGAATTCATAGGGTGCGCGACCAGCGCTCCCTATGGGAGTAGCTCCCGAGTGTCTGCTCGAGTAGTAGACTCGAGCGGAGACTTTAGTTCAAACATTGTTCAGTTGTTAAGTCCGTAGGACACAAAAAATTTCGGATGCTTAAATTCATCCTCCCTATGGGAGTAGCCCCCGAGTCCGTAGTGGAGTCATAGACTTGACGTAGGACTCGAAGAAACAGTTCATTTTTGTTCATTTTTTGGGTGCGCGGCCAGCGCTCCTGATAGGAGTAGCCCCCGAGTATTTAGTCGAATCGTAGATTCGAGTGAGTACTCTTAGCTTTGAAGCCGAAGAACTTGTAGTTGTTGCTAGTATAGCTTTTGATGACATCAGTGCTGACAATCAATGACCTCAAGCGTCTGCTGCGCCAGAGATGACTTGACTGGATGAACATGGGTCCCACTTGCTGACCTTGAATTGACCGGTCACGCGCGGCGTGGAGATAATTACGGCGTCTCCTCGATTTCCGCGCGTAGTGGACGGCGTGGTAACGACGGTTCGTTGTGCTGCTGACACGTGTATGGCCAGATCTGCCGTTGGCGTTAGGTCTTCTGGATGGACGGTTGCCGTGGATCGTCTTCGCCGTTATAATCATTGGGGAAAGATGCAGTTTGTTTTCACCGCATCTGTTCTTGTTTTCACTGCCTTCTTGTGCTCTAGAAGTTCTTGCTGCGCACTGGAATTTCCTTCCACATTTCCCTCTTCCCTTCTATGCTCTCACCGCCGGCGCCGCCATAGCGCGATGGGGAAACCGAAGAAGTCATCCTCTACTGTTGGTACCAGCGCCGTCGGAGGAAAGAAAAGCGCCACCGCTACCCGCGTCACTAACGGTGGTTGGCGGCGATCAGAGACGCGGGAGAGTGACCTCCGCAAACTTCGTGAGCGGGGCTTGGTCCCGCAGGATAGGGAGGCCATCAGACTCCCCGGCAACGAGGTAATCCCCCGTCCCCCCGCTGGGTATCGGGTTATGTTTCTCGCCTTCGTTATGCGTGGGTTTTCCTTTCCAGTCCACAACTTCCTCCGTGGGCTGCTCTTTCTCTATGGCATCCAGCTGCATCATCTTTCGCCCAATTCTCTTCTTCACATTGCTTGTTTCATCACTTTCTGCGAGTGTTGGCTCGGCATTGAGCCGCACTTTGGCCTCTTCCGGAAACTTTATTCCGTGAAGTGGCAGTCTGGTTCGGATGGTGTTTATCCCATTGGGGGTTGCATCATCTCCCTCAGTCCCAATCTGCTTTTCTTTTCCTTTTCCATGTCCGAATTTGTCCAGTACTGGCGGAGGCGATGGTTTTATATCCGTGACTCCGTAGTGCCTGGGAAAGATTTTGGTCTTGTTCCTTTTGACCCCTCCCAAAAGATTGAGCCGAAAAGGTCTTGGAAAAACAAGATCTTGGATGGCGAGGAGGCGGAGATAGAGGCGCTATATCGTCGGGTGAAGGATCTCCAGTTGATTCCGGAGAAGGAAGTTAATGGTGTGGATATCATTCGCACCTTCCTTGAGCGTCGGGTGCAGCCACTCCAGGCTAGGGTGCACCCATTGTTCCTTTATACTGGCCGGCGTGATCCGACGAGGGTGTCGGCTGAGAAAATCTCCGAGGGGGATCTTGACAGGACCCTTCGCTCGCTGCTGAAGTTCAAGGCCGGAGAGAAAATCCCGGGGAAGTCGCTGACTCCGCCATTTTCTTCGACGTTGGCCGTTCCACAGGTGTAGATTCGTGCGCGTAGCGCTCTTTGTCGACTGCGTATTTATTTTCCTTTGTTTGCTAACAAAGTCCCTTCTTGTTTGCAGAGCTTCAAGGTGCCGGGCATGGTGCCTCCACTGCCCGAATTATTTCCGGATGCGCCGGATAATGACGTGGTGGATTCCGTGTCCGAACTGCCTTCGGCACGATCGCCAGCTGAGGAGGCCAGCGAGTCGAGCAAGGACCATACGCGCAAACGATCGTGGAGCTCCAGCGAGTCTTCGGATGCTTTGACTCCTCCGACTCCTAGGAACCCTTTGTGCCTTGAGCGTCATAGTGACAGGCATGGAGGTTCTTCCTCTCCCATTCCTGCCATTCCTGTGCGGGTTGTAGCGCCGCACCCGCCAGCGAAGCGGAAGAAGGAAGAAAAGAAGGAAGAGAAGAAGGAAGAGAAAAAGGGGGAGAAGAGATCCCGAAGAACTCCTCCTGTCTTCGACCTGAGCTCGCTGGACCCGTAAGTTTCCTTTATACTGCTGTCTTTTTGCTGTTGACTTTTTGTGCTTGTGCTAAATATTTCGTGTGCAGGCACTCCTCCCACGACTCCTCCAGCAATGGTGTTCGGGAGATGATGGGAGATTCTAAGGTTGCGTCTCCTCCTCCTCAGACGGTGGCAACTTCGGGGGGCGATGCTCCGAACCCTCCTCTGCAGGAGGTGCAGGTGGTTGCGCCTCAGAATTTCGCCAGCGGGCCTTCGGCATCACCGTTGGATCATGTAAGTCGTCTATCACGGGGGGAGCCCCCGAGCGTGTGTAAAAGAATTCTCTTAGTTTTTTCTTCGAGTCTCGGGGGGAGCCCCCGAGTGTTTTCGTGTGAGTCCTTTTCTTATGCTTTCTCCTGTTGGGCGTAGCCCCCGAGTCCTTTTTCTGAATGGTGGTTCTTCTTCCTGCAGCCTTTTGTGCAGGAAGCCAAGCGGCTGGTGCAGGAGCGCCTGGCGCTAGAGGCCAACCTCCAACAGCTTCAAGGTACCCGTATGCTTTGGGTGCTTCTTTCCTTTATTCCTGTCCTGCTTTCTGACGTTTGATTGTTTGGAATGCAGAGGAGCATAATACTTCTCTCCGTGAGATCGACGCTCTCAAGAAGAGCCTTGGTCAATCGGAGAAGAAGGCTGAGGACGCCGCTGATGCGAAGGAGTGCCTTGAGCTGGAGCTGGCCAAGGCAGTTGAAGCGAAGGAGCGTCTACAGCAGGAGGCTATAGACCGCGAGGAGCAGCTTGCCATGGCTGCGACTGCACGTGAAAGAGAGGTGGCGGGCAAACTCATGGCTGCTGCCAAGGCTGTTTCAGGTGAGTATCTTATTTTTGCTCCTTTCTTTTCATTTTCGTGTCTTCTTCTGTGTCACTTTCTTCATTCCTTCTCTTTTTGTCTCAGATGCCGCAGGCATCGAGTTTGACAGCGGCGCTCTGGAGCATGGGAGTGCTTTAGATGATGCTACTGCAGCGGTCGAAGATCGCTGCAGCACCGTCGTCAACTCCCTTGCCAAGGCGAAGGAGTTTCTTGGCCGCTTCTACAAGGAGCTTGTCCCCAAGGGCGCGGCCCTTGATGATGTTGACGCCCTGGCGGAGGCTTTGTCAGCCGAAGCGCCTGCGGCGTACAAGCGCAAGCAGAAGGGCATCGGCGCGTCCGTCGGGCTGGCGATGGCCTTGGCGGCTGGGGCGGAGCTGGACCTTCCCCAGATCACCTCTCGGATGCCGACGACCGCGAATGGATCCGAGGTAGCCTTTGCTGCCTATTCTGCTCGCTGCAAGCGATATGGGCCAAAGCTCATTGATCTGCTGTCTGAGTATGTGCTGCGGCAGCAAGGGGAGGCCAAAACGAGGCAATCCGGCTCCGAGGCTACTCAGGGTGCCGCGTCTTAGGTGTTGTAGATGTAGGATAGTTTCTAGTCTGCTTTTGCTATAAATATGTTGAGGAACGCCACCATTGTGCCACGTAGTGGCCTTTATATGCTTAATGAACTTTTCTGAGTTGTGCTCTTCTCTGTCTGAATGTTTATGTCCTTTGCTTTTCTGCTGTTCTAGGTTCCTTCTGGTGCTGATCCTGTTGACACCTCGCCTGCAGCGCAGCTGCGGCCATCTTTGGATGATTCCTCGCAACTCGCTTTTCTTCGGGACCGTGTTCGTAGTCTTGAGAGGGAGTTGCTTGGGTTGCGTGGTCACGCCGATGTGTGGAAGTCCAAGGCAGATCGCGGTGCGGCCAGGGAGGAGTACTTAATGGCGGAACTGCTTCGGCTGTCTAAGCAGCTTCAATGTAAGTTCTTCTTTGTTTTGGGCTGCCGCTCAGATTTTCGGATGCGCCTGCTGGCCTTTCGTCTTACGTTGTGCGAGTGTCGCAGGTGCTAACCTTGCTCCGAGGGCAGAGAAAGAGCGTGTCGCTGTTCGGGTCAATTGCTTGACTCAACAAGACATGGAAGCTGGCGGCTTCTTCTGGATGGATCGTGATCGTGCCATGGCTCTGGCTTTGTATGATCGTGCCATAGGACGGATGGCAGCTCTTTCGTCCAGGCTCTGGCCTTTCGCTCGAGTGGGCTCATGAGGCGCTTCTTGATGCCAGCGCCGATTAGGCCGTTGGACTTTTCCACTTGCCCGTTCGTTTGCGGGTGTGCCACTGAGGCGTATGTGATGTTGATCCCGAGGCCCTCGCAGAAGTCTTGGAATTCCTTGGAGATAAAGTTCGATCCATTGTCGGTGATGATGCTGTGCGGTACGCCGAACCTGTAGACAATGGATTTGAAGAACTTGACGGCCGTCTTGCCCTTTTGGTTGGTGACCGGCATGGCCTCGACCCACTTGGTGAATTTGTCGACTGCGACCAGGAGGTAAACGTGCCCCCCTTTCGAGGACTTTGGCAGTTTGCCGATCATGTCAAGGCCCCATTGAGCAAAGGGCCAAGCTATAGGTATGGGTCTGAGCTCTGACCCAGGTGCGTTTGGTTTGTTAGCGAACCGTTGGCACCCGTTGCATCTTCGGACGATGTCCTTTGCATCGCTCATGGCCGTTGGCCAGTAGAATCCGGCTCGTAGAGCTTTGGCGACAAGGGATCGGCTGCCTGCGTGATGGCCGCAGATGCCCTCGTGGATGTCTTGGAGGATGGCTTTCCCGTCACCGATGGTGACGCACCTTTGTAGTACACCCATAATACTGCGCTTGTACAGCTCGCCATTGATGATGGTGAAGGCTTTTGACCGATGAGATATGCGCCGGGCATCTGTCGGGCTGTCAGGCAGCTCTCCGTTTATCAAGAACTGGAGGTACGGTCGCGTCCAAGATTCTTCGACTGCCATGACCTGCATCAGGTTGACCATGGCGACCTCTGTGTCCAGCTTCTCGTGTCCTTCGGGCAGCGTATCCCCCGAGTGTTCTGCTTCTTCGGATGATCCCTTGGGGAATTTCCGCTTGATGGATGGCATGCAGATCTGTTTGAGGAACACACCCGGTGGCACTTTTGCGCAGGTGGAGCCGATGTTGGAGAGTCTGTCGGCTTCCTCGTTGCTTTATCTTCCGACGTGCCGAAGCTCGCAGCCGTCGAATTCTCCTTGGAGTGCATTGTAGAGCGCGCGGTACGCGATCATGTTTTCGGCGTGTGCGTCGCACTCATTCATCGTCTGCTGGACGACGAGGTTGGAGTCACCGTAGATGACCAGGCGCTTTGCGCCGCAGATATTTGCCATCCTCATGCCGTGGATGAGGGCTTCGTATTCGGCCTCGTTGTTGGAGGCTCGGAATTTCATCCGAAGGACGTACTTCATCTGGTCGCCCTGCGGGGAGGTCAGTATGACCCCGGCTCCTGCTCCAGCTTCACGCTTGGAGCCGTTGAAGTGCATTGTCCATGACTACGACATGTCTGGGGTGTCTGGCAGCTGCAGCTCCATCCAATGTACGAGGAAGTCCGGGAGGACTTGAGATTTGATTGCGAGTCGCTTCTCGTAGATGATGTCCAGAGGTGACAGCTCAATGCCCCACAAGGCCACGCGACCTGTGGCCTCAGGGTTATTCAGGATGCTGTTCAGGGGTGCCTCGTTGACAACCATCACCTGGTGCTCCTGGAAGTAATGGCTCAGCCGTCGAGCCGTCATGAACACGTCGTAGGCGAGTTTCTGGTAGTGAGGGTACCTCTGTTTTGTTGGCGTCAGTACCTCGATGAGGTAGTAGATTGGGCGTTGGACCCCGTGGGTCTTTCCTTCTTCGGGTCGTTCGACCACTAGCACGGTGCTGACCACCTGTTTTGTGGCTGCTATGTACAGCAGCAGAGGCTCGCGCTCCTTTGGCGTGAACAGGACGGGTGAGGTGGAGAGTAGCCGTTTGAGGCTTTCGAACGCGTCGTCGGCTTCGGGCGTCCACTCGAATTTATCTGCCTTGCGTAGCAGGTGGTAGAATGGCAAGGCCTTCTCACCCATGCGGCTGATGAATCTGCTCAACGCCGCTATTCGTCCTGCAAGCTGCTGGACGCCCTTGAGGTTTTTCGGCTTCTCCATTGCCATGATGGCTCTGATTTTCTTCGGGTTCGCCTCGATCCCTCGCTGAGAGATGAAGTACCCAAGCAGCTGACCCGATGGGACGCCGAAGGCGCACTTTTCGGGGTTGAGTTTGATCCTGTAGCGATCGAGGTTGTCGAACGTCTCGCGGAGATCGTCGATAAGTGTCCTCGCCTCCCTGGTTTTTATGACTATGTCATCGACATAGACTTGAACATTGCGACCGATCTGGTCCTTGAGGCATGCCTGCATGCATCGCTGGTACGTGGCACCTGCGTTCTTTAGCCCGAAGGGCATTGTGTTGTAGCAGAACACTCCGAACGGTGTGATAAACGCCGTTTTCTCCTGATCTTCGACCTTGAGTCGAATCTGGTTGTAGCCTGAGTAGGCATCGAGGAAGGAGAGTTTCTCGCAACCTGCAGTCGAATCGATGATCTAATCGATCCGAGGAAGAGGGAAGTGGTACTTTGGGCAGTGCTTGTTTAGCGACGTGAAATCCACGCACATCCGCAGTATGTCCGTGTCCTTCTTTGGGACCATCACTGTATTTGCAAGCCACTCGCTTTCTTTGATTTCCCTGATGAAATCTACAGCGAGTAGTCTGTTGATTTCTTTGCCGATAGCTTTGGCTCGTGGCTCGGATAGTCTCCGGATGGACTGCTTGACGGGCTTGGTGTCTGGAAAGACGTTGAGTGCGTGCTCGGCGAATTCCCTGGGAACTCCTGGCATGTCCGCAGGACACCAGGCGAAGATTTCCCAATGCTCACGGAGGAATTCGACGAGCGCGCCTTCCTATGCGGGGCTGAGGTCGTTGGCGATCAGCGCCGTCTTGGAGGCATCCGTCGGATGGACTTTCACCTTCTTTGTGTAGGGGTTCGTAGCATGGAAAACAAAAAATTTCTATCGCATACAAACAAACAAGCCAAGATCTATCTACTAGATTGCAGCAACGAGTCGATGGAATAACTCACCCTCGAAGATTCCAAAGTGGTTAACGAGAGCAGATTCTCGTGGGTGATGTAGTCGTACTCTTTCCGATCTCAAGATCGCGTAGACGATCCTTCCGGCGCTGCGTTCCGGCAGCGCTTCCGCAGTCGGTCACACGTTCGGTACTCGACGAAGACCTTCCTCTCCCTTGTTCCAGCAGGCAGCGGAGGTTGTAGCACTCTCCTCGCGATTCCGGCAGCACAACGGCGTGGTACCGGAAGTAGAGGGGAGATCTCGCAGGGCTTCGCCTTAAGCCGGAGCGAGTATGGTGGAGTATGAGAGAGAGCTATTAGTGGTCTAGAGATTAGACACACCAATTAGAAGGCTCTAAACCGCAGGCTAAAGCAATTAGAAGCTCTAAACCAAAACGGCTCTAAACCGGAGATTAGAGGATAGGAACTTGTGTGTCTAGAGGAGGAGGCCCTGCCCCTCCTTTTATAGGTGGGAGGGGCGGCCAAGGGGAGGGGAGTCCCTCCCCAAGTCGGCCTTGGTTGGCGCGCCGGCTTGGAGGGACTCCTCCCCCAAGTCGGTTCCAACCACCTCTTGCTTGTTTCCCACAGTTTCCTGTTTCCCACAGTTTCCTGTTTTCCACAGTTTCCTGTTTTAGCCGTTTGACTTTCAAACTGGCAGTTTGACTTTTCAGTTTTGGAACAGCAAGAACACTTAGTACATGATGCAATCATTCAATATGTAATGACACATTCATGTACCCTCCCCCCCCCCCCCCGGAGTGTCGGACATTCCGGAACCTTCTAGAACATTCCCGATGAAAACACCGGAATCATTCCCGAACTCCGAAACGGGACTTTCCTTATATGAATATTATTCTTCGGACCATTCCGGATCACCTCGTGATATCCCGGATCCCATCCGAGACTCCGAACAACATTCGGTCTCTTTCTCATAATACCATAACTACTCAAACAACGTCGAATCCTTAAGTGTGTCTCCCTACGGTTCGTGAATTATGCGGACATGATCGAGACACTTCTCCAAACAATAACCAATAGAGGAATCTGGAAATTCATATGGCTCCCACATATTTCTACGATTACTTTGCGATCGAATGAACCACTTACATACGATACCAATTTCCCTTTGTCTCACGATAGTTTACTTATCCGAGGTTATGATCGTCGGTATCTCTGCATACCTAGTTCAACCTCGTTACCGATAAGTACTCTTTTCTCGTTCCCGTGATATGTGATCCCTTGTGAGCCAGTCACATGCTTGCAAGCCAATTGGATGACATTCCACCGAGAGGGCCCAGAGTATATCTATCCGTCATATGGATGGACAAATCCCACTCTTGATCCATGTGTTTCAACCAATACTTTCCGAACACTCAATGCCACCTTTATAGCCACCCAGTTACGGTGTGGTGTTTGATGTCATCAAAGCATCCATCCGGTAAAGGTGATATGCATGATCTCATGGTCGAAGGAATTAGGTTACTATGTATCAGAAAGCATATAGCAATTGAACTATTTAAATGACTTGATCTTTATGCTACGCTTATCTATAGGAGTATGTCCATCACATCATTCTCCTAATGATATGATCCTGTTGTTAATAACATCTCTATGTTCATGATCAGGAAACCATGATCATATATTAACCAACAAGCTAGTTTAACAAGAGGCTTTACTAGGGACTCTTATTTTAGTTTACAAATCACACAAGTATTAATGTTTCCGGTTAATACAATTATAGCATGGTATGTAAACATTTATCATAAGTGTGAAGATATGATAATAACCACTTTATTATTGCCTCTTGGGCATATCTCCAACAGTCTCCCACTTGCACTAGAGTCAATAATCTAGTTTCAAACCTTTGTGTATTCAACACCTATGTCTTTCCGGTGTTGTATGTACACGATTGCTAGTGGTCAACTGATCTCCGGATCTGACACTTCTAGGTCCGTGTGTAATTGCATGTCTTTGCGTCTCTACGCATCACTCATTCTCTAATGAGATGGCTTTGTATAAATTTGGTCTTTCGGTGTGACCTTTAGCTCTTTGGGGTTAAAACATGTTGATAATATTGTCGCACAATATATCTTCATAGTATTATCCCACTGTGAACTACACCTAGTTTGATAACAAACTACTTGACACAAATGCCCTCTTTTGATGCTAAAATAGCAGTCATATACTTAGCCTTTTGTTGTAGTATCTGTCACAATGTCTTAACTTTGGAACTCATCCAAATCCATTATGGAACTCACTTTCCATTATATTGTGCCACCCTTAGTTTAGATTGAGATAAACTTAATTTGTACTTTGTGACAAAGCTAGTATCAATGTAGTACTTTTACAATGAACTAACCATCTATTTGTCACTTCTACAAATATTATACTCTTAGTTCTTCCAAAAGATCATAAGAATATCTTTACTATTGTCCAATGATCATCTTACGAATCATTCTGGTATATGCTCACAACATTTAGAGCATAGGACATATCTGGATTTGTACATATCACAGTATGATTGATATAAATACTCTTTATGATTTCATACATCAAGTATCAATCTATACTTGATTATTTGTTTCACTTTACCAAATGTCAATACACTTGAATATATCATCAACATTGAACTCTTTCAATCCTTTCTGTGCGACAAGAACCTTTCTTGTAGTTTCTATATTGAACTCATTCAATATCTCGTCTATGTACTTCTGGCACAACCATATTAGCGTCTATTGATGCCAAATATTTAGGTTTTGCCTAAGTCTTTCATCGGGATGAAATTCTTAATATGTGTTAATAAAAGATATATTATTTCCAATCAACAATATGTCTTCCACATAACGTATTAGAAACATGTCTTAGCGCTCCCACTTAATTTCTTGCAAATGCAAGCATCTCCATCGTCTCTGATGAACTTTTAAACTCCTTTAACAGTTTTATCACAGTGAAGATTCCAACTCCGCGATGCTCACTTTAACCATTGAAGTTTGCATATACTTTTAGCATCCTTTTGAATTAACAAAACCCTATGGACCATGTTATGCACATGTCCTAGGTAACGATTCTATTAGAAGAACTTGTTTTGTTTATTCAACTACCATATAACAAATTATATGTAGTGGTTGCTACATTAATCCGTCTAGACTAAATATCACTATGAAAGATCAAATCTTGTCATAGTCAACCTTTGAACATTTTGTGAACTCTTTCCCAACATGTCGACTATTTCATAGATGTAAAACATCCATGTCTATTTCTTTATAGATCCAGACACAACTGTAAGGTCTTACACCTTTCTCGAGGGTCCTTCAAGTTCAAAACTTGATTTCTCGTGTATGGAACTATCACGGATTTTATGGCTTCAAGCCATTTGACGGAGTCAGGGCCCTTCATCGCTTCTTTGTATGTAGTCGGTTCATTATTCTCAAATAATGATTCAACCCTCAAATCTTGGTATTTGATTGTTTACCCGATCTACTTGTTTCAATAGGAACTTAGATCTTCGTGACCACAACCTTTGAGGCACGTGAGCCATGAGCATTGTTGCTGCCTCCGGAATACTTTTCGGTGATGCGCAACTTTGCACATATAGCTAAGGTTCTTTTAACCTTATCAAAGTTCTATTGTCCTCCCACTTTACTTTTCACGAAAAATTCCTTCTAAAAGAAACTTGACGTTCTAAGTGACAAACACTTTTGTCTCCGGTGTTATGGAGGAATACTTAACAAAGACATGTTCATCCGACTTTGGTTGCAAACATCTTTCTTATGCATAGCATACCAATGTTTAAGAAAGGACAACTTGGGTTTTATCCCAAACCATAACATATGGTGTCATTTCAACGGATTATGATGGAGCTCTTTTCAGTGGAAAAACGGTAATCTCTAAAGCTTTAAATCTTTAAAATATAATGGCAGTTTTATGAATTATACCTTTGATCTTACCATGTCAAACAAGGTTTAATTACATATCTCGAATCCTCCATACTCTTATGGTGTTTCGGGAAATGCAAATCCACGGAACGATTCCTTAAATCTTAGGTATTATGCTAAACTCTGTAACTCAAATATCTTCCTTTATGATCTTATCATAAACTATTTATATTCTTGTTACAATGATTTTGCACTTCATCTCGAAAGTCTTTGAACTTTTCCAAATATTTCACACTTCATCCTTATTAAGTAAATATTCATATATTCACTCAAATTTTCGGAGAAGGCATATGAAGTTGAAATCCACCGCTCTTGACTACACATAATGGACTTCGTACAACAATATGTATAAATTCCAATAAGCTAGTCTTTCGTTCCCTTTTGGCCTATGAACGAAGTTTCAATTATCTCTAGGAAAGTTTCACAAGCGTCATTTGATCAAAAATCAGAAGACTCCAAAATTCCATCCACATGGAGTTTCTTCATCTTTTCTTTCCATTATAATTTAAACGGCGATGTCACTTCCTAAGTGATCTTTCAATCAATTTGTCTTTCGACATTTTTAGCACTAGTTTTATGGATGTGATTTCTCCAACGAGATTTGTGAATCATCCATCTTTTATGGATTACAGCAATTATTTGAACAACCCTTTTGTTCTCATAATACCTGATAAAACAAATCTTGAAGGCAAGCTTTGATGTTTAACGAGCAACACAATAACCCTTTATTTGTTCTCGATGAACATCATCACATATTCTTTTGCTAGTTACTTAGGCCATTGTAGTTCATGAATTGTGTTGTTTCGTATGACGATTCACACCAACAAATTCAGTATCAAATACTTGAGAACCACATTGTTTAATAAGCAAAGAATATAGCCATAACATGTATATCATCTATATACTTAAACTGAACAATTCTAGTCTTTTCTTTTCTGCCATATATTTATGAGATTCTCTTTCAATATTTCCTTTTCTGTTTGAAAGAATCTATCAATATCAATAGTGGAGTCATACATATGACATATAGTCCAAAGCGTGTATAATTAAATACCAATGTCTTTGGACTTGCACTTTGAAGTAGATCACCATCATCAAATATTTGGTGTTCTTTCAAATTCCTTTCTTTAGTAATCTCTTGGTGTAGTAAACATTTTACCTACATCAAATATTCACCCTTATCATGGAATTATCCATGATCAAGCTACTGTTAGCTTGTAACGATGAATTTATGAGTAGAATGTTGCTATCCAAAACCTTTTGGAGGATTAGGACAACAAGTGTCTCCAACCTTTTGCAAATTCTCATCAAATATGAGAACATGACTTTAGCCATATTATACTTTATCATGTTGCAACCAAAACTTCGTTTCAGATATCACAATATCTTCCACACATCATGGTTTCTGAAACAACTCTTTCAGATCCTAGATAACCTTGATATTAAGACAATCCTTTGAATATCAAGAATCATGGAAACAAACATGATACTAACACTTGGAATTGTTACTCTTGATTTAATACTAATTATTAAACTTCATGGAGTAACCGGAACTTACAGAAAGTTTGCAATAGGACTTTTAAACTTTAGATTAACACTTCAAAACAATACGATACCAGTTCGTAAAGTAACTAACCAGAATTCTATAGTTCTATCATCTCAATTATAACTAAGCACAAGGTGGTAAACGGATGCCAATGACTACAACAACTATGCAATTTCACTTTGATTTAGTTTATGATAAATTGAGTTCTAATTAATAATTAAATTAATCTAGGTGAACTCCCACTCAAAACAATATCCCTCACATTGTTTTAGTGATCACACAAACCAAATCCACCACATCAAAACCGATCATCACGAGAGTTGATATAGCTTCAATGGCGAACAATCAATATGTTCATCATATCTACTATATGACTCATGCTCTACCTTTCGGTAATCCATGTTCCTGAGGCCATGTCTGTACATGCTAGGCTCGTCAAGATCAAACCTTAGTTTCTGCATGAGCAAATCTGGCTTGCTCACGTTGTATACACTTGCAGAATCTAACACACCCGATCATCACGTGGTGCTTCGAAACAACAAGCTTTAGCAACGGTGCTAACTAAGGGTGAACACTTTATGACTTGAACTTCATGTGCATGAGGGATCATCTTATAATGCTACCGTCGTCTACTAAGCAATACAAGATGCATAAAGGATTAACATCACATGCAATTCAATAATATGTGATATGATATGGCCTTTCTTCTTTGTGCTTCCGATCTCCATCTTCTAGCACGAACATGATCTCCATCATCACCGGCATTGCATCAAGGTCAATGACGCTTCTCCATGGTTGTCGTCCACCGGCTTCAACTATTACAACTACTTTGAATAGACACGCGGGTCTTAACATAAATTAAAGACAACCATATGGCTCCTGCCGGTTGCCAACTTACAATAAGGAACATTGCATACATCATATATAATCACAATCATGGCCATATCACATCACAGCACACCCCTGCAAAACAAAGTTAGACGCCTCTACTTTCTTTGCATATTTTACGTGGTTTGGGGCTTTCAATAAGTGTCGTTCTAACTTACGAACAAGAACCACAACATTGATACTAGTATTGTTAATCACCCGTTGTAAATTGGATCTTAACTATGCTAGGAGAAACAGGCACCCGCAAAGCCACTTATGCAATACAAGTTGCATGTCAAGCGTGGAGCAGGTCTCATGAACGATGTCATGTAAGGTTAGCCCGGGCCGCTTCATCCCAACATACCGCAAGATGCAAAGTACACAAGAAGCAATCGAAAATAAAAGCATCAACGCCCACAATGACCATTGTGTTCTACTCGTGCAACAGATCTACATATAGACACGGCTCTGATACCACTGTAGGGGTTCGTAGCATGGAAAACAAAATTTTTCTATCGCATACAAACAAACAAGCCAAGATCTATCTACTAGATTGCAGCAACGAGTCGATGGAATAACTCACCCTCGAAGATTCCAAAGCGGTTAACGAGAGCAGATTCTCGTGGGTGATGTAGTCGTACTCTTTCCGATCTCAAGATCGCGTAGACGATCCTTTCGGCGCTGCGTTCCGGCAGCGCTTCCGCAGTCGGTCACACGTTCGGTACTCGATGAAGACCTTCCTCTCCCTTGTTCCAGCAGGCAGCGGAGGTTGTAGCACTCTCCTCGCGATTCCGGCAGCACAACGGCGTGGTACCGGAAGTAGAGGGGAGATCTCGCAGGGCTTCGCCTTAAGCCGGAGCGAGTATGGTGGAGTATGAGAGAGAGCTATTAGTGGTCTAGAGATTAGACACACCAATTAGAAGGCTCTAAACCGCAGGCTAAAGCAATTAGAAGCTCTAAACCAAAACGGCTCTAAACCGGAGATTAGAGGATAGGAACTTGTGTGTCTAGAGGAGGAGGCCCTGCCCCTCCTTTTATAGGTGGGAGGGGCGGCCAAGGGGAGGGGAGTCCCTCCCCAAGTCAGCCTTGGTTGGCGCGCCGGCTTGGAGGGACTCCTCCCCCAAGTCGGTTCCAACCACCTCTTGCTTGTTTCCCACAGTTTCCTGTTTCCCACAGTTTCCTGTTTTCCACAGTTTCCTGTTTTAGCCGTTTGACTTTCAAACTGGCAGTTTGACTTTTCAGTTTTGGAACAGCAAGAACACTTAGTACATGATGCAATCATTCCAATATGTAATGACACATTCATGTACCCTCCCCCCCCCCCCCGGAGTGCCGGACATTCCGGAACCTTCTAGAACATTCCTGATGAAAACACCGGAATCATTCCCGAACTCCGAAACGGGACTTTCCTTATATGAATCTTATTCTCCGGACCATTCCGGATCACCTCGTGATATCCCGGATCCCATCCGAGACTCCGAACAACATTCGGTCTCTTTCTCATAATACCATAACTACTCAAACAACGTCGAATCCTTAAGTGTGTCTCCCTACGGTTCGTGAATTATGCGGACATGATCGAGACACTTCTCCAAACAATAACCAATAGAGGAATCTGGAAATTCATATGGATCCCACATATTTCTACGATTACTTTGCGATCGAATGAACCACTTACATACGATACCAATTTCCCTTTGTCTCACGATAGTTTACTTATCCGAGGTTATGATCGTCGGTATCTCTGCATACCTAGTTCAACCTCGTTACCGATAAGTACTCTTTTCTCGTTCCCGTGATATGTGATCCCTTGTGAGCCAGTCACATGCTTGCAAGCCAATTGGATGACATTCCACCGAGAGGGCCCAGAGTATATCTATCCGTCATATGGATGGACAAATCCCACTCTTGATCCATGTGTTTCAACCAATACTTTCCGAACACTCAATGCCACCTTTATAGCCACCCAGTTACGGTGTGGTGTTTGATGTCATCAAAGCATCCATCCGGTAAAGGTGATATGCATGATCTCATGGTCGAAGGAATTAGGTTACTATGTATCAGAAAGCATATAGCAATTGAACTATTTAAATGACTTGATCTTTATGCTATGCTTATCTATAGGAGTATGTCCATCACATCATTCTCCTAATGATATGATCCTGTTGTTAATAACATCTCTATGTTCATGATCAGGAAACCATGATCATATATTAACCAACAAGCTAGTTTAACAAGAGGCTTTACTAGGGACTCTTATTTTAGTTTACAAATCACACAAGTATTAATGTTTTCGGTTAATACAATTATAGCATGGTATGTAAACATTTATCATAAGTGTGAAGATATGATAATAACCACTTTATTATTGCCTCTTGGGCATATCTCCAACACTTTGTGTTGACGGTGGAGTCGAAAGACATGTCAGGTGCGTTTTGTCGTGCGACTGGGGGTGCCCCATTGTCCGTCACCTCGCGGAGTCTTAGGAGCTCTTCCTGCATGCCGAATGACTGGGAGATTCTGTTGAAATACCTGTCGCATTGGTCCGATCGGGTGAAGCTCCCGTGGATTGTGATGACGCCCTTCGGCCCTGGCATCTTGAGTAGCAGGTATGCATAGTGTGAGACAGCCAGGAACCTTGCGAATGCTACACGCCCGAGGATGGCGTGGTACTGTGATGGCCAGTCCACCCCTTAGAATTCGAGTCGCTCCAGCCAGAAGTTGTCCGGTTTGCCGAAGATGACGTCAAGCCATATTTTTGCCCAGGGGGAATATGCCCTTCCCTGGAACGATGTCGTGGAACGTTGTGTCTGACTGTTCCAGGCTGCACTGCGGGATCCGCATTGCTGCTAGAGTGCTTGCGAACATCAGGTTGATGCCGCTGCCGCCGTCCATGAAGACGCGACTCATCTCGAAACCTCCGATCTGCGCCTCTAGCACCAGGGAAGCATGACCTGGGCGAGGGATCTGGCAAGGGTGATCCGAACGACTGAACGTGATGCAGGACTCCGATCCGCTGTGGTACTCAGGGATGGCGGGTGGAGTTGCCACGGTCAGGTTGATTTGTCGGGTGATTTTCTTTTGCACCCTATTCGTGGGGCGCCCCTTCTGGATCATCAGTGCTCCTTTCGGCGGGGGATACCCGTTCCCAGCGTTGTTCTGTGCTGGTGCGACTGGTTGGTTCGGGCCTCCAACGGGTGGCGGTGGAGGAGCTCCATGCGCTATTTCAACTGGAACGGGTGCGTTTCCGAATGCAGGGATTGGGGCTTGCTGCCTCATCTGCACCATGCTTTCGCTGAGTTTCTGGAACTCGCGGCAGTCCTTGAGCATGTGGGTGGCCTTCTTTTTGCCATCCTGCTTGTCGATGTAGAAGTGGATGGTGCATGGACCCGAAAGCTTTTCGTATGCTAAGGGTCCGTTATCGCGGTCGCGACGTTGCCACGACTGCGCTGGGCGCCCCCCATCGCGGAAGTTTCCTCCGCGGTATCCTCCGCTGTTGCGGTTGGCATCGTTGCGGTGATCGGCGTAGCCAGCCGCGACCATGTCGGGTCCGTCGCGATCGTCGTAGACGCGCGATATTCTCTTGCTACGGCATTCTCGCCATCGATCGTAGTCGTCTTCTTATTCCGATTGTGCTCGGTGAATGGAGTCTTCGCCGTCAGCCCATCTGTTGGCGATATCCATGAGGTGGTCGAGTGTTTTGGGCTTGACGCGCCCAAGTTCCTCCTTGAAGTCTTGGCGCTTGACGCCGTCCCTGAAGGCGTTGATGGCCCTCTCTTCGGAGATGTGCGCTGCAGAGTTCTTTGTGTTGGACCAGCGTAATATGTACGAGCGAATGGATTCGCCCGTTCGTTGAGTGCAGGCTCGCAACTCTTCGATTGAGGCGGGCCTCTTGCTGGTGACCTTGAAGTTTCGGATGAAGCTGTAAGCTAGCTCATCCCAGCTTCGGATGGACCCTGAAGATAGGCTACTGAGCCAGATCCGGGTCGTGCCTGTCAGCTGCAGCTGAAGGCATTGCATGGCAGTCTCCTTGTTTCCACCGTGCAGTTTGACGGATGATAGGTGGTCGCTGAGCCAATCCTTTGGGTCTTGAGTGTCGTCGAACTTCGGAGTATCCGAAGGAAGCTTGAAATTTCGCGGCATCCGTGTCCGCCGGATGGATCTGCTGAAGCATTGGGCTCCGCAGAGTTCTCCTTCGTCTTCGTCCATCTCGAATTCAGACGAGCATGCGCGCTTGGCTCACACTTTGTCGATTTTGTGTTGTGTGAGCGCATCTCTGGCGTCATAGTCGCGGTCGCGGCGGCGCGAACTCTTCTTCCTTCGAGGAAGGTCATGTTCCTCTTCTTCGGATGAAGGGGTGGGGCTGCGGTCGAACCTGACCGGAGCCTTCTTTTTCGGCTCCGCGGGAGCTTCCTGGTGGAGCGCAGCTCCGACGAGTCCGAGTCCGGTGAGTGCGGACTTGTGCATGGCTCTCTTCGGGTCCCCCTCCGGCGGTGGGTGGGCCGCGAGGTACGCGGTGGCTGCCATGATCGCAGCCTGCGGTGTTTTTGGGATGACGTTGCCGTCGGCGTCCATATCCATGAAGGATGTGTGGAGGGTTCGGGTCACCTCACGGCGCTCCTTGGGGTCCATGTTCTCCACCCGCGAGCGGTGCTTGTTGCCTTGGTTGGCGTTCGAGCTGGAGCCGATGCCCATGGCGGAGAGCGCAGCTCGTCGCGCGCTGGACTTTGAGGCTGCTTGCTTGCGCTTGTCGAGCACCTCCTGCATCTTGACCTGCTTCTTGTGCTCCTCGATCAGGAGAAGGTGGTAGGCCATCAGCATATCCCGGGAGGCGTCTGCAGGCAGTACTATGTTGCCTGCCACGGCGTTGCGGGCCTGGGCCCATCCTTCCTTGCTAAGGCGGATGACGTGGCCGCCGTTGTTTTCCCCTTCGGGTGGGGGGGACTGGCTTCTTCTGTTCCCGCCGTTTCGTTCTGGCGGGTTGGGCGGCGGGTTGGGCGTTTGCTGATCCGCGTCGCTCTGGATGACTACGGCGCATTGCTAGCGCTCGTAGATTGGTCGGCTGCTGCCGCAGCTTTCAGATCCGGAACTGTAGGTCCCTGCGTCCGATGGCGGATCGCACAGATCGGAGTTGCAGCTGCTGCCGTCGTAGGAATCATCTGTTGATGATGTTGTGCGTAGCACGGGGTGTGGGGTCCACGAAGCGGGCCTGATTGATGGCAGGGGCACCCGCTCAGGGAGGCGGAGGGTGCCAGTTTGCCCCACCTGGAAGCAGAAGCTCCCGAACAGGATTTCGAGTCCGTCGCCTATGGGCTCGAAGTCCTTCATGGTGGCCGGTGAGTGGGCGGTGAAGTCGAAAGAGCCGAAGAGGAGGTGACTCTCCGTCGCCGCAGAGTTGTAGATCGATCGGGTCGGGACCGTCACGATCGCACAATCAACGTCCCCAGTTCCCACAGACGGCGCCAATTGACGAGGTTTGATCTCATCAATGCCCATTGTTATGGACTTGGGTTTTGGAGAAGATGGGGATGCTGGAGATCGTGGAACGGTTAGCAAACAAGCAACACGGGGACACAAGGTTTACCCAGGTTCAGGCCCCTGGAGGGAAAACCCTACTCCTGCTTGTCTGCTCTTGATTACGGCGGAACCGAAGGTTACAGGGTGCGCAGATGCAATCTGGCGTGGAGGTGTGTATGCAAAAGTATGAGTCGAGAGATCTAGGTCGTGCCCTCCTGGCCTTTATATAGACTTAGGCAGGTCCCGGGCATAGACCTAGTCGGTTACAGGTTCTAGGGTTTTAGCCCTTTGAATTTCCTATCTACTCTAGTCTTACTCTCCAAGGATCCGAAGGCGTCATGGGCCTGGGCCACCCGAAAGTCTTCATGGGCCGGCCTATATTTGCCGTGGGCCTTCCTTGGGCTGGACCAGGTATACTGAGATCATGCACCCGCGGGGTATAACCATGTCATCGCCTCCTGCTGGGCGAGCAACTCCGTCGGAGAAGGAGCCGGAGCCGGGATCGGAGCACCATTGGGGCCGTAGCCCAGCGCCTGCGCTATCTGCATGGGGACAGCGAGCGGCGCCTCCAGCTGGTCCACCTCCTCCCCCTCCTTGTTGTCGTCCTCCGCCTCGTCCGTGTCGTCGGCGTCGATGAGACCCCAGCGAACACCGCCTCAGCGGCCAGAGCCACGCGCTCCTCCTCTGCCGCCGAGTCGGCGACGCACGGAGCTCGCGGATGGCGGACTTGGCGGCCTCCTTGGCCACGTCCTCCAGCGTGGTCATGGCCGCCTCGTCGCGGATCTCGCGAAGAGCCGCTGAAAGCGGCCTCCAAGGCCACCGCCTTCACCGCCTCCTTGGCGGCGACATGGTGTACGTCGGCCACCGCCCATTGGGCGGCCACCATTGCCGCCGCCTCCACCACCTGTTGTAGCGCACACTCGGTGATCTCGCCTTCCTTCTCGAAGTCCAGCACCTACGCCTTGCCCATGCGCTAGGCCAGCACCGTGGCCTCGAGGTGGACCTCGTCGACCTCCACGTCTAGGTAGCCGGCGTGGCACATCTCCCGGATCTTGGACCATGTGGCGATATTGCGGCGAGTCATGGCTGCTGGAGCTTTTTCGACTGCTGGTTTTCTCTTGCTTTGGGACTTGTTGTCTCTGCCGCGACGGCGGCCGTCTTTTATAGACCGCGGCGGAGGCGGGAAACAGACTGGGATGTGCGGGAAGTTTTCTCGCCGCGGAAAGCGAGGCGTGCAGGGTGAAACAATGGCGGGAATTGTCGGCCGCGCGGGAAGCCGCCGACGCTGATAGACGACGTCGTGTCGTCATTAACATCGCATCGGGAGGGTGTCAACCGGTGACAGCGGGATGAAGACGGACAAATGGATCAGGCCGTTGTGCGTTTTGGCCGGACAAACAGGATTATAGCACCAAATCGGCCGAACCCCGATCCAAACGGATAGAAACGGACGTGATTGTATAGATCGGAGAGCAATTGCGTGTGAGTGGTCACATCGCGGCAAGCACTGTGCGTGTACCGCGTAGCTGTTGCATGGATCGCACGTGAGTCACGCATCGATCAGCTGAGACGATCGATCACAGTTTTTCCCATCTCCTCTCGCTTTCGCGTACAAGACCGGCTATTAACTAACGTGTGATGAAAATGTCCATCTGAACACCAAAAATCGCAGCGACGGTTCATATATCTGCACGATTTGATTGGGCACATACTTCAGAAAATCAGAGGGCGATCGAGGAGCACATGGCTATTTAGAAGATTATATCGCTTGCCTGTTCCGTGGACTTACTTAATGGCCATAACTTAGTGTAGTAGTACTAGTTTGTTAGAAATCGCATGCTGCCAAGGAAACAATTCTTTTTGAGCGAGCATTTCAGAAATTTGATTGGTAAGGAAGAACACAGAATGCTGGGACTAATTAATTGTGATTTTCTTGGTCTTCCAACCTTGGACTTGTCCCACCTTGACAGTCAATTTGGAGCATCATAAAGGAGGATTGATTATGGCCTTACAACAGTTACTACACAGTTTAGGGGGGAATAAATGGACTCTTTCAAATTCGGCTCATATTGTGTTGCTTCCTAGAAAAGAAGGGGCATAGCATTGCGAAAATTGCATTTAAGCTTCTCGCAGATAGACTAAGGCCCAGTTCTTTTGGCGGCTTCTCCGAGAAGCCGTCCTACCCCCAGCTTACTAGGAAAGCCGGTTCAAAAAAAATACAAGGCTTCCAAAGTGGTTAAGGCTAAACTAACTTGGAAGCCTCACAAAATTTTGGAACCGGTTTCCCCAGAAAGCTGGGGGTAGGGCGGCTTCTCGGAGAAGCCGCCAAAAGAACTGGGCCTAAGGCCCAGTTTTTTTTGGGGCTTCTTCGAGAAGCCGCCCTCCCCCCAGCTTCCTGGGGAAGCCGGTCTAAAAATTTTGCGAGGCTTCCAAAATAGTTAAGACTAAACAAATTTGGAAGCCTCGCAAAATTTTTGAACCGGCTTCCCCAGGAAACTGGGGATAGGGCAGCTTCTGGGAGAAGCCACCAAAAGAACTGGGCCTAAGTCCTGAGATAAAGCAGCTGATCTCGCCCAACCGGAGTGCTTTTATCAAGACAGCGTCCCTGGGAACCTTGCATGGGAAGCTTTTGACAGCCGATAACTTGGCCATCAGGATTGGACCCACGACCCCATTTTGCATCCTATGCCTGCAACAATGTCCCCGAGATGGCAACCAACTTATATGCAAAAAATGTCCATACACCTCGGCGATCTGGAACCTCACTCAGACTTGGGACAATGCCGCAGCGGGGGACCCTGGCCACTACTACCTTTCCATCTCGGACTGGTCGGATAGCCTAATCGTCGGTAAATCTATGAGCATACAAGCGGAGAACCAGTGGCCCTTTTCTTTATGTCCTTTGGAACGCTTGGAAAAAAAAGGAACGTCGGATTTTCACTGGGCGACGTCTGCAGCGGCGCGCTTTTGCTGCCTACATTCCAGCTGAGCCATATTAGTTTTTAGAGTGAATTCTACTTTTTACCCCTATTTCTGAATTTGTGACACATATTACCCCATTTAGTTGAGATTTTACGAACATATCTAATCTAGAAGGCTTTAAACATGCTTTTGCCACATTTTAGCATTTTTCTTGTTTTTATTAGATAGGACCGACATGCTACGTCGATGTGGCGCGACAAAATGTGTAAAGGTCGGAGGATGCCATCTACAATCATGTCTAGATTTTTCTCATCCACATGTCCCATTCCTTGTTGTTGTTGTTTTGATATTTCTGAACCCCATTCATCATCTCACACCTTACCCAATGGATGTGCTTCAGAAAAAAAAGTTTAAAGTCTCTAAAAGGTGCAATTTAGATGAATTTGTATTCTAAGAAGTAATATGTGTCACAAATGCAGAAGTAAAAGGTAAAAAGTGGAATTCACTCTAGTTTTTGGTTTCTCTTCCCCTTTTTTGGGGGAATGGTTTTTTTTTACATGTTATTGCCCCTTTTCAAAAACATGTCCTCCTTTGTACAGTTTTCTTGGTTGATTTCCATCGTTCTAATTGAAAAGACAATGCTCCTATCGATTACTCAAAAATAATTAGCTGAAGCAAAAGTAGGACGCAATTATCAGCGTTGGCCGGTTGGCACACTGGCAACCACAAGGAGCAAACCCTAGCGGCTCCAAGGAACGCGCAGTTGCAGGTAGTACTACTTCACCACACAAGCTGCGTATCGATCGAGCCGTGGGCCGTCCTGCCAGGCAAGAAGGGAACGCTAAAAGGAGCGATGAACAATTTGCAATCTCCCATGAAAAGAACGGCTTGCAAACGATGGCTACCAGAATCCCTGGTCGAGTTTGTCGCCGCCGTCTCCATTCGGGAAGCAATGAATTGCAAATAGTGTGGCACCCAGCTTTTAATTACTAATCGATGCGTTGTGTATGCAGTGACGAACCCAAGAATTATCCAAAGCCTGGACAAACAATGCAATTTAAGAATAATAATATTAGTTTTTGATCATATTACTATAAAATTAGGCTTGTCGGCTGGCCGGAAGCCTGGATGGCTGCCCCGGCTTAGGAAGCCCGGCTAGGTCCGCCTATGTGTGTATGTGAGTGTGTGTGGCTGGTTCATGCATTGCGTGTCCCCGTCGATCTTAGCGGCGGTCGATGGATAGCAGTGAGTAGTAGTGACATGCATGTAACCTCATAACCCTTTGCCACAGGGAATTCGGCTCGTCGACAATCGTTGCATTGGTCTCGTACGTACTACATAAAGGCCACGTAGGCGCTCAACGTCGTGCACGCACATGCGATGCGACCGGTGTGATCGGATCAAGAGAAAGGTTTGGCCATGTACCCACTACTTTTTTTTTTAGAATATGTATCCACTACTTTACATCCGTGTTTCATCCGTTTCAAAATATAAGATGTTTTAGTTTTTATAAAAACAATATATCTAGACGCCTTTTATTATATGCAGATTCACTTCAAACCTACACGCGAAAAAGAGTCCAGCAGATACATTCGCTTCATATAAACTAAAACATCTTATATTTTGAAACGGAGAGAGTGCATGCGATTATTACAGGATCATAAAAGAATCGACACGGAGGAGAGGCCATGCGTGTCCGTGTGGCCTTCCTTTTTTTTTGTAGTTCTTTCGGAGAAGATGGGCGTGTGTTGAAACCCCATTCCATAACACTTTTATATATGTTTATCTATCGCTAGCTGGATTTAATTTTGCATAGTGTAGTCAACTTTTATACTATCATTATATTTTATTCTTATTTTTCTGCGTAAATGGAGGACTGCAAATTAAGTAAAGTACAGAACAACGTCAAATATTGTAAGTACAACACGAGCAAATGGAATTAATCTCAATGTATATCTGGTTCTGAAGGATTCAGTTAGGAATATACTTAGTGGTGGAGAAAGGACTTGACATCAACAACTTACCCTTTTCTTCATTCATAGAATGATGTGTTTACGAGTATGACTTTGGTCGACATACAAAAACTCCGTCGATCTGCGCAATCGTGGTACACAAATGAGCCAATCTTGGCTATTACACACATCAATGTCTGGCGTCGCGTCCGATCACATGTGTGAGTGTATCGCCCGTGATGGTCAAGTAGTGTCGACTTCGGTTACATAACGACATCATGTCTCATGAGGGAAATCTTTTTTGTTGAAATACTAAGACTACCATCCAAGACTCTTCGAGGCAGAAAGTTGTTATATCATTTCAGGATGAATCCGACCGGTGAGTTGGATGTTTTCTCGTTGTGAGGTCAATTAATCGGCAAATCTAGGATGACTTTTGTTTTCTTTCGAAAATTCCACAGTTTTATTACTAATAATCATCGACAGTAATACGTAAAAAAAGCATAAAAGAAGTAATAAAATTACCAAAAATTACATCGTTTAGCAGAAAGTTAAGAAAAAAAAAAGGTATGGTTGGTGTGACGTTATCTAAAGAAAATGGTGTGACGTGAAGAGAGAGCAGTTCCCGCATGCGTGTGAGTAGTGGTCAGGTCCGTCACATCGCGGCACTGTGATGAGTGCACCGCGTATGTATCCGCGTGCCCGTCTTTAATTTCTTCTCCTGTTGCATGACACACACATGACCGCACGTGAGTCACGCATCGATCGATCACGTTTGTTTTGTAAAATTTCCTCTCGCTGTCGCGTGCAAGACTGGATTATTATATCACAACGTTTCCAGCTAGCTAGCTACTGTAGCTATTAAGTAACGCGAGTGATGATAATGATGCCCATGTGAACACCAAAAATCGCAGCGATCCCTTCGTGTTTATATATACGCACGATGATTCATAAATATATATATCTGCACAGATTTGATGTGAGAACACAATTCAGAAAATCAGAGGGCGAGGAGCACATGGCCATTTATTTACAAGATTATCGCTGGCCTGTCCACCAGTGGACTTACTTAAATGGCCATAACTTAGTTGGTTAGAGAAGCTAGCTAACTACACATGGTCCATAGCCTCCACAAAAAAAAAACTTCATACTTGTACTACTTATACAACCGGAATTTGCTAAATCTAGGTTGTCTGAGATTTTTTATGTCTACTACCAATAAGCTGTTCGGTACCTCAGGCGTCGTTAGTATGATGAACATACATAATAAAACCAGATCGGACGGTTGGAGCCGTTAATCAAGACCAATGATCTTAGACGTACTTAAGGCACTCTTACATGTATATATTAGCTTTGCTGTACAGCTCTGGTTACTATGTAATCTCTACCCCCTCTCCCTCTCTTTAGCTAGGTTTTCAGATAGATTTAGTCAGGGATTTTCTCTTTTTTCGGTCGGCTCTTTCTGGCTTCAGTTTCTGTACAGTTTGTTGCTACTGCTAGTTTTTAATGAAAATGGTTTACGCCGGCCTCGTGCCCGCGGTAGATTCTGCAACAAAAAAAGTTGTTATATCGTATCTAGAACATCTGGAAAGAGCGAAACATGCACAATTTTAGCGGCACAAGACTCGCACTTCCGGAGATGGCTTTCGTCGCCTTCGAAGACATCAAGCATAGTGCCCTCGCATTTGGGGTGGCTCTCGACTTGGGTGCGTGCGTTGGCTGAATGTCTTCTTCTGGTTTTTGGTTTTCCAGTTGATTGTTCGGTTTGGACATGGCCCCTTTTTTTTAGAGAGAGAGAGAGTATTCGGACATGTCCCTTATTCGCGTCAACTATATTGTAAAATATTGTTTTTCTCCTTCCTAATGAAAATGCAGCGGTGTTGCTGGTTTCTCAAAAAGAAAAAAAAGAACGCTAACGAAACCTATACCAGTTACGTATAGCTTGACGCCATGCATCCATCCGTCCATCCACCAATTTGGTCTCGACCGCAAGGTAGCGTGCGCAGGACACGGGATCTGGCCCCACGGGGGCCCCACAGACTCTGGCCGCACGCTGGACAGGGCAACGCATCGATGGCCCAATCATTGAGGCGCCCCCGGCACGCAAGCCACCCACCGGGGCGTCCAACCGGGTCGCGCCACGTCCGCCGGTCAACGGCTCAGGGCCCGGTCCCTCCAGCTGGCCCGGGTTGACTCGGCCCTGTGCGTACGTATTCCCTGGTCGAGAGCGGAATCAGCTTCTGCGGCTCGTGAATGAAACGATCGAAGAACCACCTTTTTTTTCTCGGTTTGATTTGGATTGAAAAGGCCTGGCCTAGCATATGGGGGGGGGGGGGGGGGGGGTCTGTAAAGTGCTTGTTTGGAGTATCCGAATTTGTATCCGCCGCCTTGCTTGCTGCCTTTTCTTTGCACGGAACGCCTTGCTGCTTTCCAACGCGGTTTGCACGGAATTTGTATACCGTTACATTTCTATGTCACATATGTCAGAACACACCACATGTCAAAAAACGGAAAGTTTGGCACATTTTTTCAAAACCACCCATAGCATGGCCGTCACAATCAGAAGTTCCAAACTTTCCATTTTTGGCCATGCGGCACGTTCTTATAAATGTGTCACAAAATTATAATAGTACCTGCCAAGACACAATCGGACAATGTGCTTATGCAGACGGCATAAAATAACCGTGTCGTGGACCTTAGTTAGCCTAAGTTCGAACATGCAACTTTGTTGCACGTTTTAACTCATGGTTTTATAAATGAATTTACATGAGATGGGGGATGGTTTGATGTTGATCCAGAGGCTTAAAAAAAAAATCCCTACGCTCACAATTATAGCACGTTTTAGTTTTTTCCCCTGTGACACGACTATATCTAGACATGTTTCAATTGTTGTCAAAAGGCAAAGCGAGAAACTTTATAATAGGGTAAACCTTTATGTTGTATATTGTGCGTCTTGGTGTAGAATGGATAAATGAATAAAGTATGTAAATTCATTGATTACATGTTTTCTTCTAAAACCCAAATTTCTATCTTCATTGTGTCTACCCGTGTTGTTTTACCATACATCCTAAATATGAGAGTTTTATGTCATATATCAAAAAAAAAGGAAGAAGATGGAGAAGTTGTAGCTACTATACAGAGGTAATGATTTATTCGTGGGAAAACAAAAGAAAAACTTCTTACCATGACTTTGTCATTCTTTTTTTCTTCTTCTAAACATGACTTTAATTCTTGAACTAATTGTCAAGATAATACTACAATTTATTCTTTTAACATGAAGATAAGAATAAGAACAATTATTTATTGCCAAGTTGTCGAATTCTCTATTGCCCTGTGTGTACCTTACCAGTATGATATATAAAAAACCATCACCAATAAATTTACAACCAATTATAAAACATTGGAAAGTTTCAGTATTTATATTTTGCCATCATTGTGACCTTTTAATCACGGACACTGTATATATACTACTCGTTTTCTCAATATAATGCTATCAAGAGAACAAAGTTAGGTGTCACACTTGGAATAAAACTTCAACATCTCTCGGCTCAAATCTAGTTTCTTCCATATATAAAGTTTCATTCGTCAAAAATTATTCTATTTTTTCATTGAATAACCGTTGCGGTTTGGTTGTTTCTATGTTTTTCTGTAGAAGTTCAATTTCAATTTTGGACGTGCTCACTACCATATATATAAAGTTTCATTAGTCAACAAATATTCTAACTTTGTCTTTTCCTTGTTATGAACATACTACATCTTTATTTACTCGGGATAGGACTTAGCTTTTCAACTTACCTTTGTTTTTAAGTTGTCAAATTCTTTAGCTCCCATCTAGATGTAGTATGCCACTATAAAAAAAATAATCACCAAACATACTTTTCTCGCAACGATCTAACACGCTGAAATTCCCAAACTCAAAATTCCACCTACAGCACGGCACCGCAAATTAAAAAAAATTCAAACACGCGCAACATATAATATGGAAACACATTTACCTTTTCCTCCAATAATGCTCTCAAGTTAATGCTTCGAGGTGTCACCAAGGGATTATATTCCCAGCTGAAGATCCAGTCAAGTCTAAAATCCATAAACTTCTCTCCTTAGCCGGCACTTGATTAGAGTTGTTGTTGTCCTCAATTATAAATGGTCTACTACTACTACTACGAATATTCGCTCCCGAAAATCTCCCCAACATGTTAGTTACCCTCCTCCACGGGGAAACGGGGTTAACAAATTCCCCGTAACAACCTTGTCATTCGCCTCCCACACCTTCTCCTCCGCTCCGCCAACTCACGATTTCGTTCGTCCCTGCCAAATTTCTCCCCGTGCCAGCAGCGCCGAATCTCCTCCAGAAGCTTCCCGGGCCGCGGCTCCAGCTCCGAGTCCTTGGCCGCGGGTCGAGGGGGTCGGCGGGCGGAGGAGCTGCTCTGATTCGCCGGTGGGCGGCGGGGAATGCTCTACCTCAAGCTGCCGGCGGGGGATTTAGGGTTCCCGGGGGAGGAGGCGGCGCGGTGATCCCGTGCCGGACTGAGGTGGTGGCCCGGGAGGTTCGTCCGGCTACCGTCCATGGCGACGGCCGCGGCGCCTTCGGCGGGGGCGCAGGCGGCGGAGGCGGCCTGCCTGCAGGACTTCGAGCTCTACGAGAGCGAGTCGGTAAGCTTTCTCCTCCCGCTTCCCGCTCCCGATTCACCGATTCGGTCGTTTGATTTGTGGGGGAGGCGAGAGATTTCCGTAGAGGCCCCCTTCAGCACGTTTGCCTCGGTAACTCTAGCTGTCTCGATTGATTGATTGCCCCTTCGTGTCGTAGCTTTGGCATCTGCGTATCGGCGGATGCTGCTTGTTTAGTTAGATTCAGCCTTCAAGCTTGTCCCACAGAGAATTAATTCAGCACGCAAATTGCTTCAATGAACTCGAGCTGCTGTTTCTGTGGTCTGGGTGCACGATTTCGGAAATGATCTTGGGATGAATATTTGTAATGTGTGTGAAGAGGTGAATCGGGAGATACCTTGAAGGGGTGGCCCTTCTGTGTTCTGTGGTAACCCGAGAGAGAAAACAGAGCTTCACTTCAGAATCAAGATAATTTTGTAGCTATCAGTATTTCCGGGCTTGATGTTGTTGAGATGGTTTGGAGGAAGCATCTTGATCTTCGCTGCCTTTTATGCTCCACTACTGGTGATGGTGTTGTCAACCTCCTACGATCCTGCCCCTGCCCCTGCCTGCTGGACATTCTCTGAGCGTGCCACCTGCGGTTGCCTCCATGCTTTAAGACGGCTGGTGGCTGCAACTTCTATGCTCAACGGTTGGGTGTTTTTTCCCTGGTCATATGGAAAACACTCATCCTCCTCTTGCTGTGGGTTATCTACTCGCTTCAGTCCTCAAGCTATAGGCATGGTCGTTGAGCACACACAGCTCTGGCTCCACCGTTTCCTGTGCCAGCTTTGCTGAAATCCATCATGTTCTGGTTTGCCGATCTTAAAGAGCAAGAGCATGAGCGTCTCCTTGTCCCTCCGTGTACTCTCTGCTCCTTCTTCCTCGCCAAGCATGGGGTTTAAATACCGCCACCTGTATTTTCTTGCCTTTTATAGCTGAAAGGCCACTTTTTTCCCCAAGCGATCCAATTCTGTTACACATAGCATATCATCCAGGTGCAAAAGTGAAAGAAAAAGGAGTCTTGCAAGCGAGTAAGAAAGCGCTGCCTACTGCTAGTGTTTTGACCTATAGCTAAAAAGCCACTTTATAGATCGTCTGACCATTAAAAGGCCCCAGGTTTGAATACATTGTTGAATACAGTTTAATCAGTACTTTTTTTTTTGAATAGGATCTTCTCAGTGTTGTTATTTGATTGTTAGCAGGTAGCAGCTCTGTTACATTTGCAACATCTAAAATGGTGACAAAGCATTTAGTCTAATTCACATGTAATAGTATCATAAGTTCTCGCTAGATGGTGTACCTTCTCACTTCCTCTGTAATGTTACATAATATCAGTTTCTTGTTTGTTATGTCAGTAATTAACTCATTGGAGAAATTGATTGATTTTCCCCGATGATTACTTTTCTTTGCAGAGGTTCTACATTTTTGGAACTAATTCTGACAAAACACTGTGGAGGTTACTCAAGATTGATAGATCAGAAACACCAGAACTTGACATAGACGAGTGTTCTACTATCTATACACAAACTGGATACCAGGAACTTTTAGAAGGTCTCGATGAAGACCACAGGTCAACTGGAGGGGTAAAATTTGTGACAAAATTTTATGGCATAATTGGTAATTGATTCTCTCTTTGTTGTTTGGAAATAAAAAATTAATTAACCTTACTAGAGGTCCATTTCACAGTGATTTTTTTCTTAGGTTTTGTTAAGTTCCTTGGGCCATTTTATATGTTAATTATCACCGATCGGAGAAAAATTGGGGAGATATTTGATCATCCAGTGTACCACGTGACTAAAACTTCAATGGTCGAGCTAGCAAATTCCAAATATCGATCCAGTTTTCTATGTTCCAAGGATGAGAACAGGTTTGTGCATCCCATTTAGTACGTTTGCTCAGAATTGTTTATGAATGTTCTTAAATTGTTAGATTGACTAAGGAGAATTATGTTAATAAATTATGTATATGAACACTACTACTTTTTTGCTTGCTATGAACTTGATTGGTTGATTGTGCTCAATTTATTACTGAAAGTCTCAAGTTAGTTTCTAGGTGTATAGGATTAAACTTTTCTCCTAAAAAACCATGAGTTTCTACTATTGTGTGACATCTTATACCTCTCAATTGCATCACTATGTAACTAGTTACTAAATTGTTAGATTCTTTTATACTTTCTAGCGGCCAACTGCCCACCTAATGCAATACCGGTATTATCCCAGTCTTCCATTTCCTAACTATTTCTGTTTCGTTTTCTTGTAACAAGCTAATTCTTTTTGTAATTACACAGATACAAGAAGATTTTGAACACACTTGATCTTAGGAAGGACTTCTTTTTCAGTTACTCATATCCTATCATGAGAAGTCTTCAGAAGAATTTAAGTGATCCTCAAGAAGGGTGGTCAATATACGAGACAACTTTTGTGTGGAATGAGTTCCTTACACGGCGAATACGTATTTGTCTAAGAAGTACTCTGTGGACCGTTCCACTAGTCTATGGTTTTTTTAAGCAGGTATGTGCTGAAGGAAATTTCCTTTGATTACTATTAATTCCTTTGGTATGCTTTTTTAAGAGGAAATTTATTTATTCTAAAGTGTTGGCATAATTTTTTTAGCTTTGACTAGATTTAAGAACTTACTAGTTCACTAATATCAAAGACGGTCAGTTAATTCAAACCTCCAATTTTCTTTCTTCATTTGTTGCCTCTTTAACATAATCATGTATAAAATAAGAATCTTGATCCAGTCTTTTCATCACTTTATATATAAGTATCTAACATAGTTCATAGTTGTGATGTGCTTGTTTTAGATTAATAGATTTTGATCTGAACACTATTTTTTTATGCCATATTATTAGGACAAATTTGCAATATCTGGAAAGGATGTTATGTTCACACTCATTGCTAGGCGCTCAAGGCATTATGCTGGCACCAGGTTTGCACATCTGATACATTTTATTAAATATTCCTTAGTAGTTTGTAATGCAAGTTGGATTGAAGTGGTTTAATGGATGTTGAATAGATATTTAAAGAGGGGAGTGAATAAGAAGGGCCGGGTAGCAAATGATGTTGAGACTGAGCAAATTGTCTATGAAGCTGTGCCTAGGCCTACAGAAGTAAGTTCTGTTGTGCAGAACAGGGGTTCAATCCCGCTGTTCTGGTCACAGGATACATCAAAGTTACATATTAAGCCTGATATCATATGTAAGTTTCTAAACTTTCCTACTATGCATGTAGTATCATTAATACATTTGTAAATAAACATTTCCTGTTCTGTCAGTGCATGAGAAGGACAAAAATTATGAAGCTACCAAGCTTCATTTCGAAAATCTTAGAAAAAGATATGGCAACCCTATCATTATCTTAAACTTGATTAAGGTGAGTTGTAAAATCCTATTGTATAGTATCAATATTTTTGGATACGCTGTACATGATTGCTGATTTGCCATGTTATTTTATTTTGCTGTTTTTGTTTACATATAAAGACACGTGAAAGGCGGGAGTCTATACTTCGTCGGGCATTTGATAAGGCAATAAGGATCATTAACGAATTTGATTCAGAGGAGAACCATCTGCGGTTCTTACATTGGGATCTTCATAAAAACTCTCAAGGGTATTGATTGTTCATTTCTCATATTTTATTCAGCCTATTAGTATTCTGTAGCATGCATTATTGATGTAATTCTGTTTCAGGAAACCTACAAATGTGCTTGATGTTCTTTTGAAAGTGGCATTTCGGGCTTTGAGGTTGACAGACTTTTTCTATTGTCAAGTTGCACCACCTTCAGGGTCTGAGACTGCTCACTGGCCTGCCTTATTGTGAGTTCATCATTGTCATTATTTTGCCAATATGGTCTTATTTGCTACAAAGTTGATACTTTGATTTCTGTTTCACTCTTCTATTTCAAGAATGGTCACTGCTCTTATTTTATATATTTAATCTTTTTTTTCTCTTGTTTCTTTATAGGAACAGTCACGATCCATATTGCTGTGATGAGAGCAACAGTGACATATCCCAAGAAGATATTTCGGGCAGTTCTGATTCCTCTGGCAATGGAACTGCAGAAGACAAAGCTGAAACTAGTGAATTACCCCAACTAAAACCACCGATATTCCAAAAAGGTGTCTTGCGGACAAACTGTATAGACTGCTTGGATCGTACAAATGTCGCTCAGTATGCATATGGTTTAGCCGCTTTTGGACATCAGCTGCATGCTCTTGGTTGTGTACAATCCCCAGAACTTGGTTTAGGTGCTCCCTTGGCTCATCAGTTGATGCACTTCTATGAGAGGATGGGTGACACACTTGCTGTACAGTATAGTGGGTCGGCTGCTCATAATAAGGTATTTGACAAAGACTCACTATTACTCTTGAAACAACGAAGTACGTAAGCAGTGAGATGAGCTATTATGAATTGGTGGTTCCATCCATGTAGTGAATATGGATTGAACTAGGAAAAATGTTCTATTGAGTTATCCATTTTAGTTTAGATGATCAAACTGCAGGTTACGGAGGAAGTTTGTGGTATATTTTTTCTGTATTCTTTGGTTATAATGGTAGGAAGACAATTAAATCAATTTTAGTTTCAGACTTCAAGTTTAAGCAATTCATTCTTTCAATAGACCAAGTACCATCTGGGCACGTGAAGACACTTTGTCCCCATAGAAGTATTGACCATGAGGGATCATGTTTTGTAATCATTGTTTCTATTGAAAAAACTCGGTTCCTTTGATGTGAATAATAAGATGCGCTATAGCCCTGTCTCGTTAAGGGGTATTGCGGGATTGTATCATATAGTCTCCCAAAATGCCAGGGACAGAAGCAGTTCCACATAATAGCAACTCGTAGGAGAACTATAAACTAGTACTTATTTGAATTGTAACCAAAAGTTGAATGATCATCATATATTTGTTCTATGGTTTTGGTTTCTGGATCTGAACCTTAACGAAGACTAATTGATCATGGTACTACTAACATTGTGCAGAACCTCAAATGGGAAGGGAAAACTGTGCTGATAATACTAAGATTGTAATATTCTGTTTATTACTTTATTAAGATCTCCATAATTAAGAAATTAAAATATTCATTTGATATGGATCTTCATTCAGTTTTACTAGCAAATTATCAATCTTCAAGTGGCAAATGTACTCTTTTTACTGCTTGTGAACTAATCTTTTGTTTTCTCTATCTTTGTATTGTGTTTCATGTTTAACCATATGCACCCAGCACTGCTCTAATTTTTCTTTGATGTCGTATTTCTTGAAGATATTCTCTGCAAAGAGGGGCCACTTGAAGCTTTTTATACGATCACAAGAGTTCTTTAGGACACTACAACGGCACTACAGCAATGCATGTATAGATGCTAACAAACAGGCAGCCATAAACTTGTATGTTTTACTAAGTATCCATGTCCACTATGCAGAACCCATTGTTTCAGTAAAATATTGAGTTTGTGCTTTATATATATTTCAGATTTTTGGGGTACTTCCAACCGGAGCAGGGAAATCCTGCACTATGGGAGCTAGAATCATCTTCTGAGGAACATAACAATGAAACTTTGGATCATACAGGGTAAACACGAGTCACCTAGTTATTTACGGCCTTATCTACATGACACTATCCAAATACTCCCTCTCTCCGGAAATAAATGACTTGGATTTGTCTATCTATACACTAAAATGCATCTAGATATATGCGAATCTAGACAAATCCAAGTCACTTAATTCCGGATGGAGGGAGTAATAAATTTGTTCGATGCTTCACATGCATGCAATCCAAAGAACTGGTGTATAAATGAAAATTTCTCTGATGAAAAATCCCTCGTGAGTCACCCCTTCACCAGCGTTTGTGCCGTTGAGCATGCGAAATTCTTCCCCATCATTTCATTACCGCTGTATGGTGCATTACATATTAAGTACATCCCTTTATGGAGTAAAAATCTACCATCTCCTGGAAGTGTTATGCTATTATTAAATACACACAGGTGTTTTAGTATCATGATATAGTCGGTACTTAGTTGTTTAAGGTAGTGGCAAAAAATCAGTGATGGGTCCTATTATGCTGTCCTGCAGCAGTGCAGATATATATGTTTTTCCATTAAAGAAGTTCTGGGACGTGTTTAAATTTTTACCAGTGTTTTCACACTATTAAGCACGACGAGGACCGTTTAGCCCATTTACTTTGGGTAGCTTTCCCAGTTGTTACATCTTAAGGCTTCTCAAGTGTTAGTCTGAACTAAACATGGATTTTATAGATCAGCAAGGGCCTTGTTGTCATTGACTATCTATTTTGATGTCACAGTGACAGTGCAATGCCAAGAGTGCAATCAGATGGCAGCCTTCTTTGTGTAAGCAACACATCCATACCTGGCGATAGTGATGAACTGTTGAACGGACCACAACCTGATGAGTTACAATCTCCACAAGTGGAGTCAGATTTAGTGCACGAAAATGAGATTTCACCACCCTTTGAAAGTGAGGCGTCAAATTCGAGGTCAGCTTCTGTTTATTCAGGCTTTGTACATTCAGTTTCATTCTTCGTCGGTAGACGATAGTTTACTAGAAAGTACAACTGTGGTATTTCAAACAAGTATAGGTTCATCATTTGTATTTGACTGTTTTATTCTTGTCTAAAACCTATTGCAGGTGTACCCCCACAGTGTCTCATAATTATATACATCATGTCCTAAGTAGTCATATTGATGATTGCAATGGTTCGGGCGATTCAAACTTCTTGGATCTTGAATGGCTATCAAATTCAGGCATTTCAAGCGATGAAAGGTCAATTTTTTTTGTTGTACTTTAGTTTTGTAATTGTTTCTCCCATGCATGCTCTATCGTACCCTTTAACTGTGTAATTTCCGCAAAATAACAGTAAACTGTTCTGTACATACTTAAAAGGAACAAAGATAATTAAATTGAAGGATACCATTAGTTAATTTTTACTATTATCAGTTCGATGTCCTTTTTCTTTGGCAATGACATAACCATCCTTGCACTATCAAACACAGTAGTTCTGCATCAGTTTGAAGTCCTTTTGCTCTGGCGATCACATACCTGTCCTTGCAGTATTAAACACAAATCACCTCAATCTTACATTGTATCATCTGGTCAAATCATATTTACTGAGAATTAATTTGAATAATTTTGGTTAGCGCTTGGCGTTGCTCATCTAATATCTTCCAACCTGCTCACTAGTACTGCACTGACAATGTCAGGAAAAACAATATTCTTTTCTCATCGTAACATGGTAAACCATGAACAGGTCAATTGCAACTAGCACGCCAGATGCTCACCTTTCAACCGAGAATGTCATCAGTGGCATAATTCCTGAGACCACGGTGAGCATACAATCTCCGCGCTCTTCTGTCTTTTAATGTTTTACAATTTGTTAGTGTAGCATGTTTTGTAAGGTATGCCTTCATGATCATTTGATGAGTGCTAACGAACAAAACTGATCACGTGATCCGGAACTTTTCAGGAAAACGAAGAACAAGTCGCTGAGGTGCAGGGTCAAAAGTTGCCCGACCATTTCAGGCAGTGGGTTGAGGATGGTGACACTTTTTGGTTTTGAGATCACTGTGGTGCTGTGTCATGCATGCCTGGCTGCTTGGAGGATCACACAAATTTTTTCCAAGTAGTTTTTTGACGGATTGGAGTAGCAGATTAGATAGTGAGAAGAGACGGATGGTTCAGCACTTCAGGCGGTCGTCTTCTCACAGCATTTCACCCACTCCACCTAAAGGGCAGAATGCTTGCAACAAGTCAGTTGCCCGTAATTCTGCTGGAGACTTTCAGGAAGTATACATTTTTATTTATTTGGTCACGTGTTTGTACTAGGGGAGAGTAGATAGGGATATCTTTAAAATATTAAAAAAATAGTGATAGGTGCCATAACTGTTATTCTTTTGAGATGTGTATTATTCACGCGTGGGAGCATTTCATGTTCATCTGTAAATATATATGTAATTGAGATGGATCACAAAACACATTCCTTATCTTGTTTTTTTTCTCTGATCTCATGCCGACAGGTATGCAAGAAGTATCCTTGTGATGCGTGTATTCACGTTTTTACTGTCCCCTGTTTCCTGCGTCCAATGGTTGTTACATTCTGTCACCATCACCAGCTTCCATTGTGTGTGTGTGTGTGTGTGTGTGTGTGTGTGTGTGTGTGTGCAGGAAACAAAATAAATCCATCTTTCAAGGGAGGAAACCACCACAGCACAACGTGCTAGTACATTTTATGTCGTTTCCTCTTTGGGTGCTTATAGTTTTCTTGTATATTAGACGTATAAAAGGGGACATAAACAATACCCCACAATTACAACTCTTTCGTTTCTATATTAATTAGTATAATAGTTTGGTGCATATGCATATTCATTGTCGTTTTTCTATCTGCGACCGTTTGGTATTGGGATTTCTTTTAAAAAGTAAGTTTAATCACTCGTCTTCCCTCAAAAAAGTTTAATCACTCGTCTGATGCTGCATATGCACGATTAATGGCATATGGCTCCCTTGAAGATATCCAAGAAAATTGAGAACTTTTATAGGAAATGAACTAACTTTGGTGGGGGCTTGTGAAAACAACATGTGGTCCAACACAAACAAGCAATGTTCGTGTGATACATGCAACTTGGACTCCGGCTATCATAATGGCTGGGCTGGGCTGGGCTGGCCAGGCACATGTTCAGTAGTCAATGTTGTTCAAGGAAACCATATGAAATCATTTGTAAGATAAAAAGATGAACACAACTCTAAAATGTTTAAACTCAATGTATGACTGGGAGACAGTGGGGATAAAGTTGCGGCTTGTCATCATTATCTTTCTCCAGTTTCATTTGAGGACCACCTTAAAACTATGGAAAATCTGGGTATTGTATTTAGCTCATTGTATTCAGGGCATGAAGCCTCCTGAGAAAGATTGTCTGAACCCTGCGATGGTGTTGATGCAACAAGCAGCCTGATGGCTCATAAGGACCTTGCCAATTTCCTAGTCATGGTCTAAGGTCATTTATCTAATTTCAAAGGGGTGACGTCCATCTTTTGCTTAATTCTAGTTATATTTACCGAGAAGTAATTTGAATAATTTGGTTTAGTTTGCGTTGTTATTCATTGAATATATTCCAGCCTTCCCCGCGAAAAAAAAGAATATATTCCAACCTGCTCATTAGAACTGATCTGAAAATAGCTTGGTAAACCGCGAACCAGTCAATTGCAACGAGCACGCCAGATGCTCACATTTCAATAGGGAATGTCATTAGTGACGTAAATCCTAAGACCATGGTGAGCATACAATCTCTGCATTCGGATCTCTTCTAGCGTCTTTTTAATGTTTTAAATTTTTTAGTGAAGCATGTTTCATAAGGTTCGCCATCATGATCATTGCATTTTGTGACAACGTACAAAACAAATCACTTAATCCGAAACTTTTCACGAAAATTAAGTTGCTGAGTTCCATGATGAGAAATTTCCTAATCATTTCGTAAAGTGGGATAATGACGGTGACACCTTCTGGATTTGAGACCACTCTGGTGTCGTGTCATGCAGGTCTGGCTACTTGGAAAACCCCCATGTTTCTTTTCCTTAGTAGCCACTATACGGATTGCAGTAGCAGATTAGGAGGTGAGAAAATATGTGATTTAACACTTCAGGCAGGGTCACACATCCTCATAGCATCCCGTGGTTCACCCATTCCACCTAACAGGCTATATATGTGTTTACACGTTACAACTCATTGCCTGTAATTCCCCAGTCCTTTCAGGAAATACACAGTTATGTTTATCTGGTCACATGTTTGTACTAGGGGCGAGTAGATGGAGAATATTTCTTACACATTGGAAAGAAAATAGGGGTAGGTATGATAACGGGTATTCTTCTAAAAAATGTGTATTATTCATGGGGTCATCTCATTTTGATGTGTAAATATATGCATGATCGAGGTGGATAACCGAGCATATTCACTCTTTTGACGATGCTTTTTTACTCCAATCTCGTGCCAACCAGTAGTATACAAGTAGTATTCCTTTTCAGATACGCGAATTCTACACTTTTCGCTTGTCCATTAGCACGCCTCTCTAGCTTTCTTTGTAACATGGGTGTATAGCTTTGTTGGCATTAATATATGTTTGGAGTTTGCACCAACTTTTTTTTGGTATACAACGTTGTGCAATTTGGGCGGTGTGTGATGAGACTATAAAATGGCGGAGTATATGCCTTTCGATTCTGAACGTTGGCTCTACCACCACCGGTTGTTCCAAAGGTAGCTTCCTTTCCAATGGCGGAGTAGAGATAGACTGAAATCACAAAAAGAAGATATATGCTGATTTGTGGAGGACATACCTAGGATTGGGAGGTCTACGGAATGCCTTGAAAACGAATCTGCTTTACTGAGGATTACGGTTTTTCTAGATCACTAATGGAACCAGTCATAGAAGAGAACGAGTTACTATTGGGACGTGACATTCAACAAGACAATGTGCAGCTCAGTGACCCCAGCGATGCAGCAAGATGGCATCAAGCATGTTACATTTACTAGATATGTGGCACGGCATCGAATATTCTCTCACGGAGTATTACTGTTTAGGTCTTGCTGACAATATTGAAGCCAGTTAAGTGCATGTGACTGAATTAAGTACTTCCGGCAACAAAAGGAGCATATTTAAATCCATGATTGTCGTAGGCATGAAACCGAGCCCTGTCAAATGGCCAGCACAACGTGCTTCCCACATTGGATACATTTTACACTTAGGAGGCATATGTTTTTTCTTGTATATAGATGTTGGAATTTTGTCCAAAATATGATCCAACCCATTTATTTTTAACAATATAACTCATGAAATCCCAAAGACCCATTAAACATGTTGATTAACACATCTAGTATGTTGTAGAGTTTGCACTGCTATTATTCATGTTGATTAGAGTTTCGCGTAGTCATGCATTATATTCTGAAATTAATTGTAAAAATATTGTCTAATAATCCAACAATATCTCCACTCGGATCTCTTCTTCCATATTTTAATGTTTTAAATTTTCTTAGTGAAGCATGTTTTGTAAAGTTTGTCTTCATGATCAATGCATTTTGAGCCAACATATAAAATTAACCACTTAATCCAAAACGTTTCGAGAAAATCAGTTTGCTCAGTTTAAGGATGAGAAATGGCCTGAACATTCGGTGTAGTGGGTTAATGATGGTGACACCTTTTGGATGTGAGACCACTATGATGTTGTGTCATGCATGTCTTGGCTACTTGGGAAAACCCCCCATGTTTCTTTTCCTAGTACTCCCTGGATGGATTGGAGCAACAACTTAGGAGGTGAGAAGAGATGGACCATTCAACACTTCAGGCGGGATCACGTTCTCATAACATCCCGTGTTTCACCCATTCCACCTAACAGGCTACTCCCTCCGTTAATTTCAAAATATATCCTAGTACTCCCTGGATGGATCGGAGTAACAGCTTAGGAGGTGAGAAGAGATGGACTATTCAACACGTCAAATGGGGTCACGTTCTCATAACATCCCGTGTTTTACCCATTCCACCTAACAGGCTACTCCCTCCGTTTCAAAATATAAGATGTTTTAGGATTGTGAAGAAAATGTATCTAAATTTGTTTTAATGTATAGATTCATTTCAAACATGAGTGAACCTATATACTAAAAGTAGTCTAAATACATTTGCTCCACAAAGCTAAAGCATCTTATATTTTGAAACGGAGGGAGTATGTGTTTACAAATTACAACCCATTTCCTGTAATTCTGTAGTTCTTCAGGAAGTACACAATTACATTTATTTGGCCACATTCTTGTATTAGGGCCGAGTACATAGAGAATTTTTTTACACATTAGAGAGAAAATAATAGTGATAGGTATGATAATAACTGGTATTATTTTGAAAAATGTGTGTTATTCATGGGGTCATCTTATTTTCATGTGTAAATATATATGTGATCGAGGTAGATAACCGAGCATATTCAGTCTCTTGAAGCTTTTTTACTCCAGTCTCGTGCCCACCAGTATGCAAGTAGTATTCCTTTTCGGATACGCGAATTCTACACTTTCCGCTCGTCTTTACTCGCCACTCTAGCTTTCGTTGTACCATGGGTGTATAGCTTTGATGCCATTAATATATGTTTGGAGTTTGCACCAACTTTTTTTTTGGTATAAAACGTTGTGCTATTTGGGCCTGTTAAACATAGTATGTAAATATATTGTAGTAGGACCGGTCCTTGTATCTACGAGTGAGTCCCTGCCTAACACGGTACGGAAACCTTGTAATGGCATCCACTATGTAGTCCATAAGGCTATCTATAAGCCAAAAAGTAGTCCATAAGGCTATCCATATACATAGTGGAGGTTTATTTTAGGAGATTTTTCTTAAGGGTGACCTACAAGCTTATGGGTTATCTACAAGCAATAAACAATTATTTTACTCTCTCCTCTCTCTTTCTTGTGTGTACTTTTAACAGACATGTGGGTTCTAACTTATGGTGAACTTGACCTTATACATTGTAGCCATTTCCATAAGCTCTGTGGGTCCCATCTTATAGCAAAGGTTCACCTTATACATAGGTGATGACCTAATCTTCTGTATCTTTCCATAATCAGCACGAGCGGGCCAAGTTAAGAAACCGTTGCATATTATGTTTTGTTATATGGTATTAGAGCCCAATCTTCCAAGATCACATTTGAACTCGGTGATGATATTCGCTTCTTCGTCCTCCCTAGCTATGGCGGGTAGATCTCTCACGGGAATCCTCACAGAAAAGTTGACGCGAGAAAACTACTTGATATGGCGGTCCTAGGTCTTGCCGGAGATTTGAGGTGCCCAACTCATGGGGTATCTGGACGGATCGATGGCGGAACCAGCGAAGGAAATCGAAGACAAAGGATAATGAAGGGAAATAGATGTCGATCTCTAACCCTAACTATGCATGCCAGATCTCCCAAGATCAACTTGTACTTGCTTATCTCCTCCGGAACATGACGAGAGAGGTTCTCACGCAGCTGGTAGGCCTCACGAGTGATGTTGCCATGTGGAAAAAAGTGAAAGAGATGTTTTTGTCACAATCAAATGCTCGGGTCATACATCTATGTACCCAGCTCACCAGGACCAAGAGTGAAAATTATACCTCAGGAGCTGCTTACTTTGACCGCATCAAGTCCCTGGACTGATGAGATGGCCACGGCTAGCAGGCCTCAAGACGATGATGATGTCGCCTCATATATGCTTGCATGACTAAATGATAGGTACAATGTCTTTGTGGCAGTGATCACATCCCCGATCAAGGCGCAAAATTTTGTGAGCCCAGTACTCACAATTCCTTGCGTACGAGTCTCGCCTGGATAGCCAGAACCCTAGCAGTGGTAATGGTGGTTATCTCTCCGCCAATGCTGGAAATCGCGGGAACTATGGAAACCGCATCAAGGGTGGCTGTGGAGGTGGGCGAGGCAACTATGGTGGCGGTGGTCGCGGACAGTACAATGGCGTCAGAAACCACTACTATGGTGGCAATGGTGAAGGAGGGGGTGGTCGTAACTCTGGTGTCAACTACGGTGGTATTAACAAGGAGGTGGCTTTCTTACTCAAATCTTGTGTCGACTAGTATGCAAGTAGTATTCCTTGCCGGTTACACGAATTCTACACTTTCACCCGCTCTTTACTCGCCTCTCTAGCTTTCATTGTACCAAGGGTGTATAGCTTTGTTGGAATTAATATATGTTTCAAGTTTACATCAACTTTTTTTGGCATAAAAGTTTGTGCTATTTGGGCATGTTAAACATAGTATGTACATATGTTGTAGTAGGACCGGTCCTTATATGTATGATCCCTATCTAACGCGGTACAGAAACCTTGTATTCTTCTGTATATCTCTATCAATATATATAATCACCACGATCGGGCCAAGTTAAGAAACCACCGCATATTATGTTTTGTTATATGGTATCCGAGCCTGATCTTCTAAGATGTGAACTCGCCGATGAGCTTCGCTTCTTTGTCCTCCTCAGCTATGGCGAGCAGATCTCTGATGGGATTAGTCACCAAAAAGTTGACATGAGAAAACTACTTGATCTGGCAATCCTAGATCTTGATGGAGATTCGAGGTGCCCAACTCATGTGGTATACGGATCGATGGTGGAATCAGCGAAGGAAATCAAAGACAAAGGACAATGAAGGGAAAGAGATGTCAATCCCTAACCTTGAATATGCATGGTGGATCTCCTAAGATCAACCGGTACCTTCTTATTTCCTTTGGAACATGACAAGGAAGATGCTCATGCAGCTGGTAGGCCTCACGAGTGTTGTTGCTATGTGAAAAAAAGTGACGGAGTTGTTTTCGTGGCAGTCAAAGGCTTGGATAATGCATGTACGTACCAACTTTGTTTGGGTTTTTACAGGTTGGACAATTGAATCTCTTTAGACTCAACTTTGGTAACATAATTTTACTGCCTAAGGTTAATAATGCAGAACGGATACAACAGTACCGTCCAATCTGCTTGCTTAACGTTAGCTTTAAAATTTTCACTAAAGTTGCTACAATTAGACTAAATTCGGTTGCTGATAATGTTGTTAGCCCGTCTCAAACTGCGTTCATGCAAGAAAGAAATATCCTAGATGGGGTTGTGATTCTGCATGAAACAATTCATAAACTACACTCAAAAAATTAAATGGTGTACTGTTCAAGATTGACGTTGAGAAGGCTTATGACAAAGTTAACTGGTCTTTCCTCCAGCAAACACTCCGTATGAAAGGTTTTTCTGAGGAGTGGCGTGCTTTGATTCAGTCTTTTGTGTCTGGGGGTAGTGTTGCCATTAAAGTAAATGATGATACTGGCAAATACTTTCAGACCAAGAAAGGACTGAGACAAGGGGATCCACTATCGCCTTTACTATTTAACATAGTGGCTGATATGTTGGCTATCCTTATTGAGAGAGCAAAGGCTGACGGCCAAATTGAAGGTGTAGTTCCACATCTCGTTGATGGTGGACTTTCTATTCTTCAATACGCTGACGATACAATTCTTTTTATGGAACATGATCTGGAGAAAGCTAAGAATCTGAAATTAATATTATCAGCATTCGAGCTCTTATCTGGGCTTAAAATAAATTTCCATAAAAGCGATTTGTATTGTTTTGGCGAGGCCCAAAACGAGGCCCACATATATGCTGAACTTTTCGGCTGTGGTCTGGGTCAGTTTCCAATCAATTATTTGGGAATACCGATTCATTATCGGCGTCTCACAATTGCTGAATGGAATCTTGTTGAGGAAATGATACAAAAACGTCTTAATAGTTGGAAAGGAAAATTGTTATCTCTTGGGGGAAGACTAGTACTTTTAAATTCAGTTCTTACTAATATGGTACTGTATATGATCTCGTTTTTCCAAATGCCAAAAGGGGTTTTGAACAAAGTGGATTATTTCCGTTCAAGATTCTTTTGGCAAGAGGATAGTGAGAAAAATAAATATCGTCTGGCCAGATGGAATGTGGTTTGCCGGCCGAAGGAGTTTGGTGGACTAGGCATACACGATTTGCAAGTCAAAAACACCGCGCTTCTGGGCAAATGGCTTTTTAAACTACTTACTGAGGAAGGCGTTTGGCAAACCATGTTATGGAGGAAATATGTGGGCTCCAAAGCTGTGTCTCAAGTGGTATGGAAACCCGGAGATTCATATTTTTGGGCAGGTCTTATGGCCACCAAGAAACATTTCTTTCGTTTTGGTGCTTTTGAGATTAAGGATGGATCACAAATTAGGTTTTGGGAAGATAAATGGCTAGGCCAATCTACTCTTCGCGAACAGTACCCAGCTCTATATTTAATTGTTAGACATAAAGGGGATACAATCTCCACAGTGATGGAGGACTATCCTCCTAATGTGTCTTTCAGAAGAAGTCTCATCGGTCCTAGACTATTATCTTGGAACAATCTCCTATTACGGTTATCCAGGATACAATTGTCGGACGGTGTTGATGTGTTCAAATGGAAATTACTGGAAAGTGGTAAATTTTCTGTTGGCTCACTATATAAAGCTTTGGTCCAACCTGATTTCCTAGTCGATGATAATAGTAAAATTTGGAAAATGAAAATACCCCTTAAGACGAAGATATTTGCATGGTATCTACGGAAAGGGGTAATTCTAACAAAGGATAATCTTGTAAAGAGGAATTGACATGGAAGTACACAATGTGTTTTTTGTCATCAAGATGAGACAATTCGACACTTATTCTTTCACTGCAAATTTGCTCGTTCTATATGGTCATTCATCCAAATATCTTCTGGCTTATCTCCCCCACGTTCAGTAACCAATGTTTTTGGTAATTGGTTACATGGAATTGTTGATAAGTACAGAACCTTGTTTAGGGTGGGAGCGCTTGCCATTATATGGTCGCTATGACTTTGTAGAAATGACAAGATTTTTAATAACATTGTGTCTTCCCCTCTGCAGGTTATTTATCGAGCCACGATTATCCTTCGATCATGGAATATTCTCCAACGCATGGAGTTTCGGGACGTATTTCTGGACGGATGTACGCGATTGGAGGACACGGCGAGGAATATTTTCTCACGACATGGATGGCCGCGTGATCTGAGGATTGAGCTATCTTAGTTTCGAGACTTTAATTTAGTGCCTTTTTGTAATGCTTTTTTCATTTTTATCTTAGTCTGTCATTCGTGTGGCTGTGTGCATCTTAGTTATGCAGAGGCCGGGTGTAAGAATCAAATATTTGGTTAATAAATACGCCCATTTCCAAAAAAAAAAATGTACGTACCAACTCACCAAGAACAAGAGGAATTTTTTTACCTCAGGAGCGGCTTACTTTGACCGCGTCAAGTCCTTGACTGATGATATGGACATGGTTAACAAGCCTTAAGACAATGATGATGTCTCCTCGTATGTGCTTGCTAGACTAGACGATGAATACAATAGCTTTGTGGCAGCGATCACGACTCTGATCAAGGCGCAACAATATTCTGTGAGCCTTGGTGACTTTTTCTCACAATTCCTTGCATATGAGTCTCGCCTAGATAGCCAGAACCCTAGCAGTGGTAACGGTGGTGATCTCTCCGCAAATGATGCAAATTGTGGGAACTATGGAAACTACAGCAAGGGTGGCCAAGGCAACTATGGTGGTGGTGGTGGTGGTCACGGACAGTACAATGGCGGCGAAAACCACTACTATGGTGGTAATGACAATGGTCAAGGAGGGGGTGGTGGTAACTCCCTCGCAACTATAGTGGTACCAACAAGGAGGTGGCTATCACATCAGTGCCAAAGAGGAGGTCGCCCCATTGACCATCAAAGCTCTCATGTCACGTGTCAAATTTGTGACAAAGAGGGACATCCCGTGTTCCGTTGTTGGGCAAGGTTCAATTTTTTTCAAGGTCCTCAACGCTTAGCTAATGTTGTTACCATAGTTTAAAAAACCGGACCGTCAACCTTACCAGTGAAGTCTTCGATTTGCGGTTCACTAGTTGGACCACCGGTTCAGTGCTGGTTTATTAAGGAAAAATATAAGAAGGGCACAATACTAATCTGATAGAAAAGAGAAACATACTTAGAGCATACGTGACGTATCTTGACATAAACACTGGTCGGCCCAATTGGCTAGCCCATTGAAGCTTTTCCACTGGTGGGACAGCTGTCTGGTTTTCCATTAAACAGTAGTTTGATTGCTTTTTGTCCGTTTTTCCTGGTTCATTAGCTGGACGTTCCAGTGCACTTAAAAAAACGATGAGGCCTCTCATTCCAGTTTTTTCCGGTTTAACCAGTGAACCGGTCCGGTTTTCCCTCTACATGATCATATAGTGGTGTTGATCCCTCTTGGTACACCGATACATGTGCCAACAATCATATCATAGGGAAGCTGGAAAAGTTGATCGTGAGAGAACACTACAATGATCAAGACTAAATTCATGACCCAAATGGTATAGGTATGAATATACATCACATCAGTCATTAATTATATCACACCCCCATCATAATTTTTGTTTCAGTAAAATCTTACATGTTCCCGATGCTACCAAAATTCTTCTTTCTGTTCATCATCTTGCAAAAGATAATCATTCTTTCCTTGAATATTTGCGTAATTTTTCTATATTAAGGACCAGGACACGAATGAAAATTATTCTTAAAGGTAGATGTGTGTGTGTGGGGGGGGGGGGGGGGGAGGGGAGTCTCTAATTATGCCAGTCTCCATCATGGTCTCAAGGAAGCAATCACTTGGTGTTCAATCTTCGTCACATTGGCATAGACGTCTAAGACATACATCTTCAGTTGTTGTGGAGAAAATATTTCAAGACAATAGAATTCCTTTTATTGAGTCAAATAAAGAATCAGTGTGTGATGCATGTAAAAAGACCAAGAGCCATCAATTAACCTATCTAAGTCGTCTAGTGAGTCCTCCGCTCCTTTAGAACCTCTGTTTTTTCATGTATGGGGTCTTGCTACCCCCTATGTTAGAAGAAATAAATATTATGTTAGTTTTATTGATGATTATAACAAGTTTATTTGGATATATTTTCATAAAAACAAATCTAATGTGTTTCGGAAATTTCATGACTTCTAGCATCATGTGGAATGACTCTTTGATAAGAAAATCTTGGCTCTTCAATCTGATTGGGGTGGTGGATATCACAAATTAGTTTTTTTCCAGCGGGTAGGGATCTCGCACCATGTCTCTTGTTCTCATGCGCACCAGTAGAACGACTCTGCTGACTGTAAGCATCGACACATCGTCGAGGTTGGTATGTCTCTATTAGCTCATGCTCCTATGCCTCTCAAATTTTGGGATGAGGTGTTCCAAATGGTGTTTTTTATATAAATCATCTCCCTAGTCATGTCATTAATAACTAGACTCCCATTGAGCATCTTTTAAAAAGTAAGGGTGATTATTCGTTTTACGAATTTATGAGTGTGCTTATTGGCATAATCTCTGTCCTTATAATCAAGGGTCTCATGTCACGTGTCAAATTTATGACAAAGAGGGACATCATGTGTTCCGTTGTTGGACATGGTTCAATTTTTTTCAAGGTCCTTAGCGCTTAGCTAATGCCGCTACCATAGCTTACAACCGAACCGGTGAGGTCTTCGATTCGCGGTTCATTGGTTGGACCGCAGGTTTAAACCGGTTTAGTGCTGGTTTATTAAGGAAAAATACGAAGGGGACAATACTAATATGATAGAAAAGAGAAACATATTTAAAGCATACATGAAGTACCTTGACACAAACACTAGTTGGACCAATTGGCTAGCCCATCGAAGCTTCTGTTCACCCGAGCTATACCCGGCTTCAGTGTGATATTTTCTTCTGTGGAAGGTTTTCCACTGGTCAGACCGCTGACCGGTTTTCCATTAAACCACAGTTTGACCGATTTTTGTCCATGTTGATCCTTCTTGGTACACTGATACAGTAACAGGTTCCAACAATCATATCATAGGGGAGCTGGAAAAGTTGACCGTGAGAGAACTCTACAATGGTCAAGACTAAATTCATGGCTCCAATGGTATAGGTATGGATATACATCGCATCGGTCATTAATTATATCACACCCCCATCATAATTTTTGTTTCAGTAATATCTTTCATGTTCTTGATGCCACCAAAATTCTTATTTATGTTCATCATCTTGCAAAAGATAATCATGATTTCCTTAAATATTTGCATAATTTTTCTATATTAAGGACCAAGACACGATGAAATTTATTCTTCAAGGTAGATGCGTGTGAGGGGAGGGGAGTCTCTATCCTATGTCAATCTCCATCATGGTCATCAAGGAAGCAATCACTTGGTGTTCAATCTTCGTCACATTGGCATATGCGTCTAAGACATACATCTTCAGTTGTTGTGGAGAAAATATTTTGAGACAATAAAATTCCTTTTATTTAGTCAAATAAAGAATCAGTGTGTGATGCGTGTAAAAAGACCAAGAGCCATAAATTATCCTATCCTAAGTCGTCTAGCGAGTCCTCCGCTCCTTTTTTCTTCCATTGTATGGGTCCGGTTACCCCCTCTGTTGGAAGAAATAAATATTATGTTAGTTTTATTAATGATCACAACAAGTTTATTTTGATATATTTTCTTAAAGACAAATCTAATGTGTTTTAGAAATTTCATGACTTCCAGCATCATGTGGAATGACTCTTTGATAAGAAAATCTTGTCTCTTCAATCTGATTGGGGTGGTGGATATCACAAATTAACTTTTTTTCCAACGGGTTGTCCTCATGTGCACCAGCAAAATGTCTGTACTGGCGGTAAGCATCGACACATCATCGAGGTTGGTCTGTCTCTATTAGCTCATGCTTCTATGCCTCTCACATTTTGGGATGAGACGTTCCAAATGGTGTTTTTTTATAAATCATCTCTCTAGTCGTGTCATTAATAATCAAACTCCCAATGAGCATCTTTTCAAAACTAAGGATGATTATTCGTTTTACGAATTTATAGGTGTGCTTGTTGGTCCAATCTTCGTCCTTATAATTCTCACAAATTGTAATTCCGCTCTAAGCAACGTGCTTTTCCTGGGTAAATTGGTCAGCATAAAGGCTATCGGTGTCTTGATATTTCCACCGATCATATTTACATTTCTCGCAATGTTTTCTTTGACGAGTCTATTTTTCCGCTTGCTACTCTTCATCCCAATGTCGGTGCTCAACTCGATACCGAAATTAGCGACGCCTGATTTCCTCCTGCGCGCGCATGACGCATAAACAATGACGCCGGATTTCCTGTGGTCCAACTCTGGGTCTTCTACGAGCGCCTCTTCAATGGTGGCACACACGGATGCGCACAGATCTTGTGCGGCTGATTCTGCTCTAGAATGTGTGGACAAGGCAGGCGCAGGATCTTCCGCCCCTCAACCCTGTTGTGCGGTCTCCTGTGTTGACTTGTCCATGTACCTCTTTGAGTCATGGTATTGTGCAGCCAAAGGTACCTTACATATGAGTGTATTCGGTATGGTCATCTCCATTTTTCCAACTTATGTTCTACTAGTGAACCAAAAAATGTTGGCGAGGCATTGGGCGACCCTAGTTGGAAGGCAGCTATGGACAAGGATTTTTCTGCTCTTATGAGTAATAATATGTGGCACTTAGCTCTTGATGATTCTAGGAGGAACATCATTAACTATAAATGGGTTTATAAGGTGAAAGCAAGACTGATGGTACTGTTGATAGGTACAAAGCTAAGCTTGTTGCAAAATGGTTCAAGCAACATTATGGAATTGACTACGAGGACATGTTTAGCCCCGTTGTTAAGACGACTACTATTAGACTGGTTTTGTCTTTGAAAGTATTGCGGAATTATAAGCTTAAGCAACTTCATGTGAGAACCTGTTCTTACATGGTGTTCTTGAAGAAGAGGTCTATATGCGGAAACCTCTTTGTTATGTTGATGCTTCTCGCTCAGAGTATATTTGTAAGCTTTATAAATCTCTTTTTGGCATGAAATATGCTCCTCAGGCGTGGCTCGACTCAGTTCTAAACTTCAGCAGCTTGGTTTTTCTGCCTCACAGGCTGATACTTGATTATTTTTTACAACATAGGGGGAGTGAATATCTTTATGTTTATCTATGTTAATGACATTGTTATAGGCAGTTCCTCAGACACAACAGTTGATACTTCTTCATGATCTTGGTATGGCCTTTGCTTTGAAGGACTTGGGAGAATTGCACTTCTTCTTGGACATATAAGTAAAGAATATTCATGATGGTATTATTTTGTCTCAGGAAAAATATGCTAATGATTTACTTGTATGGGTTAACATGAAGATGTGCAAGACCGTTGACACTCCTTTGTCAACTTTAGAGAAGCTGTCTTTGACTGGTGGTGAAGTGTTGTGTAGTGAAGATTCTACTCGCTACAAGAGTATAGTTAGAGCATTATAGTCTATTCAAGTCAGTGCATTTTCCAATGCTGATTGGCAGGTTGTCCAGATGATCGAAGGTACGCGGGTGGTGTTGCTATATTCTTTGGATCTAACTTGATCTCATGGAGTGCGAGGAAACCAGCTACAGTTTCTCGCTTAAGTACAGAAACTGAGTATAAAGCCCTAGCAAATGCCATTATCAAGGTAATTTGGTTAAATGATCTGGGAGTACCACAGTTGAGAGCTGCATGCTTGTGGTGTGACAATATTGGATCTACGTATCTCTCTGCTAATCCTGTGTTTCATGCAAGAACAAAATATATAGAGATGGGTTAACTTATCACTTTGTTTGTGAAAGAGTAGTTCAGAAACTTTTGGTCATACGATTTATACCTTCAGGAAATCAACTAATGGACAGTTTTACACTTTCTACTACTAGATTAGAAGCTTTTAAACACAATCTTAGCTTAGATAAGTTATGATCGAGGATGAGTGTTAATCATAGTATGTATATATGTTGTTGTAGGACCGGTCCTTGTATGTACGAGTCCCCTGTCTGACACGGTACGAAAACCTTGTAATCTTCTGTATCTGTCCATCAATATATAATCACCACGAGCTGACCAAGTTAAGAAACTGCCGCATATTATTTTGTTATTATAGGGCCTAGTGGGGCTGGTGCGTGATGAGACTATAAAATGTCGGAGTGTCTCCCTCTGAAACAACAGAGTACTTTATAGTTCGCGAGCTATGTCTTTCCATCCTGAACGTTGCATTGGCTGTACCACCACAGGTTGTTCCTAATCGTTGCTTCTTTTCCGAGAAAGAGAGTAGAGATAGACTGAAATCACACAACGAAGATATATTCTGATTGGTGGAGGACATATACCTAGGATTGGGAGGTCTACGGAATGCGGTGGAGACAACCATCTTCTGCGATGGATAATGCTCTCTCTTTTCTGGATCACAAATGAAACCAGCCATAGAATAGCACGAATTACTATTGGGACATGACACCTGTCAAGCTTCATGCATTAGCCAACGCAACCAAAAGTTCGAACTGATAGAAAGGGCTAGTGCAATCTACTTATACACTTCAACACCCCTTCTCACGTGTGACGGGAAGAAGTCAGCACGTGCAACCGGAAGAGAGCGACGGCGCGCGAAACTCACGTATGACTCAAGAGGACTATGCGTGGACACAGAGGGGTCAACAGCAATTTTAGAATAAATTGCGAAAACCAGGACTCAAACTCGAGACCTTAGGCTATGATACCATGTCAAGCTTCATGCACTAGCCAACGCAACCAAAAGTCCGAACTGATGAAAAGGGCTAGTGCAATCTACTTATACACTTCGACAACACCCAACAAGACAATGTGCAGCTCATTGACTCCAGCGATGAAGCAAACATGACACGGCTAATCAAGAATGTTACTATGTGGTGCAGCTTGCAATCTTCTCTTTTGGAGCTGCGTAGAACGTGATTACTATTAATATTTAGGTCTTTCTGACAATATTGAAACCAGTCTAGTGCATGCGAGTGAAGTAAGTACTTCCGGGAACAAGGGAACATATTTAAATCCATGATTGTGGCATGCATGAAACCGAGCCTAGTCAACGAAGGACATAGTTTAATCCAGCACAACATTTTTTTTCCATAACACTCAACTTGCTTACCTTAGTTTTATAGACGGTAGAGTTTGAAATTACATAGTTTACATAGTTTTATAGACGATATTATCTTTTTTTTTTGGAATCCACTATCTAGAGGACTCTCCCGTATGTCCTCTCGCGTCGCCTCCTCCTGGCAACCGAGGGGGCCTATCCCTAGCGCCACCGCCACCTCCCTCCTCCTTGCCCCTCCCTTCTCGTCGCCCCCGGAGGCCAGCCGGCCTAAGAGCGCGGTGCCGGTGATGGGGGCAGCGGGGATCCGACCTCCCGGCCCCATCGTGGTGGAAGGGAGGGATTCCCTGGCGTTGGACGGGGCCTGCGTAAGGAGCTGGTGAGGTGGCCGCTGTTGGCGAGGTGGAGGGGCGGAGGTTGGGGTGGAGCGGCGATGCAGTGACGTGCTCTTGGCGGCGCGGCGGACTAGCGGACCATCTGATCCGATCTGGGACGGTGGGCTATGGGTCGGTGCTCGTTCATCTAGTCTCCACCTGCGGTGTTGTCTCTTCGTCGAGCTAGCGGTCATGGCGGCCTGGGTCACTATGGATCTGTCGTTCTATTCCAGTGGCTCTTGGTGACCGGTGAAGACCGGCGGTGTGGGGGCTTCTGGTCTAGCTTTAAATAAAGGGGGTTGGTCCTAGGATCCCTCTCGCGCCAGGACAAAGATCTACCTGCTCTATGACTTCATCGATCTGGTCGGAGTGTCGTGTTCCGAAAAATTCCGCTGGTGAACTCCAATGGACGACATGCCGGAGTTCGCCAGATTGGATAGATCTCGGTCGCACGCAACCATATTTTATCTGACCATTTGGTTTCAGAGGGATAACTATGAAGCTTTATAGGCTGTTGCCATCAAGGACATGCCATTAGTTCCATGGTGAAGTCAGTCATGGAGAATGACATAAAAGCCAAGGTCTAAAGAATGCTAATGGTGGTGTGAATCCCGTTTGCGATGAGGTTTTGGCTTGGTGTTCTAGGTCTTGGAGCAACGACATTGGAAAGTGGGGGCAACAATACAGGAGATTTTTAGAGTTCAAGCTGCAGGGTGAAAATCCAAGGTATAACCTTAATTAGTTGTGCCTGGCAATGACCTTGTTGAAGGCATTGTTTTGTCAGCATGGACTTTTTCCAGGGTGAAAACCTATGATTGATGATCAAGACGATGATGGCGCTAGTGCACTGTTCCCTTCTTGGAGGCGTCGTTTTTGGAGAGGATGGATTTCTGGTGCTGTCTTGGTGGTGTTTGGTCGTAGGGCATAGATCACTAAAGCGGGACTTTCTTATTTTCCTGTAATTCTTCTTTCTTTTTTGGCTGTGTACATCCGCAATTCCATTAGGGCAATGCATTGTTGCAGAGGTTGGGTGTAATTGGTATCTTGTGATATTAGTATATACTGCTTTCCAAAAAAAACGTTGCAAACAACGTGTGTCAACGAACGACACACTCCACACACCTGCTAAACCTAGTGAACCACTCTTGCGAAAGAACTACTCCCTCCTAGTCGAGCGGCTAACTAGGCTAACCAACGCTCCCACTCCGCTACTACCTGAGCTGCCAAGCCTTGAATTTGGGACGAAAAAAGCGAATTTTGGCCGAGTTTTGCCCATTTTGGTCGGAACCGGTAACAAGATTTGCCAGGCAAAACCTTCTGAATTTTGTTAAAAATTAAAAATTATTCAAAAATTTGCCTAGAATTCAAATTCCAAACCATTTTCGATCAGATTTTGGTCCAAGATTCATTTTCTAACAACTATGTTGGTCTACGAACGACATACATAGATGAAACACTTGGATTTTGGCTATGAGTTGAGTAAACATTTATAGTAGCAATTATGGTAAGAGTCTTCGCATACTCATGTATATGTGTTGCAAGAAAAGGTTGGAATACTCCTTCGCATACTAATTAATGTGTCAAACTAATCACATAGAAGCTTTACTAAAAAAATCTTTGAAGTGGTAAAACATTCAAATCTTCTACCAAATGGAGTGATCCAGATAAAGTTCTGCTAAATGAGTTATTTTGTGTCAAAATGTTCAAACAAAAGTAAGATGCACTTTGGCTTATCACACTTGAATGTTCTTGTATAGTAGTGGTAGACTATATAGTAGGAATATCCCAAAATAACTACTAATTTGTGTAGCACCCCGGGTAAAACCACTACCAGAAAATCGCTATTGTTTGTACTTGTGCATCATCATGACATCATCATGCATATTATTATTTTTGCCTCAAACTATTTTGCAAAGTCTATTTTTGTTTTCCTTGATACCTGCGTCTAATTTCAAATCAAACCCCCGAACCCTTCCGGATATTTTGTTTGCCTAAATCTATTATAAAAATAAAATAATAAAAGTATTTTTTCATAAACCTAGGGGAGGCAGACAATCGGTCAGGCCCAAAGGCCCAACCAAAGTCCACCTACAACCCAGAAAATAAAACCCTAAACCTACCTAGGACCTAACCCTAATCCCTACCTGCCCTATCCAATTCCCCACCCCACACTCCCAGCCGCCGCCGCCGCCACTCCCACCCCCCCTCACGCGCGCGCGTCAACGATCCACCCCACCAGGTGCACAACCATACACGCTGAACAAACCCTGGAAACTAACACATACACACAACGCACCCAACACGCCTGCTCGCCAACCCTCTGGCCCACCACCTCGTGGACGCGAGAGGCACCCCGCATCTCCTCGCCCGCGATTCCTCCCTCACCCCGTCTCTCTGTTCTCACCGACCATCGCCAGAGCAACGCTCCTCCGCAATCCCCAGCGACCCCGCTCTCCTTCCTCTCTCAGAACCCCGTCGCCGTCGGCCTCCGTCGTCCCGCACCAGGCCTGCCTTCCCGGCGCTCTCCTCCCTGTCGTGGCCGCCCTTCCTTCCCTGCTTCCACCTCCCGGCAAGCCCGCCACCTCGGCCCTTCTCCGTCGCCCCCGGTCGCCCCCGAGCTGGCCCGAGCTTCCTCGCCGCTCGTGCACCCCTGGCCGCAGGCCTCCTCCCGGTTTCCTGCACCGAGCTCGCTGGTCACGGGCCCCTGCGCCTATATCGGCTTCCCCAAGCTCCTCCCCAACATCATCGAGCCCTCCTTCGCTGTTGCCTTCCCTCCTCCGGAACGACCGCCTCGTCCTCCCCTGGCGAGCCCCGCTGCCATGACCCTCCTCCCTCGACCGCTTGTCTGCCCGCAGCAAAGCATCATCATCGACACGTCCCCGCCTCCGGCCGCCCTTTGTCCCGTCGTTGTTGCGGCTTCCGGTGTGCACATCGTGGTGAGGGTTTTGACTTGAGGCCACTGGGTTCTTCCTCTGTTTGTGTGTGAAACCCTGCAGTGAAGTTTTGCCCCTGGATGTCAACTGTGTGCACTCATCGTCTCTTCGCTGTTCTATGCAACAACAAGATCCCCTTCCGTCCGCGTGTTTATCGAGAACTCCGACCCGAAACATCAAGTTCTTCGTCACGACACGCCAAGGCCTTCTCCCCGGAATCGCCATGACCGTCGAATGGAACCATCTACCAAGATCCCCGAAGACCGATCCCGGCGCCCGAACCCGAACCCTCGGACCCCCCAGACCTTCGCTCATAAATGTGTGACCCCTTTTCCCGAGACCAATATTTTTATACTATATAATGTATACTTGTTGCATATAAAATGTTCATGTTGCATACATATTCGTGTGGGTTGGGGGAATTATGCCGATTCACCTCATAATTAAATATGGAGGCCATATGCGGGCGAATCTAGTCTAATATTTGGCTCCATTTAAATTTGTGTAGCGAATCGATACCATGTTTTGCCTTGTTAAACCAACATTTAAATTGCAGGTATCTAAACAACTAGAACTATATAATTAATTGTCGGGACCCCGGTTCCGCTTAATATTGCCTAAATGCATCGCATCCTTGCCATGTCATACACCATACATGCATCATGCCCGATCTTCTGCCGTAGTAGTAAATATTGCATCCGGTGTTTGTGCTAGTTCTTTGCTTCTTCACGGATTAGGCCGATGAGTTGATGCGAGTGTCGACCCGATCTTCGGATGAATCTTCGGCATTGTTTTCAGGCGAGCATTCTCCCCCTTTCTACCTATCTTACTGTTATAGTCTTTATTTCCTCCTGTTGATCTATTGCTACCTGTGATGCAATGCTCTAGATTTCGTTCCCATGATATCCCTTGCAGCCATTAAATTGCCTTGGACACATCCTATTACCTGCTGTTTGGTAGATAGTCAGCCTTGCGAGTCGTAGTTGCTTGCGCAGGTGTTGCGTCGCGCCGTTGATGTTCCACAGTTGTTGGAGTAATGCCTTATGTTTAATGTTGGAGATGATTATAACTTTAATTACTGTTTAATAACTAAAATTGAAGTAGGTAAATAATGCAGAGGCACAGGTGGGCAATAGATGTTATTTGGTTTTTAACCGTCCACTTGTGTCCCGTAGGGCCCCGAGTACTTGATACCTGTTCTTTTAATATTCGCACTATCCGCATGTGGGACCATGAATCCCCCTAGCCAGAGCTTGAGTCATATTTATTTCTTGGGGCCACAAAGTAGTTTGGGGCTTTATTACTATCCTGTACTTATGCCATGCTTTACTGCTTATTTACGATTGCGCGTGGAGCGCCTGTACTGTTTAGGAACAAATGTGGAATGTTTCCGCGGTATCGACAAGCCCAGTCACACTTTCGGGTTTCCAGTCGTTTACAGCCATTGACACAAACCTCTGGGTCCGTCTCGGAGCCGGCCAACTTCGTCGCGGGTAGCTTAGTGGGGTGGCCTCTGAAAATTATATGAATCTTGCAATTTCTCTGTCGTGATGCCTCGTTGGGTTTTATTTGGTTTTTCCCGAGGTTGATCGTGCGCGTGTTGCTATTTGTGCCCCCCTGCAGGGTAAAACTTTCTGAAAGCCGTGTCCGCGGTTATGGACGACTTGGAGCACAGTATCTCGATCATAGACAACTATAACTAAAGTAGTGCTATAAATTTGACTTTATAATGACTAGTAATAAGCTTCACTATAATGGAATGGCTAAATAAAAGTGCCAACAATTGCTAGTTTGGATCGTCACCTGTTACCATTGTATCTGACTAGTAAGTATTGCAACTACAACGGAATGGCTAAATAAAAGTACCAACAACTGCTGGGTTTTGGGATGCCTCATGCTATATGTATCTGACTAGTAAGTACTACAACTACAACTACAACAGAATGGTTAACTAAAACCGCCCACTGTATATTATATCGGGATGACTCATGATATCTATATCTGACTAGTAATTGCCGCAACTATAACGAAATGAATAAAACTGCCAACTGTGTGAGTTCCTCGTTTGACTTCCTCGTTTGGACTCGAGGGGGAAATACCAGGATGGGTATGCTTGATGATAGTTTTAGGTTGGATCCGAATAGGTCTTTTTTATCCTTATCTGATAGCCGCCAGTTATATTGAGTCTCTATAGGTTGTTTAGTGCATGCTACGCTGCCGCCTTAGTCCACCATACCTATGTAGGCGAGGACCACCGAATTCTAGTCTCGCCGTGTACTGGCCTCAGTACTGAGCGCTCTCCTTTTTTCTTTGCCCTTTGTCGGCACCCCTTTTGTTTAAGCAGGTTTTGAGATCGACGTCGTTAGCAGGGTTATGGACGCCATTGGTTATTCTTCAGGGCTCTTAGCCCCATTTGCATCTTGTCCGTAGTCGGACGTTGTATAGTTTTCAAGGTGATTTGGATCTTTGTATTGTAAATCTGTATTCTTGACTCATGGAGTCGTTGTTGTATATATATGTTCTGTGGGTTCCATCGTGGACTATTGTGTAATGATATTACTTCGTTTTCCACCCGCACGCAAGTTCCTGGTGGGCACCTTTGAATCGTTTCTATGCGGGTTTGGCAGGAATCGCTAAAACTTGCATAGGGTCGATTCTGAGGGTGTTATATAGTGGTATCATAGCTCAGCAATTACGATACCCCATTGGTCCAGCATGTAGGATAACCTAGCTAACAGACGTTTTAGAGTGTCAAAACTATTTTAGAAAATCGGTTGGATAGATCTGATTAGGTCTGCTTTTACTCCTTACCCCTCTGCTATTCTCCTCTTATCTCAACGTGTTTTTGAATCTGCTCTCTTATCTTTTCTTCGAGTCCAGGAATTCTCGTGGTTGGGTTTCCGTCGTACCTTCTGGGTTTCGCTTCCAACCTCTTGTAATGGTGCTTTGACATCTGGTATTCATGCTATCTGAGGAATTTTGCTCTGTTGTATCTTTCAGTGGATCCAATATTCAAAAAAAAATTCTTTGTATCTTCCGGAGTTTTTCAACGCGACGACCTCATCTACATCAGATCTGATGAAGAGCCTACCTTATCTTTTTGTTTCTGAATCTTGATTGACCAGACCTTCAGTCTGAATTCCGAGAGTTGATTGCATAATTCTCCTATTCATGTGCAGAGTAATGCTTTGGGTGCGCGATGGACTGATCACCATCCGACTACCCTTATCATTCGATCTTGTATATCGAATCGGTGGATTAAGCAATTATACTCATTCCGTGGAAGTTAAAGGTGGCCTTACCTTTAACTTTGTCTTTGTCTCTCCGGAGTGTTCTCTTGACGAACGTGAGCAACGAGCCTTGTTAGTGGTGTCGCGAATGTCTACACGAAGCGAGAAGATTCAGACCGTCGGTTTTATTCCCCATATCACGAGGCAGATCTCGAGGGCGAGATCCATTGTTAGTGGTGTCAAATTGTAGCACCCCGGGTAAAACCACTACCAGAAAATCGCTATTGTTTGTACTTGTGCATCATCATGACATCATCATGCATATTATTATTTTTGCCTCAAACTATTTTGCAAAGTCTAATTTTGTTTTCCTTGATACCTGCGTCTTATTTCAAATCAAACCCCCGAACCCTTCCGGATATTTTGTTTGCCTAAATCTATTATAAAAATAAAATAATAAAAGTTTTTTTTTTATAAACCTAGGGGAGGCGGACAATCGGTGAGGCCCAAAGACCCAACCAAAGTCCACCTACAACCCAGAAAATAAAACCCTAAACCTACCCTGGACCTAACCCTAATCCCTACCTGCCCTATCCAATTCCCCACCCCACACTCCCAGCAGCTGCCGCCACTCCCACCCTCCCTCACGCGCGCGCGTCACCGATCCACCCCACCAGGTGCACAACCATACACGCTGAACAAACCCTGGAAACCAACACATACACACAATGCACCCAACACGCCTGCTCGCCAACCCTCTGGCCCACCACCTCGTGGACGCGAGAGGCACCCCGCATCTCCTCGCCCGTGATTCCTCCCTCGCCCCGTCTCTCTGTTCTCACCGACCGTCGCCAGAGCAACGCTCCTCCGCGATCCCCAGCGACCCCGCTCTCCTTCCTCTCTCAGAACCCCGCCACCGTCGGCCTCCATCGTCCCACACTAGGCCTGCCTTCCCGGCGCTCTCCTCCCTGTCGTGGCCGCCCTTCCTCCCCTGCTTCCACCTCCCAGCAAACCCGCCACCTCGGCCCTTCTCCGTTGCCCCCGGTCGCCCCTGAGCCGGCCCGAGCTTCCTCGCCGCTCGTGCACCCCTGGCCGCAGGCCTCCTCCCGGTTTCCTGCAGCGAGCTCGCCGGTCACGGGCCCCTGCGCCTATCTCGGCTTCCCCAAGCTCCTCCCCAACATCGTCGAGCCCTCCTTCGCCGCTGCCTTCCCTCCTCAGGAACGACTGCCTCGTCCTCCCCTGGCGAGCCCCGCTGCCATGACCCTCCTCCCTCGGCCGCTTGTCTGCTCGCAGCCAAGCATCATCGTCGACACGTCCCCGCCTCCGGCCGCCCTCTGTCCCGTCGTTGTTGTGGCTTCCGGTGTGCACATCGTGGTGAGGGTTTTGACTTGAGGCCACTGGGTTCTTCCTCTGTTTGTGTGTGAAATCCTGCAGTGAAGTTTTGCCCCTGGATGTCAACTGTGTGCACTCATCGTCTCTTCGCTGTTCTATGCAACAACAAGATCCCCTTCCGTCCGCGTGTTTACCGAGAACTCCGACCCGGAACATGAAGTTCCTCGTCAAGACACGCCAAGGCCTTCTCCCCGGAATCGCCATGACCGTCGACATGGAACCATCTACCAAGATCCCCGAAGACCGATCCCGACGCCCGAACCCGAACCCTCGGACCCCCCAGACCTTCGCTCATAAATGTGTGACCCCTTTTCCCGAGACCAATATTTTTATACTATATAATGTATACTTGTTGCATATAAAATGTTCATGTTGCATACATATTCGTGTGGGTTGGGGGCATTATGCCGATTCACCTCATAATTAAATATGGAGGCCATATGCGGGCGAATCTAGTCTAATATTTGGCTCCATTTAAATTTGTGTAGCGAATCGATACCATGTTTTGCCTTGTTAAACCAACATTTAAATTGTGGGTATCTAAACAAGTAGAACTATATAATTAATTGTCGGGACCCCGGTTCCGCTTAATATTGCCTAAATGCATCGCATCCTTGCCATGTCATACACCATACATGCATCATGCCCGATCTTCTGCCGTAGTAGTAAATATTGCATTCGGTGTTTGTGCTAGTGCTTTGCTTCTTCACGGATTAGGCCGATGAGTTGATGCGAGTGTCGACCCGATCTTCGGATGAATCTTCGGCATTGTTTTCAGGCGAGCATTCTTCCCCTTTCTACCTATCTTACTTTTATAGTCTTTATTTCCTCCTATTGATCTATTGATACCTGTGATGCAATGCTCTAGATTTCGTTCCCATGATATCCCTTGCAGCCATTAAATTGCCTTGGACACATCCTATTACCTGCTGTTTGGTAGATAGTCAGCCTTGCGAGTCGTAGTTGCTTGCGCAGGTGTTGCGTCGCGCCGTTGATGTTCCACAGTTGTTGGAGTAATGCCTTATGTTTAATGTTGGAGATGATTATAACTTTAATTACTGTTTAATAACTAAAATTGAAGTAGGTAAATAATGCAGAGGCACAGGTGGGCAATAGATGTTATTTGGTTTTTAACCGTCCACTTGTGTCCCGTAGGGCCCCGAGTACTTGATACCTGTTCTTTGAATATTCACACTATCCGCATGTGGGACCATGAATCCCCCTAGCCAGAGCTTGAGTCATAATTATTTCTTGGGGCCACAAAGTAGTTTGGGGCTTTATTACTATCCTGTACTTATTCCATGCTTTACTGCTTATTTATGATTGCGCGTGGAGCGCCTGTACTGTTTAGGAACAAATGTGGAATGTTTCCGCGGTATCGACAAGCCCAGTCACACTTTCGGGTTTCCAGTCGTTTACAGCCATTGACACAAACCTCTGGGTCCGTCTCGGAGCCGGCCAACTTCGTCGCGGGTAGCTTAGTGGGGTGGCCCCCTGAAATTAATATGAATCTTGCAATTGCTCTGTCGTGATGCCTCGTTGGGTTTTATTTGGTTTTTCCCGAGGTTGATCGTGCGCGTGTTGCTATTTGTGCCCCCCTGCAGGGTAAAACTTTCTGAAAGCCGTGTCCGCGGTTATGGACGACTTGGAGCACAGTATCTCGATCATAGACAACTATAACTAAAGTAGTGCTATAAATTTGACTTTATAATGACTAGTAATCAGCTTCACTATAATGGAATGGCTAAATAAAAGTGCCAACAATTGCTGGTTTGGATTGTCACCTGTTACCATTGTATCTGACTAGTAAGTATTGCAACTACAACGGAATGGCTAAATAAAAGTACCAACAACTGCTGGGTTTTGGGATGCCTCATGCTATATGTATCTGACTAGTAAGTACTACAACTACAACAGAATGGTTAACTAAAACCGCCCACTGTTTATTATATCGGGATGACTCATGCTATCTATATCTGACTAGTAATTGCCGCAACTATAACGAAATGAATAAAACTGCCAACTCTGTGAGTTCCTCGGTTGACTTACTCGTTTGGACTCGAGGGGGAAATACCAGGATGGGTATGCTTGATGATAGTTTTAGGTTGGATCCGAATAGGTCTTTCTTATCCCTATCTGATAGCCGCCAGTTATATTGAGTCTCTATAGGTTTTTTAGTGCATGCTGCGCTGCCGCCTCAGTCCACCATACCTATGTAGGCGAGGACCGCCGAATTCTAGTCTCGCCGTGTACTGGCCTCAGTACTGACCGCTCTCCTTTTTCCTTTGCCCTTTGTCAGCACCCCTTTTGTTTAAGCAGGTTTTGAGATCGACGTCGTTAGCAGGATTACCCTTCCGGCTTGGCCTGGGTAGGGTTATGGACGCCATTGGTTATTCTTCAGGGCTCTTAGCCCCATTTGCATCTTGTCCGTAGTCGGACGTTGTATAGTTTTCAAGGTGATTTGGATCTTTGTATTGTAAATCTGTATTCTTGACTCATGGAGTCATTATTGTATATATATGTTCTGTGGGTTCCATCGTGGACTATTGTGTAATGATATTACTTCGTTTTCCACCCGCACGCAAGTTCCTGGTGGGCACCTTTGAATCGTTTCTATGCGGGTTTGGCAGGAATCGCTAAAACTTGCATATGGTCGATTCTGAGGGTGTTACAACTTGGCTTCCTTAGTAGAACATAGGGTAGAGATTGATTGATAGAAACTAACACATATGCATGCATGCCCTCATGATGGCTAGAGCATTAAAATTTTTGTAACTTGTCTTGTAGTAGTGTATTTTTTAAAGCACAAGAAAAATCCCGCAAGTCAAAGCATAAGCTTCAATTGTCCTTGTAGATCATATTCTAGGACGAGATCTACTGGCTACCAACAACATGACTGCGTGGCAACCCAATTTTTAGAGTATGACATGATATATGGATAATTTGATAACCAGTTGTGTCTCATTGTTAGTACAATGTTCTGGACTAAAGGATATGATTAGTTACCACTTTTCAAATAGAAACAATTCAAATCAAGTTGATGTTACGTGAGAGCATGTCTTAAGAGTAGTTCAAGGATAAAGACCATGCCTATCAGTTCCCATATTCTTGCTTCATTAATTGGTACTTCCTCCGTTTGGAAATATAAGATGTTTTAGATTTGTGAATGAGATGTATCTAGACATCTTTTAGTGTCTAGATTCATTTGAACCTATACATTAAAAGATGTCTAGATACATCTCCTTCACAAAACTAAAACATCTTATATTTCTAAACGGAGGGAGTAGACTCCAAGATGTAAACCCTTAATGATGTATGATAATCATATTAGCAAGCTGAAAATAATACTCCTGGGTCGCTCGCGCGATGTGAATCTGGGGCGCCACATCCAAACCCTAGCCAGCCGCCGCCTTTACTCCGTCGCCAGCCGCTGCCGCCGCCACGCCTAGGCTGTTGAAGCAGGCGGCGGGCGATCTGCGTGGCCCCGTCGATCCTCTTCACGCCAGAGGGTGGACACGAAGGGACAGTGCCTACCAAGCGGCGAGCGGTGTTTGCCAGCGGCTTGGAAGGAAGGGGCGGAGGAGAATATGTTGGAGATGGTGCAGACTTGGAAGCGGTGTGGTGGTTTCCTTAGGCGGTGACCCTGCATCTCGGTCTCTCTCTAACTAATCTATGGGTTCAGCCATGGATCCGAAAGGGTTGAAGGCTGACCCGCACTTTCCGTTCGCCGGAAGCCGGGAGGCGGTGTGGGAAATGATGGATCGGCCTGAATAATGGTGGCGGTCCTAGGGTTCCTTCTATGCGAAGACTAAGATTTGTTGGCTGCTTGTCATCGATGATCTAGTCTGGAGTGGCAGGTTCCGGAAGGCTCCACCGACGAACTCCCATGGGCGACTATTCCTGGAGATTGCTGGATCGGATTGAATTCGGTCGAGCGTACCCATGTTTTTTCTAGCCGTTTAGTTTCAGCAGGAGCGTTGCAAAGCTCTGATATCTGTTACCATCATGTGTCATGTCTTCGATTATGCATGGTGAATTCAGATGCGGAGAATGCTAGAAAAGCTAGAACATCAGGGAAGTGATGGTGATTTGAGTCTTTGTGGCGACGAGGAATTGACTTCGTGATTTGTGACTCGCAGCAACGGCTGTTTGTGTGGGCGATAACACATGAGGAATTCCCAGTAACACAGTTGTGGGGGCGACGGAGGCGGCTGAGCGGGAGAAGAGTATTACCTTTTAGTGTAAAAATCCAAGGTATAACCTTAATTAGTTGTTCCTGACAATGGCCTTGCTGAAAGCATTATTTCGTGAGTGAGTACTTTCTTCAGAGTGAAAACCTATGATCTTTTATCGGGCAAAGACAGTGCTTGTACATTGTTTCCTTCTTGAAGGCGTCGCTATTGGAGTGGTTGGATTGCTGGTGTTGTTTTGGTGTTGTTAGTGTTGTTGCTTTGAGGAATCATTCTCTGTAACGATGCTTTTCTTTTTTGTAATTCTTTTTTCTAGGTTATGTGCATCCTTAAGGCCATTAGGGCATATGCGTTGTTGCAGGTGTAATTGGTATCTCTTAATATTAATATATACTCTTTTCCAAAAATAAATAAATCATATTAGCAAAGTATTTGATCGAACTTTAGGTCTTCATATATAATATGTGTTCCAACCAAATTATGTCTCGGTCATAATAAGTTCACGTGAAAGAAAAGGAGTTATGCCATCATGAATCTGCGCACAATTGTTGCATCAAAGAATAAAACATATAAAAATACTATCATTTAATCATCTAGAATTCGATGATACTACTTTACAGATGAAAAATCTTAGTGGGATACAAATGCTTTCGAGTTTGGGTTTTAGAATGTTTTGCGAAATAAAGGATTGATGGCACTTGTTTGACCCATTTTTCAGATAGTAAGATAGAGCATGCAACGTCAAATAACCACGATATTTCACTGGTAGAATTTTAGTTGTCCATCATTGCTTTGGGAACCACAAGTTATCAGCAAACCATGATGCTTGGCACCACATGCTTGGTACTCAATGCAATTTGTGGGCTTGGAATTCTTGGTACCCGACGTAGTTCGTGGGAGATTAAAATGCTTAGTACTACTAGCAAGCATGCAATGTGGTCCTGTTCCTGATAAGCAACTGCATTGACTTCACTTAGGACGACATCAGAAACATATTTAATGAGCAATATCCATGTAGTATGTCGTGACTCAGACGCTAAGGATCGACTACAAATGATAGTTATGTCGGCACGTGCAATCGGCCAGCCTGCTCTGCTAGGATTACTTATATATAAGGTGTGCCGTGTGCGTGTCTGTTTGTTTTCTCCAGAGAGAGTTCAACGATAATAATAGATGCTAAATTTGTTAGAACATCACAAAGAATTGAAGTACCTCGAAGAGGGTTCTAGGATTAGGAAGCATCGAGAACAATGGTACGGCCATATGGACTAACCTTGCAACGTTATTTCACTCCAAGACCACATCTACATCAACCCTCTGTCATGTTCACTTCCCTCGTTCGGATCCAACGACGGTCGTGCACCCTCCTTTTTATTGTTTTCCTGTTACAAGCGTCGATCATGCACGGCCACCAGCGCAGCAGCAGCGAAAAAAATCCTCCAAGAAGAACCACAACGGAATACTAGTCCACCTCTTCTCTAGCGAGTTTATAGATGACTTCCGGCAGCAAGGGGATGTGGTGGGCACTTTGCAATTTGTGCTAAGTGAACAGGCTTTCGTGGAATTAGGAAGCAATAGTAGGACAATGTGAATCAAACTGACTACGTTGTTTTGCTCAGCTGCTTGGCCTTCACACTGTGGCAAGGGTATGTGGTAGGCTGGGTGATTTGGCTTTCGTGGTGGAGGAACGAGTGGGAGTGAGAGAATAAGAGGTCCACCCCTAGATTGAATTTCTGAAGCAATTTGGAATTTTCAAGGGCTTCTTCAAATTTTCTAGGTTTGAATACGATCTAGTTCTTAAGGGTCCAGCTTTCACTTGAAAGTAAGAAGTATAATCGTTATCAAGAAAAATCTAGAATGTTTTATCACTTGATCTTGTTCATACTCACTAGCCTGTTATACAAATATAGGGTTTTAGAAGGCAATCATCATCAATCAAGGTATCAAATAAACATCCTTACCCACTAGTTCTCATATGTGTTCATTAGTTGACATGGACAAAAACGTATTATTCATGGAAAATGTACCATACAAAAGTTCTCCAAATTTATACATTGGAATTTAAGTTGGAAAAGTTGAGTACAAGCATTGCAATGTAGTATAGTATAGTACAAGCTTTAAGTTGGAATGAATGGACTCATTTTACAAATATTATTTCTTCTTGGCACTAAGTCCGTCGCTTTATCATAGCTTCTATTATGCGATTCCCAATAAAGGCTCGATTGCTTACAATTTAGAAGTAGCCTGTGTCGACCCCCCCCCCCCCCCCCCGAGGAGTCATTTAAGAAAGAGCACCATTGTTTTTGTCACACATATTTAGCAGGTTTTTTTTCTTATAGTTTGAAAACAATAATGATATATGTATAATGAATTGTATTCTTTTAAAAGCTATCTAATATTTATGAACACGTAATTATCATGTGTAAACATATATACATGATTGCGGTGTACGGTAGTTGTGGGGCACAATACGAAAATTTTCATAGATTTATCTACTTTGATCTTGTTTTAAAGGCTGTGCAAGGGAAGAATGAATAATCCTTTTAAATTCTGAAATTTATGCTTGTAGTCTTGCTTGTCGCGAAATTCTATTTCACATGAGAATAGCATCACTGGGAGCAATTAATATGCATGTTGGTTTTGAATGAATGTATAGTTCCACATAGTTGGCCGCTCAAAGGAAGGCTGTTTCAAATATATAACGGATCGTTCATGGGGGAAGGTAAAAGGTTTTAAAGGGCAATGATTGTCTAAAGCAACAAAAGGGATTCTGGTACGTTCAGTACTGCAAGCAGTTCCTGCCTTCCCAATGAGTTGTTTCCAGTTTACAAAGTAGCAATGTAAGCAGCTCAGCTCGATCTCCTCTAAGTTTTGGTGGGGCGATGAGAAGGAAAGTCCACTGGATTGGAATTGGATTGGACAGAATGTGTCATAGTAAGCACCGTGGAGGTCTGGGTTTTCGAGATTTCGAATGTTTTAACCAGGATTTTTTTGGCAAAACAAGGTTGGAGGTTAATTACTGATCCGGAGTCCTTATGCGCACGAGTTCTTAAGGCTCGCTATTATAAATCTGGAGAGTTTTTGTCCACTGATTGCCCAAAGAGAGCATCATTCACGTGGAGGAGTATTACCTTTGGCAGAGAGCTTCTTCGAGCAGGGCTAGTATGGCGGATTGGGAATGGTTCACAAATTAAAACTATGGAGGATAAATGGATTCCAAGACAAAGCGCACAACACCCACAGGGGTGCAAGCGAAGTGTCCTCAAACTATAAGTGCATTCTTACTTCCTGGAGGTGGAGCGTGGAATGAACAGAAGGTTAGAGAGTTCTTCTTTGATCCATATGTAAAGGATATCCTAAGTACCTACGTAGGTCACCCATGCTCTAATGATTTTCTTGCTTGGAATCACACAAAGTCTGGTGTATTTTTCGTAAAATCGGCCTACCATCTGGCTGTTCAATGGAGAAGGGAGGCAACTGGCCTCGTGGAATCATCTAGGTCATGTGATTATCACAAAGGGTGGCTCTCGCTATGGGCGGCAAATGTGCTTGGAAAGGTTAAAATTCATTTCTGGTGGCTGATTGAGAACAGTCTTGCAGTGGGCTCTGAACTCAAATACCGAAAAATTAAAGACATACTCCCTCCGTTTCAAAATACAAGATGTTTTAGGTTTATGAAGCAAATGTATCTAGACTTGTTTTAGTATATATGTTCACTTAGGTTTGGAGTGAATCTACACACTAAAACAAGTCTAGATACATTTTCTTCATAAACCTAAAACATCTTATATTTTGAAACGGAGGGAGTAGTTAACTGTCTAGTGTGCGGCAAAGCGGAGAGTTTAGTGCATCGTTTTTGGGAGTGTTCTCATTCAGCTGCGACCTGGCAGCTGTTTATCGAGGAGACTGGGACTGTACTGGTTAAACCACCTGCTCACCAAAGGTATCATGGCGATCTCAAAGGTTGGTTGCTGGATTGGATCAGTCAGGCTGATGGCAAGTCAATTTCGTTAATGCTGATGTTAATATACAACCTATGGCTGGTAAGGAATGATGCTAGGGAGTCAAAGAGTATTGGTGATCCCATTGCAATTGTCAAACGAACGGTGGTGGCGGTGGAATGGTTGTCTGTCACTAGTCCGAATCCTAAACCACAGGCTATTCGAGTGAAGGAGCACTGGCTCCCTCCTCCTCTGAGTTGGCATAAGGTAAATGTTGATGGAGCATTCCGACCATCGGATGCTTGGGGCAGCGGCGGCGCGGTTATTCGCGATTGTCATGGAAACTTCGTTGCTGGAGCTTGTCATTTCCCCCCCCATGTTGCCGATGCTGAAGGGGCGGAACTATCAGCGTGTAAAAGGGGTTTGTTGGTGGCTCGAGAAGTACATCCTCAATGTATCATCTTGGAGACGGACAGTGTCGAGGCTGCGGCAAAGCTTAGGAATGAGGAGATGGACCGCTCTATCCATGGTTCGCTGGTTGCAGAAATAAAATCTCTCTTTCATGGCTTTGAAGAAGTTTCGGTGCGATTGGTACGACGAACGACAAATGAAGCTGCTCATCGAATGGCTAAAGAAGGCTGCGAAAATAAATTGTGTAAGGTGTGGTTTAGTGTGGCACCTGATTGTATTGTGAACCAGATTATTGGTCTAGACTCTGTTATGGCTTGAAATGAAATCGTATCATTTTGATCTAAAAAAAGAGAGAAATGTGACGTGGTGAGGCTATAAAAATGGCAGTGTGGCCTTCCATTTAAACCATATACAATGTAGGTCGTTTTTGGTACCACAGAGAGCTTCGTAGCACATACCATTTCTTCTTTTGTAGCACATTTTCTTGCAATTCTTTGTACGACCTACCATACCATATTTTGTAGCACAAATATTAGTGGTGTCCCTCCACAACACATACCTAATGAAGTTTCAATGCTAATTCCATAGCAATATGATACAGATGGATCAAATGAGTTGAAGCATATGCATGCATGCCTTCAGAACATGATACTTCGAGTGATGACAACGCTTCGTGAGCTCTTCGGGTGGTGCCAACCGGTACCAAAGCCGGCAAGAGACCGGCCTGCGGAGATGGCGAATAACGGCCGTCGGCAGAGCGGCTACAGGGATGGAGAGAAAGCGGCACACTGAATTCTACGATTTTAACTTGTCAAGGTGTTACTTGTTGTGTAACCAGCTTCTACCGCAACAACGTGCATATGTACGCAGCTTCGATGGTGTTAATTTGTGAGAAATGTCAAAAATATTAGGAGTTCACACGTACTAGTGTTTAGTACTACCACACTGTGCAGGGCCTAGGAGGCTGGCTGGTACACACGCGTGGCTATAAAATGGCAGCGTGCCAATCCTTCATGGCTAGCATAGCTTGCAAGCTACGCCATCTCGTCCTAGAACGTAGGGTCTACCCGTAACCGTGCATATTCACCCATGAGCTTAATAAACATGTGCGACATGGAATTGGCCCACGTTTGGTCCATTATAAGTGCACGTACCATGATAATTATGGTTTTATAATGCATTCCTATCTATTTTTCTAGTATGTTCATGTTGATCAATGCATCTAATATGTTCGAGTTTAACATGTTAGTAGCTTCTGTCATCATGTTTAATTTTTTGGAATTAATCATGAAAGTATTGCCTAATTATCCAACATACATTAATGGAAGTCGAACAATATCCACGTAAATATTGGACTTTATCAATTTTTGTCTTGTAGACCTCAGTGTCTCATGAATCCTTTGGGTTTTTGTACCCATGAGATGTAGCGGGAATTACATGTTTGGTCTTTGCCTTTTCCGTAGGACGAGTGTCCTCATTTGTGGGGAAATGGGGTTTTCAATGGAACTGTTTTTTCTCAGATGGAAATGGTCAAAACTACTGAACATCAAGCAAAAAACTGACTAATGAACTGATAACTATAAAAATAGCAATACCAGGTTATTCGATTCGGTTTTGGCTCTATGGCTAGTCGTGGGTAATATAAAACACGAGGGGTACCCACCATGGAAGAACATGAGCTACTACTCAGGCCTAACTATGAAAACAAAGACACTCAACTAAATATCGATGATTGGTTTGAAAATAACGACATGTGCATGTTGATTGACACATCATGCATTTATTTTAAAAAGGAGGGAATCCAGCGGTGATTACATGGGTTGATGCACACAAACATTGCTCCATCATGCACGTGTGCAACACAATGACTAATAGTGAGTTCATACATTGGGACAAAAACCTCAACATAGGTTTCAGGAGGACGCTAAATGGAAATAAATGGGTTCCATGGCTTCACCTCTTTCAAATACTTATGGGAGTTAATTTATCCAAAAAACATATAATTTTATCTAGAAGTTAAATTTGTCTCGGGTAGTTACAGTAAAATCAGTGTATGAAGATCTAATAAATGGACACTATCACTTTCCATAAAATATTTATTGAAGTTAAAACTCCCATTAAAGATAAAAAACCATGTGGTTCCTTAAGTGAAAGGTCTTGCTAACAAAGGTTAATCTGCTCAAGAGACAACGGAAAGAGTGTCACATGTTTTGTTTTTGTGATTTAAGGGAGACAATTGAACATTTGTTTCTCTCTAGCCCATTTTCAAAATTGTTTGGCGCATTGTATTTTTTACCTAAAACATTTCAACACCTACCAGTATGAAAAATATATTTGGAAATTGTTTGAATGGAATCAATAGAAAAATTAAAGCTAGAATACACATTGGAGTGTCTAAGTTATGTCGATCAATATGGAGATGTAGGAATTATGTTATTTCTAACGAGGCCGGAGTTCCATATTTTATGCAGGTTATTGATATGGCTCCGCACTGGATTCAGCTATGGGTGTTCCTTCTTTAGGAGGATCAATGGGAACTTGTGGCTATTGGATGCAAGCACCTGCTGAAGATCGTTGAGGATATCTACCGCCAGACTGGCTGGCTGGCGGCATACGATTAGATTAAGGAATGTCTAGCTACTATATACTATTATTTGTTAGATGGTTGATTTTTGTCTCAACCTTAACTAATCCTTGAGATGTAATTTTTAGGTATTTATGAACTATGCAATAAAAGAGGCTATGTTCATCAATTGAATGAGAGGCTAGGTTCATCCCCCATTTTGTTAAAAAGTTAAGAAATTTATTGTAACATCCCAAAAATATTAAACTTGAATCATCAAACTCTAATCATCAAAATTAGGGTTAACAAAAACTTTTCCAATTAAACATATGAAAGCATTCATATTATGCATTACAATTTGGATTCTTTTCAATTGCAATTGTTGTTGTGTTTCTTTGCTTGTAAAATGATTCTTAGGTGAAATAAACATCATCTAAACAATCCCCACACTTTTCCCAAAGACAAACAAATCAAAACAAACAAAATAAGTGAATGGTCATTTTGGCCAAATTAACTCCCATGCCTACTTTGGCTATCTCTAACTTTCAGAACTTAACAGAAACATGTATGGATCTTTGCACCCCTTGATAGTACTCATAACAAGGTACCAAGGTCCACTTTGTGATCATCCAAAAACATTCAAATGCTTAGTTTAAATGACAGTTTAAAATTGAATCTATTTCATATGGGAAGATCCCACTTTTTCAAAAACCACTCAACAAGCTCAATTTTCAAAACCCAAGCATCCACAGACTCACCAGCACATGCCTAGCATACCCACCAAAAATATTTTCAAAATTCAAAACTTGAGTTCATGCGGCCATTTCATCAAACAGGTTGCAGATGCAAATCAAACAAAATCAAAACACTATGTTGAGCAGTGTTTTGGGCCTAACTTGTTCCCTCTCTGGACACCACTAGCCTTAGTAGATCACCTAACAACCTTAGCTAATCACTAGCACAACTATAAGCTGGCCATTGTCATCAATGGTGAGCAGGCAGAGAGCACCATTGCCACCCCATAGTCGACATCAAGCTACGAGCAATACTATCCTCGCCAACCTTGTATGGGAGAAAGCTAGCACCCCACCGCCACTCCCTGTCCCAGCCACGAGCAATGCTAGCCACTGGACCACACGCCTAGGCCATGCCAACCTTCTCTGCAACCATGCCGAGAGCGCACCCCGTGCACCACGCTCGACCAGCACCCACAGACCGCGCGCCACCCTCGCCGCGTGCACGCGTGATCACCACCGCCTCAGCAACCCCGCAGACACGCCCGTTCGCCGCCGCGCGGACCACGCGCGTTGTGCGCCATCAAAACTTCCGTCGGACCAGCGCAGAGCACCGCATCGTTCCGACCGATCAGCACCGCCCCACGCCTCGCCACCACGCCGTTGAGCTTCGCCAGGGAGCACAGCACTGCCCCCGTCGCCCACGCCGATATCCCTCTGTACCGTCGACCACGACGAGCTCAGCTTGCGCCCGTCGGTCCCCTCTCGCCACTATAAATAGAGGCATCCCCCGCTCGAATTCTTCACACCATTCTACTCCCCTCTCACCCAAAACCACCCCACCTCATTCCCGGAGCAAGGCGAGCAGCGCGTCACCGGAATTTCACCGGAGTCCGCCGCTGCTGGAGAAGAAGGAAGCCATCGATTGGAGCCGCCCCAGGAGAAGCTGCCGGTGCCAGGAGAATCGCCGTCGTCGACTTTGTTGTTTGCCCGCCTCGCCAACCTTCTCCTGACACCCGGTGAGCCTCCCACGACCCCCACTGAGCCGCTAGGGTTCGAGCTCGCCGGTGACCTGTTCAACGTCGACGACGACCCTCAGCCGTTGATCTCACTTCTAATCCAACGCACCACATCGCCCTGTACCGCTTCGCGTTTAAAAAGTCACTGACCAGTAGACCCCCCTGTCAGTTGCTCCCCGTGCTGCGGAGTGACACTGGGCCGGCCCAAAAACCCTTCCCGCGCAGCCCACTCGTTTGAATTTAGCTTTTTCTATTTTAATTCAAACTCAGTTCTGTACCTAGTTTCAAAAATCAACCCAGCTCGATTCAGTCAACCAAATTGAATGAAACCAATTTTGTTAGAAAGGTATTGAAATGATTAATCCAAGCCCGTTGGATTCAAATCATTTGGATATGTAGATCACCCTTGGTAAAAATAACAAGGAAGAAGCTTTGCTGCATTCAAACATTTTTCAAATTTAAACCATAATAGCTTTTGAGTTGATTCCAACTCTCAAAAATCACATTTGATCATACCTTTCAGAATATATAAAAATATATGGGTTTACTTACAGAAATAATGTCCAAGTAATAAAATAATGCCACATAGGCATTTCTAGTCACTTTATTTATTTAAAATAAAAGGGTTAAACCTTATTAAATTGTGACACCACTTTAAATCACATTCCCATGGACTGAAATATGTGGTGATGACATGTGTCTACATGATCCCATGTTTGGTTTGGAGAATATTAAATCTTAAATAGTTTTTCAATGAGTAGAAATTACTTTTCCAAATTTAAAATAAATAAGACAAATGCTTTAATCTTGTGATGTTAGTGATGATGCTAGATCATCTATATTAACCTTTTGTGTGATGATTGAAAATAGTTAAGTATTGTTTGGTGATTGTATACCTCGTATTTATTCATAGACGATAGTACCGGCCAAGGATACGAGGAGGAAGGAGGATACTACGAAGAAGAAGCCGAGGAGAACTTCAACCACTGCTCTGCACAAGGCAAGCCAATACTTGCAAGATATTAACTTAGCAAGCTTATACTGAGACTGATGCAAACAAATACTTGCTTGTTACCATGTCAACTATATGCCTTAAGCATATGTGATTATACTCACTTGATAACCCAATCCTAGTTTTACTTGCAAGCTTTCTACTTTATTTCTTTATAAAAGATATTTCTTAGAGTTTATTTAAGTGATTTGTAGATTCTAGGAGGATAATTGAAGGTTGCATAAAGAGCATTAAATTTGGCCTAAGCTATATAATCTTGATGTCATCCTAAGGCATGAGATGGTACTTAGTTCAAACTCCACTTGTTTACCACCCCTCATTAGTACTCACCCCCACCTGTAGATGCTAGTGCTAAGCATAAAATTTGATCAACTTTAGATGGGAATACTTGGTGGAAAAATGGTTATGAAAACCTTGGAATGATGGATCAGTCTACTGAGATGTTTTGACATGTGTTTCCAAACACCAGATGATTTTGGTGATGAAAATGTTGAGGCATGAGCCTTAGACCCTTTATAAAACTGATGGTTGTCTAGATGCGATACCATTCCAATTTTACCGTACAACCACAATACCCGATAATTGGGTAGAGCTTGACTAGAAACTTATATACCTTAGTATGGGTTCCCTGACGGCCAAGGTCTGAGCTGAGGCTACCTTGTGAAGATTGTACACCTGTGCAGTACCCAAGATGACAGTTGGTCATGGTTGAGAGGCCAAACTCACAGGAGAGGTGCCTATACTAGGACGTGTAATTGAAAGGTTAGGATTGATTATCCGCATACTGAGTATGATGAATTCAGGATTTGTTCCTGACGGATTTATCGAATGTTGTGGTGAAAGTGTACAATCTCTGCAGAGTGTCAAACTATTCGAATAGCCGCATCCGCGGTTATGGATAGTTGGAGTGGCCATACGTTTCCCCCGTCAGATGTTTTCAAAATGACTTGTGAAATGGATTGAGAATTTGATTTGAACACAACAGAGTTGTGATATGAAATACAAGTTCCCACTTAGGTGTACATAAAATTTGACTAGCTTTCTCTTGCTTCTGAACTTAGTAGAGGTAAATCTGGCTTTTTGCAAAACCACCCTAGAAGCTTAGTGTCCTACTACAAAACCCCCCCTTCACTTGTTAGTATTAGTTTGTGAGTACTTAAAGAGTACTCATGGCTTTCTCCCTGGCTATTCCCGTGGCCAGACTATGAAGAGGAGTACCAGGATGATGGACCCCAGGAAGCTTACGACAACTAGGATCATCTCCCATCGTCAGCATTGCCTGTGACCCCGAAGATGGAGCTTTGCGTACGCTACCTTTATTATTGCGTATTTCCGCTATTTGAGTTGTATTAAGAACTGGATCACGAGATCCTTATTTGTGTAAGACCTTATGTATGGTTTGTAATGGATGATGTACTGTGGTATCCAAATCTGTTATGTCTCGCAAAAATGGTAATCCTGCGATTGCGATGTATGGCATAACAGGCATCTGGGATTAAAAATACGGGTGTTGACAAGTTGGTATCAGAGCCATCCTGACCATAGGAGACCCTAGTTAGATTGGACGTTTGAATCAAAAACTTAGTTTCAAAACCAAAGGAAGCAAATATTTACAAAAACTTATTTCCATTCTTATCACTTTGATTCTTTCATGAAAATTCATGTTCCTCAAAAACTCTTGCAAAATACATAAAATTTGACACACTTGATCCCTCTATTAACTTACTCATCCTATATTCTTATAGACGGACGTGAAGTACAGCAAGTTTTATCAGTTGGGGAATGGAGAGAACTTATCTTTGAGCGGGATTTGGACCAGCTTTCGGAACTTCTGGAGCGTCCACACCCCGAGTTCTTCGGAGCTCAGCTCAATGATCAAGGAGGAGAAGATCTGAAGTGGCTAATTGTTGCAAGTCTCCGAGGAAAGATTGAACCTCCCACTGCCGAGGGAATTCAATTCACCTTAAGAGAGAACAACTGGCTCGATGGACTTGCCAGGACCATGCAGGAAGCTCTTGCCCGTCTGTGCGGGCAGAGTATCAAACAGATCAAGTGACATGGTTATACCCCGTGGGTACACGATCTCAGTATACCTGGTCCAGCCCAAGGAAGGCCCATGGAAAATATACGCCGGCCCATGAAGACTTTCGGGTGGCCAAGGCCCATGACGCCTTCGGATCCTTGGAGAGCAAGGCTAGAGTAGATAGGAAATTCAAAGGGGTAAACCCTAGAACCTGTAACCGACTAGATCTGTGCCTGGGACCTTCCTAAGTCTATATAAAGGCCAGGAGGGCACGACCTAGATCTCTCTCTACCTCATACTTTCGCATACGCACCTCCACGCCAGATTGCATCTGCGCACCCCTGTAATCAAGAGCAGACAAGCAAGAGGAGGGTTTTCCCTCTGAGGGCCTGAACCTGGTTAAACCTCGTGTCCCGTGTTGCTTGTTTGCTAGCCGTTCCGCGATCTCCAGCATCCCCATCTTCTCCAAAACCCAAGTCCATAACAATGGGCATTGACGAGATTAAACCTCGTCAATTGGCGCCGTCTGTGGGACCTGGGGACGCTGATTGTGCGATCGTGACGGTCCCAACCCGAGCGATCTACAACTCTGCGGCGATGGAGAGTCACCTCCTCTTCGGCGCTTTCGACTTCACCGCCCACTCACCGGCCACCATGAAGGACTTTGAGCCCGTAGGCGACGGACTCGAGATCCTGTTCGGGAGCTTCTGCTTCCAGGTGGGGCAAACCGGCACCCTCCGCCTCCCAGAGCGGGTGCCCCTACCATCAATCAGGCCCGCTTCATGGGCCCCACACCCTGTGCTACGCACATCATAATCAACAGATGAGTCATATGACAGCAGCTGCTGCAACTCCGATCTGTGCGATCCGCCATCGGATGAAGGGACCTACGGTTCCGGATCCGAAAGCTGCGGCAGCAGCGGACCAATCTACGAGCGCTACCAATGCGCCGTAGTCATCCAGGGCGACGTGGATCAGCAAACACCCAACCCGCTGCCCAACCCACCACCTAACCCGCAGGACCGAAACGACGGGAACAGAAGAAGCCAGTCCCCGCACCCTAAGGGGATAACACCGGCCATGTCATCCGCCTTAGCAAAGAAGGATGGGCCCAGGCACGCGCCGCCGTGGCGGGCAGCACGATCCTGCCTGCAGACGCCTCACAGGACCTGCTGATGGCATACCATTTGCTCCTGATCGAGGAGCACAAGAAGCAGGTCAAGATGCAAGAGGTGCTTGACAAACGCAAGCAAGCAGCCTCGGAGTCCAGCGCGCGACGAGCTGCGCTCTCCGCCATGAGCATCGGCTCCAGCTCGAATGGCAACCACGACAACAAGCACCGCTCCCGGACGGAGAACATGGACCCCAAGGAGCGCCGTGAGGTGACCCGAACCCTCCACGCATCCTTCATGGAGATGGATGCCGACGACAACCTCATCCCGAAGACGCCGCAAGCTGCGGTCATGGCAGCCACCGCGTACCTCGCATCCCACCCACCTCCGGAGGGGGACCCGAAAAGAGCCATGCACAAGTCCGCACTCACCGGACTCGGACTCGTCGGAGCTGCGCTCCATCAAGAAGCTCCTACGGAGCCGAATAAGAAAGCTACGGTCAGGTTCGACCGCAGCCCCACTCCTTCATCTGAAGAAGAGGACCATGACCTTCCTCGAAGGCACAAGAGCTCGCGTCATCACAGCCGCGATTACGACGCCAGAGACACGCTAACATAGCGCAAAATCGACAAAGGGTGGGCCAAGCGCGCATGCTCGTCTGAATCCGAGATGGACGAAGACGAAGGAGAACTCTGCGGAGCCCGGTGCTTCAGCAGATCTGTCCGATGGACACGGATGTCGCAAAATTTCAAGCTTCCTTCGGATACTCCGAAGTTCAACGGCACATAGGACCCAAAGGTGTGGCTCAACGACCACCTGTCATCCGTCAAGCTGCACGGTGGAAACAAGGAAACCGCCATGCAATGCCTTCAGCTGCAGCTGACAGGCGCAACCCGGATCTGGCTTAGCAGCCTATCTTCAGGATCCATCTGAAGTTGGGAGGAGCTAGCTTACAGTTTCATCCGAAACTTCAAAGGCACCAGCAAGAGGCCCGCCTCGATCGAGGAGTTGCGAGCCTGTACTCAACGAACGGGCGAATCCATTCGCTCGTACATACTGTGCTGGTCCAACACCAAAAACTCCGCGGCGCACATCTCCGAAGAAAGGGCCATCGACGCCTTCAAGGACGGCGTTTAGCGCAAGGACTTCAAGGAGGAACTTGGGCGCGTCAAGCCCAAAACACTCGACCACCTCATGGACATCGCCAACAGGTGGGCCGACGGCGAAGATTCCGTCCATCGGGCACAATCGGAGGAAGAGGACGATTACGACCGATGACGGGAGCGCCGTAACAAAAGGAGACCACGCGTCTACGACGATCGCGATGGACCCGACATGGTCACGGTCGGCTACGCCGATCACCGCAATGACGCCAACCGCAACAGCTGCGGATACCGCGGAGGAAACTTTCACAATGGAGGACGCCCAACGCAGTCGTGGCAGCGCCGCGGCCGCGATGACGGACCTTCGGCATACAAAAAATGTCGGGTCCATGCACCATCCACTTCTACATCAACAAGCAGGATGGTAAGAAGAAGGCAAGCCACATGCTCAAGGACTGCCGCGAGTTCCAAAAGCTCAGCAAAAGCATGGTTCAGATGAGGCAGCAAGCTCCACCCCCTGGATTTGGGAACGCACCCGCACCAGGAAAGATAGCACATGGAGCTCCTCCACCGCAACCTGTAGGAGGCCCGAACCAACCAGTCGCACCAGCACAGAACAATGCTGGGCACGGGTATCCCCCGCCGAAAGGAGCACTGATGATCCAGAAGGGGCGCCCCACGAATAGGGTGCAGAAGAAAATCACCCGTCAGATTAACCTGGCCGTGACAACTCCACCCGCCATCCCTGAATACCTCAGCGGATCGGAGTCCTGCATCACGTTCAGCCGTTCGGATCACCCTTGCCAGATCCCTCGCCCAGGTCATGCTGCCCTGGTGCTGGAGGCGCAGATCAGAGGTTTCGAGATGAGCCGCATCTTCATGGACGGTGGCAGCGGCATCAACCTGATGTTCGCAAGCACTCTAGCAGCAATGCGGATCCCGCTGTGCAGCCTGGAACAGTCAGACACAACGTTCCACGGTATCGTCCCAGGAAAGGGCATATTCCCCATGGGAAAAATATGGCTCGATGTCATCTTCGACAAGCCGGACAACTTACGATGCGAGCGTCTCGAATTCGAAGTGGTGGACTGGACATCACAATACCACACCATCCTCGGGCGTGTAGCATTCGCAAGGTTCTTGGATGTACCACACTACGCGTACCTGCTACTCAAGATGCCAGGACCCAGGGGCGTCATCACGATCCACGGGAGCTTCACCCGATCGGACCACTGCGACAGGGACTTCAACAGAATCTCCCAGTCATTCGGCATGCAGGAGGAGCTCGTAAGGCTCCGCGAGGTGACGGACAACGGGGCACCCCCAGTCGCACGACAAAACGCACCTGATATGTCTTTTGACTCCAGCGTCAACACAAAGAAGGTGCAGGTCCACCCGACGGATGCCTCCAAGATGGTGCTGATCGCTAAAGATCTCAGCCCCGCATAGGAAAGCGCGCTCATCGAATTCCTCCGTGAGCACTGGGAAATCTTCGCCTGGTGTCCTGCGGACATGCCAGGAGTTCCCAGGGAATTCGCCGAGCACGCACTAAACATCTTTCCTGACACCAAGCCCGTCAAGTAGTCCATCCGGAGACTGTCCGAGCCGCGGGCCGAAGCTATCGGGATGGAAATCAACAGACTACTCGCTGCAGACTTCATCTGAGAGATTAAAGAAAGCGAGTGGCTCGCCAATACAGTGATGGTCCACAAAAAGGACATGGACATCCTGCGGATGTGCGTGGACTTCACGTCGCTGAACAAGCACTGCCCAAAGGATCACTTCCCTCTTCCTCGGATCGACCAGATCATCAATTCGACCGCAGGATGCGAGAAACTCTTCTTCCTTGACGCCTACTCAGGCAACAACCAGATTCGACTCAAGGTCAAAGACCAAGAGAAAACGGCGTTCATCACGCCATTCAGAGTGTTCTGCTACAACACAATGCCTTTCGGGCTAAAGAACGTAGGTGCCACGTACCAGCGGTGCATGCAGGCATGCTTGAAGGACCAGATCGGTCGAAATGTCCAAGTCTATGTCGACGACATAGTCATCAAAACCAGGGAGGCGAGAACACTCATCGACGATCTCCGTGAGACGTTCGATAATCTTGACCGCTATAGGATCAAGCTCAACCTCGAGAAGTGCGCCTTCGGCGTCCCATCGGGTCAGCTGCTTGGCTACTTCATCTCCCAGCGGGGGATCGAGGCGAACCCGAAGAAAATACGGGCCATAATAGCCATGGAGAAACCGAAGAATCTCAAGGGTGTCCAGCAGCTCGCATGGCGAATAGCGGCATTGAGCAGGTTCATCAGCCGTATGGGCGAGAAAGCCCTGCCATTCTACCAGCTACTACGCAAGGTAGACAAATTCGAGTGGACACCCGAAGCGGATGACGCATTCGAAGATCTGAAGCGGCTGCTTTCCACCTCGCCCGTCTTGGTTACGCCAAAGGAGCGCGAGCCCCTACTGCTGCACATAGCAGCCACACACCAGGTGGTAAGAACCGTACTGGTGGTCGAGCGACCCGAAGAAGGCAAAACCCATGGGGTCCAACGCCCAATCTACTACCTCAGCGAGGTATTGACGCCAACAAAGCAGAGGTACCCTCACTACCAGAAACTCGCCTACTGCGTGTTCATGACGGCTCGGCGGTTGAGCCATTACTTCCAGGAGCACCAGCTGATGGTCTTCAACGAAGCACCCCTGAACAGCATCCTAAACAACCCGGAGGCCACAGGACGCGTGGCCCTGTGGGGCATCGAGCTATCACCCCTAGACATCGTCTACGAGAAGCGACTCGCAATCAAGTCTCAGGTCCTCCCGGACTTCCTTGTACACTGGATGGAGTTGCAGCTGCCAGACATCCCAGACATGTCGCAGTCATGGACGATGCATTTCGACGGCTCCAATCGCGAAGCTGGAGTAGGAGACGGGGTCATACTGACCTCCCCGCAGGGCGAAAAGATAAAGTACGTCCTTCGGATGAAATTCCGAGCTTCCAACAACAAGGCCGAATACGAAGCCCTCATCCACGGCATGAGGATGGCAAAGATCTGCGGCGCAACGCGCCTGGTCATCTACGGTGACTCCAACCTCGTCGTCCAACAGACGATGAATGAGTGCGACGCACAGACCGAAAACATGATTGCGTACCGCGCACTCTACAACTCACTCGAGGGAGAATTCGACGGCTGCGAGCTTCGGCACGTTGGAAGAGAAAGCAACGAGGAGGCCGACAGACTCGCCAACATCGGCTCCACCTACGCAAGGGTGCCACCAGGTGTGTTCTTCGAACAGATCTGCGTGCCATCCATCAAGCGGAAATTCCCCAAGGGATCACCCGAAGAAGCAGAACACTCGGGGGCTACGCTACCCGAAGGTCATGAAGGACCCAAAAAACTGGACACCGAGGTCGCCACGGTCAACCTGATGCAGGTCATGGCAGTCGAAGAAACTTGGACACGACCGTACCTCCAGTACTTGATAGACGGAGAACTACCTGATAGCCCGACAGATGCCCGACGCATATCTCGCCAGTCAAAAGCCTTCACCATCATCAATGGAGAGCTGTACAAGCGCATCATTTCAGGTGTACTACAAAGGTGCGTCACCATCGGTGACGGGAAAACCATACTTCAAGACATCCACGAGGGCATCTGCAGCCATCACGTAGGCAGTCGCTCCCTTGTCGCCAAAGCTCTACGAGCTGGATCCTACTGGCCAACGGCCATGAACGACGCAAAAGACATTGTCCGAAGATGCAAAGGATGCCAAAGGTTCGCCGACAAACCACACGCACCCGGGTCAGAGCTCAGGCCCATACCTTTGGCCTGGCCCTTCACCCAATGGGGCCTCGACATGATCGGCAAACTGCCAAGGTCCTCGAAAGGGGGGCACGTCCACCTCCTGGTCGCAGTCGAAAAATTCACCAAGTGGATCGAAGCAATGCCGGTCACTAACCAAAAGGGCAAGACTGCCGTCAAGTTCTTTGAATCCATCGTCTACAGGTTCGGCGTACCGCATAGCATCATCACCGACAATGGATCGAACTTTATCTCCAAAGAATTCCAAGACTTCTGCGAAGGCCTCGGAATCAACATCACATACGCCTCTGTGGCGCACCCGCAAACGAACGGGCAGGTGGAAAAGGCCAACGTCCTAATCGGCGCTATCATCAAGAAGCGCCTCATGAGCCCACTCGAGCGACTCGCTGGAGCCTGGACGAAAGAGCTACCCTCTGTCCTATGGAGCATGCGTACCACGCCAAACAGCTCCACAGGCTACACGCCGTTCTTCATGGTGCACGAGACCGAAGGCGTGCTACCAGCCGAAGTACGCCACCAGGCCCCCCAGGTCGTCGCTTATAGCGAAGCTAAATCCATGGCTGCACTCGAAGACGCCATCGACACACTCGACGAAGCACGAGACATAGCAGCAGCCCGATCAGCGGTGTACCAGCAGAGTCTCCGCAACTACCACAGCCGACGGCTGCGCCCAAGGTCCTTCGTCGAAGGAGACCTCGTCTGGCGACTCAAGCAAGAGCGACCGAAGAAATTCGAGTCACCGTGGGAAGGACCCTACATCATCACCGAAGTCATCCCAGGTGGCGCCTATCGCCTCAAGCACGTGGAGTCTGGAGTCGCATACTCCAACCCATGGAACATCGCATAGCTGCGATGATTCTACCCCTAGCTACCTACCCCTTTACTTTCAATAAGGCTATTCAGCCAAGGCTACTCAGCCGAACAATGTACCTCCTCCATTACGATATAAATAAAGCTAAGTGTCTCGCCCCAAAATTTTGTCTTCTATTCACACTTTTACTCCATGCTACAAACACACTCGGGGGCTCCCACCACCTCACGATTTCATCGACCGAGGATAACACGTGTACACCTGAGTAGCTGACCACGTCAGGCTAACGAAAAGGACACGTATGCGAACAAAGCACTACGTGCTCAAACAACAACCAAACCTTTATAACAAAGGGCAAAACAGTTATATACAAATTTTACATCTATCTCTTTTACAGGTACTACCTACTCTAAAGAATAACCTGAGCACACTGATCAAATAGATCTACGATCTCTTCGGCATACTGCCTTATAGTAGCATAATGCGGGCGCATATCCCACTCACCACCATCCGGCCGAAGGGGCGGCCCAGCCGCCACAGCGGACAGATCTACATCAGGATGATGCAGCCTAACAATGGACATCACAGCCTTCACCCCTACGACGAGCTGCTTCCGCACCAATTCCTTGACATGATGCACGTTCCGAAACTTCGACAGAAGACCAGAGAGGGTTGAAGGTGCAGCATCTAGCGGAAACATCACATGCAGAACCGACACGAGTGAAGTCTGCACCTGACGAAGCACCCGCGATACTTGGTGAACACGATCTTGCACCATCGCAAGGACCATAGAATGGTCACGATTCATCCAGAAGAACCCGCCGGCTTCCATGTCCTGTTGAGTCAAGCAATTGACCTGAACAGCAACACGCTCCTTATCCTCCCTTGGAGCAAGGTTAGCACCTGCAATACTTGCAAAAAAGTAAGATGCAATGCCAGCAGGTGCATCCGAAGAAATAGGCAATAGCTCAAAAAACTTACACTGAAGCTGCTCGGATAATCGAAGCAATTCCGCCATCAAGTACTCCTCTCTGGCAGCACCGCGATCCGCCTTGGACTTCCAAACGTCGGCATGGCCACGCACCCCAAGCAACTCTTTCTCGAGACTACGAACACGGTCTCGAAGAAACGCAAGCTGCAACGAATCATCCAAAGATGGCCGCAGCAGCGCTGCAGGCGAGGTGTCAACGGGATCAGCACCCGAAGGACCCTAGATCAACAGAAAGGCAAAGACATGAACACGCAGACGAAGGAGCACATAACTCACAAATTCATTAAGTGCATCAAAAGCCACTACGTGGCACAAGGATTTGTTCATCAAAATAATTACAACAAAAGAGACTACAACTATCCTACAACTACAGCGCCTAAGACGCGACACCCTGAGTAGCCTCGGAGCCGGATTGCCTCGCCTTGGCTTCCCCCTGCTGCCGTAGCGCATACTCGGCCATCAGATCAATCAGCTTCGGCCCATAAAGCTTACAACGAGCAGCATAGGTAGCAAAGGCTACCTCAGATCCATCAGCAGTCGTCGGCATCCGGGAAGTGACCTGGGGAAGGTACAGCTCCGCTCCAGCCGCCAAGGCCATTGCCAGCCCGACGGATGCACCGATACCCTTCTGCTTGCGCTTGTACGCCGCAGGTGCTTTGGCTGACGGTGCCTCCACCAGAGCATCAACATCATCAAGGGCCGCGCCCTTGGGGACAAGCTCCTTGTAGAAGCGCCCAAGGACCTCCTTGGCCTTGGCAAGCGAGTTGACGACGGTGCCGCAGCGATCTTCAACCGTCCCAGCAGCATCATCCAGAGCACTCCCGTGCTCCAGAGCACCGCGATCAAACTCGATGCCTGCGGCATCTAAAACAACAAGGAAGAAGAATGAACGACAACACCGCAAAAGAAAGACAAGGAAATCAAAAGAGGACGGCGAAGATACTCACCCGAAACAGCCTTGGCAGCCGCCATAAGCTTGCCGGCCACCTCTCTCTCACGCGAAGCCGTGGCGGTGGCAAGCTGCTCCTCGCGGTTCGTGGCCTCCCGCTGTAGGCTCTCCTTAGCCTCGGCCACAGTGGCCAACTCCAGCTCGAGGCGCTCTTTTGCACCAACGGCGACCTCGGCCTTCTTCTCCACTTGACCGAGGCTCTTTTTGAGAGCATCAATCTCACGAAGGGAGGTGTTGTGCTCCTATTCATTCAAATAATACAAACGTCGGATAACAGGGCAAGAATACAAGAAGAAGCAAAGACCAAGCCATACAAGCACCTTGAAGCTGTTTGAGGCTGGCCTCCAGCGCCAGGTGCTGCTGCACCAGTCATTTGGCATCCTGCACAAAAGGCTGCAGGAAAAAGACCTACTAGTCAAAAGAAGGACTCGGGGGCTATGCCCAAAAGAAAGAGCAGAAGCAAACTACACATACGAAAGCACTCGGGGGCTCCCCCCGAGACCCTAAGGAAGAACAAACAACAAAACTCCTTACAGATGCTCGGGGGCTTCCCCCGTGGCAGGAAAAGCAGAACTACTCACATGATCCGATGGCGACTCCGAAGGTTCGCTTGTAGCCTTCTAAGGCGCAGCCACCTGAACCTCCTGCGGAGAAGGGTCTGGAGCAGCGCCTTCAGAGGTAGCCACCGTCTGAGGAGGAGGAAACGCGATTTTCGACTCCCCCATCATCTCCCGAGCACCATCACTGGAGGAGTCGTTGGAGGAGTGGCTGCACAAGGACAAATTAGCACAAGTACAAAGTAAACAGGCAAGGAAAAGCAGTGCAGGACCAAAGAAATTTATGAGTCAAGCTCGCTCAGGTCGAAGAGAGGAGGGGTCCTCCGGACTTTCTTCTCTTCCTTCTTTTTTTCCTTCTTCCGCTTCGCCGGCGGATGCGGTGCCACAACCCGTATGGGAATGGAAGGAATCGGAGAGGAAGAGCCTCCATGCCCATCACTATGACGTTCAAGACATAGCGGATTCCTAGGAGTCATAGGAGTCGAGGCATCCGAAGACTCGCTGGAGCTCCGTGTCCGCTTGCGAGTGTGGTCCTCGCTCGACTCGTTGGCCTCTTCAGCCGGAGATTGCGCCGATGGCAGCTCGGACATGGAATCCACCACCTCATTATCTGGAGCATCCAGAAATACTTCGGATAATGGAGGCGACATACCCGGTACTTTGAAGTCCTGCACAAGAGAAGAAAATTTGTTAGCAAACAAGTGCAAATACAATGCAGTCGAAAATAGCGCTGCGCGCACGGATCTACACCTGTGGAACAGGAAGCGAAGCCGAAAACGGAGAAGTCAGCGACTTCCCCGGGATATCCTCTCCAGCCTTGAACTTCAGCAATGAACGAAGGGCCCTGTCGAGATCTCCCTGGGAGAATTTCTCAGCCGAAACCCTAGTCGGATCACGACGGCCAGCATAAAGGAACATCGGGTGCGCCCTAGCCTGGAGTGGCTACACCCGACGCTCAAGAAAAGTGCGGATGATATCCACACCGTTCACTTCCTTCTCCGGAATCAACTGGAGATCCTCCACTCGACGATAGAGAGCCTCTATCTCCGCTACCTCGCCATCCAAGATCTGGTTTTTCTAGGACCTCTTCGGCTCGATCTTTTGGGAGGGGTCGAAAGGAGCAACACCAAAATCCTGCCCAGCCACTGTGGAGTCGCGGATATAAAACCATCGCCTCCGCCAGTACTGGACAGATTCGGACATGGAAAAATAAAAGAAAAGAAGATTGGGTTTGAGGGAGATGATGCAACCCCCAATGGGATAAACACCATCCGAACCAGATTGCCTCTTCACGGAATAGAGTTTCTGGAAGAGGCCAAAGTGCGGCTCGATACCGAGCCAGCACTCGCAGAAAGTGATAAAACAAGCAATGTGAAGAAGAGAATTGGGGTAAAGATGATGCAACTAGACACCGTAAAGAAAAAGCAGTCCACGAAGGAAGTCGTGGACTGGGAAGGAAAAGCCGCGAATAACGAAGGCGAGGAACATAACCCGAAACCCAGCGGGGGGACGGGGGTTTACCTTGTTGCCTGGAAGTCTTACGGCCTCCCTATCCTGCGGGATCAAGCCCCGCTCACGAAGCTTGCGGAGATCACTCTCCCACGTCTCCGATTGCCACCAGCCACCGTCGGTGACACGGGTAGCGGCATCACTCTTCTTCCCTCCAGCAGCGCTGGTACCAACTACAGAGGAGGACTTCTTTGGTTTTCCCATTGCGGTACGGCGGCGCCGGCGGCGAGGACGTAGGATGGAAGAAGGAAATGTCCGAGGATATTCCAGCGCGCAGCAAGAACTCTCAGAGAACAAGGGAGCAGTGAAACAAGAATGGCTGCGGTGAAATCAGACTAATGTTTTCCCCCAATGATTATAAAGACGAAGACGATGCACGACAACCGTCCATCGAGGAGACCTAACGCCAACGACAGAATCTGGCCATACACGTGTCAGCATCGCAACGAACCGTAGCTAACACGCCGTCCACTACGCGTGGAAATCGCAACGACAGAATCTCCACGCCGCGCGTGACCGGTCAATTCAAGGACAGAAAGTGGGACCCATGTTCGTCCAGTCAAGTCATCTCTGGCGCAGCAGACGCTTGAGGTCATCGATCGTCAGCACTGACGTCATCAAAAGCTATACTAGCAACAATCACAATTTCTTCGGCTTCAAAGCTAAGAGTACTCAATCGAATCTACGATTCGAATAATTACTCGGGGGCTACTCCTATCAGGAGTGATGGCCGCGCACCTGAAGAATGAACAACACGTTACAACACTGAACTATTTCTTCGAGTCCTACGTTGAGTCTACGACTCCACTACGGACTCAGGGGCTACTCCCATAGGGAGGATGGATTTAAGCATCCGAAAAAAATTGTGTCCTACGGACCTGACACTGAACAACGGCTGAATTAAAGTCTCCGCTCGAGTCTACGACTCGAACATACACTCGGGGGCTACTCCCATAGGGAGCGCTGGTCGCGCACCCTATAAAATATCGACTGCGATCCTTCGGATCAGTATCCAAAAACTTTTCGGCAACTCTGCCCCAATTAAACGCTAAGTGAGTAGCATTCTCCTTGACTACCCGAAACACCTCCGCGGTGATAAAATTCGGATGATGTGTCTGCGACGCAAAGATAAGACCTACAGATATCATCTGATGGCCTCGTAACGCACATGACTGCGCTCTGCTAGTATAAACCCGTGCCAACTGGCGCGATGAAAAATCCCGACGGACGCGTTGGGTACATCAATTAAATTCACTGGAATTCCACTCCTGTAAGTCCTCCGCGTCCTAAGTCGAATTATGCCAGCATATGTTCCGGTTTCGAGTCGAGGGACTCGAACCTGAAGAAGATCGTGTTGTTTTGTCCTAAGACAGTTAACTGACCCTGAACCGTCGGAAGAGTCAGGCACACGTATCAACAATCCCTACACATTCTCTTGAAAGACAGAGTTGCACCCGAAGGATTGAAGAGTCCTCGGCCGAATCTACGATTCGACTGAACACTCAGGGGCTACTGATATGGTTATACCCCGTGGGTACACGATCTCAGTATACCTGGTCCAGCCCAAGGAAGACTCACGACAAATATACGCCGGCCCATGAAGACTTTCGGGTGGCCAAGGCCCATGACGCCTTCAGATCCTTGGAAAGCAAGGCTAGAGTAGATAGGAAATTCAAAGGGGTAAACCCTAGAACCTGTAATCGACTAGATCTGTGCCTAGGACCTGCCTAAGTCTATATAAAGGCCAGGAGGGCACGACCTAGATCTCTCTCTACCTCATACTTTCGCATACGCACCTCCACGCCATATTGCATCTGCGCACCCCTGTAATCACCGGTTCCGCCGTAATCAAGAGAAGACAAGCAGGAGTAGGGTTTTCCCTCTGGGGGCCTGAACCTGGTTAAACCTCGTGTCCCGTGTTGCTTGTTTGCTAGCCGTTCCGCGATCTCCAGCATCCCCATCTTCTCCAAAACCCAAGTCCATAACAATGGGCATTGACGAGATTAAACCTCGTCATCAAGGGAACCCGCTTTGAGTTTTGTCCAAGGCGTGATGCTAATGGACAGCCATTGGAAGCCCCATACCACCACGAGCTGAAGACCCAGTTGGACCATCTTAGCTTCATGATGTACGATCATCAGCAGGAATTGGACAATTGTCGTGACTACTCCAACCACAAGTCCGCCATCATCAAGACGAAGGATCAGACCATCGCCGTTCTAGCAAAGGATCGCAAGTCTTGCCGCCGTCAGCTCGACAAAAAGGAGCGCATCATTTCCCGTCTTTGCCACCGTATCTCAGATTTGGAGGAGACCATCCATGAGAGAGACATGCAGTTGGAGGAAAGGGAGAATGCCGGAGAAGATCTTCGTGGAGACCCCTACTCCTATCTCAGCGTTGATGATGATTTTCTGGAGGATCAGGATATGGACTTCTTCACCGATGAGGATGATTTCGCCTTCATCAATGACGACGATGATGGAGGATGACGACTACACCGAATCCGACGAGTAGTAGCACTTGAGCCTAGCGTAGGGAGTTGTATTCGGTACCACTATATCGTAGTTTCCAGAATGGTTCTTAAAACCATCTATTTACCCTTGTTGTGGTGTGTGTTTGTATCGTGTGCTATGAATGAATGAATGAAAAGCAAGTTGCTAGAAAAATCTGAGCCAAACTTTAAAAACTTTTCAAAAGTCCCTGAACCTTAGAAATTTCCCTCTTTTCTCATGATCTATCTCAATCTTCAGATGCCACGCGGAGGAAGTGGTTCATCCCCGGAACCGATGTTGCAGATCCTGCAAATGTTGGTTTCTGACCGCGAAGCTGAAGGAGCCAAACGTCAAGCCAACCTAGCCACCCTTCAGCAGATAGCCCAGCTGGCTCACAACAATCAAGGCCAAGGAAATCAGGACAACCATGGATCTAAGCTCAAGAATTTCCAGAATACCAACCCACCTGTTTTAACTAAGTCGGAAGAGCCCCTAGATGCAGACGATTGGCTGCAAACCATGGAAAACAACCTGGAAGTCGCCGGAGTGGAAGCCAATGAGAAAGTTCTGTTCGCCACCCACTATCTAGCCGGAGATGCAAGAGCATGGTGGAACAGCGTTCGTGCAATGACCGGAGGACAGATGATGACCCGGGAAGAATTCAAGGTCAAGTTCAGCAGAACCCATGTGCCACCGGGTTTGATCAAGAGAATGAGAGATGAGTTCAGAGAACTGAAGCAAGGACGGATGACCGTAGTGGAATACCGTGACAAATTCTTGTCATTAGCTAGGTATGCTCCGGATGGGATCGACACCGAAGCCAAGAAGAAAGAGAGATTTCTGAATGGTCTGCACGATGAGATGCAGACTGTGTTAGTCAATATCCCCTTTGCTGATATTGAAGCCCTTGTCGACTCTGCTATCCAGATGGAAGGAAAGATCAACCAATCCAATGAGAACCACAAGCGTCGCATGATGCATCAGCCAGGAACCCATCAGACCCCAAAGTATCGCCCTAAACCATCTCTAGGATTTGCCCCGAGAACCAACAGACCCCCAATGAACCGTCCGACCTATCCCAACCGTGGAGACCCTAGGCCCGAAGGAAATCCCAACAATCCTGGCAATTCTGGCCATTTCAACCGTGCACCACCCAAGTTCAACAACAACAATGCTACCGCCAACACCAACACTGCCCCGAGGACTAGAAGCAATGATGTGCCTGTTGCAGCAAAGGACAAGTCGTAAGTGACTTGTTATGACATGGTATAAATAAGGGTCACTACTCCAATGAGTGCCCCAAGAAGAATGCCACAGCTCCCAATCACTACAAGGAATGTGTCAAACTATGACGTTTTGGTAGTGACCATGAATGAAATCGTCATAAATTTATGACGATTCTATACTAGATGGTCGTAAGCTATTTGGAAGGGCCAAATCCTTATTAAACTATGACGATTTCGTGGAAAACGTCGTAATTTCTATGGACAAAATCGTCATAATTTCTAGACGGGTTGAGATATAAGAGAGGGTCAATATCAACCGTAGGATATAAACGTAATAAACGGATAGGCTTTGATGTGTGGAAACTTGTTGTGGATCGGTGACCTGGCATACAGCACGCACAAAATCCCCCGCCCCCAGGACCCCTCCATCCTATAACCCTAAACTCTCCCCAGCCGCCACACCACTCCCATCTACCCAGCCGCCACACCACGCCCATCTCCGGTCGCCCCTTCTCCCCTGGCCGACAGCTCCCCTGGCCGCCGCTTCTCCTCCTCCTCCTCCTTCTAGATCGAATGCTGCCGCCGCTTCTCCCCTGGCCGACAGCTTCCCTCCGGCGCCGCCCTTCTCCCCAAGCCACGGCCGTTCTCCCCTCCGCCAACATCCAATCCTCCTCCTTCCCCGGCGCCACACCGGCGGCCACCCCAGTCCTCCAGCGCCCGCGACCACCTCCGGCTCACCCGAGACGCATCTCCCCTCACGGGATTTCTCCCCTGTGCCCGAAGACAGACCCGATGAAACCCTAGCCTAGATCCTGGTTGTCTACTGAGGAGCAGGACGTGGGCGTCGCTCGACATCGGTGAAGGAGGGGACGGCGGGCGGTGCCAGCGAAGGAGAGGCGGGGTACCAACTCCATCCTAGAACCTCTCCTCCCATCCAATGGTGGCCGCGACCTCCTTCTCCACACTCGTGAGCTCCCTCCTCCTCCTCCTCACCATTCAATCTTGTTGTAGCCTCCTGACATTTGTAACCCTCCTCCTGACCATCTTCTTGCAGGCCATGGCGAGCCCGGCGGTGGCGCAGAGGGCTGCGCTCCTAGTCTCCAGGTCCACCTTGCCGCTCCTCTCCCTCCGCGTCGTGTCCCCGGTCGTCTCCGTATCCGTCTCCGGAGGGCCCCACAGCCGTGCGCACTTCGTCTCCTCCGCCAACGCTGAACCCTATGTAAAGTTGGCCTTATCTGTACTCTAGTAGAATAATTATAATGATGAAGGTGGATTGTCGGATGTGAAAATTCCACGCCCATTTCTGCGTCCTAGCTGTACCAGTTGTAGTATCCATGAATTTGTTTTCTAGAATTATTCATGAGAAGAATCGAGTCATCCACTGGATTTTCTTCCGTGAATATAATTGCACAATTAGATTTTTCAGCACATACTTTTTTCTAATAACTGTTAGGCTAGCTTCTGTGAGTGTTAAGATGCAGGGAATCGTAATGTTAGTTTGTCACGAGTTTAGTTGGTGTTCGCCACTGGCAGTCTAAGTAAACAGATATCCTAGCTGTACCAGTTGTAGTATTCATGAAAAAGTTTCGCGGAAATATTCTTGAGAAAAAAAAAGCAACTCACTGAAACTTTTCTGTGAATAACATCACAAATTGAGGTTTGTCATCACATGATTTCTTCTAATGACAGTTTTGTCAAGTTTAGGGAGTATCAGATTCAGAGGTGAGTATGACATGTGGTAATGTTAGTTATTTTAGTTCATTAGATTCAGTTGATGTTTGTCGCTGGCGGTCTAAGGAAACAGATATGCAGTTCTCTATTACTATGTATTTCTAATGTGCAAATATGGATTTTGCATTGGTGTGTGCTGCTTTTATTGAACCTTTTAATTGTGCTGATGCAGTCCTTTGCACTGCTGCCATGCATATTTGTCACTCACTTGCTAGATATCTATTCTATTTTTTACATTTCTTAAAACATGCATATATATAGCTTGATATTGAAAATAACTGTCTCCACTTTACACTTTCATGTAAACACTGCCAAGTACAACTGTTCCTACATAGTGGAGTCCCGCACGGATCCGGTGTCTCCGACCTCGGTATCCACACGGAGGAGCAGCAGCAGTGCCAGACCCGTCCGCTGTTGCTGCCTCGACCCGGAGATGGCAGCAGCAGCCACACGGTATGCTCCCTACCTCATCTCTATCTCACTCTCTAGCATCAAGTATATTTCTTTTACATAATTTGGATAAATTTACCGTGGCCTGCATCTAGATAACTAATGTGGTATGGAGATTTGCGATAGGTCTTAGATTTGTTTGTCGTCTGATTGAAATCATGGTGGTAGGTCTAGATTTGTAAACCAAGAAGATCTTCGCCGTTAAGCTAAATAGTGCTCTTTGCGGATAGAATTGGCTAAACTGTTCATTAAGCTGAATCGTTATTGTTTTCGTAAGCAAGCTTGCATCACATAGTGATACATGAGAGGATGTACGTCACCAACATGTAAGGGAGGTGATTAAGGAAATAATACAGAATTTAATGGCACTTGGAATAGAGACAATGGAGAGAATCAATGAAATTAGTCAAAGTCTAATAGAGACTTTATCATTCGCTGCACTATTCAGCTTTTTCCCTTTGTTTGAAAAGGTAGGTTTCTTAGTTTATTTTTTTTAGTTGAGATAATTTCCTCCACATAAAAATATTCTATATCATATAGAATAATGAAGTGTTCTGCATCTAAATATTCATGGGTACCAGTATATTATGTGCTTTTCCCCTAAAACAAACCCTTATATTATGTGCAGATTTTGTTGCTTCTGGCTTCACATAACCATTCCTTTTTGATGCACTTTCAGGTTTCCGAAGTCAGTAGATAGATTCAACGATCTTGTTGTGTCTGTTTATCTAACTGCTGGTCATATCATTTGAATACTTAGATGTGTTGTCTTTAATAGAGCCAAAACCTTGTGTGATGTCTTAGGAGAGAAAGAAACTGGAAATGCGAGAAGTTAGTGATAATTCTATCTCACATTTTTAATCAAAATTATTGTTCTTCGTCAACAATTTAAGAATGGCTGTCAGTGTGTAACAGGTAAATTTGGTTTCTCATGTTTGTTTATTTCAGGTGAGAGTCATAGCTCACGATTGTCCTTGTGACATTCTGTTCATTCTTTCCTTGTATTAGTATCATTGTGTTCTTAATAGCCAGTTTGCCACATACTAGATTTATGTTGCTTCATGACTCACGAAGTGAGGATGTGATAAAATGTTTCTTCCAGGAAGTAAGTCAGTCAGTTATGTGCAGAGAAAAACTGGTTGCTATGCTGAAGTAAGTCAGTCATTCAAATAATATTAAAAAACACTTCCAAACGTCAACTTTAAACGTTGGTGGTGTGTTTCCTATGTTCTCTGTCCATAACTTCAAGTCTCCATGATTTCTCCTTTGCCTTTTCTATTCATTTATAGCACTGTCTTCTGTCAACGCGATGGAGCTAACTTGGCATACACTTGGTATGGGCTGTTAACAGTTTCGGTGTTCCATAACTTGCACAAGGATGCTCGCATGCATTTCAGCATTCTCCTTGCTTGTGCTATAATAGATCTCTACTTCAATTTATGTACTGTACTGTACGTGTTTCTGTGCAGATATCCCTCAATCCACTCTACTTTCCTGGTTCTCGCATCACATCCTCCCATTTCTATAGACCACCTTCTTGACCTGGAATAGCAAGTAAACCCTCCCGTGTGACGGTCTTCTCTCTGGTAATTTCTTATAGTGGCGGTCTTCTCTCTGGTAACCTCTTATAGACCTCCTATTTCCCCTCTACCATCTTGAATGGACTAAAAGCATCTGTTATTACTAGTATACCATCTCACCATAGAGTTGAATCGAGTACTGATGATTGTGGTCAAGAGGAAATAACTTGTATAATTTGTGCAGATGCTTGGTGAAAGCTTTATATCCACTTGTCTCTTCAAATCATGGTATCATCAGTCATGAGATGCTACTAATAGCTATTTCGAGTTTCTCACGCAGTTTTTTATTCATAACTGATGATCATGCAGGAGCGCATAATGGTACACCGACAAGCACCTGCAACATCCCTGGAGTACGTCGCCGGCCTCAAGGTAATAGGAATGCTCAACTATTGATTGTGTGAAAAACAAATTAGTAATGGATGCTTTGCATTTTATTCATAACTATTGATTGTGCTACTTGTATCTAGTCACCCTTGTGAACTTATCAAGAAAAACAAATTAGTAATGGCTTTACATGGTTACTAGAAACTGTCTCATGTTATCAAGAAATCCACAAATATACTTGTTTCTTGTCTTTGCAAACCAAACTTGAAGCGTATTAGTTCTTATCTACTCGGTATTATCTACTACTGTTGTTGTATGGCAAACCCTGGAGGAAAATCATATTTGTGATGTAGTTTCTGTAACTTGGCATTTCTATATTGCTTGTTTATCTTGTGCAATCATTCATTGTGACATAACATACATTTGTTGTTGTTTGTGCAAGTTGTGATGAGCTTTCCCTTATTTGTAGGCTATAGTATCGTTGTAAGCTATAGTATAATTGTAGGCTATAGTATCATCTAGCTGCTTGTAGATTTGTGTTTGTTTTGTTTCCTGATATTTTATGTTATTGTTAAAAGATATTGCTTTAATTCTGACTTGATAGTCATAACCATAATTTCTTGTTTTTTTACAGGAGCACCATTTTGGTAGGAGAAAATCCTAGATGTGCACTTGGTGATCATGGAGCTAGTGGTGTCGAGAATGGTAGCACCATTTTGGTAGGAGATAATCCTGGAGCATCGACGTGGTGTATTTCTTGGTCAACTTATTGGTGCCTAGCATATGTTGCAATTGGTGCTATTTGCTAATAAGTTAATGTAAATACTGAATTGTAATCTTGGATGTGCATTTATGAGCCTGCTATTTGCTGATAAATTATCTTGCATGTTGTGTATTTGCTGAAAATGGTGTATTTTATTAATGTATTTGCAAACTCTCGTGTATTTTCTCGATTTATTGCATGGCTAAAGAAATTCCAAAAATGAAAATGCAAATTCTAGTTAAAAAATAGCAGAAATCTGGACTGGATGATATGTATTTGGGCTCTAAAAAGGCCGTGGCCTAAAATATATTGTATCAAATCTAAAAATAAATAAGTGTACCGTAAGAAGGCAAGGCCCAAAAGTGACAAACCTAAAAAGGCCAAGGCCTAGCAAATAAAAGGGTAGAATTATTGGGCCAGCCCATTTAGATCACTAAAATGGACTGGGCTGATTTTGATTTAAGACGATTTCATTTCGTCACAATTTTGCCACGTAGGATCAGCCACGTAGGATCTGAGCTGGCCTGGCAGATGGTCCATGACGATATTGGATCGTCATAGACGCTATGACGATTCAATATCTTCATAGACGGTTATGACGATTTTACCAAAAATGTCGTTATAGTTCATTTGCGACGCCCAACTTTTGACGATCTCAAAATCGTCATAGAATCGTCATAAACAGACTACTATGACGATTCTGTGATGAAAATCGAGGGTCATATATAGCCAGATTCCTTGTAGTGAATGCCAATGTCCCAGCTCAGCAGGAGCGTCGTGTTCAGCCTGGAAGAAAGTTTGCCCCAGGGAATTCGCTCAACCGCAACGGCCGTCTTTTTCTCATGCATGCTGAAGAAGCCCAGGAAGCTCCAGACGTCGTGCTAGGTATGTTTTATGTTAATTCAGTACTTGCTAGAGTGTTGTTTGATTCTGGTGCATCGCACTCATTTGTCACCGAAGATTTTGCATGCACTAGTAAGATTCAACCAACCAAACTGAAGCATGTTATGATTGTTCAAATCCCCGGTTCAGCCACCAAAGCTAGGAAAATTTGCAAATCCGTCCCTATCCGAATCCATGGCATAGATTTTTATGCTAATCTGATAGTACTCGGAACTAAAGGTTTGGAAGTAGTACTAGGAATGGATTGGATGTCCAAACATAAAGGATTGATTGACTATGCCAAGAAAACCATAACCACGAACAGTATAGCTGGAATATCAGTCGAGCATATATCTGAAACCTTACCTCGTCAATTCAAGTGCAACAAGAGTATAGCCCAACCTACCCTTGACCAAGTCCGGATAGTCTGTGAATACCCCGATGTATTTCCAGATGTTTTGTCCGGTATGCCCCCAGATCGGGATATCGAGTTTATCATTGAACTAATCCCCGGAACAGGACCCATAGCCCAGAGACCATATAGTATGAACCCGTCTGAACTAGCAGAACTGAAGAAGAAACTAGATGCCATGCTGGAAATTGGATTGGTTCAACCAAGTGCATCACCATGGAGATCACCTGTCTTGTTCGTGGACAAGAAATATGGAGGAAACCATTTGTGTACGGATTACCGGAAGTTGAATGATGTCACCATCAAGAACAAGTACCCATTGCCCAAGATAGAAGATTTGTTTGATCAGTTGACCGGTGCCAAAGTATTTTCTAAGATTGATCTTAGAACTGGCTATCACCAACTCAAGATTCGTGCAGAGGATATTCCCAAGACTGCCTTTACCGCTAGATATGGATTATACGAGTATACTGTCATGTCTTTTGGATTAACCAATGCCCCCGCTTATTTCATGGATCTCATGATTAAGATTTTTATGGACTTCCTGGATAAGTTTGTCGTTGTTTTCATCGATGACATTCTGATTTATTCCAAATCATAAGAAGAACATGAGCTACACCTAAGGACCATTCTTGGAACCCTTAGAGAGCATCAGTTGTATGCCAAGTTTAGCAAATGTGAATTCTGGTTACAGGAGGTAGGATTCCTCGGCCACATTGTATCAGCCGGAGGAAATGCTGTTGACCCTGCAAAAGTGAACGATGTAGAAGATTGGCAAGCCCCAACCACTCAAACCCAAGTTCGTGCATTTCTCGAATTGGCGGGATACTATCGCAAGTTCGTAGAAGGATTCTCGAGTATCGCCAGACCCATGACCCAATTGCTGAAGAAGGACAGGAAGTTTGAATGGACGGACAAATGTGAAGCGAGTTTTCAAGAACTCAAGAGAAGATTGATTTCAGCCCCCATCTTAATCATGCCGGATATCATGAAGCCCTTCGACGTGTATTGTGATGCATCCAAGATCGGTCTCGGATGTGTGCTAATACAAGAAGGCAAGGTTATATCTTATCTATCCCAACAACTGAAACAACATGAGCAAAATTACCCAACCCATGACCTCGAACTTGCAGCCGTAGTTCTAGCCCTGAAGACATGGAGGCATTACCTAATGGGAAATCGTTGTGAGATATATTCGGATCACAAGAGTGTGGAGTATATATTCACTCAGAAGGAGCTGAATATGAGGCAAATAAGATGGATTGAGCTAATCAAGGATTACGACCTGGACATTCACTATCACCCTGGTAAAGCCAATGTGGTAGCAGATGCCCTTAGCAGACTGCCATGCCGCTTGAACTCCATGATTTTGAAGGAGCAACCAAGCTTGCACAAAGAGGTGGAAGATTTTCGAATGGAATTAGTGAGTGAAGGATTTTTGGCTAGCATAGAACTTCAACCCACTTTGATCAGCCAGATCAAAGAGGCGCAGAAAGGAAATGCTAGTACTGACGGAATCAAGCGTCGTATTGGTATAGGCAAATACCCGGATTCACCGAAGACGAAGAAGGAGTTCTGTGGTACAAAGGACACCTTTGTGTACCAGCAGATTCTGAGTTGAAAGAAGTAATTCTGAAGGAAGCTCATGATACTCTTTATTCTATCCACCCCGGAGGAAAAGATGTATCAAGACTTGAAAGAGCAATTTTGGTGGCATAAGATGAAGAGAGAAATCGGAAGCAATATCGCCAAGTGTGATATATGTCAGCGAGTCAAGGTAGGACATCAAAGACCCGCTGGATTGTTGCAACCATTGCAGATTCCGGAATGGAATTGGGATTCCGTTGGAATGGACTTTATCACCGGATTGCCTACTTGTAGTAGGGAAAATGACTCTATCTGGGTCATAGTTGATAGATTGTCCAAAGTCGCCCATTTCTTACCTGTCAAGAGCACATAACAGAGTTCGAAGCTAGCGGAGTTATACATCGCTAGAATCGTTAGTTTGCACGGAGTCCCCAAGAACATCGTATCAGATCGAGGAACTCAGTTTACCTCGAAATTCTGGAAGAAAGTCCAAGAAGGTTTAGGAACCTGACTAGATTTTAGCACAGCTTATCACCCTCAGACCGACGGACAAACGGAGCGAGTAAATCAAATATTCGAAGACATGTTGAGAGCCTGTGTGTTAGAGTATGGATCTAAATGGGAAGACTGTCTGCCGTTCGCAGAATTTTCATACAACAACAGTTATCAAGCTAGTTTGCAAATGGCCCCATTTTAATTCATGTATGGAAGGAAGTGCCGCACCCCTTTGAACTGGTCGGAAGTAGGAGAGAGTCAGATTTTTGGACCCGACATCCTACGAGAAGCAGAAGAGAAGGTTCATAAGATTCGTGAGCACCTCAAGACAGCCCAAACAAGACAGAAGAGTTACACCGACAAGAGACGTCGAGACCTCGCTTTCAACATAGGAGATTTTGTGTATCTGAAAGTGTCGCCACTGAAAGGAATGCAGTGTTTACAATTGAAAGGAAAGTTAGCCCCCAGATATACCGGACCCTTCAAGATTCTGAACCGTCTAGGAGAAGTGTCGTATCAATTGGAACTACCCGAAGAGATGTCAGCCGTGCACAATGTGTTCCATATCTCATTACTTCGCAAGTGCCTCGAAGTTCCAGAGAAGACTGAAGTGTTCAAGAATATCGATCATCGGGCCATAGAGATCAAAGATGACCTGACATATCCCGAAGTACCCATCCGTATTTTGGAAGAATCTTTCAGAACTACCAGAACCCAAAGCATCAAATTTCTCAAGATTCAGTGGAGCAACCACATAGAAGAGGAAGCTACCTGGGAGCGCGAAGATCACATCAGGACGGAGTTTCCCGATCTCTTCAAATCCTAGGTAATATTTTTTCGTCCTTTTTCAAATCTCGTGATGAGATTTTGTTTAAGGGGGAAAGGTTTGTAACATCCCAAAAATATTAAACTTGAATCATCAAACTCTAATCATCAAAATTAGGGTTAACAAAAACTTTTCCAATTAAACATATGAAAGCATTCGTATGTATGCATTACAATTTGGATTCTTTTGAATTGCAATTAGTTTTGTGTTTCTTTGCTTGTAAAATGATTCTTAGGTGAAATAAACATCATCTAAACAATCCCCACACTTTTCCCAAAGACAAACAAATCAATACAAACAAAATAAGTGAATGGTCATTTTGGCCAAATTAACTCCCATGCCTACTTTGGCTATCTCTAACTTTCAGAACTTAACGGAAACATGTATGGATCTTTGCACCCCTTGATAGTACTCATAACAAGGTACCAAGGCCCACTTTGTGATCATCCAAAACCATTCAAATGCTTAGTTTAAATGACAGTTTAAAATTGAATCTATTTCATATGGGAAGATCCCACTTTTTCAAAAACCACTCAAACAAGCTCAATTTTCAAAACCCAAGCATCCACAGACTCACCAGCACATGCCTATCACACCCACAAAAAATATTTTCAAAATTCAAAACTTGAGTTCATGCGGCCATTTCATCAAACAGGTTGCAGATGCAAATCAAACAAAATCAAAACACTATGTTGAGCAGTGTTTTGGGCCTAATTTGTTCCCTCTCTGGACACCACTAGCATTAGTAGATCACCTAACAACCTTAGCTAATCACTAGCACCACTGTAAGCTGGCCATTGTCATCAATGGTGAGCAGGCCGAGAGCACCATTCCCACCCAATAGTCGACAGCAAGCTACGAGCAACACTAGCCTCGCCAACCTTGTCTGGGATCAAGATAGCACCCCACCGCCACTCCCTGTCCCAGCCACGAGCAATTCCAGCCACTGGACCACACGCCCAGGCCATGCCAACCTTCTCTGCAACCATGCCGAGAGCGCGCCACGTGCACCACGCTCGACCAGCACCCACAGACCGCGCGCCGCCCTCGCCGCGTGCACGCGTGATCACCACTGCCCCAGCAACCCCGCAGACACGCCCGTTCGCCGCCGCGCGGACCACGCGTGATGTGCGCCATAAAAACTTCCGTTGGACCAGCGCAGAGCACCGCAGCGTTCCGACCGATCAGCACCGCCCCACGCCTCGCCACCACGCCGTTGAGCTTCGCCAGGGAGCACAGCACCGCCCCCTACCGTCGCCCACGCCGATATCCCTCTGTACCGTCGACCACGACGAGCTCAGCTTGCGCCCGTCGGTCCCCTCTCGCCACTATTAATAGAGGCATCCCCCGCTCGAATTCTTCACACCATTCTACTCCCCTCTCACCCAGAACCACCCCACCTCATTCCCGGAGCAAGGCGAGCAGCGCGTCACCGGAATTTCACCGGAGTCCGCCGCTGCTGGAGAAGAAGGAAGCCATCGATTGGAGCCGCCCCAGAAGAAGCTGTCAGTGCCAGGAGAATCGCCGTCGTCGACTTTGTTGTTTGCCCGCCTCGCCGACCTTCTCCTGACACCCAGTGAGCCTCCCACGACCCCCACTAAGCCGCTAGGGTTCGAGCTCGCCGGTGACCTGTTCAACGTTGACGACGACCCTCAGCCGTTGATCTCACTTCTAATCCAACACACCATATCTCCCTGTACCGCTTTGCGTTTAAAAAGTCACTGACCAGTAGACCCCCCTGTCAGTTGCTCCCCGTGCTGCGGAGTGACACTGGGCCGGCCCAAAAACCCTTCCCGCGCAGCCCACTCGTTTGAATTTAGCTTTTTCTATTTTAATTCAAACTCAGTTCTGTACTTAGTTTCAAAAATCAACCCAGCTCGATTTAGTGAACCAAATTGAATGAAACCAATTTTGTTAGAAAGGTATTGAAATGATTAATCCAAGCCCGTTGGATTCAAATCATTTGGATGTGTAGATCACCCTTGGTAAAAATAACAAGGCAGAAGCTTTGCTTCATTCAAACATTTTTCAAATTTAAACCATAATAGCTTTTGAGTTGATTCTAACTCTCAAAAATCACATTTGATCATACCTTTCAGAATATATAAAAATATATGGGTTTACTTATAGAAATAATGTCCAAGTAATAAAATAATGCCACATAGGCATTTCTAGTCACTTTATTTATTTAAAATAAAAGGGTTAAACCTTATTAAATTGTGACACCACTTTAAATCACATTCCCATGGACTGAAATATGTGGTGATGACATGTGTCTACATGATCCCATGTTTGGTTTGGAGAATATTAAATCTTAAATAGTTTTTCAATGAGTAGAAATTACTTTTCTAAAATTAAAATAAATAAGACAAATGCTTTAATCTTGTTATGTTAGTGATGATGTTAGATCATCTATATTAACCTTTTGTGTGATGATTCAAAATAGTTAAGTATTGTTTGGTGATTGTGTACCTCGTATTTATTCATAGACGCTAGTACCGACCAATGATACGAGGGGGAAGGAGGATACTACGAAGAAGAAGCCGAGGAGAACTTCAACCACTGCTCTGCACAAGGCAAGACAATACTTGCAAGCTATTAACTTAGCAAGCTTATACTGAGACTGATGCAAGCAAATACTTGCTTGTTACCATGTCAACTATATGCCTTAAGCATATGTGATTATACTCACTTGATAACCCAATCCTAGTTTTACTTGCAAGCTTTCTACTTTATTTCTTTATCAAAGCTATTTCTTAGAGTTTATTTAAGTGATTTGTAGATTGTAGGAGGATAATTGAAGGTTGCATAAAGAGCATTAAATTTGGCCTATGCTAGATAATCTTGATATCATCCTAAGGCATGAGATGGTACTTAGTTCAAACTCCACTTGTTTACCACCCTCATTAGTACTCACCCCCCACTTGTAGATGCTAGTGCTAAGCATAAAATTTGATCAACTTTAGATGGGAATACTTGGTGGAAAAATGGTTATGAAAACCTTGGAATGATGGATCAGTCTACTGAGATGTTTTGACATGTGTTTCCAAACACCAGATGGTTTTGGTGATGAAAATGTTGAGGCATGAGCCTTAGACCCTTTATAAAACTGATGGTTGTCTAGATGCGATACCATTCCAATTTTACCGTACAACCACAATACCCGAAAATTGGGTAGGGCTTGACTGGAAACTTATATACCTTAGTATGGGTTCCGTCATGGCCAAGGTCTGAGCTGAGGCTACCTTGTGAAGATTGTCCACCTGTGCAGTACCCAAGATGACAGTTGGTCATGGTTGGGAGGCCAAACTCACAGGAGAGGTGCCTATACTAGGGCGTGTAATTGAAAGGTTAGGTTTGATTATCCACATACTGAGTATGGTGAATTCAGGATTTGTTTCTGACGGATGTATCGAATGTTGGATGAAAGTGTACAATCTCTGCAGAGTGTCAAACTATTAGAATAGCCACGTCCGCGGTTATGGACAGTTGGAGTGGCCATACGTTTCCCCCGTCAGATGTTTTCAAAATGACTTGTGAAATGATTGAGAACTTGACTTGACCACAACAGAGTTGTGATATGGAATACAAGTTCCGACTTAGGTGTACATAAAATTTGACTAGCTTTCTCTTGCTTATGAACTTAGTAGAGGTAAATCTGGCTTTTTGCAAAGCAACCCTAAAAGCTTAGTGTCCTACTACAAAAACCCCCTTCACTTGTTAGTATTAGTTTGCGAGTACTTAAAGAGTACTCATGGCTTTGTCCCTGGCTATTCCCGTGGCCAGACTATGAAGAGGAGTACCAGGATGATGAACCCCAGGAACGTTACGACAACTAGGATCATCTCCCATCGCCAGCACTGCATGTGACCCCGAAGATGGAGCTTTGCCTACGCTACCTTTATTATTACGTATTTCCGCTGTTTGAGTTGTATTAAGAACTGGATCACGAGATCCTTATTTGTGTAAGACCTTATGTATGGTTTGTAATGGATGATGTACTGTGGTATCCAAATCTGTTATGTCTCACAAAAATGGTAATCCTGGGATTGTGATGTATGGCATAACATGCATCTGGGATTAAAAATCCGGGTGTTTACATTTATTAATGGTGAATCCATCGAATTTTAGAGAGGGTGTCCTAAAAAACATGGTATGATTAAATACAAACAATCAATGTTCATGTGGTACATTGAGAGGCATACTCTAGGGGTAAAAAAGGGTGAGCCTGGCCAGACATGTTTAGAAGAGGCTAGCAAGTATATAGTACATATAGTGTATGCTTGCAACAAAAATCTCAAAGAGGCTAGCAAATACTACTATTCACAAGATAGTTTTCTATGTCAGGCCATAAAATGGATCGGTCGAATAAATGAACATGATGTAGGTTTAGGAAGCATTAGGAACAAAAGCGTTGTGAGAAGTATTTGTCCTTTTCCTGTTTTTCTTTGCAAGACCAGAGAAATGATAGCAGTAGCTGATTTTTCTGCTCGCTAACCTTGATCGAAGTGACAAAAGGCGGTGTGCTGGTGTCTATAACATTCTTTGGTCATAGTTAGTTGTCGTGCCTGGCCAGGGAATGTCATTTGGTCGTCCCACACATGTCTTTGTGCCAGTGTCGTGCAGTAGTCGTCTCCTCATACGAGAACCATGGTCGAGTCTCTAGCTGTCCCTAATCCAGAGACCTACTATTTCTTGCTCCCAGGGGTAATATGTGAGGTGCCTCCTGAAGTGTATCCACCATGGGCATCCTAGCTTTGTGCATTAACATAAGTATTTTCTTATTTTGTGTTTTAAAATTGCAATAATTAGTTAACCTAATAAAAATATTCATAAAAGTTGACTTATCTAGTTTCATAGTTTGTTCATACTCTCCATCCGACGTTGGATCATCGGCTAGGCGTGCAACTTGCACTTTGTAGGGATATTGGTGTTCTAGGTGACAACTGAGATGACGGGGGGATTGCTCCAATTAATTGTGCATCATAAGCTAAAGAAGTTGTGTAGAGCCTGAAAGCTGTCCATTTCCATGTGAGGAAGTTGCCACCGTAAGAAAAAATGGTGAAGTACTAACATATGACTGGTATTCTCAAAAAGAGAAGGTCTGACTTTCATCTATTGTCAATGACATAGAGGCTTTAGCGAAAATACGTTCGCTATCTTGGCAACAAATTGAGCTCAAAACTCAATCGAATGTGTAGAATGCATGGATTTTGGGAGAAAAATAACTCAAATGGTATCAGTTGCCAAAGGTCCCCAATTTATGCTAGAACAAGATTCAAATATAAGATATGTATTTCAATAATGTCGCTAATGGCAAACATCATAAGAAAAAATATTAATTCTCTTGTAGAGGATGAGAGCACGGTCGAGGGACATGTGAAACATAAACCATACATCATAAATTATTAGATAAGTTGGTTTAGATCCCTATGCATGAGTCCGAACAAAAGATATTCGCCGGATTTCTGCTTAGAAAAATAACCTTCTTATTGCATCCTATATTGAGGAGGAAGTATGAAAGACAGTTTTACAAATGGAACATAACATGTCATTGTCTGGCTTTCTTGTTTTCATCAAAATAAATACTACATTATTTCATGCCCCTATTGGGTACTACGTTTCTTACCATATTTGTCTTGTTGCATCACTGTCTAATACTCCCACAATATGAAAGTATTAAAGTGAAAACTGATATTATTTTTCTCCCGTGGTGAAATTATAATTTCTCAAGGAAAACTATCAGCGCCAGTTTTGGACCAAACTGGTACGTAGCAGGGACGAGAGGGTCGATCGTGAGGGCTCCAAAACCCATCTAGGGTTTCATCCCCCTCGTCGGAGATGCCATTGGTCTGCTCCATCTTCGATGCCTTAGGGCCTTGGAGGTGTGGCGGACCACGGCACCTCACCAACGGGAGGGTTTCCGTTCTTCGTTTAGCCTATTTTCAGTTTTTTCTGGGATGGTGAGGTGGCGGCTAGATTCTGAAATTAGAATAAGGCCATCCACACCCTATCCTCGCTCTAGTAGTGCGTCTAGCGGGCACGTGGAGTCGTGTGTCTGACGGATCTTCTGCGATCTGGTTGGTTTTCGGGTTCGTTGGTGTGGTTTCAGGTTAGTCTCTTCTAATTTACGATTGTCATCATTAGCGATGGTTGCTGCTCTGGTGCACTGGTTCTTTGGTACCTTAGTATGATGACTTCTTATCAGTCTACTACAACAAGGTCTACAAAGACAAGCTTTTCCCGGCTCCGATTATGGAGGAGTGAGGATGACGGTGCGCCTTTGACTCGCGCTGGTTTATTACTTTTGGTTCTATTTGTACAACTGTTAATGATTATTAATGCATTGGTTGAATTTTGCAAAAAAAATATCAGTGCCAGAAAATATCTGGCCATGCAAAGAGCGCCTAATAGCCAAGATAGAAAAAAAACAGAGATATTGCAATGTGCAGTCGAGATAGACTAAATCAAAAACGAAATGAAGCTGGGTGGGAATTGCTCTACATCATCTACATGGACAAAGATGTTGTCAATGATGTCTTTGATTCCCCTAGAGGTGTATGGCTCGACGATGATGATGACGGTAGGATGCATGTTGTGCTACAGTCGGTAGTCATATCTACAAGTACAACATCGCCACTTAGACCAAAAAGGCCCATGGTTCTTTCTCGGAATAGGACTCCCGGATTCAATCATCATACCAATACCACAAACAGCGGTGGAACATGTATGGGGGCTACCATACATGTAGCTTCAACCAACGTCTTGCATTTCCTTCAACGTCATTACTGCAACACACCCTGCGACGAGAAAGAACTACTACCAGGGCTTGGTACATGCTATGCGATGCAAATAATCGAATCCACTAAAAGATTTTCTGCATGCCCACCGCATTGTGCTGGCGATCAGCGTGGTGCCAAGAGAATTCGTGGAGCAAACCAATAATCAAACAAAGACGAGATAAATAGAGAAATGTGAGAGCATACAATGTTTTAACGATCCAAGGCATGTCGACGAGATCGCTCACTCGGCACTCCTATCCTGGCTCTTGCTAGTTAGCAATTTTCATTTCTTAATTCCAACATATTTGGGATTCCTTTGTTTTTAGAGGAATCTCATGGATCTTTGGAGGATTCTATTGCTTACAACCTTTTCCTATATTGCATGTTAGACTTGCAGGATTATATGTTGATTTTCATGATGTAAAGGCACCACCCATCCCTAACAGCCGGCACCCACCCAGCCACCCTTAGTGGCAATCTAGGGTTTCCACCCGCAGTCCTTCAGAAAGTTCGTAGTATGTTTATTTGATCACGTGCTTGTACTAAATAGAGATTATTTTTCACATTGAAAAGAAAATATTAATAGGTATTATAACTGGTATTCGAATGAAAAATAATGTGTATTTGTCATGGGATCATCTCATTTTCATGTGTAAATATATATGTGATCGAGGTGAATAACTGAGCATATTAACTCTCTTGAAGCTTTTTTCCTCTGATCTCATGCCTACTGGTGTGCATGTACTATTCCTTTTAAAATACACGAATTCTGCACTTTTCACATGTCTTTTTACTCGTCTCACTAGCTTTCACTGTAACATGTGTGTACATCTTTGTTGGCATTAATATATGTTTGGAGTTTGCGCCAACTTCTTTGTTGGCCTCCGACGCACCGCCCCCCATCCACCTTCGGCAGCTAGGCCTGCCGCCACCATGGCGAGGGCCAGCGGCAGCGGCGGCGATTGGATCCAGATGGGATCTCTGGCGGCGGCAGGAGATGCCCCTGGCGTCGCCCTGGGGAGCGACACGAGGGGAGGGGGTATCGCGAGGGGGGGGGGGGGGGGAGGGGGTATCGTGAGGGAGGTATCGCCGCACGTCTGGTCCTATATATGCATGGCTTATGTTGTGAGTATGGCAATAACATTTCAACTGTCGTGTGCTTGTGATTTTCTCATGTGATCGACCCAACATTAATTGCCAATTCAGTGCACGTTGATTGCCCCATCATGCATGTGCGTACAATATAATGTTTAATGGTAAACCAATATAAGAAACAATATATGCAGATTAGTTCAGAAATCTATTACTGGTAACTCCACCGATTTTCATGGTGCAAAAATCAGCGTTGTTGAACACAAGCAATCCATACTACTACATTGCGACCGCGACTAGCGGTAATAAAGCGTTAGCTCGGCCAGACATGTGCAGTATGCAAGAGCCTTCTGGGTGTACATATATAGCGTGAGTGCAACAAACTGCTCAAAGATACTAGTTAAGTACTATATTGACAAGATAATTCTAGTGCCGAGCCGCATAAACAATCGCGTGATATACTCTATAATGAATGAATACAACCTAAGTTTAGGAAGCATCAGGAACCAAAACATGGCGAGGAACCTTCATCTTTCTCATGTATTTCTTTCCAAGACCACATGTTCAGAGGCAGTAGCTGTTTTTTCTACTCACTACCTTCGATTGGGACCACGAAAGGCGATGCGCTCGCGCCTGTAATCTTGTCTTGTCACAGTGGGCGTCGGCGCCAAGCCACGCAATGTCGTTCAGGTATCCCACCCATGTCCCTGCGCCAGTCCCGTGAAACATCCGTTTCCTCATAGGAGAACTAGGACCCCCTTTTTGCCGCTCTCAGCGGGCAATAGGTGGAGGTGTCACCATGAAGTGTACCCGATGTGACATGGAAAGCCTAATTAACACATGCGCATATTACTATATACTTATTTTGAGTTTTAGTAATACAATAAAAAGTTATTTTGGTAAAAAATATTTATAGCTAGTCGTACCTATCCTTAAAATCAGATCTGTCGCCCTCCTAGTCCTTGGATCGATTTGGATGGAGAGAAATACAAGGGTCTTCAAAGACAAATGAAAACCGATGGCTAAAATTCTTGATGGCATCGTGTCAGAAGCTGAAAAGTGGAAGTTGGTGGGTTTGTGTGAGTGTTGTTGTCTTGTATTTGGATGGACTATGGCTAATCTTGTAGTGGATCCTTGTCCTCATAATCATTCTTGCTTCTATATATTAAAAAGGCGTGCACTCTCCCCTATTCCTGAAAAAAGCATGTCATAATATAAATGTCGAGTTATCTGGACTTTTAGTTTGTTCATACTATTTGCGGCTTTTGTTCACATGTCCACACAAATTTTCATACATGATCACGCCAATAATATATGTTTGTTACTAATGTCCAAGCAAACTCGTTCATGCATGTATCTCATAAGATTTCAACTATCTCGTGTGGTTGTGATTATCCATGGGCGAAACCCAACATTGATTGCCAATTCGGTGAACATTGCATTGATTGCCCCATCATGCATGTGTACAATACAATGATTAATGGTACTAATTGCATATAAGAAACAATATATGCAGATTAGTTCAGAAATCTATTACCGGTAACTCCACCGACTTTGATGGTGCAAAAATCGTCGTGGTTGAATACAAGCAATCCATATTACTATGGATGGAGTGAGTTTTTGCAAGGATAATAATCTATGGATGGAGTGAGTTTTTGCAAAAAAAAAATAGCTTACAGTAAACGGCGGTGACTAAACGGAAATACGAATCACGATGCTATATACAACGATAATAAGCGTGTGCGCACGTACCACCGTAGTCACAAAATCCGTGTCCTAATGTTTAATGATAAATGCATATAAGAAACAATATATGCAGATCAGTACTACATTACTCCACCGACTTTCATGGTGCAGAAATCGTCGTGGTTGAATACAAGCAATCCATATTACTACATTGCGACTGGGACTCCAGCGGTAATAAAGCATTGGCTCGGCCAGGCATGTGCTGTATGCAAGCCCACTGCATGTACATATATAGCATGTGTGCACCAAACTGTTCAAAGATACTAGCAAAGTACTATTGAAAAGATGATTTTATTACCGAGCCGCACAAACAATCACGTGATATACTCGGCAATGATTGAACACAACCTATGTTTAGGAAGCATCAGGAACCAAAACATGGCGAGGGACCTTCATCTTTCTCCTGTATTTCTTTCCAAGACCACATGTTCAGGGGCAGTAGCTGTTTTTTCTACTCACTACCTTCGATTGGAGCCACGAAAGGCGATGCGCTCGCGCCTGTAATCTTGTCTTGTCATAGTGGGCGTCGGCGCCTAGCCACACAATGTTGTTCAGGAGTCCCACTCATGTCCTTGTGCCAGTCCCGTGAAACATCCGTTTCATCGTAGGAGAACCAGGACCTCCTTTTTGCCGCTCTCAGCGGGCAATAGGTGGAGGTGTCACCATGAAGTGTACCCGATGCGACATGGAAAGCCTAATTAACACATGCGCATATTACTGTATACTTATTTTGAGTTTTAATAAAACAATAAAAAGGTTATTTTGGTAAAAAAAATATTTATAGCTGGCCGTACCTATCCTTAAAATCAGATCTATCGCCCTCCTAGTCCTTGGATCGATTTGGATGGAGAGAAATACAAGGGTCTTCAAAGACAAATGAAAACCGATGGCTAAAATTCTTGATGGCATCGTGTCGGAAGCTGAAAAGTGGAAGTCGGTGGGTTTGTGTGAGTGTTGTTGTCTTGTATTTGGATGGACTATGGCTAATCTTGTAGTGGATCCTTGTCCTTGTAATCATTCTTGCTTCTATATATTAAAAAGGCGTGCACTCTCCCCTGTTCCTGAAAAAAGCATGTCGTAATATAGAAGTCGAGTTATCTGGACTTTTAGTTTGTTCATAGTATTTGCGGCTTTTGTTCACATGTACACACAAATTTTCATACATGTTCACGCCAATAATATATGTTTGTTACTAATGTCCAAGCAAACTCGTGCATGCATGTATCTCATAAGATTTCAACTATCTCGTGTGCTTGTGATTATCCGTGGGCGAAACCCAACATTGATTGCCAATTCGGTGCACATTGCATTGATTGCCCCATCATGCATGTGTACAATACAATGATTAATGGTACTAATCTATTATATACTAAAAGCAATATAAGGTTGTTTTTCGAGACACCACATTGATCCACATCATCGAAATAATTTTAGCTATTAGATCTATAATTAATGGTGAAGTCTATCTATTATATACTAAAAGCAATATAAGGTTGTTTTTCGAGACACCACATTGATCCACATCATCGAAATAATTTTAGCTATTAGATCTATAATTAATGGTGAAGATGTAGTCTGAGATTAATTAAAAGATAAGTGGTGTTACGTAAAAGTAAATGCGTACAAAAAAAGTGTCCCATGTCACGTTACCAGTTATGGACAGAGTCCATCTCTTTTGTGTTGGATAGGGTACGAACCTAAAACCTCCCGATCAAGAACGCGGCTCCAGCAACTCAAAAAAAAGACGCGGCTCCATAGAGACTACAGCCAACACGTTGGACAGAGTCTGTCTCAAATAACTGTAGAACGTAAAAATCCACTTCCATTAACGGCAGGAACGTGGCCTTTAAGATATACCTTCCAGGCTGGGCTATAACACACCAAAGCTAACGATTCGGTTGATCAAGCTAGCTAGCTTTGTGCAGACAGCTAGCTGTATGAACCAAATTGATCAGCTAGCATACTAAAAGCAATATACAAGATTTTTCAAAGGAATCAAAGTAATGCACATCATATATATTAATTAATACTCCCTCCATTCCACAATATAAGATTTTTTTAGCAAGACATTGTGAAACATAGGTAGTAGTTATTTAGACAGTTAGATGTGTAGATGAAGGCAAGGTTTTAACAAAAGATTACCTCATTTTCCGTTCGACACGGAAAGATCTTAGCACCTTGTGGTTCAAGTTTCATGTAAACAGAGTCCATCTCTCCTACCAATAGCATTTTCTTTGAAGGGCATATCGGTCTAATTCTAGGTATACCACTTCTGATACTTCCTGATGATCCTGCTAGAATCCTTGCAGCTACCGATAAAGGGCGTTCATCTACATGAGAGCGTACGGGTGTATGATGGATATGACAATGACAACTATAGAGCCGAGGGAGCGTTGTAGTCCGGCCTGCCGATGTCTATCGAGGAGGAGAACAGAGGCAGTAATCTTGAAATCAAGGATAGAAAGAGCTATTGTGGTAATTCATCAGGTAAACCAACCTATAGTACTCATGTGGTAAATCAGGGTTAATACTTCATATCAAGTGATGGAAAAGTTACTGTCAATCATGGAGTCAACGTTGCCCTATGTTTTTCACTTAATATAAGCATGCAATTTCCGTAATCAGGCCATGTTAGTTTTTCAGTTGGAAATTAGGCATGTTTATCCACGTGAAGGGCAAATTATTTCTCAATATTCATGTGTAGTAGTTATTAATAATCCCGTCTTATCCATAATAAGTGCCGCTAATTTATTATAATATTATCCTAAATCATCAACATTTATTATGGACCGAGGGAGTACATTAGTTTGTTACTTCTCCAATGAAAAGATGGAGTAGAGATCAACATTAGCTTTTCAAAGGAGTGCAAGTACAACAATGTATGTTGGAAGAGATAAGAATTGAAGAAAATAAGGGAACGATGGGGATATAATGTGATATAAATTTATATTCTCACATCTGTTAGTTTGTTCAAACTCATTGAATTAAAGAACAACCTGGCACTCATACCATCATTTTATAACACTATATTCATGGAATGGTAGGAGCGAGGTGAACCGATACAAACTACAAGACACTATACTTCCATAGGTATTTATCCAAGAATTGTTTTAAAAAAATTATGTTGATTTGAAAGAAAAGTTATAATACCACTTCAGATATCATGCCAAAATATTTTTCAATTCATCCATTTAAGCAAAGAAGATCACAAGCATCATGTGTGAGTGGAGTAGAGATTTAGTGAAATAAAATGAGGATTAGGGAGAAGAGGACAAATGGTTTCTAATGAGTCCTACTCGAGAGTAGAAAGGTACCCAATAAGATCGGGTCCCACATGGCCCACTCTCTATATTTTTTTATAACCTAGATGTTAGCATGAGTGAAACTTCTGAATTCACAGTACCCTATTTGTCAACCTATAGACTCTGCCATATTTGCATATTTTTATATGGCTGTCTCTTTAATCTAAGTTTTTATGAGTTGTAGATTCCATGGGAAGTCAACTTAAAGATATCCTTCCATTGTATATGCAAATTATAACTTACAACACCAAATTAACATATATATATATATATATATTAAAAAATAGGCATGTTGCTTACAAGTACACCCTCCATTTCAATATTTGAAGTGTACTTTTTTGCTCAATAATTAGTCAAATAAAAGTATGCAGTTTATGATAGAGAAAATAATATGGTGTTGCATTTGTATTTACCAAAGTTCTTATAATTCAATTATTTAACTAGAAATATAATATATGTAATATATGATAGTTATGATCCAATCCCAAAATTGGAAGAACATAATAAACTTGAAAGTATTTTAAACAGATGGGTTAAAAATATATATTCCATGTCACTTGAAATTCAACTCGGAATAACTAGGCCACTCTAAATATGTTACACACACATATTGGTGTGCCAATTTTATTCAAATTATGGAGGACACCATCATGTTAAATTTCCTTTATAATGGTAGTGAAGGAAGTATATGCCCAAATATTCGATACTTCACACCATTATTTCGAATTTTTTGATAGTGATAATTTAGAGAATAGGGTAAAATTTGATAAAAGAGTGTGGTCATGTAAGAGATCGTTTATATATCCGAACAACAATGCCCACTCAGCCTATGCAAACAGAGGAAGTACTAATACACAAGAGCCCGAGGATGGAATGATTGAAACTGTGGGAGATATAGCCCCTTCCGCAAGAGTAAGAATGTCACTTTATTTTTTTCGAATCTTGTCGGGTATCTAATGTGAAAAATTTACTCTCTTCCAATCAGTGAGATAAATTGTATATAAGGATCAGAATACTAGAACTTTATTTTTTTACTTTTTTATTTTATATAGTTCCATGTGTAAATAATCATAAGTAAATCACTGAAATTGTAATTTTCAGATGAATAACAATCACTAAGGCACGAATTATATGTATCCATTCTTACAAAATTCTGAAACCAAACTATTAACTTCCAGTATCAAGACAGGAATATCTATGAAACTATAAATTTATGTTTTAAACACTTTCAAATAAACAAACATGATGCCCTCGCATTTGCGAGGGCCACAATGCTAGTTGCATATAGGAAACAATATATGCAGATTAGTTCAGAAATCTATTACTGGTAACTCCACCGACTTTGATGGTGCAAAAATCGTCGTGGTTGAATACAAGCAATCCATAATACTGACTCTAGCGGTAATAAAGGGTTAGCTTGGACAGGCATGTGCAGTATGCAAGCCTGCTGGGTGTACATATATAGCATGTGTGCACCAAACTGTTCAAAGATACTAGCAAAGTACTATTGACAAGATGATTTTATTGCCGAGCCGCAGAAACAATCACGTGATATACTCGGCAATGATTGAACACGGCCTATGTTTAGGAAGCATCAGGAACCAAAACATGGCGAGGGACCTTCATCTTTCTCTTGTATTTATTTCAAAGACCACATGTTCAGGGGCAGTAGCTGTTTTTCTACTCACTACCTTCGATTGGGGCCACGAAAGGCGATGCGCTCGCGCCTGTAATCTTGTCTTGTCACAGTGGGCGTCGGCGCCCAGCCACACGCAATGTTGTTCATGAGTCCCACTCATGTCCTTGTGCCAGTCCCGTGAAACATTCGTTTCATCGTAGGAGAACCAACACCTCCTTTTTGCCGCTCTCAGCGGGCAATAGGTGGAGGTGTCACCATGAAGTGTACCCGATGCGACATGGAAATCCTAATTAACACATGCGCATATTACTGTATACTTATTTGGAGTTTTAGTAATACAATATAAAGTTATTTTGGTAAAAAATATTTATAGTTGGCCGTACCTATCCTTAAAATCAGATCTATCGCCCTCCTGGTCCTTGGATCGATTTGGATGGAGAGAAATACAAGGGTCTTCAAAGACAAATAAAAACCGATGGCTAAAATTCTTGATGGCATCGTGTCGGAAGCTGAAAAGTGGAAGTCGGTGGGTTTGTGTGAGTGTTGTTGTTTTGTATTTGGATGGACTATGGCTAATCTTGTAGTGGATCCTTGTCCTCGTAATCATTCTTGCTTCTATATATTAAAAAGGCGTGCACTCTCCCCTATTCCTGAAAAAAGCATGTCGTAATATAAAAGTCGAGTTATCTGGACTTTTAGTTTGTTCATACTATTTCCGGCTTTTGTTCACATGTCCACACAAATTTTCATACATGATCACGCCAATAATATATGTTTGTTACTAATGTCCAAGCAAACTCGTTCATGCATGTATCTCATAAGATTTCAACTATCTCGTGTGCTTGTGATTATCCATGGGCGAAACCCAACATTGATTGCCAATTCGGTGCACATTGCATTGATTGCCCCATCATGCATGTGTACAATACAATGATTAATGGTACTAATCTATTATATACTAAAAGCAATATAAGGGTGTTTTTCGAGGCACGAGGTTGATCCACATATGCTTAAAATATATTCTACGGTGATCTAGATTTTAACGGTTAAGATTAAAAGATGAAGAAGTGTTACGTAAAACATTAAACGTGTACACAAGAATATATGACACGTAAGTTTGAAACGAAACTTAACTCCAACTCTAGATATTACGGGAAAGGTTGCAATCTCCGTACGTGAACTTCCAGCCGTGTAGCGTGACAATATCTCAAAGAAAAAAAAAGGGAACCGTGACAATCTGCAAACCTTGGCCAACATGCTCGTGGCACTCTGGACCTAGGCCAACAGAAACAAACAGCAGAATTTACAATATAGACTACCGTCTCATATGGCTAGACCAAAATAATGCCTTCTTAATTAAACCTTCCCTCTAGCACGCATCTTCTCATGAGATTGCAATGAAGAGCACCAATCTAGCTAGAAGGAACACGATCGTTTCTCGCACTATCTATTCTGGATCAAGAACATCAAATTAAACACGTCGCCGTGGTTGTCAAGCTCCTCGGCGACCAGCTGTGCTGAACTACTGACCTGGACCGGAAAGGAGTACGTGAACCGATATTTGGCCGTTGCTGAGCGGAAACCAAAGTAGGCAAAGGCGACTCTGACATACGTGAAGTAATAGAACCGTTAGATATGTAATCACGTAACTCCTCTAGAACCGTTAGATATGGCTGTGATTTAATCAGCTAATTAATGAACCACGTAACTCCTCTAGGGCATGTCGAAGTAACCGTATGTGCTGCTCATATAGTGTTTGAAAGAGAAAAAAAGGAGTTTGTGCACATAATGATGTCTCACTAGGATGTCATCAGGTTAATATATGGAAGACTATTATGTGTATATAAACGTGCTCCTCATATATCGAGTTTAAAGAAAAAGAGTTTGTGCACGGGCACACGGCATGTTAATTGATATGGTATAACTCTTATGTGTAAAACTAAGACATGGCGGGTAACCATGCTAAACTATGACATGTATATTTTTTTCATGTAAAATGAGAATTTATCAATTATATGAAAAAATCAATATAAGTATTTTTTGGGCACCATATTAGTCCACATCATCCAAACTATATTGATGGTTGTATATGTAAACTAGGTCCCATGTTTGTGTTGCACATGAAAATGGAAAGAAAATCCTAAACCTGACATACCATCTACATTTTTCCTTTGGTTCCACTTTCCATGCCCACTTCATATGCGCATTCTCTATGAGATTTCCATGATCCAATGCAGAAGCTTTTGATCTCATACACAGCAAAATAGGTAAATCCTTTATAGTTAGAGCTGTAAAATTCCATCGAACTAATGCATATCGTCTTCAGCATTTTTGCCCGCCGAGAGAAATTTATGCCCCATTACCGACCAGAACCGATCTTCTAAGGCCATTGTACAACATCTAGAGGTTCTTGCAGTTATGTTTGAGGTCTTAGTACACCACGATTACATTGCTCGACTATAAGGGTTAACTAGGTTAGAGGTTCTTCTGTAGTTATGTTCATCGTCTTTGGCCACAATGATTAGCATTGCCTGACTATTACTAACCAGTACTAGGGCCATTGTGCAACAGCTAGCGGTTCTTTGCAGTTATATGATGTCTTTGGCCACAACGATTAGCATCGCTCGACCGTTACTGACCACTACCTATCCGAGGCCATTGTGTAGTAGGTAGTAGTTCCTAACAGTTTTGTTCGATGTCTTTGGCAACCAAGATTAGCATTGCTCGACTTTGAGGGTCAACTAGATCAGAGGTCCTTTGCAGTGATGTTCATTTTCTTCGGCCAACACGATTAGCATTGGTCAATTTTGTGGGTCAACTATGTTAGATATGTTTTGGACTGCTCTTTTATGGTAGTTTTCCATTGATACCCACACACTTAGTGTGGCATAACGGAAATCCTAAATGGACAATCACCCACACAACCCATTTGTTTCTTAATGTTCGACGATTCATATACTACCTGATTATCGTAAGTACTACCAAGTACTACTACCACCATTCAAATGTACATTTCATGTAAGAAATACCTAGCAAATTTTAATGCTGACAACAAACTAAATGTATCATTTGCATTTCTTAGGTGAACATTATACCATTATATTTATCATCATATTGAAATATTTTCAGTAAAATTGATTGCAAGAAGGGTCAACTAAGGGCGAAGAACACCTCCGATGACTAGAATCGGATACTTTGGTGGATGGTGAGCTATTAAATCTTTCTCTATAAAACAAAAATAAGAGGAAAGATACAATAAATAAATTAGCCAGCATAAGATGAAGAGAGATATGATTCCTAAAAAATATTTTTAATATACAACCATGCGGGCCGGTTACTTGAGATAAATTACATGTTAGTCCATAGTTCTTCAATAATGCACAATTAATAACTCCTTAACGGAGTTGGCAAAACAAGGTATAGCTTATGAATAATTTTAACAACTAAACAGAATCCAATGCACGTGTTACTCTACTCTCTAATATAAATAAACGAGTGGGTGGGTCCTGTTGTTTGGGATTCAGATTATCAGTAATTCATATATATTAGATATACTCCCTCCCGTTCTGAAATGGAACCCTTTAAGTAGTTCAATTTGAACTGTTACAAAGGTTTACATTTAGGAACAAAGGTAGTACAATTATCAAAGTCTACATGTTATATTACAAATAAACATGAGGGTCTAGCATAATAATGACGTGATGATCTTAAGATATTTGAACGGAAGTTGAAAATGTTCCTCCGCATTGGGTATTATATTTACCACAATATCCTTGGTGGTTAATGAAACTTAATATTATGTATCATGTGTAACGTGAATATTCATGAAACGATGAAATCATCTCTCAAACACTCCTAACTTAATAAAAATGATGCCCTCGCAGTTGCGAGGGCCAGCTTGCTAGTTGCACATAAGAAACAATATATGCAGATTAGTTCAGAAATCTATTGCTGGTAACTCCACCGAATTTGATGGTGCAAAAATCGTCGTGGTTGAATACAAGCAATCCATATTACTGACTCTAGCGGTAATAAAGCGTTGGCTTGGCCATGCAAGCCCACTGGGTGTACATATATAGCATGTGTGCACCAAACTGTTCAAAGATACTAGCAAAGTACTATTGACAAGATGATTTTATTGCCGACCGCAAAAACAATCACGTGATATACTCGGCAATGATGGAACACAACCTATGTTTAGGAAGCATCAGGAACCAAAACATGGCGAGGGACCTTCATCTTTCTCCTGTATTTCTTTCCAAGACCACATGTTCAGGGGCAGTAGCTGTTTTTTCTACTCACTACCTTCCATTGGGGCCACTAAAGGCGATGTGCTCACGCCTGTAATCTTGTCTTGTCACAGTGGGCGTCGGCGCCCAGCCACGCAATGTTGTTCAGGAGTCCCACTCATGTCCTTGTGCCAGTCCCGTGAAACATTCGTTTCATTGTAGGAGAATCAGGACCTCCTTTTTGCCGCTCTCAGCGGGCAATAGGTGGAGGTGTCACCATGAAGTGTACCCGATGCGACATGGAAAGCCTAATTAACACATGCGCATATTACTGTATACTTATTTTGAGTTTTAGTAATACAGTAAAACAGTTATTTTGGTAAAAATTATTTATAGCTGGCCGTACCTATCCCTAAAATCAGATCTATCGCCCTCCTGGTCCCTGGATCGATTTGGATGGAGAGAAATACAAGGGTCTTCAAAGACAAATAAAAACCGATGGCTAAAATTCTTGATGGCATGGAAGCTGAAAAGTGGAAGTTGGTGGGTTTGTGTGAGTTGTTGTCTTGTATTTGGATGCACTATGGCTAATCTTATAGTGGATCCTTGTCCTTGTAATCATTCTTGCTTCTATATATTAAAAAGGCGTGCACTCTCCCCTATTCCTGAAAAAAGCATGCCGTAATATAAAAGTCAAGTTATCTGGACTTTTGGTTTGTTCATACTATCTGCGGATTTTGTTCACATGTCCACACAAAATTTCATACATGTTCACGCCAACAATATATGTTTGTTACTAATGTCCAAGGAAACTAGTTCATGCATGTATCTCATAAGATTTCAACTGTCTCGTGTGCTTGTGATTATCCATGGGCGAAACCCAACATTAATTGCCAATTCGGTGCACATTGCATTGATTGCCCCATCATGCATGTGTACAATACAATGATTAATGGTACTAATTGAAAATAAGAAACAATATATGCAGATTAGTTCAGAAATCTATTATTGGTAACTCCACCGACTTTGATGGTGCAAAAATCGTCGTGGTTGAATACAAGCAATCCATATGACTACATTGCGACTCGGACTCTAGCAGTAATAAAAGTGTTAGCTTGACCAGGCATGTGCAGTATGCAAGCCTGCTGGGTGTACATATATAGCGTGCGTGCAACAAACTGCTCAAAGATACTAGCAAAGTACTATTGACAACGTGATTGTAGTGCCTGAGCCGCACAAACAATCGCGAGATATACTCGACAATGAATACAAACTAAGTTTAGGAAGCATCTGGAACCAAAACATGGCCATGAGGCTTCATCTTTCTCCTGTATTTCTTTCCAAGTCCACATCTTCGGGAGAAGGAACTGATTTTTCGGAACACTAACTTCGATTGGGGCCACGAAAGGCGATGTGCTCGCTTTTGTAATCTTGTCTTGTCATAGTGGGCGTCGGCTGCCAGCCACGCAATGCCGTTCAGGCGTCCCACTCATGTTCCTGTGCCCAATCCCGTGAAACATTAGTTTCCTCGTAGGAGAACCAGGACCCCTTTTTTGCCGCTCTCAGCGGGCAATCTGTGGAGGTGCCACCATGAAGTTGTAGGGTTTCGTAGCATGGAAAACAAAAATTTTCTACCGCATATAAACAAACAAGCCAAGATCTATCTACTAGATTGTAGCAACGAGTCGATGGAATAACTCACCCTCGAAGATTCCAAAGTGTTTAACGAGAGCGAATTCTCGTGGGTGATGTAGTCGTACTCTTCCCTATCTCAAGATCGCGTAGACGATCCTTCCGGCGCTGCGTTCCGGCAGCGCTCCCGCAGTCGGTCACACATTCGGTACTCGACGAAGACCTTCCTCTCCCTTGTTCCAACAGGCAGCGGAGGTTGTAGCACTCTCCTCGCGATTTCGGCAGCACAACGGCATGGTACCGGAAGTAGAGGGGAGATCTCGCAGGGCTTCAGCTTAAGCCGGAGCGAGTATGGTGGAGTATGAGAGAGTCCCTCGACGATCTAGGGTTTTAGACACACCGAGGAGGGTACTAGGCCGGCAGCTAGGGTTCCTAGGCGGCGGTTTGCCCTAGGGCGGCAGTGGCGGCAGCAGGTGGCGGCGCCGGCGGCTTAGGGTTTGGAGGTGGGGATCTTGTGTACTAGGAGGGGCAGCCCTGCCCCTCCCTTTATAGGTGGGAGGCGCGGCCAAGGGGAGGGGAGTCCCTCCCCAACTCGGACCAAGGTGGGCCGGCGGTGGAGGTGGAGGGACTCCTCCCCAACTCGGATTCCACCTCCCCTCCACTTCCCAAAATTAGCCGTTTGACTTTCAAATTGGCGTTTGACTTTTTCAAACTAGGATTTGATTAAACCCTTTATTTTGTTCAGCGATGACACCTAGTACATGATGCAATCATACCAACTTGATATAACACATTCATGTACCCTTTCCCCTTCGGAGTGCCGAACATTCCGGAACCTTCTAGAACATTCCCGATGAAAACACCGGAAACATTCCCCAACTCGGAAACAGGACTTTCCTTATATGAATCTTATTCTCCGGACCATTCCGGATCTCCTCGTGATATCCCGAATCCCATTCGAGACTCCGAACAACATTCGGACTCTTTCTCATTATTCCATAACTACTCAAACAACGTCGAATCCTTAAGTGTGTCTCCCTACGGTTCGTGAATTATGCGGACATGATCGAGATACTTCTCCGAACAATAACCAATAGAGGAATCTGGAAATTCATATGGCTCCCACATATTTCTACGATTACTTTGCGATCGAATGAACCACTTACATACGATACCAATTTCCCTTTGTCTCACGATAGTTTACTTATCCGAGGTTATGATCGTCGGTATCTCTGCATACCTAGTTCAACCTCGTTACCGATAAGTACTCTTTTCTCGTTCCCGTGATATGTGATCCCTTGTGAGCCAGTCACATGCTTGCAAGCTAATTGGATGACATTTCACCCAGAGGGCCCAGAGTATATCTATCCGTCACATGGATGGACAAATCCCACTCTTGATCCATGTGTTTCAACCAATACTTTCCGAACACTCAATGCCACCTTTATAGCCACCCAGTTACGTTGTGGTGTTTGATGTCATCAAAGCATCCATCCGGTAAAGGTGATATGCATGATCTCATGGTCGAAGGAATTAGGTTACTATGTATCAGAAATCATATAGCAATTAAACTATTAAAATGACTTGATCTTTATGCTATGCTTATCTATAGGAGTATGTCCACCATATCATTCTCCTAACGATATGATCTTGTTGTTAATAACATCTCAATGTTCATGATAGGGAAACCACAATCATCTATTAACCAACAAGCTAGTATTATAAAGAGGGTTTACTAGGGACTTCAATTTAAGTTTACAAATCACACAAGTATTAATGTTTCCTTGTTAATACTATTATAGCATGAATGTAAACATTTATCATAAACACAAATATATAATAATAACTACATTTATTATTGCCTCTAGGGCATATCTCCAAACTACAAAGATATAATAATAACTACAAAGATATAATAATAATCAGATGGGTCGCCCTCCTAGTCCTTCGATCGATCTGGCTGGAGAGAAAGAAAATGGTCTTCAAAGACAAATCAAAACCGATGCCTAATATTCTTGATGGCATCGTGTCGGATGCCGAAAAGTGGAAGTTAGTGAGGTTTATGTGAGGAGTTGTCTTGTATTTGGATGCCCTAGGGCTAATTTTGTAGTGAATCCTTGTCCTCGTACTCGTTCTTGCTTCTATCTATAAAAAATATGTGCACTCCTGAAAAATGCATGTCGTAATATAAAAGTCGAGTTTATATTTGCGGCTTTTGTTCGTGTGTTCCACACAAAATTTTCATACATGTTCACGCCAATAATATCTGTTCTTACTAATGTCCAAGCAAACTCGTTCATGCAAATGTATCTCATAATAAGTGTTCGTACATCTTATACAGTGCTGCATGTTTATGTAAGCGGACAAATCTGTATGTCTTACTAGTACTAATCACCAAACAAATCGTGGGTGCAAACAATCGGTGGCGGGCGGCAAGGCCACAAACAACAGAGGACGGCCAAGCCTGCAGGAAGGGTACAACATTAAGGAGCTTCTGCGAGGACTGCTGATCTTCGACCGGCGTCTGGATGGAACACTTGGGTCTCCCTGTCCCTAGTTGTGAATGACTTTAATTAGCGACCACGACGTTCAAGTATGGCCAGGGAGGGTTGATCCTCCCTGGTCGGCCATGCCCGCAACACGACGGGGGATGCCGGTGGATTTCTCTTCCCTGGTCGGTCCTTGCAATTTGATCTCTAGTTGGTTCTTGATGTGTATCGGTCGTCCAGGTTGTCGAAGGCCATTGTTCACGATCCACCAATATATGAGACTGCTGGAATCTGGAAGAACATAATATATATGCATGCGTATGTGTGCCACCAAGAGTTCAAAGAGACAAGCTGACAACATTATTCATAAACTATTTTTTGTTGGAACAACACAATATCATCGATGTACAGATGATGGATAATATAGGAATAGGAAGCATCGAGAACAAGAACCGTGCCATGTTTATCCGTCATGGATTCCTTCCAAGACAACCTCAACGAACATCTGCTGGCTTCCTCCCTTTCCTCGACCGGAGACACAGATCCGTGGACTGTTGTATTACTGGCTGTTCATCGACATCTTCCGTGGGCAGCTTGGCATTGCCGCTTGACCGAGTTCAACCCTTAGCCCCGTGCCGACATCACAGCTATGTCGTCGCCATTACTGTGCGTCCAAGCCTTGCACTATGCTTGCGTTTGTTTCTGCACGTCATAGCTACATCGTTGTCGCAAAGCAACCAACTCTAGTCGGTGTATTCTAGTATTTGCATAGTAATAAAGTTAATTGTTTACTTAATACTCTGGAAGCTAGACTGAAATTACACAATGCACATAAGCATCAGGGTAAAGGCCCAATTCCGGCGATAGCAGTCTCACACCTTAACTTATAAATGGGGGCCATGCGAGTAAAAAAGAGTGTTTTAAGTAAAGGCTCATTTGTAGTTGTGTATTGCATGAAAATGCGATTGTTGGAAACACTTGGTTGAGAGATTCACCGTTAGCACAACAAGACTCATGCGACATCAACGATGCCTACCACGCGACGAAGAGGGCATGGATGGTGGCATTGATTAAGGAAGCTTGGCTTCAATTCCATATACATGGGAGATGCTGGCAACAAGGTGGAGGTCATCGGCTTAACGACGGAGCTCAGGAAGGTCGGGAGGGGTAGGAAGAGCAGTTGCCAGAGGAAGAAGATAAGAGAGAGAGAGAGAGAGAGAGAGAGAGAGAGAGAGAGAGAGAGAGAGAGGAGTGGGAAGTAGATGAGAGGGATGACATGTGGGCCCTAGGTCCATGTCATCGCTTAATTGTGAGCCGATTTGTAAAACGCGATTAGCAAAAAAAACTGACTTATTTGTAACAGCTCGTCCAAAGTGGTATATATCCGCAAAAAAATTGTAAAAGTGGCACTAAGTTGTTACCCTAATTGTGGTACTAAAATGTAATTTACTCCTTGCACTATATATGATTGCGTTGTTTCTGCACGTCGTAGCTATATCGTTGCTGCAAAGCGACCAACTCTAGTTAGTGTATACTAGTATTTGCATAGTAATAAATTTAATTGTTTACTTAGTACAACAGAAGCTGACTAAAATCATACTACCTCCGTCCCAAGGAGATCAAGGCTTATCTATTATATACTAAAAGCAATATAAGGTTGTTTTTCGAGGCACCATGTTGATCCACATCATCCAAATTATACAGACAGTTAGATCTAATATATACGGTTAAGATTTGTCCAGGTTGCCTAGGTCTCCTCCTCACGCACGCACGCACGCCCTAGACAGACCGGCCTCGATGCCCTTGACCGTCCGGCTCTATTCCCGTATTTCCAGTTCAGGTTTTACCAGAGATGCCAATTATATATGGGCTGATGTAGCTTCTCCTCATGGCGTCACAACTATTGATCTTGATGCCTTTTGCCGGCCGGCCGGCTCTCTTCCCGTAGCCCATACCTCGGTACGTGTATGCACATCAACGGGGCATACTTCAATCTTGGCTCACGTATGTAGCTGCACAAGATTAATCCAAGATTTGGTGCTGGACCATGTCCTGGACCGATCTCACTGATGCGCGTTTCCATTGGCGGCATGCGGCAGAAGATCTCTTAGTCAAGACCAAGTCTTGGCCCGATCTCGGTGCTGTCTATTTCCATCATCGGCATGCAGCGGCATCTCTTACTCGAGCTCAAGCTCTGCCGGCCCCATGAAATTCGACATTGTATAGATGGAGGAACGAAGCCTGAAATTTCACACGGATGCAGATCCAGGAGTATTGCGCTGCCGGAAAGAAGGCTACACGAACCGAGGTGATGTGCTAGCTTTCTTTAGTTTTTCACTAATTTGTCTCTTAATTTCAGTATAGATAGTGCAATCTAAGCACGGTAGTAGGAAAGATGGCCTGATCAATTCATTTGATTCGGTGGCTTTGCATATACACCAACCACAGAATGACAATAAATACATTGCATTATTAAAAAAGGGTGTGGAGTAGCCAATTTGTTAATACTCCAAATAAATATGATGGAAAGTACTCATAGTATAATGTAAATTTGAGATAATAAGGTGTCAATACTTCATCTGAAGGAGTCTATAATTTGTTTGAGCTTCAGAATTTTTGGCAAGATTTGGAGTCTATTTACTATGTATTGTAACACAAACAGTGATGCACCATAATCGCATTGGAGGAAGAAAAGTATGACTTACAAATTTTAGCAACAAGGAGTCACTATAAATGTATGTGTGTCATAATCAGTTTTCTGTTATGGTGATAAAATATTATATTTCTGGTGCTTGCTACTAATGTAATATATCATATTAACAATTTTCTAGCTCAGCATTTGGATTTCAAGCACTAATCTAATATGGGTGAACTGACCCGTGCATGCAATTCTACAATCTCATGTACATACACCACAACAATAGTTGATATACTATTTTCTATATACTCCATCCAGATTTCTAATAGTTGATGATTTGGGCATCAACATATATAGTATTCAAAATTGAACCGCTAGCTTACTGTAGTACAATTGTAAGTGCCTAGAAAATCATATGTTATAGAGGTACTTATAATGATAAAAAACATGTTTCGAGTATCCAATCTAAAGTATTATTAAAAAGGATGGTAGTCCAAGACTTTTTTTATGCTTAAAACTACTTTATTAAGAACAAATATAGAAGGGTAGTAACAAAAACATATGAGTTCACGGAATTAAAGATGGTTAGAAATTTAATGTTTCCCACATAAGCTTACCATATTTTTTTGGGGAAAATATGCAACAATGAAACGAGGGAAACACCATAGTTCCATATCATGAAATAGGCAGGCCAAATTTATTCACATCTTTCATTTTTCTCAATGTAGGCTAAGTACATACTTCGGCCGACATCTAGATAGTACCTTTTTCTACTATAAAATCTTGCAAATAATGATAAAATGAATAGGTTTCCCTCGCAATTGCGAGGGCCACACCGCTAGTTTTTCTAAAAGTCAAACTATGTAAAAATTGACCAAGTTTATAGAAAAATATATTAATATTTACAATATGAAATACATATCTTTTGATACATCATGAAACATATATTCACACGGTATCTATATAATATCATAATTCTTTATAGTTTTTTTCTAAAAGTTTGGTGCAACTTTTCGTAGCTTGAGTTTCCATAAAAATTTATAATCCTTAAATTTTCAAAAAATAGAAGTCTCACACATCAAATTTTCAGTGGGGGCGATGCGAGTAAAATAAGAGTGTTCTAAGTAAAGGCTCATTTGGAGTTGTTAATGACATGAAAATGCGATTGTTGAGAGATTCACCGTTAGCACAACATGACTCATGCTTGTACGAAATTGTGTGACGAAAAGCCATTAATGTTGCATATGTTCTTTCGGTCGTACCACCGACGTACAAGAGACATGTGAATAGGTGGTTACACACCATGTTCAACGGCCGACGATGATGGTACCCTAAGAGCCATCATGGTCTAGCCATGTAAGGCGCGCATGCTATGAGCCTAGTGGACTATATATGCGTGCGTGTGCGCATCACAAAGGGTTCAAAGCTACGACCCAGCTGATGCAATTCAGAAAATAAGTTTTAGTGGTGAGCAACACAAATGATCGATAGTACCATGTGGATGTGTAACATAACATAGGATTAGGAATCATCGGGAACAAGCCAGGTGCCATTTGCAATCAACAGCCCACATGACACAAGCGGAGTTGTGTGCTTCTTCAAAAAAGAAAGTGCAGTTGTGTCCTCCTCGGAGCTTGCCTGGGATGTGAGAGCTGGACTCCGGACATAGCACAAGCACCAATACTGCCGCCGTGTCCCACTTCTGCATCCTTAATTTGCATCTACAAGGCATTCCTTCCATGATCGCCTCAAGAACCATCTGTGGTCCTCGGATCCCGTGTTCCGGTGCACTGTCAACCTTGCTGGTTGGTCATCGGCATCTACTATGCGCAGCAATGCGTTGTCGCTCGACTGCGTTCAACCCTTGGCCCTGTGCACACGTCGCAGCTAGGTGGTTTCCCTGTAACAAGATCAGCTCCTGTAAGCTTATACTATTGTAGAGTAATTATGTTAAATTAATTTCTTACTACTCTAGCCGCTGAACTAAGGGCACATGCATTAGAAAGCCAACAATTCGCAATGAGGCGGTGGCAGTTTTTTTTTTGGCATCAATTAGCCTCCGAATATGCAAAAATAGACATGTATCTTCGTGAGAAGCCACGACGCCGATGTGCAGCTCAATAACTATGAGGGGCTTGCAAAAATGATAGTAGTTTGACACAAATCAACAATGTTAATGTGATACTGGCTTCGATTCACTATCCTCTTCGGACAGAGCCACATGGGCATGTCAAAATGTACGGTGCAGACCGGTAGGCCCAGGTATTTGATGGGGAAATTCGCTAACTTGCAATTAAGTAGGTTAGCCACCCTGAATTGTTCCCCATGGTCCACACCCAAGATGACCACCTCACTCTTATTGAAGTTTATTTGAGCCAAGGACTGGGAGTTCTTGACGGAGAGAGTGGGTCACAGAGTTGACCCGTGGCAAGCGAAATTCACAGCCACGGAGTCTTGCCTCATCCTCACTAATTCTTGCCTCTCGAGCCTACCGACCTTCGCGATGTGCCTGCACCTTCTTTACGAGGGGACGCACAAGGCTATGGATAATACTAGATGTAGGTTCTTTTGGGAAGGGGTTGGCGACTCCAGGAAATACCATCTGGTGAATTGGCCAACAATATGCAATCCGAAGGATATGCATGGGGGTTTGGGGGTAATTAACACGAAAATTATGAACGTTGCGCTTTTTGCCAAAATGAGTGTGGAGGCTCTGCCAACATGAGAAGGGTCTCTGGGAAAAAAATATTAGAGCCAAATACCTAAGGGAAGGAGATGTATACACAACTAACTCCAACACGGGCTCACAATTTTGGAAAAACATACAAAGGATCAAACACGTCTTCAAGGAAGGGGCTAAGCTCGACGTGCAAAATGGTCAGGCAACGTTGTTCTGGTTGGACTGGTGGATTGGCAGAGGACCTCGAAAAGACAGATACCCTCGGCTATTCTCTATTTGCGCCAACCCGTCGATCACGGTCCAGGCTTCCAGCGTAATTTAGGAACTCCCGAAGCGATTGAGTGGGAAAATTTGCATCTTTCCAAATGATCAACTCTTTGCAGATGTGGAAAGTATTGAGCAAGCGCAAGGACATGCAAGCTTTGGAGGTGGCGTTGACAGCGCTTAGATCTCTCTATTCTAGGATGCGCCAGACTTAGACATTACTTCCCTGCTTTGTCTTCCCTAGGCTTAGTTTGTATCGTACTACCTTTCTTTCTTCGGCCTGGTGATGGCATGATGTGTGTTCTGTAATATGACTTTGCTATCGGTACTTCTCTGTGAACTCTTTGGCTTTATAATATAAAGCTGAGCTACGGCCTTCGGTTTAAAAAAATGGACGGTGCATAGTCCAACACAAACAAGCCATTTTCACGTGATACAAGCGATACAAAATCAGGTTTTCATAAGGGCTAGTTGGTGGTATGCTGGTATAGGTCGGGCACATGTTTGGTACAAACAAGCATGCAATTACTTCAGTCAGGAGATCATAATCAAATTAATGAGCAATATTCATGTTGTAGGTCGTGACTCGGACTGAGACGGGCGGTCGTAATGGCTTGGCATGTCGGGCACATGCAGTCGGCCCGCCTGTTCTGCTGCGATTACCTCTATATATGATGTGTGTGTGTGTGTGTTGGTCTCTTGGAGATAAAGGTATCAGCTTGTAAAATTTTCTTGGAGCAACACGAAGGTTTTATGTAACGCCAGGATAATTTTAGGATTAGGAAGCATGGGGAACAACGGTCCGAATAGATGTTGTATTCGTTCAACTATATTTGATTCCAAGTCTAGAATCACAACCACCCGCTGTACTCTTCAATCCGGCGGATCGGAGGCGAGGACGTACCCCCGTCATCTCATTGCCTTGTTACAACCGGTGGCCATGCATAGACAAGCAATGTAGCGCAACTATGTAGAAGTAGTGACAAGTGCCTTCAAGGAAGACGACTATGCGGTACTACCGTACTATTCCACTCCACCCCAGTACCCCAGATCCAGTTTATAGGATGGGAATCGCAGCCATACTGGCTTTAGGCCGCAGCAAGGAGATGTGGCCGGCACTTTTCAATTTAGGCTGGGTTAATGGGCTTTACTGAGAAGAGTGAGAGACTAGTGTTAGAGTATATATATTTGTATATTGTAGTTTTCCTATGTGTTAGGGGGTTTTCTGTATATTTGCACCTGTACATGTACTATATATTGTGGCCTTTGGCCTCCTGGTAATACAACAAGTCTATTATCCTAACATGGTATCAGAGCTGTAAGATAGCTCCTCTCCTCACAGCCACCGCCGCCGCCCGCCCCGGCTTCCTGCCGCCGCTGCTGCCTCTCCCTCGCCGCCTGCGAGCTTGCCCCGTCCTCGCCGGGCGCTGCCGCCCGTCCGTTCCGTCCCGGCCGCCGCCCGACCGCCCTGTCCCGCCGCCTGGCCGCCGCCGCCGCCCGGCCCGGCTGCTGCCGCCCCGACCGTCGCCGTCCGCCGCCCGGCCTGTCGACCCCGTCCGCCGCGACTGCGTTGTTGCGTACTGCGGGTCTGATCTGATTCTCATCAAAAAAAATGTCTTCCTCGTCGGGTTATCTTGCGATTCCTTGCTGCCCGGTGATTTTTGATGGCACGAATTATCCTGATTTCGCTGCCTTTATGCGCGTCTACATGCGCGGTCTTCATCTTTGGGGTGTGCTTTCTGGCGAGGTCTCCTGTCCGACGTGCCCCGCTGCTCCTACGTCGCCTATTGCCCTTGCCCCCGATGCTCCTCAGGATCTGACTGACTACACTCAGTGGATAGATGAGGATGCTCGTGTTGCTGCTGTTCTCACTTCCAGTGTTCTGCCTCAGTATGCTGCTGAGTTTATGGGTCTTCCCACTACTGCTGCTCAGTGGGCTTTTCTTCGTCAGCGCTATCAGCCGTCTGGGGATGCTCTTTACCTATCTGTGGTTCGCCAGGAGCATGCTCTTTAGAAGGATGATTCTACTATTGATGAGTTCTATACTCAGAGTGATGCTATTTAGCGTCATCTTGATTCTCTTCGTACAGCTGTGTGTGCCACCTGTCCCTGCTGTCTTACTGTGCGCGCGGATCTGGAGTTTCAGTGCGTATTTGAGTTCTTGTCGTGGCTCCGTAAGGAGTTTGAGCCGCGTCGTGCCTAGCTGCTTGCCCGTGGTCGTGTTCCGCTCTCTGAGGTACTGTCTGAGCTTCGTGCTGAGGAGACTCGTCTTCGTGGTGCTGGTCTTCTTCAGGTTCCCTCCGTACTTGCTGCTCATGGTCCTCCTGTGCCATCGGCTTTGTTGCGGTCTCCAATACCGCTGATACTCTTTACTCCTCCGGTCCAGGGCCAGAGTCCGCCTCAGCAGCGTCATGGTATGACAACACCTCCTCGTCTTCCCTATGCCTACTGTGGCAAGCCTGGCCACGATGTCTCTAGCTGCTGGAGGAGGGATCCCAGCTTACGTCAGCAGTACCATGCTCGTAGGCAGACTGGTTCTTCAGGATCTTCTGCTGTTGCACTGTCTGATCAGAACATTTTTCGTGGTCTGCTCGCTGGTACAGGCTCTTCCTCGTCGGGTACTGCTGGTTTTGTGCCTAGCTCTTCTGGCACCACGCGACCACCACTTTCTACACAGTCAGGTACGTCATCCCCGTGGTATCTGGATTCTGGAGCTTCTTTTCATATGACTTATGCATCTTCTATTCTTTCTGCTCTTCACTCTCTTATTTATCTTGTCCGTGTTATCACGGCTGATGGTACCTCTCTTCCTGTTTCCAGTCGAGACACCCTTTGTACTTCCTCTTTCTCTGTTCCTGACGTTTCTCATGTTCCTAGTCTTAAGATGAACCTTTTTTCTGCTAGTCAGCTTATTGATTCTGGTTGTCGTTTCATTCTTGACGCCGATTCTTGTGCGGTTCAGGACCGCCGTATCCAGGCCCTGGTTGGAGCTGGTCCTCGCAGCCTTGAGTCTCCGGGGCTATGAGAGTTAGACTGGCTTCGCGTTCCATCCACTTACACTTCATCTGCTAGTTCTTCTGCGATTGCTGCTTCTGTCACTGGCTCTTTTCAGTAGTGGCATCATCGGCTGGGTCACCTTTGTGGCTCCCGTTTATCGTCCTTAGTTCGTCGTGGTCTTCTGGGTCTGTCTCAGGAGATTTGTCTTTATATTCGTGTCAGGGTTGTAGGTTAGGCAAACAGATTCAGCTTCCCTATCCTACTAGTGTGTCTCTATCTCAGCGACCTTTTGATTTAGTTTATTCAGATGTTTGGGGTCCGGCTCCCTTTGCTTCCAAAGGGGGCCATCCATACTATATTTTATTCATTGATGATTTTTCACAGTACACCTGGTTGTTTTTTATGCGCTCTCGCAGTGAGGTGCTCTGTATTTATTAGCGCATTGCGGCCATGGTTCGTACTCAGTATTCCACGCCTATTCGTGTGTTTCGTGTTGATTCTGCAGGAGAGTATATCTCCTAGCACCTGCGTGGTGTCCTTGTTGAGCAGGGCACCCTCGCTTAGTTCTCGTGTCCCGGCGCCCATGCTCAAAATGGTGTCGCCGAGCGTAAGCATCGTCATATTCTTGAGACTACCCGTGCTATGATGATTGCTTCCTCTCTTCCGCCACATTTCTGGGCTGAGGCTGTCGCTACGTCGACTTACCTCATTAACATTCAGCCTTCTGCTGCCCTTCAAGGTGGCATTCCTCTCGAGCGTCTCTCTGGTAGCTCTCTAGACTACTCGACTCTTCGTTTATTTGGTTGCGTTTGCTATGTCCTTCTACCTACTCGCGAACGCACCAAACTGACCGCTCAGTCTGTTGAGTGTGTTTTTCTCGGATACAGTGATGATGAAGGGTTCGCAGCATAGAAAACAAAAAATTTCCTACGGTGTGAACTATATACCAAGATCTATCAACTAGATACAAACAACGGGCGGATGTATATCCGTAGAGAACATACCCTTGAAGACCGACAAAGCTTAACGAGTCCAAACTCGTGGTTGATGTAGACGATCTTTTGCCGATCTCAAGATCGAGAGGAAGTCCTAGCGCCGCAAAACAGCAGCGCATCCGTGCTCGCACACACGTTCGAGGCACCGAGCAACCTCCGCCTCCTCGCTCCAGCGATGCAGCGGAAGCACAACTCTTTCTTGCCGAATAGCCACCGGGAACATGTATCTCGCTAGTCCGAGACCATGGGGGATAAATTCTAGAGGGGGAGAGAGATCCTTCACGAGGAGGTGTGAGAGACAAGTGAGGAGGGGGGCTTCTTTTATAGGAGGAGGGGGGCCACCCAAGGGGGTGGCCGCCGGCCATGGGGGCTGCCCCCTCCCCTCCTTCATTCATGTGGGTGGACACTCCACTCACAAAATTCCCTTTAAATTCCCTCCACTCAAAAGTCCACTCAAAATCCCATTAAATTTCCACCAAATTTAATGCAAACTCTCATTAAATAAAACTCTTTTATTTTATTCAGAATTTTGTCAATTACTTTAATGACAAACATTCACATATAACCCCTTGCTAGAATTCTATTTCACATGCATAACCACTTTATGCAATTTCACCCGAAAACCTGTTTCGGTATCTAGTGAAATAAATTCCTGCGCTTGTTCATTCTTTCGGCATGAAACATTTGCTCCAATTGGATGTCGGTGTCTCTTAAGTGTGTCACCCTACGGTTCGTGAATAATGCGGACATTATCGAGACCCCTCTCGGATCAATAATCAGAAGCGGGATCTGGAGACCCATACTGACTCCCACACATTCAACGATGACTTTCTTGTGATCGTCGGAACCTTTTACGCTAGTATCTTAATCCCTTTGTTTCACGATATATTACATATCCGAGATTCGATCATTGGTATCTCCATACCTAGTTTGATCTCGTTACCGACATGCACTCTTTTCTCGTTCCTGTGATATAACATTCTAGTGATCAAATCACTTGCTTGCAAGCTAATCAATGTGATATCACCGAGAGGGCCCAGAGTATATCTATCCGTCATCGGGATGAACAAATTCCACTCTCGATCCATGAGCCTCAACATAACACTTTATTAGTTCTGAATCCATCTTTATAATCACCCTGTTACGGTGTGACATTTGATGTTATCAAGAAACTCTTCCGGTGTTAGTGATTGACATGATCTCATGGTCTAAGGATTAGGATCACTTCGTAAGTTGTTATAGCAATATAAACTCAATGAATTTGATCGTAATGCTATACTTCGGATGAATGTTCATCACACCATTACACTAATGTTGTGACCCCGTTATTAACAACATCCAATGTCCATGATCAGGAAACCTTGATCATCTTGTTAATCAACGAGCTAGTTTATGAGAGAGGCATAACTAGGAACTTTCTGTTTGTTTATTAAACACACATGTATTAACGTTTCCGTATTAATACAATTATAGCTTGCAAAATAAACATTTATCATAAACAAGGAATACGATAATAACCACTTTATTATTGCCTCTCGGGCATATTCCCTTCAGTCTTCCACTTGCACTAGAGACAATAATCTAGTTTAAAAACTCTGCGTATTGAACACCTATGGCTTTCCGGTGTTCCATATACGCAATTGCAAGTGGTTAACATAATCTACGGATCAGACGCTTCAGGTCCGTGTGTATTTGCATGTCTTTGCGTCTTCACGCATCACTCATTCTCCAATGAGATGGCATTGTATAAATTTGGTCTTTCGGTGAGACCTTTAGTTCCTTGGGGTTAAAACACGTCGATACTATTGTCATACAATATATCTTTAGTGTTAGCCCGTTGCGAACCACACCTTAGTTTGATAACAAACTACTTGACACAAATTCCCTCCTTTGCTGCTACTATAGCAGTCATATACTTAGCCTTTTGTTGTAGTATTCGTCACAATGTCTTAACTTTGGAACTCTTCCAAATCCATCATGGAATCTCCTTTCCATTACATTGTGCCACCCATAGTTTAAATTGAGATAAACTTAATTTGTATCTTGTGACAAAACTAGTATCAATGTAACTCTTTACAATGAACTATTTGCAATTGTTTGTCACCTCTACACAAATATATTCTTAGTTCTTTCAAAAAGATCATAAGAATATCCTCACTATCGTCCAATGATCATTTTATGATTCATTCTGGTATATGCTCATAACACTTAGAGCATAGGACATATCTGGATATGTACATATCATGGTATGATTGATCAAAACATCCTTGTGATTTCACTCATCAAGTGTCAACGCACTTGAATCTTGTTTCACTTATCAAGTGTCAATACACTTGAATCTTGATTCAATTCCTTTCCATGCGACAAGAACCGTTTCTTGTTGTTTCTATATTGAACTCCTTCAATATCTCATATATGTACGTTTGGCACAACCATATTGGCGTCACAGTCTATCCACTATAGACATTCACGCTAAATATTCGGGTTTTGCCTAAGTCTTTCATCAAAATGAAATTCTTATCCTTTATCAATAAAAGATACATCATTTCTAATCAACAAGATGTCCTCCACAAAATGTGTTAGAAATATGTCTTAGCGCTCCCACTTAATTTCTTGCAAATGCAAGCATCTTTATCGTCTCCTGATGAAAACTCTTTTTCATCACGGTGAAGATTCCAACTCCGCGATGCTTACTTCAACCATTGAAGTTTGCATGCCCTTTTTAGCATCCTTTGAATTAACAAAACCCTTTGGATGGTGTCATGTACACGTCCTAGGTAACCATTCTATTAGAAGAACTTTGTTTTGTTTATTCATCTACCATATACCAAATTATATGTAGTGGTTGCTACTTTAATCCGTCCAGACTAAATATCGCTATGAAAGATCAAATCTTGTCATAGTCAACTCCTTGAACATTGTCATAAAATACTTTACGACATGTTGACTATTTCATAGATGTGAAACATCCATGTCTGTTTCTTTATAGATCCAAATACGACCGATAGGTTTTTACACCTTTCCGGAGGGTCTTCCAAGTTCAAAACTTGATTTATCGTGTATGGACTTATCACGGATTTTATGGCTTCAAGCCATTTGACGGAGTCAGGGCCCATCATCGCTTCTTTGTATGTATTCGGTTCATCATTGTCAAACAATAATGATTTACTCTCAAATCTTAGCATTTGATTGTTTAACCGACCTACTTGGTTCAATAGGAACTTAGATCTCCGTGACCACAACCTTTGAGGCACATAAGCTATGAGCATTATGGCAGCCTTCGGAACGATTTCCGGCGCTGCGCAACTCAGCACATTTAGCTAAGGTTCGTTAACCTTATCAAAGTTCTATTGTCCTCCCACTTAACTTTTACGAAAAATTCCTTCTCCAAGAAACTTCACGTTTCAAGCGACAAACCCTTTTGTCCTTGGTGTTATGAAGGAATAACCAATTGTTATTCGAAATAACCTACAAAGACATGCTCATCCGACTTCGGTTGTAAACATCTTACTTATGTTTAGCATACCAAAATTTAAGAAATGACAACTTGGGTTTTACCCCAAACCATAACTTCCATGGTGTCATTTCAACGGATCAAGATGGAGCTCTTTTCAGTGTAAAAGCGGTAGTCTCTAAAGCTTTAATCTTTTAAAACATAATGGCAGTTTTATAAATAACACCTTTGATCCAACCATGTCTCACAAGGTTTCATTACAAATCTCAAACACTCCATACTCCTATGGTGTTTCGGGAGATGTAAATCTAGGTGTTTTTCTAAACTTGCAACTCAAATAAATCCCTTTATGATCAAATCATAATTTATTTATTTTTCTTGTTACAATGATTTTCCACTTCATCTTGAAAGTCTTTGAAACATTTTCAAATATTTCATACTTCTTTCTCATTAAGTGAACATTCACTCAAAATTCCGGAGAAAGCATATGAAGTTGAAACCCATCGCTTACGACTACACATAATGGACTACATACATTGATATGTATAAATTCCAATAATTTAGTCGTTCGTTCTTCTTTGGCCTTTGAACGAAGTTTTAATTATCATGTGGAAAGTCTCACAAGCGTCAGTTGATCAAATCAAAGACTCCAAAAATCCATGAATATGGAGATTTTTCATGTTTTCTTTCCAATATAATTTAAACGGCGATGTCACTTCGCAAGTGATCTTTCAATCATTTGTCTTGCGACATTTTAGCATTAGGTTTTATGGATGTGATTTCTCCAACTAGATTTTGTAAATCATCCATCTTATATGGAATACGGTAATTATTTGAACAACCTTTGTTCTCATAATACCTGATTCAAATAACAATTATTAAAACAAATCTTGAAGTCAAGCTTTGATGTCAACGAGAAATACAAACAACGGTTTGTTTGTTTTCGATGAACATCATCACATATTCTCTTGCTAGTTACTTAGGCCATTGTGGTTCATGAATTGCGTCGTTCTGTATGAAATTTCATACCAACCAATTCGGTATCCAATACCCAAGAACCACATTGTTTAACAAGCAAAGAATACAACCATAACATGTATATCATCCATATACCTAAATTGGATATTTCCAATCTTTTCTTTTCTGCCAAATATATTTTATAGATTCTCTTTCAGCATTTCCTTTTCCTTTTAAAAGAATCTATCAACATCAAAAGTGGCGCCATATACATGACACATAGTCCAAAGCGTGTATATTCAAATAATAATACCTTTGGACTTGCACTTTGAAGTAGATCACCATCATCAAAATGATCGGTATTCTTTCAAAATCCATTCTTTAGTAATCTTTTAGTGTAGTAAACACTTTACATACATCTTCTATTCATCCTTATCATAACGACTTTCATGATCAAGCCAATTTAGCTTATAAAGGAGAATCGTGAGTATAACATTACTTTCCAAAACCCTTTTGGATGATTAGGATGTCTAGCATCTCCAACCTTCGTAAATTCTCATCCAATATGAGAACATATATTATACTCTATCATATTGCAACCAAAACATTGTTTCAGATATCGTTATATCTGCCACACATGATGGTTTCTGAAACAATTCTTTCAGCTCCTAGATAAACTTGATATTAAAACAATCAAGAATCATGGAGGCAAACATGATACTTAAGATACTAACACTGAAATTGTTACTCTCGATTTAATACCAATTATTAAATTTCACAGAGTAAATAGAGTTTGCTGAAAGTTTGCAATAGGACTTTAAACTTTGATTGACACTCAACACAATACGATACCATTTCGTAAAGTAAATATCCATAATTCTATAGTTCTATTATCTCAATTACAACTATGCATAAGGTGGTGAACGAATGCCAATGACTACAACAAATTATGCAAATTCACTTTGATTTAATTTATGATAAATTGAGTTCTACTAATCTAAATTAGAAATGAACTCCCACTCAAAAACGACATCCCTCGTGTATTTTTGGTGATTACATGAACCAAATCCACTACACCAAGTCCGATCATCACGTGAGTCGGCGTAGCTTCAAAGGAGAGCATCCATATGGTCATCATATCAAAACATATGACTCATGCTTAACCTTTCGGTCCGTGTTCCGAGGCCATGTCTGTACATGCTAGGCTCGCCAAGTAAGAACCTTAGTATTCGCGTGTGTAACTGTCTTACACCCGAGATATGCTCGTGGATTCAAGTACACCCGATCATCACGTGATGTCTTGAAGCGACGAAACATTGTCGGTGCATAGTTAAGGAAGAACACATTTTTATCTTGATATCTAAATGAGGGATCATCTTATTATGCTAATAAAATGCCAAACAAGCAATATAAGATGCTATCAAACATCACATGTTTATTAGTGGAATGATATGGTTCTCGCATATGATCTCTATCATGTGCACCGTGGTATGATCACTATCATACCTTTATGTGTAAATCCAAGGTCTATGGATTTTACACATTATGTATGTTGTAAGAGTATCATCTCATACTTCTACTTACAACATCACCATATCATAACACTAGCCCAGCAACAATCTAAACTAGACGCCTCTAATTTATCCATTGCAAATTTTACGTGGCTTAGGGCTTTCGAAGATAGAACCGTTCTTACCTACGAACATGAACCACAACGAGGATAACCAAATTGTTGACAACTCGTTGCAAATTAGATATTGACTATAGTAGGAGAGACAGACACCCGCTAGCCACTTATGCAAAACTAGTTGCATGTCAAGCGTGGAACAGGTCTCACGTGCGAGGACATGTAAAGTTTGTCCGGGCCGCTTCATCCCACTATGCCACCAATATCCAAAGTACAACTAAGAAGCAATAAAATGATCATCATCGCCCACATACTCATATGTGTACTACCCGTGCAAAGCATCTACGCATAGATCCGGCTCTGATACCACTGAAGGGTTCGCAGCATAGAAAACAAAAATTTTCCTACGGTGTGAACTATATACCAAGATCTATCAACTAGATACAAACAACAGGCGGATGTATATCCGTAGAGAACATACCCTTGAAGACCGACAAAGCTTAACGAGTCCAAACTCGTGGTTGATGTAGATGATCTTTTGCCGATCTCAAGATCGAGAGGAAGTCCTAGCGCCGCAAAACAGCAGCGCATCCGTGCTCGCACACACGTTCGAGGCACCGAGCAACCTCTGCCTCCTCGCTCCAGCGATGCAGCGGAAGCACAACTCTTTCTTGCCGAATAGCCACCGGGAACATGTATCTCGCTAGTCCGAGACCATGGGGGATAAATTCTAGAGGGGGAGAGAGATCCTTCACGAGGAGGTGTGAGAGACAAGTGAGGAGGGGGGGCACCCAAGGGGGTGGCCGTCGGCCATGGGGGCTGCCCCCTCCCCTCCTTCATTCATGTGGGTGGACACTCCACTCACAAAATGCCCTTTAAATTCCCTCCACTCAAAAGTCCACTCAAAATCCCATTAAATTTCCACCAAATTTAATGCAAACTCTCATTAAATAAAACACTTTTATTTTATTCAGAATTTTGTCAATTACTTTAATGACAAACATTCACATATAACCCCTTGCTAGAATTCTATTTCACATGCATAACCCCTTTATGCAATTTCACCCGAAAACCTGTTTCGGTATCTAGTGAAATAAATTCCTGCGCTTGTTCATTCTTTCGGCATGAAACATTTGCTCCAATTGGATGTCGGTGTCTCTTAAGTGTGTCACCCTACGGTTCGTGAATAATGCGGACATGATCGAGACCCCTCTCGGATCAATAATCAGAAGCGGGATCTGGAGACCCATACTGACTCCCACACATTCAACGATGACTTTCTTGTGATCGTCGGAACCTTTTACGCTAGTATCTTAATCCCTTTGTTTCACGATATATTACATATCCGAGATTCGATCATTGGTATCTCCATACCTAGTTTGATCTCGTTACCGACATGCACTCTTTTCTCGTTCCTGTGATATAACATTCTAGTGATCAAATCACTTGCTTGCAAGCTAATCAATGTGATATCACCGAGAGGGCCCAGAGTATATCTATCCGTCATCGGGATGAACAAATTCCACTCTCGATCCATGAGCCTCAACATAACACTTTATTAGTTCTGAATCCATCTTTATAATCACCCTGTTACGGTGTGACGTTTGATGTTATCAAGAAACTCTTCCGGTGTTAGTGATTGACATGATCTCATGGTCTAAGGATTAGGATCACTTCGTAAGTTGTTATAGCAATATAAACTCAATGACTTTGATCGTAATGCTATACTTCAGATGAATGTTCATCACACCATTACACTAATGTTGTGACCCCGTTATTAACAACATCCAATGTCCATGATCAGGAAACCTTGATCATCTTGTTAATCAACGAGCTAGTTTATGAGAGAGGCATAACTAGGAACTTTCTGTTTGTTTATTAAACACACATGTATTAACGTTTCCGTATTAATACAATTATAGCATGCAAAATAAACATTTATCATAAACAAGGAATACGATAATAACCACTTTATTATTGCCTCTCGGGCATATTCCCTTCAGATGAGCATAAGGGCTATCGCTGTTGGGACCCCGTTGGTCGTCGGATGCGCATCTCTCGTGATGTCACGTTTGCTGAGACGCGTCCCTTCTATCCTCTCCCCACCTCTGGTACTTACCCGGTGAATGATATCTCTTTTCTTCTTTTTCCTAATGCACCTCCCGCTGTCCCTTCTCCTCCACCTCTTACTTCTGATGCGCCCCCTTCGATTTCAGCGCCATCCTCTCCTCCGTCTAGTTCCCCTAGTTCTCCTTGTTCTCTGGCTTCGAACCCTTCCTCTGTTGTTCCTTCTTCCTCTTCTTCTGATGAGTCGTCTTCCGCCGATGATCTTACCGCTTCATGGCCTGTTCGTCAGCGTCGTGCTCCAGACCGTTACTCTCCTAGTCAGTATGGTCTCTCTGTTGTCTCTGATCCGACTTCTTATCGGGATGCCGACCGTCATCCTGAATGGCAGCTTGACATGGCTGAGGAGATCGCTGCGCTTGAGCGGACTGGCACCTGGGATCTTGTTTCTCTCCCTACTGGTGTTCGTCCTATCACGTGTAATTGGGTCTATAAAGACCCGCTCTGATGGATCTCTTGAGAGCTATAAAGCGCGTCTTGTGGCTCGTGGCTTTCAGCAGGAGCACGGTCGTGACTATGATGAGACTTTTGCCCCTGTGGCTCATATGACCACTGTGCGTACTCTTCTTGCTGTTGCTTCTGTTCGACGCCGGTCTGTGACCCAGCTTGATGTTCAGAACGCTTTTCTTAATGATAGTTTGAGTGAGGAGGTTTACATGCAGCCTCCTCCTAGGTATTCTATTCCCGATGGGATGGTTTGTCGTCTTCGACATTCTCTTTATGGCCTGAAACAGGCCCCTCGTGCCTGGTTTGAGCGCTTTGCTTCCGTGGTGACTGCTGCTGGTTTCTCTCCTAGTTTTCATGATCCAGCGCTATTTGTTCACACTTCTCCTTGTGGACGCACTCTTCTTCTTCTCTATGTTGATGATATGATCATTACTGGTGATGATCCTGAGTATATTGCCTTTGACAAGGCTCGTCTTCGTGATCAGTTTCTTATGACTGATCTTGGTCCTCTTCGCTACTTTCTTGGGATTGAGGTCTCCTCCACTTCTGATGGCTTTTCTATCTTCCAGGAAAAGTATATTCAGGATCTTCTTGCTCGTGCTGCTCTTGGGGATGAGCGCACTGTTGAGACTCCTATGGAGATTAATGTTAAGCTTCGTCCTACTAATGGTGATCCTCTTCCTGATCCCACGCGTTATCGCCATCTTGTTGGGAGTCTTGTTTATCTTGTTGTCACTCGTCCTGATATCTCTTATCCTGTTCATATTCTGAGTCACTTTGTCTCAGCTCCTACCACCGTTCACTACAGTCATCTCCTCTGTGTCCTTCGTTATCTTCGTGACACGATCACTCGTCGCCTTTTCTTTCCTAGTTCCAGCTCTCTCCAGCTCCAGTGCTACTCCGATGCTATGTGGGCGAGTGATCCTACGGATCATCGTTCACTTTCTGCTTACTGTGTGTTTCTTGGTGGTTCACTTGTTGCTTGGAAGACGAAGAAACAGGTAGCGGTTTTCCGTTCGAGTGTTGAGGCTGAGCTGCATGCTATAGCTTTGTTGATTGCTGAGGTGACCTGGTTACGGTGGTTGCTTGCAGATTTTGGGGTCTCTGTTATGACACCCACTCCACTTTTGTCTGACAGTACATGTGCTATCAGTATTGCGCGTGATCCGGTCAAGCATGAGCTGACCAAGCATATTGGTGTTGATGCTTTTTATACACGTGCTCAGGTGCAAGATTAGGTTGTTGCGCTTCATTATGTGCCTTCAGACTTGCAGTTGGCAGATTTCTTTACAAAGGCACAAACCCGAGCGCAACATGACTTCTTACTCTCCAAACTCAGTGTTGTGGATCCACCATGAGTTTGAGGGGGTGTTAGAGTATATATTTGTATATTGTAGTTTCCCCATGTGTTAGGGGGTTTCCTGCATATTTGCACATGTACATGTACTATATATTGTGGCCTTTTGCCCCCTGGTAATACAACAAGTCTATTACCCTAACAACTAGGACGTGTGTTCCTAGGCTAAATTGGCAAAACAGTTCTATAATCATCTTGGAATTCCAAAGGCTTTCTTGTTGAAATATCCTAGATTCGAAAATGCTTTGGTTCTTAAGGGTCTAGCTTCCACATGAAAGTATGAATTACACCGTAACTGAAAAGAATCTAGAACAGTTTATGTTTCGACCTATGTTCATATTTACTATATATCCTATTACAAAAATTACAAGGTTTTAGAAAGCAATCAAGGTCTCCAATTGCCATCCTTGAGCATTATTAGTACTCCCTCTATTTTAAAATATAAGATGTTTTAGGTTTGTGAAAAAATGTATCTAGACTTCTTTTAGTGTGTAGATTCACTCCAAACTTGAGTGAACCTACATACTAAAAGAAGTCTCGATACATTTGCTTCATAAAGGATACTAAAGGAGCTGGACGAGGGGAGAGGAGGGCCTGGAGCATCTTCATCGGGTGTTGGCGTCCAATGTTGAGGCCAAAAGGTTGGAGATCCGGAGAAGCGCACTTCTCTTTGTCTTCCCACGATGTCGAAGCAAGTAAATATGACCGCCCTTGCGATTGACCTTAGGTGGTATTTCTGTGGTTCGGTGGTAGTGTTCAGGGTGATTCAGTGTTTGAATTTTTGGGGGTTTATTGTCTTCTAAATTATTATATGAGTATGCAAAATTAGGTATAATACACAAACAAAGTTCCCACAAAGTGATTCCCTTTAGCCTTTTGAGCACTAGTAATAGCAGTATCTCAATAAATCTAGATAGCTCATAGTTGCACAACCTTGTCATGTTATTCGCTAACTTGAATTTATACTTACTGGGTAGTGGTACAACAATTCCATGGAGCTATGGGATGACTGGAGAAAGGTGTACCTAGAGGCCTGGAACCTGCAGATAATATTCTTTCCCTATAGATGGAATCATCAAGTATGTAAATTGTTCTACAAATAGTTGTGCACATTGATCATGTGGTTCTAATTCCTAAACTAGAGGTATAATGGAAATGAAAATTCTGATTGGTAGATTAGTAGTACAATATCTTCCTAAGATTGTCCAGTTGCATCGGTATCTGCATTTTGGCATCAATAGATTGACATTATACTTGGTCTTGTGGCACCATGTCTTCTCAGACTTCAACCAAAAAGGGAAAATAGAAACTTTGACCCAATATCTTCTTGAGATTGACCAGTTGCAGATTCCTTAGGACATGCACCATGGAGCCAGACGAAACTTAACTTGTGTAATGCCTTTTATTGTTTTCCGAGGCACTTTTCAAAGTGCCAAAAAAATTAGAGGCATTGCTCAACAATGCCTCAAATTATAATCTAAGGCAGTTTTCAATGTGCCTAAAAAACTATTTTTAAAGGAATTTTTCAAAGTGCCTCAAAAATCTACTTTTAAAGGAACTTCTGAAAAGTGCCTTAAAATATTTTTCCCTACACCATTTGATTCGGCACTTTTTTAATGCATTCAAAGATCTTTATAGGAATTTTGTTTTTTAAGGCACTTTCTTGTGCACTAAATAATCATCTGTGGTGTAGTGATTGCCGACATGCCACAAGTTGCTAGACTAAAATGCTACACTCTGCAACTTATCGGGGGGAAGGTAGCAAGCCTCCTCCGGGCGGATCTCCTCGTCTCATTCTCACGCAGATTTACATGGTATGCCTCCTCTGTACCAAACGTCCTCATCCAAGTATCCTTGGCAACTTTATCTGTTTCTTTTTTCTTTTCAAAATGGGGTACTACTTGATCAATTTATCCACATTCAAAATATTTAGATTATTACAATTCAACAATCACACAAAGTCGATAAATGAACAAGATAGCAGAACAACAAAAACATAGCACATCTATCCATGTTGACAGTGATGCAACTAATCTATTTACGAATTTTGAGTGTTTTTTGGTAATTCTTTTTCATGTTTCGGTTCTCCATTACAGTGCATGCGGAGATATTTCCTAAATTAACATAGTGTGACACCTTAGGAGAAAAGGTTCATCGAAACTTCAGATGAATTTGGAGAAATTAACTATACTCGGTAAGGAGCGAGAAATGATAATCAAGGACTAAGATTTTGGTCAAATTTCAATAAATATGAGACATTATTGTTCAATAATAAATAACTCATGTTCTTGCCATGAACTTGCCTATAGTGCAGTATTGTGGGGCTTAGGCTGTTGATTGATAGGTTGTGGGTTGAACTCATGTTGTATCATTTTATTTTTCATATATAATTATAACGCCTAACTTTGATAAGCCTTGGTGAATTTTTTGTTTTTTTCTTCGAAATAGCAAGTTTTTTCTGCAACCGCACAAGGAGTTAGGTAAAAAAACTGTTATGTGTGGGCACAAAGTGATTATTAATGGATGCATACAATGAGTCTAAACATGCAAAATGCATCAACTTTTGTATAGGAAAAAGCTTCGGTCCCCCCCACACACGGAGGTTGCGATCCTATGGGTCGCTTGTTTCTTGCTCTGCGGGCCCACATGATGGGCCCTCCAAAAATGGTGATACCTTATCCTCTCCCGAGTCTCCATCTTCTCCACCGCCGTCCTCAACCTCCACCCGTCCTTGATGGTTGGCCCTTGCCGACTTCCCCTGCCTTGCCACCCCTCCTGTGGTCCTCCTCATTCTCATGTTGATTCCCTCCTGACGCCCTACCTCCCTGCATCCTCCGCCACAAGGAGCCGCTGCTAACTATGGCTAACTATGAGTTGTGCGCCATGGTTTTGCAGGTCGTCGCCTCCATGGATTTGCTAGGAGGGCTGACGGTGGCGTTGGCTGACCATGACCCCTCACCGGCGAGAGGGTTTTTCGTTCTTTGTTTAGCTTTTTTCAGTGTCTTCTCTAGGATTATTGGGCAGTGGCTACATCCTGAAGTGAGAATAAGGTCCTCCCCATCCTATCCTCACTCAGTTGGTGCGCCTAGCGCTGGTTGAGGGCGTGTGGAGTCTTGTGTTCGATGTATCTCCCGGGATCCGGTCGTTTTCCGTGTTCGTTCGTGTTGGTTCAAGACAGTCTCTTCCGATATATGGTTGTCATCATTGGTGATAGTTGCTGTTGTATTGCGATGGTCCTTCGGGGCCCTTAGCATGATGACTTCATGTCTGTCTACTATAATATGCTCTACTAGGACAAGTTTTGCCTGGCTCTGGTGATGGAGGTGCGAGGACGGCGGCGCGCCTTCGACTCGTGCTAGTGTTTGTAGTCGTTGCTAGGTGGTGTAAGGACCTTTTTATAAGTTTTATTACTTCTAAGACACTTTGTACTGCTTTTGATGATTATTAATAGATCGGCGTAATTCTCAAAGAAAAATCGTTAAAGCAAACAATTTGCATGTGGTACACTACGACTCTGTAGGTCATCAAAAGCATGTGATAGGACTGAAGGTCATAAAACCAAGCTTGCATGTGATAGGACGTGGGTATTTTGTTCTGGGTGCATATGCCCCCTTTATATGAATTTTACTTTCACCGAATTATGAACTGTCAAAATATTTCAAAACAAATACATTCGCGTACATCTTCACATGTTAGGTGCGTACAAAGTCGTTTCACGAAAAATGAACATTTTGTGTGCCTTTGTAAAAAGACAAAATTAGGTGCTATAAGTCTCTCCATGAGACATTTTTTTGTCTTTTTCGCACATCTCATAAAACATATCGATTTTTCGTGAAACCGCATGTGGGCACGTAGAATATGCAGATACACGTGCAAGTATTTTTTTGAATTAAAAAAATAAAATATATCTATTTATATACTAAAAGTAATATAAGAGTGTTTTTCGAGGCACCACATTGATCCACATCACCTAAATTAATCTGATAGTTAGATCTAAAATCTATGGCTAGGATTTAATAAGAGATTAAATGTTACGTAATTGTTTAACCAATCAATTTTGTACCCCATAGTTATAGTCTAGCACGTTAGGCTGCCACCTCCATACGATTCAAAGTTGTATATCCGTGGGATTCTAGCTGTCCCGTTCACAAAAAAGGGCCTAGACTAGAAAATTCTTTAATCAATAAATTTTGTACTCCTACCTCATAGTATAGTCTAGCACGTTGAGCTGCCACATCCATATGATTCAAGGTCGTATATCCATAGGACTCTAGCTGTCCGGTTAAAAAAAGGGTAGGCTAGAAATATGAGAGGTGTATAAACGGTTAGATTAGTCTCAAATTTGGATGAACTTATAGAGTCAATTAATATGGGTCGAGGGAGTATATATGTTTTTATACTAAAAAAAGCATCCATGCGACAAGACAAGGCTCGGTAAATATGTGTATTTAGTTCACGCGTAATTTTTTTGTCCATGCAGTCCTACTTAATGCGTATAAGGACATAGCAGGGAAAAGACAAAATCTGTTATTTTCGTTGTATGAGGAAAATGATATCTGTGTATACGACATAAATAGATACAAATTTTGTAAGATGATCTGTTTTTTCCTTACAGTCTATTTACACTCGGTTAGGTCATGCATCCGAACACAACATAAAAAAATATTAGGATAAAAAATTATGTTCCATTTTTTTTGCTTAGTTCATGCGCTAATTTTCTTATGCGTCCGAATGTATAAATATTTGAATTCAGTTCACGCATAAAACAAATTGTGCATTCGGCCAGTTACCAAACAACCAGGCTAATATTTAGAGTCTAAAACATAAAATAAATATAAATTTTATAAATAACAACATTCTTACCTTTTTCCATCAAGCGTGCATGTGTTAATCATCTGAAAGGAAAACGAAAAAATACAAATATGCAAGGATTATGTTTAAGAATATCAATATTAATATTTATTTGTCTCATTTAAAATAATGAAAGGACTCACATATTTCTTTTTTTGACATAATGGCACATCAATAGTAACGAAGCACAGAAGGCACATGAAGGTGTTATACAATTATGGGGAGACATAATGGCACATCAATAGTTCCAAACTATGGGGAGACTACACAATTTAAAACAATATTTTTTTATGTAACCCCACCTTTGATTTATATGGGGCGTAGAATATAACCTATTGTGTACTCAAGTTCCTCACATTCGTGTTATACAAGAACACTATTAATATGATATTCGTTATCTGATACATACAAGTGTGACAGATTATATATACGTGGGTTGTAATAGCCTATTTGTTATATATAGAAGTTTGACCCAAGATCATGAAAAAAGCAATAGCTATCCATCTACCATCATGTCTCCATCTACATGCAATTGGAGAAAATGATTAACTCTAACATATTGAAACAGAAACTTAATATTCATTACGGAACCTAACATAAGATTTATGTGTGTTTACTGTATACCCGCATGGTGCACTCGATTTCACCTTTGCTCAAGTTTTACCAAGACACTGTTAATGTGGCATCTGGTTTGAATCTTAATTGACACTTACAAACATGCAAAACTATATATATGTGGGGTCAAATTAGTGCAGATAAATAAATAGCCTATTTTCCATATATGTAAGTATTCCCTCATGACCATGAAAAATTAACAAGGAATTTGAGATTATGTGTCTTCGTAGTTCATTTTCCTTAGAATTTTAAGAGGACGTGTCATTGATATTATAAATATTATTTTGTATTTGAATCTTCTGAATGAAATAATTTCCCTAAATATTTTTATGGTATGAAGATACTATTTATAAGGAGTGATGATGACCAACTAGCTTAAAATTTGGTAGTGAGATATGAAGATGTCATGTGGTGAAGCCACACAATAAAACTGAGTATCGGTTAATTAACATGTTGTCTTATAAATATTATCTGATAAAACAATACATGTAAATGAGAATGTATCAACGGGTAAAAGATACCAATGACCGAGGTAACAAAATTACATACAAATATGAAAACGTTCATTTCACTAAGTATCACATTGTGGAATATTATGGAAAATGGTATCATAAAATTTGAGAAAAAAAACAAAAGTTCAAAATTCAAAGATAGAATAGAATTCCATTATTTGGAATATAATTATAAAAAGTTCAAATTTAATTTTGGAAATGGTGTCTAGGTGACAATTTAGAATGATCATTGAATGTTAATATTCCACAATAGTAATAATGGGAAGAAATTGATTATAACAAGATAAAATTCAAATTCTCCCAAAATAGTTTCCATAACTATCAACAATATTTATTCAGTTAAAAATTTAACAAAATCTTCAAATATTTACAAAATCACTAAATATAAATTGTGTGTTAATATGTTTCCTTATTAGAATTTCATCCTCATACGTGTTCATATAAACCATAATTATTCTATTAAAGTTCAACTGATGAACCAAGAAATAGATAATTAGTTAAGAATATCTAATGGTAGATTAGCCAGCAATTGAAAAAGGTTGTACATGAGCTATTGACCTCTTGAACCTTACAATCAACAAAGTGAACCAAAATATCTTCTTAATAGTGCATAACATAATCGAACCATTAATCTAACATATATCCTTATTAAATACATCATTGGTACCTATCTTAGTAACTATATATAAATGACCTCGGATGACAAATTACTATTACGCATCAACGTATATGTTTTGTTGACTCTAAACAATTAAAAAATTGGTGATCATAAGATTTAACCTCGAAGTCATGTAAAATAAAAATTGCATCCTAGCTTTCCGTATATACCAATCTCGTATATACTAATCTAATATCACCGTAAGCACATATAATCATTGGTACGTTGTTCTATGGCAATATTAATTATTCTCTCATAAATTAAAGATGATAAACGATGTATCTTGTACAAGTAATTTTTATTTAGCATAATATTTACGCTGCATATATAACCACATTAATTATAATAGCATAATATAAATTTCTATAACCATAAAAAGTTTATAGGAATATTCCGACATTGCCCTCGCATTTGCGAGGGCCACCATGCTAGTTTTTTAATAAAGAGAGCCTATGCATTTCCATGATATTACTCTGAAACTATTTTTTAGAGCAACAACACGCGGGGACGTGAACATACGGTTGGGAAGCATCTGGAACAAAATGACTGCTTGCTCTCATTTTGTATCTCGGTTTCTTCCAAAGGCCATTTCATCGAACTGAACATCCGCTGATTCGGCTCGACTAGAGGCTCATAGTGTTGGAGGGGAGACGAATGTTAGCGCTGCTTAACATCGTTCATGCACTCTTGTACCGCCCCTGCATTGGACATGGCTTAAAGACACATTTATTTATGCGGTTGAGATTTTCATTGGATTCAATCAGAGCACCTTCCATCGGGAGCAGACTATGGCCAGGATAGTTGTAGCTAGACCTATGGATCCTGCCGGATTGCCACCGTGCCACATGTTGCCGGCCAGGCGGATTGATGCACGGCATCAAATGGGGGAAAGGAAGAAACTGAAGTCTCGTCCGACTGAATCTTCTGATCTCAATCTCGCGAATATTTACTCGCCATGGCTTAGTGCTCTTCTCTTCCTCTCTTTCTGCCTATATCTGAGTTCTCTTCATCACTTCGTCTGTTAATCGTGATGCAACTGTCAGATTTACTAAGTTTTGTTTTTTTTTACAAAATTTGAGTTTTTTTTTGCTAATTAGCTTTTATGTGCCCTTTATGGTGCACGGAGGGACATTTTGTAAACAGCCCAGTATCTGTTTTTAAGACTTAAGCCATGACAATGTCTGAATTCAGTTGTGGTCGCAACAACAAAGTTCTATGGAATTCTGTTTAGATATATAGCCGTGGTGGTATCATTTTGTCTATGCTTGGATAAAGGGAATTAAAGATGCACAGTAAACGGCGCCGGACTAGGCTTTAGACCGTGTTTTTTGTACTGAGGCAAAGTTTGAGTTTCTTCTACTCACATGCTTCGTGCTCTATGTAGTTAGTGGGGCTTGGAATGCTTTAGTACTACTACAAGCAAACAATAGAGTTCTATTCTTGGTAATTAAATACATCGACTTCAGTGAGGGGCTACCAAACAGAGGAGCAAATTTTGATGGCCAGCCATAAACGCTACCAAGGTCGGGCAGGTACAGTCCGCTAGGGAATTGCTCATATATATATGGTGTGTGTGTGTGTGTGCCCGCCTCAAAGTCTAAGAGAGACCAAAGATACACGACGATATATATTCATTGTTAGAGCAACACAAAGGATTGATGCACCTCGGGGACGATTCTTGGATTAGGAAGCATCGGGAACATCTGGAAAACCAGGTGTATTATTTAGTCAAATTTACTCTTTGGAACGTCCACACAAGCAACTGGTTTTCTTTTCTTTATCCAAAAATACCCTACTTGTGTGTTCGCTCCCTTCTATTAGAGACGAAGACCCAGTGTGTCTGCCTTGCCTTGTCACAATTCTTGAGCGGTACACTGTCCTTTGTGCCGGCGCTAGCAGTGGTGAAGCATCCTATGAGAATGATATCAATGTACTGGTTCGTCTATGCTGATCCAGCTCACAGATTCGAAATAGCAATGATAAAGCATCATGGTAGAATTTTTCAATCTAATTCGATCTCATCTCGGAAGTTATAAAAGCAATGAATGAAGAATCATTTCGGAAAGTGTTTTTGGCTCCCAAGCTCCAGTGCTCCATTCGTTTAAAAATTTTCAAAAACATATTTTATAACTTTCAAAAAAATCTAAAATAAATTATGCATATTCAATTTTGTATCCTATAAGCATGAAAAATCGCAACCCAAAGTTCTTGTTATTTTGGCATACACAAAAATGACAAATCTAATAAATCTTGGGGATTTGAAATCATACTTGTACAGATCTATATTTTTGTCATTTTTCTACAGCTCAGAATACAGATAATTTGAAATTGATATTTTGCATGTTTGTGGGACAAATCATGGGCCACATCATGGATTGTTTACAGGATTATTTGAAACTAAAAAATATGTATTTTGATTTTTTTGTTTAAACCAGGATCGTTGGGACCATGTGCACCAAATGTTCTCTCGAATCATTTTTAATATTGAAATTTATGCTCTAATTTACCTTGTCAGCAGCTTCTAATTTATACTCTAATTTATCTTGTCATCGGCATCAATTGATATCAGTGTTGGTTTAAATTGAATATTTAGTGCTCCACATTTTTTACAACTAAAGAAACTGACCTTGGCGGGGCTATAAATGGAAGTATTTCCTTCGTTGGAAACTATTCCCGATTTAACTCCAATTTTGTAGTCCAAAAAAAGAGCTACGAAGCCCATACCTTAGCTTACCTTGTAGCATATTTCTTGCCCCCTTCTGTAGCACATAACGTCACTTATTTTTAAGTACACATGTTAGTGGTGTCTGTCTGCAACATGTACCTAATGAAGCTTCTTACCTTCTTTCGTAGCAATAGGGTATAGATGGATCGATCGAACCCAAGCATATGCATGCATATCTTGACTGTTGGTAGAGCATGTTCTTAGATTGGGGGTCTTTGTAATACTTTCTAAATTTCAATCCAACCTAGCTATCTAATGATGTATGTACTCAAATAGGAGCTGCAGCAGACTGATTCGATCACAACCTGCCATTGCCCCGGGCATGGTGTGGAGAATTGTCTATGATGAGACAACAACGGCACAGCGTGATACTCAACTTAGTGACATCATACGCACCAAAAAATGTTTGGGCCTATTCTTTTATTACTAGTACAATGTTGTTGATTAAGGTTAGCTCTAGCTACCATTTTTCTTGAGCAAACACTTCCATTCAAGATACAGTCATGTTAGAGAATGTCTAGAAATAGTTCAAGAACAATGATAATATATTTGCACCAGACCTATTCAAATAACTCAATTTCCATCAAACAAGTATTTTCTTATAAAAACAATGAGTCGCTCCCCAGCTACTACTTTCCCTTATTTAAGATTGATCAATCCGTAGACTCTACCATGTCTAAATCTTAAACAATGTTATCTACTACAAATATAAATACCTTGGATTGAGAGAACCTGCATATGTATTATGCTTCTTTTGCAATTATGTTTTGGACCATAATTATAGATTATGTGGGCTAGTTGATATATTTCTTGAGATAGTAATTAGAGTAAGAAATGCACTATGAACATGCCTGCTTTCAAACAATTTAATCAAGATTGTTGCTTTAAACAGAATAGAGAGAGCTGAGCAATGCATAATTACACGGTATGCATACACTTGTCAGTAATGCAAGACCGAGTTGGACATAGGAAACCAATCTTGTTTCCACTCACTTGTGGAATTAAATGCTACCACCGACATTCAAGATATTGTGTAGGAAATGTTGAACTTGTACCAGCTATTGGACCACCCTATCAAGCAAATGTGGCATAATCTCATTGTTGAATAAATCGATTTGTCAATTATTAATCTTCAATTTTAGGATATGTGAGTATAATTTATATATATATATATATATGAGTATAATTATATGAGCTATTTTAAGGTGATTGGGGCGGAAATTTTCGTTCCACGAGTTTCCGTCAGATTCCGTTGGCTCTGATTTTTCCTAACCGTTGAGTAAACTATTGATTACGTTCTATCAAGCTTTGTTGGTCCTCTGGCTTCGCTTCACCACGTGCATAGCAAAAAAATGGTTCAAGTTTCAACTCCAAGACTGGCTATATATGTTTTCATGGAGAGATGTAGAACACAGCGAGATGTTAATTAATTGGCTGGCTTATAACTAGCTAAAGCTCCTATTCACGTTGACAACGAAGATGGGAATTAATACAACTATATCTGGAACAGCTTTTTTTTTTCCTTTTTCAAGAGGCCTTATTCTGTTATTCCTTCCAACCTTTGGCTTTCCTCATGTCAGGACAGCTCGTCGATTGATTTTTCACTCTATTCAAACCAAACGAAACCCTTCTTACACCTTTGGGAATTAATTAAAGTTCTACCTGGTTTGCTTTTATTGTGCTTGAGCTCGCACCAGGGGATAAGGCAGGTTATTTTTTCCCTTTTTTTGCCAGACCGTGTGCGTTGGGACGATCAAACTCTAATTAACTAAAATAACAACTTTTTTTTGTTCTGGCCCCACCTTAATTTTGTTCCGGCCCCATACTATTTTTCCATCTCTTTCCGCCGAGATTGTTCCACCACTTTTTTCACCGTTAGATCGAGACATGTGGACGGCTATTAAAAATTCCAATCACTCTAAAACTTCTAAATTTATATAAGTTGATCTTATGGGGAATATATAGTACTGTAAAACTCATGGGTCATGCCAATATTGCGATTCTTAATATCAATTTTGTAGGGGACGAGGCATGTTGAACATATAATGACCACCAAATCTTAATAAAAATTGATTGATTGATTGTAAAATAACTTGAAAATACTACAGCGCATGCTAGGCATTGCAAGGTCGCAATAGCCATTTTCAGCTATTATGGTATATGCTCCCAAGTTTCCATTCAGAAATTACTTAGACCAGTATACTTTGGCTAGTAACGAGCAATAACGATACATTAGACATGTGTTAACTTGTTCTTCCTATACTGGTACTTTTGATAAAAAGTCTCGAATCTTGTAAATGATACAAAGAAAAGTAGAGTATGTACTTAGAGGAGTAAAGTATGTACTTAACGCAACTGACAAATATAGATACATGATTAAGATATTCACTAGATTAGTCTAAGAAAACAATTTACATTCCAATAGAGGTGAGGAGCACATGAGAGAGGCCTATGATAGGATAGAACGAAATGCTCTGCCCTTCTATTCTCCATCCACACTTCAAGGCTATTGCTAGTCATCGTTTACTAGAAAGATGATATTCTAAACTAGGTTATCTACAGAAATATATTTTGAAACATGCAAACAAATTGTACTTATATGTTTTGAAATATTACAAAAATCATGTAAACTAGGAACAAATAGAAATTTATTATGATAAATTACAGTTAACAATATGATCATTTAAATACTCTAGAAAATCACAGTTTAAGGTATGGAACACATCTCTACTATACAAGCTAGATAACTTTGGCAACATAAATACAATTTGTGATTCGCAAGTTTTAACTTAATCTTATGATTTTTAACATTTTTAGAACTTATATATAAATGGGATTTTTGGCAGGTCTCAATGGGACCAGCCGTCTACACGTAACACATATTAGTCCTCTGGTTTAACATCGGTTGTGAGAAAAACATGTGAAATATGAATCTTGTCTTCCTACCATGCATACCAATAATACCTGATTTCAACTCAAACATGTACATACTTTTGTCCTTGCACGTAGAAAAAGTTGTAACCAGTTCACAAATTTTATCTCTTTGGTTTAGTTACAAATTTGGTGCACATGTGAATGTGTAACAAGTTTATCAAAAACTACACTAAGAGATGACAAAAATCCAAACTACTCCTCGCAGCACATGCTCCAACCTAAGTGAAAAAAGACATCCACCCAAATGTAAAAATTATAATTTTTTTTAGCACATGTACATATCCATATCCCATGATAACACATTAGTTTTCATGAAAAGGTTACATATTTCGCCAAAAAATTTAGTGCTCCAGCGATCACTTTTTACAAGGCTGCTTCTTGTTTTTTTCCTATGACAAACCTTATTTCTTTTTTCACTATACTTAACATGCTTGTAAAAGACACAAATATATACACTATCAATAAAATTCAGTACAATTTTGTACTATTTCTGCGGGATCATACGACCTCGTGAGCCATGATGCTGTGTCCGATGGAGAAAATTCAATATGATGGTTAATGAATGACTGCAAGGATTCTAAACATTCGAAATAGTTATGAAGTTCTATTACGGGTGAATACATCAAAGTATTGGCAGGGCTCTCAAGAATGTCTTGTGGTTTAATACAAGCAAGCAATTTTCATACGGTAGTCCAACTTTGCAGATCACAAAGAGCTAGCTGTCATGCGTAGTCTGCAACCCTAATGGGAAGCACAACTTGTTTCTTTGATCTTGCACCTGGATTTCTTCGGGGGACCACGTCGACAGCAAGAATGGCGACGGTTGTTTGCTCGCGACGACCAGATGCACGGCGTGAATTGCAGCAGAGATTGGCAGTTCGTGCTTGTCTCCATAGGTATATTTGTACGAATTACGATCTCACCCGCGCTAGAAACGTACTGTTCTGTTGTCTCCTTTTCTTTTGCTGAAGTTTGAATTTTTCCTGGACGTCACCTTCCTCATATGGTTTTTCCTTCATCAAATTATTCGTCACTGCATTTTTTCTTCACAATTGCAACGGATCTATTCAGTAACTACAGCTGCAGCTGCGCCATCTGGCCATTTCTTTACCTCTGTGGTTGAGTATTGCCTTTGATTCGACGTGAGAACCCTGCATCAGGAGCAGTTGTGTGTAGAACTGTAAATCGTGCCAGATTGCAGCCGTGCCGCAACTTGCGGGCTGAAGCGTTGTACCGCAGCTAAACGGGGTAAAGGAATTAAGGATCATGCGAGTGATTCTCCTAATCTCATTTTCGCGCAGATTCACTCGCCATCACTTAATGCTCGTCTCTTTCTCTCCTTGTGCATATGTCTCTGCATCAAACGCCTCCAGATCCAAGTGGTGCTGGCGTCATCCTTCCTAAAAAAATATCTTCAGAAATTGGTCCAACTCTGGAGGTCATAAAACCCATCTAGCATGTGCAGTCTGCAAGCTTGTTGGGACTATATATGCGCGTGTGAGCCACAACGAGTTTGAAGAGTGGAGCTTATATTATTCAGAAAACTAGCGGTGTGGCCCTCGCAATTGCGAGGGAAACCTATTCATTTTATCATTATTTGCAAGTTTTTATAGTAGAAAAAGGTACTATCTAGATGTCGGCCGAAGTATGTACTTAGCCTACATTGAGAAAAATGAAAGATGTGAATAAATTTGGCCTGCCTATTTCATGATATGGAACTATGGTGTTTCCCTCGTTTCATTGTTGCATATTTTCCCCAAAAAAATATGGTAAGCTTATGTGGGAAACATTAAATTTCTAACCATCTTTAATTCCGTGAACTCATATGTTTTTGTTACTACCCTTCTATATTTGTTCTTAATAAAGTAGTTTTAAGCATAAAAAAAGTCTTGGACTACCATCCTTTTTAATAATACTTTAGATTGGATACTCGAAACATGTTTTTTATCATTATAAGTACCTCTATAACATATGATTTTCTAGGCACTTACAATTGTACTACAGTAAGCTAGCGGTTCAATTTTGAATACTATATATGTTGATGCCCAAATCATCAACTATTAGAAATCTGGATGGAGTATATAGAAAATAGTATATCAACTATTGTTGTGGTGTATGTACATGAGATTGTAGAATTGCATGCACGGGTCAGTTCACCCATATTAGATTAGTGTCCAAATGCTGAGCTAGAAAATTGTTAATATGATATATTACATTAGTAGCAAGCACCAGAAATATAATATTTTATCACCATAACAGAAAACTGATTATGACACACATACATTTATAGTGACTCCTTGTTGCTAAAATTTGTAAGTCATACTTTTCTTCCTCCAATGCGATTATGGTGCATCACTGTTTGTGTTACAATACATAGTAAATAGACTCCAAATCTTGCCAAAAATTCTGAAGCTCAAACAAATTATAGACTCCTTCAGATGAAGTATTGACACCTTATTATCTCAAATTTACATTATACTATGAGTACTTTCCATCATATTTATTTGGAGTATTAACAAATTGGCTACTCCACACCCTTTTTTAATAATGCAATGTATTTATTGTCATTCTCTGGTTGGTATATATGCAAAGCCACCGAATCAAATGAATTGATCAGGCCATCTTTCCTACTACCGTGCTTAGATTGCACTATCTATACAGAAATTAAGAGACAAATTAGTGAAAAACTAAAGAAAGCTAGCACATCACCTCGGTTCGTGTAGCCTTCTTTCCGGCAGCGCAATACTCCTGGATCTGCATCCGTGTGAAATTTCAGGCTTCGTTCCTCCATCTATACAATGTCGAATTTCATGGGGCCGGCAGAGCTTGAGCTCGAGTAAGAGATGCCGCTGCATGCCGATGATGGAAATAGACAGCACCGAGATCGGGCCAAGACTTGGTCTTGACTAAGAGATCTTCTGCCGCATGCCGCCGATGGAAACGCGCATCAGTGAGATCGGTCCAGGACATGGTCCAGCACCAAATCTTGGATTAATCTTGTGCAGCTACATACGTGAGCCAAGATTGAAGTATGCCCCGTTGATGTGCATACACGTACCGAGGTATGGGCTACGGGAAGAGAGCCGGCCGGCCGGCAAAAGGCATCAAGATCAATAGTTGTGGCGCCATGAGGAGAAGCTACATCAGCCCATATATAATTGGCATCTCTGGTAAAACCTGAACTAGAAATACGGGAATAGAGCCGGACGGTCAAGGGCATCGAGGCCGGTCTGTCTAGGGCGTGCGTGCGTGCGTGAGGAGGAGACCTAGGCAACCTGGACAAATCTTAACCGTATATATTAGATCTAACTGTCTGTATAATTTGGATGATGTGGATCAACATGGTGCCTCGAAAAACAACCTTATATTGCTTTTAGTATATAATAGATATGTTTTTAGAGCAACACAATGGAGTGAACATTGGGTTGGGAAGCATCTGGAACAAAAGAAAAAACTCGATGCGTTGGCCTCACACCTGGAATTATTTCAAATACCTCATGCCAGAGCTTGATTCCGAGCTTATCCAATGGTGGATGGGTTGTACTACCCAGAAACACCAGCGCTACCTATGGGCAGCCATCATTCTAATCTACTGGTGCACCTGGAACATGGTGTTACGTGGAGATGCGGCCTGCACTCGGACTATATATCATCAAAATGATTCACCATGATGAGTGGCAATGTAGCAAGGAATGCCTTTTCCTTGGTGAGCAGTTTGGCAACACCACCATCGTGCACGGGGCAGTAGAATTTAGTGAGTATTCTTCTCATTTTTGTGTGGTCTTGCTTGTTTGCACAACGGCGTTGTAGCCTATGGGTGTTGACTTAACTATTCCCGGTCCTTCGATCTTCTATGAAAAAGATATGCCTTCTAGGTCATATTTTAGAAAATAAAACTTCTCCCAATGACCATCTCGGCAAACAGAATGCGCCATGACCAGTGAACGTGGATTGCAGTAGATATCCGCATCTCGTTCTAGTCATTGTATGTACATCCACGCACAACCATCACTTCAATTTCACCCTCCCTAGAAACTTACCGTTGTACTGTTGCTATGTCGATTTTATCTCCTGTATCCGCATCGTCGTCCCTTTTTCTTTTGGAAAAAAATCCTGATTTGTCCTTCCCGTCTGCTTTTTTCTTCACCAAATATTCATCATTGCATTTCTTTTTCGCGTCTACTACAGATTTGTTAGACCAGCCACACACTGTCTGTTTAGTCCAAAAAAAGAAGCGGACCAATACATCGTGCAAACCGGGACAATTTCTAAACCGACGTCGTGTGACACCGACCTAGGGGAAAAAGATCCATCAAAACTTCGAGTGAATTAAGTGAAATAAACAATTTTCAGTAATGAGTGAGAAAAGATAATCTGACTGATAGTTTTGGTGAAATTGAATAAATCTGAGATTACGGTTCAATAAGGTTCTTGACAAGAACTTGGCTGTCGTGCAGTATTGCGGGTCTCAGGTAGTGGACTGTGTTAGGTTCGGGGTTCAGATCCATGTTGTTCATAATAACTCTTGGTGCAAATTTTTGAATTTGTTTCTACGAAGTAGCCAGTTTATCTAAAACCACACCATAGGAGATGGTGAAAAGCCTCTTTTTTTTTCGAAACGGAGGCAACGCCCCAACCTCTGCATCAAAACGATGCATACATCTTATTTATTGCATTATTTAACGAGTTTTGATCTTGATCACAAAGAAAACAAAAAAGTCAAAAAGTACAAAGTGTGGATAAAAGGATCAGCAGCCACCGAAAAAATACTAGCATAGGCAATTCCATCAGGAAGCAATTCTAAGATCATATCGCCACCTGCACCGGCTAAACAAGTCCCGCGTAGCCATCTCCAATATGTTGCATCCAGCACGCATAGCTTGACGGTCATCCACAGGCTGTAGCAACGACCAAGTACAAATCCAATGAGTAGCCATAAGGATAACCTGCAAGAAAAATGTGCATCGAGTCTTGTTAAAAATAGCATCATTCTGGGTGTTCCAGATAGCCCATATAATAGTGCATACTCCCAACCTAATCTGATTTTTTTTCTTTTTTTGGGATACCCGTGAGCCAATTTCCAAATAAATTGTCTAAACTTGAGGGTGGTGTGACATTAAAGGTCATATGAATAATGCGCCATATGATTATAGCAAACATGCATTCAATAAAAAGGTGCTGTATAGTCTCGGGCTTGTCCCAAAAACAACATATTGAATCCTAAGCATGAAGAGCCTCTTACGTGTGTCCAGAAAGGATTCTAAACATGCCAATTAGTTATGATGTTTTATAACGGTAAATACATATTTTTTTGACAAGGCTCGCAAGAGCGTCTTGTGGTTTATACAAGTATATTTAGCAAGAAATTTTAATGTGGTAAATTGCGACTCTGACTATATATGGAGGTCATGATACCTACCTTGCATGTGTAGTCTGCAAGCTTGTTGGGACTATATATGCGCGTGTGAGCCACAACGAGTTTGAAGAGTGGAGATGGTTATTCAGAGAAAATATGTTTTTAGAGCAACACAATGCAGCGAACATAGGGTTGGGAAGCATCTGGAACAAAAGCACAACTCGCTACTGTCATCTTGCACCTGGATTTCTTTCGAATACCTCATGCCAGAAATTGATTCCTATTTCATCAAGTGGTGAACGGGTTGTACTGCACAGCGACACCAGCACGACCTCTGGGCAGCCATCATTCTAATCTACTGGTGCACCTAGCATCACCTGAACAACGTCGTGTTCAATGGAGCTGCCGCCTGCGCGAGGACTATCATCGACAAGATCGTTCAGGAAGACTGGCAATGCAGTAAGGCACACCTTTTCCTTCATGAGCAGTTCGACAAAAGTGCAATGGTGCTCGGGACAGTAGAATTGAGCAAGTAGTCTTCTCGTTTTTGGGTGGTCTTGCTTCTGTGCACACCGGCATTGTAGCCTATGGGCGTTGACTTAACCATTCCTAGTGCTTCTTCTATGAAAATGATACGGCTTCGAGGCCGTATTTTAGAAAAGGACCATCTCAGCAAGCAGAACTTCCTACGACCAGAAGCACAGCGTGAGCTGCAGCAGATATCCACACTTCATCCTTGTCGTTGTACCTACATCCACGCACAACCGTCACTACAATTTCACCCGCCCTAGAGAAACTTCCTGTTCTACTGTTGCTATGTCGATTTTATCGCCCGTATCCGCATCTTTCCTTTCTTTTTCTTTTGGAAAAATTACTGATTTGTTCTCCACGTCTGTTTTTCCCTTCACCAAATATTCATCACTGCATTTCTTCTTCTTGTGTGCCACATAGTATCTGTTAACCAACCAGTACACCTGCAGTTTCTTCATCTGGCCTTCTATTTTCCTACTAGCTACCTGCTCTGCAACAAATCCTCGACTCGCTGAGCGCCTGGCTAGACCTTGTGCGCTCCACAAAGGCATATATGGATGCAGACATTGCTCACATCACACGCGTTGGAGACGAGGCGAATGCTAGCGTAGCTTTTGGTTTTCTTAATTATGGTATTGCCTGCAGAACGAACCTAGCATTGGGGCCAGAGACTGTTGAGCATATGCAATAGCGTAAATTATTTACTTATATTTTCTTTAAGCATTCTCCTAATCACATCTTTGTTGTATTGCGTCGGGATACGACTGCTGTTTCTGATTGCTTCTTTGTCCACCGAACTGTGTAGTTTCCGCTCGATCTTCTCGATATTCACCAGAAGCCCGCATGCTCTTCCGCGTTGCTCCCGATCGTCTTACATATAGTTGGAGACGAGGCGAATGCTAGCGTATCTTTTGGTTTTCTTAATTATGGTATTGCCTGCAGAACGAACCTTAACATTGGGGCCAGAGACTGTCACTAGTATACGGTATGCTTTTAGGGGCACTTTGAATAGGGGCATTTCTGAAAATGCCTCTAAATATATTAATTTGGGGCATTTTTGCCAAGTGCCCCTAAATGTACTACCATTAGAGATATTTTTATCCAAGTGTCCCTAAAGATATTATCTTTATTATATTGCGTCGGGATACGACTGCTAATCACATCTTTATTGTATTGCGTCGGGATACGACTTCTGTTTCTGATTGCTTCTTTGTCCACCGAACTGTAGTTCCGCTCGATCTTCTCGAGTTTCGCCAGAAGCCCGCAGGCTCTTCCACATTGCTCCCGATCGTCTTACATATAGTGGGATGATACAATCAATATCTTCCGGTGACCCCACCTCTAAATCAACGATCCGCGACCTTCGAACATGGCTCTATCTACTGAGGAATCAAGCAAACATGGTAAACTCGTCTACTCTTCAAGGCATGACTACAAGCATGCCTTCCCATCTATACCACTGCACCAGCCGTCTTGGTCATCAACACAAGCCGTCGGCTCCTCCTGTACGCCTGCTATTATCAAGTCTTTATAGGCTACATATATTATGTGGCACCCTCATATTATATAGGAGGACTACAATACAAAAGTCTGACTCTAATACTACTCGTATCTTATCCACAGTAGAACACAAATCCAAACATAACTCAACTTGTACTCTAATAACCATAAAAAAACTCGTACTCTAATATTTGGCACATACGCAACGGTTTGTATTTTGGATTTTCAGCACATTTTTCTCTTTGTACGCTTAGTGGCATTTAGACATTTTCCATAACACAAAACAACACACATTGTAGTACATTTTGGAAGGGGTTCGCAGCAGCGTAACACCAATATGCCTAAAATCTATCTAGAAGTAATGGTGTAACGGAGAGAGGTTTCGGAAATATTCCCTTGTAGACTGAAAATGCTTAACGCTCATGTAGAACATGGATGATATAGTCATACTTAAAGCTGATCTCAAGGTCGCGAAACTCCTTGCAAGTCATCCCTGATCCTTGAATGATAATCGTGGTGCCACAAGTGGAAGCACCCCCTTGGTCTCGCACACGTCTAGTGTTTGATGACGACCTTCGTTCTTCCTGATCTAGCCAGGATGCAGAAGTAGATCTTCTAGCCGAAATCGCTGATGTACAATGGCATGCCGTAGCGAAACAGTGTCTTATGCATGCAACACTTACTTGGGGCCACAGTTTGAGAGAAGAGAGAGAAAATCCATAAGAAAATTTCCTTAGAGAATATTGTGTCTTTTCTCTCCCATATGGCCCTTCTTATATAGGAGAAAAGGGGAAACCCTTCTATTAAAGTCTTGGGTGGGACTAAATGGAGAGGAGGGAGGAGGCGTGACATGGTGCAGCCGTCCAGGTGGGTCCGCCACCCCCGCGAGCGACCCAAGGATCATCGGGTGGGGCCCCTAGGCCGCGGCTTGCCTCCCTTGGTCGCGTCCCTCATGGTCCTTTTCCTCTGGGATTTGGCCCATTAGGAAAGTTACCCTTTCAAATTTAATTTAAAATATTTATTTTATTATTAATTCCAACAATTAATATAAAATACATATAATAAAATTTCCTTTTGACATGAAACACCTTTTGATTCATTACGAACTCCTTCGGATCCTCCCAAAACAATTTTGGTTCTCTCATGGAACATTTTTGGTATTCTCGTCACTTTCTTCCTATGACCCTGATGATTCTAAAATGATCGCCAAACGTGTAAAACCCTTAAACGTGTTACCCTATGGTTCAAAAACATCGTGGACATGATCGAGATGACTCTTGAACCAATGATCATTAGAGAGATCGGAATAGCCGTAATGATCCATGTGCATTCCACCATTTCAAATGTTGTTTGAACCACTAGTATCACGATCTAAACATTAGTATCATGATAATCTCATTACCGACAAGTGTTGCCTTACTCATTCCCATGATATTTAATCCCCGTGACCTAGTCACACGCTACGCCGATTATAGGTGTAATCTTACCGAGTGGGTCCAGTGTATCTTCCCGTCACATGGGAGAAAAAATCCCGATATCTAAGCATACACCTCAACATATCCCTCTGAAATGCCTAATATATACCTTTATGATCATCCTATTACGGTGTGATGGTTGATGCTATCAAAGCATCCTTGGGTGATAGTAATTAAATATGATCTCCCGGTCAAAGAAGAAGGATAGATAACATGGTATGAAACTATTATTGCAACGATGAATTGTATGACTTGATCGTGATGCAATACTTATATGGGATAAATGTCCATCACATAATTCACTAATGATAAGACTATTGTTAATTGGCATAAATGCTCCATGACCAGTTTCCCAATGAACTAGTTGTATAGAGACTACTAGGGACTTGGTTTGTTTACATACCACACGTGTATCAATGTTTTTGATTGACATATTTATAACATGGTATAAAACTATTATAAACTAATGAAATATGATCATAAACTTTCTTTATTATTTGCTTCTAGGGCATATTTCTAACAATTTTAGTCAGCATTCTAAGGAAAAGGAATGTATTAAGGGCATATGTACCGGATCCCCTAAGGTTAGGAAGGAAAATATCTCTGTATAGTCGCTAAAAAAATCAGTTACTAAACGATGCCTAATACTTTAGATGGGTAAAAGCTGATTTAACTAAATTTCACTCAAAATCAACCAAAATTGAGATGATTTCAGCCGAATTTGATAGAAACTAAATTTACACAAAATACAACCCAAAGAAGGTCAAACTACGACTGAATTCGACCTAACCTTATCTAATCCTCCTCCCAGTCAAAGGAGGAAGAGCTGTTGTCGATGTCAATGATCATCGGTGATATCCGTGGCCCAGCATTGTCAACGGCCTCCTCCTTCATATTTGAGGTGCTGCTGACGACTTCGCAGCGTTAGCGACCTCCTTCTTATTTGACACCGTGTATGCCATCTTCTTCTCCTCGGTGTACTGCTCGAGACGGCACCACTCCTCCTCAACGACCTCAGGTTGAGCTCCACGAGCTTCTGGACTATCGCTATGTCGCGACGCTCTGCCTCGCGATGCTCTTGGGCCTCCAGGTCCTCTCGCCGCGGCTAACCGGCGACAGGTCTAGCACCTTGTCGTTGAACCCTGGTGGAAAACTGAGCTCACCACATTCTGACATGTGGTTAGACGGTCTTCATGTCGTACGCCAATGTTGCATGCTCCGACAACTAGAAGTTTTCCTATCCACACCTTCCGGCGAGTGTTACGGCCGGTGCTTTCCATGACCCACGAGCCCCATTAACGCTCACGCACGCCATGGTAGACCGGCGCCAATGGCACTAGCAGACCGGGGAGGCTCGAGGGGGGGGGGGGGGGGGCGTCGTCGAGATTGGCTTTGTTGCTGCAGTCGAGTGAAAGAAGAGGAGGGAATCTTTTAGTCCTCCACAGCTCAGAGTAGTAAATATAAGAGTCGAAGTGGTGGAGGAGTAAAAGTTTTACTCCTCTAAAACGGTTTGAGTTTCGGTTAGGTCTTGGAGGAGTAAAAGGGAGTCGGTTAGAAATAGCTAGGACGGGCACACGCTCAGTACTGACAAAATTCACGAGTTGTTTGTGAGCGCGTGTCTGTTGCTAGCTAGGAGACCACCAAGTAAACCATGGAACACCCAGATCCCGGTGAATTGTTCACCACATCACAATAACGAACCACCCACCAGGTCTCGCAGGTAGACTTTTACATGGGCTCGTGTGTGCCCGCTCTTCCTGCCCGTAAGTGAATCCCGATCTGCTAGACCTGGCGAACTCTTGTATATTACAGACCCCTGCTTGAGGAAACCATGTCTATTTGGTTACTTTTATTCCTCTTTAGGGCCATCAGTAGCTGCTACAGAATCTGGTTATTAATGTTCTGCGTTTAAAGTAGATTCTTCTATACTTCTCTGATCACCCTGAAGGGTTAATGTGCTAGAAGAGTTGTCTCCCGAAGAATGATTTTCCAAATTGAAAACGCTGGTAAGATATAGTAGCGAAAAAATTATTAATAGGCGTCAAAGGCACGAGGAACACATCTAGTTCCTCAAATCCAATTTCGATGAAATATCTTAATTTGGAATTCATAGAATTGCGAAGGAACATCACAAGCAATCTTTTCCGATTGTTCTGTTCTTACTTTAGTCGACATAATTGTGAATTTTTTCATTGCATAGTTACTATTAATTTATGCAGAATGGTAGGTGGTATGAGCATAGTGAACAATGTTTGTGCGGAACGGTGAATGTAATTTTTTGAGATGCATGGCATATTGCTGCATCAGAAAAATGGCTTTGCATGTGCAACTAATTTCGTCAGACCTTCACCAATAACAAGTGACAGCAGTCATGCCCGAACATTATAAAACATATGAGGTCAAAGAACCCACCGATCACCTTGATATTTTGAACAAGAGAGAGAACACTTTTGCTTCCGTGTCCCCTCCCTTCAAATTTTGACAAACAAAAACTCGATACCAATTTGTTTCAAAGACCGTACAAATCTATCGAAGCTCGTATGATCCTCTTAGACGTATACTCATCACCGTACACATATACTCACGTGTCCGCGGGAGGTGCAAATCTGAAGGTATATAGCAGCAATAACAAAAATTCAAAATTTGGCATGCAAAGACGTAGATCAAGATAACACGATGTGGGATCAACCGGTGAGAATATAGAGTATATCCAACTTGACCGAGTACACCTATATAGAGGTATACATGGCCTGGATATGAGGTCCCGACGGGGTTAAAAAAAACTGGGCAATGCAAACTTAAGTTTAGGGGGGGAGGGGAGGGTGTGTGTGTGTGTGTGTGTGTGTGTGTGTGGTGTGTGGGGGGGGGGGGGGACGGGACAACCAGAATACAAAGTGTTCTACAATTGGATTATGACAATAAAGCATCGTGTACAAAGGATGTAGCCTGGACACCTTTCTCCAAAGTTTGGATTGACATGTGACCAAGGAGGCAAAAAAACATATTTGCGTCAGTTTGCCTAACGCCTTATTAGGAGGAGCTAATTACTTATGAAGATCAATAATCATAACAAATTGCATAGTAAGTGTGACATGCATCCATAGAAGTTACCTTCCCAAGTACATTACGCAACTTTTTGCTATAGAAATCGTTATCAGTTTATTATAAGTTCCTAAAACATCTGGTGTGTACAATAAAGAGACACATTTTTCTACAACGAACAGCCAATAGGAACTAGCCAACAGGGCCAGTAGCCTTGCAACGAAAGTGAGGGACAAGATGGTAGACAAGATGTCAAATATGGGACCAGCAATGAAAGTAATGTGATGTGACAAGCAAGGAATGTTCATGGAAGCCTATTTAGTTGTGTTTGATGCCATCATCGACCTTGAAACCATGGAAGCTTTTGCATGTCGTGAAGCTTTGAGCCTTGCCTTATATGGAATTTTGTCAATTTGTTATATATCTCATCAGATTGTCTAGAATTACTAAATGCCATTAAGGAATTGAAGGAAGTACTCCCTCCGTTTCAAAATATAAGATGTTTTAAGTTTGTGAAGAAAATGAATCTAGACTTGTTTTAGTGTGTAGATTCATCTCCTTCACAAACCTAAAACATCTTATATTTTGAAACGGAGGGAGTAAGAGCATATACAACGCCTATGGGCGATTGTTGAGAACCGGAAAAGTTCACTCAAATTTCCATGACTCAGGAGAAAAGATCCTGCAAATGTCTGTGCATAATTTTTCAGGAGTGTTCTGGCTTTATATATATAGTGACCCATGTGTTTGACTCCTAGATCCTCCGGCACCACTTATTGTACCTATCAATTTTGATGCAATAAAATAAACAAATCGCTCAATTTTAGTTAGTACTAAAAATGGTTCGCCAATTCATTAAGCTCTGATCAGTTAGTCTTCAGGATAGAAACTACGTATTCATTAAACCATGGTGGTTAGCTTACCAGTGATGATCCATAGATGTATTTAGAATTGTTTCACCCTCAGTTGTGTTTTCCCACTTCATCAAATTCTCCTAAGTAGTAAGACATCATATATATAATTAGTTAAAGTGTGTTTTGACACCAAAAAAAAGGAGAGAATGCATCATTCCCACGAGCGACCCTCAACCACGGATGATCAGCATTTAGTGATAATGGACAAAAATATGTACAAACACTTAACACAACAACTTCTCAGTGGGTGCAATTTTCATCTTAATGGTTGTCGTGCCTGCCAGTGGAACAATGTATGTGAGCGTATCCCCAAAGGGCAATGCCATCAGATATTTTTCATTAATGCCCACAATGTGTAGCCAGACACGAATCATGGGTTCATGGATTGTAGCCATGCTATAAAGGTTGGCAAGGTGACCCTCTCTCTTAAGACCACCCTCGCCCTAGAGAGTAAAATTACATGCAGCTTCCTTTGTGGAGTACCAAAAATGAGATATTGGAATTGAGATTAAGGCATGCACAAGCCATGCTTGTAGGAAACCATGTGGGATTAGGAGGCCTCTGGGATACTTTTAAAACTAGCACCTTCAATATGGGTGATATTCGTCTGGAACATAGCCAGATTTCATGGAGTTACATAGGACAAGCTACTTTCATTTGTTGTGGAAGTTGGCGGTGATGATTCTAGGCAGCATATATAGTAGTGCACATCAACCCACTGTAACACTACACTCAAGACATAATGCCACTGGAATGCGCGCAGCGATATGAGTAACTTTCGTTGGCTTTGTCATTCGGTGCAAGCTTTTTAAGGGCAAGGTTGGATGTACAACTTCCCGCTTCATTGCAAGTTTTCAGTGTTTCCTTTTATGTTCTCATTCTCACACAGTGAGTCATAACTCATAGTGTGTAGTATGTTCTCAATAGCTAGATGTATTAAAAAAACAACTGCCCCTGTCTTGAATAGTGTCTTCTTCCCACGTTCCCATACCATAAAACCCCGGGATGCCGCCCTCTTGGCCACATCACCAGCTCTTTGGTAACACGCACTTCGATATGGCCCTCACCAAGAAGAACGCTCACCTATCTTGTGTTTAGCAGTTACTAGCGTACCAGCGTAGCCGTGTTGAGCATGCATCTCCGGTGGTGGAGGAGGAGGAGCAAGCATCTTTGGTTGGCGAGGAGGACCACCTCCTCCCACCATCGAAACATGATGGAGGCTCATCCCCCTCGTACTCTGGGTGGTCCTCGAAAGATTATACATATGGAAAGCCGTCCATGGCAAGGCGCTAGGTGTTAGAGGACAAGGCATCAGGGTCCAGGAAGGGTGGATAGCCTCCTCTATCGACCCTAGTTTGGACCCTGTGTAAAATGCACTATCACGAACGACTGGTCAAAGGGGAACCATTTGCGATAAGATCCATCGTAGACGTTTGTACACTATTAAAACATGTGGGAGTATATGGCCCATTAGGGGCGATAATCGTAACCCTACAAACTACTTAGATATGTATGTGACCACTCCACTCGACAACCTACTCACCTCTTTAGGACCATAGTACATATCTCTTGTCCATGGCAAACTCACTTGGTAGGCGAGGCCAAAGCAAGAGCTAGCTGCTGGAGGCAGTAGGTGATGCAATGTTGATATCCTGACCGGTGGCCTTTACATCATGGACTCGCGCTTATATGCACGGTCGAATGTCGGAGGTGATGCCGATGTTGTCGGTCAACCTAGATCGTTCTAGCCCTCGACAGTGGCCAACTCCACTCATGGTTGTCCTCCAGAAGGTATATGTTGTTACCATGATTTCTAAAGTTCTATTTTTAGTATGGATCTACATAGTTAGCAAGGCAAGATGAGTTTGATTATTCCTAGGGTGTGGGTATTTTTTATTTTTATAGTCATTATCTCGAGTGTGTTCGACCGGATCGATGACTTTACTCCAATCTTTAATTGTGTTCGACTAGATCTATGTGTTAACTATATTTAACTTTGTATGGACAGATTGAATATGTATGTGTTGGGGTTCGTAGCATGGAAAACAAAAAAATTCTACCGCATGAACACACAATCAAGATCTAATCTATGATCAAGCCAATATCTATCTACTAGATTGTAGCAACGAGTCAACAGAACACTAACCCTCGAAGATCCAAAGCGGTTAACGAGAGCAGATTCTCGTGGGTGATGTAGTCGTACACTTCCGATCTCAAGATCGCGTAGACGATCCTTCCGGCGCTGTGTTCCGGCAGCGCTTCCGCAGTCGGTCACACGTTCGGTACTCGACGAAGACCTTCCTCTCTCTTGTTCCAGCAGGCAGCGGAGGTTGTAGCACTCTCCTCGCGATTCCGGCAGCACAACGGCGTGGTACCGGAAGTAGAGGGGAGATCTCGCAGGGCTTCGCCTTAAGCCGGAGCGAGTATGGTGGACTATGAGAGAGCCCTCAGTGATCTAGGGTTTAGACACACCAAGGAGGGGGCAAGGCCGGTGGCTAGGGCTTGGAGCTTCCCAAGTCGGCGTCTAGGGGAGAAACCCTAGGCGGCGGCTATGGTGGGCGGCGGCGGCTAGGGTTTAGGTTTAGAGGTGGAGGTCTTGTGTTCTTGGAGGGGCAGCCCTGCCCCTCCTTATATAGGTGGAGGGAGGCGCGCCAGGGGAGGGGAGTCCCTCCCTAACTCGGTTTACCAAGTGGGCCGGCGGTGGAGGGGAGGAACTCCTCCCCAAGTAGGTTTCCTACTTCCCCTCCACCTTCCAAAATAGCCGTTTGACTTTTCAAATTGGCGTTTGACTTTTCAAACTAGGATTTGATTCAACCCTTTATTTTGTTCAGCGATGACACCTAGTACATGATGCAATCATTCCAACTTGATATGACACATTCATGTACCCTTCCCCTCCGGAGTGCCGGACATTCCGGAACCTTCTAGAACATTCCCGATGAAAACACCGGAACCATTCTCCAACCCCGAAACAGGACTTTCCTTATATGGATCTTATTCTCCGGACCATTCCGGATCTCCTCGTGATATCCCGGATCCCATCCGAGACTCCGAACAACATTCGGTCTCTTACTCATCATTCCATAACTACTCAACAACATCGAATCCTTAAGTGTGTCTCCCTACGGTTCGTGAATTATGCGGACATGATCGAGACACTTCTCCGATCAATAACCAATAGAGGAATCTGGAAATTCATATGGCTCCCACATATTTCTACGATTACTTTGCGATCGAATGAACCACTTACATACGATACCAATTTCCCTTTGTCTCACGATAGTTTACTTATCCGAGGTTTTGATCGTCGGTATCTCTGCATACCTAGTTCAACCTCGTTACCGATAAGTACTCTTTTCTCGTTCCCGTGGTATGTGATCCCTTGTGAGCCAGTCACATGCTTGCAAGCTAATTGGATGACATTCCACCCAGAGGGCCCAGAGTATATCTATCCGTCATATGGATGGACAAATCCCACTCTTGATCCATGTGCCTCAACCAATACTTTCCGAACACTCAATGCCACCTTTATAGACACCCAGTTACGATGTGGTGTTTGATGTCATCAAAGCATCCTTCTGGTGATGGTGATTAACATGATCTCATGGTCGAAGGAATTAGGTTACTATGTATCAGAAAGCTTATAGCAAATGAACTATATTAAATGACTTGATCTTTATGCTACGCTTAACTATAGGAGTATGTCCATCACAACATTCTCCTAATGATATGACCCTGTTGTTAATAACATCTCTATGTTCATGATCAGGAAACCATGATCATATATTAACCAATAAGCTAGTTTAACAAGAGGCTTTACTAGGGACTCTTTTATGTTTACAAATCACACAAGTATTAATGTTTCCGGTTAATACAATTATAGCATGGTATGTAAACATTTATCATAAGTATGAAGATATGATAATAACCACTTTATTATTGCCTCTTGGGCATATCTCCAACAGTCTCCCACTTGCACTAGAGTCAATAATCTAGTTTCAAACCTTTGTGTATTCAACACCTATGGCTTTCCGGTGTTGTATGTACACGATTGCTAGTGGTCAACTGATCTCCGGATCTGACACTTCCAGGTCCGTGTGTAATTGCATGTCTTTGCGTCTCTACGCATCACTCATTCTCTAATGAGATGGCTTTGTATAAATTTGGTCCTTTGGTGTGACCTTTAGTTCTTTGGGGTTAAAAAATGTTAATAATATTGTCGTACAATATATCTTCATAGTATTATCCTGCTGTGAACTACGCTTAGTTTGATAACAAACTACTTGACACCAGGGGCGGACCCAGCCCAATCAACAAGTGGGGGCCCAAGCTGAGCGGGGGCCTTATTCTTAATCTAAGTGGGGGCCTATGTAGTAAAATTGTAGGTTTAGAAAGGGGGAAACCGGAAATTGACTGGGGGCCTAGGCCCCCACTCGGCTTAACGTAGGTCCGCCCCTGCTTGACACAAATGCCCTCTTTAGCTGCTATAATAGCAGTCATATACTTAGCCTTTTGTTATAGTATCTGTCACAATGTCTTAACTTTGGAACTCATCCAAATCCATTATGGAACTTACTTTCCATCACATTGTGCCACCCTTAGTTTAGATTGAGATGAACTTAATTTGTACTTTGTGACAAAACTAGTATCAATGTAATACTTTTACAATGAACTAACCATCTATTTGCACTTCTACAAAATAATATATTCTTAGTTCTTCCAAAAGATCATAAGAATATCCTTACTATCGTCCAATGATCATCTTATGAATCATTCTGGTATATGCTCATAACTTTTAGAGCATAGGACATATCTGGATTTGTACATATTACAGTATGATTGATATAAATACTCTTTGTGATTTCATACATCAAGTATCAATCTATACTTGAATCTTTGTTTCACTTACCAAGTGTCAATACACTTGAATATATCATCAATATTGAACTCATTCAATCCTTTCTGTGCGTCAAGAACCTTTCTTGTAGTTTCTATATTGAACTCATTCAATACATCATCTATGTACTTTCGGCACAACCATATTAGCGTCTATTGATGCCAAATATTTGGGTTTTGCCTAAGTCTTTCATCAGGATGAAATTCTTAATATGTGTTAATAAAAGATACATCATTTACAATCAACAATATGTCTTCCACATAATGTATTAGAAACATGTCTTAGCGCTCCCACTTAATTTCTTGCAAATGCAAGCATCTTCATCGTCTCCGATGAATTTAAACTCCTTTAACAGTTTCATCATGGTGAAGATTCCAACTCCGCAATGCTTACTTCAACCATTGAAGTTTGCATATGCTTTTAGCATCCTTTGAATTAACAAAACCCTTTGGACCGTGTCATGCACACGTCCTAGATAACCATTCTATTAGAAGAACTTGTTTTGTTTATTCAACACATAACAAAATTATATGTCGTGGTTGCTACATTAATCCGTCTAGACTAAATATCGCTTAATGAAAGATCAGATCTTGTCATAGTCAACTCCTTGAACATTGTTGTGAACTCTTTCCCAACATGTCGATAATTTCATAGATGTGAAACATCCATGTCTATTTCTTTATAGATCCAAATACGACTGTAAGGTCTTGTACTTTTCCAGAGGGTCTTTCAAGCTCAAGCTTGATTTCTTGTATATGGAACTATCACAGATTTTATGGCTTCAAGCCATTTGATGGAGTCAGGGCCCATCATCGCTTCTTTGCATGTAGTCGGTTCATTATTCTCAAATAATGATTCAACCCTCAAATCTTGGTATTTTGTTGTTTACCCGACCTACTTGTTTCAATAGGAACTTAGATCTCCGTGACCATAACCTTTGAGGCACGTGAGCCATGAGCATTGTTGCTGCCTCCGGAACACTTTTCGGTGCTGCGCAACTTTGCACATATAGCTAAGGTTCTTTTAACCTTATCAAAGTTCTATTGTCCTCCCACTTAACTTTTCACAAAAAATTCCTTCTCAAAGAAACTTGACGTTCTAAGTGACAAACACTTTTGTCTCCGATGTTATGGAGGAATACTTAACAGTTATTTGAAATAACATACAAAAACAGGTTCATCCGACTTTGGTTGCAAACATCTTTCTAATGCATAGCATACCAATGTTTAAGAAAGGACAACTTGGGTTTTATCCCAAACCATAACTTTATATGGTGTGATTTCAATGGATTATGATGGAGCTCTTTTCAGTGGAAAAAACGGTAGTCTCTAAAGCTTTTAATCTTTAAAATATAATGACAGTTTTATGAATTACACCTTTGATCTTACCATGTCAAACAAGGTTTAATCACATATCTCGAACGCTCCATACTCTTATGGTGTTTCGGGAAATGCAAATCCACAGAACGATTCCTTAAATCTTAGGTATTATGCTAAACTTGTAACTCAAATATCTTCCTTTATGATCTTATCATAAACTATTTATATTCTTGTTACAATGATTTTGCACTTCATCTTGAAAGTCTTTGAACTTTTCAAATGTTTCATACTTCATCCTTATTAAGTAAATATTCATATATTCACTCAAATTTTCGGGGAGAGCACATGAAGTTGAAATCCATCGCTCTTGACTATACATAATGGACTTCATACAACAATATGTACAAGTTCCAATAAGCTAGTCATTCGTTCCCTTTTGGCCTATGAACGAAGTTTTAATTATCTCTAGGAAAGTTTTCACAAGCGTCATTTGACCAAAAATCAGAAGGACTCCAAAATTCCATCCACATGGAGTTTCTTCATGTTTTCTTTCCAATATAATTTAAACGGTGATGTCACTTCCTAAATGATCTTTCAATCAATTTGTCTTTCGACATTTTTAGCACTAGTTTTATGCATGTGATTTTTCCAACGAGATTTGTGAATCATCCATCTTTTATGGATCATGGCAATTATTTGAACAACCCTTTTGTTCTCATAATGCCTGATAAAACAAATCTTGAAGGCAAGCTTTGATGTTTAACAAGCAGCACAATAACCCTTTATTTGTTCTTGATGAACATCATCACATATTCTTTTGCTAGTTACTTAGGCCATTGTAGTTCATGAATTGTGTTGTTTCGTATGACGATTCACACCAACAAATTCAGTATCAAATACTTAAGAACCACATTGTTTAATAAGCAAAGAATAAATCCATAACATGTATATCATCTATATACTTAAGCTGAACAATTCTAGTCTTTTCTTTTCTGCCATATACTTATGAGATTCTCTTTCAGTATTTCCTTTTCTGTTTGAAAGAATCTATCAACATCAATAGTGGAGCCATATACATGACACATAGTCCAAAGCATGTATATTTAAATACCAATGTCTTTGGACTTGCACTTTGAAGTAGATCATCACCATCAAATGTTTGGTGTTCTTTCAAATTCCTTTCTTTAGTAATCTCTTGGTGTAGTAAACATTTTACCTACATCAAATATTCACCCTTATCATGGAATTATCCATGATCAAGCTACTTTTAGCTTATAACGGTGAATCGCGAGTATAATGTTGTTCTCCAAAACCTTTTGGAGGTTTAGGACAACTAGTGTCTCCAACCTTTTGCAAATTCTCATCAAATATGAGAACATGACTTTTTCCATATTATACTCTATCATGTTGTAACCAAAACTTCGTTTCAGATATCACAATATCTTCCACACAACATGGTTTCTGAAACAACTCTTTCAGATCCTAGATAACCTTCATATTAAGACAATCCTTTGAATATCAAGAATCATGGAGACAAACATGAGACTCATACACTAACACTTGGAATTGTCACTCTTGATTTAATACTAATTATTAAACTTCATGGAGTAACCAGAACTTACTGAAAGTTTGCAATAGGACTTTTAAACTTTAGATTAACACTTCAAAACAATACGATACCAGTTCGTAAAGTAACTAACCAGAATTCTATAGTTCTATCATCTCAATTAAAAATAAGCGCAAGGTGGTAAACGGATGCCAATGACTACAACAATTATGCAAATTCACTTTGATTTAATTTATGATAAATAGTGTTCAACCTTTAATTATATTGCCGTTGAACTCCCACTAAAAACAATATCCCTCGCATTGTTTTAGTGATCACATGAACCAAATCCACCACATTAAAACCGATCATCACGAGAGTTGATGTAGCTTCAATGGCGAACAATCAACATGTTCATCATATCTACTATATGACTCATTCTTTACCTTTCGGTGATCCGTGTTTCGAGACCATGTCTGTACATGCTAGGCTCGTCAAGATCAAACCTTAGCTTCCACATGAGCAAATCTGGCTTGCTCATGTTGTATACACTTGCGGAATCTAACACAGCCGATCATCACGTGGTGCTTTGAAACAACAAGCTTTAGCAACGGTGCTTACTAAGGATGAACATTTTAGAACTTGAAATTCATGTGCATGAGGGATCATCTAATAATGCTACCGTCGTTAACTAAGAAATACAAGATGCATAAAGGATTAACATCACATGCAATTCATAATATGTGATATGATATGGCCTTTCTTCTTTGTGCTTCCGATCTCCATCTTCAAGCACGAACATGATCTCCATCATTACCGGCATTGCATCAAGGTCCATGATGCTGCTCCATGGTTGTCGCCCACCAGCTTCAACTATTACAACTACTTTGAATAGACACGCAGGTCTTAACAAAAATTAAAGACAACCATATGGCTCCTGCCGGTTGCCAACTTACAATAAGGAACATTGCATACATCAAATATAATCACAATCATGGCCATATCACATCACAGCACACCCCTGCAAAACAAATTTAGACGCCTCTAATTTTCTTTGCATATTTTACGTGGTTTGGGGATTTCAATAAGTGTCGATCTAACTTACGAACAAGAACCACAACATTGATACTAGTATTGTCAATCACCCGTTGTAAATTGAATCTTAACTATGTTGGGAGAAACAGGCACCCGCAAAGCCACTTATGCAATACAAGTTGCATGTCAAGCGTGGAGCAAGTCTCATGAACGATGTCATGTAAGGTTAGCCCGGGCCGCTTCATCCCACCATCCCGCAAGATGCAAAGTACACAAGAAGCAATCGACAACAAAAGCATCAACGCCCACCAATGACCATTGTGTTCTACTCGTGCAACAGATCTACATATAGACACGGCTCTGATACCACTGTTGGGGTTCGTAGCATGGAAAACAAAAAATTTCTACCGCATGAACACACAATCAAGATCTAATCTATGATCAAGCCAAGATCTATCTACTAGATTGTAGCAACGAGTCAATAGAATACTAACCCTCGAAGATCCAAAGCGGTTAACGAGAGCAGATTCTCGTGGGTGATGTAGTCGTACACTTCCGATCTCAAGATCGCGTAGACGATCCTTCCGGCGCTGCGTTCCGGCAGCGTTTCCGCAGTCGGTCACACGTTCGGTACTCGACGAAGACCTTCCTCTCCCTTATTCCAGCAGGCAGCGGAGGTTGTAGCACTCTCCTCGCGATTCCGGCAGCACAACGGCGTGGTACCGAAAGTAGAGGGGAGATCTCGCAGGGCTTCGCCTTAATTCGGAGCGAGTATGGTGGACTATGAGAGAGCCCTCGGTGATATAGGGTTTAGAAACACCAAGGAGGGGGCAAGGCCGGTAGCTAGGGCTTGGAGCTGCCCAAGTCGGCGGCTAGGGGAGAAACCCTAGGCGACGGCTATGGTAGGCGGCGGCTAGGGTTTAGGTTTAGAGGTGGAGGTCTTGTGTTCTTGGAGGGGCATCCCTGCCCCTCCTTACATAGGTGGAGGGAGGCGCGCCAGGGGAGGGGAGTCCCTCCCAAACTCGGTTTACCAAGTGGGCCGGCGGTGGAGGGGAGGAACTCCTCCCCAAGTAGGTTTCCTACTTCCCCTCCACCTTCCAAAATAGCCGTTTGACTTTTCAAATTGGCGTTTGACTTTTCAAACTAGGATTTGATTAAACCCTTTATTTTGTTCAGCGATGACACCTAGTACATGATGCAATCATTCCAACTTGATATGACACATTCATGTACCCTTCCCCTCCGGAGTGCCGGACATTCCGGAACCTTCTAGAACATTCCCGATGAAAACACCGGAACCATTCTCCAACCCCGAAACAGGACTTTCCTTATATGAATCTTATTCTCCGGACCATTCCGGATCTCCTCGTGATATCCCGGATCCCATCTGAGACTCCGAACAACATTCGGTCTCTTACTCATCATTCCATAACTACTCAACAACATCGAATCCTTAAGCGTGTCTCCCTACGGTTCGTGAATTATGCGGACATGATCGAGACACTTCTCCGATCAATAACCAATAGAGGAATCTGGAAATTCATATGGCTCCCACATATTTCTACGATTACTTTGTGATCGAATGAACCACTTACATACGATACCAATTTCCCTTTGTCTACGATAGTTTACTTATCCGAGGTTTTGATCGTCGGTATCTCTGCATACCTAGTTCAACCTCGTTACCGATAAGTACTCTTTTCTCGTTCCCGTGGTATGTGATCCCTTGTGAGCCAGTCACATGCTTGCAAGCTAATTAGATGACATTCCACCGAGAGGGCCCAGAGTATATCTATCCTTCATATGGATGGACAAATCCCACTCTTGATCCATGTGCCTCAACCCATACTTTCCGAACACTCAATGCCACCTTTATAGCCACCCAGTTACGGTGTGGTGTTTGATGTCATCAAAGCATCCTTCCGGTGATGGTGATTAACATGATCTCATGGTCGAAGGAATTAGTTTACTATGTATCAGAAAGGTTATAGCAAATGAACTATATTAAATTACTTGATCTTTATGCTACGCTTAACTATAGGAGTATGTCCATCACAACATTCTCCTAATGATATGACCCTGTTGTTAATAACATCTCTATGTTCATGATCAGGAAACCATGATCATATATTAACCAACAAGCTAGTTTAACAAGAGGCTTTACTAGGGACTCTTTTATGTTTACAAATCACACAAGTATTAATGTTTCTCATAAGTATGAAGATATGATAATAACCACTTTATTATTGCCTCTTGGTCATATCTCCAACAGTATGGACCGAATGTATATATGTTTTAGATATATTTAACGGTATATGGACCACGTCTATTAGTTGAATACTGCGTACTTGTGACCGGATCTGTGCAGTGAATTAGAATAATTTGCATCATGTATTTTCTTATGATCTTTTATTGCAAATTTATGTGCCCGCGTATGTGCTACAAGTTGATTGGTTATACTAGATCCATGGTTACATCTTACATTACTATTTTTATATAATAGCCATACTATTTTGGTGAATAGGAAGGTCTCGTAAATTTCTCGACGTTGAGTTGCGGAGAAGTTATCTTACTCTTCTGCTTCCTGGTGTAGCTGATAGTCAAGAACTATACGCACCTTACTTGTGGAAGTCAAGAACTGAACCTCCCTTGAGCAAATCAAGAACTTCACACGATTTAACATCTACAAGGACTTCGTGGTGATAATATCAAGGTACAACAAGGGCTAGATTATCCCTTAAGTGCATCATCACGTCACGTCACGAATACAAAGACACAACCAAGAAAATTAGATTATCTACTTTGTGTGTCTATCTCATTTGTATAGCTAGCAATAGATCTATGTCGAAATGCATGTATATGAGGTGTATAAATCATGCAAACAAATGTCACTGATATCATACGATTATATGTTGCTGCATAAGCTGCGCATAGATCTATGTGGTGAAAACATATACAATAATACCTGTAAGCATACGACTAGTTTATTTAAATTAAAATGTTTGTGAAAAAAGTTGGACACATACGAGAAAACAACACATGCCGTTTGCGATCATCCATATGTGAAGGCCCAATGATTCGCAGACGGTTCGGTTCCTTGGAAGCAACGTGTGCCCCTTCACACAAGGTTTCGCTAACTATTTACACTGTAAAGGGCTATTTGACACCATTCAATAGAGACGGTTCAGTTCACCATGTGTGATTGGCTACTTTCACCATGTGCGAAGGCCCAATTCGTACTAGTGATAATCGGTTCTTGATGCTACAACACCACAAGGTGCCTCTATTCCAAGGGCAAGCATCATCTTGTCTATGTCTCCCTCCTCCAGATTGAATTCATTCTTGCTCATCAGGTGCTACGCACAACTCAGTGGAGACGCCAAGTCATGACTGAACTCGGTAGGTACTATGCACGATGGGTCCCATGGAGGTGTCAGACAATGCTTGTTGTTGTTGATGGATCGAAGGTGGTGCGACAGTGATGGGAGGCGAGGTGGTATGGGGCTTCTCCTTTTTTGATATCTCAAGCTTTAACCTGATTTCGAGCTTTCAGGAGCCGGAGAAGAGTTTTTTCGATAATGGGTGGTTTGTTACTTATAAGTTTACCGGACAAAAGATGATTGTAGAGGCTGTACATCGACGAATATGCGCACTTCCGTGAAAACACAAGATCTTCGACTAGATTATGTCAATGCGTGTCTCACTAGTGCAGAGCCCCCCCTTTAACTCCGGTTGGGAGGGCCCTCTAACAGCGGTTCCTCAACCGCTGTTGAGGGTTCGGTGTTAGAGGGGGAACCGGTGTTAAAGGGTGGCGCACGTGGGGCTGCCGCATGCCTCAGGCCCCCCCCCTTTAACACCGGTTCCGGGCTGGAACCGGTGTTAAAGGTTCTTCTGCCGCGGCAGAGATTTAGGCCGTTTTCCTGCCGCGGTAGGAAAACGGCCTAAATCTCTGCCACGGTAGACTTCTGCCTCTGCCCCGTTCTGGACGTATTTCTGCGGGAGGGGGGGAGCGAGGGGGAATCGATCGGGAGCGGTATACACATAAATCGTCATCGGTACATACGAGTACATGAATAATTAAGCAACTATTATTATACACAAACATCGTCATCGGCACATACATTGTCATCGGCACATACATCGTCATCGGCACATACATCGTCATCGTTCATTTTGGTGGATATCTAAAGAGTTCTCCGCCAGGCGTGACGACCTCATCAAGTATGAACCCCGCCAATTCCTCTTGAATGGCTCGTATGCGTCAATATATATGAAGAATGGGCCGTCAATATATATATAAGAATAAAACTCAACACAATTGATGGTAATAAAATAATGTTGTGGACTTTGTTTACTTACTCTAAGTTGTTCTAGTGCGGCTTGGCCCGTCGCACATATCGTGTTGCGAATGAACTCGCAAATATAGTACCCACATAAGTTATTGCCGTGTCCCTGATGCGCACACTTTACGAGAATAGAGAGTTCAATCAAAATAATAATCAATAAAGCATGATATAATGGAATTGGAAGCTAGCTAGTATTACTTACATTTTGGTCTACAAATTTTAGTTCTTCTGACCATTCACCCACGGCCCTGCCCGTGAACCTTTTCCAAACCCTGTCCGGCAAAGAAAATGGATAAAGGAGTAATTAATTACTTGTTGTCACGAAAGTTGCCGATCTAGTGCGATAATTTGATTGAAATTACCTCTGGAGCATCTCTCTAAAGTCTGTCCATATCTCTTTTTCTTTTCGTAACGAGTCCATGACAAGGACTTTTCCTGAGTCGGGTTGAATGACTAGCAGAATAAAGTGGAACCTACGCACGCATAACTCATCATCAGTTACACTTAACATCGAGTAAGCTAAAATAGAATGTGTACAAGAGAGAGGGTAACAGTACTCACGAGAAGTTGTAAGGCAATAATATTTCCCTTTTGGTTTGTTGTCTCAGTAAAGACGTTAGCAAGTAATCTTCTGTTTGCCCGGGTTTGGTTTTTACCACTTCTTCATGAACTCTATTTGGGTCAACGAACCCAATGTTAAAAGGGCCTCCTTTCCTGCATTCCATAACCTTTTTCCTGCATAATAGTATATACATATATGGTGAGCATATATATATACATGCAATTAATGAAGTGAATGAGATGAGATATAAATTACAGAAATAGTACTTACACACAATAAAGGCTGATGGCAGCTTTGTCGAGTTCCTTCTGATTGAATAGAAAATGCAAGTCTTGAATGTTGAAGTCGATCGCGTCGTCTCCGCAGAAGAAAATCTCATCTCTTATATGCGCTGTGATCCATTCTACCTTTCTCGTCTTGCAGAAATCAAGGTACCACTTGTGCAATTTTCGCATCTTTGTTGGTAGATTCTTGAGCTCCTCTTTCTTGACGAGATTCTTCCCATACTTCCATGGCTGTATGGGGTTGGCATCGCATTTGGGCAAGTTGTCTCCCATGACGTTCAAGTATGCAATGTAATTCATCCCCATCTCATTGGCCTTTCTTTGTAGCTCTGCCTCGTAATCATTTACGGGAGGAGCGTCCCGTGTGTCGAACATTTGGAGCGGGGCGCATGATTGGTTTTCCTGCTCTCCGAGCATGGGAACTATTTTCTGGGGTGCCTCACGACTGCTACTTTCAGTCTCCCTACGGCGCCTTGCATCCGCCTTCAAAATCTGGCGCTCGTAGTCCGGCGCAAGTGGGGTTTTAGGTTTCAAAAGATTTTTGTAAAACTTCTCCACCACCGCCGGATCTATTTTCTCCTTTGGCTCGGCCCGTCTAGGTGCAAAGAATTTCTTGACCTGTTCTTCCGAGATCCTATTGGTCTCCTCGTCGCTGCGATTCCACGGTAAAACCGGCAATGGCTTGGCGGAAGGCTGCGGGACGTAGTTTTTTGAACTCTTTGGCGTACGGTTTCCTGCGGATTTCTTTGTGGCAGTGCTACTGATGCTCTTCGTGGCAGTGCTCTTCCGCTTACGCTGAGGAGATGGCTGAAGCACCGAAGATGGCTGACGGGCCGGAGATGGCTGCCGCGCAGGAGATGGCTGAAGCGCCGGAGATGGCTACCGCGCAGGAGATAGCTGAAGCGGCTCAGACTGCTGACGCTGCGGAGACGGCGGGGGTGCCAGTGACCTCCAATTTGGAAGCACAATGTGTTCCTTCTTCCAAAGAATGGTTGTTTTCACTACAAATTTGAGTTGAGTTTCCCCTTCACCTGTAGCATGGTCAAGCTGTGCTTCCTCATATTCCTTCACAACCTCATCCACCCCGACAATAGCATAGCCATTTGGAATCGGTCGGCAGTGGTAAGTTCCACCAGCTACAGGAGGTAAGGCATAGCCGACAGCCACCTTAATGGATAAGCCCATTAATCTCACATGCAGCTCAGCGTGTTCGCTCTCCGTGATCTCATCCACGGGGTATCGAGGACCCGCCATTTCAAGCGTGGGCTGCACGTTCTCCGTGGAAGCCACACTGCTTTTCCGCGCAGAGTCTGGGCCGCCGGCAGCTTCCAATGCAGGCTCTTCGTGCCGATGAGATGGGCTGGTAGCTTGATGGCTCTGTTGTGCATTCACTTGCGCCTGCAGCGCCGCAAGTGCATGTTCTATCTGTGTCATCCGCTCTGTACGCTCTTTTTCTTTTCTGCCGCGCCATCTGTAAGAGTCGCTCCAGTCGGCAAACCCATCCTTCCATGTCATACCCCCTGTGCCTCGTGCATGTCCAGGGTGTTCTTTTTTACCGATGGCGCGTGTGAGCTGGTCATTCTCTCTGTCGGGATGGAAGGTCCTGGCGGATGTTTCCTCGTATGCCGTGATGAGTTCAGTGACGGGTTTGGCAAGGAGGGTTGGGAAGATACACAATCCTGTTTCTGGGTCCAACCTTGCCCCGATTCCGTAGAACCAAGTCTTTGCACGTAGGTCCCACCCATCTGTCTGGGGTGTGATCCCTCTCTCGCGCAGGGCCTTCTCAGCTTCCTCCCACTTAGGCCTCTGAGATATGTAGCCACCTGACCCCGTCCTCTGGTGATATTCCTTCTTCAGGGCATTAAGCGTATTGGTTTCTGACCTCTTTTTAGCTATAGCACTTTTTTTATATGTCTCAAATTCGGGCCAGTGAGGTCTTATCTTCGCATAATATGCGTCTGCGAAATTTGGAGTCTCGCCAGATTTGACAAATTTGTTCAATTTTGTCTTCCGGTTGCGGAAAGCGTCAGCCATCTTGTTTAGAGTCCACTCTTTGACCTTTTCCTTTATAACCGGGTTGTTTTCATCCTCCTCTGGCAGAAGGGTGAAATTTACCAACAACGAATTCCAAAGCGTTTCTTTGGATCTGTCATCGACAAAGGTACCGTCGCCCTTCTTTGGCTTATTCCAATTTTCAATTATGATTGGGATTTGGTCCCTAACAAGAACTCCAGCCTGACGTACAAATTTGTATGCGGCCTTCTTGGGCTCCATCGGCCTGCCATCAACACGGACTGCTTCGATCGTGAACTTTGCACGATCTTTCAACCGCTGGCTCGCGCCTCGCTTGCTCTTTTTCGTAGAAGAAGATGGTTGCTGGCTTGCTCTTTTTCGTAGAAGAAAGAAGCGTTAATTAATACATGTAGAAGAAGATTGTTTGTGGAAGTCAGCAGAGGCTTAATCAATGCATATACCTCGCCGGACTTTGTAACCATTAAATTGCGTTCACCGGAGTCTTCATCTTCTCCATGACTAGTACTTGAGCTGTCGTCATCATGTCCCTCCAAGTTCAGATATTGTGAGGTGTCCTCGTCAATAATGTTCTCCATTATTTCTTCTTCTTCAAGGTTTCTACTAAGTGGATCCATAGTTTCTAAAACAATAATATTATCTAGAGTAAGAGTGTAAACATTCAAGTGGACTTGGATTCATACACAAATATACATATTATTCATACAAAAATACACAAATAAATACACAAATGAAATTAAAACCCTAAGGATGCTTGATCATTTTAAACGAGTTCCGAGGGGTCGAAACCCTAATCAGGATGAGTCAGAGGTCCAATTTGTATACAAGTTTTAATCTATGCATGTAGTACAATTTATCGAGCAAACAAGTTTTAATCAGGATGAGTCAGCAATCACACACGTTGCACTCCTCGCAATCTATCGAGCAAACAATTTCATACAACATAAACAATAGCACATAGAGATCAAACAAATGCAGCAAATGCATGCATGGCAATTTAATAAGTCACAATGGTTGTTACTTTAGTTCTCTAAACAATACTAAAGTATATGATGCATGCAAGAGGCCAATTAATGCAATGGTGTATTTGTTATGGATACAGGACATTAATACGAACCAGTAGGCGTTGGATTCACCCTAATCAGAGTTACAAATCTTTTCTTATGATTTAAATAGTGTTTAATGGGTTTTAAATCATTTAAATAGTTTCTGTTGTCTAAAAATCAAACTAAAATCAGATATATAATCCCCACGGGGTTGTGATTCCAGGGACATATTATTTGTAATTTTCTGAACATTATTTATTTTCTTATGAATTTATTACTCTAAATAAGCCATTATACCATTTATTTAATTGCTGAAAAACCTTATATTATTTGGCTTAACCATTTGCATATTGATGATCTACACACAATTGTGAATCCATAGGTATATTATTTGTGATTTTTGGACCAGTAGATATTTTACTATGAATTTATTAACCTAAAAGACCATTAAAACTAATTAAATTATTATAGTAAACACGTACTGTAAAAGTTAAATCCAACTTGATATTAATAATCTACTCAATTTTCTGAATTCATTGATATATAATTTGCTATTTTTGGATCTACGAATCTTTTTATATGATTTTTGCAAGATTATACAATTTTCTGCAATTTTTATTTTTTCTTCTATTTTTCAGGAGAGTCAACGTTGACTGGCGCTGTGTCATCGCTGACGTGGCAGACAGGTGGCGCATGCATTCTGGTTTGCTCACCGGTGGGGTGACGTACGGAGGCGGCGAGCTCGTCGGGCGGCGGTGCTAGTGGCGGATGCGGCGGTCTCCGGCGATGTCGAGGTGGCCTACGAGAGGCGGGGTACTATGGCGAGAAGGTTGGTGGCCTCGGCGCGGTGGATTGCTTCCTCGGGCGACAGAGGAAGACGACTGAAGATGGGCTGCGTCGGCGGTGCTCCGGCGAGGCGCGGTCGGCTGCTCCTGCACGGGGAAGAGGTGGTAAGGGCGATGCGGTCAAGTGAGAGGGAGAGGTCATACGGAAAAGAGAGGGTCGGGGGCGACTGCCTCGTCGAGGACCTCGAGCTCCGAAGCTCGACAATGGAGGCGGCGGCGGCGAGACGGACGATTCCTCCCTCACTCCGAGGGCGGCAGCGGCGAGAAGCGCGAGCTCCGAGGGCACCCACGGACGATTCCTCCCTGTAGCATCCCATTTGTCTAACAACTGTAATGCTACTTGATCTAGTAATATAATGGCCACTTCCTATATATAATTGTTGCATCTTCATCATATCATGCTCATGTCATCATGCCACCTTGCATTTGAGCATCATACAAAAACCCTTGTGTCTTGGTTCTTATCTCATATGCATTATTATTTATATTTGCCTCTTGATATTGTATTTGGTTCTTGATATATTGTTAAATGCCCAAGTTGAGTTGGGGGCATATCTTTTATGGACTCCACCACCTTTTCTTCACCACCTTATAATTCCACCATCCAATTAATATGAGCTGGCATTTATTTGAGTTTACCTAGCTCATGTGGGTTGGGTGGATCCAATACTAGTCCCTTTTTGCTTGGCCTTACTCCACCTTTTGGGAATGCATGGAATAATGCCATGTGATTTTATGTTGTTTTCACAATATGAATACATGGCATTTATTATTTGCATGGGCCATGCAAGTAACACCACAATTAAGTCTTTTGGATTTTATCTGAATTCTTGAGTGGATAAACTCTCATCTCATCTCCCTCCCCTTTGTATCCCTAGTTTGTTTGATACAATCAAGGGCCATTGTTAAGGTCCAGTATTTTCATTTTCAAATGATTTCGTTCCATTTTATAAAACCTAAATCCCAAATCTAGCAAAATGCCCAAAATGAATATGTATGTGGGCATTCTCTCTCCTTATGTATCTTAGTCTCTTTTGCCTCTCCTCTTGGTCAAACCCTCTGTTCAAAATTCCCTGTGAAAAAGTTCAAAGAATTTGAAATTAGAAGCTGGGTTAAATTTGAAATAGAATAAAAACAAACAAAACAAATAAAATAAAAAGAAGAAAACTGTGAGAGAGATCAGCAGCAGCCTACCTGGGCCTTACCTGGCCGCAGCACAGGCCCACTCGGGGACCTTCTCTTCCTCCTCCGGCCCACCTCTTCCACGGCCCAGTACCCCTTCACCCTGCCAGCGCTTCTGTTCTTCTTCCCTGGTGACTGACGCCGTTCCTCAGCTCCCTCTCTCTCGCGGCAGGAGACGGAAAGCAGACGGAGCAGGTGGCCGTCGTCTCCCGTCATCCGCGTCACCCTCCGCCCTTCTTATCCACCCAGCCGCGTCCCTGGAACCCTAGCCCCCTCCCCTCTTCCTCGCGCTGCCGTTTTCCCTCTGCCTCTGTTTCCCCCCAAGCTCCTGGTGTTGCCATGGCGTCGCCGCGCTAACCCTCTCCCCCGTCCCCTTTGGTTGCCGACACCGCCCAGGCGCCCACGCCGTCACCTCGACGCCACCTGGGACCATAAGAGCAGCCAAGACGCTCTCCTTCCTCTTCTTCCCGACGCTGAACCACTGTTGCCGCTGCCGAGCCGTTCTTCACCGCCGCCGTTGCTCCTGGTCTGCCCCGAGTTCTCCGAGACCACCGCCGGCCTCGTGGTAAGCGCCCCTTTCCATTCCCCTCCTTCTTATGCCTCCCTGCCGCACGATAGCTCGCCGCCGCGGCCTTAGTTTCCCCCTCGTCACCGTCGCTCACGTCAGGCCGACAGGAACTCAGCAGATCAGCAGCAGCCCCGAGGACACCCCCCTGTTTTTCACCTTGCCCCGTCCGCTACATTCCTCCTTCGCAAAATCCCCAAACACGAAACTTGTAGCCTATAGATCCCTCTTTATTTTTGGTTTTTACGGTTTTGCGGAATTCGCATCCTTTTGCTCGCCTTCGTCCTCCAAAGTTCATCCAGAACCTGGCGCCTCTGCACGTTCTTCCGTCAGTCCTAGCTCGTGGATCTGTCCATGTTCATCGACGATTAACCGGCGTTCCACTCCTTCTTCGGTGATGATCCCTTAAGGAGAAATAGGCATGGAACCTCCCTCTACAACTTCTGTTTTGACAGCGTCCCAAGATCTGGACTCACTTGCTCGCCATATTCATCCGAGATCGAGTTCAGCTAGCAGCTTTCGCTCTGTCAGGTTCAGTTCGTCAGGCTCCTTTCGAGCAGCTCCTGGTAGATTTGCACTTAGCCCCTCCTCCTTTTTGGCAGCTCAACCCGCAGTCCCACCGGACCCCACCCGTCAGCCTCTCTGTTGTTTTACACAAAGCCCCCCAGTTCCCCATCCCCCTCAACCCGCAGTCCCTCCACCTCGCCCATGTGGCAGCCCCTCGGCTCCGCCCCGTCAGCACACTGGACCCGCGCGTCAGTGACACGGGCTAAGACCCTCTGAGTAGCAAAAGTCCAGAACTTTTCAGAATTCAAATTCAATTTCTATTCTGTTTAAATATGAATTGTTTCATAACTTTCAAATGGTTTGGAATTTGAATTCAAACTTAATATGAAATATGTTTTGTTTTTGAATGCTAATTCAAATCTTTAATCAAATATTTTCAGAATTAATTTAATTAGTCAACCTTTGACTTTGACCCTATTTAATAATTTTGACTATAAAATAAATTTAAATTCATAATTCCAAATAATACAAATAATATATGTTTTCAAATCAGAAAAATGTGAGGATTTCAAATATGCCATTCAAAATATTATTTGAACACTTTAAATTTCAAGTTGAATTAAATTACAACAAAATGCCCCTGGACCTTAATAAATTGATAACTTTTGTTTTATAACTCCAAATTTGACAAATGATATGTCTAAAATGATCAGCTCGACGAGACCTTTCTGCTTATGCTATCCATGACTTAGATTGCAGCATGCATCATATAAATATATAGTATACAGCAACTAATATGACAATAAAATGTGACCAAAACTCAATAAAAATGTTATTTCTTGTGTTCTACACCTCACCCATGCCATGCTACATTATTGCCATGCAAATTGTGCATCATTCATCATGGCATGATTGTTTGCTTGTCGCATTTTATTCATATGCTTGTGCTCTTTATTTATGTTGGCCCTTGTTTGTTTGGTTCTTCTTCGAATAGACACTGAGCAGGGGATATATCAAGAGAACCAGGAGCACTACCCAGATCCGTCTCTCGCTTCAACTGAGTTGCCAGGCAAGCACTACCACATGCTTGCATACATACAGTACCTATTGCCTCTATCTTAATCTTGCATCATTGAGTCACGATTGCATTAAACTGAATCCCAAGTATTGCATAGCCTTTACTTTTAAACCCCACCAAGCTTGTTCCTCCATCCCATGAGCCTTACTACAGGAGTTGTTTGAGCCATGCGAGTCGTAGAACAGCATGTGTAGGGTATGTGAGTGTCTGATGGTTAACGAGGTACCTAAACAACTTAACCTGAGTAGTAATGGGATAACTAATGAAAGTGGCACCGGTGAGCAATATCTGCTATTTAGTTTTTCCTGCTCGCTTGTGTCCCGTAGGACCCCGAGTACTTGATTCCTGTTCCTTGATTATTCGCGCTATCCACATCCGGGAGGCTTATGGGACCCCCCTGAGCCAGATCTTGATTCCGTCTTATTTCTTGGGGCCACAAACTAGTTTGAGGTTTTATTTACTATCCTGTACTTATGCCATGCTTTACTGCTTTATTTAATATTGTGCGAGGAGCACCTGTACTGTTTAGGATCGTGGCACGATTCCGCGGTATCGACAAGCCCAGTCACATTTTCGGGTTCCCAGTCGTTTACAGCCGTCCCCACAACCTTGAGTCCGTCTTGGAGCCGGCCGGCTTCGTTGCGGGTCTACTTTAAGGGGTGGCCCCCTGAAATATTTCTGAATCCTGTGATTGCTTTGTCGTGAAGGCCTCGTTGTGTTTTGATTTGGTTTTTCCGAGGTTGATCGAGTGTGTGTTGCTATTTGTGCACCCCTGCAGGGTAAAACTTTCTGAAAGCCGTGTCCGCGGTTATGGACGACTTGGAGCACAGTTTCTCGATCATAGACAAGCATAACTAAAGTACCGCTTTTAATTTGACTAAGTAACTGACTAGTAAATAGTGCAACACTCATGGAATGGTTAATAAAATTGCCAACGGATGGGGGGTTGTTCGTCCACTTCCTCGTCGGTAAGCGAGGAGGAGGACGGATCTGATGATATTACTGTTATAACTGTTGTCATTAATTCACGGACATCCGTCTATCTTTGGTTAGGCGGATGGTTAGTAGTTATCTATAGAACTGTTAGGGCTTATCTTTTGTTGCAATTGCGTCACCCCAGGTTGTGTCCCCTTTAGAGGCATAAAGACTTGCTGAGTACCCCTAGGGTCTCACACGATAAATTATTGGTTCAGATGAACAGGTACACTCGCAAGACGGATACTGGGTGGAGGAGGCTGATGATGTGGGCAATGATCGTTCGGTGTAGAGATTCCGGGAACGGGGATCCATGAGATCAGTGGGCGGGATGTGCTTATTTCTGGGCATCTTATGCCAATTTGCTTCTTATCCGTACTCGGATCTTGTTTGCCGCTTCCGCCTGATACTCTGATGTGTGATGTATGAGGAAATATCCTAAACTATTATATCTATCTAGGTCATTTGAATCTTGCCGTATGGCGTTGCTATATTTCCTTTCTTTCTAGATGGAACGGCTCTGATGTACTATTGTATGGTGGCTTGCATACATACTCATTTGTGTATGTAGTTGATCCCTTCGCCTGCCGATTACGCCGCCCGTACTTGTCCCGACGAATGGAAATGGTTGGGACGGCCGAAAGGTCTACCCGTGAGTGGCTTTTGGGCCCCACCGTACTATTTCAACCATTTCCGCTCATCCAGGCTTGTATCTAGGAGCGTAATTCACCGAGGTAGTTACACTCCCTCACTCCGAGGGCGGTGGCGGCCGGCGGTGGCTTCTCTCGCTCTGCTCCGATGCGGTGGCGGTGCTTCTCTCTGCGGCTGGCGGTGTTCGATCTGGCTCTGGGGGAAGAAAGGAAGGGGAAGGCGAATTTAATAACCCCCCCTTTAACACCGGTTCCAGACACGAACCGGTGTTAAAGGGGGGAGGATTCCGTTTCCCGCGCGCATTTATTACCCCCCCTTTAACACCGGTTCCATCCAGGAACCGGTGTTAAAGGGGGGGGTGGTGCGCGCGGGAAACGAAATAAATGCCCCCCCCCCTTTAACACCGGTTCGTGTCTGGAACCGGTGTTAAAGGGGGGCATTTATTTCATGCATTAAAGAGGCCTTTTTCATTCAAAAAATATGATATGAATTTAGAAAATTCATATCTTTTTCATTTCAACTCAAAAAAATATGAATAATATATCATAATTTTCAGAAAAATAATATCTATCCATTCATGTAAATCATTTTATATTTACTTTACATGAAAATTTTCAAAATAACTAAAACACTTACATATAAATTTTGATTATTCAATTCAAACAAAAATAAATTGTTAAATACTAAAACTTTGAACATAAGAAATATTAAGCATCTAAAAATAAATCTAACCCTATTTTATTAGATCAAATCATATTTTAATGCCGCATCTTTTGTATTAACATTTTTGAATTGATTGGATATTTAAATGTCGCATCTTTTGTATACACTTGAATCTCACCAAGCCTCGCTCAACTTGCATTGTTTTTTTTTTGATAAAATAGCATATTGTGAACCTAAAAATGTTTTTTGTAAAAAATCATGAGCATCGTATCATGTACCTGTAGTTCATATCTGACCCACTTCCTGCCGATTCGGTAGGAATTTGTCTTTTTCACCAGAGGTGGACGAAAAGGTTTCAGATCCCCCTGTTGGTACATTGTGCATATAAGGTGGTCTAGTATTTTTGTAAAATGTGTTGGTGGTTTTTTGAATTAGCCATTTGGTGGTTGCTTCACAAAACCGTCCGTTTTTTATGCTCGGAAAATGGAAAATGCCTTTTTGGTGCAATAAAAAGGAAAACTTCCTCTTGCAACATTGTTTGCCATGCCATGATGCACATGTATGCACAATATGGCCATATTATCACAAACTATGCCTTGATTCTAGCCTCCCTGGGGGTTATTGCTACGGTGGAAGCCATGGGAAAGAGTGATGAGGTTGCAGATATGAGTCTAGAGATGTGCAATGACAATGGAGGCCAACCCCCTACATATATATATAGTGAACTAGCGGGAAGAATTGGAGGGAAGAACTGGCGGGAAGAAAAATGGCGGGAAGAAGAACTCGCGGGAAATAAAATGGCGGGAAAAAAATGGCGAGATGAACCTTTAGTCCCGGTTGGAGACACCAACCGGGACTAAAGATGAACCTTTAGTCCCTGTTGGAGACACCAACCGGGACAAAACACGAGTCAGCACTAATAATAGGGGTGAGTGTCGACATTATTTCGTAAGTGTCGACACTATGTCGAGCTGCTTGTACTATAAATAGGCATCCTTGTGAGTCCAGTCCTCCAGCCAGTTTGAGGCTATGCCTTACCTCTTTTCGAGAGCAGGGACACCACTACGGCCAGTTTCAGGGAGATGCCGACGGAGCCCAGTCCTCCGGCATCTCCGAGAAACTGGTCATAGAGGCACTCCCTAATATGTGAAATTAGTTAGCTCCCAGGTGTATTGATCTAGTTAGAGAAGTTACAAAGCTGCAAGATGGTTTTCGAGAGCAGGGACACCACTACAGCCAGTTTCAGGGAGATGCCGACGGAGCCTAGTCGTCCGGCATCTCCAAGAAACTGGTCATAGAGGCACTCCCTAATATGTGACCGCACGCGTTTGGAGATCAGATCTTAATGGTAAGTACGAATCGGGACAACTTCTTCTCATAGTCCCGGTCCATCCACAAAACATGACTAACACTCAAGATATGTATTAATATTAAAAACATGAACTAGAGTTACATAATATGAGCATGAACTTCTTGGCATATATCCTTCCTTATAATCGCTTCAGACGTAACCATGGAGCATCTTCTTTACTTAACAGAATGCTTGGGTCAGTTTTCACTATGAAGGGCGGAATTTCATCAAACTTATTATAATCTTCTGACATGTCTGTCTTGTCCTCGATTCCCACGATGTTTCTTTTCCCTGAAAGAACTATGTGACGCTTTGTCTCATCATATGATGTATTCGTTTGCATATTTTTTCTTTTTTTTGGTCTGGAGGACATGTCCTTCACATAGAAAACCTGAGCCACATCATTGGCTAGGACGAATGGTTCGTCTAAGTTCTTGTCTACCTTCATAAGATTGTTTATATCCACCGTTGTCATTATGTACTTCTTGTCTACCTCAACCCCTCCTCCTGTTAGCTTGACCCATTTGCATCGAAACAAGGGGACCTTAAAATTAGGTCCATAGTCAAGTTCCCATATCTCCTCTATGAACCCATAATACATGGTCTTTTGCCCATTGTCTTCTGCTGCATCGAAGCGGACACCACTGTTTTGGTTGGTGCTCTTTTTATCTTGGCCTATCGTGTAAAATGTATTCCCATTTATCTCGTACCCTTGGAAAGTACATACAGTCGAAGATGGTGTCCTGGCCAACAAGTACAGTTGATCCCCAAGAATGGTGTTATTCGTGAGAAGTCTTTGCAGCCAGCCGCCAAAACTCGCCATGTGTTCACTTATAATCCATTCATCAGACTGCCCCGGGTGTTTGAGGCGTATTAAATTCTTGTGTTCATTGATATACGGGGCAACCAAGATAGATCTTTGTAAAACCGTGTAGTGTGCTTGATTGAGAGAATGCCCGTCCCTACATATGATTGCTTTACATCCTAGGGTGCCTTTTCCACGCAGTCTCCCCTCATGTCGTGATTCTGGAACACCAATCGCCTTAAGGTCAGGAATAAAATCAACACAGAACTCAATGACCTCCTCTGTTACATAGCCCTTGAAGATGCTTCCTTCTGGCCTAGCACGGTTATGAACATATTTCTTTAATACTCCCATGTACCTCTCAAAGGGGAACATATTGTGTATAAATACAGGACCGAGAATGGCAATCTCTTCTACTAGGTGAACCAGGAGATGCGTCATAATATTGAAGAAGGATGGTGGGAACACCAACTCAAAGCTGACAAGACATTGGGCCACATCTGTTTGTAACCCTAGTAGGCTTTCTGGATCGATTACCTTCTGAGATATTGCATTGAGGAATGCACATAGCTTCACAATGGGTACTCGAACATTTTCAGGTAGAAGCCCCCTCAATGCAATCGGAAGCAATTGTGTCATAATCACGTGGCAGTCATGAGACTTCAGGTTTTGGAATTTTTTCTCTGCCATATTTATTATTCCCTTTATATTCGACGAGAAGCCAGACGGGACCTTGATACTGCTCAACATTCAAAAAATATTTCCTTCTCTGCTTTGGTAAGAGCGTAGCTGGCAGGAGTTAAGTGGCATCGTTTACCCTTCTCGTTCTCAGGATGCATAGGCTCTTCAGGGGCCTTCAGACGTTGCTGGTCCTGCCGTGCTTCCGGTGTATCTTTTGTCTTCCCATACACTCCTAGAAAGCCTAGCAGGTTCACGCAAACATTTTTCGTCACGTGCATCACGTCGATTGAAGAGCGGACCTCTATGACTTTCCAATAGGGTAGGTCCCAAAATATAGATTGCTTCTTCCACATGGGCGCGTGTCCGGCATCGTCATTCGGAACAGATAGACTGCCAGGACCTTTTCCAAAGATTACTTCTAGGTCCTTGACCATACCAAATACCTCCTCACCAGTACGGAGGACAGGCTTCCTCCGGGGTTCTGCCAGACGTTTGAAATGCTTGTCTTTCTTTCTTACTAGATGCAGGTTCGGATGAAATCGGCGATACCCGAGGTACACAACCTTCTTACATTTATCCAAATATACACTTTCAGTATCATCTAAACAGTGTGTGCATGCATTGTATCCCTTGTTTGTCTGCCCTGAAATGTTACTAAGAGCAGGCCAATCATTGATGGTTACGAAAAGCAATGCTCATAGGTCAAATGGCTCCCCTTTGTGCTCATCCCACATACGTACACCTGGTTTGACCCACAGCTATAAAAGTTCTTCAACTAATGGCCTTAGGTACATATCAATGTCATTGCCGGGTTGCCTCGGGCCTTGGATGAGCACTGGCATCATAATGAACTTCCTCTTCATACACAACCAAGGAGGAAGGTTATAGATACATAGGGTCACAGGCCAGGTGCTGTGACTGCAGCTCTGCTCACCAAAAGGATTCATGCCGTCTGTACTTAGACCAAACCTTAAGTTCCTTGCGTCACGTGCGAAGTCCGGGTACTCTCGCTCGACTTTTCTCCACTGTGACCCATCAGCGGGGTGTCTCAATATCGCGTCTTTCTTACGGTCTTCCATGTGCCATCGCAACAACTTGGCATGCTCTTTATTTCTGAAGAGACGTTTTAACCGTGGTATTATAGGAGCATACCACATAACCTTGGCGGGAACCTTCTTCCTAGGGGCCTCGCCCTCAACATCGCCAGGATCGTCTCGTCTGATCTTATACCGCAGTGCAGTGCATACCGGGCATGCATCCAAATTCTCGTACTTCTCACCGCGGTAGAGGATGCAGTCATTAATGCAGGCATGTATCTTCTGCACGTCTAATCCTAGAGGGCAGACAACCTTCTTTGCTTGGTATGTACTGTCGGGCAACTCATTATTTCTTGGAAGAAGATTCTTCATTTTTACCAACAACTTTGAAAATGCGCTGTCAGTCACACCATTCTCTGCCTTCCATTGCAGCAAATCCAGTGTGGCACCTAGCTTTTTGTGGCCATCTTCGCAAGTTGGATACAACAATGTTTTGTGATCCTTTAACATCTGCTCCAGCTTCTCCTTCTCCTTTTCAGTTTCACATTCTTCGTTTGCATCAGTAATGGCCCGACCAAGATCGTCATCAGCGGGCCCATCTGCTCCCTCTTGATCTTCATTATCTACCCCCGTTGCATTATCATCATATTCAGGATATATATTATGATAGTTGTCATCATCCTCTTCTTCTTCGTTGTCTTCCATCACAACCCCTTTTTCTCCGTGCTTGGTCCAACAATTATAGCTGGGCATGAAACCGGATCGAAGCAGGTGGGCGTGAATGGTTCTGGTATTTGAGTAGTCTTTCTTGTTATGACAGTGAACACACGGACAGCACATAAAACCATTGTGACCACGGTTTGCATTAGCCACAACGATGAAATTTTGGAGGCCCGTAATGTACTCGGAAGTGCGGCGGTCACCGTACATCCATTGCCGGTTTATATGCATTAATATGTAGTATATATCAAAAAATAATAGGGAGATGACCATTTATATATATAGTACATCAATGACACATGAAACTATAGTTGCCGACCTCGACCGAGACGGAAAGAGCAACAAGAAAACTTATTTTGAGCTCTCGGGTATTTCACCGAACACCTCTTGTGCATATAAAAAAACACAAACTAGCACTCTTCACACCCTCTTGCTAGGCTCCAAAATGTGAAAGAATGGAAGAGTGGGGTGTGTGTGGGCTGGGGTGGTGTCTTATATAGCCCTCCCCCTTTAACACCGGTTCATGCCACGAACCGGTGTTAAAACCGGTGTTAAAGGGGGGCTCCTTTTTTGCCGCAGGGGCCACGCTGGTACGGCCCCCCCTTTAACACCGGTTCATAGAAGAACCGGTGTTAAAGCCCTTTTTCGGGATCAACAAAAGACCTCGTTTCCACTAGTGTATGCATCATTTCGTGGCTGGTGGTGGTGAATAGAATCTCGGTTTGGGGTTGAAAATCCTGAGATCGACCTATGGTTTGGACTTATCACTATCGACATACCTGCGACATTTCTTATTGAAGGATTAACTTAAGACTTGATTTTTTTCTTTGTTATTTACCATATGGCTGGTGGTTGACTTGTGGAGTTACTGTCACAAGGCATACGGCCTCAGTTTTATTTTCCGATTTGAGCATGTACGGGTTTTGGATATATTTTCATCACGAATAAGAAGATTGGTAGCATCTCTCAATGCAAAAGTCGAGCACCGTTTTCCCTTTTGAAAAAAGAAAATACGCGCTCTAGTTTTCCACATACTTGTTGCATGCCAAAAACAAAAAGTAAATGGCGAGTCATGTCTTCCTACCCTACCTATCTAGAATATATTTTAACTCTTTTATGGCTGCGTTAATTACAAATTTGGTGCACATCAATCTATAAAAACTTTGTCTAAAACCACGCTAGGTGATACGTGAATAGCCCGTCATGCACGTGAACTAAGCGATGACTGATGAATGCATACAACGATTCTAAACATGAAAATTAGTTATAAAGAAGTTGTATTACGGTTAAACACACATCAAGTTTTCGAGAGCTCTCAAGAAGAAGTTCCTATGGTTTAAATGTTGTACCCCGACTCTGCAGGTTATGAAGAGCTAGCGTGCATGTGCAGTCCGCAAGCCCGTTGGGACTATATATGCGGGTGTGTGTGCCACAAGGAGCTTTAAGAGTCAAGCTGATACTATTCAGAAAATATGTTTTTAGAGCAACACAATGGATTGAACTCAGGGTTGGGAAGCATCTGGAACTCGCACATGGATTTCTTCCGAAGACTTCATGCCAAAGCTTGATTTAGCGCTCATACAGTTGTCGACGGGTTGAACTGCCCAGCGGCACCACTGTGAATACTCTACCGTCATCATTCTTGTCTGCCGGTGCACCTGGCGCCATCCGTGCGACAACTGAGCTGCCGCCTCTGCGAAGACTATCTTCAATGTCCACAAGATCTTCAATGTCTACAAGATCTACGACGAGGAGTGGAATTGAAGTAAGGAAGTCCCTTCCACCGGGACAGTAGAATTTAGCGAGTAGTCTTCGTTTTTGGGTGGTTTGTGTGTCTGTCAACACCCTGTTGTAGCCTACGGGCGATAATTTCACCATTCAGCCTAGGGTCCTCCCAGGTCGTATTCTAGAAAATGATTTCTTCTGAAGACCTTCTCAGTAAACACTTTTGCTTCGGTCCCCCCCCCCCCCCCCCTCCTCTCTCCTTTTCAAACTTGGACAAACAAAAACTCATACCAATTGTTTTTAGGACCGTACGAACCCACCCGAAGTCCATATGGTCCTCTTAGACGTATACTCCCTGTACACGAATACTCATGTGCCTGCAGAAGCGAAAATCGTAAGTTATATAACAACAACAAAAATAAAAATTAAATATGACATGCAAAGATGTAGATCGCGATAATAAAAGGTGGGATCAGCCGTCCAGGACATGGATTATACTCAGTTTAACCGAGTACACATATACGGAGATATACGTGGCTTCGATATGGGTTTCGACGGTTCAAAGAAATAAAATGGCCCATGAAACTTAAGTTTAGGGGGGGACCGAAGCACATCTCCTCAGTAAACAGAACGCTGTTGGTTGTTCGCTCGCCATGTGTTGCGGCAGAGGTCGGAAGTTAGTGCTTGTTGCCGCACAACTATTGGTGATCTTACCTACCCTAGGATCTTACGGCTCTACTGTTCCTATGTCTATTTTTATCGCCCCTTTCTGCATATGTTTTCTCCTCTCTTTTTATTTTGGCGAAGTCCGGATTTGTCCTTGCCGTCATCTTCTTCGTCTGCTTTTGCCTTCACCAAAACATTCATCACTGAATTTCATCATCTTACGTCCAACGGATCTTTTCAGTAATAATTACAGCGGCGGCTGCTTCATTTGGCCATTTATTTCCTACTCTCTGCTCTGCTACCAAACGTTGAAAACTTGAGCACATGGAAACTCTGTGCGCCGAAGGCACCAATATCTGGGATTTAGACATTTCGCACGTCTCATTGGAGGCGAGAACAACGCTAGCGTAGGTTTTTTTTAAAAAAAATTGTTAGTTCCTTGTAAATATCTGCAGCATCCCATGTTTCATATTTCAAAATTGTGTCCTGCTTTAATTCATGTGTTCCTTTAGATAACACAATGTAGACTAAGGAATGGTTATTAATGATGTTACTGCTCAAACATTCCAGATAAGCTCGGTAGTTAAAAATCTCTCCCAGTTGTGCACATAGATCAATTCCACATGTCTCAAACAATGAATCAAGCGGTTCATGTTTTTCTTAGATTTCAAAGTTTCCAACGATTTACAATAAAACAAAAGAACAGGAGCCTTTTGAGTGCAAACCCATTTGTCCCGTGCTTAGGATATTGTTGCTCATGCAGGAAACTACCAGAGTCCCCCTCGAAACAAAGAAACTACAGACTCGCAAGGTTAACTCTTGGATCAACTGAGCAAGATCCTTTGCCAATCTTTTTGGGTTAATCGCGTCTAGGGAACTTAATGGGTGTTTTATCCTCTAGGTCCCGTATGTGATATCAGTAGTCAAGGTTGGACCCAACTTTCTTTTGGCCAGCAATTCTAAAGTTTGCATTGAAAAATCAGTGTTTCAAACTATCTGATTTAGAACGGTACAAGCTTATGTCCAGTTTGTCGGAACTTGATGATCAGGCTGTGGGTTGCCCCCTGTTCCACTTGCTGAATATCACCCAACCCATGAGATTGTCGGAACTCTCAAACTAGCTCCAGTTTCTATAGCAATTTCTTGAAATGCTTCGAATTTCCTTATAAATGCCTCCGTGTCAGAGAAAAACGGGCACAAGCTTTCTATATTGATCAGAATTGGTTCCATAAGGAGTAATTGACTCAATAATATTATTTTGCAAATACTATATCACACGGATTTTAAGAACACTTTATAATGGCAGTAATGTCACCCATATTTGTTCCCATGGAGTCCGTAAATATATTCTTGTTGGCATTCATATTTGTCCTTTTAGATCCCATGATGAATAATCTAGGACAGAAGGATTCGCGTAACAAAATGAGAATGAAGCATATCGGCAATGTTGAGGTGATACATGCTCCGACTACCGACTTTGGACAAACTTGCAAAATGGTACGTGGTAGAATACTAACAAGCCATGTTCACATAATAGAAGTTATATAGAAGCAGGCTGTCATAAGAGCTAGTAGCTCGTGGTCGTGCACATGCTTGGTATCAATGAAGTTTGTGGGACTTGGAATGCTTGGTACTGAATGCAAATCGTGGGGTTGGAATGCTTGGTAGATGGTACTAAGAGCCTGCAATGTGGTTATAAATATTCCTCATAAACAAATGGGTTGTCTTCAGTCATGGGATCTGAAATAAATTTGGTAGATCGGGAATCAAACACTATCGTTGGCGCAAAGGCTAGCTAGGTCGGGCACGTGCAATCGTCCAGCCTGCTCGCTGATAAGGTGTGAGTGTGTGTCTTGGTTTTTTCCGCAGAGAGTTCAAAGAAACCAACTGTTAATTTTTTTAGAGCATCACAAGTGATATAAGTACCACAAAGAGGATACTAGGATTAGGAAGCATCGAGAACAACTGTACAACCATATGGATTGATCCGTCAACTTTATTTCATTCCTTGACTATATCCACAAAATTCCTCCGTCATGTTCCCTTCCTTCAATCAAGGCCGATAATAGTCATGCACCCACCTTCCTGTTGTTGACTTATTACAATCTTGGTAGGCACTGCACAACAGATCCTTCCAACCCTTGACCCTGTTCAAGTGTAGCAGTAGCATAAAATCCACCAGGAGAAATGATGCTTAGGGGGAGGGGCCGGGGCGCGGTGATGGTACAAACTGCATGGTGGTGGAACCAGAAGAGGAGATCTGACCGTTCGTAGGGCACTACCGGAAAACGTGGTGTTGTCGTGCGCTTCTTTGCCATGTGTCCTCCTTCCTGGCACACACCAAAAGGGCGATAATGTCGTGCATATTTTAGAAAAAACAAGGAAAAAAAGAAACGGCATCCTGAAAGATAAACACACGGCAACCAAATACACATGGAAAATTCGCATAAAAATACATGGCAAAAGTCTACCGCATGGCAAAAACACACGACACGTGAACATCCTGTCCTCGCTTCAAGGGGCTGTTATGAACGCAAGCCTTTTCTGTGTGCCGCAAAAAGACACATGGCAAAATGTAGGATCTAGTACGTTTGAGCTCCCCCCTTTTCACTTCCCTGGATAAGATAAGAGATGACAACTTCCTCGTGCTCCTTCCATGGAATGTTGCCTGGTGAGAAAAGGTGGACATTCGTAGCCTGCCGCCAGGACACAACTACATCCTCTTCACTCCCACCCTTGCATCTATGTCGGTATAGAAGTAGCGACAAAAGACTCCAAACACAATGACTATAGGGTACTCAGTACACCCCGTTAGAGCATCTTCAGCTGCCCCTCCCCTATAAGGCACACGACAGTGGTGTTTTATTGTCTGTATGGGGGCGCCATAGCTTGTGTGCCCATTGGGGGCTCCCATTCCCAGACGCATCGTCCATAATTCTCCCAAATAGGATTTTTGGCCGATTTTGCCCACTTTTAAACTTGCAAAACACATAGAAATAGGCAAAAATTCAATGTCTTGGTCACCAACACCGTGAAATATAATCTCTCAGCAAACAAACACACCACCAAGTGATGCCACATATTATTACAACATTACTCAAATTGAAGGTGCGGGATCATCCTATCTCGGCATAGACGGTGCCTCTAGTGTAGCCAATGGGTTGATAAAGAAATAACCATCAAGACGGTCGCTGGTGGCGCAGACCTTGCCGGTGTAGCTTAGGTCATCGGCATTTGTCATGTCGTTGGTGATGCAATTCTTGATTGATGATTGCAACCTCTTCGAGGATGGCTCCGTGTCCCTTGCCAACTTGGCCTTATTTTTTTCCTATGGAACACCCTCCGAGGCTGCCAGGGTTGGCGGTTTAGGGTCGAGGTGGGCTTCTTTAGTGAGAACAACCTGAGTCTCGGCCCACTTATCTGCATGTCACTCGGCCTTGGTCAGGCCAGTCGGCCGCTTATTTGGTTGGCGAGTTTTCTTGACCTTTGGCAACTCAGTTGTACGAGGTTCGAACGGCCTTTGCAGTGGCATGGTGACATGGAGGAAGCATGTGTATTACGGTGAATACAGGGTGGGGAAGGAAAATGGCAGGACTAGGGACGGTGGGGCGGGGGATGGGCGAACTAGGGACAAATGTGGTCAACTTGAAATACGGAGATGGAATATTTCTTTGTATCCATGACAGCGCCGGACCAACCCTTTTGCTAGCTCTACCTGGAGCACCCACTCGCCCCCTTGTGGATCAGGTGTGAGCTGGGGTGCCTAAGACCGTGTTGGGACGCATCGGATGAAAATGTATATATTAGGATGGCTAGGCATGTTTTTCATGTCCAACAGGCGCTATGGGGAACTGCTGGAGATGCCCATGTAGTTTATAGACAGGGAATACCATATATATGGGCTTTTGGTTTGCAGCAAGGGCCTATGGTGGGAACTTTGAAATTTGGGTTGGGTAATTTCGCTTTCATGGGGAAGGAACAAGTAGGAGTGAGGGGACAGGAGGTGTGCCTTTAATTTATAAAAAAAAGTATTTGATAATTCCCAAGGGTTTTCTTGTTCAAATATCGTCAACTTGAGAACACTCTAGTGCTTAAGGGTTTAGCTTTCACTTGAAAGTATGAACTATACTCATTAATAATAATAATAAATATAGAAAGCTTTATGTTTTGATTCTATTCAAACTTACTGGCCAGTTATATAAATATATGATTTCATAAATAAATCATCATCACTCATGGTCTGATATAAATGTCCTAGATCATTAATTCTCATATTTGTTTGTCACTTGAAAAGAAAAAAATATTAATGAAACATGTGCCAGACCAATTTTTCTTCTAATGCATATGATAGAGTTGAGTTCAAGCTTTCTAATGTAGTATAGTTATTTGTTCCATAACCTCCATGGAACACAATGGATCCATTTTGCAAATATAATTATGTTTACTTATTGGTTCTACAATATTTCTCTTAAGACTCTGAAAGTCTATTTCTCATAGCTCCTATTACATGATTCCACATAAAGGTTTGATTTATTAAAACAATGGAAAAGCGGAGTGTAACCCCGTCCTCTACATAGGTTGATGCACAAAATATTTTATTAAAGATTCAACATCCAAAAGTATTACAAATCGTGTACCATTTAAAGTTGATACATGAATCGATAACCACCAGAAAATAAGAAGCATATGACTACTAAATATCTTGTAGTCGACTAAAAATCTTCCAGCCAGACTGACTGGAAATATCCGGAGCAACCATCAGGAGATCGCTGCACCCAGTAGCCATAATACCCTGCTGGTCGCGTGCAGTTGAAGAAGAGCCCAAAGTTGTACCCAATGTACCACTATATGAATAACATGCAGAAGATCGAATTTATTTGTTTTGTTAAAGATAATATCATTTCCGCATCTCCAAATAGATCAACGTAAGGATGAAACACCAATGTGAATTCTAGCCTTTAATGTTTTGTCAACTCCATCAACCAATTTCCAAACATATTTGTTATATTAGTTAGAGGGGTAAATCATAGGAAAATTTGATAATACGCCTCAAGAGACAAGCACCCTAACAAATTCCTTTTAAGTAGGTTGTCCTTTGTAAGAAGCACTTTTTTATTTAGAAACCACATCAAAATTTCATTCTTAAGTGGGATTTTTATTTTGATTGATCCCTCAATTTCACTTGCTTGGTATTGTGCACATCATCTCATCTCTAGATATCTATGCATTTACTTCTAAGGTAGTACGATGCACCACACATGAGAACCGAAATCATAAACTCTTCAAGAAGGGGTGTATTTCATGGCTACTAAAGTTGGTATATTCACCAGTAGTGAATGCTACCGATTATAAGGATTTTGATGAATCCCATTTAGTCATCATGAAGTCACCCCAAGTACAATTATGAAAAAATTAAGATCTCAAACTCGAGGAAATATTTTATGCACCACGAAAAAGCATGTCTTATATAACAATTGTACTAAATATAGTGAAGAAATCTAAATGAGGTAGTGAATATTAAAATATACAAGAAAAATTATGTCTATAATTTTTTGATTACGAACAGAAATTGAACATAAAATTATAGTTAAGCCTTGAACGTGATTAAAAAATAACTTTAATGGAGCTTGTATAACTATAGATTTTTATTAAGAACATTGCATATCCTAACTTAGTTAAGTTCTTCAAGTGATGTTTACTTATACTAGGTTCACAACCAAAGCGGTGAATTTGGAGAATTTTCGGGATAACAAATTCTTATAGAAAAATAAGGAGAGCATGATTTTACAAAAGCGACAAATTTTATAGCTTTAATTGAGGGTGTACACCAATAGTATTTTTTAAGATTTGAAACTATATTCCAAATTAATTAAGTCCTTCAAAAGACATGGTTCATCACCAAATGACATGTTTAGAGAATTGACGAGATCACAAATTCTTAGAGAAAAATAGGGTTTTGTATCTACTAGAGAATCATCATAATATGGTGCAACAGTAAATGTGAATGAGAACTTAGAGCAAATAATTGAACACTGGAACATACAAGTGAGCAAAAATACATAAAAAATATGACTTTCGTTGTTTCATTATATACCATATTCTAGAATATTGCGGAGATTACACAAAATAGAGTCACTAAATTTGAGCACAAAAATCATTTCTTGATTGCATTATTAGTTTGGAACATATACTTATAACCCCCCCCCCCCCCCCCCCCCCCCTCAAAGCTACATCTTGGACGTGATGCCCATGCCTAAAATGTGACATATACTAGAATGAATGAAGAATATCAAGTAGTCCATAATCGCAGGAGAAAATGATGGAAAACATTGATTAGGAAGAGGTAAAATTAAAAATCTTCCTACCATTCAACATTTTTATTCACTTCTCTAACAAACTTTTTTTGTTAATCCATATAAGGTATCTAAATCTACAAAGGGTAAAAACAAGCACCCGATCAAATTGTCACACAATGATCTGTGTTTAAACCATTTAAATAATTGGCATACGTTTTTATAACTCCGTGCTATCAAATTGTAGCGCCTATGATGAACTAGAAAAAATAGAATATTCGTTAAAAAAATCTCATGGTAAAAAGGTTAAGCAATCTGGCCACAAACAATATTTATCATATACTTAATTATCTATTGAACCTTATTACTAATATACATGCAACTGGCATATTTGCATATTTGTGCATAACAATATCCAACCATCAATTTGATCTACCATATTTATAATACAAAATGACTAATTGATCTTACAAACTATAATTAACCAACATTGGTGAGAAATTATTACCGAGACATCAACATGTACGTTTGTTAACTCTAAATCGATAAAAGAAAATTAGAAAGTATAATCTGAAGTTTAACCACACACTAAAGAAACATTAAATAAAAATTACATCCTAGCTTATGATATAAATATACTATATGATCCTATTTAATATCCGTATATACAGAAGGCACATGTGGTCATTTATGCATTTTTTCCGTGGGAACATTAATTAATTAGCTATACATGAAATAGGCTTAAGAATTGTGTTAACTCTATTGACATAATATAAATTTCTACAAAATCATAAAAATGATTTGCTAAGACAGTTTCAGATGTAATATATTCTCATTCAATTCAGTACTTGAAAGAGCTTCCCTCGCATGTGATTATTAATTACTGCTGAATCCATTGACCTTTAGGCAGGGAGTGATAAAAAATGTCGTGTGGGTGAATACATGCAATAAATGTACGTGCTACCACATATTGCGACTAAAACTCTGGCTAGGCATGTGTAGTACTGGACGAACATATATAGTGTGTGTGCAACAAATAGTTTAGAGATGCTAGCATCCTACTCTTAAGATAAATTTTGTTTGCCGAGCCACACAATGGATCGACAGTTGTAACTTTAAATTAACCGAACAAAAAAAATAGGTTTGGGAAGCATCAAGAACAAAAACACGGCGTGGAGCGTTTCTCTTTCTACTGTATTTCTTCCTAAGACCACTTGTGCATAATCATAAGCTGATTATTCTGCTTGATAACCTCGATCGGCACCGCTAACTTGGCATGCGCTCGCGGCTGTCTTTTTCTCGTTGGTGTACGAGGCAGGCAATAGGTGAGGTACCACCTGAAGTGTACAATGAAATCGGCAGCCTAATGCACACATTAACACACATATGCATATATATATTCTTATTTTGAACTTTTCAAAATACAATAAAAGTCACCTCAATAAAAAAAATTCATAGTTGATTTATCTGGATTCCATACAAATTGCAGCTTTTGCTAGTCTGTACCATAAAAATGTTCATTACAAACCATAAAAGATATTCACGCCTACCATATCTGTCTATATTAATCTCCATGCAAACGTTCATGCATCTCAAAATAAGTGTTCGTACATGTTATATAAAATGTTCATATATGCAACCGGATAAATCTCTCCGTATAACATAGACAAACATAACCGACAAACATTTCGTCTAGTACGAATCACCAGAAATAACGGTGGTGCAACGCTGAATGGCGGCATGCTGGCCATAGACGGGCATACTTGCAGGAAGCATGACATACACAGTTGACATTGCTGCCAGCACTGCTGGTCTTCAGCCTCCAGCTGGGCCACTCGGGTCTCATTGTGCCTAGCATTGCCGACTTTAGTGACGACGACACCGTCCACGTCTGGCGTTGTTGCCGCCGTCTCCCTTGAGAATGCGATGACATCTCGGACTCTCAGTTCCCTACAATTTGATTGCTAGTTGGTTCTTGATGTGTATTGATCGTTCAGGTTGTCGAAGGTCATGGTTCAAGATCCACCAATGTACTCTATCACTTTTGTCCATTCATCTCGATCCGTCCTTGAATTTTGTTATGCACAGCTAGACAATGACACAATTGTATTGCTCTTGCTAATGGGTTTTTTGTATTATCAGGATCAATGCACGCATCAGGGATTGATGTTTTTAAAGAGCAAATAAATCTCTATAAGTAGAATAGGGTCATGGCGTAGTTTTTGGAGGGGTGAAGCAGTTGGATAGTGGGGGGGGGGGGAGCGTGTGCTATTTTCTGCTAGTGGACCAAATTAAATACAAATCCTAGGGAAAAAAAGAACAAAACTGACATCTTTTCCCCTAAGAGGATAGATCCAATGTAGACATGCCACGTTTCTTGCGCACATCTCAACTTATAGTGATTCTTGGGAAAAGCTTTTTTCCGAAGGTCCTGACTGATTTTAGCGATAGAGACTATATACTGAATGCAATTCGTGTGGTTTGTAATGTTTGGTCACTATAAAGAAGCATTCCAGTTTTACCGATGTTAATGGAGTAATAATGTTCATAGGGTATATCAATCGGATTCTCGCATGTGGCTATAATGGGCTTGTCAGGTAGACATGTGTAGTAAACCAGTACTATTTATGTAGGTGTTTGTATGCGTGCCTCTTCAAAGACACTAGCTGATACTCAGAGTACCATTCAGAAGATAGATGTTATTAGAGAAATATAAAAGCATTGATGTACCCAACGGTGGTTACATACATACAACCTGGGATTAGGAAGCATCCGGAACAGGGTTATAGCTTGAAACCATATTCGTCAAACTTGCTTTCATCCTGAGAATAGCTCTTCAAGATTCGAGTGTCTTTCTTATCGCCCTTAGTCGAAGGCGTGGACGGCCACATGCCTGCGCTTGTTGCCTTGTTGCCTCATGACCAGTGGAAACTGTGCTCGGCCATCGATTGCGTCAAGGCTGCCTCCTTCCATTTTCTCCGGGCCAATGTTGAAGAACACGGGAATGGCTTGTATCTGGACGAGACACTTTGACTGGAGTAAGGCCACATACTTGATGGATATTGTGATTGTGGTCAATTCAAAAAAGATTGTGATTGTGGTGGATCACGCAGCGCATTGTTTCCCTTCTTTTTCACTTTGATATCATGCAAGACAATATACAAGCTGTACTCATTTCCCGATAAGTGAAGGACGCCCCTTGCGCCGGACATGCCAGTTGGCAGGAAAAATTGGGGTGGAGATGGCTGATTTTCTTTTAAAAAGGAAAAAAGAAAAAATTCCATCCCCCGGTTGTCTGGGCGCGTGTCAGCGTTGCGGCATCGCGCACACACGCAGACGTGCCCGCGTTACAAATTCCATACGTGTGAGAATTCTATGATTTCAACTTTTCCGGTCTTATTACTTGTTGTGTAACATGCTTCTCCGCGGCATGCATGCCTGCAGGCGTAAATAATGTTTTTATTTGCGAGGGTCGTCAAATGTTGGAAGTTCACAAGTGTTCACTATAGGAATTAGGTGATATGCCAACGGTAAACACCGCCGGCACAAGCTGAATTGCCATTGGCGTTACGTTGTGACCGTCAGCAAACCCACGTTAGCAAACCTGAGCCGACGGTATGGCCCAGCCATCGGCATACATTGGCTGTGCGCGCGTGACCTCTGATGGATGTACATTTGAAGGCGCAATAGCTGTACCCACGGTTTAGCTTATTGCGTGCTAGAGGGACTAGCATGGGCCTTGGCCCACCCTATTGCATGCTACAGCAAGGTTAAATGTTGTGCTTAAGACTGATTTAAGTGAGGTTTGAGAGGAAATTTACTTAGTTGGCCCCACCTAATTGAGAATTAGCACGTTCGCCCCTGTTAAGCTACGATCATGCCTCCTCCGCCACTGCATCTGGGAGCACGCCAGGGTGGGTGGGGCCAGTGCTATGTCGGTGGCCTTGGCTTCTCGGGAGGAGCAATGTCAACGGCCATGCCCAATTTCAGTTGGCGTTATGTTGTGCCAACGGCCACATGCAAATTTTTGAAGCATTCCGACGCTCTGTTGCTTGGTATCTAGTGAAACCCTAGTCTAGGAGCATCATAGATCTACCCCTTTGACCGGCTTCTAACAACGATTGACGAATGGACTTTTATTTTATTTTGGCTAGATTGGGTCATACAAACATGGAAAAACAAGTTTGAGCCCACGGTTTTAAAAGATTCCGTCCAGCTGACCCGTAGCGGGAGTTTCGAGCTATAAGTCCAGAACATTTCTAAGTGTTACCGCATGTATAAGAAGATGCTTATACTGAGGTGTATGGGTTCTGGATATTTCAACACCCTACCACTTTGTATACATATGATAGGGCCATATGCAAGTTTTTGAGAGATTCTGATGCCCTGTTGATCGATATCCAGCGAAACCCTAGCCAGGCGGGAGTCTCTGGGTATATAAGTTTACGTGAGGCCATATGTGAATATAAGAATTTTAAAAAATCAAAAAAATTATATTTTGTATTTTATGTGTTATACTATTTGGAAGTAAAATTATCATGCAACAAAGAAAATCAAATGCAGACACCACTAAATCATAGGAAATAAAAGCATTAATATGTAAAAAGGAAAAGGAGCTATTGCTGTCGGCATACCTCTATGTCGTCAAACGTCCATCAGTTGGTAGTCTCTAGCGCCACATGTCTACAACCTTTTACGACGGTCGAGCTATGCCGATAGGATGGAGCTAGGCCGGCGGTTTTCCAGCAGTCGTAGGCATCTAGGTCCTATGCCGACGTCCGGGATAAACGGCTATCGGCATAGCCTTTGGCCGTCGGCGTATCATCCATAATAAATGTTACTATTTTGAAATGTCATAAAGGATTTGAACAAGCGACACAAATTTGCAACAAGCCAGGTCGGGCTCCATAAGAAATGTATTTCTATTGCTGATAATTAAATGCATGGACTTCAGTGAGGGGCTCCATAAGAAATTTGTGTAGTATATCTTGACTAGGACTCCGACGTCGGCCGTATAGGCCAGGCACGTGCAATCCGCTAGCCTGCTTTGCTCAGATTACTTATATATATGTCGTGTCCATTTGTGTTCCCTTAGAGAGTTGAAAGATAGTATGTATTAAATTTTCCTCGAGCCACACAGAGGATGATTGATGTACCTCGAGGATGGTTCTTGGATTTGGAAGCATCAGGAATAACAATATGACAACGTGTTCCACAGGCTCAACTTTATTGTTTGCATTTTCTCCACAACCATCCATTTTCCTGTTCGCTTCCCTCGATCAGAGCTGAGAATGTGCCATCCGTAGTCTTGTTGCGTTGTCACAAGCGGAGCCATCCGTAGTCAGTCACCGTTGCTTATAGTTGTTTATCCACCCTTTGCCTTGTGCCGGCGTTGCAACTACAAATGCCATGTCCAAGCCCATAAAACAAAGTTGCACCGACACAAGCAAAATCAAGGTTCAAAGTATTAAGCAAGTTACAAAAGGCAGGATGCTACTTTATCATAAATAGAATCATAAAGGTGGAACATTTGCATCAATATATCACCAAGGAAGATGAGAGAAAGGTTCGGCATGTCTTTATTTGCTTGAGAAACCACTTTTTCTTCATTTTTAGGCAATGCCATAAAGGATTTGAACTTACGATCATCTACAACTAGAACATCATAAATTGTTAACTGGTCACCATCTTCCGGATCTGGTATTTCACCGAGAGACTTGATGAACCTCATTAGTAACTTGATAAAAATGAAATTGTGAATTGATTCTCACACATCTACTATTCGCATACCTATTTTTCAGTTAGTTTCTTTCCTTTTTTTTCTATCTTTAAGTGACTATATAATCGTCAGATATTGCTGCAATTTGAATTCTGAAAATTCTACAAACAAATATTCCCAGAATTTCCTAAAAAATTACATAGGTAACTTTTTAGAGAAAATGGACCGAAGTGTGCCAAAGGGGAGCAAAATGGGCCCACGATGGGCCATTAGATGGGGTATGGCCTACCTCCGTGCTAGCCTCCCGTGTGGGGCCTAGATGGCTCCAAAGGCGGGCCTTGTGCCCAAGAGCTCCCCTTCAATCTCAAACCAGACTATATTTATAGAAAAAATCTAGTAGTAGGCTCGCCTGCAGGTTTAGTGTTGACATGGTGGTAGATAAGAAGTTAGATAAGGGATAGCGGCGAAAGTATAATAATTACGAAAATATAAATACCATTTCTCAGTCTTTGGTGCCCATTGTTTGGACCCCTCTTTGATGAGTAACCCGAAGGTCACGAAAAGCATGTTAATGGCTTAATGGCTGTTGCACCTGTCACACTAGTGAAAAAAGGGCTATCCGTTCGCGACCCCTCAGAGCATTTGTCCCGGTTGCGCCACAAACCGGGACTAATGCTGGCACGCGTCCCGGTTGGAGCGGGCACGGGGCCAGGGGACATGCGTCCCGGTTGGTAAGGGGGAATACGTCCCGGTTGGAGCCACCAACCGGGACTAAAGGTTTGGCCACAACCACATGGCGTGGCACGCACCTTTAGTCCCGGTTGCTGGCTCCAACCGGAAGTAAAGACCCCCTGCCCTCTATAAATGCAACGCCCCAGCCCCCTCTGCCTCCACTCTGTTTTTTCGAATGGTGGAAGGTGTGAGGGGGTGTGCTAGTTTTTTCTCATGCATGCATTGAAGCTGTTTGATGAAATGTTTGAGTGAATAATCCCGTTGAATTTCTCATAGAACAAAAATATAGAAGGTGTCCGAGACGCACTTGAGCTTTCTCCTCTTTATTTCCCTCGATCGAGGTTAGCAATCTTATCTTTTCTAGGTCATTGATACAATTCATGTGTCGGTGTGAATTGGTTATTTCACTATTTATGATGTCCTGTTTTTTGATAAACTTACTTATATGATGCAGATGAACGGTCGGGAATGGATGTACGGTGACCGGCGCGTAGCCGGGTATATCAAAGGCGTGGATAAATTTATCGATGTGGCTACGGCAAACAAAGAGAATGGATTTATACGTTGTCCATGTGTTCAATGTCGGAACAACAAGGAGTACTCTTCCTCGAAAATCATTCACGGCCACCTGATTATGAAAGGTTTCATGCCCAACTATAATTGCTGGACCAAGCACGGGGAAAGAGGGGTTATGATGGAAGATGGTGAAGAAGAAGATGATGATAACAACTGTCATCATATGTTTCCTGAATACAGTGATACTGCAATGGAAGACAATGGAGAGGAAAGAGGTGAAGAACGGGCATCAGATGAGCCGGCTGATGAACTTGGTAGGGTCATTTCTGATGCAAAGCGAGACTGTGAAACAGAAAATGAGAAGTTAAAGTTAGAGGGCATGTTAGAAGATCACAAGAAATTGTTGTACCCAAATTGTGAAGATGGCAGCACAAAGCTCGGTACCACACTGGAATTGTTGCGATGGAAGGCAGAGTGTGGTCTAACTGACTCCTCATTTGAAAAGATGCTGAAAATAATGAAGCCGAAGTTTCCAAAACATAACAAACTTCCCGAGAGTACCTACGAAGCAAAGAAGACTCTCTGTCCTCTGGGATTAGATGTGCAAAAGATACATGCATGCATTAATGACTGCATCCTCTACCGCGGTAAGGAGTATGAGAATTTAGATAAATGCCCGGTATGCAATGCGTTGCGGTATAAGATCAGACGAGATGACCCTGGTGATGTTGAGGGAGAGCCCCTCCGGAAGAGGGTTCCTGCTAAGGTTATGTGGTATGCTCCTATAATACCAAGGTTGAAACGCATGTTCAGAAACAAAGAGCATGCCAGGTTGTTGTGATGGCACAAAGAAGACCGTAAGAAAGACGGGAAGTTTAGACACCCTGCTGATGGGTCACAGTGGAGAAAAATCGAGAGAGACTTCCTAGACTTTACAGGTGATGCAAGTAACTTATGGTTTGGTCTAAGTACGGATGGCATGAATCCTTTTGGGGAGCAGAGTTGCAGTCACAGCACCTGGCCCGTGACTATGTATCTACAACCTGCCTCCTTGGTTGTGCATGAAGCGTAAGTTCATTATGATGCCAGTGCTCATTCAAGGCCTGAAGCAACCAGGCAACGACATTGATGTGTACCTTAGGCCATTAGTTGAAGAGCTCTTACAGTTGTGGGGCAAACCAGGTGTACGTGCGTGGGATGAGAACAAACAGGAGTCATTTGATCTACGAGGGTTGTTATTCGTAACCATCAATGATTGGCCTACTCTTAGTAACCTTTCAGGACAGACAAACAAGGGATATAAGGCATGCACCCACTGTTTAGATAAGACCGAAGGTACATATTTGCATAAATGCAAGAAGGTTGTGTACCTGGCGAATCGACGATTTCTTCCGACCAATCATCCCGTAAGAAAGAAAGGCAAGCATTTCAAAGGTGAGGCAGATCACCGGAAGAAGCCTGAACTCCCTGCTGGTGATGATGTATTTGGTATGGTCATGGACATAGAAGTAATCTTTGGAAAGGGTCCCGGCGGTCAATCAGTTCCGAACGACGTCGCTACAGGACACGCACCCATGTGGAAGAAGAAATCTATATTTTGGGAGCTGCTATATTGGAAAGTCCTGCGTGTCCGCTCTTCAATCGACGTGATGCACGTGACGAAGAATCTCTGCGTGAGCCTACTAGGATTCCTAGGCGTGTATGGGAAGACAAAAGATACACCTGAAGCACGGGAGGACCAACAAATTATGAAAGACTCAAAGAACATGCATACACATAACAAGACGGATAAAGGGCGTCACTTAAGTCGTGCCAGCTATGCTCTTACCAAAGCAGAGAAGGAAATCTTTTTTGAAGTCCTTTATAGTATCAAGGTGCCGTCAGGCTTCTCATATAATATAAAGGGGATAATAAATATGGCAGAGAAAAAGTTCCAAAACCTGAAGTCTCATGACTGTCACGTGATTATGACGCAGTTGCTTCCGATTGCATTGAGGGGGCTTCTACCGGAAAATGTTCGAGTACCCATTGTGAAGTTGTGTTCATTCCTCAATGCAATATCTCAGAAGGTAATCAATCCAGATATTCTGCCAAGGTTACAGAAGGATGTGGTACAATGTCTTGTTAGTTTTGAATTGGTGTTCCCACCATCCTTCTTCAATATTATGACGCATCTCCTGGTTCATCTAGTGGAAGAGATTGCCATTCTCGGTCCGGTATTTCTGCACAATATGTTCCCCTTTGAGAGGTTCATGGGAGTCTTAAAGAAATATGTTCATCACCGTGCTAGACCAGAAGGAAGCATCTCCAAGGGATATGGAACAGAGGAGGTCATTGAGTTTTGTGTTGACTTTATTCCTAACCTTAAGCCGATTGGTGATTCTGACTCGCGGCATGAGGGAAGACTAAGTGGAAAAGGCACGCTGGGAAAGAAAGCAATGATATGTAGGGACGGGGATTCTTTCACTAAAGCACACTACACAGTTCTACATAATTCCACCTTGGCAGCTCCGTATATCGAGGAACACAAGAATATTGTACGCTCCAAAAACCTGGGGAAGCCTGAATCATGGATTACAGATGAACACATGAAGTCTTTCGGTGGTTGGGTGCGGACACATCTCTTGAATGACACCACTATTGGAGATCAGCTATACTTGTTGGCCGCGTCACCATCTTCTACTGTATTGAATTTCCAAGGGTACGAAATAAATGGGAATACATTCTACACGATCGCCCAAGATAAAAAGAGCACCAACCAAAATAGTGGTGTCCGCTTTGATGCAATAGACGAGAATGGACAAAAGGACACATATTATGGTTACATAGAGGAGATATGGGAACTAGACTATGGAGTCTCTGTTAAGGTCCCTTTGTTTCGCTGCAAATGGGTCAACCTGAATGGGGAAGGGATAAAGATAGACCAGTTGTACGGAATGACAACAGTGGATCTCAACAATCTTGGTTATAGAGATGAACCATTCGTCCTAGCCAATGACGTGTCTCAGGTTTTCTATGTGAAGGACATGTCCTCCAGACCGAAAAAAAGAAAAAATATGCAAACGAATACATCATATGATGAGCCAAAGCGTCACATAGTTCTTTCAGGAAAAAGAAACATCGTGGGAATCGAGGACAAGACAGACATGTCAGAAGATTATAATATGTTTGATGAAATTCCGCCCTTCACAGTGAAAACTGACCCAAGCATTCCGTTAAGTAAAGAAGATGCTCCATGGTTACGTCTGAAGCGGTCATAAGGAATGACATATGCCAAGAAGTTCATGCTCATATTATGTAACACTAGTTCATGTCTTTCGCGGTTTGTGGCTTGACCGAAGGATATCTTTTGCGGTTTGTGGCCTTTAGTCCCGGTTTTGTAGTCTCAGTTTTTAATATTAATAAATGTCTTGAGTGTTAGTCCCGTTTTGTGGCTGGACCGGGAGTGCCTCTATGACCAGTTTCTTGGAGATGCCGGAGGACTGGGATCCGGCGACATCTCCCTGAAACTGGTCGTAGTGGTGTCCCTGCTCTCGAAAACCATCTTGCAGCTTGTAACTTCTCTAACTAGATCAATACGCGTCGGAGCTAACTAATTTCACATATTAGGGAGTGCCTCTATGACCAGTTTCTCGGAGATGCCGGAGGACTGGGCTCCGTCGGCATCTCCCTGAAACTGGCCGCAGTGGTGTCCCTGCTCTCGAAAACCATCTTGCAGCTTGTAACTTCACTAACTAGATCAATACGCCTCGGAGCTAACTAATTTCACATATTAGGGAGTGCCTCTATGACCAGTTTCTCGGAGATGTCGGAGGACTGGGCTCCGTCGGCATCTCCCTGAAACTGGCCGTAGTGATGTCCCTGCTCTCTAAAACCATCTTGGAGATGCCTCAAACTGGCTGGAGGACTGGACTCATAAGGATGCCTATTTATAGTACAAGCAGCTCGGCATAATGTCGACACTCACGACATAATGTCGACACTCACGACATAATGTCGACACTCACCCCTATTATTAGTGTTGACTCATCTTTAGTCCCGGTTGGTGTCTCCAACCGGGACTAAAGGTTCATCTTTAGTCCCGGTTGGTGACACCATCCGGGACAAGGTACAAGCCGCACGACATAATGTCGACACTCACCCCTATTATTAGTGTTGCCTGGCCCACTCTGCCGCAATCCCTTCAGTCGCGGTTGGTTTCTCCAACCGGGACTAAAGATGAACCCTCTCTTTATATAGTCATTTCCCTCTCTTTATTAGGTAACACTCAAGACATTTATTAATATTAAAAACCGGGACAAACCGGGACTAGCTAACACTCAGGACTAAAGCCGCCCCCTTTAGTCATAATCATGCCTAGTCCTATAGTACGCAGCTTCAGGGTCTTCATCGTCGTTGTCATCATCATCGTCATCGTCACCTGCCACTCCGGGGATCCTTAGCCCATCCATGGCATATACCAGGGGCCATTCCAGCCTCGGATTCACGGCGGGCTGGAGAGGGGTCTCCTGGAAGACGATGCCGCTACCGCCGGGACAGTGTGGGGCCTGTGGCGGGTGGACTCGTGGGCACCGTAGGCGAGGATGGTCTCCCCCGGCGATGTAGCGCATCACTCCGATGATAGTACGGTTCGCCCACCACAGACGACGGCCGGCTTCGTTGTGGTTCACTGGTGGCGGGCCATCACCCTCGTACCTGGCGAGCTCCCTTTCCCGCCTATTAGCGAAGAAGGCATTCCAGGTGTCGTAGTTGTCGGGATCCCACTGGGGATCCATCCGCTGCTCCGGCATGAGCTCGTGGTAGAAGTGGTTTGTGATGGCCGCCTGGCGTGCGGAACCTCGAGGGACAGGAGGGACAGGAACCCCTCCAGCGCTCAGCATCCAGCCGGCGGGCGGCCGGTAGCCTGGCGGACAAGGGTAGTTGGAGGCGCACAGCGCCTCGGTCTCCTCGAGGGTCAGAATGGCCCAGTAGGCGTTGTCCATTGTTCTAAGAGAGGAAGGTGTGGATGTGTGGATAGCCATGGCACGATCACCCTAAATATAGAGGGAAAGGGCGGGAAAACTTGGCGTGAAGCTTTGGGAAATGGCGGGAAATATCTTTAGTCCCGGTTAGTGACTACATCCGGGACTAAAAGCTCTAGTAGAAAGGAAAGGGCGGGAAAACTTGGCGGGAAGAGGTGGGAAATGTTGTGCTGAATCATTTTTAGACTCGCAATATGTGGTTTCTTCAGAGATCCAATGCAAGTTCTAACGATGCTCGTCCCCTATCTTCATGCACACCGGTTCGACCATAGTTAGAAATTCAGATAATTCAAAACGGGCATAATAAATTCAAAAAATATCCGAACAATGAAAATCCTTCGCGTGGTGTCATATTTTGTTACATAGTTGAAAGGAAAAATACCAGACTTGGTATATTGATCATGTTTCGAAAAAACCTTCACAAAATGACCTATCATGTTCGAGGTTTCATGGCTTTCGGTCCAAATGACCGATGTTATGTGCTGAATCACGGCATGGTTTGTGATGTTGTGCCCATATTATGCATGTGTGTGTACATTGGTATGGAGAACAATGTTGCAGGAGGAAGTTTTCTTTTTGTCGCACGGAAAAGCCCTTTTCCATTTTCCGAGCGCAAAAAATGGGTCGTTTTGTGAAGTAACCACCAAAATGCCGTTTCAGAATGCTACCGTCCCATTTTCCTAAAATACTAGACCACCTTACATGGACTATCTCCCAACAGGTACATCTCAAACCTTTCCGTCCATCCCGGGTAAAAAGGACAAATGTCTGCCGAATCGGTAGGAAGTGGGTCCGGTTTGTACTATAGGTACATGATCTATCGCCCGTGACTTTTTGAAAAAATCATTTTTAGACTCGCAATATGTGGTTTCTTCAGAGATCCAATGCAAGTTCTAACGATGCTCGTCCCCTATCTTCATGCACACCGGTTCGACCGACCATAGTTAGAAATTCAGATAATTCAAAACGGGCATAATAAATTCAAAAAAAATCCGAACAATGAAAATCCTTCGCGTGGTGTCATATTTTGTTACATAGTTGAAAGGAAAAATACCAGACTTGGTATATTGATCATGTTTCGAAAAAACCTTCACAAAATGACCTATCATGTTCGAGGTTTCATGGCTTTCGGTCCAAATGACCGATGTTATGTGCTGAATCACGGCATAGTTTGTGATGTTGTGCCCATATTTTGCATGTGTGAGGACATTGGTATGGAGAACAATGTTGCAGGAGAAAGTTTTCCTTTTTGTCGCACAGAAAAGCCCTTTTCCATTTTCCAACACTCACCCCTATTATTAGTGTTGACTCGTGTTTTGTCCCGGTTGGTGTCTCCAACCGGGACTAAAGGTTCATCTTTAGTTCCGGTTGGTGAAACCATCCGGGACAAGGTACACGTCGCACGACATAATGTTGACATAAAAATAGAAAATAGTTTTGGATTATTTATTCAAATCCATACACTTTTTATGTTTAAAGTTTTTCTAAATTCCAAATTGATATTAAAAAAATATAAGTTAATTCATTTTTAATTGTAAATGGTTCATATTTTAAATGGTTACATTAATTATTTTTTAAAACAGAAAATGGTTTTGAATTATTTATTCAAATCCAAACACTTTTTATGTTTAAAGTTTTTCTAAATTCCAAATTAATATTCAAAAATATAAGTTAATTCATTTTAAAAGGTTACATTAATTATTTTTTAAAAATAGAAAATGGTTTTGGATTATTTATTCAAATCCATACACTTCTTATGTTTAAAGTTTTTCTAAATTCCAAATTGATATTAAAAAATATAAGTTAATTCATTTTTAATTGTAAATGGTTCATATTTTAAATGGCTACATTAATTATGTTTTAAAATAGAAAATGGTTTTGAATTATTTATTCAAATCCAAACACTTTTTATGTTTAAAGTTTTTCTAAATTCCAAATTAATATTCAAAAATATAAGTTAATTCATTTTAAAAGGTTACATTAATTATTTTTTAAAAATAGAAAATGGTTTTGGATTATTTATTCAAATCCATACACTTCTTATGTTTAAAGTTTTTCTAAATTCCAAATTGATATTAAAAAAATATAAGTTAATTCATTTTTAATTGTAAATGGTTCATATTTTAGATGGTTACATTAATTATTTTTTAAAACAGAAAATGGTTTTGAATTATTTATTCAAATCCAAACACTTTTTATGTTTAAAGTTTTTCTAAATTCCAAATTAATTATCATTTAAAAACAATACAAATTTAAACCCCAAAATAAAAAATAAGGCGGGAACAAAGAGAAAATACCTGAAATTTTTTGAAAACAGGGGAATATGTCCCGGTTGGAGCCACCAACCGGGACTAAAGACCCCCTGCGCGCCAATCGTTGGTCTGCTGAAAATATTGGAGTATACGTCCCGGTTGGTGGCTCCAACCGGGACGTATGCCCCTTTAGTCCTGGTTGGAGCCACCAACCGGGACTAAAGGCCCTTTGGTTATAACAGCGCGTGCCTCCTCTTCTTCTTCTCTTCCCCACTCACTTCTCTGCTTCACCGACGCGCGCACAACCGCCCCCGACGCCGGCAGGCTGCCCGAGCTCGCCGCCCCCGACGCCGTCAGGCTGCCCGAGCCCGCGCGTTCCATCCGCCAGCACCGCCGCCTCCGTCCGTGCGCGCACCAGTCGTCGCCCACGACTCCGTCTTCCTCGACCCCGACCGTGCTCGCCGGCATCGATTCGCTCAACCTCGACCTCCCGCGCTCTCTCTGGCCAACCTCACGCGCTCAGGCTGAGCAAGCGAACCTTCTGGATGCCTCCTTCCTTCCCCTCTCGCTGTAGTTCATGCCTGCGCCGTTAGATCCCGTTCGCCGCCATCGGCCGTCGTTGTACCACCTGCTCCGGCAACCAACAGAGGGCGGCGCCGCCAATTTTGAGTCCGCCTGGATGCGCTGATTCCAGCACGCCAAGTCCCGCAGCCCCGCTTGCTCTCCTCTGCTGCCTACCATCGCCGTCTGATGTGTCTCCGGCGAGCCCAACGTGGTGTCTAGGTGGCATCCGCGTGGCCCTGGTCCCACACAGTCAGCCTCTAGGGCTAGCTCCTTCTCTGGTGACAGATGACCCTGTTTCCCCCTTGCTTGCGTGACAGGTGGCCCTGGTCCCACCAGTCAGCCACTATGGCTAGTTGTTACTATGGTGCAAAAGGTTTAAACATTTGATTTAATAATTTCAGAATTTGAATAAAACCTGTAAATTCAATAACTTTTAATCTGTAATTCAGAAAAATACAAATAATATACCAAAATGTTCAGAAAAATGAGAACTATCTATCTATGCTATAATCATGCATTGTTCAACAACTTAAATGACAAGTTTAATTAGAACACCCTAGTAACCCTAACAGGTGATTCCGGAGTTCCTTGAGTTAGGGTTTGCGCCCCTCGGAACCCCGATTAACTTGTCGAGCATGCTTTAGGGTTACATTCCAATGCACATTAACTTGTCATATCATCATCATTATTGCTTGAGCATTGCATCGATGCCATGTGTTGATTGTTTCCCTTTCTTTCCGGTGATTTGGTTCTTCTCGGTAGAATACGATATCGAGATCGAGATCGAAGACCGAGATCAAGACCATAGAAGATCGACGAACAATACTTGACCAACTATAATCAAGTCAAGTATTTTGTTAGTATCTAGTGTTACCTATCTGCTGGATAGTTTCCCTTTTGTAGCCTTATACTCATGTTCCCCTCTCATATGCATCCGAGGTTTCTCCGAACTAGGTTTTACACCCCACGGAACTCCGGAATATTGATTTTAGTTGATTTTAGCTAGAGTTACCTATCTACTACACGGTTTCCTTTTTGTAGCTAGGTTTAGGGTTTAGGGTTTCTCTTCATTTTTATTATTGTGTATGTATATATTAGGGTTTCTCTGAATTAGGGTTTATATCTCTCAACATCGTACTTAACTTTCTCCTTTAGCCGCTTTGACTTATTCGTTTTTCCACCTATGCAGAAAATATGGACCCACACGTCAGAGACGAAGAAAAGGAAGAGTTGATCCAAGGTGTGATCCGTGGGGAAGATAATTTAGACGTATCAACGTTTCTGAACAACTCCGGTGAGGGTGATCCTCTTTTTACCGAAATAGACAACTTGCTTGAGGTTGAAGGTGTTGCCTTCCGCGAGGGAGAAGGCGATGCCTTGTGTAATCGAGATGACGACCGCTCCGGCGAGGTGCATGTAATATAATTAATTCATTAATTAATCATCTTCTATCTATATAGAAATAGTAACGACGATCTTTCTTCTTTTAGCCCTCCGGATCGAAGGAATCTACTGAAAAGAGCAGACGAGGCCCAACCAAAAAGTTGCAAGACCATGAGAGGTTTAGGATCGAAGATGTTGCTGAAGACGGCAAGCCGACGGCTCCCGAAGTTGTCGCAAACAAATTTGTGGCACAATGCGGAGTAATCGTTAGGGACTTAATCCCGATCACCATTAGAAATTGGAATAGGCCTGCTAATGCGAATTAAGAGGGAACATGTTTATTTGTCCCTAACCACGCCAAAGATTTACTGTGGAAGAGGCTCATGGTTATTTTCAAACTACTGAAGATAGAGCTGGATCCAAATGCGGAGGATCCAGTTGAGGACGCCTTACAACATGGGAGAGCCATGGAGGCTAAGGTCAGGGAGTGGGCTTTGAAGAAGATGGCCTAGTGTTTCACCAACTGGAAGAAAAGATTGCACCTTGACTATGTCGTGAAAGAGAAGACTCCCGATTTCAAGAATATTCTGTTTGAGAAGATAAAACCATTCTGGGCTGAGTTTGTGGAATACAAGACATCAGAAAAATCTAATAAAATGTCTGCAACGAATAAGCTGAATGCTGCTAACAAGAAGTATCACCATACTATGGGGCAAGGTGGCTACAGGGTTGGCATTCCTAAGTGGGAGAAAGTTGAGAATGAACTGCGTGATAAAAAGATCACCCCAGAGACAGACGATTGGGTAGAACGTGCAAGGAATTGGTTTTACGGGCATGGGGGCACGTTGGACTCGGAAGGGAGGTGTATATATAACATACGACATAAAGAAGACCCCTTGCCAATCGAGAGGATCAGAAAAGCAGTACAGGCTGTTAAAGATGGGGACTTCATTCCCGATAGAGAGAATGATGAGCTCACACTCGCCCTTGGAAATAAGGAACATGACGGACGAACACGAGGCACAAGAGGCTCCCAACCATGGAGGACTGGGTTTCCAGAAGAGAGGAAGAAATATCCTGATAGAAGCCGTCATAGGAGAAAGGACAGGGTGGAAGTTGAAGCAGATAGTCAGAAAGAGCGAATGCGTATAATTGAAGAACGAATAAAGCAACAACAAGATGAAATTAACGCACTTAAAGAGCAAAGTACTACCGGCCCATCTCAGCAGCACACTGCATTCGATGCTACCGGCCTATCGAATAATCGAAAAAAGCAGTGTGGCTTCCACCGAGGTCCCGGGTGATGACAATGGCGATGACGATGATGCACCGACGATGGCTCCTGTTGGCTACCCAGTGGATGATATCACAGAGATGACACACTGCGAGCTACATGTCAAAGTTGTGAACATATCAATGAAGGTGGCGGTCGGCTATGCCTTACCAATTGGACCCACACCAACTTACCATTGTCATCCGGTTCCAGAGGGCTACGCTGTTGTCGGCGTGGATGAAATCATGCCCACCTTTGAAGTTTTGGATCTTCACTACCCTGCAGGTGAAGGGGATGTGACTGTGCTGGGAGACGCAAAAAACGTCACCATTCTATGGCCGAAGGAATGTACGTGCTTCGAAATCACACGCCAAGGCCATCTTCGCCGCCGCCTCACCCGTCTCCAGCGAGGTCGTCGCCGCCGCGGCAGCCGTCTTCGTTGCCTCACCCGGCTCCGTCGCCTCACCAATCTCCGGCGCAGCCATCGCCGGCGCCTAAGGGTCAAAAGCGTAAGCGTACCGCTACTGTGCCTCGTGGTAAGCGATCGCCGAAACGTAAACAAGAGCCTCTTCCAAAAGTACCAAAGGTTCCTCCCAAGAGAGCTTATGACTGTACTGAAGAGGAGACTGCGGCGATCGTTGATGCGGAAACGACAGCGTTTTTCGCTAAGCTGAGGCAGCCGAAAGAGCCAGTGTTCCCCAACACCAAAGAAGAAAAAGCCAAAGTGTTGAAAATGCTAAAGACTCTTCATCAACCCGAGCCAAAGCTGTCATCAGACTATGAGCGTTCTATTCTCAAGTCACATGCGGCACAAAAAGCCTCGAAGAGCAGTACTGATGCAAGCGAGAAATCTGTTGCCCAGCTCGGAGAACAAGCAAAACAGACTTGCGCCCCTCTCAAGGTGATTTCCCAAACCAACGTGGGGTCGAGCAAATATGGGGCCGAAGAGCAGTATGATCCAGAGGTAGTTGCACAATACGGAGAAGCTGCCGCTGCTCAAGGTATGAGTATTGCCCAGTACTTATCCCAGTTAGAGTTCTTCCCCGTGAGTGAAGTAGCATACAAATACCAGTACGGCAAACCTTTCGTCAAACCTGAGGAGGTAAACAATCTTCCAACAAAAATGCGAAGATTGCATAACTGGTACATGCATGCCACAAGGGCCGGGGCTAAATGGATAGTGCTGAGGGTTACAAAAAAGCATCATGGGAAAGATAAGGATGACATGATATCCATTGAATTTGATGAACTATTTCAATTATTCAATCAAGACGCCTTGGACAAATCGATCATCAGTGCCTATTGTCTGTAAGTACTAATTCTGTAATTAATTTAGTCTCCAGCTATATTATTTTGTTTATTGCATGTATATAATCATACTGTAATATGCAGAATGAAGATTCTCGAATGCAGCAGAGGACAAATCTATGACATTGGCTTCATTGACCCATATTGGGTTCATGAAGCTAATCTCAAAATAAGCCCCCAGGATACGGAGGATAATATAGAACACGCGTTAAGGTTTCAAAAAACCAAAAGGGAAATACTATTTCCTTACAACTTCGAGTGAGTGTTATTGTCTTTTATACACTTTCTATTTCGCTTACTCAATGTTAAGTATATAATTGATTAGTTATGCATTTGCAGCTTCCACTATATTCTGTTAATCATTCAACTTGACAAAGGGCGTGTCCTAGTCATGGACTCGAAACATAAACCCCTTGAGACGTGGAAGGACATGCAGATACTTCTCCAGCGGTAATTCTAATCATTACGACACTATATCGGCAACATTCGTGAATTTTATGATATCAAGTACTTAATAAATTATTTTATTCGTTTTCTACGCCGGGCAGCGCTTGGAAACGGTTCACCAACAAGGCTAGGGGTGTTTGGAAAGAGAAGCTTACATTTCAACCACTAAATATAAGCAACACTAGCTATATCCGCGCATCTCTTTGATTCTAGTTTTGATACAGTTATTATCATGCTTGATTATTATTTTGATTGAACTCTGTTCTCGTAAAGTGCCTGACACAGGGACCAGGTAACAATCTATGTGGATACTATGTTTGCGAGTTCATCCGGCAGACGTGCGATGAGAAGGGCAGAAATTTAGAGCAACTCCACGTACGTAAACAATTTCTATAGTTTTTAATTACAATCAAATTGTGTTTAGTTTCATTCATATAGGCTGACTCCTTTTTTAAATCAGATCGAACGTCTACGGGACGGTCTTCTGCCAAAGGATCGCATACGAGCAATTCAGGAGGAATTGGCGGGATTCTTGGATGCAGAAGTCCTAAACCCAAAAGGGGAATACTACTCGGCTGTGTATAGACAATACGAATTGTAAAAATAGCAACTTTGAAGAAATTGGCCGGTAGCATCGAATAGCAACTTTTGTATGTAGTGCATGAACTCGATTCTTGTATTCAATGTAATATTGTCATCATGATGTAATATATGGTTCCTTCATTGATAAGTGCAAATCACTAAATAAACAATAAAACAACCTAAATGAATTCTTTGCCACGGCACAAAAAGTGGCAAAAATGCTGCCGCGGCAACAAAATTTGCCAAAATGAATTCTCTGCCGCGGCAGAGAAATGGGCCAAATCTCTGCCGCGGCAGAAGGTTATTAGTCCCGGTTCCTGTCACGAACCGGGACTAATGCTCCACCCCCCCCTCGCCCTCTGCCGCTGCCACGTGTGCACCCTTTAGTCCCGGTTGGTGGGGCAACCGGCACTAAAGGTTAGGGCTTTAGTCCCGATTGCCCCGTCCCGGTTGGGCAACCGGGACTAAAGCCCCGTACCAACCGGGACCTATAGCCCCGTTTCCACCGGTGTCAGTGCAGCAATATATGTGGGCGTATCCCCAAGGGCAACTCCATCAGATATTTTTCATTAATGCCCTTATCGTGCTGCTAGACACACGAGTTATGGATTCGTGGAACATGGCGATGCTATAAAGGCTGGCAATGTGACTCGCCCTCGCCCGGCCTGGAGCGTAAACTACAACTAAATTTCTCTGTGCAGTACCAAAAAATGAGATTAAGGCATTTTCGCAACAGCACGAGCCATGGCTTTAGGACCTTGTAGGACACCATCTAGGATTAGGAGGCCTCCGGGATACTTTTAAAACTAGATCCTCAGCAAAAAGGGCGATATTCCTATGGAATATGAGCCACCTTCGGTGGCGTTGCATATGGCAACCTACTTCCATAGGTTGGGTTGAAAACTTTTGACGAGCAATGTTGGCTTGAAAACTTTGCACCCGAGTACTGCAAACAAAATCAGTTGGGTTTGAGAATTATTACGAAAAATACAGATACAATTTCTCAGTCTTTGGTGGCCATTGTTTGGACCCTTCCTTGATGAGCGAACCGAAGGTCATTGAAAGTGTGTTAATTTGATTAGTGTTAAATTTTTTTCCGAGTCATTTTAGGAGTGTGATTTGAATAATACATACATTCGAAAAAAAATCCCTTGGCTCTATCTCTGTCGGGATAGTGCTCGCTACAGCGGCGGCAGGGAGTTGGAGGGTCTGCACATGAACCTTATAAGCGAGGAAGGTGCAAGAAAGGTGGATTCTTCTGTTGCTTAGTGAAATGGTCGGTCGGAGGTGGCGGTACTAGGAGCAGTAGCACTCCTAGATCATTCCCAACCCACGGCATTAGAGTAAATGATGACATTGGTCATTATTTCCAGAAACGGAAAGGTTTGAGACAGGGTGATCCTTTGTCTCCAATACTTCTCAATATCATTGCTGATATGTTGGCTATTCTTATCGCTCGTGCTAAAGCAGATGGACAAGTCGGTAGCTTGGTTCCTCATATTGTTGACGGGGGCGTCTCTATATTACAGTATGCAGATGATACCATATTGTTTATGGAGCATGATTTAGAAAAGGTTGTAAATATGAAGCTCATACTCTGCATCTTTGAACAATTATCGGGTCTGAAGATTAATTTTCATAAGAGCAAAATTTTCTGTTTTGGGAATGCGAAGGAGTGGGAACATGAGTATAAGCGTGTTTTGGGATGCGAGTCTGGTTACCTACCCTTTCGGTATCTTGGGGTACCTATCCATTATAGAAAATTAAGGAATTTCGAATAGAACCCTGTGTAGAATCGTTTTGTCTCTAAGCTAGGATGTTGGCAAGGAAAACTACTCTCTTATGGAGATAGGCTTGTCTTGATTAATTCGGTGTTGACTAGTTTACCAATGTTCATGTTATCTTTTCTTGAAATTCCAAAGGGGGTTAGAAAACGTCTGGATTTTTTTAGATCTAGATTCTTTTGGCAAAGTGATGATACCAAGAAGAAATATCGACTCTCTAAATGGAATATAGTTTGTCGCCTGAAAGATCAGGGAGGTTTAGAGATTGAGGTACTTGAGATAAAAAATAAATGTTTACTTACCAAGTGGCTTTTTAAATTGCTCACTGAAGATGGCATGTGGCAATAAATACTTCAAAATAAATACTTGCAAGGTAAAATCGTTGTCTCAAGTAGAGGCCAAACCCAGTGATTCCCCCGTTTGGAAAGGCCTTATGCGTGTGAAAGAACTTTTCTTTACCAATGGCTTTTTTAAAATTGGAGATGGCAAAAGTGTTCGTTTTTTGGAAGATGTATGGTTAGGCCAATCTTCTTTGGCTCATCAATATCCGTCATTATATAATATTGTGCAACGGAAGAATGTCCTGGTGGCAGATGTCCTTAGCCATACGCCTCTCAATATTGGTTTTAGAAGGTCTTTAACTGGTAATAAGTGGACAGAATGGTTAAACTTATGTCAGCGCTTGATGGCGGTTCAGCTAAATGATACACCCGATCAGTTTACTTGGAATCTTACTCCCTCGGGTAAATTTACAATAAAATCTATGTATCTTGACCAAATAAATGGGCACACTAGATTTTTACAAACATACTTGTGGAAGTTGAAAATTTCTCTAAAAATAAATATTTTCATGTGGTTTCTTAAAAATAAAGTCTTATTAATAAAAGATAATTTTGCCAAAAGAAAGTGGGAGGGATGTCAAAGATGTTGTTTCTGTGATTCACTAGAATCTGTTGAACATCTTTTCATTTCATGTCCGTTTGCTCGTATCATTTGGTGTTTGGTTTATTTTGCATATGACATGCCTCCACCCGCCAATATCAAAAATTTGTTTGGAAATTGGTTGAAGGGGGTTGATAAGATGAACAAATCGAGGATACGCATTGGTGTATCGGCTTTATGTTGGTCCATTTGGGCGTCTAGAAATAACATTGTCTTTAATAAACAGACTGGTACCAATTTTCTGCAGGTTATTCGACTGGCGACGCATTGGATTCAACTATGGGCACATCTTCTACCGGAGGACCAGCGAGAACCCATGGTTTCTGGATGTACCCAGCTCCTCATGGTCGCTCAGGACTCCTACTTCCGGGATACTGGCTGGCGGCACATTAGTAGAATTGAGAATGGATAGAATTTTGTTATTTCTACTTTTCAGATGGTTGATACATGTCTAAACCTTAGCTGATTCATGAATGTTTAAAACCATTTTTCGCTGAACTATGCAATAGAAGGGGCTGTGTGCATCAATTGATGCAGAGGCCGGAGCTCTATCCCCCATTTCGAAAAAAATGAGCCACAAGGAGAACTACTTCGCCGCTGCCAACTGTGCTGCAAGCTACGTAATCGGTTCATGACGCTACAACGCGATGAGGTGCCCCTATTCCAATGGCAAGCAGCATCTTGTCTCTGCCTCCCCCTCTCCTCCTAATTGGGTACGGTCTCACTCATCAGGTGCTATGCACGATGACTAAGTGGAGGCACCAAGTCATGCCTGAAGTCGAAAGGTACTACTCACGGTGAGTCCTATGAAGGCGTCAAATCATGCTTGTTGTTGATGGATCGAACATGGTGCGACAGTGACGGGAGGCGAGGCGGTATGGGACGTATCTGCTTTCGAGCTTTCGGGGGCGAAGAAGAGATGTTTCGAAAATGGGAGGTTTATTACTTTAAAAGTTACCAAACAAGAGATGATGGTAAAGCTTGCTACATCGAAGAATATGTGCACTTCCATGGATAGGTTGGCACTGATAATTCATTGATGTATTGAGAATTGTATCATCCTCTCAGCTGTTCTTTCCCACATGATTTTCCCAAATTCTCCTTGGTAGTAATAACACATCATATATAATTAGTTAACGTGTCTTTTGACACCAAAAAAGGCATCATTCCCACGAGAGACCCTCAACTCCGGATGATCAGGGTGGGTAGTGGTAATGGCCAAAAATAGGTACAAACCCTGAACAGCACAACTTCTCCGTGGGTGGAATTTTGAACTTAATTGCTGTCGCACTTGAACCTGCAAGTGGAACTATGTATGTGAGCGTACCCCCAAGGGGCAACGCCATCCTAATTTTTTCATTAATGCATGCCCACATTGTGCAGCCAGACACAACATAGCCATGCTATAAAGGCTAGCAAGGTGACCCTCGCGCTGGATAGTAAAGTTACAACTAGATTTTTTTGTGCAGTACCTAAAAATGAGATATTGGAAATGAGATTACGGCATGCACAAGCCATGGCTTTAGGACCTTGTAGGACGCCATGTAGGATTAGGAGGCCTCCGGGATATTTCTAAATCTAGCACTTGCACAAACTGGTGCTACTCTTCAGGAACTTGAGCGATCTTTCATGACGCTACATAGCTCACCCTACGCTGATGCGTTGTGGAACTTGGTGCTGCTGATTCTAGCACACATAGTAGTGCACATCAACCCAATGTCATTGGATAAGCATAAGCTCGGAATCAAGCCCTCTTTATAGCATGGCTCGGTGCATCAGTAGAACCCATGCATCTACCATTGGATAAGCATAAGCTCGGAATCAAGCTCTTGCATGTGGTCTTCACAAGAAATCCAGGTGCAAGAAGAAAGCAATGATTTGTACTTCTGTTCCAGATACTTCAGGCATGACTTGGCGCCTCCACTTAGTCGTCATGCATAGCACCTGATGATTCAGACCGAACCCAATATGGAGGGGATGGGGAGGCAGAGACAAGATGCTGCTTGCCGTTGGGAATAGATGACCTTCGGGTTACTCATCAAAGAGGGGTCCAAATCCAACCAATGGGCACCAAAGACTGAGAAATGGTATTTATATTTTCGTAATTTTTCTCTAACCCAACTTCTGAATAATTATTTTGTTTGCAGGACTCAAGCGTAAAGTTTGCACTGGATGGTAAGGCCAACGAGAGTTACACATGTCCCTGCTCCTGGTGGCATTATGTCATGAGTGTAGTCTGACATTGGGTTGATGTGCACTACTATGTGTGCTAGAATCAGCAGCACCAAGATGAGGGACAAGCCCTCTTTATAGCTTATGCTTGATTGGACAGCCACCAATAAAGAAGGCTGCATGCATCAATCGATTCATAGGCCAGGGCACATCAACCCAAGAAGTACTGCCCTACGGCACCAGCGCAACGTTTGGACAGCCACCATTCCTGTCTCCTGATGCACCTGGCATCGCCGGAGTAACGTCGTTTTCAAGGGAGCTGCAACCTCCGCGAGGAGTATCGTTGACAAGATCGATGTCGCGCTGCAATGGAGTCAGGGCAATCCTTTGCCGACAAGGACATTAGAACTTAATTAGAGCATATCTAAACTTTAGCAGTTTCCAGCCGAACTCTTATTCTTAACTCCCTAAATTTCAGAATTGGCTCAAACATTAAATCAAACACTTCATATGCGCCTAAACACATATCGGACATAGATCAAACATAGGTAAAACATTATTTACATAGATCAAACATAGAACAAGTCAACTTTTTTTTCGAAATGGAAGATGCCCTGGCCTCTGCATCGATTGATGCATGCAGCCTTCTTTATTGCCCAGAACAAGTCAACTAGATTCAAACATAGCTAAAACTAAATATAAACATGATTTAAACTGGGCTAATAAACTTGTTTTTTTCTAAACTAACACTCGTTATCGGAGATGTCGGAGAAGTTGGTGTCCAGCCACCTCTCCAATGACGACGCATTGTTACCCGTGAGGTCGGCGATAGAGGCAGAAGACGACCTGACGTGCCTCTAGGCGCGCGTTGCAGATGGTCCAACGCTGGAAGAAGAACAATGCAAGGTGTACACCCGCTGCTCCTCCATGATGTTCTACGGGTATGCCATGTCAGTGCGTGGCTAGTACGTGTATCGTGTTCGTGTTCGTCGTGTAGGTGCAGGTTGAGTCGGAGGCCGTTTGTGATCTGTTGGACGCCAGCCGCATTGAGCGCGTAGGAGCGCGTCATGTGCGCAGCCTGGGCGAGCGGATCACAGGAGCGTGTTGACCGAGTGAGCTACATACAAGCTGGAGGTCATGCGGAGCGGGTCGTGCGTGCGGCCGGAGCGTATGGATCAAGCTGCATGTGTACGTGTGTTAGTGGCCAGTCTGGTGGCCGGGTCTCGCGTGCGTGCTTGTGTTAGTGTGTGTGATACTGGCTATATAAGACTCCCTGTACTGCTTGTATGATCTGAGCCAGCTGAATAGAGGATTCGGGCGTTCGAGCGCCCGCGGCGGCGTTTGTGCGCCGGCCTGGAAAAATCTGCTGTCTCCACTTAGCGTCTTCTTCTATCTTCGTCTGTGCGAGAGAGAGAGGACAGCGGCGTTTGTCGCCGGAGGGCTGATTCGGCGTGTGTCGCCGAGGCCAGCCCCAACATGGAGCTCCTCCATGTACGCCTTCCTGACTTGCTTCGCCTTGCGGGCCTACTTGTCCTCCCGTGCCCCGCGTGTGGAGGCTACATGGCAGGGTACAGGATCCAAGTCTGGCACGACAACGTGGAACTTGGGAAGTTTAGCTCGCCACAGTTGGTGGCATCAAAGATTTTTGACATCCCTGGCAAAAAAAAAAAAGATTTTTGACATCGTAGGCCCACGTCGCTTGAGCCGTGAGTGGTAGGAACTAACCCAATATTTCTTTCCGGTATTGTGGTCGTGGATATCCACCACAATAAGTGCCCCACGCCCGTTGGCGCATGCCACGGTTCCTCGCCTGCAGCCATGATGACGGGGAAGGTCATCGAAGCGGCCATGAGCTCGGGGCAGTGTGCGACCTCGATTCATGTTGCGGATGGGTGGTGACCAATGACGGGAGGATCCAGCCATCTCCGGTGGAAGGGGGTAGGGAGTTAATATTGGTCGGTGCCGGAGTGGAAGGTGGGCGTTGGGGCAGTTGGAACGGTGGGGATATTTTTATTCCTTTGCATGTGTGGCGGGTAAAAATAAGAGCTGAGGCGACCGATGAGAAAAATATTTGCTCATCTAAACCCGATAGGTGTTTGGTTAGGTGTGGTTTAGAGGAGAAATTAAAAAAATTATCCTCTGACCGATTTTAGTGCTTCGGCTAGAGATGGTCTTAGAGCATCTCCAGCAAATCTACTTTACAGCACTGGTTTTCGAGGTACATCACGCACTATCCACTGGCACTTTATGGGAAGCGCTAGCGCTATTTTGCAGTGCGCTAGAAAATTTCTAAACTAGAGCTGCATCAGTGCTGCATAATACAGCGCGCGCTAGCGCTACAAACAAGTGTCACACACATATATAGAAGAAACAAGATCGAATACAATAAAATAATCTACAACAATTTTGCAACCAAAATAGTAGTTTTTAATTCTAGACATAGTTCAAAAGCACACGATAATGCACACAACCAAGTTCAACACAAATTAAAGTTCACACATAGACGGTGTTGCCATGAACACATCAACATCATTGTAGTCCTTGTCATTTTCATTTTTTCATCTTCTCCATTCGAAGCTTGGACGTTGTCGCCATGAACCGTTGAATCCCCATAGCCATCTTCACTTGTAGGAAGTATTGGAGACACCATAGAGACCATGAATCCACCCGATGGAGGCACCATAGAGTCCATGGCACCCATGCCTCCATAGCCTCCCGGAGGTGCACTCATCCCTCCCATGCTTGCATAGCCTTCCATGCCTCCATAGCCTCCCATTTCTCCAAAGCCACTCATGGGCGCATTCATCCCTCTCATTCCTCCAAAGCCACTCATGGCCTCACTCATCCCTCCTATTCCTCCATAGCCTCCCATGGGTGCAATCCTCCCTCCCATGCTTCTGAAGCCACCCATGGTTGCACTCATCCCTCCCGTGCTTCCAAATCCATCCATGGGTGCATTCATCCCTCACATGCTTCCAAATCCTCCCATCGGTGCATTCATCCCTCCATTTGATCACTTCAAGTAGTTTTCCATCTTTATTTTTTAACCAACGCTTCATCACGACAAAGGTTGATGTACTACTTTGCTTTTTATCGAGTTTGGACATATCCATGAAGAAGAGATTTTTCCCTTCTTCAAGTAAACGTTGATGCTCTTCCATGGCCAGATTCTTCTCCTCCAATGCAACCTTCCACTCCTTGGCAGTCGCCATCCTCTCCTCCGCAATGTCCCACCATGCCTCGCCTCGACCTCTTTGGTCCTCAAAAACTTCCTATGTTTTTATCTTCCTTCCTTGCATTCACCATTTCCTCCATAACTTTTGCAGTGTCATCATCTCCCGCCTTCTTCCCCTTCATCTCTTTCGCATTCCTCCTTCCTCCGAGCCTTTTTGTTACCAAGTGAGAAGTGGATCTTCTCTTGCCATCATCACTTGATCCTTCACCATCATGTAGGATTGTTGCCTCCATAATAACATTGTAGGATTTTATTGGCACTTCCAACTTATCATGTGGTTCTTCCATTTTTCGTCATGCTCTAGCACCTTGTAGCAATGGGACAACACAAGTGACCTCCCATTTCTTTCCCTTCTTGTTCTTTTTTCCATCTTTGAACAAATTTTGGGAAATGGTGAGATACATTGTCAAAAAAAATTAATGAGTCATAGAGATCAATAAACATATGCACATGGAACCAAAAAAGTATCACACAATAAAACAACTTACCCGATCTTTTGGATTTGTGCCACTTGGGTTAATCTTATCAACCAAAGTCAAAACACCCGACCAATTTTGACAATCGACGTTGATAACCGACCAACAGGAACAAAGAGTTCGATCGGTGCACTCATTTCCACTAGTGTTGTTCTTATCGAAGTACTCCTTCATTCTCGTCTAATAGGATTTCCGAGTTTGGTCTGTACCAACATGCACAATGCAGAATTCTTCCCAGCATGCACCATGAGAGCTTGTTATGTAAGATTCCAACTACTTGGTTGCAACCCCTTCGAATTGTGCTGAAGCATAAGGAATCCACAATTGCCATGCAGTTCCCCACAAATAGAAGTACTCCTCATAGCGTGTTTGCCAGAGGCGCACTTGTGTTCCATAAAAACGAGGCAGTTCCACCCACGGACCAAGGGAAAAGTGATTAGTACACTCAACATAAATTTCTTAAATTTGCTTGTCGGGAAGAATAAACGGATCAAAATCTCGCATACCTCTCGCCAGACGCGTAATATAATATTCTGACCTCCGGCTATGATTTTCGTTGCGGTGCCCAATTTGGCCATCATGTGCGAGGTGGATCGGCCGCGAGGCAGCCATTGCAGAGGTTGACAAAGAATCTCTGTAATGGCGCCATCAACCTTGATGTTGAGAGTAGAAAACTTGGCGTCAATGTGCTTGATGAGCTCCGTCATCGCATGAGTCGACGAGGAGCGGTAGGTGTTCACCCGTTCTTCCACCACATCCTTCACTGATAGCTTCAACAGATCGAAGATCTGTTTGCCCTCATAACTCCTCCATGGCTTGATGTCAAGCTTGTTGACGATGCCTCGTGTTTTGGATATGACCTGGAATCGCAAGGATTTATGGCTCTGAATACCAATTGTTGTAAGATAACAACTACAATCTAGTGATGAACTACTATATCAGGGAAGGAACTTGGATCTAGATCTCAATCGGCATTGGAATTGTTGAAATGAAGTTTCCTCCCAACCACCCTCACATCTGTCCATTACAATATTCCTGGTTTGTGGTACAAGAAAGAAAAGGAGAACTAGTCCATCATTGTTCCAAGCCAACCTCTCCCATATACTTCCCCTTATATTTATACTTCAGCGGATCCACTCGTCGCCAGCCATACGCCGTGGCAAAGTCGTCCTCCCCTTGGGCATGTTGTCCATCATTGACTCCATCTTGTTACGGCATCTCCACCGGGCCGAACCAAATGGTCGACCAAAACGGTCCGTTTCTATCCATTTGGGTTGGCACGCGGTCATTTTTGGGTCATGGTCTAGCCAACCGCGCCTAGCGGATCAACCCATATGTCTGTCTCCCCTTGCTAGCACTTCTTGACACCCTTAGCGATGGGATGTTAATGGCGACGTGACATCGGCTACCAGCGCCGACAGCTTCCCGTGCGGCCGATGTTTCCCGCCATCAAAACTTTCCATTTCCTGAGCGCGCCTCGCCTCCCACGGCCAGAAAACTTCCCATGCCTCCCCAACCGTTTCCCGCCTTCGCCGTGGTCTATAAAAGATGGACGCCCGGCGTGGTGGAGACAACAAGCCCAAGCAAGAGCAAACCAGCAGCCAAAAAACGCCAACCACCAGTAGCCATGCCTCGCCGCAAGATCTCCAACTGGACCAAGATCCGGGAGATGTGCCACACCCGCTTCTCGTAGGTGGAGATCGACGTTGTCGACCTCCAGGCCACGTTGTTGTCCCTGAAGGGTTTGGCAGCATAGTAAATCAAAAAAATTCTACGGATGCGAACGGGAAAGCCAAGATCTAATCTAGGAGATGCAAACAACGAGAGGAAATAGATGAGATCTTCATACCCTTGAAGATTCGCACAACGAAACGTTCGACAGAACGTGGGTGATGTAGTCGTACTCGCTTCTCCTCCTCGCGATCCGATCCGATCTAACACCGCAAGTGGCGATGCCTCCGAGAGATGCACACGTGCGGCACCTCGACGTCTCCTCCTTCCTCGGTCCAGCAAGTATGGTGGAGAGATGGATTGGATATACAACGCGACGGCGCGGTGCAAGTGGTGGAGAGTTTCTACAGCAGGGCTTCGCCTACACGCAGTCGGGAGGAAGAGAGAGAGGAGGGCAGCAGGGCGGCTAGGGCTTGAGGAGGAGGTGTGGGGAGGGTGCGCCCCCAACCCTCTTTATATAGAGGGGTGGGAGGCTGGCCCTTGCCCCTCCCCCAAGCCCTAGGGACGGCGGCCAAGGAGGGAGGAGTGGGGGGCAAGTTCCCCCCCCCTTCTAGAAGCTCCCCTAGGGTTTTGCCCTAGGCTTGGCCGGCTGGGCCCTATGGGGCTTGTGCCCCTGGCCCAATGCGGCCAGGACACTCCCTCATAGGCCCATGCCCCCTCCCGGTAGGTGGGGCCACGTTGGTCCCCCTCCGAAAGGTTCTAGAAGCTTCCGGTACAATACCAATTAACCCGAAACAATTCCGAACTCCAAAAACTGCATTGCCTTATATGAATCTTATTCTCCGGACCATTCCGGAACCTCTCGTGACGTCCTGGATCTCATCCGAGACTCCGAACAAAAAATCATAAACCAATTATCCAATCTATCCTAGCGTCGAGACACGTTGAGTGTGTGACCCTTCGGGTTCGAGAATATGCAGACATGATCTTATATCAATAATCAACAGCGGGGTCTGGAAACCCATATTGACTCCCACACATTCATCGATGATCATATCGGATGAACCACGATGCCAGGATTCAATCAATCCCATATATATATAATCCCTTCTTCGCGCGATATTTTACTTGCCCGAGATTTGATCGTCGGTACCATCATACCTAGTTCAATCTCGTTCACAGCAAGTACTTTACTCGTTCCGTAATCCGATATCACTTTGTGATTAACTCCTTAACCACATGCTTGCAAGCGGTGTTGATATCGATTACCGAGTGGGCCCGAAGTATATCTCTCCGACTTGGGAGGGACAAATCCCATCTCGATACATACAACCCAACAGGTACTTTTCGATCACCTGAGAGACACCTTTATGATCACCCTCTCATAGGATGACGTTTAATGACCTCAAAGCTTTCTTCCGATACCAGGGAGTTGTATTATCTCATGGTCTAAGGAATACAATATATGACATAAGAAAATCTTCGCAAAGATGAACACGATGACACGATCTAATTGCTCCGCTTAGTTTGGGTCTGTCCATCATATCATTCTCCCAATGATATGATCTCATTATTAATCGACAACTCATGTCTATGGTTAGGAAACCTTAACCATCATTAATCAATGAGCTAGTCCATAGAGGCATACTAGGGACACGGTGTTGTTCACAAACCACACAAGTATTAAATTTTCCGCTTAATGCAATTCTAGCATGGAATATAAACTTTATCATGAACAAGAATTATAATAATAACATCTTTATTATTGCCTCTAGGGCATAATTCCAACAGTCTCCCACTTGCACTAGAGTCAATAATCTAGTTTACATCTGGTAACAATCTAACACCCATGGCACTAAGGTGTTGATCATGTTTTGCACGTGGAAGAGGTTTAGTCAATGGATCTGCGACATTCAGATCTGTATGTACTTTGCTAATCTTCAAATCTCCATCTGCTATATAATCTCGGATTATATGAACCTTGCGGTTGATATGCTTGGTCTTTGGATGATATCTTGGTTCCTTAGCGAGTGCTATGGCGCCAGTGTTGTCACACAATATCTCTAGTGGGTCCAAGGCACTTGGAACCACGCCAAGCTCAGTGATGAAGTTCCTGATCCAAACTCCTTCACTTGACGCTTTTGCAGCAGCCATGTATTCCGCTTCTACTGTAGATCCCGCGATCACGCTTTGCTTGTAGCTTCTCCAGCTCACAGCTCCTCCATTCAAAATATAAACATATCATGTCTGAGATTTAGAATCATCCTTGTCGGTGTCGAAACTAGCGTCGACGTAACCTTTTATGATGAGCTATTCATCACCTCCATAGACTAAGAACATTTCTTTAGTCCTATTTAGGTACTTTAGGATGTTCTTCACGGCTGTCCAGTGTTCCACTCCTGGATCACTTTGGTATCTGCTCGTCAAACTAAGAGCATTGGACACATCCGGTCTAGTACACAGCATGGCATACATGATAGAACCTATGGCCGAGGTATAAGGCACTTTTCTCATAGCTTCTCTATCATTTACTGTAGCTGGACACTGAGCCTTTCTTAATATCTTACCTGACAACATAGGCACTGAACCTTTCTTTGCCTTATCCATTCTGAACCTTTTTAGAACTTTATCTAGGTATGTACTCTGGCTTAAATCTATCAGGCGTATTTGTCTATCTCCATAGATTTTGATGCCCAATATATAAGCAGCTTCATCTAGGTCTTTCATTGAAAAACACTTGTTCAAATAACTCTTCACATCGTTAAGCATGTTAATGTCATCTCCAATAATCAATATGGCATCCACATATAGTACCAGAAATGTCACTGAGCTCCCACTAACTTTCTTGTAGATACAAGCTTTGTAGCAATTTGGAACAAATCCAAAGCTCTTGATCACTTGATCAAAACGAAGGTTCCAACTCCGAGATGCTTGCTTCAATCCATAAATGGAATGCTGAAGCTTGCACACTTTATCAGCATCCTTAGGATCGACAAAACGTTCGGGTTGCATCATATACAACTCTTCATCAATGTTGCCATTGAGGAAAGCAGTCTTGACATCCATCTGCCATATTTCATAATCATGAAAGGCAGCAATTGCTAATAAAATCCGAATGTACTTAAACATCGCTACGGGAGAGAAAGTCTCATCGTAGTCAACACCTTGAACTTGTCGAAAACCTTTCGCGACGAGTCGTGCTTTATAGACGGTAACATTACCATCCGCGTCTGTTTTCTTCTTGAAGATCCATTTGCACTCAACGGCCTTTCGGTCGCTAGGAGGGTCCACCAAAGTCCATACTTGGTTTCGCTCATGGATCCCAATTCGGATTTCATGGCCTCTAGCCATTTCTCAGAGTCTGGGCTCATCATCGCTTCCTCATAGTTTGTAGGTTCACTGTCATCTACTAACAAGACAGTTAAGACAGGGTTGTCGTACCACTCAGGAGGGGCACGCGACCTTGTCGACCTGCGACGTTCAGTAGTAGCATCGTCCGAAGCTTCATGATCCTTGTCATTAGCTTTCTCTATTGTTGGTGCAGGCGGCACTGGAACAATTTCTGGTGCTGCGCTACTCTCCAACTCAAGAGAAGGTTCAACAACCTCGTCTAGCTCTACTTTCCTCCCACTCACTTCTTTCGAGAGAAACTCCTTCTCAAGAAAGGATCCGTTCTTTGCGACAAACACTTTGCCTTCGGTTCTGTGATAGAAGGTATACCCAATAGTTTCCTTAGGGTATCCTATGAAGACGCATTTCTCCGCTTTGGGTTCGAGCTTGTCCGGCATCAACTTCTTGACGTAAGCTTCGCATCCCCAAACTTTAAGAAACGACAAATTAGGTTTAGCACCAAACCACAGTTCATACGGTGTCATCTCAATGGATTTAGATGGTTCCCTATTTAAAGTGAATGCAGCAGTTTCTAATGCATAACCCCAAAATGATAACGGCAAATCAGTAAGAGACATCAATGATCAGACCATATCTAATAGAGTTCGATTCCGACATTCAGACACACCATTGCGCTGTGGTGTTCCGGTTGGCGTGAGTTGAGAAACGATTCCGCTTGCTTTAAGACGCGTGAGAAAATCATAACTCAAATATTCACCTCCACGATCAGATCGTAGAAACTTAATTTTTCTGTTACGATGGTTCTCCACTTCATTCTGAAATTCTTTGAACTTTTCAAATGTTTCAGATTTATGTTTCATTAAATAGTTATACCCATATCTACTTAAGTCATCGGTAAAAGTGAGAAAATAGCGATATCCACCGCGCGTCGAAACACTCATCGTCCGCATACATCGGTATGTTTGATTTCCAACAAGTCCGTTGCTCGCTCCATCATTCCGAAGAAAGGAGTTTTGATCATCTTTCCCATGAGGCATGGTTCGCATGTGTCAAATGATTCAAAATCAAGAGACTCCAAAAGTCCATCAGAATGGAGTTTCTTCATGCGTTTTACACCAATATGACCTAGACGACAGTGCCACAAATAAGTAGTATTATCACTATCTACTTTGCATCTCTTAGCCTCAATGTTATGGATGTGTGTTTCATCCCTTTCGAGATTCAAAATAAATAAACCATTCACAGCAGGTGCATGACCATAAAATATGTTACTCATATAAATAGAACAACCATTATTCTCAGATTTAAATGAATAACCATTTTGCAATAAACACGATCCAGATATGATGTTCATGCTCAATGCAGGCACATAATAACATTTATTAAGGTTTAAAACTAATCCCAAAGGTAAAACTAAGGAGAGCGTGCCGACGTCCATCACATCAACTCTTGATCCGTTGCCAAAGCGCATCGTCACCTCATCCCTCGCAAGCCGCCGTCTATTCTGTAGCTCCTGTTTCGAGTTACAAATATTAGCAACTGAACCAGTATCAAATACCCAGGCACTACAACGAGGGCTAGTAAGGAAAACATCAATAACATGTATATCAAATATACCTTTGATGGTGCCAGCCTTCTTGTCCGCTAAGTACTTCGGACAGTTGCGCTTCTAGTGACCCTTGTCCTTGCAATAGAAGCAATCAGTGTCCGACTTAGGTCCAGACTTCAGCTTCTTCTCAGCAGGGGAAACGCGCTTGCCGCCGCCTTTCTTGAAGGGCTTCTTTGCACCATTACCTTTCTTAAAGCTGGGGGGCTTGTTGACCATCAACACATGATTATCCTTTTTGATGTCCACCTCCGCAGATTTTAGCTTAGCGAAGATCTCGGTGATCGTATCAGTGGAACCAATTTGATTATGAGTCACTACAAAACTTTTGTAGCTGGGAGGGAGTGATTGCAGAACCCTGTCAATCTTGAGCTCCTCTGAAATCTTGCAGTCCAGTTGCTCAAGGCGTTGAGTGTAGCCCGACATCTTTATGGCGTGCTCACTAACGGAACTCCCTTCCTCCATCTTGCAGTTAAAGAATTTCTCAGAGATCTCATATCTCTCAGAACGGGCCTGAGTCTGAAACATAGTTTTTAGCTCCTCAAGAATCTCAAAGGGCCCAGGATAATCTTCAAAACGATTTTGAAGGTCCGATTCCATAGCAAACAACATGGTGCTCTTAATCACACCATAATCATCTTTGCGCGACTGACAAAAAGCTTTCTCATCAGTCGGCGCATCTACAGCAGGGGCGTCACCTAGCGCATTCTCAAGGACATAGTCCTTTTGTCCACCAGAGAGAATGATTCTCAGATTGCGGAACCAGTTGGTGAAGTTAGACCCATTGTTTCTAAGATTTTCTTTCTCAGCAAAAACGTTGAAATTGAAGTTGGACTTAGCCATTTCATCTACAATATTTGCAAGTACAAATTAGACTATGTTCATGATAACTAGTTCAACTTAATCAAATTACTAGATGAACTCCCACTAAATTCAACATCCCTCAAGTTGTTTAGTGAACATGATCCAAATTCACCACACCTAATCCGATCTTCACGAGAAGAGATGTGGTTTCAATGGTGGACAACGAAGTGTCGATCATATCATTCATATGACTCATGCTTAACCTTTCGGTTTATGTGTTCCGAGGCCATGTCTGTACATGCTAGGCTCGTCAAGTCAAACCCAAGTATTTCCGCGTGTGCAAAACTGGCTTGCACCCGTTGTATGTGAACGTAGAGTTTATAGCACCCGATCATCACGTGATGCTTGAACACGACGAACTTTCGCAACGGTGCATACATGGGGAGAACACAGTTTTATCTTGATCTTTAAGTGAGGAATCATCTTATAATGCTACCGTCGCGATATAAGCATAATAAGATACACAAAAGGATAAACATCACATGCATATAACTTTATGTGACATGGTATAGCCAATCTTCGCGCAATGATCTCCATCTCGTGCGTGCCAGAATGATCTCCATCACTCCACCATGATTGCCTCCACCACGAATAGCAACTACAACTATTGCTAACTACTTAGCGATAAAGTAAAGCTATTACATGGCGTATAAGAAGTTGACACACATGCCATACACAATTATAAAGACAACCATATGGCTCCTGCCAGTTGTGTACTCATCGACATGCAAGTCGTGAAACATTATAAAACATGATCATCGCATACAACATACACATCACATCTTGGGCCAGACCATATCACAGAAAACACTCCCTGCAAAAATGTGGCATCCCGCTAAAAACCACTACTAGAAAATCGCGTTGTTTTTCGTGCATTGCATCATCATGATATCTCCATGCATGTTTTAACTAAAAATATTTTCGAAAAGCCCTTCTTTGTTTCTAGATTTTCCCCCATCTTCATTTCTAATGTAAAACCTCGGTCTTTTCTAGATCTAGTATTTATCTAAAACTATGTTCTAAAATGTCTTATTTTATAAAGATCATAAAAATATTTTTGTCGGGGAGACCGCCAGCCTGTCAGGCCAAAAGCCCGACAAGCCAGCAGTCTATGACCCGGCCCAACTAAACTCTAAAATGTCTAAACCTAACCCTAACCCTAGACCTCCCGAACCACCCAACCCTCTAACCAGTCCTCACCCGCCGCCACTCCCCATCCCCCAACACTCCCGCACGCGCCCACCAATCCCCAACTCCAACCTCAGCACACAAACTCACACAGCACAACCGGCCCCTGCCTCTCTCCCTGGTCCCACCTTGCAAGCCCCACCTGCTCCTGATCCCACCTCCCCCGCATCAAGCCTCCCCCACCGACGCGCCCCCCGCTCGCTCTCTCCCTCAGCTCCGTTCCCCACCAACCCCGAACCCCCGTCCTCCTCACCTCCGGTCTTCCTCGCCGTGTCGCCGCCTAACTCTCTGCACCCCACCTCGTCTCTCTCCGCCTACGCCCGTCCCCGTCTGCCCGAGTGCCGCCGCCGACCCGGTGCGCCGCCCTTCCTCCGCAAGCTCCTCGCCGCCAACGGGCCCTGCCCCGAGATCCTCCTCCGGTTGGCACCCTTCCCCTTGCGCTCCCCCGACACGGGCCCTCCTCTCATCTTCCGCCGCCGGTCCCTCTTCGTGCTGGCCTCTCCGTCCCTCTGCATCGCCGGCCACCCCGTCGACCTCCGCCTCGTCCTGCGCTTCAACAGCACCCGGGCGGAGCTCCTTCCCTATCGCCAAACCGCCCCGCCGCCGGCAGGGAGGCCCGCTCTTCCCCGCCCAGGACCGACGCCGCGCCCGAGTTTTCTCCCCGTCGACGCCTCTGCGCTCCCTGCATCCCCATCGCCGCGGCCTCCCGCTCTCCTCGCGCCTGGCCGCGTCGCCTCTGAGGGCGCCCCGAGTCGCTGTCGGACGCCCCCTCTCTGCCTCGACCGACCTCTCCCCGCGAGTGACCCCGCGTCCTGTCCGCCCCTCGTCGCCCTGCGGTGCCGCCGGTCCCGACCTCGCCCCGGGCTCGGTCACCTGCTGCGCGTACCGCCCAGGACGGCCTCAAGCCTGCGCAGTACCGCGAGCACATGTATGTACTCTTCGTGTCTGTGAGTTCTACGGGTTTCGTGTACTCGTGGCCGGACAAGAGTTCTTGACGCCAAGATACGCCAAGATCATCTTGGGATGTCACCGCAAGATCTTCACCAAGGCCATGTCGTGTGTCGACAATCAGTAAACCCCAAGTTCACCACCTCGCCAAGATCGACATCGCCCGCAGACCCGATGAACCCTCGGCATCCATCCGAGTTCGCCATCCAGTACAAAGTCCGAGTCCGAAGCTCCCCTTCATGTAAGCCAAGGGCACCGCACACAAAGATCTTCGTCCCGTACGCCAAGGTCTATTTTGTGGATTCGATGGCTCAAGGACCTCCTTCACGGATTCGATGCCTCGGTGCCGGACCCCGAAGACCGAACCCGACACGCCAAGTTCGCCGAGAACCCGGATGCCAAGGTCACCGACCCGGAACGACAAGACCTCCTTCCCGCACCGATGCCGACGACGTCGCACGCCAAGTTCTTCTTCCCGAACGCCAAGACCGACCCGATACGATGACCCGACAAGACCTTCGTGACGACTAGAACGACATCGACCAAGGCGAATCCAATGCGCCTCGACGCCGAACCAAGTCCTTCTTCGCGAAACGCCAAGATCTACTCTGTTATCCGAGAACGCTCCCGCCGAGACCGAACCCCAGATCCGGACCCCGAGACCCGACCCCAGACCCCTCGGAAGCCCAAGTTCGCCTAACCCAGATGTGTGAACCTTTTCCCGAGCCCCAATTTTATAAATGCTTTATATAAAACTTGTTGCATATTAATTGTTCATCTCGCATGCATATCATGTGGGTTGGGGGCTTTTATCGACACACCTAATAATTAAATATGGGATCCATATACGGGCAAATCTAGTCTAATATTGGCCCCATTTAAATTTGTGTAGCGAACCGGTGCTATCTTTTGCCATGTTAAGACAACATTTAAATTGCAGGGTATCTAAATAATATGAACCTATTAATTAGTTGTCGGGACCCGGGTTCCGCTTAATATGATCTAATTGCATTGCACCTTTGCCATGTCATACATCATACATGCATCATGCCCGATCTTTTGCCGTAGTATTAAATAGTGCATCCGGTGTTTGTGCTAGTGTTTTGCTTCTTCACGGACTTGGCCGATGAGTTGATGCGAGTGTCGACCCGATCTTCGGATGAACCTTCGACAATGTTTCCAGGCGAGCATCTCCCCCTTTCTACCTATCTTACTTTTATAGTATTTATTCCCTCCTGTTGATCTATTGCTATCTGTGTTGCGTTGCTCTAGTTTTTGTACCCGTGATATCCCTTGCAGCCTTATATTGCCTTGGACACATCCTATTACCTGTTGTTTGGTAGATAGTTGGACTTGCGCGTCGTAGTCGCTTTCTCAAGTGCTGTTGCATGTCGTCCAGTACCACAGTTGTTGGAGTATTGCCGCATGTTTAATGTTGGAGATGATCATGGCATTAATTATTGTTTAATTCGATTGTCGTTTAATAACTAAAATTGAAGTAGGTAAATGCAGAGGCACAGGTGGGCAATAGATGTTATTTGGTTGTTAACCGTCCACTTGTGTCCCGTAGGACCCCGAGTTCTTGACACCTGTTCTGAGATCGAAGTGCGTGTGGATACTTTGGTGCACCCCTGCAGGGTTTAATCTTTTCGAGAAGCCGTGTCCGCGGTTATGGACGACTTGGAGCACAGGTCTCGATCATAGACAACTATAACTAAAGTTTACTGTTATAAATTGACTTGTATCTGATATGACTAGTAATCAGCTCCACTACAATGGAATGGCTAAATAAAAGTACCAACAACTGCTGGGTTTGGGGATATCTCATGCTATTTGTATCTGACTAGTAAGTGTTGCAACTACAACGGAATGTTTAACTGAAACTGCCCACTGCTTATTATATCAGGATGACTCATGCTATCTATATTTGGCTAGTAATTGCCGCCACTATAACGGAATGAGTAAAACTGCCAACTGTGTGAGTTCCTCGGTTGACTTCCTCGATTGGTCTCGAGGGGGAAATACCAGGATGGGTATGTTTGGTGATAGTATCAGGATGGTTCCGAATAGGTCCTTCTTGTCCCTCTCTGGTAGCCGACAGTTACATTGAGTCTCTATAGGTTGTTTAGTGCATGCTGCGCTGCCGCTCAGTCCACCATACCTATGTAGGCGAGGACCGCCGAATTCTAGCCTCGCCGTGTACTGGCCTCAGTACTGACCGCTCTCTCTTTTTCCTTTGCCCTTTGTCGGCACCCCTTTTGTTTAAGCAGGTTTTGAGATCGACGTCGTTAGCAGGGTTACCCTTCCGGCTTGGCCTGGGCAGGGTTATGGACGCCATTGGTTATTCTTCAGGGCTCTTAGCCCCGTTTGCATCTTGTCCGTAGTCGGACGCTCTATCGTTTTCAAGGTGATTTGGATCTTTGTATATTAGATCTGTATTCTTGACTCATTGAGTCGCTGTTGTATATATATCTGTTCTGTGGGTCCCATCGAGGACTGTTGTGTAATGTTATTACTTCGTTTTCCACCCGCACGAAAGTGCCTGGTGGGCACCTTTGAATCGTTTCTATGCGGGTTTGGCGGGAATCGCTGAAACTTGCATAGAGTCGATTCTGAGGGTGTTACAAAAAACAAGTTAGACGCCTCTACTTTGTTGTTGCATGTTTTATGTGGCTTATGGGAGTAGAAAGCTAAGAACGATTCTTACCTCCGGAAAGCCACAACGGTGATATTATGGTTGCCAAACTCCGGTGTAAATCCCATGACAACTATAGTGAGAGAAACTTGCATCCACCAGCCGCATGTGTGGAATAAGCCACACGTCAAGTGCGGAGCCGGTCTCGCGAACGAGGTCGCGTAAGGTTGGCCTGGACCGCTTCGATCTCACTATCCCGCGTCATAAGAAGTACACAAACAAGAGGCTTGCAACAGAAAACATCAACGCCCGCAACAACCATGTTGCATTCTACTCGTGAAACATCTACGCATAGATCTAGCTCTGATACCACTGAAGGGTTTGGCAGCATAGTAAATCAAAAAAATTCTACGGATGCGAACGGGAAAGCCAAGATCTAATCTAGGAGATGCAAACAATGAGGGGGAATAGATGAGATCTTCATACCCTTGAAGATTCGCACATCGGAACGTTCGACGGAACGTGGGTTATGTAGTCGTACTCGCTTCTCCTCCTCGCGATCCGATCCGATCTAACACACAAGTGGCGATGCCTCCGAGAGATGCACACGTGCGGAACCTCGACGTCTCCTCCTTCCTCGGTCCAGCAAGTATGGTGGAGAGATGGATTGGATCTACAACGCGACGGCGCGGTGCAAGTGGTGGAGAGTTTCTGCAGCAGGGCTTCGCCTACACGCAGTCGGGAGGGAGAGAGAGAGGAGGACAGCAGGGCGGCTAGGGCTTGAGGAGGAGGTGTGGGGAGGGTACGCCCCCAGCCCTCTTTATATAGAGGGGTGTGCGGCTGGCCCTTTCCCCTCCCCCAAGCCCTAGGGCCGGCGGCCAAGGAGGGAGGAGTGGGGGGCAAGTCCCACCCTTCTAGAAGCTCCCCTAGGGTTTTGCCCTAGGCTTGGACGGCTGGGCCCTATGGGGCTTGTGCCCCTGGCCCAATGCGACCAGGACACTCCCTCATAGGCCCATGCCCCCTCCCGGCAGGTGGGGCCACATTGGTCCCCCTCCGGAAGGTTCTAGAAGCTTCCGGTACAATACCGATTAACCCGAAACAATTCTGAACTCCAAAAACTCCATTGCCTTATATGAATCTTATTCTCCGGACCATTCCGGAACCTCTCGTGACGTCCTGGATCTCATCCGAGACTCCGAACAAAAACTCATAAACCAATTATCCAATCTATCCTAGCGTCGAGACACGTTAAGTGTGTGACCCTTCGGGTTCGAGAATATGCAGACATGATCTTATATCAATAATCAACAGCGGGGTCTGGAAACCCATATTGACTCCCACACATTCATCGATGATCATATCGGATGAACCACGATGCCAGGATTCAATCAATCCCATATATATATATTCTCTTCGTCGCGCGATATTTTACTTGCCCGAGATTTGATCGTCGGTACCGTCATACCTAGTTCAATCTCGTTCACAACAAGTACTTTACTCGTTCCGTAATCTGATATCACTTTGTGATTAACTCCTTAACCACATGCTTGCAAGCGGTGTTGATATCGATTACCGAGTGGGCCTGAAGTATATCTCTCCGACTTGGGAGGGACAAATCCCATCTCGATACATACAACCCAACAGGTACTTTCCGATCACCTGAGAGACACCTTTATGATCACCCTCTCATAGGATGACGTTTAATGACCTCAAAGCTTTCTTCCGATACCAGGGAGTTGTATTATCTCATGGTCTAAGGAATACAATATATGACATAAGAAAAGCTTCGCAAAGATGAACACGATGACACGATCTAATTGCTCCGCTTAGTTTGGGTATGTCCATCATATCATTCTCCCAATGATATGATCTCATTATTAATCGACAACTCATGTCTATGGTTAGGAAACCTTAACCATCATTAATCAATGAGCTAGTCCATAGAGGCATACTAGGGACACGGTGTTGTTCACAAACCACACAAGTATTAAAGTTTCCTCTTAATACAATTCTAGCATGGAATATAAACTTTATCATGAACAAGAATTATAATAATAACATCTTTATTATTGCCTCTAGGGCATAATTCCAACAGTCCTAGCGCATGACCGAGGCGCATGTGGTGGTCTTCGAGGAGGAAGGCTGTGTGGCTGAGGCGACGTTGGAGAGGGTGGTGGAGGCGGCCGCAAAGGTGGCCTCCCAATGGGCGGTGCGCGAGATTCACCACGTCGCTGCCAAGGAAGCGGTGGAGGCGGTGGCCAAGGAGGCCGCATCAGTGGCCCTTCGCGAGATCCGCACGAGGTGGCCATGACCACGCTGGAGAAGGTGGCCAAGGCGGCCACCAAGGTCGCCATCCACTACCTTCGCCATGTCCCATCCACACGCAGGGAGGTGGAAGCGATGGAGCACGTCGTCGACACGATGGAGGAGGAGGAGCGCGTGGCTGCGGCCGCCGAGGTGGAGGCTACGTGGGCTCTCGTCGACGGGGACGAGATGGAGGTGGAGGAGGATGACAAGGAGGAGGAGGTGGATCAGCTAAAAGCGGAGTCGGGGTAGGAGGATGAGGATGAGGGAGAGGAGGCGATCGTCGTCCCCCTGCAGATCGTGCAGGCACTGGGCTTCGTCCCAACAGGGCTCCGGCGGGGGTGAACCCGGCTGATGCAAAAGTCACGTGTCGGGCGGAGGACTTGGCAACGACGACGGCGATGGAGCTCGTCGACCAGGAGGCGAGGGACCACTGGGCCGCCGAGATGGAGAAGGCCCTGGCGAACCGAGTGGCGGAGGACCGCAGGAAGGAGGCGGGCAAGGCGGCAGCTCGCGTCCATGTCCGTGGCCTTTACCACGAACGCCTCCAACAGCGGGTCATCTGGTCCGCTAGGGTGACGATCGACGGGGCCAACAACAGCGACAACGATGGCCGTGACAACGGTGATGAGTAGCCGTAGAAACTACCTCCTCGGATTGTATTCCTTTCTTATTTTGTTTAAATGTGTCTTTTCGTAATTATCAAAGTCTAATCTAATAAAAAGCAAGTTTAAGTACTAATGTTTCACTTACATATGTTCCGGGTCCTAGACCGGACGACTAACGGATACCCGTATGGTCCGCGCTGCATCCGGACAGATGCAACCGTCGTCCAAAATTTTGTGCACGGATAGATTAAGCCGGATATGTCTGTCCGAATGAACCGTATCGCGGGAACGCCGTGCACGTTCCGTGTATCAACATGCGTTCGGACGGATTGAATCGGCCCGGCGAAGACGTAGGCTGTGGGCCTGGGCCGCTAACAATTGCTTCCATCCGAACGTGGCACGATGCGCGTGGCACCATGCGGCCATGTCACCCAATCGATCGATCCGACAAGGGGAGATGCACTAATAATATTAATATCAGAGAGTATATTTTAGTCCAGAGCTGAAAAGGACAGGCCTGAGTTGGAGCAAGCAGATGCCAGAAACAAAAGAAAGCTGTAGTAGGCTGATTCAACGGTGAGCTAGTTTTGTCGTTTGCCTATCGGACATGCATCTTTTGGGATTTTGTGGGATGGTGGTCAGTCACAGCCAAGCTCACAGCTTCGTTTTCTTCCCCACCCTCACCTTGTAAGCTCGCCTTGTAAGCTCGCCAGGATCTGTTGCTGTGGTTTGACAATGGCGGCGACGAAGCCTGTCCTGTACAGCTCCTGGATCAGTTCCTGCTCCTACCGGGTCCGCATCGCCCTCAACCTCAAAGGTAACCACAGCCAGACTCCACGCTATACTAGTCCTAGATGTGCGCCTTTTCTGAAACTCCGTATGGTTCGGCACAATCTATAGCAGCTGTGCTAAACTGAATTTAGGCAGCAGGCGTTGTTAAAGGGTGCTGTGCTAAACTGAATCTTATGAATCTCGGGTGTAAGAACTAAGAAGATAATCTAGAGTAATAATTTTAGTGATCTCGTCTCTTTCATGCAAAGGGCATCTTTAGTGGATATGATTAATTCCTTTTGTTGCAGGTATTTCTACTATGAATGAACTAAATTTTTTGACTACTGGATATCTTCATCTGTTCATAGTGGGGTTTGGTACTTACTAGAGGATAATCTGCTCTAGGTAGCATTCTCACGGATAAATGTTCATACTTGTCTGCACATATGTCTTAAAATAAAGAGAGAAATGGTGCTTTTTCGGTTCTTAAACACTTCCCTGTTTCGTCCCTGAACTTCAAAAGGGGACAAATTGATCCTTGGATCAGCTATCTGAACTGTACATTTTTGGTCTCTCAACTCAGACCGATGCAGTTTGAATGTTTGACATGGCGTGGTTTCAGACCTGAGTCCTGGCGCCCACTTGAGCTGTTGGGCACTATGTAGTCTTCGCAGCTTCTTTTATCTATCTGCTCAGTCACAGACGCGACCTGTGAACCTCAACTCTACCTCCAGCTGCTCGGATCTCCGCGAGCCTCTAATGGAGGTGAGGTCTGCTCCAGGGCAAAGTCGACGCGCCGTGCGCCGTCCAGGGACACACAGAGTCCGTTGTCAGTGTGTCAGGGACATCGACCTCCTGAAAAAGATCTATAGTTTCCTAAATCTTGAATAGCGAGTTGGAGAACAGTCATCAATCAGGATTTCTGTGTTGCTTATTGCTACAGAGAAATCAATATGGACTCCATGTTCATTTTTCGCGGCTGAACTTTTAGCGGCGCTGCTCAATTGCTCAGAAAACTCAGGGAGCCCACTCCTTGTGGAAGCCCACTCTTGTCAGGCTAGTGTTGTGTGTTAGCCATGACAGCGACCAGGCCCGTTCAGTACAACGAGTGGCTCAGCTTATGCTCCTGCCAAACCACCAAACCGTTAGACGAAAATCACTTGACCCTTATTACTCCATAGACCTAATGTGCCTTGTCTGAAACTCGTGCTGAAGATTTCTTATGCACAAGTCATAGGGTTTGGTACTTGAGATAGTTTTAGATCATGTAACATCAAGGTCCACTCGGTAAACCCAATTGGAATTTCTGAAATAAGACCATGGATTCAAATACTCAAGTTCAAAGCAGTGTGCTATTTCTACTAAAATTTCTCGTTGTATTCGCTAATTATACTATGTTCTCCAATATGAAGGTGTGGAATATGAGTACAGGGCAGTGGCATGGAATGATCCAGGTTAGCAGTAAGATATACCTTCTTCTATGTTTTAGATTTATGCAGTCATTGTCTGAAAGAGGGTCATACACAAATGTGCCGGAATAGTTAATAGAATTCTCAAAAAAAAGTTAATAGAATTCTCTTTGCTTTCTGAAATTATTAGTGGGTAGTTCTCTTTCTGTTAAGTAGGTATGACTTGTTCCAGTGCAGCACTTCGACTGTTCTCGTGTTCATGCTGCAGATTATGAGAAGATCAATCCAATTAAGTATGTCCCAGCACTACAAGATGGGGATGTCTTGGTTTCAGACTCTCTTGCAATCATATTGGTGAATAATAGTAACTCTTCATCACGTTTTTCATTTTGTGTGGTCAAGCCTTTTATATCATTACTTATTGACAACATAGTTTTCTTCCTTTCTGACGCGAATTGAACGTAGTATCTTGAAGACAAATATCCCCAGCGCCCTCTTTTACCTCAAGATCTGAAAAAGAAAGCTCTTAATCTGCAGGTACATGTTTATCAAGAGTTCTTTTTACACCCAAGGCTCATCGCTCGGCTTTATATAAATTCTTTCTTTTGTTCTTGGATTTTCTTACTGAAACCGATTGCAGTGTCCAATAAGTTCCCCAAGCCATGTTTGCACCTATCACTTACTACCTCCATTCCAAAAAAAAACAAGGCATATATTTTTTCCGAAAGTCAAAACCTATAAGGTTTGACCAAACTTATAGAATGAATTGTCATAATACAAAATTGTATTGCATGATGTATCTAATGGTATTGATTTTGTATTATAGACCTTGATATTTTTCTTATATAATCTTGGTCAAATTTTATGTCGTTTGACTTTTAGGAAAATTTATACTCCTTTTTTGGAATGGAGGTAGTAATGCTGAAAAGGGCAGAGGCCCAACAAAGTTCTAGATGTTTTTGGTTACTTGTTTCATTATGCAATGTTTATCTGTAACTTGCGAACCTGGTACATATAATATATTCCTCACTTGTTGCAGATTGCAAACATCGTGTGCTCGAGCATTCAACCTCTTCAGTGCTACGCTGTAGTCGTAAGTTCACTTTATAACCAGCTTTCTTTGACAAAAGATTGTTTTCTTTCACAGTACGGTTGCAGTTCTCGAAACAAAACCTTATTCCGAGAAATTCTTTATCTAGGGTTTAGTTAACGGAAAATTAGGTTCCGACGAGAGTCTTCAGATAGTACATCATTACATTGACAAGGGATTCAGAGGTATGATTTCACACACTCTCTTATTGATCTTTCTGTTTCACATCATATCACTCATATGAACGGAGAAGCAGAAGTGTACCATGAAAAATGGGGTTGCACATAGTACCTGACATTATTTTTCCTCTGTCACCATAGCAATTGAAAAACTGCTGGAAGGATGTGACACTGAATTTTCTACTGGTGATGAAGTCCAACTGGTTTGTGCTTTGCGCTCAATATTGCTTTCCATAAACTCCGCTTTTATCTTAACAATCCATTTTGTATATAAATAATCATATTTCTTTCTCGACTCCCTGTACACTGATTAAGCCCTCTGTTATATGGTTCGGATATGCATTCAACATTTGATGATCAATTTAATCCTAACTTGGAAGATGGCACTTAAATTACTGTACTATTTTTTTTTACTTATTGACTAGTCTTCTGTTGTGATATTTGTTTCCGTTGACAGGCGGATGTATTCCTTGCGCCCCAGATACACGCTGGCGTGACACGCTTCCAAACCGATATGGTACGGTAATTCACATCTATTGCTCCATGCTTCCACATGTAGAGTTAACCGTCTACCTACACCTACTGATAAGAAGCTGCTCATTATCCTCGCATCTATTTTCTTTACATCTATTGTTTCTTTCGCCGCAGTCGAAATACCCGCATTTGGAGAGATTCTACAAAGCGTACATGGAAATCCCTGCATTTCAAGTTACATGCCCCGAAAACCAGCCAGATGCGCCTTCGTCCTGACAAACACCGAGAAATGCTGCTATTTTTGAGGTGTGTGCAGTAAAACCCTCTTCTAGAAGTGATTATTTGTTGAAATAATGCAATTCCTTTCAACTGGAAAAGAATAATAGGACACTGCTGTTGATTCATTTGTAATTTTGTATGTGAAGCAGAAGGGTACTCCAGTACGCTGCTCAATGTGCCCGTGACAAATAGAACTGGAATGTCGTATGTGTTCACTACCACTGGGAGTGAACATACTAATGGGGTCTGCATTGCCGGTTTCAGTATTTTTATTTTCTTTGTGCAATTTAGAAAGAGTAAAATACAGTCGAGGTAATGGACGTTGGCAGCATAATTCACTTTGGCCATTGTATTTGGAAAACCTCAAATAAAGGTTAATACTTGGCGAAATATCCCACGTACTATATAGTAGTCAATACATACTGTTCGAGCATTTTCTGTTATGTGGCATAGTTTGCGTGGATTCGACGGTTCACCTAGGCTATCAGCGTGGCGTTGAAGGGCTTCAACAGTTTAACTGCTCTCTGTCATTCCAGCCGAATTACTTCTGTCCCTCAATCTCCCGCCGTCAGTTGCGTCTCTGAGATTTATTTGTACTTACAATCTTGAAATTCACCTAAATTAACCCTTAGGCCATAGTCGACTTCTTTCTCTCTTCATAAGTCATAATATTAATCATGCATTTAAATTGTTATTTATATGAGTTAGACGAGTTATATTGTAATTACGCTCAAACAAAACCATATCCTAGAACTTAGTCAAACCTTTAGAAACTTTTTGAAACCTCTTCAAATTAAACCTTCGTGAAACATGGGTTCAACATTTTTGAAGTTTCAATTAGTCCTTGATTAAATATCATTAGGAAATAAACCTTTTGAAACGAATATGAAACCTTATATTAGTGGAAACCTTTAAAACCTCAGTTAAACCTATGTACAAATAAGTTGAAGCCCGTTGAAACCTCAAAAAAACTAAGGGTGTGTTTGGATATTCACAATGTTTGGTTGCCCACAATTTGGATTTTTTGGCTCGGTTAATGCAAAGCATAACGTTTGGCAGCCCGCATAAGGCAAGATATGGTTATCTTGCACCATATGTGGTGATCTTACTATATAGAAGTTCGGGGTTTAAGGTCTTACATGTGATCACATGATTTAGGACAACAGCAAATACACAACCACATGACCATGTTGATGATAATGAAGTCTTTGATCCTACTTCCGCCGTGCTAAGCTGCAACATGTGGATCGACATTGTTGTTCGTACCTTGCACTAAGAACTCCAAGAAAGCTTTCGGTGCCACCTCTCTAGTATTAAACCCTTTATGTCAGTTGTGCTCATAACCCGTCACTTGTTTGTTGCACTCTTCCCATGTCTTGTAGATTCCTGGCTCCTTGCGGTAGTACACCACATATCAGTTGTATTTCTACTAAGATAGAACATATGCAACATAAGAAACACAAGTAAACTAGGAAAATCAAGTTCAGAACACAAGGTAATGAACATTAGCAACCTAAGCATGCATGATCATATAGGAAAAAGCATTACAAGTTCAATCTACCAAGTAAGTCTGATTCTACCGATCACACCAAGTTCTATGGTGTCATCCTACTAGCACATCAAAAAGGGGTGTAATCCTACCACCGCAAATTGGCCATCATGTGAGGGGCTAATATATACCACCTCACAATAAACATGCCTTGTAGTAAATTTTTCTCAAGCCCTAAATACTTTAAAATATACAACCAACAAGTTCATTTTCATCATGCATACACCACCAATAGCACCATCATCAGGGAGCTAGCACTACACGTAGTAATGCTTGGTTAGCAAGGTCCTGGGCCAGAGTGCCTTGTGGTCCTATGCCATCCTAAAAAATCCATTACCATGGGCCCTGTTTGTCGAAGAGGTGGCCTAGAGCCACCACCAGAGCCTCATGGCTTAACCTGATGACGTTCATGACAGTGTCATAGAGACCTGGATGCGCATCGGGAGAGGAAGCAGTGGTGATGGAGAGAACCACCGCTTTCACAGCCTCGGTCATGCAGGTGATGGCGACGACATCCTCCTCTTCCAACATCAACCTCTTCTGCTTCCTAGAAGGATCAACAAAAGCAGCAGTACTACCACAAGCACCAACAACAGCACCGACGCCTGCATTAGAAGTAGGTTCATTATTGCCCTCATCATCAACGACCATAGTCTCAGACTCCTGGGTCTAGAAATAGTCAGGGTTATGATACCGAAGAGGCTCACTGGAACCCATGGTATACCTGCTAGCGGCAAGGACCAAGGAGAAGATCTAGTGCATCTGGGCATAATTGGTAATTGTCTTGTTTAGGTGCTCGACATCCATGGGGTGATCCTGAGATAGGGAGAAACAGGGAGGTTCGTGATGGTTTTAGTTAGAAGAAAAGATAGGTTAGTACACTAATATAAAAACCCTTATATCAGACATAAGGTTAGTAGTGCGCCATGTTTTTGACACACCATCGCTACATCTGAATGTACCAGTGACGTTGCCAAACTAGCGAACAACACTAATAAATATCTAGTGGTGGCGTTTATCTATAATTTAATGCCACCAGTAAGTTTGACCCATCCACGCTACACTAATAAACAAAGAAGTGTTGGCCATTTTGAGCACCTTCTAACAAATCCAGCAATCGGTACATATTTCTGTGTCATCGATTCATCAACCCATCCAACGAAGCATGTAATATGACCGTCGCTAGTAATCTTGAGAACCAAACGACGAGTCTATGTAAAGGATCGTTGGCGTTATCCCAGTGAAAAACGCATACGCCAATAGTTTTCGGGAGGATCCAGCGGCAGACTTCCTCTACGTTCTCATTACCGCTAGGATCTACAGCCGTGACGTACATAAAAGGTCAAAGGTCATGGTTTTTTTCGTCCCCCGGGTCCTCCCACGAAACACGTTGCAAGGACGTACCTTTTCTTGTGCTACTCAGCAACAAGTCATGCGGGAATCAGATCGCGACCTACAGGTGACGGTCTTTTGCTTGCTTGCTGGGGGTACATGTTACCACCGGCGGACTTTCACTCTTCTGCCAGTAAGGCTTCTGCAACGCTAAGACTTTTTTTTTGTAGTGGTTTTGTCGGTTACATCTTTGTCTTCGTCATATGTTCTGAAAGGTTAATACCGACATAGTCTTGCCAAGACTATGGTCGTGTCACACATGCTAGCATAGAAAATGAATGATCAATATGATTGAAGAAAATAGATAAATTATGATTCCTTGACATAGATACTTAACTTTTCATTAGCATGTAATTGGAGACACTTGAGCCCTCATCTGATCATGTCGTGCAAAATGAGGAAAGAGAGACACTTGATAGAGCCTCTGGTTCCAACATGAACTCCTGCCCATTAACTCTACTCGACACAAGACGGAGCAACTGCACAAATCATTTATCATGTGTGAATATAAACACATAAACGTAGAAACTACATAAATGCAAGTTTAAATCATTCATGGACTTACTCTTAAGCTTGGTGAGTAGAAAGCGCCATGTCACCTTCAAGAAGATGAGAAGAGTAGAAAGACAACTTTTTCGGCTACTTGATACCTGGCAAGGATATGTTGTCTCCTTGAGTCGAAGGTGAGAGTGGTACCTTCTAAGAAAATGCTAGCAGAAAGACGACCTCGCACCCCTTCCTCTCGCTTACGTGCTTGTCTATATGTCATTGCAGGTTGCCCATCACCTTCATGTTGTATTTTGTTGTTTGCTTGTTATCTTTGTGGTTTTTGTATCTGTTCCCCCCAGCACCTCGTAACTTTGGCCATACGTGGCTTTATTAATTTAAATCTAGGTGTAATGTCTTCTATTTAGAAAAAATATAGCCAAGTCTGTGTCTATGGAAGAAGAAACTTATGAGTTTCGTTCTCACTTCATGTGACGAAACAATTTTAGTACGAACTTACAACATTCATCTTCCTAAAGTAGGACAAAATTTGGTCGTGATTTGTTTCTTAGGATGAATGGATGATAACACATAGCTATGATCTTGATCCACTACCTTCACATGATGAAATAGATAGAAGAATGGTTCCTAATAATGTTTGTGAACGACCATATTTTAAATAGAATACATGCTTTTGGCTTAGTGGTAACTGTGTCAAAGGATAGCTTGCAAGTTTTGCAATACTCACAAGTTGAAATTTTATGTTACCACCCAGCAACTTTTAAAGAAATTTGAGTGGCAAGCTTTGAGAAACATGTGGCCAAGAATTTATTTCATTATCCCAAATTCGTTCTTTATCTTCTATGTGAAAGAAAAATTGTGAGCGTTTACTCGAACCTACATATGCGAAATAAGCATATAACACGAAACGACATACTTTTATGCTTCAGGCACCAATTACAGTAAGTAAAGAAGTTATATCACAATAGAATTTAGCGGATGATATTTGGTTACATGTCTAAAATACTTGAGCTAGTCATACCAATTCCAGTGGATGAATATACCAAAATCTATTCCATAATATAAAACATTTCGGTAGGCTGAAATAGCCAACCAAAACATTTTATATTGTGAGACAGCGGTAGTAGGTCACATGAGAAAATATTAGCCGCAACCGAGAAATGTGTATGCATTCCCCATTGATGTCTAAATTCCCCCATTGATGTCTACAGGGCTCCTACCATGACGACAACTCTCACAAATACCAAGGGTCCACAACATGTCTCTAAGGTTTAAATGATCAGGCCACCCTATTTGAAGGGAAGAAGGTGCCACGGATCTCAAAGAAACACCCATATGGTGCCACGGGTGTGATGATAGAGTTGCAGAGCCAGATAGCCGTGCAATTGGACTAGAACTAGGAGTCGTTGGGAAGAATACAATTGGCACTCCATAACACCCTTTAGCTTAGGTCGACGATGTACCGACAGAGCCGCGAGCTGATGCAAGCACGATTTATCCACCTTGGCTTAATTTGGAGTTCGTGCGCACTGCGTCATGGTGTGGAACCACTCGCTTAATCGCTTGGAACCTCTAACAGGTGCCACTTAGCTGAAATTCTTCATTCTCCGATTCCTTGCAACCTCGAACAGGTGCCATTTATCTTGTAGTATTTGTGCTTCGCTTTGCTGCAATAAAAAAAACTATAAGGTATAAATCCATTTGGTGATTGCCATGAGAAATAATGTCACACTCAACATTAAGAAACGACATGCACTACTTACGCCCGCGTCAAATCATTGACATAACATAACATGAAGCCACACCGGTCCGTGCAAACTAGAAGCACCGACCGAATCAAGTGAGATGCAGATATAGTATAGCACGCTATTAACACCGAAGTAGGGCACTATTTCTTTTTTCCATTCACAGAATGTTTATGGGCACATCGGACAAACACATCGTAATTACATTGAAATGCGCTTAAATGCATACCCCCATCTGTTTCAATTAAAGCCACACCGGTTTTGCTTGTTTTTTTTTGGCCAAGAATTAATCAAAATAAGTAAAGATTATTGATACAAAATTAGCATCATAAGAAAGTGTTTTTCAATTGAATTCAATGATACTAATTATGTGCAATATAATCTGGATTTTGTTGCTTAATTTTTTTGGCCAAAATTTGTCTTGGAATGCGCATGCACCTTATTCATTAAAATGGAGCTAGTATTGGTGAAGGAGACACCATGAAAGCATATGTATACTTGTCGCAAAGCTCCAGCAATGGTACAATGCTGATACAATTTTCAGTCCAGCCTTGCTACATTGGAAGTGGAAACTTGTGAGTTTCTTTCTCTCGTGACAAAGCATTCCAATACATGTTTATAATATTTATTTTAGAAAGCTGAACGACACATACGTTCATGATGGTTTTTTACTTTGGCTACAATATTAATCTGTTGATTCGGATGCTGCAAATAGAGAGAAGACTAAGTAACACATATTGGGCAGAAGCACTTCTTCAGACATGGTTGTAACAGAGTAAAGTGAGGTCTTGAAGGTTGTAAAATGTGCTGACACACCTAGCATCATCTGAAGCAATGCACGGGTATTCAGGGCCGGGCCACCTCCTTAAAACATCCACGTGAAGAACAGGTCTGGCCCGACCAACCTTTGGCGCTAAAATCTAGGCCTAGGCCCAGCCCACCTGCCTATTTTCAGGTCAAACCGGGTTGATCCTGCTGGGCTGGGCTACCCATGCCTAGTATGTAGCATGACTAAGCTCCAAGCTCCCATGGATAGTGACACACTTACGGGCTTACGACACCAAGGGTCCACAACATATTTGTGAGGTTTTATGTTTGCACACCTGTATAAACCAGGCCACCCTCCACTCTATTTAAAGGAAAAGTATGAACAACAAAAATCTCAAAGAAACACAGCCATTGTTCTTATAAACGATGAAGAGAAACATGTGTGATGATAGAATGGTAGAGGGCCAAATAGTTGTGCTGCTGGACCGGGACTAGCTAGGAGTCGTCGGGAAGGAAACAACTAGCACTCCATAACAGCCTTCAATTGAGTGGTTGTGGATGTGCAATCATGAGTTGGTGAACTCGGATTATTTTGGAGTTATTGCGCGCTGTGAGTCACGAAAGAACCACCCTCCTGGAACCCCTCTTCATGCCCCGCGTTGCTGCTATCTCAAACTTGTATCAACAGCTCCTACATAGTATAAGTAGACATTGAGCATGGATCCTCTCTCGAGTGACACTAGATTATCAAGGACCTAACATCAGATGTTCAATTTTATAAGTCTCTAGTAAGGCTGGCCGAATCAAGTGAAATTAAAATGCGGTAGAGCGTCTCAATTGGCGAGGAGCAACAACACAGTCACCGAAACAAAATATCATGTGTGTAGACTTGATTTCAAAATCCTCGAAATGGAACATATGCCTCGTGGCATCATGAATTAGGCTCACCAAAAGTATATACTAGCATAAACTTCAGTGATAAGAACCACATGTAAAAAGTGAGTCTCCATGATCATGCAGGTAGTATCAAAGATTACCAGATCGTGCAACTTTGCTAGAGCCCAAAGTGAAGAGATATACATGCAGGTAGTATCAAAGATTACCAGATCGTGCAACTTTGCTAGAGCCCAAAGTGAAGAGATATAATCAACATCATGTCCAAAGATTATCAAGAACAGTTTCGCATACCTCGCTCACCTGTACAGCAGAAATTGTGCAAGCAACTAGATTAATCTTAATTTAACAGATAAAACTTACATACAACAAAAAGGTGTGGTTGTTACTTTTATCACCAACTAAACTCCCATAATTGAAGGGAATAGGTGATAAAGTTCACGGATTAAAGCCTACTGGTTACAGATTCATGATGATCGCAGTGAGATATGTGGTAGCAACAACATAAAAGTTAGAGCCGTTCTTCATCTCATAAAAGGCCGCCATACATAGACAGTCAAAGAGGGAATGTGTCAACTAAAATTGTTCATGATGCAACTTTTTGAATCTAAACTTAGACATAAGCATATGCAGCGAAGGTGACAATAGGGTGCTTTTCCAATCTCCTAGTGTTTATTCCTAAAACAAAGGGAAAATTTCAGAGTAACTTGATATAAAATTTGAAGCTCTCGATAAAATTTGCCACAAATGGACATGTAATAAAAGCTCCAAAGGTCCATGTTGCTATCGATCAACACATCGACACCACCATACGTAAGAAACCACATGTAAGCTCCTAAACCAGTCAATCCATCGATTGGTAAGGTCGGCGGTGTTTTTATCATTCCCTATAACATGATGCACCACTAGGTTGTAGGTATGAGTTTGGACAAGTACATATTCATCTCCTAGAGGAATGGCAGAATGAGTAATAGATGTCATGAAGATCTCCTTATGAATAAAGATTGTGTACTTTATTGAATGAATGGAATGCTTATGGATGGCCCATTGATGCCAGCTGGGCTCCTATGGAGAGGACAACACTTGAAGCACCAAGGGTGCCTATTTTATGACATACATGTGAGGTCATTTGTTTGCACACCAAGTACATCCAGTCCACCCTATTTAAAGGGAAGGACACACCATAATTAAGAAACAAAACTAGATGTTCTCATGAACTGATGAAAAGGGAAAAATGTAGTTCAAAAATGGTAGCATCGAATAGTTGTTTGATTGGAGTAGAACTAGGAGTCATCTGGAAGAAAACAATAAACACTCTGTAATAGCCTTCATTGGGATCCGTCCTTGGATTGATGGAGAAGGATTCTCTTGCAAGCACGAGTCATCTAACTATGTTTTTCTTAAAGTTAGTACACAGATGTTTTATCTGTAAAACCACATGCCTCAAAGAATCTCCATGCCTCACCTTGCTGCCCATATCTGTCCAGGGGTCATTCGCCTTCTCCTTCTAAGTGGAAGTAGATGTGGGAGAAGAGCATGTAAGTGGAAGGCACTTCTCCAAGGGACAATGGATGAATGGACTTAGAGAAATTGGATAACAAGAACAAATCGTCACCTGAATAACAAAGACACCTCCGTCAAAACTACCTGGATAAAACCGTTGGTGAACGCGATGTGATTGTCACAAGGAATAATAACATACTTCATTCAACTTATGCCTGCGTCAAATCAAGAACCTAATATGACATTGGCCGAATCAACTGAAATGCGGGGCGGTAAAGCATCTAGATGAATGATGAGAAACAAGTCAATGAAATAGAATTTTAGGATGTTTACTCGAATTGGCGAAAATGGGGACACATTATTGGCATGAAGATCCTTAGAATGGACCAGATCATATTAGGTTATCCATGAATTAGGCAGATCAGTAGCATATAGCATAAACTATATTGATATGAACTACATGCGGAAAAAGGGCTCTTGATGATCATGCGGATAGTATCAAAGATTACCACATCTAGCATATTTTGCCAGAGCCCAAAGGTAAGAGATATAACCATCGTCATCTGCAAGAATATTGAGAACAATTTTACTTAACCCCACATGTTACAATAGATATTGTGCGAACAAGCAAATAACTCAGAATTTGGAACATCCAGTCGAAGCCGAGGAGAGAATTAGCACTAGCGACAAAGCTGACAAAGACGACAACAGGACCATCCAATTGAAGACGAGGAGAGGAGCAGCATAAGGAACGCCATTGATAGAGATAATTTGGGGTTTTTGGCCATCACAACAGCGTGCTCGAATAATGACGGCCATGTCGCTGCGTGTGTGACAGTACCGTAGGTTTAGATCGATGGTCATGTTGTTGCGCATGAGACAGTAGAGTAGGACAATACCATAGGTTTAATTATATTTTTTCGATTCAGTTATGATGAGTAGAGAAATCTATATATGGGTTTGTTTATCCTAATGATATATGTATAGATCTATAGTTTTCTCCACTTGTCCTTCAATATACGTAGAAATCCACTACAAGGAATGTGTTATTCTATGACCTTCTAATAGTGACTGTGGACAAAATCGTCATAGAATTATGACGATTTTGCACTAAATGGTCGTAAGCTATTTAGGAGGTTCAAAACCTTAGAAAATTACGACGATCTTGCTTAAAATCGTCATGGTTTTATTAGCTCAAATCGTCATAACCCGGTAAAAAATGGACCACCAGACCACAACCAATCAAATCACAGCAAATCACCTCCCACAGATCGTCCATTCTTGTTTGATCTGAACCGTTCACTGCCCATCCAACGGCTTAGTCTCTCAATAAAGAAACACACATCCCACCCCGCCCGCTGCATCACCAAGTCCCCACTACCCAGACCCGCGCAACCACCTACCTCACTCCACATCCGCGAAACCCTAGGCCTATCCTCCCCTCCACCGCCGCCACCACCTCGTAGCAGATCCCTCGCGCCGCCCCTGATGCCCACCTTCTTCTGCTCCGATGCCCATCTCGCAGCAGATCCCCACTCCCTCGCACAGCCAGACCCACCCACGAGCGCTGCCGCCTCCCTCCTCTCCTCTCCCACCCACCCATGGGGCAGAACCATAGGAACGGAGGCGCGGGCTGCACGGACGTGGCGGATGCTCTGGATAGGCTTGCGCTGCTGGAGGAGCGGCGCCTAGAGATCAAGCGCATGCGGGTCCTCGTCGACGTCGCCGTCTCCAGCCCCAGAGATCCGGAAACCCCATACGCCGCCGCTCCTGCCGCCCCGCCGGCTTCGACAGCCTATTTGGTGAGTTCTCTCCTGTCGCCTGAGCCCATGCGCAGCGTGTCATGACCTGGTTATGCCAAAATTTTCCTGAGAATGGTTTTAGCATAACCGGTTTGGATGGTTCAGTTCCTCATTTTGGGTTTGATTAGTTCGGTTGGGAATGGCTGAGTCCGTGGGACAGTTTGGTTTAGTTTGGATACTCAAAACAAACAGTTGGGTATGGTTAGTTATGGTCCTGAATAGTTACGGATGAAACTGACCAAAACTTCAGGTTAAGACCCGGTTTTTCAGGTGGGCCTAAACAGGTTTTCAGCATGTGGACACAAAAGTAGCAGTTCGATTTGGTTTGTGTTACGCTTTACGAACCCTTGCATGTCGATTCCGCAGCTGTGCTGCCATAAAGAACGATTACGTTGTAGAAACAAGCTAGCTGGGTGCTTTTTTTTACCGTGAGCTTTTGTGCTGTTTCTTGTAGGCCGCCAGGACGTCGCTAGCTAGCTTCTTGAAGGCCACAATGGTTTCAACCCAAAACAGAGAACCGGGTTTAACCCATAGTTTGTTAAGTGGTTTAGTTATGGTTTGGGTAGACGATATGTACAGTTTGGTTTAGTTTTAGTTTTACGGGGTGGCCGGGGGTGTGGTTTTGGTTATGGTTATTAATTCCACATTGTTGGGTATGGTCGAGGTGTAGTTTAGTTATAGGACCATTGCCAGGCTTACATACATGTATTCGAGTTAAACAGGTAGTTTCAGGATCAGTTGTTGGCTTGCTGCTAATAATCTAGAATTATTAGGTATGTATGGTGTAGAGAGAAATATTAGGTCATTTAGTCTGAGCCTATGTTGTATTTTTTCTGCCTGCTTGTGTAATTTTTTTAGTGTAGGTCATTGAAGGAGTGGTGGATTTCAGTTGTCTGGCTGTGTAAAAAAATTACTGTGTACCATGCTTAGTGTTTACTAAACTGAGGCATTTGGGCAGCAAAACTATTATACAAATGCTCTATTATTGCCAAATTGATGTTTCTTGAGGTGGTATCAGTGTAGCTGAAAATTCAGGTAGGCTAGATATGTGAAGTTTAATCTCTATGCTAGCTAGGATACTTGTTATAGCGAATCCTTTTTAGGTTAGTATTGGCACATTATATATGTTCTGGGTTTGCTGCTTGCCATTGCAGAAATGATTTTATTGAATTCTCACTTGCTTCTTTAATCCAGAATTGTAGGTAGGGGCTAAAACTTGCCCACAGTATCAGGATGAAATTTTAGAGAACACATTAGTACATTCCCATCTCTGAATTCAGAGGCTTGTGCATTGTTCTTAGATGTTTGTTGTAACAAACAGCTAGGACCATAATATTTGTTTTGCTTGCATGTGAGTACTTGGATGTCTGTCTGCAGATCAATGAAGGAGATGGTGCTTTCTATGGTTCAAAAATTGACATTGGTGTTATTTTTTACTGTTCTAATATGATCACTGAAGTATTTTGCTAACTAATTAATTGTTCTTGCATGTGTAACTGTACTTTGCTGAACCTTTTGCCTGGGGATCGTGCTACTTCTAGTGTCTCCTGATGCAGTTTACCTTGGTGAGTAGTAGGGGTACTACCTGGTATATTCAGTCAGTACCAACACATGATTTTGTAATCAGACGGTGGTACCAGTACTGATATAGAACTTGTTAATTTGGCCAGGTGGGTATGACATGGAGAAGGCGGCACTGGCGTTTGATCTAGCGGCGCTCAAGTACTGGGGCTTGTCCACATACATCAATTTCCCGGTGATCAATTCACTCCCAAACTCCAGTTTACAACGTGCCATACATTGCTTGTGATCACAATGTAGCTCGCTAGTGATGTTTTTGAATTTTGACCACTTGTGTATGTGTGTCCAGGTGGAGGACTACATGGAGGAGCTGGAGACGATGAAGAACATGACCAGGCAGGACTACGTAGCTCGCTCATATCAAAAGGTACACTTGCTAGGATATTCGAGGTATATGGTTTGTTCAATCAAGGTGTTCTCTTCCAACTCGTGTCCGTTTATTAGATCTTGTGGTTGAGTCATTACGCCATGCCTTTGTTTCTCTTATTTTGAGTTTGTTAGGTCCATGGTGCTATATGTCTGTTTGTTCCATTTTATGCTCAAAAGCACGGTCAGTTACAATTTTTATAACAATCTGTGGCTACACTTTCAAATCACATCATTTGCTAAATAAAATATCAAGCTGTTACACAAAATCTTCGTGGCCTGATTTCATTTGTTCAATATTTATCATCTGAGGGTAATAGGATTGCATGCGCCAGTGGTTCTCAAGGTAATAGGATTGCAATGTCACTGCTCTATTTTTTTCTCGTACTCCTTAATTTGTATGTTGATAGCTAGAGAAACTGAAGCAATGCTAGGAAGCAAAAAATCTAGAGTGAGAAAAGCTTATATGACCCATCTCCCTCTCCTCAGATTTGTCCCTTTCAAGTCTCATCGACTATATTTCTAGTTAGTTAGAGTAGTTAGGCTGTATTGTCAGTTTGTTACAAATTATTCCATCAGGTTTATAAGGTTGTCTCCTTGCTGCTAGTAAGACGTAAATACTCACTTTCAAATTCTTCCACACAAATCTTGTCCTTTTTGGTTTTCTTCTTTATAGTGTTGTCAAATGAAGAGAGACCTAGAAACTGTATCTTCCCGTGTCCTTGTTTTTTCCTTGGTAAAAAAAGTAGTTCTGAACAAGTGGGATTTCACAATGTTTTCATCTAAAAAATAGTTGACCTTATTATTTTTCCTGTTAATCAAATTATTTGTTTTCTTTGAATGTGCAGATGTTTTTTATCAGCCCTCCATTGCCAAGGAAGAAGACCACACTGGAGGAACAAATTTTGGTTAAGCATATTACACGTTCTGCCAAAACTGTTATTAGGCTAGTTCATATTTACTGCCGTGTGTGTGAACTACATATGGTTGTGAGTTGTATATTGCTGTGACATGTATATGGGTGTGATGTATATATGGCTATGAAATATTTGATCTCATATTTACTATCGTCTTGAATGTGACTTTTTATACAATTGGTTGTTTGTCTATTTTGTTTCTGGAATTGTTGGATCGAAATTTAGTGGCCAAGCCAAAGAAAGGCCATAAGCCCAAAGAATGAGGAGCATAGGAAAAAAAGGAGATGAACTGGTAATGGGCTTTGTCCTTTTAGATGAAAGAACTGATCTAAAAATAATAAATGGGATGAATCTGACATATCAGAAAAGGCTAAATATTGAAAATGAATGGATCTAAAAAGGCTATAGCCCAAAAAAACTGGAACCTAAAAGGCTACGGTGCACAAAATAAAAAGGCCGAATTAATGGGCTTGACCATATAAGCAACCATATTGGACCGGGCTGAATTTGCAATATAACGATATCATTTCGTCACAATTTTGCCACGTAGGATCTGACTTGGCGTGGCTAGATGGCCTATGACGATATTGGATCGTCATAGAGGTCATGACGATCCAATATCGTCATAGACAGTTATGACGATTTTACCAAAATCGTCATTATAGTTTATTTGCGACGCTCAGCTTTCGACGATCTCAAAATCGTCATAGAATCGTCATAAATGGACTACTATGACGATTTTGTGACGAAAATAGAGGGTCATATATTGCCATATTTCTTGTAGTGATCTAATAGGCTTCTCCACTTATCCTTGGTAAGCCCTGGACTTCGATTTGCACGTGAACCAAATGTGTCGTGACTTGGGCCCGTTTCAATTTTGCCTACTTCTTTGTAGTATTATTTGTAATACATATGACGAATGTAACTATACTAATTTTTTAAATTAATTTGTTTGTTTGGTCAATACTTAATTGTTCGGTATCTTCAAGCATGGAGACCAAGATGGCAGATTTCTGTATTGGTTTCTTTAAGAAGGATGATAAAGCATGTCACTAATAAAAGTATGGTTTGACCAACAACTTCATCATGTTAGCCCGATGATAGTGAATAATCTTTCAACTGCTGCTTCTTAAATAATCGACATGCACTTTCGCCTGTCTACATCGAATCCCTGTCTCTCGACCTTGAACCCACCATGAGTCGATTTGTGAGATCTGCTGACCACGCGGCCATAGTAATCTAGCATGCATTTAAGAAACATTAAAACTCACCTAGCTAGGAGCCTCCGGAACGAATTTAACTTATGGACCGTCTGATCTTGTGTATGGATGCACCAGATCACTCTGCCGTACGGCCACATGACTTGGGCTTTTTCACTCGTTATCCCGCCTGTCGAGGCTCCCGAAACGTTGCTGGGCCACTGCTCTAAAGACCACCTTAGACTTCTCCTCATGAATCAGGCCATATTATCACTGTGTGGCCTAGATATTTGTTCCAAAGACTTATTATAAATGGGCCAGGACGTTTCCCCATATCCATTTATGTCGCTTTGTAGTGTCCTCCCTGAAACTGTTGGCGGCTGCATAATGACCAGGGTGAAGGTCGACCGTCGTCTTCCCCTAATTGCTCTTTTTTTCAGAGAGACCGTAACTGCTCCTGTAAGTGCATGTTTATTCTAATTTTGACACCTCATTTCGGTTTGCCTCATATATTGCATGCACATGCTTGTACATATTTCGATTTCTCTCTGTTTTGATCTCACCTTGTTTCATCGAACTGTTGGATATAAATGATCTGCAGTGATCTAAAGGTTGCTGTGATCAATCTAAGTCAAATTAATGATGATTAAGGGCTGTTGAATAACAGCCATTGGATGCCCTGATCAGGGGCATCCTGACCATCCATCCTAAGGTGTTGGTTCCCCTAGTGCAAATGCTATAAATAGGGGACCTAGGGTTAGGGCTGGGAGAGGCTGCTCATTCAGTTGTGCTTCTCTCTCTCACTCTCCCCAGCTCACTGATCAAGCAAGCACCTAAAGCACTAGGAAGAACCCTCACATCTACATCAACAAGGATAAGGTGAAGCAAACCAAGAGGAGGCCATGGCTGGACCTACAGATCAAGGTTCATACCCCTGATCCTATCTTGTGTGGCTCAAATCTTGAGCTAGATGATCCTCTAAGGATCTTTTAGTGGTATCAGAGCACCTAGCTTCAAGATTGAGCTCTCTATGTTAAGTGATTATGCTTCAGTGTGGCTGTTCTTCCTGGTTTGATCATGTTTTGGTTGCTGAAGGTTTCATTCGGATCATGTTCTTTCTTAAGAACAGCATAATTTTGATGTTTTAGCCCTAAAATTACTAAGTTTAAGTTTTATTTGATCAAGAACAGGTGTTAGGGTTGCTTTTATGCAATTTTTATGTGGGGATTTGAGTTGTTGGTGAAGAACCCTAACCCTAATCCCCAATTCCTGACGAACCCTAACCCTAGTTCATCGAATCGAAGAACCCTAACCCTAAATTCCCCAATTACTAATGAACCCTAACCCTAATTCTCAAATTGGACAAACTCTAACCCTAACCTTATGATCAAGAGGTGGTGGACGTGTACCTTAAGGGCCTCATCGCCGTCGCTGACCACGGCGGTGCCGGAGCCGACCTACTAAGTCGGCAGAAACGCTCGGGCTCGTGCCCGCGCGACCTCGCCGTCCACCACACCGGTCCGTGGTGATGTTTCCTCGCGCTCTTGTTGTTGCAGGAGCACACCGCGGTGCCGGACTCGGCGCTGCATTGTCGTTGTCGTCGCGGGGACGCTCGCACGCTCACGGCTGTGGCGCAAAGGGCACCGGCAAGCACCGCTCGATGGAGCCGCGCGCTGACTGCACGTGAATCCAGTGAGAGGCGCTCACCGGCACCGTTCTCCTTCTCTGCTGGTGCTCGTTGCCGCCGCTGCTTCTCACGCTCGCGCCGCTTGCGTCGGGAGGCAGAGAGGAAAAGGAGGGAGGGGAAATGGGGGCTAGGGCTGGGGGCTGTCTCGCGTCAGCCTCGTGCTAACCAGGCGCCACCTCGACCGTTGGATTTCATCCAGCGGCCCGCAGCGTTGACTGCCTAACGGGCCGAGCAGGCCACTAAGGGGAGACGGGCTGGGCTATTCTCGGCCTAGTTCGAAAGTTTTGTTTTAGTTTTCCCTTATTAATAAGGAAAAGGGGACTGGGCCAAATCTTCTATGGGATCAGTTTGACTTTTTGAAACTTATGTTTCTTCCTTTTCTTTAAAAACTAAGATATAAGAGCTAGGGTTTATATATAAATAGTTTTTGGGGCTAAATTTTTGGAATATTTTATTATGTCAATTATGGAACATAATTATGTGACAAATTATTCTTTTGTCATGCAGTTATGTACCTCACTTAAGCAAGTTTAATGTGTTTTTTCATGCTAAGTTGATTCTTTTGTGGTTTTATTCAAATAAATTGTGATAGTAATGTTTTGCTGCAAAATAAAGTTGGTAAATCCTCACATTAAGCATGGATTATGTCCATTATTCTGGCCAAAGCTGATTGATGGACATTTTGACCATGAAATTTTTTGTTGGTCTGGTTCACTTCTGGCCAAAGCTGATGTGTTCTAAATTGATGAAATAATTCTATATGATTAGAGGATATAATTAAGTGTGGCTTATATCTGTCATTCTGGCCAAAGCTGATTAGCATATATTTTGATCACAAAATTTTATTGATCATGTCTATTCCTGGCCAAAGCTGATGTAGACTAGATTGATGAAAGGACTATAAAATTACGATGCTTATTCAAAGCATTTGTTTTTTTGCAGCATCTAATGCCTCTCAAATTGCTGGTATTATAAATGGCATAGAACAGTTGACCGGTAGCAATTTTGGTACTTGGAAGGAGAAGCTTAAGATCGCCTTAGCTTTGCTGAATATAGATTATGCCCTCCTTAAGGATCCTCCTATAGCACCTACTGAAGGTGATGAGAATTATGATGCCCTGAAAAGGGCTTATGATGATGAGAAAACTAAGTGGGAGGATTCAAATCCTAAGTGCCTCGTGATTATTAAGGGATCCATTACTCAAAGTGTGAGGGGAACTGTTCTAGACTCTCAGACTGCCAAGGGTTACCTTGGAAAGATTGAGGACCAGTTTAAGGGATCATCCAAAATTTATGCAACAAGCCTCATTAGAAGGCTTATTGATGAAAGGTATGATCCAACTGGGAGTCTGAGAGAACATATCATGAGGAAAATTAACATGGCCACTAAACTTAAGACAATGGAAATGGAAATCTCTGAAGGTTTCCTTGTCCATTTTATTATGTCATCCTTGCCCACGGAGTTCTCTCCGTTCACCATCAATTACAATGCGATGGATTCTAAATGGGGCATGGATGAAATGATGGCTAGATGTGTACAAGAGGAGGAAAGGCTTAAAGCTGGACGAGTTGATCATGTCAATCAGTTCAAGCATTCTCAGAAGAAGAAAAAGTTTATAAAGCCTAAGCCTACTCAGTTTAAAGATAAAGGACAATCTTCTAAGTTCTTTCAGCAAAAGAACCCTAACAGAGCTCCTCATGCAGATGCACCCCCTAATGCTGATGGTAAAGATCCTAATGGATGTCGTTTTTGTGGGAAAAGTGGACACGTCTAGAGGGATTGTATTGGGTTCATGAAATGGCTCAATAAGAAAGGTACTAATGTTATAACCTTTGTTGACGAATCCCTTTATGTTAATTATGCCACCAATACATGGTGGTTTGACTCAGGTGCAACAATTCATGTTGCAAACTCCTTACAGGGATTCGATACGAAGAGGACCCTAAGAAGAGGGGAAAGAACCATTAGACTTGCTAATGGTGTTGAAGCCTAAGCTGAGGCTATTCGAGAGTTTACACTTACACTCCATAGTGGCTTTATGCTTCGTTTATGTAATGTACTTTATGTACCCTCTATGAGACGAAACCTTGTGTCCGTCTCATGCTTAGATGATGATGGTTTTCACTGTGACTTTGGGAACAAGAGATGTATAATTATGTTTGACAATAATGATGTTGGTCTTGCCTTCCGACAAGACAAACTTTATCTTGTTTCCTTAAGTGATTCCATAAGTGAAGTTAATGCTTCCTCTAATGTAAATATTAGTACCAAGCGTAAGCGCGATGATGAGACTTCTTCGAAACTATGGCACTATCGTCTAGGCCATATTTCGAGGGGGAGAATCGAGCGTCTCATTAAGGAGAAAGTTCTTCATCCTTTAAATTTCTCAGATGCGGATCTGGATCATTGTATTGATTGCATCAAAGGGAAATATGGTAAGAGAATTAAGAAAGGTGCAAATCGAAGCACGGGAGTTTTGGAAATTGTTCATACGAATATCTGTGGTCCGTTTAATGTGAAATTAGTGGATGGTTTTGATTCCTTCATAACATTCACTGATGACTTCTCCCGCTTTGGATACATCTATCCTATCAAAGAAAGATCTGAGGCATTAGAAAAGTTCAAGATATTTAAAGCTGAAGTTGAGAATCAAGCTGGTCAAAAGATCAAAGTTGTAAGGTCTGACCGTGGTGGTGAGTACTACGGAAGACACACTTCTTATGGCCAAATTCCTGGACCTTTTGCTAAGTACCTACAGGAAAATGGTATTGTTGCTCAGTATTCAGCACCGGGCGAACCTCAGCAAAATGGAGTCGCTGAAAGGCGGAATCGTACTCTTATGGATATGGTAAGGAGTATGTTAAGTCATTCCACTTTGCCGCTTGGTTTATGGATAGAAGCTCTAAAGACAGCTGCACATATTCTTAATAAGGCCCCCAGTAAATCGGTGCCGAAAACAACGTATGAATTATGGACTGGGAGAAAACCTACCCTGAGTTATTTGCATGTGTGGGGCTACCCTGCTGAGGCAAGAGTTTTCAATCCAATTATGGGAAAGTTAGACCCCAAGACTGTCAGCTGCCATTTCATTGGTTATCCTGACAAATCTAAGGCATATCGTTTCTATTGTCCAAAGCAATTCACTAAGTTTGTTGAAACAAGACACGCTGTGTTCTTGGAAAGTGATATGTTGAGGGGGAGTTTGACACCCAGGGAAATAACCTTAGAGGAGAAACGGGAATATGTCCCGGTACCTATGATCCAAGAACCAGTGTATCCTGTTCATGCTGAGTTTTCATCTCCAGTTGTGAGGACCGCTAATGATACACCTACTGAGATACCAGTGGCTCCGTCAGAGTCCACATCTAATGATACTTCTACGGAAGATGCTCAGCAGCCTGAAGTTGTGATTGAGGTACCAAATAATGCACCTCTCAGAAGGTCAAAGCGGGCTAGAAAGTCTGCTATTCCTGATGATTATGTGACTTATATGAGTGAGGATATAAATGAGTCGATGTTGGATGATGATCCTTCATAATTTAAGGAAGCCATTCAAAGTGATCATTCATCAGAATGGCTTGATGCTATGAAAGATGAAATGAAGTCCATGAGCATTAATGATGTATGGGACTTAGTAGAAATTCCTAAAGGAGCCAAAACTGTGGGTAGCAGATGGGTCTATAAGACCAAATGTGACTCCAAGGATGATATAGAAAGGTTCAAAGCAAGGCTTGTGGCTAAGGGCTTCACTCAAAGAGAAGGTATTGATTATAATGAGACTTTTTCACCTGTCTCTTCTAAGGACTCATTCAGAATTATAATGGCACTTGTGGCTCATTATGATCTAGAGTTGCATCAGATAGATGTCAAAACGGCATTTCTGAATGGTGACTTACATGAAGATGTTTACATGGCTCAACCGAAAGGTTTGTTTATGGAAGGAAAAGAAAATTTAGGATGTCGTCTTAAGAAATCCATTTATGGATTAAAGTAAGCCTCAAGGCAATGGTACTTCAAGTTTGATCAAGTCATAAAGAATTTTGGTTTCAAGGAGAATGAAGTGGAAAATTTCATTTATGTGAAGTTCAGGGGGAGCAATTTTGTCTTCCTGATACTGTATGTTGATGACATACTCTTATCCAGTAGCGATAAGAATATGTTGCTAGAAACTAAAAGGTTTCTCTCTTCAAAGTTTGACATGAAAGATCTTGGTGAAGCCGCTTATGTCTTAGGCATTCAAATTCACCGAGATAGATCCAGAGGAATCTTGGGGCTATCACAAAGAGCATATATTGAGAAGGTACTTAAAAAGTTCAATATGCATAAGTGCTTAGCCTTGCCTGCTCCTATTGTCAAGGGCGATAAGTTTGGGACTTTTCAGTGCCCAAGTAATGATTATGAATCTGCGCAGATGAAGTCAGTTCCTTATGCTTCAATCATTGGAAGTATGATGTATACACAAGTGTGCACTCGCCCTGACTTAGCATTCATAACCGGAATGCTTGGCAGATATCAGTCTAATCCAGGGTTGGATCACTGGAAGGCTGCTAAGAAAGCTTTGCGTTATTTGTAAGGTACTAAAGGCATCATGCTCACATATAAGAGAACTGATAACCTCGAGGTGGTGGGTTATTCAGATGCTGATTTTGCGGGGTGTGTTGATACTAAGAAATCCACATGGGGTTACATATACACCCTTGCAAAAGGTGCTATTTCTTGGAAAAGCACCAAGAAAAGTGTTACTGCATCTTCAACAATGCAGGTAGAGTTTGTGGCATGTTATGAGGCAACTGGGCAGGCAGTATGGCTGAAGAATTTCATTCCGGGTTTAAGGGTTATTGACAGTATATCTGAGCTACTCACTCTTTTCTGCGATAGTCAACCCGCAGTGATCTACTCAAGTAACAACAAGTCAAGTGGTGCTGCCAAACACATTGACATTAAGTATCTTGTTGTGAAAGATAGAATCCAGGATCAGACAATAAGTATTAAGCATATAAGGACTAACACAATGTTAGCGGATCCACTTACGAAAGGCTTGCCACCCAGTGTGTTTAAAGAGCACATTGCTAACATGGGATTGGCAGAAAGCTTTTGATCCTGGAAATTGGAACCGTTATGAAACCATATCCCCACAAGCTAAGAAGGGTTCTTCTCTTTGATGGAATGATGTACTGTAGTCAATTAGTTCAATGGTACTTAACTGACCATTGTAATTTATTGTCTCTGTATAAGTTTCAACAAAGAGCTGAGCTCATAAGTTTGTAATAAGTATAAGTTTTTGGAGCTCCTAAGTTAAAGAAGCTTTGTTTTGAAATAAAGTGGTATATTGTAGTGACTGGGTTCTGCGGTACTCTATGGCCGTTGTAATTATGTTGTCTCATATGTTGTTTTGTTGAAAAATGAGTTTATAAGTTTATCCTTACGATCAAGGGGGAGAATGTTGGATATAAATGATCTGCAGTGATCTAAAGGTTGCTGTGATCAATCTAAGTCAATTTAATGATGATTAAGGGGTTGTTTAATAACAACCATTGGATGCCCTGATTAGAGGCATCCTGACCATCCATCCTAAGGTGTTGGTTCCCCTAGTGCAAGTGCTATAAATAGGGGACCTAGGGTTAGGGCTAAGAGAGGCTGCTCATTCAGCTGTGCTTATCTCTCTCTCACTCTCCCCAGCTCACTGATCAAGCAAGCACCTAAAGAACTAGGAAGAACCCTCACATCTACATCAACAAGGATAAGGTGAAGCAAACCAAGAGGAGGCCATGGCTGGACCTCTAGATCAAGGTACATACCCCTAATCCTATCTTGTGTGGCTCAAATCTTGAGCTAGATGATCCTCTAAGGATCTTTCACGAACTACATAGGCGCTAAACCCTGCTGTTTTTTTGGTGTTTATCCAGGATCATGGAGATGACGACGAGCCGACGGTTCGAGAGCGATGGCGTCTGTGAGGGCGGGCAATTAGCCGAAGAGGAGGAGGCGACGACATCAACGGGAGGCTGCGGCTCCGAGATGGCATCTCGCTGGGGCAAAAGTAGGAGGAGGCAGGGCGACCCCGGGATAGCAACCTCGATGGGGAAGATCAACCTCATGGCGCACATGTCAGGAGGAAATTGAAGTGCCCTATTTCGGCTTTCTTACTCTGTCAACTGATGGTACAAATTTATTCTTATTTTATCTACATGGAATTTATTGTATCTTCTACAAATTGTAAAATTCGTCACAACTGAGTGAAACCACTGTCCTTAGAAATATTCATCTTCAGCTTTGAAACCAATTCTTGTTGCAATTCGGGCACATGTGAAATGATAAAATTTCTGAATTTACAGGATTTCTATAACTTCTGAATTGGTCAGCCCAGGTTCTCTTATCAAACTTCCTTGTAGTTTCACTTAAATAATTGCCATACAAATACAATCAACTGATTTTTCTATTGCAAAATTATTCTGTTTTCTCCTATTTTTGATAGAGTCCATTTAGGTTGTCTTTGGATAGTTACATGTTAAGTTGAATGTGGATGATTTAGACCTATTTAAACACATCTTTTTGTAGGAGAAAGTTGTATGAAAAAATAGAATGTGCATGCATAATTAAGAAGATTTCCAGTATTAGGAACCTATGATCAAGTTGCATGAAAAACAAATTGGAGTCTTAAGTTAAACGATCATGAGGTTGATCTTGCAAAATTAATCTTCATAGTAGGTACATGCGATGTTCATTGTCTAGAGTTTATCTACAAATTTATTGCTTCGATAATGTAAGCTGGGCTTAACAAGTTCCATTTTATTTTATACAACATGTGGTGTTGATATGTTTAGTTACACTCAATTAGATTTCTTTTGTTGAATGAAATCCATAGATTGGTGGTGGCCAAGGACCGTCAGAGAATAAAGGGTATTCTGTTGTTGATGATGCAATTATGTATAGTGTGGAGCAGGTCTGGAGATATGTGCTAAGTTGAAAATCAGTATTCCTCATACACATACCTTTATTTTGTTACCTTTTTCTCTAATGTTCCATGATACTAAGAAACTGGAAGTCTCCAAGTAAAAAGAAAAGAATCTGGAAGTTGTTTATATGATTTTTGTTGCTTGGCCCTGACCTATTTCTATGATGATTAGCAAGAGTGGATAAAATCTGGAAACTAAGAAATAACAGTCCTCTAATTGCTTCTTATAGGTTCATTTTCAGATATGTTCTCATATTTTCATATGGTGGTTACGATTCTTGCATATTTGCAAGAGGATGATTTGTGGTTAACTCTTGACATCTATAGTTTCAGTGTCGTACTTCATGTTGATTTTCAGCTTTAGCCAAAATAATTTGCATTAGTTCTCATCAATGCTTCAAATATTCATTTAGATAATTACAACTGATAAACTTAATCATCACTACTAGAATTTGCTTCACTTTGTTACTGTCATCTGCACCTATGCCAATACCATCAGCATATCTTCACACCATCTTAGGGAAAAATAATTCCCTATGAGTATATATATACTTAAATGGTCCTGTTGAAGGAAAGCTACTAAAGAACATGGGTTCAGCCTAGAGGATATATATAAATGTTCTCCGCCGGTTTATTGATGCTTCTTGTTTAGAAATTAAGGATATATTCTTAGGTATGACATGTCATATGCTTCAGCAAGCTAGGCTTTCACTTGGATAAGTTCATATTGATATCTTGTTCACTGGAAGATTGATTATTTCCTTTTCGTGAGTTACTAAAAGGATTGCATGATTCATTCTTCCAGAAAATGTGGAAGTTAGTCTTAGGGTTTGAAGTCTGTATAGACTTAAGACAACAAGAAATTATATCAGTCGCAAGGGTTGATTTATCGAGAATGTGACCTTCCTATTAGGGTTGAATGGTTGAATTATGTTCAAGAGTAGATGGTACTGGCTTTTAGAGGATGAAATGTTGTATATTTTTGCTGTAAACTTTTTCTCCATATCCTTCGCATGATGAAATTGTAAAAATGAAAGCATTCATGTGACTGTATTAGTTCTGACTTGATATAAACATGTTTCACCATCTGTATCAATTTGTTGTAAATGAAAGCATTCAAATTTTTTCAACTGTCTCTATTTTCTAAACATTCTCCCACAAATGTTTCTATTGTCTAAGAATTTCAGATATTTTTATTGTTCTTTTCTCGAGATAGACGGGTGCGGCAACACGCGCTTTTATGATCTAGTGTGTAGTATAGGATGGCAGTGAGCGGGTTTAGCGCGCTCCATATATGTATTGCTTCCCCATGTACACTATATGCCTTCGGTAAAACATGTACGATTTGATGGTGCAATAGTTGGTTTATGGGCGATTAGAACTCGCGACGCCACCGGTAGTGTGCTTCCGTAAATGCGCATACGATCTGACTATGCTATAGCCTTTATCGTGCCTGTTCAGGTCCCACGATGCGATTTTTACGTGTTTATTTGTCTAATATTAAGAATAAGAAACCTGGTTTCGCGGCATTCAGCTCCACTGTTTAGGGTCCCAACACTTTGTTTCTCGATGTACCTTATTATGAAACGTTCTGCCTAACAACTGCGCCCCGGAAGGGCGCATAGTGGGGGCTAGTATAGGTTACTGTTATCACCAACCGAAATCCTAGAATTATAAAGTGCACGAATTAAAGCAATCTAGACACAGGTTAATGATGATCATAGCCAGACAAAGGTCGCAACAACACAAAAGACAGACTGGTTCTTCAATCTCATAAATGGCTGTCATCAGGCCTGGCCCTGAGCTATGCAGGCGGTGCGGCCGCACAGGGCCCCCGATTGTTTGGGGCCCCATCGAGGTACGTACAAGCCTAGTAGAAAGGAGGCTAGCAGCTTAGACGAATCGCGTAACGCAGCTTTTTTCGCTGAAAAAGAAGTCCGATTCGACTAAGCGAGGACAGGTTAACCCTGGTCTTCTCGCCTCCTCGTTCTATCTGTGAGTCGCCGCTCTGGCCCCAATTCTAAATCATACTAACGGGTGGCGCTATGCCGTTGCGATTTGGATGGGAATCAATGGAGGCGGAGATCCCCGGCTTTCAACAACTTCCTCCTCAGTCTGCAACAGTTAGTAGAATCCCCTTCCTATACATCCCGTTAGATTCTACATGTGTTCTTGTTGATACAGTCTACTCCGGCTTGATTCCATTCGGTCCTATTGCAATATGGTGGAAGGAGGGAGGGGATTGGCGGCAGAGTTGTCCAAGGACATGCCGACGGTCAGCTCGTTACGGCAAGGGAAGGGGCCGGCCAGCGGTGGAGGCCAGCACCAAATCTCTATCTCTATCTCTACTATCTAAAAAGAGGAAGCGCCCAATTTCTTGTCATGCACCGGGGCCCAAAATTGTTAGAGTCGGCCCTGGCTTTCATACATAGACAATAAAATAGAAAACTGGTCAACTACAAAAGAGACTCTGGATGCAGCTTAGATGTAAGCATATTGTAGCTAAGGTTGACAATAGGGTAAATTCCAGTATCCCAATGTTTCTTCCTAGAACACAGAATGAAAAGTTCAGAGTAAAGAAAAGACCATCAACCTCAGGTTGAAGAACATCGTAATTGCAAGGCTTTAGCTTTGCCCCTGTAAATAGGGTTCGAAGATCTCAATAAAATTTGCTCGAGATGGGCATGTCAGAATCTCCAAAGGTCCATATTGGCAAGGACATTATGAGGCACATCAATAATCAGAAGACTATCATGAGTCATCCACACCATCATCCATAAAAACTGCATGTAAGCTTCTAAATCAGTCGATCCATCGGTAGGATCAACAACATTGTTCTCGTTTCCCCTAACACGAGGTACCATTATGTTGTACTCCCTCCATCCAGAAATAACTGACATGGCTTTGTCTAGATTCAAATGTATCTAGACGTATTTTCGTGTATAGATACATTCGGATCTTGACAAACCCAACTTAGTTATTTCTAGACAGAGGGCGTAGGTTTTAGTCTGAACCATTGTGTGGGTAGAAAGGGTATTAATAAATGTTATGTATGTTGTCATCACTAGTGGAAAAATAGCCTATAGTCTGGTCTGTAAGGGCCTTTAGTCCCGATTTTGCACCCGGGACTGCGAAATCGGAACTAAATGCCCCTATCTTTAGTCCCCGTTTGTTACAATCCGGGACTAGAGGCCACCGCAAGGCCCTTTTTTTTGCAGTGGTGGGACGAATGATCTTTAGTCCCAGGTCGTAATACGGCCCTGGACTAAAGATATTTTTTCTCAATTTTTTTAAATTTTTTTTTTCATTTTTTTTTCATTTTTTTTCTTAAACTTTTGAATTGTTTTACTCGTAATCCTCTCATTTGGAACATTTTTAGTAATAAGTATGTTTTATCTTAGGTCAAATTACACTTGTGGTCAAACTTCCCGTTCGGTCATCCATCCTAGCACTACTCTACCCTCAGCACGCTTAACTTCTCTGTTCCATCAGATGTCCTTGCGCGAAGTCCATTTGTACCTTGTTGTCAACACTATCATATCAATCCTATTAGCCCATACCAATATGCCATACATCTTTATTTTTTGAAATTACAAACAAATATTTTAGTAAACAACAATAAATAAGTGATAATAATATTTTAATCAAATGAAAGTAAGAAACTAAATAAAATAATATTTTATTCATTTTTTGCTATTTATTCATTTAATATGGCATAAATAATATCTTTAAATCTATAAATCGAAATTCAACAAATAATATATCCATAATTATCAGAAAAATGTGAGGAATCCAAATATAGAATAAATAAAATTGCAAAAAAAATCATTTTTTAAATAACTTTTTTCCTTTTCGAATTTTAAAAATCTAAAATAATCCATAACGGCCGTTGAAATCAAACTCACAGTTTTTTTCCGCATATTTTGATAGGTTGTACATTTTTTCCGACCTCGTACGCAAAAGTAATAGCCATTTTAAGTTTTTCTGCCGCGGCCCGCACCCTTTAGTCCCGGGCCGTATTATGACCCGGGACTAAAGGGTATTGCCCGTGCCCGAACCCCTTTAGTCCCGGACCGTATCACGACCCGAGAATAAAGGTCCAAAACAACCCGGGACTAAAGTTTCCTCGGGCTTCCAGCCACCAAAAACGGTACGAACCGGGACTAGTGCTCATACTAGTCCCGATCCGTAACAAATCGGGACTAGTGTTGGACTCTGGACCGAACCGAAGACCCTTTTTCTACTAGTGCATGAAGACCTCTTATGAATGCTTCTGCACTCTACTGAATGCTTTGTGTGCGATTCGAAAGGGAGGAGGGGCCACCATAACTAAGAAACACAACTAGCTGTTCTTATAATGCGATGAAAAAGGGACATCATGCAATGCTAAAATGTTAGCGTCGAGTGGCTGTTTGATTAGAGTAGAACTAGGAGTCATCGGGAAGAAGACAATCGACATTCTGTAATGGTCTTCAGCCGTCTGGGACTTTGAATCGACGGAGAAGGAACTTGTAGCACGCACAGGTCTGCTAACTCTGCTTATCTTGAAGTTAGTATGCGCATGTCATCTATGTGAAACCACAAGACTGGATCTGGATAGGGATGCATGCCTTGGGCCTTGCTTTGCCACTTCGCCTTCTCCTTTTAGTAGACAGTAGATGTGTGAGAAGAGCATGTAAGTGGAAACCACTTCTTAGAGGGACAGTGGATAAGTGGATTCAGAGCAATTGAAACTACCTGGCTGGAACCATTTTTGAATGAGATGTCGATTGTCACGGGGAATAATAACATGACATGGCACGAGACCTTTGAGTCAGTGCAGGTTCTAGTGACAATGGACGAATCAACTGAAATGTAGGGTAGTAAAGCATATATATTAGTGACGAGCAACAAGTCACCGAAACAGAATTTCGGGACGTTTACTTGAGTTGGTAGAGAGGGGGACGTATTATTGGTATGAAGATCCTTTGAATGGAACATGTCCTCGACGCACCATGAACTCCGGCACACCAATAGCATAAAGCATAAACTTTTTTTTGTGAATAAAGCAGAAACTATATTGGTACGAACTACATGTAGAAAAAATGGCTCTCGATGATCATGCGGTTAGTATCAAAGATCACCACATATGGCATATTTTTTCAGAGCTCGAAGTGAAGAGATATAACCATCATCATCTGCAAGAATAGACAACAGTTTTGCTTAACACCACCTGTTACAGTAGAAGTTGTGCAAACAAGCAGACCCACAGGCATACAATTCTGAATTTAACAAATAAACTTAGGTAGAGAAATAATATATATCGATTACTTTTATAACCAAACTCCGACAATTCAAGGAAAGAGAGAGGTGTGTTGTAGTGAACTATGAGGTAGGGCAAACCAGAGTGATATAGAGACATAGAAGAGGCCCTTATGGACCGTCGGTTCAACGAGATGGAGAATGAGGGCTCGGCGAGGCTAGTGGAGGCTAGATGGTGTCAGAATCATCTGCGATGAGCATCTATCAAACACGAGAATGAGGAGGTCTGTGGCATTAATTCACGGCCCCCGATGTCGATTCCTTTGGAGAGGAGACTGGAGAAGGTCGCACGGACACATCAAATGGCTCATCGAGGCTCGAGGATGTCCTAAACGGCGATGATTGACAGGGGCCAAGGGGTAGGGTTTAAGGGGCTCAGAGAGAGAGAGAGAGAGAGGCCTAGGGCATCTTATCCCCTTCGATGGAGCTCGGTGGTGGCGAGGATCACAATGCCGGATCAACGGCGACACACGGGACACGCATGTGTGTGCCTGGCTGGAGAACAAGATACAAGGGTCTCTGTAAAAAGGCCCTCAATGTTTTCTATAAATTCTGATCATAGCAGTATTTTAAAATTTAATTTGTTATTTTGCGACCATTCAAAGTTTACAAATTATTTTAAGAAGTAGGGGAGATAATCAGGTCTTCGTAACATATTAGGGAAGTAACACAAGCTTCTGTTTTGAATTTTGGAACCCTTTTTGAGGAGTTAAATTAGTGAGAAAGCAATCCAATACACGTTTATAATATTCATTTTAGAAAGCAGAACGACACATGTGTTCATCATGGTTTGTTGCTTTGGCTACAATATTAATCAGTTGATTCGGATGCTGCAAATAGAGAAGACTGATTACTAATAGTAGTGTAAGCAAGCACATTTTAGACGAAAGGATTACTTCAAACTTGGTTGTAACAGAGTCAAGTGAGGCCGTCAAGGTTGCAGGACGTGCTAACACGCCTAGCATCGTCAGAAGCAATGCACGAGTTATCAGGCCAAGCCGGGCCATAAAACATCCACATGAAAGCTAGACCCGGCCTGATGCAACCTTTGGGCCTAAATTCCAGGCCCAACCCACATGCCTAGCTATTCGGGCATGGCTTCACATGTCACGTTTGTGCACGACCAAGCTCCAAGCCCCCGAACATAGTGCGATCAACCGTTTTCACCACTTGCATGTTGAACTTTGTGTTACCACCCTACAATTTTCTAAGAAATTTCATTGCACGGGCTTTGAGCAACATGTGGCAGAGAAATTTGCAGTCAAAACAACGCACTCAACGAGCGAGCCGGTAGAGGTAAAAACTGCAAACTTGAAGCTTCACATACTAGTGATAGTAAAAAAAATCATACTAGTGATAGTAAAAAAAATCATACTAGTGATAGTAAAAAAAAGTATAGTCAAATGGATCTTAATGGGTGTATTTGGTTACGCAGCAAACCGTTGTAACCTAAAATGTAGATGCTAGTCATACCAAATCTTGTGGATAAATAGAGCACATGTGAGAAAATATTTTAGATAAATGCATATAGATGCCCCATTGATATCAGAAAGAATCTTACCCATAGGAAAATACTTACGACACCAAGGGTCCACAACATATTTGTGAGATTTTATGTTTGCACACCGGTTAAAATCGGGGGATTTGCACATTTGCCACGCTTTTCTTTGCACTTTGCATATTTGCCATTTTCTGTGTCACTGACATGTGGTGGTCATATGGCAAATATGCAAATTTCAGATAAAAAGTCTGGCAAATATGAAAAAATTCCATTAAAATCAGCCCACTCACCATCCTATTTAAAGGGAAGAGTGAACAACAAAATCCCAAAGAAACACACAACCATTGTTCTAATAAACCGATGAAAGGAGACATGTGTGATGATAGAATGATAGAGGGCCAAATAGTTGTGTTGCTGGACTAGGACTAGGAGTAGTCGGGAAGGAAACAACTAGCACTCAATAAAAGCGTTCAACTAAGTTGTTCCCTTGATCGACAAGGCGCATACCATGTGCAATCACGAGTTGGCAAACTCGGATTATTTTGGAGCTGTCGCACACAATGAGTCATGAGGAAACCACTTGGCTTGAGTTGCTGCCATCTCGAATTGGAATAGTAGTAGAAGTATACATTGAGAATGCATCCACTCTCCGAGTGAAATCAGATGTTCAATTCGATAAGGCTCTAATAACACTGACCGAATCAAGTGAAATTCAAAGGCGGTAAAGTGTTGTCTCCAGTAGTGAGGAGCAACGACACTGAAACGTAGTTTTGTGGGTGTAGACATGATTTGAAAATCCTCGGAATGGAACATATGCCCTGTCACATCATGAATTAGGCGGACCAAAAATATATAGCATAAACTACAAAGATAAGTACTACATGTAAAAACGAGTCTATATGATCATGCGGCTAGTATAAAAAATTACCAGATCTTGCAACTTTGCTAGCGCCCAAAGTGAAGAGGACATAATCAACGTCGTACCCAAAAATATCGAGAACAATTTTTGTTACCTCACATGTACATCACAAATTGTGCAAGCAACTAGAAAATTCTAAATAGAACGGATAAAACTTATAAAAACAAAAATATATATAGTTTACTGCTATCACCAACTGAACCCCTTGAATTGAAGCAAAGAGCGATAAAATGCACGAATTAAATCATACTAGACAAAGGTTCATGATGATCACAGTGAGACATGGTCGCAACAACATAAAAGACATAGCGGTTCTTCAATCTCATAAATGGATGTCATACAGAGATGGTAAAATGGGAAACGGCCCAACTACAAAAGAGACTTTGGATGCAACTTTTTTTGCATCTAGTATTAGGCATAAGCATATGACAATAGGGTAAATTCCAGTATCCCGGTCTTTATTCCTGGAACACAGAACTGAAAGTTCAGAGTAACTTGATATAAAATTTGAAGCCCTCGATAAAATTTGCCATATATGGGCATGTCATCAAAGCTCCGAAGGTCCATGTTGCTATCGATCAACACATGCACGCCACCATCCATAAGGAACCGCACGTAAGCTCCTAAACCAGTCAATCCATCGATCCGTAAGGTTGACGGTGTTATACTCATTCCCTATAACACGAGGCACCACCACCACTAGGTTGTAGGTATGAGTCCGGAAAAGTATAGATTCATCTCCTCCTGTAGTAATGGTAGAATGGGTAACAAGATGTCATGAAGTTCTCATTATGAATAAAAGATTGAATGCATGGAATACTTATAGATGGCCCATTGATGTCAAGAGGGCTCCTATGAAGAGGACAACACTTGAAGCACCAAAGGGTCCACATTCAATAACATACATGTGAGGTCTTTGCATACCAAGTACATCCATTCCACCCTATTTAAAGGGAAGGGGACACCAGAAGTAAGAAACACAACTATGTTCCTATGAACTGATGAAAAGGGACATGTAAAATAGCGTCGAATAGCTGTTTGATTGGAATAGGACTAGGATTCATAGGGAAGAAAACAGTCAGCACTCTGTGATGGACTTAATTTTGCCCCGTCCTTGGATCAACAAAGTAGCAGTCTCCTGCAAGTGTGAGTAAGGTAATTATATTGATCTTGAAGTTAGTACGCACATGATTCTCAGCAAAACCACACACCTGAAAAACTTTTGCTACCCATCTGGCCAGGTGCCATTCTCCTTCTCCTTTGAAGTAGAAGTAGATGTGTGAGAAGAGCATGTAAGTGGCAACCACTTCTCAGAAGAACATCGGATGAGTGGATTTAGAGCAATTGGATAACATGCACAAATCAGGCACCTGAATAACAAAGATGCTTCCGTTGAAACTACCTGGCTAAAACCTTTGCTGGACGCGATGTGATTGTCACGAGAAATAATACTACTACATATACTCGACTCAACTTATGCCCGCGTCAAATCAACGACCTAACATTACATGGCACGAGACCTCTGTGTTAGTGCAGGTTCTAGTTTTTTTTTGAACAGGTGCAGGTTCTAGTGACACTGACTGAATCAACTGAAACGCGAGGCGGGCGTTTATTACTTGAGTTGGCAGGAAGGGCACACATTCTTGGTATGAAGATCCTTAGAACGGAACATGTTCTGGACCCATCATGAAATAGGCACACCAACAACACATATCATAAACTATATTGATACGAACTACAAGAAGAAAAAATGGTTGCCGATGATCATGCTGCTAGTATCAAAGATTACCACATCTGGCATATTTTGCCAGAGCCCAGAGTGAAGAGATATAACCATCCTCCTCCGCAAGAATATCGAGAACAATTTTGCTTAACCCCACCTGTTACAGCATAAATTGTACAAACAAGCAGACAATTCCGAATTCAACGAATAAACTTATGTACAGAAATAAAATGTATTTCATAGTGAAAGTTTGTACATACATAGATCGTATCAGTGTGTATCCACACATAAAAATAGATTTTTAAAACAATAAATGGAATTTTAATATTTAAAAAACAGGCTCTAGTGAGCTCGGGTGCCAAAACGATGCACTCAACAAGCTAGCCTATTTAATCATGAATGCAAATATGCAAACTTCAAACTTCACATACAGGTGATAGTAAGAAAAAAATCAAGCCAAATGGATCTTAATGGATGTATTTGGTTACGCAGAAAACTGTTGTACCTAAAATATAGATGCTAGTCATGTCGAATCTATAGAGCACATGCGAGAAATTATTTGCGAGAAATGCCTAAAGAATGCCCAATTGATGTCAGAAAGACTCTTACCCACATGAAACACTTACGGCACCAAGGGTCCACAACATATTTGTGAGGTTTTATGTTTGAACACCCGTTTAAACCAGACCACCCTCCACTCTATTTAAAGGGAAAGTGTGACCAACAAAAATCTCAAAGAAACACAGCGATTGTTCTTATAAACCGATCGATGAAAAGAAACATGTGTGATGATATAATGGTAGAGGGCCAAATAGTTGTGCTGCTGAACTGGGACTAGGAGTAGCCGGGAAGGAAACAACTAGGCACTAGCACTCCATAACAGCCTTCAACTTAGTCTGGTTGTGGATGGAAAAGACGGACATCATCATGTGCAATCACGACTTGGCGAACTCGGATTATTTTGGAGTTGTCGCAAGCAGCGAGTCATGAGAGAACCACCCGTCAGGAACCAATATTCATGCCTCCCGTTGCTGCTATCTCAAAATGGTACCAAAAGCTCCTACATAGTATAAGTAGACATTGAGCATGGATGCACGCTCGAGTGACACTAGATTATCAAGGACCTAACATCAGATGTTCAATTTTATAAGGCTCTAGTAAGGCTGACTGAATCAAGTGAAATTAAAATGCGGTAGAGCGTCTCAATTGACGAGGAGCAACAACGCAGTCACTGAAACAAAATATCATGTGTGTAGACTTGATTTCAAAATCCTCAAAATGGAACATATGCCTCGTGGCATCATGAATTAGGCTCACCAAAAGTATATATTAGCATAAACTTCAGTGATAAGAACCACATGTAAAAAGGACAGTCTCCATGATCATGCAGGTAGTATCAAAGATTACCAGATCGTGCAACTTTGCTAGAGCTCAAAGTGAAGAGATGTAATCAACATCATGTCCAAACATTATTAAGAACAGTTTCACATACCTTGCTCACCTGTACAGCAGAAATTGTGCAAGCAAGTAGATAAATATGAATTTAACAGATAAAACTTACATACAGCAAAAAGGTGTGGTTTACTTTTATCACCAACTATATTCCCATAATTGAAGGGAATAGGCGATAAAGTGCACGGATTAAAGCATACTGGTTACAGATTCATGATGATCACAGTGAGATATGTGGTAGCAACAACATAAAAGTTAGAGCGGTTCTTCCATATCATAAAAGGCCGCCATACATAGACAGTCAAAGAGGGAATTTGTCAACTAAAATTGTTCATGATGCAACTTTTTGCATCTAAGCTTAGACATAAGCATATGCAACGAAGGTGACAATAGGGTGTTTTTCCAATCTCCAAGTGTTTATTCCTAAAACATGGAAGGAAAATTTCAGAGTAACATGATATAAAATTTGAAGCTCTCGATAAAATTTGCCACAAATGGGCATGTAATCAAAGCTCCAAAGGTCCATGTTGCTATCGATCAACACATCGACACCACCATACGTAAGAAACCACATGTAAGCTCCTAAACTAGTCAATCCATCGATCGGTAAGGTCGGCGGTGTTTTTCTCATTCCCTATAACACGATGCACCACTAGGTTGTAGGTATGAGTCTGGAAAAGTACATATTCATCTCCTAGAGAAATGGTAGAATGAGTAATAGATGTCATGAAGATCTCCTTATGAATAAAGATTGTGTACTCTATTGAATGAATGGAATGCTTATCGATGGCCCATTGATGCCAGCAGGGCTCCTGTGGAGAGGACAACACTTGAAGCACCAAGGGTGCATATTTTATGACATACATGTGAGGTCATTTGTTTGCACACCAAGTACATCCAGTCCACACTATTTAAAGGGAAGGAGGCACCATAATTAAGAAACAAAACTAGATGTTCTCATGAACTGATGAAAAGGGACAAATGTAGTACAAAAATGGTAGCATCAAATAGCTGTTTGATTCGAGTAGAACTAGGAGTCATCTGGAAGAAAACAATCAACAGTATATAATAGCCTTCATTGGGATCCATCCTTGGATTGATGGATAAGGATTCTCTTGCAAGCACGAGTCATCTAACTATGTTTTTCTTAAAGTTAGTACACATATGTTTTCTCTGTAAAACCACACGCCTCAAAGAATCTTCATGCCTCACCTTGTTGCCCATATCTGGCCAGGTGCCATTTGCCTTCTCCTTCTAAGTGGAAGTAGATGTGGGAGAAGAGCATGTAAGTGGCAAGCACTTCTCCAAGGGACAATGGATGAATGGACTTAGAGAAATTGGATAACAAGAAGAAATCGTCACCTGGATAACAAAGACACCTCCATCAAAACTACCTGGATAAAACCCTTGGTGAACGCGATGTGATTGTCACGAGGAATAATAACATACTTCATTCAACTTATGCCCACGTCAAATCAAGAACCTAATATGACATTGGCTGAATGAACTGAAATGCGGGGCGGTAAAGCATCTAGATTAATGACGAGAAACAAGTCAATGAAATAGAATTTTAGGATGTTTACTCGAGTTGGCGAAAATGGGGACACATTCTTGGTATGAATATCCTCAGAATGGAACATGTCCTCGACACACCATGAATTAGGCACATCAGTAGCATATAGCATAAACTATGTTGATATGAACTACATGCGGAAAAAAGGGCTCTTGATGATCATGCCGATAGTATCAAACATTATCACATCTAGCATATTTTGCCAGAGCCCAAAGGTAAGAGATATAACCATCGTCATCTGCAAGAATATTGAGAACAATTTTACTTAACCCCACATGTTACAGTAGATACTGTGCAAACAAGCAAATAATTCAGAATTTGGAACATCGAGTTGAAGCCGAGGAGAGAATTAGCACTAGCAACAAAGCTGACAAAGACGACAACAGGACCATCCAATTGAAGACGAGGACAGGAGAAGCATAAGGAACTCCATTGATAGAGATAATTTGGGGTTTTTGGCCATCACAATACCGTGCTCGAATAATGACGGCCATGTCGCTGCGTGTGTGACAGTACCGTAGGTTTAGATCGATGGTCATGTTGTTGCGCGTGAGGCAGTAGAGTAGGACAATACCATAGGTTTAATTATATTTTTTCGGTTCAGTTATGATGAGTAGAGAAATCTATATATGGGTTTGTTTATCCTTATGATATATGGATAGATCTATAGTTTTCTCCACTTGTCCTTCAATATACAGTAGAAATCTAATAGGCTTCTCCACTTATCCTTGGTAAGCCCTGGACTTCGATTTGCATGCGAACCAAATGTTTCGTGACTTGGGCCCGTTTCAATTTTGCCTACTTCTTTGTAGTATTATATGACGAATGTAACTGTACTAATTTTGTAAATTAATTTGTTTGTTGGTTTAATACTTAATTGTTCGGTATCTTCAAGCATGGAGACCAAGATGGCAGATTTCCGTATTGGTTTCTTTAAGCAGGATGAGAAAGCATGTCACTAATAAAAGTACGTTTGACCAACGTCTTCATCATGTTAGCCCGATGATACGTGTGAATAATCTTTCAACTGCTGCTTCTTAAATTATCGACATGCACTTTCGTCTGTCTACACCAAATCCCTGTCTCTCGACCTTGAACCCACCATGCATCGATTTGTGAGATCTGCTGACCACGCGACCATAGTAATCTAGCCTGCATTATAAGAAACATTAAAACTCACCTAGTTAGGAGCCCCCACAATGAATTTAACTTCTAGACCATCCGATATTGTGTATGGATGCAACAGATCACTCTGTCGTACGGCCACATGACTTGGGCTTTTTCACTCGTTATCCCGCCCGTCGAGGCTCCCAAAACGTTGTTGGGCCGCTGCTCTAAAGACCACCTTAGACTTCTCCTCATGAATCGGGCAGATTATCATTGCGTGGCTCAGATATTTCTTCCAAAGACTTATTATAAATGGGTCAGGACGTTTCCCCATTTCCATTTATGTCGCTTTGTAGCGTCCGCCCTGAAACTGCTGGCGGCTGCATAAGGGCATGAGCATTGGTTTAGACAGGTGATGTCTGTAATAAAACTTATAGACAATAATATAGACAACTTGTACAACAGACTGTTTGTAACATATCTATTTTTAGCCATAGCTATGTGAGTACAAGTTATAGACATCACTCATACAACAACAAAATTACCGTCTATAAGCTGTCTATAAGATTTCTATAGACTGTCTACAACTTTATAGACAGTCTCACTCTCTCTTCTCTCCACATCATCAAAATCACTTATAACCTCCCCTTACAGACAGCTGACTCAACAATATTGTACATGCCCTAATGATCGGGGTGAAGGTCGACCGTCGTCTTCCCCTAATTGCTCTTTTTTTGAGAGAGACCATAACTGCTCCTGTAAGTGCATGTTTATTCTAATTTTGGCACCTCATTTCGGTGTGCCTCATATATTGCATGCACATGCTTGTACATATTTTGATTTCTCCCTGATTTGATCTCACCCTATTTCATCGAACTACATAGGCGCTAAACCCTGCTGTTTTTTGTGTTTATCCAGGATCATGGAGGCGACGACGAGCTGGTGATTCGAGAGCGATGGCGCCTGTGAGGGCGGGCAATTAGCCGAAGAGGAGGAAGCGACGGCATCAACGGGAGGCTGCGGCTCCAAGATGGCATCTCGCTAGGGAAAAAGTAGGAGGAGGCAGGGCGACCCCGGGATAGCAACCTCGATGGGAAGATCAACCTCATGACGCACACGTCAGGAGGAAATTGAAGTGCCCTGTTTCGGATTTCTTACTCTGTCAACTGATGGTACAAATTTATTCTTGTTTATCTACATGAAATTTATTGTATCTTCTACAAATTGTAAAATTCTTCACAACTGAGTGAAACCACTGTCCTTAGAAATATTCATCTTCAGCTTCGAAACCAATTCTTGTTGCAATTCGGGCACATGTGAAATGATAAAAGGTTCTGAATTTACATGATTTCTATAACTTCTGAATTGGTCAGCAAGGTTCTCTTATCAAACTTCCTTGTAGTTTCACTTAAATAATTGCCATACAAATACAATCAACTGATTTTTCTATTGCAAAATTATTATGTTTTCTCATATTACTTATAGAGTCCATTTAGGTTGTCTTTGGATAGTTGCATGTTAAGTTGAATGTGGATGATTTAGACCGATTTAAACATATCTTTTTATAGGAGAAAGTTGTATGAAAAACTAGAATGTGCATGCATAATTAAGAAGCTTTCCAGTATTAGGAACCTAGGATCAAGTTGCATGAAAAACAAATTGGAGTCTTAAGTTAAACGATCATGAGGTTGATCTTGAAAAATTAATCTTCATAGTAGGTACATGCGATGTTCATTGTCTAGAGTTTATCTACAAATTTATTGCTTCGATAATGTAAGCTGGGCTTAACAAGTTTCATTTTATTTTATACAACATGTGGTGTTGATATGTTTAGTTACACTCAATTAGATTTCTTTTGTTGAATGAAATCCATAGATTGGTCGTGGCCAAGGACCGTCAGAGAATAAAGGGTATTCTGTTGTTGATGATGCAATTATGTAAAGTGTGGAGCAGGTCTGGAGATATGTGCTAAGTTGAAAATCAGTATTCCTCATACACATACCTTTATTTTATTACCTTTTTCTGTAATGGTCCATGCTACTAAGAAACTGAAAGTCTCCAAGTAAAAAGAAAAGAAACTGAAAGTTGTTTCTATGATTTTTTTTGCTTGGCCCTGACCTATTTCTAGGATGATTAGCAAGAGTGGATAAAATCTAGAAACTAAGAAATAACAGTCCTCTAATTGCTTCTTATAGGTTCATTTTCAGATATGTTCTCATATTTTCATATGGTGGTTACGATTCTTGCATATTTGCAAGAGGATGATTTGTGGTTAACTCTTGACATCTGTAGTTTCAGTGTCGTACTTCATGTTGATTTTCAACTTTAGCCAAAATAATTTGCATTAGTTCTCATCAATGCTTCAAATATTCATTTAGATAATTACAACTGATAAACTTAATCATCACTACTAGAATTTGCTTCACTTTGTTACTGTCATATGCACCTATGCCAATACCATCAACATATCTTCACATCATCTTAGGGAAAAATAATTCCCTATGAGTATATATATACTTAAATGGTCCTGTTGAAGGAAAGCTACTAAAGAACATGGGTTTAGCCTAGAGGATATATATAAATGTTCTCCGCTGGTTTATTGATGCTTCTTGTTCAGAAATTAAGGATATATTCTTAGTGTAGGGTTCGCAGCATAGAAAACAAAAAAATTCCTACGATGTGAACTATGTACCAAGATCTATCTACTAGATACAAACAACGGGCGGATGTATATCCGTAGAGAACATACCCTCGAAGACCGACAAAGCTTAACGAGTTCAACTCGTGGTTGATGTAGACGTTCTCTTGCCGATCTCAAGATCGAGAGGAAGTCCTAGCGCCGCAAATCAGCAGCGCATTCGTGCTCGCACACACGTTCGAGGCACCGAGCAACCTCCGCCTCCTCGCTCCAGCGATGCAGTGGAAGCACAACTCTTTCTTGCCGAATAGCCACCGGGAACATGTATCTCGCTAGTCCGAGACCATGGGGGATAAATTGTAGAGGGGGAGAGAGATCCTTCACGAGGAGGTGTGAGAGACAAGTGAGGAGGGGGCTCCTTTTATAGGAGGAGGGGGGACCCCAAGGGGGTGGCCGGCGCATGGGGGCTGCCCCCTTGCCATCCCCTCTTCATGTGGGTGGACACTCCACTCACAAAAGTCCTTTAAATTCCCTCCACTCAAAAGTCCACTCAAATTCCCATTAAATTTCCACCAAATTTAATGCAAACTCTCATTAAATAAAACTCTTTTATTTTATTCAGAATTTTGTCAATTACTTTAATGACAAACATTCACAAATAACCCCTTGCTAGAATTCCATTTCACATGCATAACCACTTTATGCAATTTCACCCGAAAACCTGTTTCGGTATCTAGTGAAATAAATTCCTGCGCTTGTTCATTCTTTCGGCATGAAACTTTTGCTCCAATTGGATGTCGGTGTCTCTTAAGTGTGTCACCCTACGGTTCGTGAATAATGCGGACATGATCGAGACCCCTCTCGGATCAATAATCAGAAGCGGGATCTGGAGACCCATACTGACTCCCACACATTCAACGATGACTTTCTTGTGATCGTCGGAACCTTTTTACGCTAGTATCTTAATCCCTTTGTTTCACGATATATTACATGTCCGAGATTCGATCATCGGTATCTCCATACCTAGTTTGATCTCGTTACCGACATGCACTCTTTTCTCGTTCCCGTGATATAACATTCTAGTGATCAAATCACTTGCTTGCAAGCTAATCAATGTGATATCACCGAGAGGGCCCAGAGTATATCTATCCGTCATCGGGATGAACAAATTCCACTCTCGATCCATGAGCCTCAACATAACACTTTATTAGTTCTGAATCCATCTTTATAATCACCCTGTTACGGTGTGACGTTTGATGTTATCAAGAAACTCTTCTGGTGTTAGTGATTGACATGATCTCATGGTCTAAGGATTAGGATCACTTCGTAAGTTGTTATAGCAATATAAACTCAATGACTTTTATCGTAATGTTATACTTCGGATGAATGTTCATCACACCATTACACTAATGTTGTGATCCCGTTATTAACAACATCCAATGTCCATGATCAGGAAACCTTGATCATCTTGTTAATTAACGAGCTAGTTTATGAGAGAGGCATAACTAGGAACTTTCTGTTTGTTTATTAAACACACATGTATTAATGTTTCCGTATTAATACAATTATAGCATGTAAAATAAACATCTATCATATACTTGGAATACACATAATAAACACTTTATTATTGCCTCTCAGGGCATATTCCCTTCAGTCTCCCACTTGCACTAGAGACAATAATCTAGTTACATAGTGATAAATCTAACACCCATTGAGTTCTGGTGTTGATCATGTTTTGATCTAGGGAGAGTTTTAGTCAACGGATCTGCTACATTGAGATCCGTATGTACTTTACAAATCTTTATATCTCCATCCTTCACATGCTCGCGGATGGAGTGAAACCGGCGCTTAATATGCTTGGAATGCTTGTGAGACCTTGGCTCTTTGGCATTGGCAATGGCACCATTGTTGTCACAATAGATCACCATTGGGTCCAACGCGTTTGCAACCACTCCTAGTTCGGATATGAACTCCTTCATCCAAACTGCTTCCTGAGCCGCTTCTGAAGCAGCAACATATTCGGCCTCCGTTGTTGATCCCGCTACCACAGGTTGTTTGGAGCTCCTCCAACTAACCGCTCCGCCATTCATGAGAAATACGTATCTGGATTGAGACTTAGAGTCATCCGGATCGGTGTCAAAGCTAGCGTTAACATAACACTTAGCAACGAGCTCTTCTTCACCTCCGTATACAAGAAACATATCCTTAGTTCTTCGTAAGTACTTAAGGATATTCTTGACCGCTATCCAGTGTTCCGAACCTGGATCCGATTGGTACCTACTAGTCAAACTAATAGCATGTGCCACATCCGGTCTTGTACATAGCATGGCGTACATTATAGAGCCTATGGCTGAAGCATAGGGGACCTTGTCCATTATCTCTCTTTCTTCCGCCGAAGCCGGACTTTGAGTCTTACTCAATGTCTTGCCTTGCAACATAGGTAAGAACCCCTTCTTACTTCCGTCCATTTTAAACTTCTTTAAAATCTTATCAAGGTATGTACTTTGCGATAGCCCTATTAGGCGCCTAGATCTATCTCTATAGATCTTTATGCCTAATATGTATGACGCTTCACCTAGGTCCTTCATTGAAAATTTGCTGTTTAGATAACTTTTAACACTGTTTAAAAGACCTATATCATTTCCGATCAATAATATGTCATCCACATATAATATCAGAAATGCCACATTGCTCCCACTCACTCTCTTGTAAATACAAGCTTCTCCATAAGTTTGGACAAATCAAAACTCTTTGATCACCTCATCAAAGCGAAGATTCCAACTTCGTGATGCTTGGTTCAATCCATAGATGGATCGCTGAAGCTTGCACACCTTGTTAGCATCCTTAGGATCGACAAAACCCTTTGGTTGTATCATATACAACTCTTCTTCAATATTACCATTGAGAAACGCGGTTTTGACATCCATCTGCCATATCTCATAATCGAAATATGCAGCAATTGCTAACATAATCCTAACTGACTTTAGCATCGCTACGGGAGAGAATGTCTCATTATAGTCAACTCCTTGAATTTGTCAAAACCCCTTTGCGACAAGTCGAGCTTTATAGACGGTCACATTACCATCAGCATCAGTTTTCCTTTTGAAAATCCATTTGTTCTCCACGGCCTTTCGGTCGTGAGGTAATTCCACCAAGTTCCAAACTTGATTTTCATACATGGATTCCATCTCGGATTTCATGGCTTCTAACCATTTGTTGGAATCCAGGCTCATCATCGCTTCTTCATACGTCGCAGGGTCATCATTTTCATCAACCATGAAATTCATGACAGGATTTCCGTACAGCTCGGGAGCTGCACGCGTCCTGCTTGACCTGCGAGGTTCAGTAGTACTCTCTTTCGGAGTTTCATGATCATTATCATTAGTTCCCTCTTCAACAGGTGGAGCCAACTCCGGAACAACTTCCGGCGCTGCGCTACTCGCCATACTTTGAAGAGAAGGTTCAACAACCTCTTCGAGTTCTACCTTCCGACTACTCACACCTTTCGCGAGAAACTCTTTCTCTAGAAAGGATCCATTCTTGGCAACAAAAACCTTGCCCTTGGATCTGTGATAGAAGGAATACCCAATAGTTTCCTTAGGGTATCCAATGAAGACGCATTTTTCCGCTTTGGGTTCGAGTTTATCCGGTTGAAGTTTCTTCACATAAACATCGCATCCCCAAACTTTAAGAAATGACAGCTTAGGTTTGTTTCCAAACCACAATTCATACGATGTCTTTTCAACGGATTTAGATGGTGCCCGATTTAAAGTGAATGCAGCAGTTTCTAGTGCATAACCCCAAAATGACAACGGCAAGTCCGTCAGAGACATCATAGATCGAACCATATCTAATAAAGTACGATTACGACGTTCCGACACACCATTTCGCTGTAGTGTTCCGGCAGGCGTGAGTTGTGAAACAATTCCACACTCTTTCATGTGAGTGCTAAACTCGTAACTTAGATACTCACCTCCACGGTCGGACCGTAGAAATTTGATCTTTCTATTACGATGATTTTCCACTTCATTCTGAAATTCCTTGAACTTTTCAAAGGTTTCAGACTTGTGTTTCATCAAGTAGATATAACCGTATCTACTCAAATCATCCGTGAAAGTAACAAAATAACGATATCTACCTCGCGCCGACACACTCATTGGACCACATACATCAGAATGTATGATTTCTAATAAATCTGTCGCCCGTTCCATTGAACCGGAAAACGGCGTTCTAGTCATCTTGCCCATAAGGCATGGCTCACATGTATCAAATGATTCAAAATCAAGTGATTCCAAAAGTCCATCCGAATGGAGCTTCTTCATGCGTTTAACGCCAATATGACCTAGACGGCAGTGCCACATATATGCGGATATATCATCATTAAGTTTAATCCTTAGCATCAAAATTATGAATATGTGTAACATTATCATCGATATCTAATAGAAATAAACCATTCATCATCGGTGCATGACCATAAAAGATTTCATTCATATAAATGGAACAACCATTGTTCTCGAATTTAAATGAATAACCACTTCGCATCAAACACGATCCAGATACAATGTTCATGCTCAGTGCAGGCACCAGATAACAATTATTCAAGTTTATAACTAATCCATACGGCAAGTGGAGAGGCAGCGTTCCGACCGCGATCACATCAACGCTTGATCCATTGCCGACACGCATCTTGACCTCACCCCTTGCTAGCGATCGCTTGTTCCACAGCCCCTGACTCGAGTTACAAATATTAGCAAATGAAACGGTATCAAATACCTAGGTGCTACTGCGAGCACTAGTCAAGTACACATCAATAACATGTGTATCATATATACCTTTGTTTGCCTTGTCGGCCTTCTTGTCTGCCAGATACTTGGGGCAGTTGCGCTTCCAGTGGCCAGTCCTCTTACAATAGTAGCACTCGGTATCAGACTTAGGTCCAACTCGGGGTTTCTTTTCAGGCACGGCAACAGGCTTGCCGCCCTTACTTCCCTTCCGTTTTCCCTTCTTGTCTTTCTTGAAACCAGTGTTCCTATTGATCATCAACACTTGATGTTCCTTTTTGATCTCCACTTCTGCAGTTTTAAGCATTGACAGAAGCTCGGGGAGAGACTTCTTCATGCCTTGCATATTATAGTTCATCACGAAGCTCTTATACCTAGGTGGCAGAGACTGCAGAACACGATGGATGCCTAAGTCAATGGGAATCGATATTCCCAAGGACACAAGCTTATCGGCGTAACCCGACATCTTGAGTACATGCTCACTAACGGAGCTGTGCTCTTCCATCATGCAGCTAAAGAACTTTTCTGAAGCGTTGTAGCTCTCTACAGCAGCATGTGTGTCGAAAATCATTTTCAACTCACCCATTGTATCAAATGCATTGCCATTTTCGAAACGCTTTCGAAGTTCCGGCTCTAGCCCATACAATATGCCGCAATGAACTAAGTTGTGGTCCTCCTGACGAGTCTGATAGACATTCTTTTCCTCGTCAGGGGCATCATCAAAAGGTGGGGGGCCTAACGGCGCTTCTATCACATATTGCTTTTGTGCAGCAGAGAGGAGAATCCTCAAATTCATGGCCCATTCGGTAAAGTTGCTACCGTTCGTTGCTAGTTTCTCTTTCTCCATGAACACATTGAAATTAAAAGCAGGTGGTGCCATCTACAACAGAATTTGTAAAGTTTAGACTAAGTGTATGATAGATTGAGTTCAACGAATCCATATTATGAATGAACTCCCACTCAAAAACGACATCCCTCGTGCCTTTTTGGTGATTACATGAACCAAATCCACTATACCATGTCCGATCATCACGTGAGTCGGTATAGCTTCAAAGGCGAGCATCAAATGGGCATCATATCAACTATATGACTCATGCTTAACCTTTCGGTCCGTGTTCCGAGGCCATGTTTGTACATGCTAGGCTCGCCAAGTTAGAACCTTAGTATTCGCATGTGTAACTGTTTTACACCCGAAATATGGTTGTGGATCCAAGAACACCCGATCATCACGTGATGTCTTGGAGCGACGAAGACATAATCGGTGCATACTAAAGGAAGAACACATTCTTATCTTGATATTTAAAAGAGGGATCATCTTATTATGCTAACAAAGCGCTAAACAAGCAATATAAGATGCTATCAAACATCACATGTTTATTAGTGAAATGATATGGTTCCCGCAGATGATCTCTATCATGTGCATCGTGGTATGATCACTATCATACATATATGTGTAAATCCAAGGTCTATGGAGTTTACACACTATGTGTGTTGTAAGAGTATCATCTCATACTTCTACTTACAACACTACCATATCATAACACTAGCCCAGCAACAATCTAAACTAGACGCCTCTAATTTATCCATTGCAAGTTTTACGTGGCTTAGGGCTTTCGAGATAGAACCGTTCTTACCTACGAACATGAACCACAACGAGGATAACCAAATTGTTGACAACTCGTTTGCAAAATAGATATTGACTATAGTAGGAGAGACAGACACCCGCTATCCACTTATGCAAACTAGTTGCATGTCAAGCGTGGAACAGGTCTCATGTGCGAGGACATGTAAAGTTTGTCTGGGCCGCTTCATCCCACTATGCCACCAATATCCAAAATTACAACAAAGGAGCAACAACATGATCATCATCGCCCACATACTCATATGTGTACTACCCGTGTAAAGTATCTACGCATAGATCCGGCTCTGATACCACTGTAGGGTTCGCATCATAGAAAACAAAAATTTTCCTACGATGTGAACTATGTACCAAGATCTATCTACTAGATACAAACAACGAGCGGATGTATATCCGTAGATAACATACCCTTGAAGACCGACAAAGCTTAACGAGTTCAACTCGTGGTTGATGTAGACGTTCTCTTGCCGATCTCAAGATCGAGAGGAAGTCCTAGCGCCGCAAATCAGCAGCGCATCCATGCTCGCATACACGTTCGAGGCACCGAGCAACCTCCTCCTCCTCGCTCCAGCGATGCAGCTGAAGCACAACTCTTTCTTGCCGAATAGCCACCGGGAACATGTATCTCGCTAGTCCGAGACCATGGGGGATAAATTCTAGAGGGGGAGAGAGATCCTTCACGAGGAGGTGTGAGAGACAAGTGAGGAGGGGGAACCCCAAGGGGGTGGCCGGCGCATGGGGCTGCCCCCTTGTCCTCCCCTCTTCATGTGGGTGGAGACTCCACTCACAAAAGTCCTTTAAATTCCCTCCACTCAAAAGTCCACTCAAATTCCCATTAAATTTCCACCAAATTTAATGCAAACTCTCATTAAATAAAACTCTTTTATTTTATTCAGAATTTTGTCAATTACTTTAATGACAAACATTCACAAATAAACCCTTGCTAGAATTCCATTTCACATGCATAACCACTTTATGCAATTTCACCCGAAAACCTGTTTCGGTATCTAGTGAAATAAATTTCTGCGCTTGTTCATTCTTTTGGCATGAAACTTTTGCTCCAATTGGATGTCGGTGTCTCTTAAGTGTGTCACCCTACGGTTCGTGAATAATGCAGACATGATCGAGACCCCTCTCGGATCAATAATCAGAAGCGGGATCTGGAGACCCATACTGACTCCCACACATTCAACGATGACTTTCTTGTGATCGTCGGAACCTTTTTACGCCAGTATCTTAATCCCTTTGTTTCACGATATATTACATGTCCGAGATTCGATCATCGGTATCTCCATACCTAGTTTGATCTCGTTACCGACATGCACTCTTTTCTCGTTCGCGTGATATAACATTCTAGTGATCAAATCACTTGCTTGCAAGCTAATCAATGTGATATCACCGAGAGGGACCAGAGTATATCTATCCGTCATCGGGATGAACAAATTCCACTCTCGATCCATGAGCCTCAACATAACACTTTATTAGTTCTGAATCCATCTTTATAATCACCCTGTTACGGTGTGACGTTTGATGTTATCAAGAAACTCTTCCGGTGTTAGTGATTGACATGATCTCATGGTCTAAGGATTAGGATCACTTCGTATGTTGTTATAGCAATATAAACTCAATGACTTTGATCGTAATGCTATACTTCGGATGAATGTTCTTCACACCATTACACTAATGTTGTGATCCCGTTATTAACAACATCCAATGTCCATGATCAGGAAACCTTGATCATCTTGTTAATCAACGAGCTAGTTTATGAGAGAGGCATAACTAGGAACTTTCTGTTTGTTTATTAAACACACATGTATTAATATTTCCGTATTAATACAATTATAGCATGTAAAATAAACATCTATCATATACTTGGAATACACATAATAAACACTTTATTATTGCCTCTCAGGGCATATTCCCTTCACTTAGGTATGACATGTCATATGCTTCAGCAAGCTAGGCTTTCACTTGGATAAGTTCATATTGATATCTTGTTCACTGGAAGATTGCTTATTTCCTTTTCGTGAGTTACTAAAAGGATTGCATGATTCATTCTTCCAGAAAATGTGGAAGTTAGTCTTAGGGTTTGAAGCTGTATAGACTTAAGACAACAAGAAATTATATCGGTCGCAAGGGTTGATTTATCGAGAATGTGACCTTCCTATTAGGGTTGAATGGTTGAATTATGTTCAAGAGTAGATGGTACTGGCTTTTAGAGGATGAAATGTTGTATATTTTTGCTGTAAACTTTTTCTCCATATCCTTCGCATGATGAAATTGTAAAAATGAAAGCATTCATGTGACTGTATTAGTTCTGACTTGATATAAACATGTTTCACCATCTGTATCAATTTGTTGTAAATGAAAGCATTCAAATTTTTTCAACTGTCTCTATTTTCTAAACATTCTCCCACAAATGTTTCTATTGTCTAAGAATTTTAGATACTTTTATTGTTCTTTTCGCGAGATAGACGGGCGCAGCAACGCGCGCTTTTATGATCTAGTGTGTAGTATAGGATGGCAGTGAGCGGGTTTAGCGCGCTCCATATATGTATTGCTTCCCCACGTACACTATATGCCTATCCTATCCTTATACTAGTCTGTTGATTTTTTTATTAATCTTAGCCAGTTCGATTGGAGATTTTTTTATTAAACTCCATATCCGGAATAAGGCTGATGATTTTGTTTGGTCTCTAGTCGCCGTATACGGGGCTGCCCAGGATGTTTATAAAGCTGACTTTTTACGTGAGTTGGTAAATCTAGCTAAGGACAATCCCTATCCTATCCTTATAGGTGGGGATTTCAATTTGCTAAGATTCCCTCATGAGAAAAGTCGGGGCAGGTTTGATGAACATTGGCCTTTTATGTTTAATGCTGTCATTGATAGCTTGGACTTAAGAGAGTTACAATGTTAGGAAGACAGTTTACTTGGGCTAATAGTCTTCCGGAGCCTACATACGAAAAATTAGATAGGGTGCTTATGGATACCGAATGGGAAGATAAATTTCCTATGGTAACTATTCGCGCTCTAGAGCGTATTGAGGCGTTGTCAGATCATGCTCCATTACTGTTATCTGTCGGAACATCACCACGAAAATCCAAAAACTGTTTTAAATTTGAACTGGGATGGATTGATCGTGATGGTTTTTATGAACTGGTGAAGGCTATTTGGGAAAAACCAGTTAGTGGTCGCACACCCATACAATGTTGGAACAACAAAATGCGTGCCTTGCGCAAATTCCTCCGTGGTTGGGCTAGACATACTGCTGGTATTCTTAAAAAGGAAAAACTACGCCTTTCTGCTATTATTAATGATTTGGAGGCCTCAGCGGAGGTTAGGTTATTGACTGCACAAGAGATTGAGCTTAAAAAGCAATCGAATGCAGAAATTGCCAGACTTCTGCGTGAGGAAGAACTCAAGTGGTATCAACGTTCTAAAGCTAAATTTATCCTTGAAGGAGATGCGAATACAAGATACTTCCATGCTGTTGCAAATGGCAAGCATAAGAAGAAACTTATTCACTCCCTAATTCAGGATGAAGGAACGATAGAAGGACAACAACATCTTAAATCTTATATTACCAAATACTATAAATCCTTGTTTGGGGCACCACCAGAAAATTCCTTTTTGCTGGATGAGTCCCGGACGGAGGATATCCCTCAGGTTTCTATTGAGGAAAACACATTTCTGACTGCCCCTTATACCGAGGAGGAGGTTAAGAAGGCTGTCTTCCAAATGGAACATAACAAAGCGCCAGGCCCTGATGGCTTTCCAGCAGAGTTTTATCAAAAATTCTGGGAAGTTATCAAGGTGGATTTGATGCGCTTGTTTGAGTTTTTGCAAGTTGGTCAGCTGGACCTATTCAGGTTAAATTTTGGCAACATAATTTTACTACCTAAGGTTAACAACGCAGAATGTATACAACAATATCGTCCAATCTGCCTTCTTAACGTTAGTTTTAAAATTTTTACAAAGGTTGCTACGATTAGACTGAATTCAGTGGCTGATCATGTTGTTCGCCCTTCTCAAACTGCTTTCATGCAAGGGAGAAACATCTTGGATGGAGTTGTAATCCTGCATGAAACGATACATGAATTGCACTCTAAAAAACTAAATGGTGTATTGTTCAAGATTGATTTTGAGAAGGCTTATGATAAAGTTAATTGGTCTTTCCTACAGCAAACACTCCGTATGAAAGGTTTTTCAAAAGAGTGGTGCGCTCTCATACAGTCTTTTGTGTCTGGTGGAAGTGTTGCCATTAATGTCAACGATGACACAGGTAATTACTTCCAGACCAAAAAAGGGCTGAGACAAGGGGATCCACTATCGCCTATACTATTTAATATAGTGGCAGATATGCTGGCTATCCTTATTGAGAGAGCAAAGACTGATGGCCAAATTGAAGGATTGGTTCCACATCTTGTTGATGGTGGACTATCTATTCTTCAATACGCCGATGATACAATACTATTTATGGAACATGATCTGGAGAAAGCCAAGAATCTGAAATTAATATTATCAGCATTTGAGCAGCTCTCTGGATTGAAAATAAACTTCCATAAGAGTGTCTTGTATTGTTTTGGCGAGGCTAAAGACGAGGCCCACCTGTATGCCGATCTCTTTGGCTGTGGTCAGGTGAATTTTCCAATCAATTATCTGGGAATACCGATACATTATCGGTGTCTCACGATTGCTGAATGGAAACTCGTCGAGGAAAGACTCCAGAAACGTCTTAATAGTTGGAAAGGTAAGTTGCTATCCCTCGGTGGAAGACTGGTACTCATTAATTCAGTACTCACCAACATGGTACTGTATATGATCTCATTCTTCCAGTTACCAAAAGGTGTCTTGTCAAAAGTGGACTATTTCCGCTCAAGATTCTTTTGGCAGGGGGATAGTGAGAAAAAAAATATCGACTGGCCAAATGGAATGTTGTTTGCCGACCCAAAGAATATGGTGGATTAGGCATACATGATTTAAAAGTCAAAAACACCGCATTACTGGGTAAATGGTTATACAAACTTCTTACCGAAGAAGGGGTATGGCAAACCATTCTATGGAGGAAATATGTTGGCTCAAAAGCGGTGTCTAAACTGGTTTGGAAACCAGGTGACTCACACTTTTGGGCTGGGCTAATGGCTTCCAAAAAGCATTTCTTCCGGTTTGGCAATTTTAATATTAAGGATGGTTCACAGATTAGGTTCTGGGAAGATAAATGGCTTGGCCAAAATTCTCTTCGTGAACAATATCCCTCTCTATACTCAATTGTTAGGCACAAGGGGGATACTCTCGCTGAGGTAATGGAAACCAATCCTCCTAATGTGTCCTTCAGAAGAAGTCTCTTAGGTCCTAGACTGGTGTCTTGGAATAATCTTTTAGTGAGATTATCCAGGATACAACTATCTGAGGGAATGGACGAATTCAAATGGAAATTACTACACAATGGTAAATTTTCTGTTGATTCATTTTATAGAGCTTTGATCCAACCTAATATTCCAGTCGATGACAATAGTAAAATTTGGAAAATGAGGATACCCCTTAAAACGAAGATATTCGCTTGGTATCTCCGTAAAGGGGTGATTCTCACAAAAGATAATCTTGTTAGGAGGAATTGGCATGGTAGCACTGAATGCGTATTTTTTCATCATAATGAGGCAATACGTCATTTATTCTTCCATTGTAAATTTGCTCGTGCTATATGGTCAATCATCCAAATAGCCTCTGGTTTATCTCCTCCTAGATCGGTAGTCAATGTATTTGGCAACTGGATGAATGGGATTGAGGATAAATATGGGACTTTATTTAGGGTGGGAGCGCTTGCCATTATTTGGTCGCTTTGGCTATGTAGAAATGACAAGATTTTTAATAATGTTGTATATTCTCCCTTGCAGGTTATCTATCGAGCTACGGCTGTCCTCCGATCATGGACTTCACTACAACGAATGGAGTTCCGCGAGTTGTTTGTGGAGGGCTGTAGGCGGCTGGAGGATACGGCACGAGATATCTTCTCCCTGCATGGATGGCAGCAACCGCTGCGGATAGATCTTCCTTAGCTAGTTTGGAGAACTGTGTTTTCATTTACATTATTTTGTAATCCCGTTTTTATTGTCTTGGTCCGAGACTGTGTGATTGATCGGCTGTGTGCATCCTAGCTATGCAGAGGCCGGGTGTAAACTTACTGTTAAGTAATAAAACGCCCATTTCCAAAAAAAACGTACACTATATGCCTTCGGTAAAACACGTACGATTTGATGGTGCGATAGTTGGTTTATGGGCGATTAGAACTCGCGACGCCACCGGTAGTGTGCTTCTATAAATGCGCATACGATCTGACTATGCTATAGCCATTATCGTGCCTGTTCAGGTCCCACGATGCGATTTTTACGTGTTTATTCGTCCAATATTAAGAATAAGAAAACTGGTTTCGCGGCATTCAGCTCCACTGTTTAGGGTCCCAACACTTTGTTTCTCGATGTACCTTATTATGAAACGTTCCGCCTAACAACCGCGCCCCGGAAGGGTGCATAGTGGGGGCTAGTATAGGTTACTGTTATCACCAACCAAAATACTAGAATTATAAAGTGCACGAATTAAAGCAATCTAGACACAGGTTAATGATGATCATAGCCAGACAAAGGTCGCAACAACACAAAAGACAGAGTGGTTCTTCAATCTCATAAATGGTTGTCATCAGGCCTGGCCCTGAGCCTATGCAGGCGGTGCGGCCGCACAGGTCCCCCGATTGTTTGGGGTCCCATCCAGGTAAGTACAAGCCTAGTAGAAAGGAGGCTAGCAGCTTAGACGAATCGCGTAACGCAGCTTTTTTCGCTGAAAAAGAAGTCCGATTCGACTAAGCGAGGACAGGTTAACCCTGGTCTTCTCGCCTCCTCGTTCTATCTGTGAGTCGCCGCTCTGGCCCCAATTCTAAATCATACTAACGGGTGGCGCTATGCCGTTGCGATTTGGATGGGAATCAATGGAGGCAGAGATCCCCGGCTTTCAACAACTTCCTCCTCAGTCTGCAACAGTTAGTAGAATCCCCTTCCTATACATCCCCGTTATATTCTACATGTGTTCTTGTTGATACAGTCTACTCCGGCTTGATTCCATTCGGTCCTATTGCAATATGGTGGAAGGAGGGAGGGGATTGGCGGCAGAGTTGTCCAAGGACATGCCGATGGTCAGCTCGTTACGGCAAGGGAAGGGGCCGACCAGCGGTGGAGGCCAGCACCAAATCTCTATCTCTATCTCTACTATCTAAAAAGAGGAAGCGCCCAATTTCTTGTCATGCACCGGGGACCAAAATGAAGGGTTTCGCGGCATAGTAAATCAAAATTTTCTACGGATGCGAACAGAGGGAAAGCCAAGATCTAATCTAGGAGATGCAATCAACGAGAGAGATTGGATTAGATCTTCATACCCTTGAAGATTCGCACAGCGGAACGTTCGTCGGAACGTGGGTGATGTAGTCGTACTCGCTTCTCCTCCTCGCGATCCGATCCGATCTAGCACCACAAGTGGCGGTGCCTCCGTGAGATGCACACGTGCAGCACCTCGACGTCTCCTCCTTCCTCGGACCAGCAAGTATGGTGGAGAGATAGATTGGATCTACAACACGACGGCGTGGTGTATATGGTGGAGAATTTCTGCAGCAGGGCTTCGCCTACAAACAGTCGGGAGGGAGAGAGGAAAGCTAGCAAGGCGGCTAGGGTTTGGAGGAGAGGTGTGTGGGGTTGGTGCGCCCCCACCCCTATTTATATATAGGGGGCGCAGCCCTAGCCCCTCCCCCAAGCCCAAAGGATAAGGAGTGGGGGGCATGGACTCTCCCCTCTTCTAGAAACCCTATCTCTAGTTTAAACGATTTAAACTCTCTAGGATCGGCTGGGCCCTATGGGGCCTTGTGCCCCTGGCCCAATGCGGCCAGGACACTCCCTCATAGGCCCATGCCCCCTCCCGGAAGGTGGGGCCACGTTGGTCCCCTTCCGGAAGGTTCTAGAAGCTTCCGGTACAATACCGATTAACCCGGAACAATTCCAAACTCCAAAAACGGCACTGCCTTATATGAATCTTATTCTCCGGACCATTCCGGAACCTCTCGTGATGTCCCGGATCCCATCCGAGACTCCGAACACAAATTCATAAACCAATTATCCAATCTATCCTAGCGTCGAGATACGTTAAGTGTGTGACCCTGCGGGTTCGAGAATATGCAGACATGATCTTTCTATCAATAATCAACAGCGGGGTCTGGGCACCCATATTGACTCCCACACATTCATCGATGATCATATCGGATGAACCACGATGCCAGGATTTAATCAATCCCATATATATATTCCCTTCGTCTCGCGGTATTTTACTTGCCCGAGATTCGATCGTCGGTATCGTCATACCTAGTTCAATCTCGTTCACAGCAAGTACTTTACTCGTTCCGTAATCCGATATCACTTTGTGATTAACTCCTTAACCACATGCTTGCAAGAGGTGTTGATATCGATTACCGAGTGGGCCCGAAGTATATCTCTCCGACTTGGGAGGGACAAATTCCATCTCGATACATACAACCCAACAGATACTTTCCGATCACCTGAGAGACACCTTTATGATCACCCTCTCATAGGATGACGTTTGATGACCTCAAATCTTTCTTCCGGTACCAGGGAGTTGCATTATCTCATGGTCTAAGGAATACAATATTTGACATAGGAAAAGCTTCGCAAAGATGAACACGATGAAACGATCTAATTGCTTCGCTTAGTTTGGGTCTGTCCATCATATCATTCTCCCAATGATATGATCTCATTATCAATTGACAACTCATGTCTATGGTTAGGAAACCTTAACCATCATTGATCAATGAGCTAGTCCTTAGAGGCGTACCAGGGACACGGTGTTGTTCACAAACCACACAAGTATTAATGTTTCCGCTTAATACAATTCTAGCATGGAATATAAACTTTATCATGAACAAGAATTATAATAATAACATCTTTATTATTGCCTCTAGGGCATAATTCCAACAGTCTCCCACTTGCACTAGAGTCAATAATCTACTTTACATCTGGCAACAATCTCACACCCATGGCACTGAGGTGTTGATCATGTTTTACACGTGGAAGAGGTTTAGTCAATGGATCTGCGACATTCAGATCCGTATGTACTTTGCTAATCTTCAGATCTCCATCTGCTATATAATCTCGGATTATATGAAACTTGCGGTTGATATGCTTGGTCTTTGGATGATATCTTGGTTCCTTAGCGAGAGCTATGGCGCCAGTGTTGTCACACAATATCTCCAGTGGGTCCAATGCACTTGGAACCACGCCAAGCTCAGTGATGAAGTTTCTGATCCAAACTCCTTCACTTGACGCTTCTGCAGCAGCCATGTATTCCGCTTCCACTGTAGATCCTGCAATCACGCTTTGCTTGCAGCTTCTCCAGCTCACAGCTCCTCCATTCAAAATATAAACGTATCCTGTCTGAGATTTGGAATCATCCTTGTCGGTGTCGAAACTAGCATCGACGTAACCTTTTACGACAAGCTGTTCATCACCCCCATAGACTAAGAACATTTCTTTAGTTCTATTTAGGTACTTTAGGATGTTCTTCACGGCTGTCCAGTGTTCCACTCCTGGATCACTTTGATATCTGCTCGTCAAACTAAGAGCATTGGACACATCCGGTCTAGTACACAGCATGGCATACATGATGGAACCTATGGCCGAGGCATAAGGCACTTTGCTCATAGCTTCCCTATCATTTACCGTAGCTGGACACTGAGCCTTGCTCAATATCTTACCTGACAACATAGGCACTGAACCTTTCTTTGCCTTATCCATTCTGAACCTTTTCAGAACTTTGTCTAGGTATGTACTTTGGCTTAAAGCTATCAGGCGTCTTTGTCTATCTCTATAGATTTTGATGCCCAATATATAAGCAGCTTCACCTAGGTCTTTCATTGAAAAACACTTGTTCAAATAACTCTTCACATCGTTAAGCATGTTGATGTCATTTCCGATAATCAATATGTCATCCACATACAGTACCAGAAACGTCACCGAGCTCCCACTCACTTTCTTGTAGATACAAGCTTCGTAGCAATTTGGAACAAATCCAAAACTCTTGATCACTTGATCAAAACGAAGGTTCCAACTCCGAGATGCTTGCTTCAGTCCATAAATGGAACGCTGAAGTTTGCATACTTTACTAGCATCCTTAGGATAGACAAAACCTTCGGGTTGCATCATATACAACTCTTCATCAATGTTCCCATTGAGGAAAGAAGTCTTGACATCCATCTGCCATATTTCATAATCATGAAACGCAGCAATTGCTAATAAAATCCGAATGGACTTAAACATCGCTACGGGAGAGAAAGTCTCATCGTAGTCAACACCTTGAACTTGTCGAAAACCTTTTGCGACAAGCCGTGCTTTATAGACGGTAACATTACCATCCGCGTCCGTTTTCTTCTTGAATATCCATTTGCACTCAACGGCCTTTCGGTCGCTAGGAGGATCCACCAAAGTCCATACTTGGTTTTCGCTCATGGATCCCAATTCGGATTTCATGGCTTCCAGCCATTTCTCAGAGTCTGGGCTCATCATCGCTTCCTCATAGTTCGTAGGTTCACTGTCTTCTACCAACAAGACAGTCAAGACAGGGTTGCCGTACCACTCAGGAGGGGCACGCGACCTTGTCGACCCGCGACGTTCAGTAGCAGCATCGTCCGAAGCTTCATGATCCTTGTCATTAGCTTCCTCTATTGTTGGTGCAGGCGGCACTGGAACAATTTCAGGTGCTGCGCTACTCTCCAATTCAAGAGAAGGTTCAGTAACCTCGTCTAGCTCTACTTTCCTCCCACTCACTTCTTTCGAGAGAAACTCCTTCTCAAGAAAGGAACCGTTCTTTGCGACAAACACTTTGCCTTCGGTTCTGTGATAGAAGGTATACCCAATAGTTTCCTTAGGGTATCCTATGAAGACGCATTTCTCCGCTTTGGGATCGAGCTTGTCCGGCATCAACTTCTTGACGTAAGCTTCGCATCCCCAAAATTTAAGAAACGACAACTTAGGTTTAGCACCAAACCACAGTTCATATGGTGTCGTCTCAACGGATTTAGATGGAGCCCTATTTAAAGTGAATGCAGTGGTTTCTAATGCATAACCCCAAAATGATAACGGCAAATCAGTAAGAGACATCATTGATCGGACCATATCTAATAGGGTTCGATTCCGGCGTTCAGACACACCATTGCGCTGTGGTGTTCCGGGTGGCGTGAGTTGTGAAACGATTCCACTTGCTTTAAGATGCGTGAGAAAATCATAACTCAAATATTCACCTCCACGATCGGATCGTAGAAACTTAATCTTTCTGTTACGATGGTTCTCCACTTCATTCTGAAATTCCTTGAACTTTTCAAATGTTTCAGATTTATGTTTCATTAAATAGATATACCCATATCTACTTAAGTCATCGGTAAAAGTGAGGAAATAGCGATATCCACCGCGCGTCGAAACACTCATCGGTCCGCATACATCGGTATGTATGATTTCCAACAAGTCCGTTGCTCGCTCCATCATACCGGAGAACGGGGTTTTGATCATCTTGCCCATGAGGCATGGTTCGCATGTGTCAAATGATTCAAAATCAAGAGACTCCAAAAGTCCATCAGAATGGAGTTTCTTCATGCGCTTTACACCAATATGACCTAGACGACAGTGCCACAAATAAGTAGTATTATCACTATCTACTTTGCATCTCTTAGCCTCAATGTTATGGATGTGTGTTTCATCCCTTTCGAGATTTAGAAGAAATAAACCATTCACAAGAGGTGCATGACCATAAAAGATGTTACTCATATAAATAGAACAACCATTATTCTCCAATTTAAATGAATAACCGTCTTGCAATAAAAACGATCCAGAAATAATGTTCATGCTCAACGCAGGCACATAATAACACTTATTAAGGTTTAAAACTAATCCCGAAGGTAAAACTAAGGAGAGCGTGCCGACGGCCATCACATCAACTCTTGATCCGTTGCCAACGCGCATCGTCACCTCATCCCTCGCAAGCCGCCGTCTATTCCGTTGCTCCTGTTTCGAGTTACAAATATTAGCAACTGAACCGGTATCAAATACCCAGGCACTACAACGAGGGCTAGTAAGGAAAACATCAATAACATGTATATCAAATATACCTTTGATGGTGCCAGCCTTCTTGTCCGCTAAGTACTTCGGACAGTTGCGCTTCCAGTGACCCTTGTCCTTGCAATAGAAGCACTCAGTGTCGGGCTTAGGACCAGACTTGAGCTTCTTCTCAGCAGGGGCATTGCGCTTGCCGCCGCCCTTCTTGAAGGGTTTCTTTTCTCCCTTACCTTTCTTAAAGGAGGGCTTGTTGACCATCAACACATGATTATCCTTCTTGATGTCCACCTCTGCAGCCTTCAGCTTTGCGAAGAGCTCGGTGATCGTATCAGTGGAACCAATCTGATTATGAGTCACTACAAAACTTTTGTAGCTGGGAGGGAGTGATTGCAGAACCCTGTCAATCTTGAGCTCCTCTGGAATGGTGCATTCCAGTTGCTCAAGACGTTGAGTGTAGCCTGACATCTTTATGGCATGCTCACTAACGGAACTCCCTTCCTCCATCTTGCAGTTAAAGAACTTCTCGGAGATCTCATATCTCTCAGAACGGGCCTGAGTCTGAAACATGGTTTTCAGCTCCTCGAGAATCTCGAAGGGCCCGGGATACTCTTCAAAACTATTTTGAAGCTCCGGTTCCATAGCAAACAACATGGTGCTCTTAATCACACCATAATCATCTTTGCTCGACTGATAGACAGCTTTCTCATCAGCCGACGCAGTTGCAGCAGGGGGGTCACCTAACGCTTTCCCAAGGACATAGTCCTTTTGTCCACCAGACAGAATGATTCTTAGATTGCGGAACCAATTGGTGAAGTTAGACCCATTGTTTCTAAGCTTTTCCTTCTCAGCAAAAACGTTGAAGTTGAAGTTGGACTTGGCCATGTGATCTACAGTATTTGCAAGTAAAATTTAGACTATGTTCATGATAAATAGTTCAATTTAATCAAATTACTAGATGAACTCCCACTAAATTCAACATCCCTCAAGTTGTTTAGTGAACACGATCCAAATTCACCACACCTAATCCGATCATCACGAGAAGAGATGTGGTTTCAATGGTGGACAACAAAGTGTCGATCATATCACTTATATGACTCATGCTTAACCTTTCGGTTCTTGTGTTCCGAGGCCATGTCTGTACATGCTAGGCTCGTCAAGATAGACCCAAGTATTTCTGCGTGTGCAAAACTGGCTTCCACCATTGACTAAACCTCTTCCACATGTAAAACATGATCAGCACCTCAGTGCCATGGGTGTGAGATTGTTGCCAAATGTAAACTAGATTATTGACTCTAGTGCAAGTGGGAGAATGTTGGAATTATGCCCTAGAGGCAATAATAAAGATGTTATTATTATAATTCTTGTTCATGATAATGTTTATATTCCATGCTAGAATTGTATTAAGCGGAAACTTTAATACTTGTGTGGTTTGTGAACAACACCGTGTCCCTAGTACGCCTTTATGGACTAGCTCATTGATCAATGATGGTTAAGGTTTCCTAACCATAGACATGAGTTGTCAATTGATAATGAGATCATATCATTGGGAGAATGATATGGTGGACAGACCCAAACTAAGCGAAGCAATTAGATCGTGTCATCGTGTTCGTCTTTGCGAAGCTTTTCTTATGTCAAATATTGTATTCCTTAGACCATGAGATAATACAACTCCCTGGTATCGGAAGAAAGCTTTGAGGTCATCAAACGTCATCCTATGAGAGGGTGATCATAAAGGTGTCTCTCAGGTGATCGGAAAGTATCTGTTGGGTTGTATGTATCGAGATGGGATTTGTCCCTCCCAAGTCGGAGAGATATACTTCGGGCCCACTCGGTAATCGATATCAACACCGCTTGCAAGCATGTGGTTAAGGAGTTAATCACAAAGTGATATCGGATTACGGAACGAGTAAAGTACTTGCTGTGAACGAGATTGAACTAGCACTAATAGAGAAAAGGCTATAGGAGACATGCTTATGCGAGGCACATTTAGCATATGCGCCTCCTATAAAAATAGGCGAGGCGCACTTTGCGATATGCGCCTCTAATATAAAAATAGGCGAGGCGCATATGATAAGAATGCGCCTCCTATAATCCCTGTACGGACAGAATCTAGCAGCCCCATATTATGCGAGGCGCATTCTAGTCATATGCTCCTCCTATATATCAGATAGGCGAGGCGCATATGGACAGAATGCGCCTCGCATATTCTGTGTGGGCCCGCGTGTTGGTAGGTGCACGAATATGCGAGGCGCATATGGCTATATGCGCCTCCTATATTTGATAATATGCGAGGCGCATATGGCCAGAATGCGCCTCGCATATTCTATGTGGGCCCGCGTGTTGGTAGGTGCACGAATATGCGAGGCGCATATGGCTATATGCGCCTCCTATATTTGACAATATGCGAGGCGCATATGGCCATATGCGCCTCAAGTAACTCATGCGGGCCCGGGCGCTGGTAGGTGGCCGCATATGCGAGGCGCATATTGCTATATGCGCCTCCTATAGTTTGAATTATAGGAGGCGCATATTGTGCGATATGCGACTCGCATAAGCTAGCACCACTTTTTTCCAGCTTTTTGCACATGGAGGCAACTACCACCCCACTCACTTGTGTCACTTCTTCCTCCTCCACCAAGACAAATCTGGTCGCCCCCCTCCTCCTCCCCACCTCATTTCCCCCATTGATTCACCTTCGAAGCTTGCTCAACATCCATTGGTTGACACCCATATGTAAGTGAAGTCTCTTGCTCCTCTAGATCTACAACATGTCCATTTACTTCTCCTCCGGCTCTCTTGCGCAAGTCGTTGTTGGAGGAAGCGTGAAGGCGTTGCTTGCATGTATGCGCGTTGTCGGAGACACCGACTATATGATTGTGTTGTGGTGCTACTTTTTGTGCAGGGATTTCATTTGAGATGCCAATGTTTTGCCGGAATGTCGATTTATTTCTTTTCCGGCGAATTTTTGGCACTCGCGGATGTCCTCTTTTTAGGGGAGGTCATGCCGAATTTTTCCGGCGATCCACGTCCATATATGCTCTAATTATTCTCTTGCTCTTTGTACCACGCAGGCGGCCATGGTCCGACCACTGATCAACAAAGCCCGCGTGGATAGGTGGATGACATGCGCGAGGGCCGACATGGAACGTGCAAACAAGACAGAGATAAGATGTCCATGTCGGGACTGCAAGCTGATGTATCTGATAAGGCATGATTCCGGAATGCTGGAGTCGCACCTGCTTCGACGTAGTTTCATGGATGGCTACACTCGATGGATACGTGATGATCACGAAGATCAAGATGCCAGTGATGATCACGAAGATCAAGACGCCAGTCACGATCACGAAGATCAGGGTGGTGGCACTGGACATGGACACGAAGATGATCAAGGTGGCGTCGGGCATGGACACGAAGATGATCAAGGTGGTGCCGACCATGATTCGAGCTGGTTGCGAGACCCTCATGTCCAAGATCTGCTTCTCAAGGAGACGAGTAACGCCAGAGCCGCCAGTAAAGAGAAGGCTAAACTGGAGCAAATGGAGAAAGACGCGGTCACTCCATTGTTTGACGGATGCAACGACGGGGATACCCGTCTAAATGTAACGCTTAGGGCTCTAGAGATGAAGGCGAAACACAAAATGACCGACGAATGTTTCGACGACAACATTGTATTCTAGCACGATATTCTTCCCAAGAAGGGGAACACATGTCCGACTAGTATCGCTGAGGCGAAGAAATTCGTGTGCCCTCTCAATCTACCGCACGTTGAATACCACATCTGCATAAATGATTGCATCATCTACCGGGGCGAGGATGCGGAGAAGACCACGTGTCCGGTGTGCAAGACCTCTCGATACAAGAGAGGGACCAAGAAAGCTCCTAGGAAGGTGGTGTGGTACTTTCCTCTAACTCCTCGTTTGCAGCGGTATTTCGCAGACCCTAAGGAAGCACAGCTCATGCGCTGGCACGCGGAAAGAAAGAGGCTGGAAGACGATGATCCGGAGAAGGAGGAAATGTTGAGGCACCCTTCGGATGCTTGCCAGTGGAAGGCGTTGGACCTACAATATTACCAACATTTTGGGAAAGAGTCAAGGAACCTCAGGCTGGGCCTGAGCACTGACGGACTCAATCCGTTTGGAAGCCAGAGCAGCACACACAGCACCTGGCCCGTGTTTGTATGGATCTACAACCTCCCTCCCTGGTTGTGCATGAAGAAGAAGTACGTAACCATGAGTATGCTCGTTCAAGGGCCAAAACAACCTGGTACAGACATCAATCTGTATCTCACGTTGTTGAAAGAGGAGTTGGCCACGTTATGGGAAGAAGGAGCCCGTACATGGGACGCCTCGAGACAAGAGTACTTTGACATGAGAGCGGCGGTGATCACGACGGTGCAAGACTATCCTGGTTACGGATACTTCTCGGGGCAGGTGGTCCAAGGATTCTATGGGTGCGTTAGGTGCAAGGATAATACAACGTACCGCCAGCTACAGAAAGATCCCGGGTCCGGGAAAACCGTGTTCCTTGGGGCTCGGAGGTGGCTTCCCAAGAATCACGCCTGGAGAAAGCTAGGACATCTGTTCGATGGGACGATCGAGCTCCGAGGAATCCCACACCAGAAGAGTGGCGCGGAAATCTACAAGCTGTTGAATAACTGGAAGGAGTGCCCTGCGCCAGGAAAGACCCAGAAGAAGCCAGAGCCGTTGCTGAAGGTATGGAAGGCGAGGTCTGTTTTCTGGGACTTGCCATACTGGAAGATCCTCCGCGTGCCTCATAGCCTTGATCTCATGCATATCACGAAGAACGTGGGCGAGAGTCTGCTTGCCACCCTCCTTAACACCGACAAGACCAAAGAGGGGCCGAAGGCAAGGAACGACTTGAAGCATATGGGCATCAGGGATGAACTTCAACCACCACCTAGCGATGATGAGGAGGAGGACGAGATGGAGGAGACAGAAACACAGAATAGCCGTCGTCGCAAGGGGAAAAAGGTTAAGAAGGGAGAGGTCAAGCTCAAGGCCTCATGCTTCACTCTGAGTAAGAAGGAGGCCATACAGTTTATGAAGTGCCTCCTCGGAGTCAAATTTCCGAACGGCTACGCGGGGAAGATAAGCAGATGGCTAGACGAGGCGAAGCAGCGCTTCAGCGGGATGAAGTCTCACGATGTCGCCGTGCTAATGACGTAGGTACTCCCGGTCGCGATCCGAGGTATAATGGACAAGCACATCCGTGAAACACTGTTTGGCCTCTGCAACTTTTTTGACGTCATCTCTTGGAAGTCGATAGGCATTAAGCAGCTCACGAGGCTACAGGACGAGATCGTGGTGATAATGTGCAATCTCGAGATCTATTTCCCCCCCGCTTTCTTCGACATCATGCTTCATCTGCTTCTCCATGTCGTGGAGGATATCGTCCAGCTCGGTCCTGCGTTTCTGCGAAGCATGATGCCGTTCGAAAGGCTCAATGGACACATCAAGGGATACGTTAAGAACAAGCCCCGTCCAGATGGAAGCATAGCAAACGGCTTCCTGGCCGAAGAGTGCATCTCTTTCTGCTCGAACTTTCTACAAACCGAGACCCCTCTTGGTATGCCATTCAACAAGCACCTCGGGAGGCTCGCTGGATGGGGTCACCGCGAGGGTCGACGTGCAAAGCATGTCGACATGGAGGGCCGAACCAAGGACTTTGAAAGAGCAAACCTGGTTGCGCTGCAACACCTGCAGGTGGTTGATCCATACATACATGAGCACAAAGAGTTTATCAAGAAGAATTACGCTGATTAGGGGCGCCAGGTCCCGAGGGAGGAAGATGTTATCAAGGAGCACAACTCCGGTTTCACGCGGTGGTTTAGGGAGAAGGTCATAGCTAATCCACCGCAGGGCGAGTAGTCGGAGGAAGATAAACTCATATTCTCATTGTCACAGGGCGCCTCGCACAACCTCATGACCTATCAGGCTTACGATATCAACGGATACATGTTCTACACGGAGGAAAAAGATAATAACTGCGATTACCAGAACTCAGGGGTAACAGGGATATTCTACACCGGCGACATCCCGGAAAGATACTACGGAAGGATCGAGGAGATTTGGGAGCTCGACTATGTTACGGAGAAGGTGCCGATGTTCTGTGTCAGGTGGGCCAAGAGCGTCGAGAAAGAAGACCGGTATTTCACCACGATGGTTATACCGTCAAAGACCACCCGCGCGAACGCACCCGCAAGAAATGAGCCTTGGGTTTTGGCTAGCAAAGTCGACCAATGCTGGTACATCAAAGACCCGTCAAAGCCTAGCCGGGTTGTCGTCAGGAGAGGCAAAAGGAACATTATCGGAATGGACGGAGTCGCCAACGAGCAAGACTTTGACCAGAACGGCGACCCGAAGATAGAAGACGGGTATGGCAACCAAACACCGTACACCACAACCCTACCTAAGAAAGGACTTCCATTCAAGAGAAGTAGTGAAGACGTCCCGGACCTAACCTATGCAACCGCGACAAAGAAGGGCAAGAAGACGACCATTGTCAAGAAACGCCAGCGCGCTCCGACCATTGTCAAGAACCGTCGTGTGTGTGGCCTACTATTATGTATCAAAACATTCTTAATTTTCATTATGTGTGTGTTATAATAATATTGCATTGAGAATATTATGTATCGACAAGACACATTCATTGAGAATACTCACTTTTGTTGTTTTAGCAATATTTGAATATTTAAAATATTTGTAGTATATTTTATAGTTCATATTTGTATGCTTTTACATGAAAATTGGCCTTTAAAAAAAATTCCAAAAAATTGGCCCCCTTAGGATTCGAACTTGGGTGGCCAGCAGTGAAGGACAAGGCATGTTACCACTAGGCTGCTGTGTGATACTTGATAGAAACTTGTGCACTGCCCTATTTGTCTAGGAGTGCATATTATGCGAGGCGCATTTAGCCCAGATGCGCCTCGCGTAATATTATACGAGGCGCACTTTGCGATATGCGCCTCGCATAACCGGCACCCATCGACCAAGTCGCACACTAGCAGCTAGTACAGACACGAGACTTCACATATCTCAGAGGAGGAGCCCGACGCCGTGGAGGAGCCCGACGCATCGATCGAAGCCGTCGCCGCCGTGGAGGAGCCCGACGCCGCCCCGTGGAGGAGGAGCCCGCCGCCCGTGAAGGAGGAGCTTGCCGCCGCCCCGTGAAGGAGGAGCTCGCCGCCGCCCCGTGGAGGAGGAGCCCGACGCCGCCGTCCCCGTGAAGGAGGAGGAGCCCGACGCTGCCGCCGCCACCCACGCCTCTTCCCCTCTCTCCGGTGAGTCCCCGCTGTAGGGGTTCGTAGCATGGAAAACAAAAAATTTCTATCGCATACAAACAAACAAGCCAAGATCTATCTACTAGATTGTAGCAACGAGTCGATGGAATAACTTACCCTCGAAGATTCCAAAGCGGTTAACGAGAGCAGATTCTCGTGGGTGATGTAGTCGTACTCTTTCCGATCTCAAGATCGTGTAGACGATCCTTCCGGCGCTGCGTTCCGGCAGCGCTCCCGCAGTCGGTCACACGTTCGGTACTCGACGAAGACCTTCCTCTCCCTTGTTCCAGCAGGCAGCGGAGGTTGTAGCACTCTCCTCGCGATTCCGGCAGCACAACGGCGTGGTACCGGAAGTAGAGGGGAGATCCCGCAGGGCTTCGCCTTAAGCCGGAGCGAGTATGGTGGAGTATGAGAGAGCTTTAGTGGTCTAGGGTTTAGACACACCAATAGAAGGCTCTAATCCGAAGGCTAGTGCAATTAGAAGCTCTAAACCAAAGCGGCTCTAAACCGGGGTCTAGGGCTAGGGTTTAGATTTAGAGGATAGGAACTTGTGTGTCTAGAGGAGGGGGCCCTGCCCCTCCTTTTATAGGTGGAGGGGCCGGCCGCGCCATGGGGAGGGAGGGGAGTCCCACCCCAACTCGGCTTGGAGGAGGCGCGCCGGTTGGAGGAGGGTCTCCCTCCCCAACTCGGTTTCCCTCTCTTTCCTCTTTCCCTCTTTCCAATTTTAGCCGTTTGACTTTTCAAACTTGCTATTTGACTTTTCAATTTAAGATTCAATTTAATCCTTTATTTGGAACAGCGAGAACACTTAGTACATGATGCAATCATTCCAATATGCAATGACACATTCATGTACCCCTTCCCCTCCGGAGTGCCGGACATTCCGGAACCTTCTAGAACATTCCCGATGAAAACACCGGAATCATTCCCGAACTCCGAAACGGGACTTTCCTTATATGAATATTATTCTCCGGACCATTCCGGATCACCTCGTGATATCCCGGATCCCATCCGAGACTCCGAACAACATTCGGTCTCTTTCTCATAATACCATAACTACTCAAACAACGTCGAATCCTTAAGTGTGTCTCCCTACGGTTCGTGAATTATGCGGACATGATCGAGACACTTCTCCGAACAATAACCAATAGAGGAATCTGGAAATTCATATGGATCCCACATATTTCTACGATTACTTTGCGATCGAATGAACCACTTACATACGATACCAATTTCCCTTTGTCTCACGATAGTTTACTTATCCGAGGTTATGATCGTCGGTATCTCTGCATACCTAGTTCAACCTCGTTACCGATAAGTACTCTTTTCTCGTTCCCGTGATATGTGATCCCTTGTGATCCAGTCACATGCTTGCAAGCTAATTGGATGACATTCCACCGAGAGGGCCCAGAGTATATCTATCCGTCATATGGATGGACAAATCCCACTCTTGATCCATGTGTTTCAACCAATACTTTCCGAACACTCAATGCCACCTTTATAGCCACCCAGTTACGGTGTGGTGTTTGATGTCATCAAAGCATCCATCCGGTAAAGGTGATATGCATGATCTCATGGTCGAAGGAATTAGGTTACTATGTATCAGAAAGCATATAGCAATTGAACTATTGAAATGACTTGATCTTTATGCTACGCTTATCTATAGGAGTATGTCCATCATATCATTCTCCTAACGATATGATCTTGTTGTTGATAACATCTCAATGTTCATGATAGGGAAACCACAATCATTTATCAACCAACAAGCTAGTGAAGTATAGAGGCTATACTAGGGACTTCAAATTAAGTCTACAAATCACACAAGTATCAATGTTTCCTTGTTAATACTATTATAGCATGAATGTAAACATTTATCATAAACACAAAGATATAATAATAACTACATTTATTATTGCCTCTAGGGCATATCTCCAACAGTCTCCCACTTGCACTAGAGTCATCTAATCTAGATTACATGGTAATATACCGAACACCCATGGCAGTTTGGTGTTGGTCATGTTTTGCCCTCGGGAGAGGTTTAGTCAACGGATCCGCCACATTCAGATCTGTGTGTACTTTGCAAATCTTTATATCCCCATCTTGGATATGTTCTCGAATAGCGTGAAAACGTAGCTTGATGTGCTTCAGCTTCTTGTGTGACCTTGGTTCTTGCGCATTGGCTATGGCGCCCATGTTATCAAAGTAGATAGACATTGGGTCCAGCGCACTAGGAACCACACTCAGCTCTGTAATGAACTCTTTCATCCATATCGCTTCTTGTGAAGCCTCCGAAGCAGCCATGTATTCCGATTCAGTTGAAGATCTCGCCACAACGCTTTGCTTTGCACTCCTCCAGCTAACTGCTGCACCATTCAAAATAAATATGTATCCAGATTGTGATTTAGAATCATCCGGATCGGTGTTCCAACTAGCATTGTTGTAACCATTAACAACGAGCTGTTCATCACCTCCATAAGAAAGAACCATATCCTTAGTTCTTCTCAAGTACTTAAGGATGTTTTTGACCGCTGTCCAATGATCCACTCGTGGATCACTTTGATATCTGCTAGTTAAACTAACAGCATATGCAATGTCGGGTCTAGTACATAGCATGGCATACATTAGAGATCCTATGGCTAAGGCATAGGGAGTCTTACTCATCCTTTCTCTATCTTCTGCCGATGTCGGACTTTGAGTTTTACTAAAGGTCGTATTGGGCAACATGGGCAAGAACCCTTTCTTGCTATCTTCAATTCCAAACCTCTTTAGAACTTTGTCCAAATATGTACTCTGTGACAATGATATTTGGCGTTTCGATCTATCTCTATAAATCTTTATGCCTAATATGTAAGCTGCTTCGCCAAGATCCTTCATTGAAAAACTATTATTCAAATATTCCTTGACACTATTAAGAAGGTCTACATCATTCCCAATCAACAATATGTCATCCACATATAGTATTAAGAATGCTACAGAGCTCCCACTCACTTTCTTGTAAATACAAGCTTCTCCATAAGTTTGTATAAAACCAAAACTTTTGATCACCTTATCAAAACGTTGATTCCAACTTCGGGATGCTTGCTTCAATCCATAGATGGACCGTTGAAGTTTGCATACCTTGTTAGCATCTTTAGGATCGACAAAACCTTTGGGTTGTATCATATACAACTCTTCATCAATATCTCCATTGAGGAATGCTGTTTTGACATCCATCTGCCATATCTCATAATCATAATATGCAGCGATTGCTAACATAATCCTCACAGACTTTAGCTTCGCTACCGGTGAGAAAGTCTCATCGTAGTCAACTCCTTGAATTTGTCGAAACCCTTTTGCGACAAGTCGAGCTTTATAGAGAGTAACATTACCATCATCATCTGTTTTCTTCTTGAAAATCCATTTGTTCTCGACAGCCTTCCGGCCATCCGGTAGGTCCACCAAAGTCCATACTTGGTTTTCGTACATGGATCCAATCTCGGATTTCATGGCTTCTTGCCATTTATTGGAATCTGGGCTCATCATTGCTTCCTCATATGTCTCGGGGTCATCGGTGTTGTCCACCAACATGACACTCATAACGGGATCATACCAATCTGGAGTGGTACGAGTTCTCGTTGACCTCCGAGGATCTGTAGCAACTTCAACCGAAGTTTCATGATCACCATCATTAGCTTCCTCTCTATTTGGTGCAGGCACCACAGGAACTTCTTCCGGTGCTGCGCTACTCGCAATTTCGAGAGAAGGTTCGACAACCTCGTCGAGTTCTACTTTCCTTCCAGTTACTTCTTTCGAGAGAAATTCCTTCTCTAGAAAGGATCCATTCTTGGCAATGAAGATTTTGCCTTCGGATCTATGATAGAAGGTATACCCAATAGTTTCCTTCGGGTATCCTATGAAGACGCATTTTTCCGCTTTGGGTTCAAGCTTGTCCGGCTGTAACTTCTTTACATAGGCTTCGCACCCCCAAACTTTAAGGAACGACAATCTAGGTTTCTTCCCAAACCATAATTCATACGGTGTCGTTTCAACGGACTTAGACGGTGCCCTATTTAAAGTGAATGCGGCTGTTTCTAATGCATAACCCCAAAATGATAGCGGTAAATCTGTAAGTGACATCATAGAACGAACCATATCAAAGAGAGTTCGATTACGACGTTCGGACACACCATTACGCTGTGGTGTTCCCGGCGGTGTCAACTGTGAAAGTATTCCGCATTTCTTCAAATGCTCGCCAAACTCGTAACTTAGATATTCACCTCCACGATCAGAACGTAGAAATTTAATCTTCTTGTTACGTTGATTCTCTACCTCACTTTGAAACTCCTTAAACTTCTCGAAAGTTTCGGACTTATGTTTCATGAAATAGATATACCCATATCTACTCAAGTCATCCGTGAAGGTAAGAACATAACGATAACCACCGCGCGATGCTACACTCATTGGACCACACACATCGGTATGTATGATTTCCAATAAGTCCGTAGATCGCTCCATCATACCAGAAAATGGAGTCTTAGTCATTTTTCCCATCAGACATGCTTCGCATCTTTCAAGTGATTCAAAATCAAGTGATTCAAGAAGTCCATCGGAATGGAGTTTCTTCATACGTTTCACTCCAATGTGACCAAGACGACAGTGCCACATATAGGTCGAATTATCGCTTGATTTCAAACGTTTAGCCTCAATGTTGTTGATATGTGTATTTCCACTATCGAGATTCAATAAGAATAGACCATCTATCAAAGGTGCATGTGCATAAAACATATTACTCATATAAATCGAACAACCATTATTCTCGGACTTAAACAAGTAACCGTCTTGCAATAAACAAGGTCCCGATATAATGTTCATGCTCAACACAGACACTAAATAACAATTATTTAAGTATAAAACTAATCCCGATGGTAGATGAAGGGGTAGCGTGCCGACCGCGATCACATCAACCTTTGATCCGTTTCCCACGCGCATCGTCACCTCGTTCTTCGCTAGCTTCCATTTATTCTGTAGCACCTATTTCGAGTTACAAATATGAGCAACCGAACCAGTATCGAATACCCAGGCACTACTACGAGTACTAGTGAGATACACATCAATAACATGTATATCAGATATACCTTTCTTCTTGATGTTGCCGTTCTTCAGATCCGTCAAGTACTTTGGGCAATTCCGCTTCCAGTGACCTTCTCCCTTGCAGTAAAAGCACTCAGTATCAGGCTTGGGTCCAGCCTTGGTCTTCTTCGCCGGCGTGGTAACTTTCTTACCACCCTTCTTGAAGTGTCCCTTTTGCTTAGACTTGCCTTTCTTGAATTTGGTGGTCTTATTGACCAACAACACTTGGTGCTCTTTCTTTATCTCCACTTCTGCAGATTTCAACATGGCAAAGAGTTCTGGCAACGTCTTGTTCATGTTCTGCATGTTGTAGTTCATCACAAAGTTCTTGTAACTTGGTGGTAGTGATTGTAGGACATGGTAAATCCCCAAAGCATTAGGAATCACTATACCCAAGCTTTGAAGTTTGTTTGCGTGCCCAGACATCTTAAGCACATGCTCACTGACGGAGCTGCCTTCTTCCATCTTGCAGTTAAAGAACTTTTCAGAAGCCTCATAGCTTTCAATTGCCGCATGAGTCTCAAAAATCAATTTGAGATCCTCGACAATGTCATATGGGTCTGATTCTTCAAACCTTTTCTGAAGCTCCGATTCCAAACCATACAAGATAGCACACTGAACTATGGAGTACTGATTCTTCCGAGCGAGGTAAACATTCTTTACTTCATCGGGAGCATCAGCTGCAGGTGGGTCACCCAGCGGTGCATCCAGCACATAGGTCAAATTACCAGCTGTGAGGACAATCCTCAAATTGCGGAACCAATCCGCGAAGTTGCTTCCATTGTTTTTCAACTTTTCTTTCTCTAGGAACGCATTAAAATTGATGGTAGGGGATGCCATTGATCTACAACATATTTGCAATAGTTTAGACTAAGTTTATGACAAATTGAGTTCAAATTAATAATGAAATTAAACTAGGTAAACTCCCACTCAAAACAATATCCCTCACATTGTTTTAGTGATCACACGAACCAAATCCACTACATCAACACCGATCATCACGAGAGTTGATATAGTTTCAATGGCGAACAATCATCATGTTCATCATATCTACTATATGATTCATGCTTTACCTTTCGGTGATCCGTGTTCCGAGACCATGTCTGTACATGCTAGGCTCGTCAAGATCAAACCTTAGTTTCCGCATGAGCAAATCTGGCTTGCTCATGTTGTATACACTTGCAGAATCTAACACACCCGATCATCACGTGGTGCTTCGAAACAACAAGCTTTAGCAACGGTGCTAACTAAGGGTGAACACTTTATGACTTGAAATTGATGTGCATGAGGGATCATCTTATAATGCTACCGTCGTCTACTAAGCAATACAAGATGCATAAAGGATTAACATCACATGCAATTCAATAATATGTGATATGATATGGCCTTTCTTCTTTGTGCTTCCGATCTCCATCTTCAAGCACGAACATGATCTCCATCATCACCGGCATTGCATCAAGGTCAATGACGCTTCTCCATGGTTGTCGTCCACCGGCTTCAACTATTACAACTACTTTGAATAGACACGCGGGTCTTAACATAAATTAAAGACAACCATATGGCTCCTGCCGGTTGCCAACTTACAATAAGGAACATTGCATACATCAAATATAATCACAATCATGGCCATATCACATCACTGCACACCCCTGCAAAACAAAGTTAGACGCCTCTACTTTCTTTGCATATTTTACGTGGTTTCGGGCTTTCAATAAGTGTCGTTCTAACTTACGAACAAGAACCACAACATTGATACTAGCATTGTTGATCACCCGTTGTAAATTGGATCTTAACTATGCTAGGAGAAACAGGCACCCGCAAAGCCACTTATGCAATACAAGTTGCATGTCAAGCGTGGAGCAAGTCTCATGAACGATGTCATGTAAGGTTAGCCCGGGCCGCTTCATCCCAACATACCGCAAGATGCAAAGTACACAAGAAGCAATCGACAATAAAAGCATCAACGCCCACAATGACCATTGTGTTCTACTCGTGCAACAGATCTACATATAGACACGGCTCTGATACCACTGTAGGGGTTCATAGCATGGAAAACAAAAATTTTCTATCGCATACAAACAAACAAGCCAAGATCTATCTACTAGATTGTAGCAACGAGTCGATGGAATAACTTACCCTCGAAGATTCCAAAGCGGTTAACGAGAGCAGATTCTCGTGGGTGATGTAGTCGTACTCTTTCCGATCTCAAGATCGTGTAGACGATCCTTCCGGCGCTGCGTTCCGGCAGCGCTCCCGCAGTCAGTCACACGTTCGGTACTCGACGAAGACCTTCCTCTCCCTTGTTCCAGCAGGCAGCGGAGGTTGTAGCACTCTCCTCGCGATTCCGGCAGCACAACGGCGTGGTACCGGAAGTAGAGGGGAGATCCCGCAGGGCTTCGCCTTAAGCCGGAGCGAGTATGGTGGAGTATGAGAGAGCTTTAGTGGTCTAGGGTTTAGACACACCAATTAGAAGGCTCTAATCCGAAGGCTAGTGCAATTAGAATCTCTAAACCAAAGCGGCTCTAAACTGGGGTCTAGGGCTAGGGTTTAGATTTAGAGGATAGGAACTTGTGTGTCTAGAGGAGGGGGCCCTGCCCCTCCTTTTATAGGTGGAGGGGCCGGCCGCGCCATGGGGAGGGAGGGGAGTCCCTCCCCAACTCGGCTTGGAGGAGGCGCGCCGGTTGGAGGAGGGTCTCCCTCCCCAACTCGGTTTCCCTCTCTTTCCTCTTTCCCTCTTTCCAATTTTAGCCGTTTGACTTTTCAAACTTGCTATTTGACTTTTCAATTTAAGATTCAATTTAATCCTTTATTTGGAACAGCGAGAACACTTAGTACATGATGCAATCATTCCAATATGCAATGACACATTCATGTACCCCTTCCCCTCCGGAGTGCCGGACATTCCGGAACCTTCTAGAACATTCCCGATGAAAACACCGGAATCATTCCCGAACTCCGAAACGGGACTTTCCTTATATGAATCTTATTCTCCGGACCATTCCGGATCACCTCGTGATATCCCGGATCCCATCCGAGACTCCGTACAACATTCGGTCTCTTTCTCATAATACCATAGCTACTCAAACAACGTCGAATCCTAAAGTGTGTCTCCCTACGGTTCGTGAATTATGCGGACATGATCGAGACACTTCTCCGAACAATAACCAATAGAGGAATCTGGAAATTCATATGGCTCCCACATATTTCTACGATTACTTTGCGATCGAATGAACCACTTACATACGATACCAATTTCCCTTTGTCTCACGATAGTTTACTTATCCGAGGTTATGATCGTCGGTATCTCTCCATACCTAGTTCAACCTCGTTACCGATAAGTACTCTTTTCTCGTTCCCGTGATATGTGATCCCTTGTGATCCAGTCACATGCTTGCAAGCTAATTGGATGACATTCCACCGAGAGGGCCCAGAGTATATCTATCCGTCATATGGATGGACAAATCCCACTCTTGATCCATGTGTTTCAACCAATACTTTCCGAACACTCAATGCCACCTTTATAGCCACCCAGTTACGGTGTGGTGTTTGATGTCATCAAAGCATCCATCCGGTAAAGGTGATATGCATGATCTCATGGTCGAAGGAATTAGGTTACTATGTATCAGAAAGCATATAGCAATTGAACTATCGAAATGACTTGATCTTTATGCTACGCTTATCTATAGGAGTATGTCCATCATATCATTCTCCTAACGATATGATCTTGTTGTTGATAACATCTCAATGTTCATGATAGGGAAACCACAATCATTTATCAACCAACAAGCTAGTGAAGTATAGAGGCTATACTAGGGACTTCAAATTAAGTCTACAAATCACACAAGTATAAATGTTTCCTTGTTAATACTATTATAGCATGAATGTAAACATTTATCATAAACACAAAGATATAATAATAACTACATTTATTATTGCCTCTAGGACATATCTCCAACACCCGACCCCCACCCACCCACGCCTCTTCCCCTCTCCTCCCCTTCTGAAATCATTTCCTCCTCTTCCGACGCCGGCATGATTCTCTGATTCTCTGAACCGGCGCCGGCATGTGGAGCGGCGGCGGGAGGGGGAACGGTGGCGGATCCCTAGACCTCCCCTAGCCGGCTTGTCCCTATCCCTCCTCTTCCCCTTCTATTCCTCTCAGTCCAGCAATTTGTCGCTGCGCCTCCTCGCTGGTTGCATTTCATACTTCAGACAGCTATTGTGTTGTCTCTTAGCAGTCTATATTGGTGTATGGATATAGGAAATCAGATTGCAACTGTTTTGATTTTTGGAGTAGCTGGGGAAATGAGATAAGATTTGAGGTCCGTTCTATAGATTGGGAACCGTACACAATTTGCCTAGTGAGTTTCGTTCATGAAAATTGGATTCCTGCTAATGTTGTAGTCTATTCAATATATTATTCATTTTATATTAAGTTCTAGGTCCAGTAGTGGTTTAGTACTGCTTTTATGCTTGCATATTGGTCTTTACAGGAACAAACTGCAATAGTGAAACTTCAGTTCAGTCAACACCATGCCACTGAATTTCCTACAATGTTGTAGTGTGAAGGAATGGGGATGCACGAGTAGCTAACAAGTAGTTTTTTCAATAGACGATAAGTAAAGAATCCATGAGATCCTTTTTTAGCGGTACAATGCGATGGTTGAACATACCCTGCATATTCATTCGATGTGAACTCCTTTTCGTTTTGCACCACCTTTGTTTGTCCAGTGTCACTATATTTTTCATTTCCTTCCTAGTATAATCCCCTCTTTGCATTGAATCTTTAGTTTTCAGTCCGTAGGCATCTCATTCCTTGCTCTTCAGTTCTTAGTTTTTAATTTCTTCATTTTCTGAGCTATTCAGTGACTTAGTCATCTTCTTTATTTGTTCAGTCTAAATGTCTCTTTTTTTTCAGTTCTTGTTTTTAAAATTTTCAGTGTCTCTTTTTCTCGGTTACTTCAATATTCAGTTTATGCATCGCCTCTTTCTTCAGTCTGTGTTCATTTGTTAGTTCTTAAGCTTTTCATTCCTCATTTTTCAGTATCTATTTTATCTCTGAATTTCTTCGCTAATCTGTTCATCATTTTCTTCATTCTATGTTTATTTTTTCTTCAGTCTCTACATACTATTTTTCAGCTCTTAGTAACTCTTTGTCTCTCTATTTAGTCCCCCTTTTTAGGTTTTCCTCTCTTTCTTAAGTTTCTCTGTTTTCAGTATCTTAGTTTCTCATTTTTTTAGTGTCCCCATTTTCAGTTTCTGGTTCTTATTTGCTTGGTCTCTCTTTATTCTCATTCCCTCTTTGCACTCAATCTTTACTCTTCATATTTAGTTCATGTTTTATCTGAATTTTCAGTGTTTACTCTCTTGTCTTAGTCAGTTAGCCGATTCACCTTAAGCAAGCATTTCCTGAACAAATTTGCTCCAGTAACACTATGAATCATAGATTGCTTTTTCATTATTTCCTAAACACTATGAATCACACAGAATACAAATTTGCTTGCTGGGACCTTGGTGTTGGAACATGCATGCACACATACAGACAGGTTCAGTTCTTTTTTCTTCCTTTCAAGAAGTGGCAAGACAGATTCAGCTCTGTGTATACATACATGCGTTGGTGACAATTTTTCAGTCTAAACCAAGTGGTGACAATTTTTGAACTTTATTGTGCCCCTGCAGTTCTGTACATTTGAGCTTCTGATCATTTATTCATTTAGTTCCTGGTAACTGTACTATTCATGCTCAGGTTGTTGACAAGCAAACAGATGATACATGGTGCCTCTGTGTATGTATGGCCTGGAGCATGATATATATACATGGTTTTTGTGTATGTATGCTAGCAAAATGGCTGTGATGATGGCTGTGTTTTGATCCTTTTTGTGCAGGTTTTTCTTTTTGAGTTGCCAATGTTTCGCCGGAATGTTGATTCATTTCCGTTCCGGCGAATTTCTGGCACTCCTAGACATAGAAAATTAGCAAAGTTCATGCCAAAATTTTCTGTGAATTTTTGTGCTTATTAGTTTCATTTATTTGTGTGTTTAGAAATGACGGATCCGGGCCCTTCTAGCCAGAAGCCCTTTTGGGAGCAGCAGGAGGAGATGGAATCCCTAGAGGCCCCGGAATTTGTTCCGCGGGACGACGAGATGGAGGAGGACGAGGATACCTCGTCGGGCAATGAGGAGATGGGGGACGCCGATGGCGACGCCACTACCACTGATGGCGGCGGTGAAGCTACTACAGACGGTGGTAGCGCATCGAAGAAGTCTCGGAAGGATCGGACCCCGATCGTGGTCGACCTCAAAAGGTCCATCATCACAAGCGTGAGCCCTAAAGATGCGCCTTTGGAGCCAGAAGAATTTGTTGGGGGTTACTCTAACCAGCTCGCGGCAATCCTCTGGAACACCGTCACGATCAACATGGAGAACCTGAAGGCCGAAGAGAACAAGGGTTTCCTCATCCAGCTTTTCCGGAAGCTGCACGCAAGATACGCGTTCCCGGGTGATGAGGAAAACAAGTATAATAATGACAATCTCAAAGGGAATCCGGTGAACAAGTATGCCCTCGGGAGGATGACCAAGGCCTTGTCAAATTGGAAGGCTCGGGTGAAGAATCTGATTTTTGAGGAGAAGCTAAGTTATCCAGAGCTCGTCAAGAAGGAGCCTCTGGTCAAGGAAGAAGACTACAATGTTTTCAAGGCCAGATGTAACTCCGCCTTGGGCAAGGCCAGGACTGAGAAGGTCAAGAATATGAGATCCCGAAACATTGGTACCCACCATCTCGGCTCCGGCGGTTATAGAGCCGCGAGGCCCAAATGGGATAAGGAGGACGCCGACTCTCGTGCAAAGGGGTTGACACATCCCTTTGACGACATAAAGGAGGAGCAGGCAAAGAACTTCGTCAGGGCCCGGTTTGCCGCGCCGAAGAAATGGGGTTCTGATTATTCTTCGGAGCCCGCCGGCCCCTTTGCTCCGAGGGTGACGGACTTCATGCAAAAATATGTAAGTAGTTTGCATGCAAGTCAATTAATTGCATTCATGATTAATCAATGAAGTCCAGTTTTCTGATCAAATGCTTCGCGTTCCTTGTGCGCAGGACGAGGAGTGTAGGAGCTCCTCATCCCAGGGGTCAGCGCCACCGCCTGTCGCCAAGTGGGACACCACTTTTAATAGGGCGCTGAACCGGACCAAGAGTGTCGATCCCCTGGCGGCCCCGTCGGCTGGTCATGTGGTCGGCTTTGGCGGCATATCATGGTCCGAGTACTATGGCACCCCGGAGCGGAAGGGCAAGAAGGCCGAAAGCGCTGAGGTAAAACTCCTAAGGGAATAGGTGGAAGCCTTTCCAAATATAGTCCAAGATGCCATGAACAAGGCTGTGTCGGCTGCCGAGACAAAGTTCCAAGAACAAGTCCAGACACAAGTCCAGTCACAAGTCCATTCACAAGTGAACGAGAAGCTCAACACCATCCTTCCCGTCTACATGGAAAAGTACAACAAGTGGTAGAAGGGTGGTAAACAGGGGCCGCCACCGGTTCCCAACCTCAACAGCGCCCAATCGGACAATGTGGCGCGGCCGGAGGCGTTGGTGACTCCTCCAGCAGGGTCGGTGGTGGTGGAGACTCCTCTAGCTCCGGAGCTTAACTTGCCCACTGCGGCGAAGGCGCCGGCCCGCACCACCGTGCCATCAGGCAACCACTCCGCCACTTGCGTGGTCAAGCCTGTCGGCATCGGTGCCTCGACATTGGCCGAGTTTGATGCCCTCAAGGTAACTAACTAATTAAAGCGAGAGTTGGGAGGCTCAACCACACCGATGACTTGATCTCTGTTTTTCTAACGCTTGGCCTACATGTTGATCTTTCGCAGGGAGACACTCCTTGCACTCTAATGCATTGGGTGGGCGGCCAGTTGATGGATGTTGCCAAGGGTACTATTTTTCAACCAGAGAACCGCAAAATGCACAATGTCACAATGCCACCTGACATGATGAGGGTCAAATACAGTATGGTGCTTCCGGGCTACGAGCAAGTGGAACCTCCCTCTCAACCTCAAGGATGGGATGATGAGGACACGGCAGCGGTCCTCAATACCGGCTTCGGCTACTTGTACCTATGGCCGAAGAGCCAGATCCGTTTGGGGACAGAGGACCAGCTCAACATCACCCTAGAGGCAGCACAACCAGCACATGATGAAGACTTCGAGATGGGAGACTTGGACAACATGGCACAGAATCCCGATGATGATGAAGAAATTGACCCGAACTACGGTGCCAGTTTGTTAACACAAGGTTTTCTGATTTGTATGAGCCGGGACCATCAGGCACACATCAAGTTGCCGAGACCCAACCAGCACCAGCGAAACCCCCTTGCAAGGTGCGTCTCTTCCCAACTAGTCAGGAGACGCCGCCACATGTCCCCTTCACCGAGCCTCCAAGGCTAGTAGTTCCTTTGATCAGCCCCGTCACCCTCCATAAGACGGTCGGTGAGGTGAACGCAGTGGCCGAAGCCGTAAAGAGCAAGAAGGGTCGCAAAAGGAAGCCTAAGGGTGATCGGGGCCAGGATCCAAATCCTCTTTTCCGGGACGGCGCTATGGGGCAAGCCAGGAATCAGCAGCACGTGGCAGGTGTACCGATGATGTGTAAATTGATGCTCGAGGTCGCAGGCTCGCATATGCGTAGTATTCATTATGGATGTCTCACAATTGAGCAGTGCCGCATTCGCGACAACGATCAGTCGTACCTCGTTTTCAATGCTAAGGTGCCTTCTCATATGCCGTGCTTCGTCACTGTACCCCCCGGGGATATCTTCTACGTGCGGCATACCGACCTGTTTGACATGTTGAACGGGTTTCGACTGCACAATACCCTGGTCCGGCTGTTCTCCCTCAATATGGCCATGAAGATCACCAGAGACAAGATCCCGGGCATCCAGATAGTGGATCCCTACTTCATGCGTGACATCGTCCTGAAAGATGCTGAGGCCATAGATCTGGCGACCGACTACCTCTCAAACTTCCTGCAAACATACTCGGACAAGGATGTGATTCTCCTTCCCTACCATCCCATCACGGAGGATGATCGGACAGGCTGTGTGCTCATAAGCTTGAATTTGAAACACTCAACAGCCTTGTACCTCGACTCAAACAGTGCGATCCAAAAAAACTACACCAATATCAAGAAAATTCTTGATGGCGCTCTCACCGGCTACGTCGTAGCGGGAGGCGTCAAACCGGCAAGGCCACATGTAAAGTTCGGCGCGCACGTGTTTCGCCACACGACGAAGTTTGCCTGCGTCAAGCAGCCGCCTGGCAGTGGGAAGGATGCCTTCTACGCCATTTACCACATGAAGGCGTTCTTCAATGACATGGAGACCAAAACGCTGCCATCTGACCTCGTGAAGTGGGCTGAAAAGCTTGCATGCATACAGGCTCGCAACCTCAGGCAACACTTCTTCAACATCCAGGAGGAGATCGCGACAATCGTGTACCAGGGAGTCATAAAAGCCGGAGGCACCTTCCACGGCGGCTATACACCGTCCAACAGGGAGATAGACGAACGCTTAGCGCAGCAGGGTGACGGCAGGATGTTCATGCAAATGGCGAAAACTCGGTCGGGCTTCATCAATGCCCCCCCAAAGCCGACTCAAGAGCCGAAGAAGACTTCATGATTGCATTGCCTGGGTACCTAGCTGTTAGTTCCGAACTCGTGTTGTAACCTCTTATCACTGTGTTAAACTTGCCTAGCAAAACCTCTAGAATATGTTTCGTCAACCGTTGAACTTGATTGTGAGAGACACTAGCTAGTTATTTGTGTTACGAACTATTTTAAGTGCTTGTTGCTTTTCATTTGTCATTGCTTCCCTACTTTCTTGTGGTTTGCTTTCTTTGTCTTTCTTCGAAATGTCGATGATTAGAACGTGTTGTGGTGTCACGTGTATGACTATGCCGCTGTTCGATCTTGTGTGCCAAGTAGACTAGTAATTTGGGCATATACTCTACTTGCCGCACAAGATCAAACAGCGAGCATTGTTATTTCCGTGCCCAATCTAAGTATGAGGCACTAATCCATGTCATTCTTGGTTTGCTTTTTTTTGGTCTTTCTTCGAAATGCCGATGATTAGAACGTGTTGTGGTGTCACGTATATGACTATGCCGCTGTTCGATCTTGTGTGCCAAGTAGACTAGTAATTTGGGCATATACTCTACTTGCCGCATGAGATCGAACAGCGAGCATTGTTATTTCCGTGCCCAATCTAAGTATGAGGCACTAATCCAAGTCATTCTTGGTTTGCTTTTTTTTGGTCTTTCTTCGAAATGCCGATGATTAGAACGTGATTTCTTACATTTTGTTGCACCCATATATATATATGCATGATTCTATCTTTGTGAACTGCTAGCTATTGCTTTCCACTGACATAAGTAATATCATCTTTATTATGTGTAGGAGATGCCGAGGTGTTATGTCGTGTACGTCGGTCGGGTTCCAGGTGTGTACGAGGAGTGGAAAGACTGCCAGAAGCAAGTGAACAACTTCTCGGGCAACAGCTACCAAGGCTATGAGAGTAGAGAGGTGGCGGAAGAGAAGTGGAGGAGGCATGGAAGGAAGAAGTGGAGGAACTTCCTCGTGATCACCACCTTGTTGCTCTTCATTGTAGGTTATGTGTTCTACTTCATCTAGGTAGAGCTACGTCGTTAGAGTTGTAATGTGAATTGTGAACTTGTACTCGAAGGTGTAATGTGATTGTGAACTTGTACTCGGAGGTGTGAACTTGTGGCACAAACACTTGATGTATGAACTTGTATGTCATGATTGATGTGTAATGTATTGTATTCATGTTGGTTCTATTATGCTTTGGCAAATTGCAAGTTTCTGAAAAATTCTGTGGACTATATTGTATATTTGAATATCTGTATATTATTATTTATAGTGGTCTGTAAAACTTGAATTTCGAAAATATTACCGGAGGCGCATATAGGATACTATAGGAGGCGCATATACTATAAATATCCGAGACGCATTCTGAAACATATGCGAGGCGCATATGATATGCGCCTCCTATACTTCACATATGCGAGGCGCATATCGATATGCGCCTCGCATATGTGAAGTATAGGAGGCGCATATATGCGCCTCGCATATGTGAAGTATAGGAGGCGCATATCAGATGCGCCTCACATAAGAAATACCCGAGGCTTGAAGCTAGAGGCACATGTGATATGCGCCTCGGATAGGCTTTTTGGTGCGTCTCGGATAGGCTTTTCTCTAGTAGTGTAGGTATGAAGGTACCGACGATCGAATCTCGGGCAAGTAAAATATCGCGAGACGAAGGGAATATATATATGAGATTGATTGAATCCTGGCATCGTGGTTCATCCGATATGATCATCGATGAATTTGTGGGAGTCAATATGGGTTTCCAGACCCCGCTGTTGATTATTGATAGAAGATCATGTCTGCATATTCTCGAACCCGCAGGGTCACACATTTAACGTGTCTCGACGCTAGGATAGATTAGATAATTGGTTTATGAGTTTTTGTTCGGAGTCTCGGATGGGATCCGGGACATCACGAGAGGTTCCGGAGTGGTCCGGAGAATAAGATTCATATAAGACAGTGCAGTTTTTGGAGTTCGGAATTGTTCCGGGTTAATCGGTATTGTACCGGAAGCTTCTAGAACCTTCCGGAAGGGGACCAACGTGACCCCACCTTCCGGGAGGAGGCATGGGCCTATGAGGGAGTGCCCTGGCCGCATTGGGCCAGGGGCACAAGGCCCCATAGGGCCCAGCCGGCCTAGAGAGGTTTAAACTCGAGATAGAGTTTCTAGAAGGGGGGTTTCCTTGCCCCCCACTCCTTATCCTTTGGGGCCGCCGGTTTGGGCTTGAGGGAGGGGCTACGGCTGCGCCCCCCCTCTATATAAAGAGGGGTGGGGGCGCACCAAACCCCTACACCTTCCCCTCCAACCCTAGCCACCCTGCTGCCCTCCTCTCTCCCTCCCGACTGCTTGTAGGCGAAGCCCTGCTGCAGAAATTCTCCACCATATACACCACGCCGTCGTGTTGTAGATCCAATCCGTCTCTCCACCATACTTGCTGGTCCGAGGAAGGAGGAGACGTCGAGGTGCTGCACGTGTGCATCTCACGGAGGCACCGCCACTTGTGGTGCTAGATCGGATCGGATCGCGAGGAGGAGAAGCGAGTACGACTACATCACCCACGTTCCGACGAACGTTCCGCTGTGCGAATCTTCAAGGGTATGAAGATCTAATCCAATCTCTCTCGTTGTTTGCATCTCCTAGATTAGATCTTGGTTTTCCCTCTGTTCGCATCCGTAGAAAATTTTGATTTACTATGCCGCGAAACCCTTCAGGGGATTGGCGGCAAAGTTGTCCAAGGACATGCCGACGGTCAGCTCGGTACGGCAAGGGAAGGGGCCGGCCAGCGGTGGAGGCCAGCACCAAATGTATATAAAAAATCCTCTATATCTAATTTGTGTATGGGCGCCCAATTTCTTGTCATACACAGGGGCCCAAAATTGTTAGGGTCGGCCCTGGCTTTCATACATAGACAATAAAATAGAAAATGGGTCAACTACAAAAGAGACTCTGGATGCAGCTTAGACATAAGCATATTGTAGAGCTAAGGTTGACAATAGGGTAAATTCCAGTATCCCAATGTTTATTCCTAGAACACAGAATGAAAAGTTCAGAGTAAAGAAAAGACCATCAACCTCAGGTTGAAGAACATCGTAATTGCAAGGCTTTAGCTTTGCCCCTGTAAATAGGGTTCGAAGATCTCAATAAAATTTGCTCGAGATGGACATGTCAAAAGCTCCAAAGGTCCATATTGGCAAGGACATTATGAGGCACATCAATAATCAGAAGACTATCATGAGTCATCCACACCATCATCCATAAAAACTGCATGTAAGCTTCTAAATCAGTCAATCCATCGATACGATCGACAACATTGTTCGCGTTTCCCCAAACACAAGGTACCATTATGTTGTACTCTCTCTATCCAGAAATAACTAACTTGGGTTTGTCTATATTCGAATGTTTCTAGACGCATTTTAGTGTATAGATACATTCGAATCTAGACAAACCCAACTAAGTTATTTCTAGACGGAGGGAGTAGGTTTCAGTCTGAACCATTATGTTGGTAGAAAGGGTATTAATACATGTTATGTATGGTGTCATGAAGATCTCTTATGAATGCTTGTGCACTCTATTGAATGCTTTGTGGGCGTACCCTATTCAAAGGGGAGGAGGGGCCACCAGAACTAAGAAACACAACTAGCTGCTCTTATAAAGCGGTGAAAACGGACATCGTGCAATGCTAAAATGTTAGCGTCGAGTGGCTGTTTGATTAGAGTAGAACTAGGAGTCATCAGGAAGAAGACAATCGACATTCTGTAATGGTCTTCAGCCGTCTGGGACTTTGAATCGACGGAGAAGGAACTTGTAGCATGCACGGGTCTGCTAACTATGTTTATCTTGAAGTTAGTGTGCGCATGTCATCTATATGAAACCACAAGGATCTGGATAGAGATGCATGCCTTGCTTTGCCACTTCGCCTTTTCCTTTTAGTAGAAAGTAGATGTGTGAGAAGAGCATGTAAGTGGAAACCACTTCTTAGAGGGACAGTGGATAAGTGGATTCAGAGCAATTGGGTAACAAGAACAAATCTATCACCTGAATAACAAAGACGCCTCCGTTGAAACTACCTGGCTGAAACCATTGTTGAATGAGATGCGATTGTCACGTGCAGGTTCTAGTGACAATGGCCGGATCGACTGAAATGCAGGTATACCTGGACGCTCAGCTCGGGCCAGAAAGCTCGGCCCGAGTTTTCTGGGCTCGGCCCGAGTTGGAGGTGCACCGAGCCGAGCCTCCTTTGCTGGACCGCGACGACCTCGGGCTGGCTCGGCCCGGTCCAGCTCGTTGGCTCGTTTTTTTTTTTGGAATTCACTGGAAATGGGCTAAAGAGGGAAGGCAGCAAGTGTATGGGCCAATTTCTTCTCAGCTCGTATGTGTCCAGGACCTTGGTCGTCTCTGGACCGGTCATCTTCCTCGCTTCCTAGCCTCCAGCTCTAGGGCAAGCCGCTGACCCCCATCGCCGCCACATCGCTCTCTGCCACGCCCCTCCACGACCTCTACTCGTCCCGCCCCAACATCTACACATCCCTCCCCGAGCTGCAGGCCGCAGCGCTGGACGCCAGCAGATCGAGCGGCAGCAGCCATCAAGGTACGCCGGCGTGGCCCCACCATCAGTGACCGAACGCCTCCAGGCTCGCGAGCTGTCCTGAGCTGGACCGAACTCGTCAGAAGCTCGGACCGAGCTCCCTTTAATGGCTCGGCGGCGGCGAGCTGGCTTGGGTTCGGCCGTTCCGGACCGAGATTTTCTCCAGCTCGGCCCGAGCCAGATCGAGTTGGCTCGCGTCCAGGTATAAATGCAGGGTAGTAAAGCATCTAGATTACTGACGAGCAACAAGTCACCGAAACAGAATTTCAGGACGTTTACTTGAGTTGGTAGAGAGGGGGACGTATTATTGGTATGAAGATCCTTTGAATGGAACATGTCCTCGACACACCATGAATTCGGCACACCAATAGCATAAAGCATAAACTATTTTTTGTTTGCGAATAAAGCATAAACTATATTGATACGAACTACATGCAAAAAAATGGCTCTCGATGATCATGCGGTTAGTATCAAAGATCACCACATATGGCATATTTTTCCAGAGCCCGAAGTGAAGAGATATAACCATCTTCGTCTACGAGAATAGACAACAGTTTTGCTTAAAACCACCTGTTAAGTAGAAGTTGTGCAAATAAGCAGACCCACAAGCACACAATTCTGAATTTAAAAAATAAACTTAGGTAGAGAAATAATATATATCGATTACTTTTATCACCAAACTCCGACAATTGAAGGAAAGAGCAAGGTCTGTGGTGGAGGACTACGAGGTAGGGCAAACCAGAGCGATATAGAGACGGAAAAGAGGCCCTTACGGCCCGCCGGTTCAACGAGATGGAGAATGAGGGCTCGGCGAGGCCAGCGGAGGCCAGATGGTGTCAGAATCATCCGCGAGGAGCGTCTATCAAACACGAGAATGTGGAGGTATGTGGGGTTAATTCACGGCGCCCGATGTCGATTCCTTTGGCGAGGAGACTGAAGAAGGTGGCACAGACACATCAAATGGCTCATCGGGGCTCGGGATGGCCTGAGCGGCGATGATTGACGGGGACCGAGGGGTAGGGTTTAAGGGGCTGAGAGAGAGAGAGAGAGAGAGAGAGAGAGAGAGAGAGAGAGAGAGAGAGAGAGAGAGAGAGAGAGAGAGATAGATGGGCCTAGGAGATCTTATCCCCTTCGCTGGAGCTCGTGGTGGCGAGGATCAGAATGCCGGATCGACGGCGACATGCGGGACACGCATGTGTGTGCCTGGCTGGAGAAGAAGATACAAGGGTCTTTGCAAAAAGGCCCTCAATGTTTTCTATAAATTCTGATAATAGCAGTATTTTCAAATTTAATTTGTTGTTTTGCGACCATTCAAAGTTTACAAATTATTTTAAGAATTAGGGGAGATAATCAGGTCTTCGTAACATATTACGGAAGTACCACAAGTTTTTGTTTTGAATTTTGGAACCCTTTTAGAGGAGCTAAATTAGTGAGAAAGCAATCCAATGCACGTTTATAATATTCATTTTAGAAAGCGGAACGACACATGTGTTCATCATGGTTTGTTGCTTTGGCTACAACTACAATATTAATCAGTTGATTCGGATGCTGCAAATAGAGAAGACTGATTACTAATAATAGTGTAAGCAAGCACATTTTAGATGAAAGGATTACTTCAAACTTGGTTGTAACAGAGTCAAGTGAGGTCTTCAAGGTTGCAAGATGTGCTGACACACCTAGCATCGTCAGAAGCAATGCACGAGTTATCGGGCCAAGCCGGGCCTTAAAACATCCACATGAAAGCTAGAACCGGCCTGATGCAACCTTTGGGCCTAAGATCCAGGCCCAACCCACATGCCTAGCTATTGGGGCATGGCTGCACATGTCAAGTTTGTGCACGACCAAGCTCCAAGCCCCCGAACATAATGCGATCAACCGTTTTCACCACTTGCATGTTAAACTTTGTGTTACCATCCTGCAATTTTCTAAGAAATTTCATTGCACGGGCTTTGAGCAACATGTGGCTGAGAAATTTGCGGTCAAAACAACGCACTCAACGAGCGAGCCTGTAGAGGGCAAAACTGCAAACTTGAAGCTTCACATACTAGTGATAGTAAAAAAATCATACTAGTGATAGTAAAAAAAGTATAGTCAAATGGATCTTAATGGGTGTATTTGGTTACGCAGCAAACTGTTGTAACCTAAATTGTAGATGCTAGTCATGGCAATTTAAACAAAAATAATCCATTTGTATAACAAATTTAAATAATAAATCTTCCTCGAAAAAATTTCACACCGGCTAACCCTTTTCTGCAGCTCCCGCTGCGGCGGCGCTGCATAAGAGGCTGCAACTCCACCTGCCGTGGCGCTGCACAAGTGACACGCTGGCTCGACGGGGGCCATGGCGCCAGGCCGTGGGCCCAGCCCCATCCGTGCGGCGCTAGGAGGGGTGGAGCCGCACGCAAGCCTGCAGCGCCTTGGGAGCTGGCGCCGCAGGTGCAGCGCCGGGGGCAGGCCGTGCCGGCGGTGTGTTGCCGTGGGGGTGGCGTTGCTTTGATTTTGTGCGTGCCAAACTGAGCCTGACGCCGGGTGGGTCGACAGGGTACGGCCACGACAACGCCGGCGGCCAGGAAGTGCTAGACGCCTAGAGCCCTAGACTCGTCTTCACCCACGTCGTAGGCGCTGAGGCTGCCGCTCCCAGGTAATTCCCTCCACAACCATTTCGTTGCTGAGCTTGACTGATGCACTGATCTCAGCTCCAACTGACGACCTCTTCTTCTTTCTTGCTGGTTGCCAGTTCTTCTCCGGCACGCATGCCATCGCCTGTGCCCTGTTCGCGTTTCTGCACCCTGGACATGAGGTAACAAACATAACAGAGAAACATCAAAAATTCACATTGAGAAAAGTTGATCGATGTGAACTTCAATCCTGCAGCTCTTGGCGGTGGCCGGGCCTCCTTACGACACCCTGGAGGAGGTCATTCGGATCAGGGGGTCATCCAATGTTGGATCACCTTAAGGACTTTGGAGTGACCTACCTACAAGTTTCGGTGAGTCGATTTCTTCTATAGCAACCACGTACTGTGCCAGATTGTGTTTTTGATGGACTTTAACTGATGGGGATTCAGTTGTACTCAACTTAGTAAGAAACTACATCAATGCAGCCTGTAAAGCCACCTAACAGAAAATCGTTGATTGCAGCAGAAACCTACTGTTTCCATGTAAAGTCAGATTATTAAACCAAACTGAGAACAGAGAACATCGTCTTAACAGCCACGAAGCCTCGTTGTGCAGGACCTTGGGTATGTCCAAGTGTTCAGGCTTCATGAATCGCTGCAGGAGGCCAATCGTCTCCAAGACCTCGGCATCGGCCACCATGTCCTCGGGCGACGCCGCAAAGGTGCGGTCAAAGAGCTTGGGTATGATGTACTTCTCCAGGCTCTGTTTGGCACACATAAAATCAAAGCGGTGCCATAACGCTCCACGCAACACCGTCACGGCCTGGCGCCGCAGGCCGTTACTGCCCCGCCAATCCATCAATACAGAAGTCTGCCGCGCCAGGCGCTGCAGCTGCGACGCTAGCTCCCACGGCGCTGCAGGCTTGCGCGTGGCTCCGCCCCTCCTGGCGCAGCACGGACGGGGCTAGGCCCACCGCCTGGCGCCACGTACCCCGCTGAGCCAGCATGTCACTTGTGCGGCGCCACGGCAGGTGGAGTTGCAGCCTCTTATGCAGCGCCGTCGTGGCGGGAGCCACAGAAAAGGGTTAGTCCGTATGAATTTTTTTCAAAAAAGGTTTATTGTTTAAATTTGTTATATAAATGGGTTATTTTTGTTTAAAGCGCCGCTAGTCATACCAAATCTTGTGGATGAATAGAGCACATGTGAGAAAATATTTTAGATAAATGCATATAGATGCCCCATTGATATCAGAAAGAATCTTACCCACAGGAACCAAGGGTCCACAACATATTTGTGAGATTTTATGTTTGCACACCGGTTAAAATCAGCCCACTCTCCACCTTATTTAAAGGGAAGAGTGAACAACAAAATCCCAAAGTAACACATAGCCATTGTTCTAATAAACCGATGAACGGAGACATGTGTGATGATAGAATGATAGATGGCCAAATAGTTGTGTTGCTGGACTAGGACTAGGAGTAGTCGGGAAGGAAACAACTAGCACTCAATAAAATCATTCAACTAAGTTGTTCCCTTGATCGACAAGGCACATACCATGTGCAATCACGAGTTGGCAAAATCGGATTATTTTGGAGCTGTCACGCGCAATGAGTCATGAGGAAACCACTTGGCTCGAGTTGTTGCCATCTCGAATTCGAATAGTAGTAGAAGTAGACATTGAGCATGCATCCACTCTCTGAGTGAAATCAGATGTTCAATTCGATAAGGCTCTAATAACACTGACCGAATCAAGTGAAATTCAAAGGCGGTAAAGCATTGTCTCCAGTAGTGAGGAGCAACGACACTGAAACATGGTTTTGTGGGTGTAGACATGATTTGAAAATCCTCGGAATGGAACATATGCCCTGTCACATCATGAATTAGGCGGACCAAAAATATATAGCATAAACTACAAAGATAAGTACTACATGTAAAAACGAGTCTATATGATCATGCGGCTAGTATAAAAAATTACCAGATCTTGCAACTTTGCTAGCGCCCAAAGTGAAGAGGACATAATCAACGTCGTACCCAAAAATATCGAGAACAGTTTTTCTTACCTCACATGTACAGCACAAATTGTGCAAGCAACTAGAAAATTCTGAATAGAACATATAAAACTTATACAACAAAAATATATATAGTTTACTGCTATCACCAACTGAACTCCTCGAATTGAAGCAAAGAGCGATAAAATGCACGAATTAAAGCATACTAGACAAAGGTTCATGATGATCACAGTGAGACATGGTCGCAACAACATAAAAGACATAGCAGTTCTTCGATCTCATAAATGGCTGTCATACAGAGACACGGTAAAATGGAAAACGGGCCAACTACAAAAGAGACTCTCGATGCAACTTTTTTTGCATCTAGGATTAGGCATAAGCATATGACAATAGGGTAAATTCCAGTATCCCGGTCTTTATTCCTGGAACACAGAACTGAAAGTTCAGAGTAACTTGATATAAAATGTGAAGCCCTTGATAAAATTTGCCACATATGGGCATTTCATCAAAGCTCCGAAGGTCCATGTTGCAATCGATCAACACATGCACACCACCATCCATAATAAACGGCACGTAAGCTCCTAAACTAGTCAATCCATCGATCAGTAAGGTCGACGGTGCTATTATCATTCCCTATAACACGAGGCACCGCCACCACTAGATTGTAGGTATGAGTCCGGAAAAGTACAGATTCATCTCCTCCTACAGCAATGGTAGAATGGGTAACAAGATGTCATGAAGTTCTCATTATGAATAAAAGATTGAATGCATGGAATACTTATAGATGGCCCATTGATGTCAGGAGGGCTCCTATGAAGAGGACAACACTTCAAGCACCAAAGGGTCCACATTCCATAACATACATGTGAGATCTTTGCATACCAAGTACATCCATTCCACCCTATTTAAAGGGAAGGGGACACCACAAGTAAGAAACACAACTATGTTCCTATGAACTGATGAAAAGGGACATGTATAGTAGCGTTGAATAGCTGTTTGATTGGAGTAGGACTAGGATTCATAGGGAAGAAAACAGTCAGCACTCTGTGATGGCCTTAATTTGGCCCCATCCTTGGATCAACAAAGTAGCAGTCTCCTGCAAGTGCGAGTAAGCTAACTATATTGATCTTGAAGTTAGTATGCACATGATTTCTCTGCAAAACCACACACCTGAAAAACTTTTGCTACCCATCTGGCCAGGTGCCATTCGCCTTCTCCTTTGAAGTAGAAGTAGATGCGTGAGAAGAGCATGTAAGTGGCAACCACTTCTCAGAAGAACAGCGGATGACTGGATTTAGAGCAATTGGATAACATGCACAAATCTGGCACCTGAATAACAAAGACGCCTCCGTTGAAACTACCTGGCTGAAACCTTTGCTGGACGCGATGTGATTGTCACGAGAAATAATACTCCTACATATACTCGACTCAACTTAAGCCCACGTCAAATCAACGACCTAACATTACATGGCACGAGACCTCTGTGTTAGTGCAGTTCTAGTGTTTTTTTGAACGGGTGCAGGTTCTAGTAACACTGACCGAATCAACTGAAACGCGGGGCAGGCGTTTATTACTTGATTTGGCAGGAAGGGCTCACATTCTTGGTATGAAGATCTTTAGAACGGAACATGTCCTGGACCCATCATGAAATAGGCACACCAACAGCATATATCATAAACTATATTGAGACGAACTACAAGAAGAAAAAATGGTTGTCGATGATCATGCTGCTAGTATCAAAGATTACCACATCTGGCTTATTTTGCCAGAGCCCAGAGTGAAGAGATATAACCATCCTCATCTACAAGAATATGGAGAACAATTTTGCTTAACCCCACCTGTTACAGCATAAGTTGTGCAAACAAGCAGACAATTCTGAATTCAACGAATAAACTTATGTACAGAAATAAAATGTATTTCATAGTGAAAGTTTGTACATACGTAGATCATATCAGTGTGTATCCACGCATAAAAATAGATTTTTTAAACAATAAATGGAATTTTTAATATTTAAAAAACAGGCTCTAGTGAGCTCGGGTGCCAAAACGACGCACTCAACAAGCTAGCCTATTTAATCATGAATGCAAATATGCAAACTTCAAACTTCACATACAGGTGATAGTAAGAAAAAAACCTAGCCAAATGGAGCTTAATGGATGTATTTGGTTACGCAGAAAACTGTTGTACCTGAAATAATGTAGATGCTAGTCATGTCGAATCTGTAGAGCACATGCGAGAAATTACTTGCGAGAAAAGCATAAAGAATGCCCAATTGATGTCAGAAAGACTCTTACCCACATGAAACACTTACGGCACCAAGGGTCCACACCATATTTGTGAGGTTTTATGTTTGAACACCCGTTTAAACCAGCCCACCCTCCACTCTATTTAAAGGGAAAGTGCGACCAGCAAAAATCTCAAAGAAACGCCGCCATTGTTCTTATAAACCGATGAAAAGAAACATGTGTGATGATAGAATGGTAGAGGGCCAAATAGTTGTGCTGCTGAACTGGGACTAGGAGTAGCCAGGAAGGAAACAACTAGCACTCCATAACAGCCTTCAACTGAGTCTGGTTGTGGATTGTGGCATCCCGCAAAACCACTACTAGAAAATCTCGTTGTTTTTGCGCATTGCATCATCATGACCGCATGCTCATGTCATCATGCCACATTGCATTTGAGCATCGTCATCATCTTGCATTTGCTTGCATAAAACTATTTTTGAAAAGCCTGGTTTTGTTTTCTAAACGCCCCGTCTTTTATTCAAACGCCAAACCCGGGTCTCCGGATTATTTTGTTTTGGCTGCTATCGGTTTGCAAACGGCCCGTTTAAAACAAATAAAATTTTAAATTATTTTAGTGGGGGCAGTCGAACGGGCCGACCCGACCCGAACGACCACCCCCAGAACCAAAAACGGTCCACCTAATCAGCCCCCTCTAAATCCTAAAGCTACCCATCCTAGTCTAACCCAACCCTCTGGCCACCTCACCCCCACCTATCCCGAGTCCACCTCGCAACCCCCCGCTCCTCTCCTCTCGAGCTCTGCAACCGCGTCCTCCCCCTCGTCTGACCCCAACCACCGCCGCGATCCCACGCCTCCGCGCGCCGCCGGCGACCGCTTCCCCGGCCGCGTCCTCCGCTCGCCTCCTAGCTCGCCGCTCCTCCGGCCCGCGCCTTCCCCGGCGTCCCTCGGCAGCACCCCGCCCCGCGCGCCGGCTCCGATCTCGTCGCCGCCTCGCCTCCGGCATCCCTCCCCGCGTCCCCGACCCTCCGCCTCTCCCTCCTCCCGGCCATCCTCGCAGAGCCGCGACGCTCCCCCTGGCGCCGCCGTCGCCGGCGGGCCCGCCTCGCCGAGCCCCGCCAGCGCCTCCTCTCGCCCTTCTCCGGCGGGCCCCTCTGTTAGCGCGCCCGTGCCGTCCCCGAGCAGCCCCGAGCTCCGTCGGCCCCGCGGTCCAGCGCCCTCCCTCCGCCGTCCGCCGGGCCCGCCGCCGGCCTCAACCACCGTCGGCCGCGCCCCCCACCTCCGTGCAGGCCCCCTCCCCGTCAGCAACCGGTTTCCTGGCCAGCGTCGAGCGCTACCTGCTGCCGAGCTCTCCCCGCGTGCTGCCAGCTCCGCAAGCCGCAGTCGCGCCCAGGCCATGTTGGAGTGAGTTTGGAGCAGCCACAACTTTTTCAGTAATCGAGGGGTGGTGTTGAAGTTTGGTGGTGATGTTGCCAAGTACAAGTCGTTCGAGTTGTTATCGACAAGAGCTTCATCCGTCGTGATGCTCTGTGGTACACCAAGTTCTCCCCGGACAGGCGAGAAGACGTCGATCACGAACTCCAAGTCCTCACGACATCCGAAGGCGAGGTTCCCGGAAGCTGAAGACAACCCGAACCTTGGTGTCCATTCCAAGTTCGCCACCGGCGAATAAGGTGGTACCTCAAGGCCTTCGTCACGGGACGCCGGGACCCCGAAGATCGACACCGAACCCGCCGGTTCCCCAAGATCGTCCTCGCAGCGTTCGAAGACCCGAACCTTGTCGAGCCCCTCTCGGTGAACGCCTAGATCGCCTCACGAACGCCATGACCTCCTTCAAGGATCCGTTGGCCGAGACCCCGACGCGACGAGTACTCCTTCCCGGACCCGAACCCCGGTACCGGACAAGTTCGCCATCGACCTCGAGAACGCCTAAACGGAACAACGAGACCGCCACACGGACGCGAACCCCAAGACCCTGAGGCCCCAATCCGAAGACCCTAACCCCGGAGTCCGAGAACGATCCCGTCGAACCCCGAACCCCAGATCCGGACCCCGAGACCCGACCCCGAACCCCGTCGAACCCTCGGACCAAGATCGTCGAACCCTAATGTGTCACCCCTTTTCTCGAACCCTATATTAAAATGATATTACTTGTTGCATATAAAATTGTCATACTCGCATGCATCTTATCATGTGGTTTGGGGGCCTTATGCCGATTCACCTCTAATTAAATATGGGGCCCATATGCGGGCAAATCTAGTCTCATATTGGCCTCATTTAAATTTGTGTAGTGAACCGGTGATATATTCTGCCTTGTTAAACAATATTTAAATTGCGGGGTAGCTAAACAACTTGAACCATCTAAGTAATGTCGGGACCCCGGTTCCGCTTAATATTGACCTAATTGCATCGCACCTTTGTCATGTCATACATCATACCGCATCATGCCGATCTTCTGCCGTTGTATTAAATATTGCATCCGGTGTTTCTTCTAGTGTTTTGGTTCTTCGCGGATAAGGCCGTTGAGTTGATGTGAGCTTCGCCCCGAGCTTCGGATGAACCTTCGACAATGTTTTCAGGCGAGCATCTCCCCCTTTCTACCTATCTTACTTTTATAGTATTTATTTCCCTCCTGTTGATCTATTGCTATCTGCGTTGCGTTGCTCTAGTTTTCGTACCCGAGATATCCCTTGCAGCCATATATAGCCTTGGACACATCCTATTACCTGTTGTTTGGTGGCTAGTTGGACCCGCGCGTCGTAGTCGCTTGCTCAAGTGTTGTTGCGTGTCGTCAAGTACCACAGTTGTTGGAGAAGTGCCGCATGTTTATTGTTGGAGATGATCATGGCTTTACTTATGGTCCACTTTAATTACTGTTTAACAACTAAAATTGAATTAAGCAGAGGCATCGGTGGGTGATAGATAATATTTGGTTTCCGACCGCCCACTTGTGTCCCGTAGGACCCGAGTTCTTGACACCTGTTCCGAGATCGAGCGCGCTAACCACAGGTGGGGAGATATGGGCCCCCCATTGATTATTACCTGATTTCAAAGTATTGTACTGGGGGCCACAAACTAGTTTGAGGTTTTATTTACGATCCTGTACTTATGCCATGCTTTACTGCTTTATTACGTTTGTGCGAGGAGCACACTGTGCTGTTTAGGATCGGGACACGATTTCGCGGTGTCGACAGTCCCCGTTTGGGGATTTGCTGTCGTTCACAGCCGTATACCCAAACCCTAAGTCCGTCTCGGAGACCGGCCGACTTCGTTGCGGGTGTCGACTTGGTGGGGTGGCCCCCATGTACTTGCTTTGGGTCTGGGAACGTCGTGACTTAGGCCCCGCCGACATACCGATGGGTGTATGTTAACTGATCTGGCAAAAAGGGTCGAAGTGCCTGTGGATACTTTGGTGCACCCCTGCAGGGTTAAATATTTTCGAGAAGCCGTGTCCGCGGTTATGGACGACTTGGAGCACAGTGCTTGATCATAGACAACTATAACTAAAGTTTATTGTTATAAATTGACTTGTATCCGATATGACTAGTAATCAGCTTCACCACAACGGAATGGCTAAATAAAAGCACCAACAACTGCTCCAAAGGTCCATGTTGCTATCACATCGACACCACCATACGTAAGAAACCACATGTAAGCTCCTAAACCAGCCAATCCATCGATCGGTAAGGTTGGCGGTGTTTTTCTCATTCCCTATAACACGATGCACCACTAGGTTGTAGGTATGAGTCTGGACAAGTACATCTTCATCTCCTAGAGGAATGGTAGAATGAGTAATAGATGTCATGAAGATCTCCTTATAAATAAAGATTGTGTACTTTATTGAATGAATGGAATGCTTATGGATGGCCCATTGATGCCAGCTGGGCTCCTGTGGAGAGGACAACACTTGAAGCACCAAGGGTGCATATTTTATGACATACATGTGAGGTCATTTGTTTGCACACCAAGTACATCCAGTCCACCCTTTTTAAAGGGAAGGAGACACCATAATTAAGAAACAAAACTAGATGTTCTCATGAACTGATGAAAAGGGACAAATGTAGTACAAAAATGGTAGCATCGAATAGTTGTTTGATTGGAGTAGAACTAGGAGTCATCTGGAAGAAAACTATCAACACTCTGTAATAGCCTTCATTGGGATCCATCCTTCGATTGATGGAGAAGGATTCTCTTGCTAGCAAGAGTCATCTAACTATGTTTTTCTTAAAGTTAGTACACAGATGTTTTCTCTGTAAAACCACATGCCTCAAAGAATCTTCATGCCTCACCTTGCTGCCCATATCTGGCCAGGTGTCATTCGCCTTCTCCTTCTAAGTGGAAGTAGATGTGGGAGAAGAGATGTAAGTGGCAAGCACTTCTCCAAGGGACAATGGATGAATGGACTTAGAGAAATTGCATAACAAGAAAAAATCGTCACCTGAATAACAAAGACACCTCCGTCAAAACTACCTGGATAAAACCCTTTGTGAACGCGATGTGATTGTCACGAGGAATAATAACATACTTCATTCAACTTATGCCCGCGTCAAATCAAGAACCTAATATGACATTGGCCGAATCAACTGAAATGCGGGGCGGTAAAGCATCTAGATTAATGACGAGAAACAAGTCAATGAAATAGAATTTTAGGATGTTTACTCGATTTGGCGAAAATGCGGACACATTATTGGCATGAAGATCCTTAGAATGGAACATGTCCTCAACACACCATGAATTAGGCAGATCAGTAGCATATAGCATAAACTATATTGATATGAACTACATGCGGAAAAAAAGGCTCTTGATGATCATGCGGATACTATCAAAGATTACCACATCTAGCATATTTTGCCAGAGCCCAAAGGTAAGAGATATAACCATCGTCATCTGCAAGAATATTGAGAACAGTTTTACTTAACCCCACATGTTACAGTAGATATTGTGCAAACAAGCAAATAATTCAGAATTTGGAACATCCAGTCGAAGCCAAGGAGAGAATTAGCACTAGCGACAAAGCTGACAAAGACGACAACAGGATCATCCAATTGGAGACAAGGAGAGGAGCAGCATAAGGAACGCCATTGATAGAGATAATTTGGGGTTTTCGGCCATCACAACAGCGTGCTCGAATAATGACGGACATGTCGCTGCGTGTGTGACAGTACCGTAGGTTTAGATCAATGGTCATGTTGTTGCGTGTGAGACAGTAGAGTAGGACAATACCATAGGTTTAATTATATTTTTTCGGTTCAGTTATGATGAGTAGAGAAATCTATATATGGGTTTGTTTATCCTTATGATATATGTATAGATCTATAGTTTTCTCCACTTGTCCTTCAATATACGTAGAAATCTAATAGGCTTCTCCACTTATCCTTGGTAAGCCCTGGACTTCGATTTGCATGCGAACCAAATGTGTCGTGGCTTGGGCCCGTTTCAATTTTGCCTACTTCTTTGTAGTATTATTTGTAATACATATGACGAATGTAACTATACTAATTTTGTAAATTAATTTGTTTGTTTGGTCAATACTTAATTGTTCGGTATCTTCAAGCATGGAGACCAAGATGGCAGATTTCTGTATTGGTTTCTTTAAGAAGGATGAGAAAGCATGTCACTAATAAAAGTACGGTTTGACCAACAACTTCATCATGTTAGCCCGATGATAGTGAATAATCTTTCAACTGCTGCTTATTAAATAATCGACATGCACTTTCGCCTGTCTACACCAAATCCCTGTCTCTCGACCTTGAACCCACCATGCGTCGATTTGTGAGATCTGCTGACCACGCGGCCATAGTAATCTAGCATGCATTTAAGAAACATTAAAACTCACCTAGTTAGGAGCCTCCACAACGAATTTAACTTCTGGACCGTCCGATCTTGTGTATGGATGCACCAGATCACTCTGTCGTACGGCCACATGACTTGGGCTTTTTCACTCGTTATCCCGCCCGTCGAGGCTCCCGAAACATTGCTGGGCCACTGCTCTAAATACCACCTTAGACTTCTCCTCATGAATCGGGCCAGATTATCACTGTGTGGCCCAGATATTTCTTCCAAAGACTTATTATAAATGGGCCAGGACGTTTCCCCATATCCATTTATGTCGCTTTGTAGTGTCCGCCCTGAAACTGTTGGCGGCTGCATAATGACCAGGGTGAAGGTCGACCGTCGTCTTCCCCTAATTGCTCTTTTTTTCAGAGAGACAGTAACTGCTCCTGTAAGTGCATGTTTATTCTAATTTTGACACCTCATTTCGGTTTGCCTCATATATTGCATGCACATGCTTGTACATATTTCGATTTCTCCCTGTTTTGATCTCAACCTGTTTCATCGAACTGTTGGATATAAATGATCTGCAACGATCTAAAGGTTGTTGTGATCAATCTAAGTCAAATTAATGATGATTAAGGGGCTGTTTAATAACAGTCATTGGATGCCCTGATTAGGGGCATCCTGACCATCCATCCTAAGGTGCTGGTTCCCCTAGTGCAAGTGCTATAAATAGGGGACCTAGGGTTAGGGCTGAGATAGGCTGCTCATTCAGCTGTGCTTCTCTCTCTCTCTCACTCTCCCCAGCTCACTGATCAAGCAAGCACCTAAAGCACTAGGAAGAACCCTCACATCTACATCAACAAGGATAATGTGAAGCAAACCAAGAGGATGCCATGGCTGGACCTCCAGATCAAGGTACATACCCCTGATCCTATCTTGTGTGGCTCAAATCTTGAGCTAGATGATCCTCTAAGGATCTTTCAGTGGTATCATAGCACCTAGCTTCAAGATTGAGCTCTCTATGTTAAGTGATTATGCTTTAGTGTGGCTGTTCTTCCTGGTTTGATCATGTTTTGGTTGCTGAAGGTTTCATTCAGATCATGTTCTTGCTTAAGAACAACATAATTTTGATGTTTTAGCCCTAAAATTACTAAGTTTAAGTTTTATTTGATCAAGAACAGGTTCTAGGGTTGCTTTTATGCAATTTTTATGTGGGGATTTGAGTTGTTGGTGAAGAACCCTAACCCTAATCCCCAATTCCTGACGAACCCTAACTCTAGTTCATGGAATCGAAGAACCCTAACCCTAAATTCCCCAATTACTGATGAACCCTAACCCTAATTCCCAAATTGGACGAACTCTAACCCTAATCTTATGATCAAGAGGTGGTGGACGTGTACCTTAAGGGCCTCGGCGCCGTCGCTGGCCACGGCGGCGCCGGAGTCTACCTACTAAGTCGGCAGAAACGCTCGGGCTCGTGCCCGCGCGACCTCGCCGTCCACCACACCGGTCTATGGTGATGTCTCCTCGCGCTCTTGTCGTTGCAGGAGCACACCGCGGTGCCGGACTTGGCACTGCATTGTCGTTGTCGTCGCGGGCACGCTCGCGGCTGTGGTGCAAAGGGCACCGGCAAGCACCGCTCGACGGAGCCGCGCGCTGACTGCACGCGAATCCGGCGAGAGGCGCTCACCGGCGCCGTTCTCCTTCTCCGCTGGTGCTCGTCGCCGCCGCTGCTTCTCAAGCTCGTGCCGCTTGCGTCGGGAGGCAGAGAGGAAAAGGAGGGAGGGGGAATCGGGCTAGGGCTGGGGGATGTCTCGCATCAGCCTCGTGCTTACCGGGGGCCAACTCGACCATTGGATTTCATCCAACGGCCCGCAGCGTTGGCTGCCTAACTGTAGGGGTTCGTAGCATGGAAAACAAAAAAATTCTACCGCATGCAAACAAACAAGCCAAGATCTATCTACTAGATTGTAGCAACGAGTCGATAGAGGAAACTCACCCTCGAAGATTCCAAAGCGGTTAACGAGAGCAGATTCTCTTGGGTGATGTAGTCGTACTCTTGCCGATCTCAAGATCGCGTAGACGATCCTTCCGGCGCTGCGTTCCGGCAGCGCTTCCGCAGTCGGTCACACGTTCGGTACTCGATGAAGACCTTCCTCTCCCTTGTTCCAGCAGGCAGCGGAGGTTGTAGCACTCTCCTCGCGATTCCGGCAACACGATGGCATGGTACCATAAGTAGAGGGGAGATCTCGCAGGGCTTCGCCTTAAGCCGGAGCGAGTATGGTGGAGTAAGAGAGGGCCTTGGGGATCTACGGAATAGAGGGCACCAAGGGGGGTGGTGTAGCCGGCGGCTAGGGCTTGGGGAAGCCCTAACTCGGCGACTTGGAGGATCCCTAGGCGGCGGCTGCACTTGGGTGGAGGCGCCAGGAGCTAGGGTTTTGGGTGTGAGAGGTGTAGGCTAGAGGGGCACCCCTGCCCCTTCTTTTATAGGTGGGAGGGCTCCGGTTGGGAGGAGGGAGTCCTCCCCCAACTTGGCCTCCTTGGCCGGCGGGTGGAGGGAGGAGGACTTCCTCCCTAAGTAGGTTTCCTACTCTCCCTCCACCAAGCAAACTTGCCGTTTGACTTTTTCAAATTGGAGTTTGACTTTTCAAACTAGGATTTGATTTCTCCCTTTATTTTGCCCAGCCATGATACCTAGTACATGATGCAACCATTCCACATTGTCATGACACATTCATGTACCCTTCCCCTCCGGAGTGCCGGACCTTCCGGAACCTTCTAGAACATTCCCGATGAAACCACCGAAATCATTCCCAAACTCCGAAACAGGACTTTCCTTATATGAATCTTATTCTCCGGACCATTCCGGATCTCCTCGTGATATCCCGGATCCCATCCAAGACTCCGAACAACATTTGGTCTCTTACTCATCATTCCATAACTACTCAACAACATCGAATCCTTAAGTGTGTCTCCCTACGGTTCGTGAACTATGCAGACATGATCGAGACACTTCTCCGATCAATAACCAATAGAGGAATCTGGAAATTCATATGGCTCCCACATATTTCTACGATTACTTTGCGATCGAATGAACCACTTACATACGATACCAATTTCCCTTTGTCTCACGATAGTTTACTTATCCGAGGTTTTGATCGTCGGTATCTCTGCATACCTAGTTCAACCTCGTTACCGATAAGTACTCTTTTCTCGTTCCCGTGATATGTGATCCCTTGTGAGACAGTCACATGTTTGCAAGCTAATTGGATGACATTCCACCGAGAGGGCCCAGAGTATATCTATCCGTCATATGGATGGACAAATCCCACTCTTGATCCTTGTGCCTCAACCCATACTTTCCAACACTCAATGCCATCTTTATAGCCACCCAGTTACGGTGTGGTGTTTGATGTCATCAAAGAATCCTTCCGGTGATGGTGATTAACATGATCTCATGGTCGAAGGAATTAGGTTACTATGTATCAGAAAGCTTATAGCAAATGAACTATATTACATGACTTGATCTTTATGCTACGCTTAACTATAGGAGTATGTCCATCACATCATTCTCCTAATGATATGACCATGTTGTTAATAACATCTCTATGTTCATGATCAGGAAACCATGATCATATATTAACCAACAAGCTAGTTTAACAAGAGGATTTACTAGGGACTCTTTCATGTTTACAAATCACACAAGTATTAATGTTTCCGGTTAATACAATTATAGCATGGTATGTAAACATTTATCATAAGTATGAAGATATGATAATAACCACTTTATTATTGCCTCTTGGGCATATCTCCAACAGTCTCCCACTTGCACTAGAGTCAATAATCTAGTTTCAAATCTTTGTGTATTCAATACCTATGGCTTTCTGGTGTCGTATGTACACGATTGCTAGTGGTCAACTGATCTCCGGATCTGACACTTCCAGGTCCGTGTGTAATTGCATATCTTTGCGTCTCTACGCATCACTCATTCTCTAATGAGATGTCTTTGTATAAATTTGGTCCTTTGGTGATACCTTTTAGTTCTTTGGGGTTAAAACATGTTGATAATATTGTCGTACAATATATCTTCATAGTACTATCCCGCTGTGAACCACACCTAGTTTGATAACAAACTACTTGACACAAATGCCCTCTTTTGCTGCTATTATAGCAGTCATATACTTAGCCTTTTGTTGTAGTATCTGTCACAATGTCTTAACTTTGGAACTCATCCAAATCTATTATGGAACTTACTTTCCATCATATTGTGCCACCCTTAGTTTAGATTGAGATAAACTTAATTTGTATTTTGTGAAAAAACTAGTATCAATGTAATACTAACCATCTATTTGTCACTTCTACAAAATAATATATTCTTAGTTCTTCTAAAAGATCATAAGAATATCTTTTACTATCGTCCAATGATCATCTTATGAATCATTCTGGTATATGCTCATAACATTTAGAGCATAGGACATATCTGGATTTGTACATAGCACAGTATGATTGATATAAATACTCTTTGTGATTTCATGCATCAAGTATCAATCTATACTTGAATCTTTGTTTCACTTATCAAGTGTCAATACACTTGAATATATCATCAATATTGAACTCATTCAATCCTTTCTGTGTAACAAGAACCTTTCTTGTAGTTTCTATATTGAACTCATTCAATATATCATTTATGCACTTTCGGCATAACCATATTAGCGTCTATTGATGCCAAATATTTGGGTTTTGCCTAAGTCTTTCATCAGGATGAAATTCTTAATATGTGTTAATAAAGATACATCTTTTCCAATCAACAATATGTCTTCCACATAATGTATTAGAAATATGTCTTAGTGCTCCCACTTAATTTCTTGCAAATGCAAGCACCTTCATTGTCTCTGATGAAATTAAACTCTTTTAACAGTTTCATCATAGTGAAGATTCCAACTCCGCAATGCGTACTTCAATAATTGAAGTTTGCATATGCTTTTAGCATCCTTTGAATTAACAAAACCCTATGGACCGTGTTATGCACATGTCCTAGGTAACAATTATATTAGAAGAACTTATTTTTCTTATTCAACTACCACATAAAAAAAATATGTAGTGGTTGCTACATTAATCCGTCTAGACTAAATATCGCTATGAAAGATCAAATCTTGTCATAGTCAACCTTTGAACATTGTTGTGAACTCTTTCCCAACATGTCGACTATTTCATATATGTGAAACATCCATGTCTATTTCTTTATAGATCCAAACACAACTGTAAGGTCTTACACCTTTCTCGAGGGTCCTTCAAGTTCAAAACTTGATTTCTCGTGTACGGAACTATCACAGATTTTATGGCTTCAAGTCATTTTATGGAGTTAGGGCCCATCATCGCTTCTTTGCATGTAGTCCGTTCATTATTCTCAAATAATGATTCAACCCTCAAATCTTGGTATTTGATTGTTTACTTGACCTACTTGGTTCAATAGAAACTTTGACCTCCGTAACCACAACCTTTGAGGCACGTGATCCATGAGCATTGTTGCTGCCTCCGAAACACTTTTCGGTGCTGCGCAACTTTGCACATATAGCTAAGGTTCTTTAACCTTATCAAAGTTATTTTGTCCTCCCACTTATCTTTTCACGAAAAATTCCTTCTCAAATAAACTTGACGTTCTAAGTGACAAACATTTTTGTCTCCGATGTTATGGAGGAATACTTAACAGTTATTCGAAATAACATACAAAGACAGGTTCATCCGACTTTGGTTGCAAACATCTTTCTTATGCATAGCATGCCAATGTTTAAGAAACGACAACTTGGGTTTTATCCCAAACCATAACTTTATATGGTGTCATTTCAACGAATTATGATGGAGCTCTTTTCAGTGGAAAAAAGTTAGTCTCTAAAGCTTTTAATCTTTAAAATATAATGGCAGTTTTATGAATTACACCTTTGATCTTACCATGTCAAACAAGGCTTAATTACATATCTCGAACGCTCCATACTCTTATGGTGTTTCGAGAAATGCAAATCCATGGAACGATTCCTCAAATCTTAGGTATTATGCTAAACTTGTAACTCAAATATCTTCCTTTATGATCTTATCATAAACTATTTATATTCTTGTTACAATGATTTTGCACTTCATCTTGAAAGTCTTTGAACTTTTCAAATGTTTCATACTTCATCCTTATTAAGTAAATATTCATATATTCACTCAAATTTTTGGAGAAAGCATATGAAGTTGAAATCCATCGCTCTTGACTACACATAATGGACTTCATACAACAATATGTACAAGTTCCAATAAGCCAGTCATTCGTTCCCTTTTGGCCTATGAACGAAGTTTTAATTATCTCTAGGAAAGTTTCACAAGCGTTATTTGATCAAAATCAAATAGACTCCAAAATTCCATCCACATGAAGTTTCTTCATGTTTTCTTTCCAATATAATTGAAACGGCGATGTCACTTCCTAAGTGATCTTTCAATCAATTTGTCTTTCGACATTTTTAGCACTAGTTTTATGGATGTGATTTCTCCAACGAGATTTGTGAATCATCCATCTTTTATGGATTACGGCAATTATTTGAACAACCCTTTTGTTCTCATAATACCTGATAAAAAAAATTTGAAGGAAAGCTTTGATGTTTAACGAGCAACACAATAACCCTTTATTTGTTCTCGATGAACATCATCACATATTCTTTTACTAGTTACTTAGGCCATTGTAGTTCATGAATTATGTTGTTTCGTATGATGATTCATACCAACAAATTCAGTATCCAATACTTAAGAACCACATTATTTAACAAGCAAAGAATACAACCATAACATGTATATCCTCTATATACCTAAGCTGAACAATTCTAGTATTTTCTTTTCTGCCATATATTTATGAGATTCTCTTTCAGTATTTCTTTTCTGTTTGAAAGAATCTATCAACATCAATAGTGGAGCCATATACATAACACATAGTCCAAAGCATGTATAGTTAAATACCAATGTCTTTGGACTTACACTTTGAAGTAGATCACCATCATCAAATGTTTTGGTGTTCTTTCAAATTCCTTTATTTAGTAATCTCTTGGTGTAGTAAACATTTTACCTACATCAGATATTCAACCTTATCATGGAATTATCCATGATGAAGCTACTTTTAGCTTATAACGGTGAATCGCGAGTATAATGTTGCTCTCCAAAACCTTTTTGGAGGATTAGGACAACTAGTGTCTCCAACCTTTTTGTAAATTCTCATCAAATATGAGAAAATTAACTTTGTTATATTATACTCTATCATTTTGTAACCAAAACATCATTTCAGATATCGCAATATCTTCCATACATGATGGTTTCTGAAACAACTCTTTCAACTCCTAGATTACCTTGATATTGAAACTATCTTTCGAATATCAAGAATCATGGAGATAAACATGATACTTATATACTAACACTGGAATTATTACTCTTGATTTAATACCAACTATTAAACTTCACGGAGTAATCGAAACTTACTGAAAGTTTGCAATGGGACTTTTAAACTTTAGATTAACACTTCAAAACAATACGATACCAGTTCGTAAAGTAACTAACCAGAATTCTATAGTTCTATCATCTCAATTAAAAACTAAGCGCAAGGTGGTAAACGGATGCCAATGACTACAACAACTATGCAAATTCACTTTGATTTAATTTATGATAAATAGTGTTCAACTTTTAATCATATTGTTGTTGAACTCCCACTCAAAACAATATCCCTCACATTGTTTTAGTGATCACACGAACCAAATCCACCACATCAAAACCGATCATCACGAGAGTTGACGTAGCTTCAATGGCGAACAATCAACATGTTCATCATATCTACTATATGACTCATGCTTTACCTTTCGGTGATCCGTGTTCTGAGACCATGTCTGTACATGCTAGGCTCGTCAAGATCAATCCTTAGCTTCCGCCTGAGCAAATCTGGCTTGCTCACGTTGTATACACTCGTAGAATCTAACACGCCCGATCATCACGTGATGCTTCGAAACAACGAGCTTTAGCAATAGTGCTTACTAAGGATGAACACTTTAAAACTTGAAATTGTGTGCTTGAGGGATCATCTTATAATGCTATCGTCGTGAACTAAGCAATACAAGATGCATAAAAGGATTAACATCACATGCAATTCATAATATGTGATATGATATGGCATTTCTCTTTGTGCTTCCGATCTCCATCTTCAAGCACGAACATGATCTCCATCATCACCGGTATGTCGTCAAGGTCAATGGTGCCGCTTCATGGTTGTCATCCACCAGCATCAACTATTACAACTACTTTGAATAATAGACACGCGGGTCTTAACGGAATTTAAAAGACAACCATATGGCTCCTTCCGGTTGCCAACTTACAATAAGGAACATTGCATACATCATATATGATGACAATCATGGCCATATCACATCACAGCACACCCCTGCAAAACAAAGTTAGACGCCTCTAATTTTATTTGCATATTTTACGTGGTTTGGGGCTTTTAATAAGTGTCGTTCTAACTTATGAACAAGAACCACAACGTTGATGCTTGAACTATCAAGTTCCCGTTGTAAATTGAATCTTTACTATGATGGGAGAGACAGACACCCGCAAAGCCACTTTATGCAATACAAGTTGCATGTTGAGCGTGGAGCAAGTCTCATGAACAATGTCATGTAAGGTTAGCCCGAGCCGCTTCATCACACCATACCGCAAGATGCAAAGTACACAAGACGCAATTGATAATAAAAGAACCACCGCCCACAATGACCATTGTGTTCTACTCGTGCAACAGATCTACATATAGACACGGCTCTGATACCACTGTAGGGGTTCGTAGCATGGAAAACAAAAAATTTCTACCGCATGCAAACAAACAAGCCAAGATCTATCTACTAGATTGTAGCAACGAGTCGATAGAGGAACTCACCCTCGAAGATTCCAAAGCGGTTAACGAGAGCAGATTCTCGTGGGTGATGTAGTCGTACTCTTGCCGATCTCAAGATCGCGTAGACGATCCTTCTGGCGCTGCGTTCCGGCAGCGCTTCCACAGTCGGTCACACGTTCGGTACTCGATGAAGACCTTCCTCTCCCTTGTTCCAGCAGGCAGCGGAGGTTGTAGCACTCTCCTCGCGATTCCGGCAGCACGACGGTGTGGTACCAGAAGTAGAGGGGAGATCTCGCAGGGCTTCGCCTTCAGCCGGAGCGAGTATGGTGGAGTAAGAGAGGGCCTTGGGGATCTACGGAATAGAGGGCACCAAGGGGGGTGGTGTAGCCGGCGTCTAGGGCTTGGGGAAGCCCTAAATCGGCGACTAAGAGGAACCCTAGGCGGCGGCTGCACTTGGGTGGAGGCGCCAGGAGCTAGGGTTTTGGGTGTGAGAGGTGTAGGCTAGAGGGGCACCCCTGCCCCTTCTTTTATAGGTGGGAGGGCGCCGGTTGGGAGGAGGGAGTCCTCCCCCAACTCGGCCTCCTTGGCCGGCAGGTGGAGGGAGGAGGACTTCCTCCCTAAGTAGGTTTCCTACTCTCCCTCCACAAAGCAAACTTGCCGTTTGACTTTTTCAAATTGGCGTTTGACTTTTCAAACTAGGATTTGATTTCTCCCTTTATTTTGCCCAGCCATGATACCTAGTACATGATGCAACCATTCCACATTGTCATGACACATTCATGTACCCTTCCCCTCCGGAGTGCCGGACCTTCCGGAACCTTCTAGAACATTCCCGATGAAACCACCGGAATCATTCCCAAACTCCGAAACAGGACTTTCCTTATATGAATCTTATTCTCCGGACCATTCCGGATCTCCTCGTGATATACCGGATCCCATCCGAGACTCCGAACAACATTCGGTCTCTTACTCATCATTCCATAACTACTCAATAACATCGAATCCTTAAGTGTGTCTCCCTACGGTTCGTGAATTATGCAGACATGATCGAGACACTTTTCCGATCAATAACCAATAGAGGAATCTGGAAATTCATATGGCTCCCACATATTTCTACGATTACTTTGCGATCGAATGAACCACTTATATACGATACCAATTTCCCTTTGTCTCATGATAGTTTACTTATCCGAGGTTTTGATCGTCGGTATCTCTGCATACCTAATTCAACCTCGTTATCGATAAGTACTCTTTTCTCGTTCCCGTGATATGTGATCCCTTGTGAGCCAGTCACATGCTTGCAAGCTAATTGGATGACATTCCACCGAGAGGGCCCAGAGTATATCTATCTGTCATATGGATGGACAAATCCCACTCTTGATCCATGTGCCTCAACCCATACTTTCCAAACACTCAATGCCATCTTTATAGCCACCCAGTTATGGTGTGGTGTTTGATGTCATCAAAGCATCCTTCCGGTGATGGTGATTAACATGATCTCATGGTCGAAGGAATTAGGTTACTATGTATCAGAAAGCTTATAGCAAATGAACTATATTAAATTACTTGATCTTTATGCTACGCTTAACTATAGGAGTATGTCCATCACATCATTCTCCTAATGATATGACCCTGTTGTTAATAACATCTCTATGTTCATGATCAGGAAACCATAATCATATATTAACCAACAAGCTAGTTTAACAAGTGGCTTTACTAGGGACTCTTTTATGTTTACAAATCACACAAGTATTAATATTTCCGGTTAATACAATTATAGCATGGTATGTAAACATTTATCATAAGTATGAAGATATGATAATAACCACTTTATTATTGCCTCTTGGGCATAACTCCAATACTAACGGGCCGAGCGGGCCACTAAGGGGAGACAGGCTGGGCTATTCTCGGCCCAGTACGAAAGTTTTGTTTTAGCTTTCCCTTATTAATAAAGAAAAGGGGACTGGGCCAAATCTTTATGGGCTCAGTTTGACTATTTGAAACTTATGTTTCTTCCCTTTTTTAAAAATCTAAGATATAAGAGCTAGGGTTTATATATAAATAGTTTTTGGGGCTAAATTTTTGGCATATTTTATTATGTCAATTATGGAACATAATTATGTGACAAATTATTCTTTTGTCATGCAGTTATGTACCTCACTTAAGCAAGTTTAATGTGTTTTTTCATGCTAAGTTGATTCTTTTGTGGTTTTATTCAAATAAATTGTGATAGTAATGTTTTGCTGCAAAATAAAGTTGGTAAATCCTCAAATTAAGCATGGCTTATGTCCATTATTCTGGCCAAAGCTGATTGATGGACATTCTGACCATGAATTTTTTGTTGGTCTGGTTCACTTCTGGCCAAATCTGATGTGTTCTAGATTGATGAAAGAATTATATATGATTAGAGGATCTAATTAAGTGTGGCTTATATCTGTCATTCTGGCCAAAGCTGATTAGCATATATTTTGATCACAAAATTTTATTGATCATGTCTATTTCTGGCCAAAGCTGATGTAGACTAGATTGATGAAAGGAGTATAAAATTATGATGCTTATTCAAAGCATTTGTTTTTTTGCAGCATCTAATGCCTCTCAAATTGCTGTTATTATAAATGGCATAGAACAGTTGACTGGTAGCAATTTTGGTACTTGGAAGGAGAAGATTGAGATCACCTTAGCTTTGCTGAATATAGATTATGCCCTCCTTAAGGATCCTCCTATAGCACCTACTGAAGGTGATGATAATTATGATGCCTTGAAAAGGGCTTCTGATGATGAGAAAACTAAGTGGGGGGATTCAAATCGTAAGTGCCTCATGATTATTAAGGGCTCCATTACTCAAAGTGTGAGGGGAGTTGTTCCAGACTCTCAGACTGCCAAGAGTTACCTTGGAAAGATTAAGGACCAGTTTAAGGGATCATCCAAAATTTATGCAACAAGCCTCATTAGAAGGCTTATTGATGAAAGGTATGATCCAACTAGGAGTCTGAGAGAACATATCATGAGGAAAATTAACTTGGCCACTAAACTTAAGACAATGGAAATGGAAATCTCTGAAGGTTTCCTTGTCCATTTTACTCAGACTGCCAAGGGTTACCTTGGAAAGATTGAGGACCAGTTTAAGGGATCATCCAAAATTTATGCAACAAGCCTCATTAGAAGGCTTATTGATGAAAGGTATGATCCAACTGGGAGTCTGAGAGAACATATCATGAGGAAAATTAACATGGCCACTAAACTTAAGACAATGGAAATGGAAAACTCTGAAGGTTTCCTTGTCCATTTTATTATTTCATCCTTGCCCACGGAGTTCTCTCCGTTCACCATCAATTACAATGCGATGGATTCTAAATGGGGCATGGATGAAATGATGGCTAGATGTGTACAAGAATAGGAAAGGCTTAAAGCTGGACGAGTTGATCATGTCAATCAGTTCAAGCATTCTTAGAAGAAGAAAAAGTTTATAAAGCCTAAGCCTACTCAGTTTAAAGATAAAGGGCAATCTTCTAAGTTCTTTCAGAAAAATAACCCTAACAGAGCTCCTAATGCAGATGCACACCCTAATGCTGATGGTAAAGATCCTAATGGATGTCGTTTTTGTGGGAAAAGCGGACACGTCCAGAGGGATTGTATTGGGTTCATGAAATGGCTCAATAAGAAAGGTACTAATGTTATAACCTTTGTTGACGAATCCCTTTATGTTAATTATGCCACCAATACATGGTGGGTTGACTCAGGTGCAACAATTCATGTTGCAAACTCCTTACAGGGATTCGATACGAAGAGGACCCTAAGAAGAGGGGAAAGAACCATTAGAGTTGCTAATGGTGTTGAAGCCGAAGCTGAGGCTATTGGAGAGTTTACACTTACACTCCATAGTGGCTTTATGCTTCGTTTACGTAATGTACTTTATGTACCCTCTATGAGACGAAACCTTGTGTCCGTCTCATGCTTAGATGATGATGGTTTTCACTATGACTTTCGGAACAAGAGATGTATAATTATGTTTGACAATAATAATGTTGGTCTTGCCTTCCGACAAGACAAACTTTATCTTGTTTCCTTAAGTGATTCCATAAGTGAAGTTAATGCTTCCTCTAATGTAAATATTAGTACCAAGTGTAAGCGCGATGATGATGAGACTTCTTCAAAACTATGGCACTATCGTCTGGGCCATATTTCGAGGGGGAGAATCGAGCGTCTCATTAAGGAGCAAGTTCGTCATCCTTTAAATTTCTCAGATGCGGATCTAGATCATTGTATTGATTGCATCAAAGGGAAATATGCTAAGAGAATTAAGAAAGGTGCGAACCGAAGCACGGGAGTTTGGAAATTGTTCATACGTATATCTGTGGTCCGTTTAATGTGAAATCAGTGGATGGTTTTGATTCCTTCATAACATTCACTGATGAATTCTCCCGCTTTGGATACATCTATCCTATCTAAGAAAGATCTGAGGCATTAGAAAAGTTCAAGATATTTAAAGCTGAAGTTGAGAATCAAGCTGGTCAAAAGATCAAAGTTGTAAGGTCTAACCGTGGTGGTGAGTACTATGGAAGACACACTTCTTATGGCCAAATTCCTGGACCTTTTGCTAAGTTTCTACAGGAAAATGGTATTGTTGCTCAGTATTCATCACCGGGCGAACCTCAGCAAAGTGGAGTCGCTGAAAGGCGGAATCGTACTCTTATGGATATGGTAAGGAGTATGTTAAGTCACTCCACTTTGCTGCTTGGTTTATGGATAGAAGCTCTAAAGACAGCTGCACATATTCTTAATAAGGTCCCTAGTAAATTGGTGCCGAAAACACTGTATGAATTATGGACTGGGAGAAAACCTACTTTGAGTTATTTGCATGTGTGGGGCAGCCCTGCTGAGGAAAGAGTTTTCAATCCAATTATGGGAAATTTATACCCCAAGACTGTCATCTGCCATTTCATTGGTTATCCTAACAAATCTAAGGCATATCGTTTCTATTGTCCAAAGCAATTCACTAATTTTGTTGAAACAAGACATGCTGTGTTCTTGGAAAGTGATATGTTGAGGGGGAGTTTGACACCCAGGGAAATAACCTTAGAGGAGAAACGGGAATATGTCCCGGTACCTATGATCCAACAACCAGTGTATCTTGTTCATGCTGAGTTTTCATCTCCAGTTGTGAGGACCGCTAATGCTACTACTACTGAGATACCAGTGGCTCCGTCAGAGTCCACATCTAATGATACTTCTACGAAAGATGCCCAGCATCCTGAAGTTGTGATTGAGGTACCAAATAATGCACCTCTCAGAAGGTCAAAGCGAGCTAGAAAGTCTGCTATTCCTGATGATTATGTGACTTATATGAGTGAGGATATAAATGAGTCGATGTTGGATGATGATCCTGCATCATTTAAGGAAGCCATACAAAGTGATCATTCATCAGAATGGCTTGATGCTATGAAAGATGAAGTGAAGTCCCTGAGCATTAATGATGTATGGGACTTAGTAGAAATTCCTAAAGGAGCCAAAACTGTGGGCAACAGATGGGTCTATAAGACCAAATGTGACTCCAAGGGTGATATCGAAAGGTTCAAAGCAAGGCTTGTGGCTAAGGGCTTCACTCAAAGAGAAGGTATTGATTATAATGAGACTTTTTCACCTGTCTCTTCTAAGGACTCATTCAGAATTATAATGGCACTTGTGGCTCATTATGATCTAGAGTTGCATCGGATGGATGTAAAAATGGCATTTCTGAATGGTGACTTACATGAGGATGTTTACATGGCTCAACCGGAGGGTTTTGTTATGGAAGGAAAAGAAAATTTAGGATGTCGTCTTAAGAAATCCATTTATGGATTAAAGCAAGCCTCAAGGCAATGGTACTTCAAGTTTGATCAAGTCATAAAGAATTTTGGTTTCAAGGAGAATTAAGTGGACAATTGAATTTATGTGAAGTTCAGGGGGAGCAATTTTGTCTTCCTGATACTGTATGTTGATGACATACTCTTAGCTAGTAGCGATAAGAATATGTTGCTAGAAACTAAAAGGTTACTCTCTTCAAAGTTTGACATGAAAGATCTTGGTGAAGCCGCTTATGTCTTAGGCATTCAAATTCACCGAGATAGATCTAGAGGAATCTTGGGGCTATCACAAAGAGCATATAATGAGAAGGTACTTAAAAAGTTCAATATGCATAAGTGCTCAGCCTCGCCTGCTCCTATTGTCAAGGGCGATAAGTTTGGGACTTTTTAGTGCCCAAGTAATGATTATGAATCTACGCAGATGAAGTCAGTTCCTTATGCTTCAATCATTGGAAGTATGATGTATGCACAAGTGTGCACTCGCCATGACTTAGCATTCATAACCGGGATGCTTGGCAGATATCAGTATAATCCAGGGTTGGATCACTGGAAGGCAGCTAAGAAAGCTTTGCGTTATTTGCAAGGTACTAAAGGCCTCATGCTCACATATAAGAGAACTGATAACCTCAAGGTGGTGGGTTATTCAGATGCTGATTTTGCGGGGTGTGTTGATACTAAGAAATACACATCGGGTTACATATTCACCCTTGAAGAAGGTTCTATTTCTTGGAAAAGCACCAAGCAAAGTGTCACTGCATCGTCAACAATGCAGGCAGAGTTTGTGGCATGTTATGAGGCAACCGGGCAGGCAGTATGGCTAAAGAATTTCATTCCGGGTTTAAGGGTGATTGACAGTATATCTGAGCCACTCAATCTTTTCTGCAATAATCAACCCACAGTGATCTACTCAAGTAACAACAAGTCAAGTGGTGCTGCCAAACAAATTGACATTAAATATCTTGTTGTGAAAGATAGAATCTAGGATCATACAATAAGTATTAAGCATATAAGGACTAACAATGTTAGCGGATCCACTTACGAAAGGCTTGCCACCCAGTGTGTTTAAAGAGCACGTTGCTAACATGGGATTGGCAGAAAGCTTTTGATCCTGGAAATTGGAACCGTTATGACACCATCTCTCCATAAGCTAAGAAGGGTTCTTCTCTTCGATGGAATGATGTACTGTAGTCAATTAATTCAATGGTACTTAACTGACCATTGTAATTTACTGTCTCTGTATAAGTTTCAACAAAGAGCTAAGCTCATAAGTTTGTAATAAGTATAAGTTTTTGGAGCTCCTAAGTTAAAGAAGCTTTGTTTTGAAATAAAGTGGTATATTGTAGTGACTGGGTTCTGCGATACTCTATGGCCGTTGTAATTCGGTTGTCTCATATGATGTTTTGTTGAGAAATGAGTTTATAAGCTTATCCTTACGATCAAGGGGGAGAATGTTGGATATAAATGATCTGCAGTGATCTAAAGGTTGTTGTGATCAATCTAAGTCAAATTAATGATGATTAAGGGGATGTTTAATAACAGCCATTGGATGCCCTGATCAGGGGCATCCTGACCATCCATCCTAAGGTGTTGGTTGCCCTAGTGCAAGTGCTATAAATAGGGGACCTAGGGTTAGTGCTGAGAGAGGTTGCTCATTCAGTTGTGCTTCTCTCTCTAACACTCTCCCCAGCTCACTGATCAAGCAAGCACCTAAAGCACTAGGAAGAACCCTCACATCTACATCAACAAGGATAAGGTGAAGCAATCCAAGAGGAGGCCATGGCTAGACCTCCAGATCAATGTACATACCCCTGATCCTATCTTGTGTGGCTCAAATATTGAGCTAGATGATCCTCTAAGGATCTTTCACGAACTACATAGGTGCTAAACCCTGTTGTTTTTTTGGTGTTTATCCAGGATCATGGAGACGACGACGAGCCGACGGTTCGAGAGCGATGGCGCCTGTGAGGGCGGGCAATTAGCCGAAGAGGAGGAGGCGACGACATCAGCAGGAGGTTGCGGCTCCGAGATGGCATCTCGCTGGGGCAAAAGTAGGAGGAGGCAGGGCGACCCCGGGATAGCAACCTCGATGGGGAAGATCAACCTCATGGTGCACACATCAGGAGGAAATTGAAGTACCCTGTTTCGGCTTTCTTACTCTGTCAACTGATGGTACAAATTTATTCTTTTTTATCTACATGAAATTTATTGTATCTTCTACAAATTGTAAAATTCGTCACAACCGAGTGAAACCACTATCCTTAGAAATATTCATCTTCAGCTTCGAAACCAATTCTTGTTGCAATTCGGGCACATGTGAAATGATAAAAGGTTCTGAATTTACAGGATTTCTATAACTTCTGAATTGGTCAGCAAGGTTCTCTTATCAAACTTCCTTGTAGTTTCACTTAAATAATTGCCATACAAATACAATCAACTGATTTTTCTATTGCAAAATTATTACGTTTTCTCCTATTTTTGATAGAGACCATTTAGGTTGTCTTTGGATAGTTGCATGTTAAGTTGAATGTGGATGATTTAGACCGATTTAAACACATCTTTTTGTAGGAGAAAGTTGTATGAAAAAATAGAATGTGCATGCATAATTAAGAAGCTTTCCAGTATTAGGAACCTAGGATCAAGTTTCATGAAAAACAAATTGGAGTCTTAAGTTAAACGATCACGAGGTTGATCTTGCAAAATTAATCTTCATAGTAGGTACATGCGATGTTCATTGTCTAGAGTTTATCTACAAATTTATTGCTTCGATAATGTAAGCTGGGCTTAACAAGTTCCATTTTATTTTATACAACATGTGGTGTTGATATGTTTAGTTACACTCAATTAGATTTCTTTTGTTGAATGAAATCCATAGATTGGTCGTGGCCAAGGACCGTCAGAGAATAAAGGGTATTCTGTTGTTGATGATGCAACTATGTATAGTGTGGAGCAGGTCTGGAGATATGTGCTAAGTTGAAAATCAGTATTCCTCATACACATACCTTTATTTTGTTACCTTTTTCTGTAATGTTCCATGCTACTAAGAAACTGAAAGTCTCCAAGTAAAAAAAAAGAAACTGGAAGTTGTTTCTATGATTTTTGTTGCTTGGCCCTGACCTATTTCTATGATGATTAGCAAGAGTGGCTAAAATATAGAAACTAAGAAATAACAGTCCTCTAATTGCTTCTTATAGGTTCATTTTCAGATATATTCTCATATTTTCATATGGTGGTTACGATTCTAGCATATTTGCAAGAGGATGATTTGTGGTTAACTCTTGACATTTGTAGTTTCAGTGTCGTACTTCATGTTGATTTTCAGATTTAGCCAAAAATAATTTGCATTAGTTCTCATCAATTCTTCAAATATTCATTTAGATAATTACAACTGATAAACTTAATCATCACTACTAGAATTTGCTTCACTTTGTTACTGTCATCTGCACCTATGCCAATACCATCAACATATCTTCACATCATCTTAGGGAAAAATAATTCCCTATGAGTATATATATACTTAAATGGTCCTGTTGAAGGAAAGCTACTAAAGAACATGGGTTCAGCCTAGAGGATATATATAAATGTTCTCCGCCGGTTTATTGATGCTTCTTGTTCAGAAATTAAGGATATATTCTTAGGTATGACATGTCATATTCTTCAGCAAGCTAGGCTTTCACTTGGATAAGTTCATATTGATATCTTGTTCACTGGAAGATTGCTTATTTCCTTTTCGTGAGTTACTAAAAGGATTGCCTGATTCATTCTTCCAGAAAATGTGGAAGTTAGTCTTAGGGTTTGAAGTCTGTATAGACTTAAGACAACAAGAAATTATATCGGTCGCAAGGGTTGATTTATCGAGAATGTGACCTTCCTATTAGGGTTGAATGGTTGAATTATGTTCAAGAGTAGATGGTACTGGCTTTTAGAGGATGAAATATTGTATATTTTTGTTGTAAACTTTGTCTCCATATCCTTCGCATGATGAAATTGTAAAAATGAAAGCATTCATGTGACTGTATTAGTTCTGACGATATAAACATGTTCCCCATCTGTATCAATTTGTTGTAAATGAAAGCATTCAAATTTTTTCAACTGTCTCTATTTTCTAAACATTCTCCCACAAATGATTCTATTGTCTAAGAATTTCAGATATTTTTATTGTTCTTTTCTTGAGATAGACGGGCGCAGCAACGCGCGCTTTTATGATCTAGTGTGTAGTATAGGATGGCAGTGAGCGGGTTTAGCGCGCTCCATATATGTAATTATGTATTGCTTCCCCACGTACACTATGTGCCTTCGGTAAAACACGTACGATTTGGTGGTGCGATAGTTGGTTCCATGGGCGATCAAAACTCGCGACGCCACTGGTAGTGTGTGCTTTCGTAAACGCGCATATGACCTGACTATTGCTATAGCCATTATCGTGCCTGTTCAGGTCCCACGATGCTATACGCGTTTATTCGTCCAATATTAAGAATAAGAAAACTGGTTTCGCGGCATTCAGCTCCACTGTTTAGGGTCCCAACACTTTGTTTCTCGATGTACCTTATTATGAAACGTTCTGCCTAACAACTGCGCCCCGGAAGGGCGCATAGTGGGGGCTAGTATAGGTTACTGTTATCACTAACCGAAATCCTAGAATTGAATCAAAGAGCAATAAAGTGCACGAATTAAAGCAAACTAGACACAGGTTAATGATGATCATAGCCAGACAAAGGTCGCAACAACACAAAAGACAGACTGGTTCTTCAATCTCATAAATGGCTGTCATCAGGCCTGGCCCTGAGCCTATGCTGGCGGTGCGGCCGCACAGGTCCCCGATTGTTTGGGCTCCCATCCAGGTAAGTACAAGCCTAGTAGAAAGGAGGCTAGCAGCTTAGACGAATCGCGTAACGCAGCTTTTTTCGCTGAAAAAGAAGTCCGATTCGACTAAGCGAGGATAGGTTAACCCTGGTCTTCTCGCCTCCTCGTTCTATCGGTGAGTTGCCGCTCTGGCCCCAATTCTAAATCATACTAACGGGTGGCACTATGCCGTTGCGATTTGGATGGGAATCAATGGAGGCGGAGATCCCCGGCTTTCAACAACTTCCTCCTCAGTCTGCAACAGTTAGTAGAATCCCCTTCCTATACATTCCCGTTAGATTCTACATGTTCTTGTTGATACAGTCTACATCCCTGTTAGATTCTACTCTCTGTGAGTCGCCGCCCCAATTCTAAATCATACTGACGGGTGGCGCTATGCCGTTGCGATTTGGATGGGAATCAATGGAGGCGGAGATCCCCAGCTTCCAACAACTTCCTCCTCAATCTGCAACAGTTAGTAGAATCCGCTTCCTATACATCCCCGTTAGATTCTACATGTTCTTGTTGATCCTCCGGCTTGATTCCATTCGGTCCTATTGCAATATGGTGGAAGGAGAGGGAGGGGATTGTCGGCAGAGTTGTCCAAGGACATGCCTATGGTCAGCTCCGTACGGCAAGGGAAGGGGCCGGCCAGCGGTGGAGGCCTATATAAAAAGAGAGAATTTCTTATTTGACACTATTTTCCAATATGGTTCTAGAAATTTTTCGCTTCCCTATTTGACACCTAGTATAAATTTGTTTGCCTTATATGACACTCTAGTGTATTTTGAGACATAACGGTGTTAATTGAGGACATACAAAGACATTTTTGCCCCTGCTATATAATGTGACAAATGTTGTTGTACCGTGATATATCTACTCACACTAGAGGAAAAAGGGCTATCCGTTCGAGACCCCTCGGAGCATTAGTCCCGGTTGCGCCACCAACCGGGACTAATGCTGGCACGCGTCCCGGTTGGAGCGGGCACGGGGCCAGGGGTCATGGGTCCCGGTTGGTAAGGGGGCATGCGTCCCGGTTGAAGCCACCAACCGGGAATAAAGGTTTGGCCACAGCCACGTGGCGTGGCACGCACCTTTAGTCCCGGTTGCTGGCTCCAACCGGGACTAAAGACCCCTGCCCTCTATAAATGCAACGCCCCAGCCCCCTCTGCCTCCACTCTGTTTTTTCGAATGGTGGAAGGTGTGAGGGGGTGTGCTAGTTTTTTCTCATGCATGCATTGAAGGTGTTTGTTGGAATGTTTGAGTGAATAATCCCGTTGAATTTCTCATAGAACAAAAATATAGAAGGTGTCCGAGCCGCACTTGAGCTTTCTCCTCTTTATTTCCCTCGATCGAGGTTAGCAATCTTATCTTTTCTAGGTCATTGATACAATTCATGTGTCGGTGTGAATTGGTTATTTCACTATTTATGATGTCCTGTTTTTTGATAAACTTACTTATATGATGCAGATGAACGGTCGGGAATGGATGTACGGTGACCGGCGGGTAGCCGGGTATATCAAAGGCGTGGATAAATTTATCGATGTGGCTACGGCAAACAAAGAGAATGGATTTATACGTTGTCCATGTGTTCAATGTCGGAACAACAAGGAGTACTCTTCCTCGAAAATCATTCGCGGCCACCTGATTATGAAAGGTTTCATGCCCAACTATAATTGCTGGACCAAGCACGGGGAAAGAGGGGTTATGATGGAAGATGGTGAAGAAGAAGATGATGATAACAACTCTCATCATATGTTTCCTGAATACAGTGATACTGCAATGGAAGACAATGGAGAGGAAAGAGGTGAAGAACGGGCATCAGATGAGCCGGCTGATGAACTTGGTAGGGTCATTTCTGATGCAAAGCGAGACTGTGAAACATAAAATGAGAAGTTGAAGTTAGAGGGCATGTTAGAAGATCACAAGAAATTGTTGTACCCAGATTGTGAAGATGGCAGCACAAAGCTCGGTACCACACTGGAATTGTTGCGATGGAAGGCAGAGTGTGGTCTAACTGACTCCTCATTTGAAAAGATGCTGAAAATAATGAAGCCGAAGTTTCCAAAACATAACGAACTTCCTGAGAGTACCTACGAAGCAAAGAAGACTCTCTGTCCTCTGGGGTTAGATGTGCAAAAGATACATGCATGCATTAATGACTGCATCCTCTACCACGGTAAGGAGTATGAGAATTTAGATAAATGCCCGGTATGCAACGCGTTGCGGTATAAGATAAGACGAGATGACCCTGGTGATGTTGAGGGAGAGCCCCTCCGGAAGAGGGTTCCTGCTAAGGTTATGTGGTATGCTCCTATAATACCAAGGTTGAAACGCATGTTCAGAAACAAAGAGCATGCCAGGTTGTTGCGATGGCACAAAGAAGACCGTAAGAAACACGGGAAGTTGAGACACCCTGCTGATGGGTCACAGTGGAGAAAAATCGAGAGAGACTTCCCAGACTTTACAGGTGACGCAAGGAACTTATGGTTTGGTCTAAGTACGGATGGCATGAATCCTTTTGGGGAGCAGAGCTGCAGTCACAGCACCTGGCCCATGACTCTATGTATCTACAACCTGCCTCCTTGGTTGTGCATGAAGCGTAAGTTCATTATGATGCCAGTGCTCATCCAAGGCCCGAAGCAACCGGGCAACGACATTGATGTGTACCTTAGGCCATTAGTTGAAGAACTCTTACAGTTGTGGGGCAAACCAGGTGTACGTGCGTGGGATGAGAACAAACAGGAGCCATTTAATCTACGAGGGTTGTTATTCGTAACCATCAATGATTGGCCTGCTCTTAGTAACCTTTCAGGACAGACAAACAAAGGATATAAGGCATGCACCCACTGTTTAGATAAGACCGAAGGTACATATTTGCATAAATGCAAGAAGGTTGTGTACCTGGCGAATCGACGATTTCTTCCGACCAATCATCCCGTAAGAAAGAAAGGCAAGCATTTCAAAGGTGAGGCAGATCACCGGAAGAAGCCTGAACTCCCTGCTGGTGATGATGTATTTGGTATGGTCAAGGACATAGAAGTAATCTTTGGAAAGGGTCCCGGCGGTCAATCAGTTCCGAACGACGTCGCTACAGGACACGCACCCATGTGGAAGAAGAAATCTATATTTTGGGAGCTGCCATATTGGAAAGTCCTGCGTGTCCGCTCTTCAATCGACGTGATGCACGTGACGAAGAATCTCTGCGTGAACCTGCTAGGATTCCTAGGCGTGTATGGGAAGACAAAAGATACACCTGAAGCACGGGAGGACCAACAAATTATGAAAGACCCAAAGAACATGCATACAGATAACAAGACGGATAAAGGGCGTCACTTAAGTCGTGCCAGCTATGCTCTTACCAAAGCAGAGAAGGAAATCTTTTTTGAAGTCCTTTACAGTATCAAGGTGCCGTCGGGCTTCTCATCTAATATAAAGGGGATAATAAATATGGCAGAGAAAAAGTTCCAAAACCTGAAGTCTCATGACTGTCACGTGATTATGACGCAGTTGCTTCCGATTGCATTGAGGGGGCTTCTACCGGAAAATGTTCGAGTACCCATTGTGAAGTTGTGTGCATTCCTCAATGCAATATCTCAGAAGGTAATCAATCCAGATATTCTGCCAAGGTTACAGAAGGATGTGGTACAATGTCTTGTTAGTTTTGAATTGGTGTTCCCACCATCCTTCTTCAATATTATGACGCATCTCCTGGTTCATCTAGTGGAAGAGATTGCCATTCTCGGTCCGGTATTTCTGCACAATATGTTCCCCTTTGAGAGGTTCATGGGAGTCTTAAAGAAATATGTTCATAACCGTGCTAGACCAGAAGGAAGCATCTCCAAGGGATATGGAACAGAGGAGGTCATTGAGTTTTGTGTTGACTTTATTCCTGACCTTAAGCCGATTGGTGTTTCTGACTCGCGGCATGAGGGAAGACTAAGTGGAAAAGGCACGCTGGGAAAGAAAGCAATGATATGTAGGGACGGGGATTCTTTCACTAAAGCACACTACACAGTTCTACATAATTCCACCTTGGCAGCTCCGTATATCGAGGAACACAAGAATATTGTACGCTCCAAAAACCCGGGGAAGCATGAATCATGGATTACAGATGAACACATGAAGTCTTTCGGTGGTTGGATGCGGACACATCTCTTGAATGACACCACTGTTGGAGATCAGCTATACTTGTTGGCCGCGTCACCATCTTCTACTGTATTGAATTTCCAAGGGTACGAAATAAATGGGAATACATTCTACACGATCGCCCAAGATAAAAAGAGAACCAACCAAAATAGTGGTGTCCGCTTTGATGCAATAGACGAGAATGGACAAAAGGACACATATTATGGTTACATAGAGGAGATATGGGAACTAGACTATGGAGTCTCTTTTAAGGTCCCTTTGTTTCACTGCAAATGGGTCAACCTGAATGGGGAAGGGGTAAAGATAGACCAGTTGTACGGAATGACAATAGTGGATCTCAACAATCTTGGTTATAGAGATGAACCATTCGTCCTAGCCAATGATGTGTCTCAGGTTTTCTATGTGAAGGACATGTCCTCCAGACCGAAAAAAAGAAAAAATATACAAACGAATACATCATATGATGAGCCAAAGCGTCACATAGTTCTTTCAGGGAAAAGAAACATCGTGGGAATCGAGGACAAGACAGACATGTCAGAAGATTATAATAAGTTTGATGAAATTCCGCCCTTCACAGTGAAAACTGACCCAAGCATTCCGTTAAGTAAAGAAGATGCTCCATGGTTACGTCTGAAGCGGTCATAAGGAATGACATATGCCAAGAAGTTCATGCTCATATTATGTAACTCTAGTTCATGTCTTTCGCGGTTTGTGGCTTGACCGAAGGATATCTTTCGCGGTTTGTGGCCTTTAGTCCCGGTTTTGTAGTCTCAGTTTTTAATATTAATAAATGTCTTGAGTGTTAGTACCGTTGTGGCTGGACCGGGAGTGCCTCTATGACCAGTTTCTTGGAGATGACGGAGGACTGGGCTCCGTCGGCATCTCCCTGAAACTGGTCGTAGTGGTGTCCCTGCTCTCGAAAACCATCTTACAGCTTGTAACTTCACTAACTAGATCAATACGCCTCGGAGCTAACTAATTTCACATATTAGGGAGTGCCTCTATGACCAGTTTCTCGGAGATGCCGGAGGACTGGGCTCCGTCGGCATCTCCCTGAAACTGGCCGCAGTGGTGTCCCTGCTCTCGAAAACCATCTTGCAGCTTGTAACTTCACTAAGTAGATCAATACGCCTCGGAGCTAACTAATTTCACATATTAGGGAGTGCCTCTATGACCAGTTTCTCGGAGATGCCGGAGGACTCGGCTCCATCGGCATCTCCCTAAAACTGGCCGTAGTGGTGTCCCTGCTCTCTAAAACCATCTTGGAGATGCCTCAAACTGGCTGGAGGACTGGACTCACAAGGATGCATATTTATAGTACAAGCAGCTCGGCATAATGTCGACACTCACGACATAATGTCGACACTCACCCCTATTATTAGTGTTGACTCATCTTTAGTCCCGGTTGGTGTCTCCAACCGGGACTAAAGGTTCATCTTTAGTCCCGGTTGGTGACACCATCCGGGACAAGGTACAAGCCGCACGACATAATGTCGACACTCACCCCTATTATTAGTGTTGCCTGGCCCACTCTGCCGCAATCCCTTCAGTCGCGGTTGGTTTCTCCAACCGGGACTAAATATGAACCCTCTCTTTATATAGGCATTTCCCTCTATTTATTAGGTAACACTTAAGACATTTATTAATATTAAAAACCGGGACAAACCGGGACTAGCTAACACTCAGGACTAAAGCCGCCCCCTTTAGTCATAATCATGCCTAGTCCTATAGTACGCAGCTTCAGGGTCTTCATCGTCGTCGTCATCATCATCGTCATCGTCACCTGCCACTCCGGGGATCCTCAGCCCATCCATGGCATATACCAGGGGCCATTCCAGCCTCGGATTCACGGCGGGTGGGAGAGGGGTCTCCTGGAAGACGATGCCGCTACCGCCGGGACAGTGTGGGGCCTGTGGCGGGTGGACTCGTGGGCACCGTAGGCGAGGATGGTCTCCCCCGGTGATGTAGCGCATCACTTCGATGATAGTACGGTTCGCCCACCACAGACGACGGCCGGCTTCGTTGTGGTTCACCGGTGGCGGGCCATCACCCTCGTACCTGGCGAGCTCCCTTTCCCGCCTATTAGCGAAGAAGGCATTCCAGGTGTCGTAGTTGTCGGGATCCCACTAGGGATCCATCCGCTGCTCCGGCGTGAGCTCGTGGTAGAAGTGGTTTGTGATGGCCGCCTAGCGTGCGGAACCTTGAGGGACAGGAACCCCTCCAGCGCTCAGCATCCAGCCGGCGGGCGGCCAGTAGCCCGGCGGACAAGGGTAGTTGGAGGCGCACAGCGCCTCGGTCTCCTCGAGGGTCAGAATGGCCCAGTAGGCGTTGTCCATTGTTCTAAGAGAGGAAGGTGTGGATGTGTGGATAGCCATGACACGATCATCCTAAATATAGAGGGAAAGGGTGGGAAAACTTGGCGTGAAGCTTTGGGAAATGGCGGGAAATATCTTTAGTCCCGGTTAGTGACTACATCCGGGACTAAAAGCTCTAGTAGAAAGGAAAGGGCAGGAAAACTTGGCGGGAAGAGGTGGGAAATGGCGGAAAATATTTTTAGTCCCGGTTTGTGACTACATCCGGGACTAAATGTGTGCCGAACAATGATCATGTTTCGAAAAAACCTTTACAAAATGACCTATCATGTTCGAGGTTTCATGGCTTTTTCGGTCCAAATGACCGATGTTATGTGCTAAATCACGGCATAGTTTGTGATGTTGTGCCCATATTATGCATGTGTGTGGACATTGGTATGGAGAACAATGTTGCAGGAGGAAGTTTTCCTTTTTGTCGCACGGAAAAGCCCTTTTCCATTTTCCGAGCACAAAAAACGGGTCGTTTTGTGAAGTAACCACCAAAATGCCGTTTCACAATGCTACCGTCCCATTTTCCTAAAATATTAGACCACCTTACATGGACTATCTCCCAACCGGTACATCTCAAACCTTTTCGTCCATCCCGGGTAAAAAGGACAAATGTCTGCCGAATCGGTAGGAAGTGGGTCCGGTTTGTACTACAGGTACATGATCTATCGCCCGTGATTTTTTGAAAAAATCATTTTTAGACTCACAATATGTGGTTTCTTCAGAGATCCAATGCAAGTTCTAACGACGCTCGTCCCCTATCTTCATTTTAAAAGGTTACATTAATTATTTTTTAAAAATAGAAAATGGTTTTGGATTATTTATTCAAATCCACACACTTCTTATGTTTAAAGTTTTTCTAAATTCCAAATTAATATTCAAAAATATAAGTTAATTCATTTTAAAAGGTTACATTAATTATTTTTTAGAAATAGAAAATGGTTTTGGATTATTTATTCAAATCCATACACTTCTTATGTTTAAAGTTTTTCTAAATTCCAAATTAATATTCAAAAATATAAGTTAATTCATTTTAAAAGGTTACATTAATTATTTTTTAGAAATAGAAAATGGTTTTGGATTATTTATTCAAATCCATACACTTCTTATGTTTAAAGTTTTTCTAAATTCCAAATTGATATTAAAAAAATATAAGTTAATTCATTTTTAGTTGTAAATGGTTCATATTTTAAATGGTTACATTAATTGTTTTTTAAAACAGAAAATGGTTTTGAATTATTTATTCAAATCCAAACACTTTTTATGTTTAAAGTTTTTCTAAATTCCAAATTAATATTCAAAAATATAAGTTAATTAATTTTAAATGGTTTCACTAATTATTTTTTAAAAATAGAAAATGGTTTTGGATTATTTATTCAAATCCATACACTTCTTATGTTTAAAGTTTTTCTAAATTCCAAATTAATATTTAAAAAATATAAGTTATTTCATTATTAATTTTAAATGGTTCGTAGTTTAAATGGTTACATTAATTATTTTTCAAAACAGAAAAGGTTTCGAATTAGTTATTCAAATCCAAACACTTTTTATGTTTAAAGTTTTTCTAAATTCCAAAGTAATTATCATTTAAAAAACATTACAAATTTAAACCCCAAAATAAAAAATAAGGCGGGAACAGAGAGAAAATAACTGAAAAAATTTGAATACAGGGTAATACGTCCCGGTTGGAGCCACCAACCGGGACGGAAGAGCCCCCTACGCGCGCGCCCCTTCAGCTGCTGAAAATTGGACTATAGGTCGCGGTTGGTGGCTCCAACCGGGACGTATGCACCTTTAGTCCCGGTTGGAGCCACGAACCGGGACTAAAGGCCCTTTAGTTATAACAGCGCGTGCCTCCTCTTCTTCTTCCCTTCCCCACTCACTTCTCTGCCTCTGCCTCTGCCCGCGCCCTCGCTGACGATGACGCCGCCAGGCTGCCCCCGCCACCGCCGCGCGCTCCCCGTAGCGGCTCCGTCGTCAACGCCTCCGCCTCCGGCCGCCACCCGCATCTCTTCCCGCGCGCCGACGACCGCGCCGCCCGCGCGTCTCCTTCCCTCGACGACCGCCGGCCGCCCGCGTCTCTGCTTCCCGTCGACGACCGCGCCCTTCCCCCACCGCCGCGCGTCAGGTACGGCGCCGCCCCTCCCTGCCTCTCTGTCCTCCCCCTCCCTCTGCTGCTGGTCAGGGCCGTCTCTAGAAATTTGGGGCCCCTGTGCAAAATGCAAAACAGGGGCCTAAACTTCCAAAATGTTCACTTAACAATATAACTAGAAGGTAAATTTTCCTTTATTATATAACTTTATAATGAGGGCACTTCTTCAATAGTCCAAAATATTCATAGGACCCATGGATTTCAAACACCTATATGTCTTATCAAGATAACTAGATAAAATAATACTAGAAGAACTAAAGAAAGATTATACCAAATCGGCCTCAAGGTCGGAAGCTGGAGCCTCCAGCGCCGGGAAGAAATTTTGTTCAGCAGATCACTTGTCAATGGAGGCAGGACATGAAGAAAGCACGCATGAACTGGGCGACATCAAAATCCTAGGGCCTAGGGGCGATGTGCGGTGGCAAAACACGGGCGTCGGTGTTGTGCCCTTCCGGGCGACATGGGTGGGCGAATTAGATTGATGAATCGATCAATTCGGTGACTCTCATCTCACGGCCTGTTCTTGGTTTTTTAACGGAACGATCGAGAGTTTGGAACGAACCTGGTTACTTCAGCGATCAGGATCTCCATAGATGCCGGAAATTTTTTTGGGAACCGAGAGTAGTTTATTGGGCCGCAAGAGTTGTAGAATCGAGACAAGCCACTACCACATTGCTGGAAAATTAACAGATGCACCGAGCGGGCTGGATTTCACTACTGCAGACTTGGGTTGGTTGCTAGAAACTGGGGGCCCGGAAAATTTTGGGGCCCAGTGCGGTCGCCCAGCTCGCACTGGGCCTTGGACGGGCCTGTTGCTGGTGGTGGGCGCGGCGGCTTCGATCGGGTGGTGCATCGTCACCGGCGCCGTTTCCTCCACCGCCGCGTCGTCCTTGTCCACGGCCACGGCGGCCGCGTCCTCCTTGACAGCGGTGGCGAGGTGGCTCCGGGCCCTACCTCTGTTTCCCCTTTGCTTGCGTGGCGAGGTGGCTCCGCGTCCTCTGTTTCCCCTTTGCTTGCGTGGCTGCTGAGGTGGCTCCGGGCCCCACCTGTCAGCCACTATGGCTAGTTGTTACTATGGTGCAAAAGGTTTAAACATTTGATTTCATAATTTCAGAATTTGAATAAAACTTGTAAATTCAATAACTTTTAATCTGTAATACAGAAAAATAAAAATAATATACAAATGTTCAGAAAAATGAGAACTATCTATCTATGCTATAATCATGCATTGTTCAACAACTTAAATGACAAGTTTAATTAGCACACCCTAGTAACCCTAACAGGTGATTCCGAAGTTCCTTGAGTTAGGGTTTGCGCCCCTCGGAACCCCGATTAACTTGTCGAGCATGCTTTAGGGTTACATTCCAATGCACATTAACTTGTCGTATCATCATCATTGCTTGAGCATTGCATCGATTCCATGTGTTGATTGTTTCCCTTTCTTTCCGGTGATTTGGTTCTTCTCGGTAGAATACGATATCGAGATCGAGATCGAAGACCGAGATCAAGACCATAGATAGATCTAATTAAATGACAAGTTTAATTAGAACACCCTAGTAACCCTAACAGGTGATTCCGGAGTTCCTTGAGTTAGGGTTTGCGCCCCTCGGAACCCCGATTAACTTGTCGAGCATGCTTTAGGGTTACATTCGAATGCACATTAACTTGTCGTATCATCATCATTGCTTGAGCATTGCATCGATGCCATGTGTTGATTGTTTCCCTTTCTTTCCGGTGATTTGGTTCTTCTCGGTAGAATACGATATCGAGATCGAGATCGAAGACCGAGATCAAGACCATAGATAGATCGAAGACCTTTTGTAGCCTTATACTCATGTTCCCCTCTCATATCCTTAGGGTTTAGGGTTTCTCTTCATTTTTATTATTGTGTATGTATATATTAGGGTTTCACCTTCGATCCGGAAAATATTCGTTAGCCGCTTTGACTTATTCGTAACTTTCTCCTTTAGCCGCTTTGACTTATTCGTTTTTCCACCTATGCAGAAAATATGGACCCACACGTCAGAGACGAAGAAAAGGAAGAGTTGATCCAAGGTGTGATCCGTGGGGAAGATAATTTAGACGTATCAACGTTTCTGAACAACTCCGGTGAGGGTGGTCCTCTTTTTACCGGAGTAGACAACTTGTTTGAGGTTGAAGGTGTTGCCTTCCTCGAGGGAGAAGGGGATGCCTTGTGTAATCGAGAAGACGACCGCTCCGGCGAGGTGCATGTAATATAAATCAACTCATTAATTAATCATCTGCTATCTATATAGAAATAGTAACGACGATCTTTCTTCTTTTAGCCCTCCGGATCGAAGGAATCTACTGAAAAGAGCAGACGAGGCCCAACCAAAAAGTTGCAAGACCATGAGAGGTTCAGGATCGAAGATGTCGCTGAAGACGGCAGACCGACAGCTCCCGAAGTTGTCGCAACCAAATTTGTGGCACAATGCGGAGTAATCGTTAGGGACTTAATCCCGATCACCATTAGAAATTGGAATAGGCCTGTTAATGCGGATGAAGAGGGAACATGTTTTGTTTGTCCCTAACCACGCCAAAGATTTACTGTGGAAGAGGCTCATGGTTAATTTCAAACTACCGAAGATAGAGCTGGATCCAAATGCGGAGGATCCAGTTGAGGACGCCTTACAACATGGGAGAGCCATGAAGGCTAAGGTCAGGGAGTGGGCTTTGAAGAAGATGGCCCAGTGTTTCACCAACTGGAAGAAAAGATTGCACCTTGACTATGTCGTGAAAAAGAAGACTCCCGATTTCAAGAATATTCAGTTTGAGAAGATAAAACCATTCTGGGATGAGTTTGTGGAATACAAGAAATCAGAAAAAGCTAAGAAAATGTCTGAAACGAATAAGTTGAATGCTGCTAAGAAGAAGTATCACCATACTATGGGGCAAGGTGGCTACAGGGTTGGCATTCCTAAGTGGGAGAAACTTGAGCAGGAACTGCGTGATAAAAAGATCACCCCAGAGACAGACGATTGGGTAGAACATGCAAGGAATTGGTTTTACGGGCATGGGGGCACGTTGGACTCGGAAGGGAGGTGTATATATAACATACGACATAAAGAAGACTCCTTGCCAATCGAGAGGATCAGAAAAGCAGTAAAGGCTGTTAAAGATGGGGACTTCATTCCCGATAGAGAGAATGATGAGCTCACACTCGCCCTTGGAAATAAGGAACATGATGGACGAACACGAGGCACAATAGGCTCCCAATCATGGAGGACTGGGTTTCCCGAAGAGAGGAAGAAATATCCTGATAGAAGCCGTCAGAGGAGTAAGGACAGGGCGGCAGTTGAAGCAGAAAGTCAGAAAGAGCGAATGCGTTTAATTGAAGAACGATTAAAGCAACAACAAGATGAAATTAACACACTTAAAGAGCAAAGTACTACCGGCCCATCTCAGCAGCACACTGCATTCGATGCTACCGGCCTATCGAATAATCGAAAAAGCAGTGTGGCTTCCACCGAGGTCCCGGGTGATGACAATGGCGATGCCGATGATGCACCGACGATGGCTCCTGTTGGCTACCCAGTGGATGATATCACAGAGATGACACACTGCGAGCTACATGTCAAAGTTGTGAACATATCAATGAAGGTGGCGGTCGGCTATGCCTTACCAATTGGACCCACACCAACTTACCACTGTCGTCCGGTTCCAGAGGGCTACGCTGTTGTCGGCGTGGATGAAATCATGCCCACCTTTGAGGTTTTGGATCTTCACTACCCTGCTGGTGAAGGGGATGTGACTGTGCTGGGTGACGCAAAAAACGTCACCATTCTATGGCCGAAGGATTGTATCGTGCTTCGAAATCACACGCCAAGGCCATATTCGCCGCCGCCTCACCCGTCTCCAGCGAGGTCGTCGCCGCCGCGGCAGCCGTCTTCGTCGCCTCACCCGGCTCCGTCGCCTCACCAATCTTCGGTGCAGCCATCACCGCGGGAGCCATCGCCGGCGCCTCAGGATAAAAAGCGTAAGCGTACCGCTACTGTGCGTCATAAGCGATCGCCGAAACGTAAACAAGAGCCTCTTCCAAAAGTACCAACGGTTCCTCCCAAGAGAGCTTATGACTGTACTGCAGAGGAGACTGCGGCGATCGTTGATGCGGAAACGACAGCATTTTTCGCTAAGCTGAGGCGGCCGAAAGAGCCAGAGTTCCCCAGCACCAAAGAAGAAAAAGCCAAAGTGTTGAAAATGCTAAAGAATCTTCATCAACCCGAGCCAAAGCTGTCATCAGACTATGAGCGTTCTATTCTCAAGTCACATGCGGCACAAAAAGCCTCGAAGAGCAGTACTGATGCAAGCGGGAAATCTGTTGCCCAGCTCGGAGAACAAGCAAAACAGACTTGCGCCCCTCTCAAGGTGATTTCTCAAACCAATGTGGGGTCGAGCAAATATGGGGCCGAAGAGCAGTATGATCCAGAGGTAGTTGCACAATACGGAGAAGCTGCCGCTGCTCAAGGTATGAGTATTGTCCAGTACTTATCCCAGTTAGAGTTCTTCCCCGTGAGTGAAGTAGCATACAAATACCAGTACGGAAAACCTCTCGTCAAACCTGAGGAGGTAAACAATCTTCCAACAAAAATGCGAAGGTTGCATAACTGGTACATGCATGCCACAAGGGCCGGGGCTAACTGGATAGTGCTGAGGGTTACAAAAAAGCATCATGGGAAAGATAAGGATGACATGATATCCATTGAATTTGATGAACTATTTCAATTATTCAATCAAGACGCCTTGGACAAATCGATCATCAGTGCCTATTGTCTGTAAGTACCACTAGTAGAAAAAGAGTCATTCGTCCATCTCAGTTCGGAGCATTAGTCCCGGTTATAGTTGGACCCGGGACTAATGTGAGCATTAGTCCCGAGTCAAACAATGACCGATGGCACGTTTTCCACTAGTGTACTAATTCTGTAATTAATTTAGTCTCCAGCTATATTATTTTGTTTATTGCATGTATATAATCATATTGTAATATGCAGAATGAAGATTCTCGAATGCAGCAGAGGACAAATCTATGACATTGGCTTCATTGACCCATATTGGGTTCATGAAGCTAATCTCAAAATAAGCCCCCAGGATACAGAGGATAATATAGTACACGCGTTAAGGTTTCAAGAAACCAAAAGGGAAATACTATTTCCTTACAACTTCTAGTGAGTGTTATTGTCTTGTATACACTTTTTATTTCGCTTACTCGATGTTAAGTATATAATTGATTAGTTCTACATTCGCAGGTACCACTATATTCTGTTAATCATTCAACTTGACAAAGGGCGTGTACTAGTCATGGACTCGAAACATAAACCCCTTGAGACGTGGAAGGACATGCAGATACTTCTCCAGCGGTAATTCTAATCATTACGACACTATATCGGCAACGTTCGTGAATTTTATGATATCAAGTACTTAATAACTTATTTTATTCGTTTTCTACGCCGGGCAGCGCTTGGAAACGGTTCACCAAGAAGGCTAGGGGTGTTTGGAAAGAGGAGCTTACATTTCAACCACTAGATGTAAGCACCACTAGCTATATCCGTGCATCTCTTTGATTCTAGTTTTGATACAGTTATTATCATGCTTGATTATTATTTTGATTGAACTCTGTTCTCGTAAAGTGCCTGACGCAGGGACCAGGTAACAATCTATGTGGATACTCTGTATGCGAGTTCATCCGGCGGACGTGCGATGAGAAGGGCAGAAATTTAGAGCAACTCCACGTACGTAAACAATTTTTATAGTTTTTAATTACAATCAAATTGTGTTTAGTTTCATATTCATATAGGCTGACTCCTTTTTTAAATCAGATCGAATGTCTACGGGACGGTCTTCTGTCAAAGGATCGCATACGAGCAATTCAGTAGGAATTGGCGGGATTCTTGGATGCAAAAGTCCTAAACACACAAGGGGAATACTACTCGGCTGTGTATAGACAATAGGAATTGTAAAAATAGCAACTTTCAAGAAATTGGCCGGTAGCATCGAATAGCAACTTTTGTATGTAGTGCATGAACTCGATCCGTGTATTGAATGTAATGTTGTCATGATGATCTTGTGTAATATAAGGTTCCTTCGTTGATAAGTGCAAAACACTAAATAAACAATAAAACAACCTAAATGAATTCTCTGCCGCGGCACAAAAAGTGGCGAAAATGCTGCCGCGGCAACAAAATGTGCCAAAATGAATTCTCTGCCGAATGGGCCAAATCTCTGCCGCGGCAGCAGGTTATTAGTTCCGGTTCGTGTTACGAACCGGGACTAATGCTCCATCCCCCTCGCGCTCTGATGCCGCCACGTGTGCCCCATTTGTCCCGGTTGGTGGGGCAACCGGGACTAATGGTTAGAGCTTTAGTCCCGATTGCCCCGTCGCGGTTGGGCAACCGGGACTAATGGCCTTACCAACCGGGACACATGGGCCCTTTTCTACCAGTGTCATGCTAAAATTATAAAATGATACCAAAACGTGTTAGCCGTGCCCGCTGCAGCCTATATGCCGAGTGGTGCGCCCGCTGCAGCCCAAGCACCAGCACAGCAGGCCGCGGGCATACATGCACAACATCTTCCGCTTGTACAGGTAGGGTATGCCCACGAGCGTCGCCGTTTACGTCCTCGTCGGTGAGCATCCTGTATTTTCACGTACGCGTGTATTTCAGCGTCACAGCAAGTTGCCATCGTGTGTGTTGCATGTCCATCGAGCCGCCTGCTTATTGTGGTTTGTACGTGCCTGTTGTGGCAAACAACATCAGCGTGTTGTACGTGCGCACCACGGCGAGTCCGCAGGCTAGTATGTGACGGTGAGAACACGTAATCACAGTGACCTCCTATTATTCTATCGGCAATTTTAAGAAAACAAACGACCAGGTCGCCAGGGGAACTCACGCTGACAGGCTTTATTTTTCTAGACTTATAAGATTTAACAAATGAAGTGCTGATTGGCGGACTCGATTTAGACCTACAGCTACGACTAAAGCAGGGATATTTTGGTCCATCTAAAAAAAAGTTGACGGAGTACGTAACAGAATGAACGGGAGTGTCATATAAAGCAAACAATTTAGACTAGGTGTCAAATAGGAAAGTGAAAAAAATCGGTGTCAAATAAGGAATCATATTAGAAAGCAATGTCAAATAAGGAATTCTCTCATATAAAAAATCCTCTATAGCTAATTTATGTATGGGCGCCCAATTTCTTGTCATGCACCGGGGCCGGCCCTGGCTTTCATACATAGACAGTAAAATAGAAAACTGGTCAACTACAAAGGAGACTCTGGATGCAGCTTAGAGAATCTCCACTTGCCTACCCAGGCGGCTGATCTGGACACCGAAATTACGTCCGAACGCCGAAAATCGGCCCAGTCGCGTACCCAGGGACCTGTTTTCGGCCGGATTTGGGCCAACTTTGGTCCGGACTACCCAGGCCGAACCCAGAATCCCGGGTACGCCCTGGGGACGCCGGACTCAGCGAAAACGGGCGTGGGCCAGCTCTGTCGGCGATAGAAGCCGACTAGCCGCCATCCTTCCCGCCGTTTTCCTTTTCCCGCCCTCGCCGCTACACCCCTCCCGCCATTCTTCCGGCCTATAAAAGCCATACATCTCGCTGTCTCTCTTCACAGTTCCTCACACCACCACAACTCCGATGAACTTCGGACGTTCGCACCTTGCTTCCTCGCCAACTCCGCCGAGAAGCCATGGCCGACCGCCGCACGCTGTCGCCGTGGGAAGCCCGGCTCCTCCGGGAGGCGCGCTATACGGCCCCGCCGGAAACTCGCCTCCCCCGAGCTGGACGCTCAACGCCGGCGGGATCCCTGTTCCGCCGGTGCCTAACGGGCAGGACCTCGCCGGAGAGATCCAGGCGACTATCGTCGCCATGGAAGACCCAGACCTCGCCAGAGAGATCCAGGCCGCTATCGCTGCCATGCAAGACCCGGATCTCGCCGAGGATCAGGGAAACTTGGTCTTCTGGAGGCAGTTTTTCGCCGACAGGCGGCTCGAGGAACTCGCCCGACACGACGGACCGCCGGGCTCGCCGCCGCCGCCACGTAACAATATGGCTTACCGCCGCCGCTGGTGGAGCGTTCCAGGGCGGACTCTCGCCGAAGTCATGGCGCACATCGAGGCCGGTAACAACCCCCGCCTAGGCCTGTAGTTGCGGCGTCCGACGGCGACCACGGCGGCGTCCTTTCCTAGTTAAACCGATGTACTATGTTCCCCTCGCCTAGTTTAATGAAATTCCGCCTATATTCGCCCATATTCGCCGAGTTTAAGTGAATTTAGCCGAACCTGGGAACGCGGACTGGGTACGCGAGTGGGCGACTGGGCGTACCCAGGCCGAAAACGCCTGGGTACGCCCAACGAGTGGAGATGCTCTTAGACGTAAGCATATTGTAGCTAAGGTTGACAATAGGGTAAATTCCAGTATCCCAATGTTTATTCCTAGAACACAGAATGAAAAGTTCAGAGTAAAGAAAAGACCATCAACCTCAGGTTGAAGAACATCCTAATTGCAAGGCTTTAGCTTTGCCCCTGTAAATAGGGTTCGAAGCTCTCAATAAAATTTGCTCGAGATGGGCATGTCAAAAGCTCCAAAGGTCCATATTGGCAAGGACATTATGAGGCACATCAATAGTCAGAATACTATCATGAGTCATCCACACCATCATCCATAAAAACTGCATGTAAGCTTCTAAATCAGTCAATCCATCGGTACGATCGACAACATTGTTCGCGTTTCCCCTAACAGGAGGCACCATTATGTTGTACTCCCTTCGTCCAGAAATAACTGATATGGCTTTGTCTAGATTCAAATGTATCTAGACGTATTTTCGTGTATAGATACATTCGAATCTAGACAAACCCAACTCAGTTATTTCTAGCCGGAGGGAGTAGGTTTTAGTCTGAACCATTATGTTGGTAGAAAGGGTATTAATACATGTTATGTATGGTGTCATGAAGATCTCTTATGAATGCTTGTGCACTCTACTGAATGCTTTGTGTGCGTACCCTATTCAAAAGGGAGAAGGGGCCACCATAACTAAGAAACACAACTAGCTGCTCTTATAAAGCGATGAAAAGGGACATCGTGCAATGCTAAAATGTTAGCGTCGACTGGCTGTTTGATTAGAGTAGAACTAAGAGTCATCGGGAAGAAGACAATCGACATTCTGTAATGGTCTTCAGCTGTCTCTGCCTTTGGATCTACTGAGAAGGAACTTGTAGCATGCACGGGTCTGCTAACTATGTTTATCTTGAAGTTAGTGTGCGCATGTCATCTATGTGAAACCACAAGACTGGATCTGGATAGGGATGCATGCCTTGGGCCTTGCTTTGCCACTTCGCCTTCTCCTTTTAGTAGAAAGTAGATGTGTGAGAAGAGCATGTAAGTGGAAACCACTTCTTAGAGGGGCAGTGGATAAGTGGATTCAGAGCAATTGGGTAACAAGAACAAATATGTCACCTGAATAACAAAGACACCTCTGATAAAACTACCTGGCTGAAACCATTGTTGAATGAGATGTGATTGTCACGGGGAACAATAACATGACATGGCACGAGACCTCCGAGTCAGTGCAGGTTCTAGTGACAATGGCCGAATCAACTGAAATGCAGGGTAGTAAAGCATCTAGATTAATGACGAGCAACAAGTCACCGAAACAGAATTTCGGGACGTTTACTTGAGTTGGTAGAGAGGGGGGGACGTATTATTGGTATGAAAATCCTTTGAATGGAACATGTCCTCGACCCACCATGAATTCGGCACACCAATAGCATAAAGCATAAACTTTTTTTGTAAATAAAGCATAAACTATATTGATACGAACTACATGCAGAAAAAATGGCTCTCAATGATCATGCGGTTAGTATCAAAGATCACCACATATGACATATTTTTCCAGAGCCCGAAGTGAAGAGATATAACCATCTTCATCTGCAAGAATAGACAACAGTTTTGCTTAACACCACCTGTTACAGTAGAAGTTGTGCAAATAAGCAGACCCACAAGCACACAATTCTGAATTTAACAAATAAACTTAGGTAGAGAAATAATATATATCGGTTACTTTTATCACCAAACTCCGACAATTCAAGGAAAGAGCAAGGTCTGTGGTGGAGGACTACGAGGTAGGGCAAACCAGAGCGATATAGAGATGGAAAAGAGGCCCTTACGGCCCGTCGGTTCAACGAGATGGAGAATAAGGGCTCGGCGAGGCCAGCGGAGGCCAGATGGTGTCAGAATCATCCGCGACGAGTGTCTATCAAACACGAGAATGTGGAGGTATGTGGCGTTAATTCACGGCGCCCGATGTCGATTCCTTTGGTGAGGAGACTGAAGAAGGTGGCACAGACACATCAAATGGCTCATCGGGGCTTGGGATGGCCTGAGCGGCGATGATTGACGGGGACCGAGGGGTAGGGTTTAAGGGGCTCAGAGAGAGAGAGAGAGAGAGAGAGAGAGAGAGAGAGAGAGAGAGAGAGAGAGAGAGAGAGAGAGAGAGGAGAGATGGGCCTAGGAGATCTTATCCCCTTCGCTGGAGCTCGTGGTGGCGAGGATCAGAATGCCGGATCGATGGCGACACGCGGGACATGCATGTGTGTGTCTGGCTGGAGAAGAAGATACAGGGGTGTTTGCAAAAAGGCCCTCAATGTTTTCTATAAATTATGATAATAGCAGTATTTTCAAATTTAATTTGTTGTTTTGCGACCATTCAAAGTTTACAAATTATTTTAAGAAGTAGGGGAGATAATCAGGTCTTCGTAACATATTACGGAAGTACCACAAGTTTTTTTTTTGAATTTTGGAACCCTTTTAGAGGAGCTAAATTAGTGAGAAAGCAATCCAATACATGTTTATAATATTCATTTTAGAAAGCAGAACGACACATGTGTTCATCATGGTTTGTTGCTTTGGCTACAATATTAATCAGTTGATTCGGATGCTGCAAATAGAGAAGACCGATTACTAATAATAGTGTAAGCAAGCATATTTTAGATGAAAGGATGGTTGTAACATAGTCAAGTGAGGTCTTCAAGGTTGCAAGATGTGCTGACACACCTAGCATCGTCAAAAGCAATGCACGAGTTATCGGGCCAAGCCGGACCTTAAAACATCCACATGAAAGCTAGAACCGGCCTGATGCAACCTTTGGGCCTAAAATCCAGGCCCAACCCACATGCCTAGGTATTCGGGCATGGCTGCACATGTCACGTTTGTGCACGACCAAGCTCCAAGCCCCCGAACATAATGCGATCAACCGTTTTCACCACTTGCATGTTGAACTTTGTGTTACCACCCTACAATTTTCTAAGAAATTTCATTGCACGGGCTTTGAGCAACATGTGGATGAGAAATTTGCAGTCAAAACAACGCACTCAACGAGCGAGCCGGTAGAAGGCAAAACTGCAAACTTGAAGCTTCACATACTAGTGATAGTAAAAAAATCATACTAGTGATAGTAAAAAAAAGTATAGTCAAATGGATCTTAATGGGTGTATTTGGTTACGCAGCAAACTGTTGTAACCTAACATGTAGATGCTAGTCATACCAAATCTTGTGGATGAATAGAGCACATGTGAGAAAATATTTTAGATAAATGCATATAGATGCCCCATTGATATCAGAAAGAATCTTACCCACAGGAACCAAGGGTCCACAACATATTTGTGAGATTTTATGTTTGCACACCGGTTAAAATCAGCCCACTCTCCACCCTATTTAAAGGGAAGAGTGAACAAAAAAATCCCAAAGAAACACACACCCATTGTTCTAATAAACCGATGAACAGAGACATGTGTGATGATAGAATGATAGAGGGCCAAATAGTTGTGTTGCTGGACTAGGACTAGGAGTAGTCGGGAAGGAAACAACTAGCACTCAATAAAATCATTCAACTAAGTTGTTCCCTTGATCGACAAGGCACATACCATGTGAAATCACGAGTTGGCAAACTCGGATTATTTTGGAGCTGTCACGCGCAATGAGTCATGAGGAAACCACTTGGCTCGAGTTGTTGCCATCTCGAATTGGAATAGTAGTAGAAGTGGACATTGAGCATGCATCCACTCTCTGAGTGAAATCAGATGTTCAATTCGATAAGTCTCTAATAACGCTGACCGAATCAAGTGAAATTCAAAGGCGGTAAAGCGTTGTCTCCAGTAGTGAGGAGCAACAACACTAAAACGTAGTTTTGTGGGTGTAGACATGATTTGAAAATCCTCGGAATGGAACATATGCCCTGTCACATCATGAATTAGGCGGGCCAAAAATATATATCATAAACTACAAAGATAAGTACTACATGTAAAAAATGAGTCTACATGATCATGCGGCTAGTATAAAAAATTACCAGATCTTGCAACTTTGCTAGCGCCCAAAGTGAAGAGGACATAATCAACGTCGTACCCAAAAATATCGAGAACATTTTTTCTTACCTCACATGTACAGCACAAATTGTGCAGGCAACTAGACAATTCTGAGTAGAACGGATAAAACTTATACAACAAAAATATATATAGGTTACTGCTATCACCAACTGAACTCCTCGAATTGAAGCAAAGAGCGATAAAATGCACGAATTAAATCATACTAGACAAAGGTTCATGATGATCACAGTGAGACATGGTCGCAACAACATAAAAGACATAGCGGTTCTTCAATCTCATAAATGGTTGTCATACATAGACGGTAAAATGGAAAACGGGCCAACTACAAAAGAGACTCTGGATGCAACTTTTTTTGCATTTAGGATTAGGCATAAGCATATGACAATAGGGTAAATTCCAGTATCCCGGTCTTTATTCCTGGAACACAGATCTGAAAGTTCAGAGTAACTTGATATAAAATTTGAAGCCCTAGATAAAATTTGCCACATATGGACATGTCATCAAAGCTCCGAAGGTCCATGTTGCTATCGATCAACACATGCACACCACCATCCATAAGAAACTGCACGTAAGCTCCTAAACTAGTCAATCCATCGATCAGTAAGGTCGACGGTGTTATTCTCATTCCCTATAACACGGGGCACCGCCACCACTAGGTTGTAGGTATGAGTCCGGAAAAGTACAGATTCATCTCCTCCTGCAGCAATGGTAGAATGGGTAACAAGATGTCATGAAGTTTTCATTATGAATAAAAGATTGAATGCAAGGAATACTTATAGATGGCCCATTGATGTCAGGAGGGCTTCTATGAAGAGGACAAACACTTGAAGCACCAAAGGGTCCACATTCCATAACATACATGTGAGGTCTTTGCATACCAAGTATATCCATTCCACCCTATTTAAAGGGAAGGGGACACCAGAAATAAGAAACACAACTATGTTCCTATGAACTGATGAAAAGGGACATGTACAGTAGCGTCGAATAGCTGTTTGATTGGAATAGGACTAGGATTCATAGGGAAGAAAACAGTCAGCACTCTGTGATGGCCTTAATTTGGCCCCGTCCTTGGATCAACAGAGTAGCAGTCTCCTGCAAGTGCGAGTAAGCTAATTATATTGATCTTGAAGTTAGTACGCACATGATTTCTCTGCAAAACCACACACCTGAAAAACTTTTGCTACCCATCTGGCCAGGTGCCATTCGCCTTCTCCTTTGAAGTAGAAGTAGATGTGTGAGAAGAGCATGTAAGTGGCAACCACTTCTCAGAAGAACAGCGGATGAGTGGATTTAGAGCAATTGGGTAACATGCAAATCTGGCACCTGAATAACAAAGACGCCTCCTTTGAAACTACCTGGCTAAAACCTTTGCTGGACGCGATGTGATTGTCACGAGAAATAATACTCCTACATATACTCAACTCAACTTATGCCCGCGTCAAATCAACGACCTAACATTACATGGCACGAGACCTCTGTGTTAGTGCAGGTTCTAGTTTTTTTTAACGGGTGCAGGTTCTAGTGACACTGACCGAATCAACTGAAACGCGAGGCGGGCGTTTATTACTTGAGTTGGCAGGAGGGCACACATTCTTGGTATGAAGATCCTTAGAACGAAACATGTCCTGGACCCATCATGAAATAGGCACACCAACAACATATATAATAAACTATATTGATACGAACTACAAGAAGAAAAAATGGTTGTCGATGATCATGCTGCTAGTATCAAAGATTACCACATCTGGTATATTTTTCCAGAGCCTAGAGTGAAGAGATATAACCATCCTGCTCTGCAAGAATATCGAGAACAATTTTGCTTAACCCCACCTGTTACAGCATAAATTGTGCAAACAAGCAGACAATTCCGAATTCAACAAATAAACTTATGTACAGAAATAAAATGTATTTCATAGTGAAAGTTTGTACATACGTAGATCATATCAGTGTGTATCCACACATAAAAATAGATTTTTTAAACAATAAATGTAATTTTTAATATTTAAAAAACAGGCTCTAGTGAGCTCGGGTGCCAAAACGACGCACTTAACAAGCTAGCCTATTTAATCATGAATGCAAATATGCAAACTTCAAACTTCACATACAAGTGATAGTAAGAAAAAAATCTAGCCAAATGGATCATAATGGATGTATTTGGTTATGCAGAAAACTGTTGTACCTAAAATATAGATGCTAGTCATGTCAAATCTGTAGAGCACATGTGAGAAATTATTTGCGATAAATGCCTAAAGAATGCCCAATTGATGTCAGAAAGACTCTTACCCACATGAAAAACTCACGGCACCAAGGGTCCACAACATATTTGTGAGGTTTTATGTTTGAACACCCGTTTAAACCAGCCCACCCTCCACTCTATTTAAAGGGAAAGTGTGACCAACAAAAATCTCAAAGAAACGCAGCCACTATTCTTATAAACCGATGAAAAGAAACATGTGCGATGATAGAATGGTAGAGGGCCAAATAGTTGTGCTGCTGAACTGGGACTAGGAGTAGCCAGGAAGGAAACAACTAGCACTCCATAACAGCCTTCAACTGAGTCTGGTTGTGGATGGAAAAGACGGACATCATCATGTGCAATCACGAGTTGGTGAATTCGGATTATTTTGGAGTTGTCGCAAGTAGTGAGTCATGAGAGAACCACCCACCAGGAACCCCTCTTCATGCCTCACGTTGCTGCTATCTCGAACTGGTACCAAAAGCTCCTACATAGTACAAGTAGACATTGAGCATGGATCCACTCTCGAGTGACACTAGATTATCAAGGACCTAACATCAGATGTACAATTTTATCAGGATCTAGTAAGGCTGACCGAATCAAGTGAAATTCAAATGCGATAGAGTGTCTCGATTGTTGAGGAGCAACAGCATAGTCACTGAAACAAAATATCATGGGTGTAGACTTGATTTCGAAATCCTCGAAATCGAAAATATGCCTCGTGGCATCATGAATTAGGCACGCCGAAAGTATATAGCATAAACTTCAGTGATAAGAACTACATGTAAAAACTTTGCTAGATCCCAAAGTGAAGAGATGTAATCAACATCATGTCCACTGAATATCGAGAACTGTTCTGTATATCTCACTTGTACAGCAGAAATTGTGCAAGCAACTAGCCAAATCTGAATTTAATTTAACAGATAAAACTTACGAACAACAAAACTGATATGGAGATTACTTTTATCACAAACTAAACTCTTATAATTGAAGGGAATATGAAGTAAAGTGCACAGATTGAAGCATACTAGACACAGCTTTATGATGATCACCGTCAGATATGGTTGCAACAACATAACTGAATATGCGGTTCTTCCGTCTCATAAATGGCTACCATATAGAGACGATACAGTCAAAAAGGGAATGTGTCAACTAGAATTGAGATTCAGGATGCAAATTTTTGCATCTAAGCTTAGACATAAGCATATGACAGCCGAAGGTAACAATTGGGTGCCTTCCAAACCTCCCAGTCTTTATTCCTGAAATACGGAACGAGAAGTTCAGAGTAACTTGGTATAAAATTTGAAGCCTTCAATAAAATTTGTCACAGATGGGATGTCATCAAAGCTCCAAAGGTCAATGTTGCCATCGATCAACACATCCACACCACTATCTGTAAGAAACTGCACATGAGCTCCTAACATTCCCAATAACACGAGGCACCACTAGGTTGTAGGTATGAGTCTGGAAAATTACAGATTCATCTCCTGCATCAATGGTAGAATGGGCAATAGATGTCATGAAGATCTCCCGATGAATAAAAGGTTGAATGCATGGAATGCTTATAGATGGCCCATTGATGTCAGGGGGGCTCCTATGAAGAGGACAACACTTGAAGCACCAAGGGTCCACATTCCATAGCATACATGTGAGGTCGTTTGTTTGCACACCAAGTACAGCCATTCCACCCTATTTAAAGGGAAGGGGACACCAAAATAAGAAACACAACTAGTAGCTGTTCTTATGAACTGATGAAAAGGGACACGTGCAGTACAAGAGTGGTAGCGTCGAATAGTCGTTTGATTGGAGTAGAACTAGGAGTCATTGGGAAGAAAACAATCAGCACTCTGCAATGGCCTTCATCTAGCTCTGTCATTAGATCGACGAGGAAGTAGTCTCTAGCAAGCACGAGTCAGCTAACTATGTTTACCTTGAAGTTAGTACGCACATGATTTCTCTGTGAAACCACACGCCTGAAAAGCTTTTGCTACCCATCTGGCCAGGTGCCATTCGCCTTCAACTTTGAAGTAGAAGTAGATGTGTGATAAGAGCATGTAAGTGGCAACCACTTCTCAGAGGGACTGCGGAAGGGTGGATTCATAGCAATTGTATAACAAGAATAAATCAGTCACCTGAATAACAAAGACGCCTCCGCTGAAACCACCTGGCTAAAACCTTTGGTGAAGCGATGTGATTGTCAAATCAACGACCTAACATTACAGTACTCTAGATTAGGGACCTGAATAATAACATATACAGTACTCGACTCTACTTATGCCCGCGTCAAATCAACGACCTAACATTACATGGAACGACACCTCCAAGTCAGTGCAGGTTCTTGTCACACTGCCCGAATCAACTGAAATGCGGGGTGTTAAAGCATCTAGATTAGGGATGAGCAACAAGTCGAAACAGAATTTCAGGACTTTTACTTGAGTTGACAGAAAGGGGGGAGTATTCTTGGTATGAAGATCCTTAGAATGGACTTCGTCCTCGACGCACCATGATCTAGGAACACCAATAGCATACAACATGAACTATATTGATATGAACTACACATGCAGAAAAATGGCTCTCAATGATCATGCAGCTAGTATCAAAGATTACCACATCCGGCATATTTTTCTAGATCGTGAAGTGAAGAGATATAAACATCGTCATCCTGAACTGAAGAGATATAAACAGTTTTGCTTAACACCACCTGTTACAGCAGAAATTGTGCAAACAAGCAAGCAATTCTGAATTTAACAAATAAACTTAGGTAGAGAAATAAGATATATCGGTTACTTTTATCACCAAACTCCGACAATTGAAGGAAAGAGCGACAAAGTGCACACATTGAAACATACTGGACACAGATTCATGATTCTCACAGTCGGACACGGTAGCAACGATATAAAAGATAGAGCGGTTCTTTAATCTTATGAAATGGCTGCCATGCAGAGACAATCAAAATAGGGAACGGGCCGATTACAAAAGAGACTCAGGATACAACTTTTTGCATCTAAGCTTAGACATAAGCATAGGCCAGCCGAAGGTGATAATGGGGTGCCTTCCAATCTCCCGGTCTTTATTCCTGAAACACATAACGAACAGTTTAGAGTAACATGATATAAAGTTTGAAGCCCTCGATGAAGTTCTGCCATGGATGGGCATGCCTATCGATCAACACATCCACACCACCAACCTTAAGAAACCGCACATAAGCTTCTAAAACCTGTCAATCCATCGACATCAGTAAGGTCGACACTGTTATTCTCATTCCCTATAACACGAGGCTCCACTAGGTTGTAGGTATGAGTCTGGAAAAGTGCAGCAATGGTTGAATGGGTAATAGATGTCATGTGTTAGAAATAATGGGGCTAATCCATTTAGGTCCATGTGTATTTCAGATTTTCCCTAAATCTCAAAGCCTAAATTTGTGGCAGCCCATATATGTTTGGGCCCATGTTTATGGCAGCTCACATGGTAGTGGATTGGGAGCTAAAGTTTAGTCCCACATGGAAAGTTGGAGGAGAGTTGCACCACCTTATAAGGTGGAGTGTTGCACCACTTTGTAAGTGAGTGGCAATAAGAGAGATACACGCGCGCGCTCCTCCTCCGATGACCGCCCGCCCCCGCCCGCTCGTCTCGACGCGCGGGTTGCGGGTTGCCGAGCTTTATTTTGCTGCTCAGGAAAATTGACAGACGTGTCAAACGGTTAGCTTATTCGGGTCGCTCCCGGATAGTGGTCGGCCCACGTTCGCCTCCATTAGGGTTTCCTGAGCCGCTCTATATAAAGTCTTGCGCGGCTACCGCCACAAAACCACCGAAAACCAATCTACTTGCGCCGTTACCGTAGTCTACTCCATCCCGTTTGCCGGCGGACGGGAGAGTAGGTCTCCGGAACCACTCGCCCTTGTAATCCTGTACAGGAGAAGGCGAATAGGGTTTTTGGGAAGCGCTCCGCGCGACTGCTCGAGTTCTCCATCACGGGTCGTCTTCCATCCAAGTTGGGCGGTGCTGCCTACCGTCGCCTTCGTCGCCATCTGCTTCGATCAGTCTTTCCCAAAGTTTCTAATACGACAACCGAACGGTACGTGCTACGTGCTCCTGTTTGGTTATTCATCATGTTCTGCGAGTACATGTTTAGCTGCTGTTTGTTTCCGTTTATCATGTTGTTTAGTACATCTAGTATGTTCGAGTTACATGAGCTAGTAGCTGGTTTTGTCATGCTTAATATTCTGGAATTAATCATGAAAATTATGCCTAATATTCCAACATCATGAACATCTCCTGATGAATAAAAGGTTGAATGCGTGGAATGCTTATAGATGGCCCATTGATGTCAGGGGGGCTCCTATGAAGAGGACAACACTTGAAGCACCAAGGGTCCACATTCCGTAACATACATGTGAGGTCGTTTGTTTGTACGGCCATTTCACCCTATTTAAAGGGAAGGGGACACCAGAAGTAAGAAACACAACTAGTAGCTGTTCTTATGAACTGATGAAAAGGGACACGTGCAGTACAAGAGTGGTAGAATAGCTGTTTGATTGGAGTAGAACTAGGAGTCATCAGGAAGAAAAACAACCAGCACTCTGTAATGGCCTTCATCTAGCTCTGTCATTAGATCGACGAGGAAGTAGTCTCTAGCAAGCAAGAGTGAGCTAACTATGTTTATATTGAAGTTAGTAGGCCATCAAACCACACGCGTGAAACACTCTTGCTGCCCATCTGGCCAGGTGCCATTCGCCTTCTCCTTTGAAGTAGAAGTACATATGTTAGAAGAGCATGTGTGCCAACCACTTCTCAAAGGGACAATGGATGAGTGGATTTCGAGCAATTGTATAACAAGAACAAATCGGGAGCCCTGTACGTCGCTCTTAGCGGCGTGTTCTGCTCACGCAGCTAGAAGCCGGCACAGCATGAGCCAGGCCCATTATGTTGGCGCTCCCTCACTGGACCACCAGGTTTTTCCATTCGATTTTTTCCGCTACTCGTTCGCTCCCTTTCAAATCAATACGCTGTACCCCTAAAAAAAAAAAATTTGTGTATTGTCCTGTTTAAGGTTTTCAAATCCGAACAATTACAAATCTGAATGATTTCAAAAAAAATTAAAAAATCAAACTTGAACAAATTTGAATTCTGAATAAATTTCAAATCTGCACAAAATTTAAACATTTTTTCGATCTGAACATTTCTCAAATCTAAACAAATCTCAAATCTAAATATATTTCAAGATCTAATATGTTTTCAATCTGAATTTTTTTTGAGATCTGAACAGTATTTGAATCTGCACATTTTTCAAAAAAAAATATAAATAAAAGAAAAATGAAACTAAAAAGTAAAATGAATAAATCCGGCGAAAAACCGCATATTGAAAGAAAACGGAGAAGAAAAACGGGTGAGCAAAACAACTATAGAATGTGCTCACCTGCGTTGCAGTTGCTGCGTGTGAGGAAAGAAATAGTGAGGAAGTTCCTGGGCCTGGCCCATCAGGGGTATGCGGCGCCCCAGATACACATCGCTGCGGGCGTTGAATACGATTCGCTGAACAAATTGTTCAGCTGAATAAGAAACACGCCTCTGTTCTCAGGCCAGGCCGGGCCACCTTCTTAAAACATCCACGTGAAGGCCAGGCCCAGCCCGGCCCGATGCAACCTTTGGGCCTAAAATTCAGGTCTAGCCCATGTGCCTAGCTATTTTAGGACTAGGCCTGGTTTGGCCGGCCCAGCCTGGCTGCTCATGTCTATGTTTGTGCATGACCAAGCTCCAGGTTTCATCACTTACGTGCTGAACTTTCTGTTACCACTCTACAATTTTCAAAACAATATTATTGCGCAGGCTTTGAGCAACATGTGGCTAAGAAATTTGCTGCTAAAACGACGCACTCAACAAGCAAGCCTATTTAAGCCTGCAGGGTAGAGGGAAAAACTGTAAACTTCAAGCTTATCATACTAGTGATAGTAAAAAGGATCACATACTAGTGATAGTAAAAAAGTATAGCCAAATGAATCTTAATGGATGTATTTGGTTACGCAACAAACTGTTATACCTAAAAATATACTCCCTCCGTTCCACAATAGCTAAAAAGGCTTATATTGTGAAATAGAGGTAGTAGATGCTAGTCATACCAAATCTCATGGATGAATAGAGCACATGTGAGAAAATAATTTAGAGAAATGCCTATAGATGCCCCGTTGATGTCATAAGGAATCTTACCCACAGGAAAACACTCACGGCGTTAAGAGTCCATAGCACATTTGTGAGGTTTTATGTTTTCACACCGGTTAAAGTCAGCCCACTCTCCACTCTATTTGAAGGGAAGAGTGAACAACAAAATCTCAAAGAAACACACAGCCATATTTGAAGGGAAGAGTGAACATCTGGCATATTTTTCCAGAGCCTGAAGTGAAGAGATATAACCATCGTCATCTGCAAGAATAGATAACAGTTTTGCTTAACACCAAGTCACCACCTGTTACAGCAGAAATTGTGCAAACAAGCAGACAATTCTGAATTTAACAAATAAACTAGGTAGAGAAATAAGATATATCGGTTACTTTTATCACCAAACTCCAACAATTGAAGGAAAGAGCGACAAAGTGCACACATTGAAATGTACTGGACACAGATTCATGATGCTCACAGTCAGACACGGTAGCAACGACATAAAAGATAGAGCGGTTCTTTAATCTTATAAAATGGCTGCCATACAAAGACAGTCAAAATAGGGATCGGGCCAATTACAAAAGAGACTCAGGATGCAACTTTTTCGCATCTAAGCTTAGACATAACCATATGCTAGCCGAAGGTGACAACAGGGTGCCTTCCCAATCTCCCAGTCTTATTCCTGAAACACGAAACAAAAAGTTCAGAGCAACGAAAGACTGCACCTCAGATTGAACATCAAAACTGCAAAGACTTACCCTTTGTCCCTATTTACAGGTTCCGAAACCCTCAATAAAATTCACCAGGGATGAGCATGTCATCGAAGCTCCAGAGGTCCATGTTGCCGAGGACATCCTGGGGTCCATCAAGATTCAGAAGGCTTTCAATCGGTTCTTCCACACCATCATCCATGAGAAACTTGAGGTAAGATTCTAAATCCCCCAGCCCATCGGCGAGATCAACTGCATTGTTCTCCATAACAGCAGGCACCTCTGAGCTGTAGGTATTGCTCATGACAAGCGCAGATTCATCACCTTCAGCAATGGTAGAAATGGGAGCAAGAGATGTTATATCTGGAGTCTTGGTTTCATACTCCCAGCCCAGGTCAGAGCAGCCAAATGAGTTGCTTCCCTGGTCAGAGTACAGGTTCATAGCAGGAGCTTCAGTAGGGAAAGCAGAGTTCACTGCAGGAACAAATGGCACGTTCTCAGGCTGAACAGGTGACTGGTTTGATGCAAAGTCAGCAGATGGGTAGACAAAAGCATTTGTGTTGGCAAGGTTGTTGACTGCTGGTACGACAGTAGATTTCTGTTCTACCCTTGACTTGGGTACTTTATGAGCAGCAGGGCGGCGCTTCTGAGCAACCGTTGGCTCCTCTGGAAAGTTAACCTTGGCCTTCTTGCCACGGATCCTGCGTGCTTCAACATCATAAGCTCTTGCAGCTTCTTCGGCACTGTTGAAAGTACCCAGCCAAACACGGACACCCTTGCGAGGATCTCTGATTTCAGCAGCCCACTTACCCCAGGGGCGCTGGCGGATACCCCTGAATTCATTCTTTCTCTTCCTTTTTGCGGACCTTTCTGCAGGGCCATCAAACCCAGCAGTGGTCATGGTGCTTAAGCCATCTGCAGTGCAGGGGGGCAACGTCAATAATAAGAAAGTCCAACACAAACAAATTCTCTTACTGAAAAACTTAATTTTATCACAGACAGGAATTCACATATCAGAGATCGTAACCCTGATAAACATGCAACCATGAGCACAAACCCCTTCAAATTTTTGGTCAAACAGTCATCAAGTAACACATAATAAAAAATGCAAGTTTCCTAAGAACAACCCTCATGCTATTGACCTTGACCACATTCTGCACTTGTACTTTCAAATTCTTCTATAGATGATGGAGAATCCAGAAAAAAGATCTAGGATCAAAATTAAATGTGTAATATCCAACTTTAGGCTAACTCAGTATTAACATGGCAATCTTCTATGTAAACATGGAGCAATAGCTAAACCTTCAGCAAAGAACAACTTTCAATTCTCACAGCTTAACATCATCCAATGGTAGAATCTACCAAAACTTGGACAATTTACTCAGGCACCAACCCATGAGACTAAACAACATCTATCAGAAGTAGATACATACTTGCCAGGAACCTCATGAAACATCAGATGCATACTCAATTGTTGCAGATTAACACTTCAAATTATCCTGTTATCAAGTTTAGAAAAAAAATACTGCGAACAACAGCACTGTTCTCACGCAGAGACAAATGAAATGACCATCTAGTACTGGCCTAAGAAAACAAGAAAAGCAGAAATTCTTAAAACGTTTTGCACAAAGACAAAGTACAGCATATTAATTGAAATAAACAACCCTGCAAGTCACCTGAAAGATCTAAGTGAATCGACAATCAAGAATCAACACAATAATCTATTTAGATGTGAGAGTATAACAAAGCTAGAACAATCCTCCCGCAGATCTATAACCATCGAACAGGGGGGTAATTCCTGCTAACAAGGAATGATGAAAGAATTCACAAGGCTGAAAGGTTCTTTCGACTAAACAGTAAGCATATGAATCATCATTCTCTTATGACTAAACAGTAAGCACAGTAAGCATATGAACCGCTATTCCAACTACCAAAAGTTACAAATCCCCAGCAGATCGACAACTAAAATCGCTTTCCCAAATTGAACAGTATCCTGAACAGGCTAATAATTTCAGAATCCTAACGTAACACGACAGAGGAAAGGAAAAGACCTAACAATCCAAAATCACTAAACAATTCGGAATAACAATCCGGCCTTCCAACACCAACCGCTGACAATTTCTCTTCCTACCCAACTGAACGACCAAACCGTCCCCTGAAACCTGAATGAATCACCACCTCGTAAAATTCCCGAACCAATCCCGTAATCTCCGCGATCTTCCACAGCAAGCAAGCACAAAAAGAGATATACGTACACGAATTAAACTACCGAAGAGACGCAAAGGGGATATACCTCTGGAGAAGGACCTCTTGACGGTGGGAGGCTTGATCTCGACGACCTCGTCGTCGCTGGACTCCACGGCCCCTAAATCCAAGTCGGAGTCTCCTAGGTCCACCTCGAACTCCTCGAAGTCGGCCTCGAAGTCCTCATCCTCCTCCTCCGCCTCCAACGGGAGGCCCGCGAAGCGCCGCCCCCCGCCGCCGCCGCCCCTCCTGGGCTTCTTCTTCTCGGGCCACAGCGACGCCTCCGTCAGCCTCCGCGTCACCGCCTCGGGCTTCTTCAGGTTCGCGAGGATCGCGCCGCCGCACATGGCTTCGTCGTCGGGAGCTTCGCCGCCGTCGTCGGGAGCAACCTGTTGTGTATAGGAGTCTGAATGGTGGAAATGGGCCGAGTTTTTAATGAAGCGGCAGGTGGGGCACGGGCAGGTCGCTATATACCCGCGGTGGGGCGTGTGACGGCGTGACGCGGCAGGAGGCGTAGGTGAGGGGACGCCTGGTGTGGGGCAGTGCCGTCAGCGGCACGACGCGTGGGGCGGAAGCTACGAGGTAGGTACACGGAAGAGCGTTTGCCTTTGGAGTATTTGCACGTTGGGCCCTTCAGAGAGGTGAATATTTCCATCGTGCCCCTTGAGTAATTAATGAAAGATTTACTTACTACTCTTTGATAGCAAGCAATCATTTATTAGTTCAAGATTGCAATATTATATCGCACTAATAAAATTTGGCCAAAATTTTGACGCATTTATCATTGTGTGAATAATTGTATACAATATAATCTTTTGAAGATTGCCACTGATTGACACCGTGACGAATTAGCATATATTTCAAATATTAACCTTCTCTAGTGGTTTAATGAGTTCTAAATGAGTATTCCATTTTTTAAGGAATTGTGAACCTATCTATACTATTAAATTGCTAGAGGTCTTGATGGTCCGGTGCGTTGGTGTGGTAGTCATTAAAAAAATCCAACCCGAATTCCGCGGTCCACCCCCCCCCCCCTCCCCCCGGGAAAAACTCCAAACTGCACACAACCCTTTCCTCGCGGCAACCCGGAAAAAACTCCAACGCACAACCACTCGACCTCAGGCTGGCATGCATGACCGTCATTCAACTCGATCTCGCGCACTTCAGGGCGCTCGCTGGGCCGCACCTCAAGTCCCTCCCACACGACGCTCCCAATGCCTCACGCGCACTGTTCCGCCCTAACCATCTTGTCTATTATATGTAGAAAGAGTTATGTTATCAGGAAAATATTTAATATAATGACCATCAGTTTACTATTTTGTTAGTGATGTAGCTATCCTAGGAGGAAAAATCGTGAACTATGATTGTTCAGGGAGGGGATTATAGTATTTTATTTTATCTAAGTCCTCATATAAATTCTTTAATGATTCTACAAAGTTTGGGGTGCCCCAACCTTATACATAGCTCCGTGAGACAACTTTGTATCCAATGTAATAACAAGAACAAAAGTTGAGTGGTTTTTTTTACAATGATGCCAATTGGTCAATGTAGAAATAAATTAGTAACTCAAACAAAAATAAGTCGACATTCCACTAACGAATTTATACTAAAAGGAATAGAGAGATTGTAAAACGCTATATAGTAGTAGCATCTCTTGTCGACACCTTGGCCTAGCTTAGTATGTTCTCGGATGGAATATATGGTCCAGCAGTGATTTCATTAAAACGACGCTATTCAGGCTTTCCTCTGGTGTGATGATGTGTGTGGCGGAAGCCACGAGGCATAGTGCATAAGAAACAAATGAATGTTGCCTTTAGATTCTTACACGTTGGCCCCTCGAGAGAAGTGAAAAAATCTAGCGAGCCCTTTTAGTAGGGTATGATCGTTTAGTTATTTTTTTTATATCAAGTCACCATTCGGTAGCACATGATGTAGTATGATTACCATCATTTTACAACTTCGTGTCTAACATAATTTTTTTTCCATGATGGCTTGTTCAGATTTTAAATCAGTGACTCAATAATTAGCACAAAACATTGTGTCGACATTCTATTATGTTGCGTGTGGATGTAGGCATTTTATCTCGGAATTCAATTGGACTAAAAAAATCCAAATCCAATATGGAAAGGAAATGGCCTCTATTTCTAATTTTTGGGTTTGGATGTGTATGGAATTTTATGTTCGAATCAAACGGTAACACCCAGTTCCAAATCATATTTGAATGTACATACCACGAAATTGAATATTTTGTTAAGTTTTGGCAATGTAAACTTGGTTACATGTATGAAAAATTGTATGTGCATACTTGATGTTTATATATTATTTTTCACACAAAACAATATTAAAATATCACGAATAATGTCACAACAACACTATGATTGTTCAAGGAGGGGATTACAGTATTTTCTTGTTCGGGAAGGGGATTACATCATTTTATTTCATCTAACTCCTCAAATAAAGTATTTAATGATTCTACAAAGTTTGGGGTTCCCTGGCCTATATGTAGCTCGGCGAGTGAACTTTGTGTCCAATGTAATAACAAGAATAAAAGTTGAGTGATTTTTTTACAACGATGCAAATTGATCAATGTAAAAATAAATTAGTAACTCGAATAAAAAAGTATGTCGACATTCTACAAACAAATCTAAAATAAAGGAGAGAGATTATAAAATGCTATAAACTAGTAGCATCTCTTCTCAACACCCTATCCTAGCTTGGTATGTTCTCCGATGGAATATGTTGCTACAGGTCTTGATGGTCTGGCACGTTGGTGTGGTAGTCATTACAAAAATCCAACCTGAATCCCGCGATACATCCCTCAATCCCGGGAAAAATTCCAAACTGCACACAACCCTTTCCTTATGGTAATCCGGAAGAAACTCCAACACACAACCACTCGACCTCGTGCTGGCATGCATGACCGCTGCCCATTCAACTCGATCTCGCGCACTGCAGGACGCCCGCTGGGCCGCACCTCAAGTCCCTCCCACGCGACTCTCCCTATGCCTCACGCTCACTGTGCCGCCCTAACCGTCTTGTCTATTATATGTAGAAAGAGTTATGTTGTCACGAAAATATTTAATACAATAACCATAAGTTTACTACTTTGTTAGTGATGCAGCTAGCCTAGGAGGCAAAATGTGAACTATGATTGTTCAGGGAGGGGATCATAGTATTTTTTTTCATCTAAGTTCTCATATAAATCCTTTAATGATTCTAAAAAATTTAGGATGCCCTAACCTTATACATAGCTCTGTGCCAACTTCGTATCCAATGTAATAACAAGAATAGAAGTTGAGTGGTTTTTTTTACAACGATGCCAGTTGGTCAATGTAGAAATATATTAGTAGTCATAAAAAAATTAGTAACTCAAACAAAAATTGTGTCGACATTCCTTTAACGAATTTATACTAAAAGGAAGGGGAGAGATTGTAAAACGCTATATAGTAGTAGCATCTCTTGTCGACACCTTGGCCTAGCTTGGTATGTTCTCGAGAGGAATATATGGTCCAGCAGTGATTTCGTCAAAATGGCGTTATTCAGGCTTTCCTCTGGTGTGATGATGCGTGTGGCGGAAGCCACGAGGCATAAAGTGCATATGAAACAAGTGAATGTTGTCTATAGATTCTGACATGTTGGCCCCTCGAGAGAAGTGAAAAAATCTAGCAAGCCCTTTGAGTAGGGTATGATCGTTCAGTTATTTCTTTTATATCAAGTCACCATTCGATAGCTCATGATGTAGTATGATAACCATCATTTTACAACTTCATGTCTAACATAAAGTTTTTTTCCATGATGGCTTGTTCAGATTTTAAATTAGTGACTCAATAGTTAGCACAGAATATTGTGTCGACATTCTATTATGTTGCGTGTGGATGTAGGCATTTCAGCTTGCAATTGAATTGGACTAAAAATTCCAAATCCAATATGGAAAGAAAATGACCTCTATTTCCATTTTTTGGGTTTGGATATGAATGGAATTTTATGTTTGAATCAAAGGGTAACACCCAGTTCCAAATCATATTTGAATGTATATACCACAAAATTGAATATTTTGTTGAGTTTTGGCAATGTAAACTTGGTTACATGTATGAAAAATTGCATGTGTATATTTGATGTTTATATATTATTTTTCACACATAACAATATTAAAATATCAAGAATAAAGTCGCAACAGCACTATAATTGTTCAAGGAGGTGATTACAGTGTTTTCTTGTTCAGGGAGGGGATTACAGCATTTTATTTCATCTAACTCCTCAAATAAATTATTTAATGATTCTACAAAGTTTGGGGTGCCCTGGCCTATATGTAGATCCGTGGGTGAACTTTGTGTCCAATATAATAACAAGAATAAAAGTTGAATGATTTTTTTACAACGATGCAAATTGATCAGTGTAGAAATAAATTAGTAACTCTCGGATAAAAAAGTGTGTCGACATTCCACAAACAAATTTATATTAAAATAAAGGGGAGAGATTATAAAATGCTATAAACTAGTAGCATCTCTTGTCGACACCCTAGCCTAGTTTGGTATGTTCTCGGATGGAATATGTTGCTAGAGGTCTTGATGGTCTGGTACGTTGGTGTGGTAGTCATTACAAAAATCCAACCCGAATCCTGCGATCCATCCCTCAGTCCCGGGAAAAGTTCCAAACTGCACACAACCCTTTCCTTACGGTAATCCACTCGACCTCATGCTGGCATGGATGACCGCTGCCCATTCAACTCGATCTCGCGCACTGCAGGACGCCCGCTGGGATGCACCTCAAGTCCCTCCCACGCGACTCTCCCTACGTCTCATGCGCACTGTGCCGCCCTAATCGTCTTGTCTATTATATGTAGAAAGAGTTATGTTGTCAGGAAAATATTTAATACAATAACCATCAATTTGCTACTTTGTTAGTGATGCAGCTAGCCTAGGAGGCAAAACGTGAACTATGATTGTTCATGGAGGGGATCATAGTATTTTCTTTCATCTAAGTCCTCATATTAATTCTTTAATGATTCTACAAAGTTTGGGGTGCCCCAACCTTATACATAGCTCCGTGAGCCAACTTTATATCCAATGTAATAACAAGAATAGAAGTTGAGTGGTTTTTTTACAACGATGCCAGTTGGTCAATGTAGAAATAAATTAGTAGTCATCAAAAAAATTAGTAACTCAAACAAAAACTGTGTCGACATTCCATTAACGAATTTATACTAAAAGGAAGGGGAGAGATTGTAAAACGCTATATAGTAGTAGCATCTCTTGTCGACATCTTGGCTTAGCTTGGTATGTTCTCAGGTGGAATATATGGTCCAGCAGTGATTGTTCAGTTATTTCTTTTATATCAAGTCACCATTCAGTAGCTCATGATGTAATATGATTACCATCATTTTATAACTTCGTGTCTAACATAAAGTTTTTTTTCCATGATGGCTTGTTCACATTTTAAATCAGTGACTCAATGATTAGCACAGAACATTGTGTCGACATTCTATTATGCTGCGTGTGGATGTAGGCATTTCAGCTTGCAATTTAATTGGACCGAAAATTCCAAATCCAATATGGAAAGGAAATGGCTCTATTTCCAATTTTTGGGTTTGGATGTGTATGGAATTTTATGATCGAATCAAAGGGTAACACCCAGGTCCAAATCATATTTGAATGTACATACCACGAAATTGAATATTTTGTTGAGTTTTGGCAATATAAACTTGGTTACATGTATGAAAAATTGTATGTGCATATTTGATGTTTATATATTATTTTCACAAATAACAACAATAAAATATCACGAATAAAGTCACAACAACACTATGATTGTTCAAGGAGGGGATTACAGTGTTTTCTTGTTTAGGGAGAGGATTACAACATTTTATTTCATCTAAGTCCTAAAATAAAGTATTTAATGATTCTACAAAGTTTGGGGTGCCCCGGACTATACGTAGCTCCGCGAGTGAACTTTGTGTCCAATGTAATAACAAGAATAAAAGTTGAGTGATTTTTTACAACAATGCAAATTGATGAGTGTAGAAATAAATTAGTAACTCGGATAAAAAAATATGTCGACATTCGACAAACAAATTTATACTAAAATAAAGGGGAGAGATTATAAAATGCTATAAACTAGTAGCATCTCTTGTCGACACCCTAGCCTAGCTTGGTATGTCCTCGGATGGAATATGTTGCTAGAGGTCTTGATGGTCTGGTACGTTGGTGTGGTAGTCATTACAAAAATCCAGCCCGAATCCCGCGATCAATCCCTCAATCCCGGGAAAAATTTCAAACTCCACACGACCCTTTTCTTACGATAATCCGGAAGAAACTCGAACACACAACCACTCGACCTCATGCTGGCATGCATGACCGCTGCCCATTCAACTCGATCTCGGGCACTGCAGGACGCCCGCTGGACCGCACCTCAAGTTCCTCCCACGCGACTCTCCCTATGCCTCACGCGCACTGTGCCGCCCTAACCGTCTTGTCTATTATATGTAGAAAGAGTTATGTTGTGAGGAAAATATTTAATACAATAACCATCAATTTGCTACTTTGTTAGTGATGCATCTAGCCTAGGAGGCAAAACATGAACTATGATTGTTTAGGAAGGGGATCATAGTATTTTCTTTCATCTAAGTCCTCATATAAATTCTTTAATGATTCTACAAAGTTTGGGGTGCCCCAACCTTATACATAGCTCCGTGAGCCAACTTTGTATCCAATATAATAACAAGAACAAAAGTTGAGTGGTTTTTTTACAACGATGTCAGTTGGTCAATGTAGAAAAAAATTAGTAGTCATAAAAAGAATTAGTAACTCGAACAAAAATTGTGTAGGCATTCCACTAAAGAATTTATATAAAAAGGAAGGGGATAGATTGTAAAACTCTATATAGTTGTAGCATCTCTTGTCGATGCCTTGGCTTAGATTGGTATGTTCTCAGGTGGAATATATGGTCCAACAGTGATTTCGTCAAAACAGCGCTATTCAGGCTTTCCTCTGGTGTGATGATGCCTGTGGCGGAAGCCACGAGGCATAAACTGCATATAAAACAAGTGAATGTTGCCTTTAGATTCTTACACGTTGGCCCCTCGAGAGAAGTGGAAAAATCTATCAAGCACTTTGAGTAGGGTATGATCGTTCAGTTATTTCTTTTATATCAAGTCACCATTTGGTAGCTCATGATGTAGTATGATTACCATCATTTTACAACTTCGTGTCTAACATAAAGATTTTTCATGATGGTTTGTTCAGATTTTAAATCAGTGACTCAATAATTAGCATTGAACATTGTGTTGACATTCTATTATGTTGCATGTGGATGTAGGAATTTCAGCTTGCAATTGAATTGGACTGAAAATTCCAAATCCAATATGGAAAGAATATGGCCTCTATTTCCAATTTTTGGGTTTGGATGTGCATGGAATTTTATGTTTGAATCAAAGGGTAACACCTAGTTCCAAATCATATTTGAATGTACATACCACGAAATTGAATATTTTGTTGTGTTTTGGAAATGTAAACTTGGTTACATGTATGAAAAATTGTATGTGCGTATTTGATGTTTATATATTATTTTTCACACATAACAACAATAAATTATCACGAATAAAGTCACAACAACACTATGATTATTCAAGGAGGGGATTACAGTGTTTCTTTGTTTAGGGATGGGATTACAGCATTTTATTTCATCTAAGTCCTCAAATAAAGTATTTAATGATTCTTCAAAGTTTGGGATGCCCTGGCCTATACGTAGCTCCGCGAGTGAACTTTGTGTCCAATGTAATAACAATAATAAAAGTTGAGTCATTTTTTTACAACGATGCAAATTGATCAGTGTAGAAATAAATTAGTAACTCGGATAAGAAAATGTGTCGACATTCGACAAACAAATTTCTACTAAAATAAAGGGGAGAGATTATAAAATGCTATAAACTACTAGCATCTCTTGTCGACACCCTAGCCTAGCTTGGTATATCCTCGGATGGAATATGTTGCTAGAGGTCTTGATGGTATGGTACGTTGGTGTGGTAGTCATTACAAAAATCCAACCCGAATCCCGCGATCCATCCCTCAATCCCGGGAAAAATTCCAAACTGCACACAACCCTTTTCTTACGGTAATCCGGAAGAAACTCGAACACACAACCACTCAACCTCATGCTGGCATGCATGACCGCTGCCCATTCAACTCGATCTCGCGCACTGCAGGACGCCCGCTGGACCGCACCTCAAGTCCCTCCGACGCGACTCTCTCTATGCCTCACGCGCACTGTGCCGCCCTAACCGTCTTGTATATGTAGAAAGAGTTATGTTGTCAGGAAAATATTTAATACAATAACAATCAATTTACTACTTTGTTAGTTATGCAGCTAGCCTAGGAGGCAAAACATGAACTATGATTGTTCAGGGAGGGGATCATAGTATTTTCTTTTATCTAAGTCCTCATATAAATTCTTTAATGATTCTACAAAGTTTGGGGTGCCCCAACCTTATACATAGCTCCGTGAGCCAACTTTGTATCCAATGTAATAACAAGAATAGAAGTTGAGTGGATTTTTACAATGATGCCAGTTGGTCAATGTAGAAAAAAATTAGTAGTCATCAAAAAAATTAGTAACTCAAACAAAAATTGTTTCGGCATTCCACTAACGAATTTATACTAAAAGGAAGGGGAGAGATTGTAAAACGCTATATAGTAGTAGCATCTCTTGTCGACACCTTGGCTTAGCTTGGTATGTTCTCAGGCGGAATATATGGTCCAGCAGTGATTTTGTCAAAACGACGCTATTCAGGCTTTCCTCTGGTGTGATGATGCGTGTGGCGGAAGCCACGAGGCATAAACTGCATATGAAACAAGTGAATGTTGCCTTTAGATTCTTACGCGTTGGCCCCTCGAGAGAAGTGAAAAAATCTAGCAAGCCCTTTGAGTAGGGTATGATCGTTCAGTTATTTATTTTATATCAAGTCACCATTCGGTAGCTCATGATGTAGTATGATTACCATCATTTTACAACTTCGTGTCTAACATAAAGTTTTTTTCCATGATGGCATGTTCACATTTTAAATCAGTGACTCAATAATTAGCATAGAACATTGTGTCGACATTCTATTATGTTGCATGTGGATGTAGGCATTTCATCTTGCAATTGAATTGGACTGAAAATTCCAAATCCAATATGGAAAGGAAATGGCCTCTATTTCCAATTTTTGGGTTTGGATGTGTATGGAATTTAAGTTCGAATCAAAGGGTAACACCTAGTTCCAAATCATATTTAAATGTACATACCACAAAATTAAATATTTTGTTGAGTTTTGGCAATGTAAACTTGGTTACATGTATGAAAAATTGTATGTGCATATTTGATGTTTATATATTATTTTTCACACATAACAATATTAAAATATCATGAATAAAGTCACAACAACACTATGATTGTTTAAGGAGGGGATTACAATGTTTTCTTGTTCAGGGAGGAGATTACAGCATTTTATTTCATCTAACCCCTCAAATAAAGTATTTAATGATTCTACAAAGTTTGGGGTGCCCTGGCCTATATGTAGCTCCGCGGGTGAACTTTGTGTCCAATGTAATAACAAGAATAAAAGTTGAGTGATTTTTTTATAACGATGCAAATTGATCAGTGTAGAAGTAAATTAGTAACTCGAACAAAAAAGTGTGTCGACATTCCACAAACAAATTTATACTAAAAGAAAGAGGAGAGATTATAAAATGCTATAAACTAGTAGCAGCTCTTGTCGACACCCTATCCTAGCTTGGTATGTTCTCGGATGGAATATGTTGCTAAAGGTCTTGATGGTATGGTACGTTGGTGTGACAGTCATTACAAAAATCCAACCCGAATCCCGCGATCCATCCCTAATCCTGGGAAAGTTCCAAACTGCACACAACCCTTTCCTTACGGCAATCCGGAAGAAACTCCAACACATAACCACTCGACCTCATGCTGGCATGCATGCCCGCTGCCCATTCAACTCGATGTCGCGCACTGCAGGACGCCCGCTGGGCCGCACCTCAAGTCCCTCCCACGCGATTCTCCCTATTCCTCACGCTCACTGTGCCTCCATAACTGTCTTGTCGATTACATGTCAAAAGAGTTATGTTGTCAGGAAAATATTTAATACAATGACCATCAGCTTACTACTTTGTTAGTGATGCAGCTAGCTTAGGAGGAAAAACGTGAACTATGGTTGTTCAGGGAGGCGATCATAGTATTTTCTTTCATCTAAGTCCTCATATAAATTCTTTTATGATTTTACAAAATTTTGGGTGCCCCAACCTTATACATAGCTCCGTGAGCCAACTTTGTATCCAATGTAATTACAAGAATAGAAGTTGAGTGTTTTTTTTACAACGATGCCAATTATTCAATGTAGAAGAAAATTAGCAGTCATCAAAAAAATAGTAACTCAAACAAAAAATGTGTCGACATTCCACTAACGAATTTATACCAAAAGAAAGGGGAGAGATTGTAAAACGCTATATAGTAGTAGCATCTCTTGTCGACACCTTGGCCTAGCTTAGTATGTTATCGGATGGAATATATGGTCCAACAATGATTTCGTTAAAACGGCGCTATTCAGGCTTTCGTCTGGTGTGATGATGCATGTGGCGGAAGCCACGAGGCATAAAGTGCATATGAAACAAGTGAATGTTGCCTTTAGATTCTTACACGTTGGCCCCTCAAGAGAAGTGGAAAAATCTAGCAAGCCCTTTGAGTAGGGTATGATCGTTCAGTTATTTCTTTTATATCAAGTCACAATTCGATACCTCATGATGTAGTATGATTACCATCATTTTACAACTTTGTGTCTAACATAAAGGTTTTTTCTATGATGGCTTGTTCAAATTTTAAACCAGTGACTCAATAATTAGCATAAAACATTGTGTCGACATTCTATTATGTTGCGTTTGGATGTAGGCATTTCATCTAAGCCTCAAATAAATTCTTTAACGATTCTCCAAAGTTTGGTGTTTCCTTGGCCTATACATAGCTCCGCTAGCGAACTTTGTGTCTAATGTAATAACAAGAACAAAAGTTGAGTGTTTTTTACAACGACACCAATTGGTCGGTGTAGAAATAAATTAGTATCTCGAACGAAAAAAGTGTGTCCACATTCCACTGATGAATTTGTACTAAAAGGAATCGAAGATATTATAAAATGCTATACACTAGTATCATATCTTGTCGACACCCTGGCCTATCTTGGTATGTTGTCGGATTGAGTATGTGGTGCAACAGTGATGTATATTCGTGCTTTCCCTTTGGTGCGGTGATGCGTGTGGCAGAGGTCACGAGGAAGAAACTTTATATGAAACAAGTGAATGTTGCCTTTAGATTCTTTTACGTTGGCCCCTCGAGAAAGAAGTGAAACTTCTAACATGCTCTTTGAGTAGGGTATGATCTGTTCAGTTATTTATTTTATATTAAGTCACCATTCGATAGCTCATGATGTAGTACGATTACCATCATTTTACAACTTTGTGTCTAATGCAAAAAAAAATTGCCACGATGGCTTGGTCGAATTAAAAAAAAATCAGTGACTCAATAATCAGCACAGAACATTGTGTCGACACTATTATGTTGCATTCGGATGTAGGCATTTGAGCACGAAATTTAATTGGACTGAAAATTCCAAATCCGATATGGAAATAAAATGGCATCTATTTCCAATTTTGGCTTTTGGATGTGCATGGAATTTGATGTTAGAATCAAAGGGTATCACCCAATTCCAAATCATATTTGGATGTACAAACCATGAATTGAATATTTTGTTGAGTTTTGGCAATGTAAACTTGGTTACACGTACGACAAAATTGTATGTGCATATTTGATGTTTATATATTATTTTTCACACATAACAACATTAAAATATCACGAATAAAGTCACAACAACACTATGATTGTTCGGGGCGGGATTACAATATTTTCTTGTTCGGGGAGGGGATTATAGTATTTTATTTTATATGAGCCTTCAAATAAATTCTCTAATGATTCAACAAATTTTGGGGGTGCCCCGGCCTATACATAGCCACTTTGTGTCCAATGTAATAACAAGAATAGAAGTTGACTAGTTTATTTAGAATGGTACCAATTGGTCAGTGTAGAAATAAATTAGTAACTCAAAAAAAGTGTGTTGACATTCCACTAACGAATTTATACTAAAAAGTAGGGGAGATATTGTAAAACGCTATACACTAGTAACATCTCTTGTCGACACCCTAGCCTATCTTGGTATGTTCTCGAATGGAATATGTGGTGTAGCAGTGATGTCGTCAAAACGACGCTATGCAGGATTTCCCTCTGGTGCGGGTGACCCGTGTGGTGGAGGCCACGAGGCAGAAACTGCATATGAAATAAGTGAATGTTTCTTTCCGATTCTTGCGTGTTGGCCCCTCGAGAGAAGTGAAAAATTATAACATGCTCTTTGAGTAGGGTATGATCCATTAAGTTATTTTTTATACCAAGCCACCATTCGGTAGCTCATGATGTAATATGATTACCATCATTTTACAACTTCATGTTTAACATAAAGGATTTTTTGCCACAATGGCTTGTTCGAATTAAAAATAAATCAACGACTCAATAACTAGCACAGAGCATTGTGTCGACATTCTACTATGTTGTGTTTGGATGTAGGCATTTGAGCTCGGAATTGAATTGGACTGAAAATTCCAAATCCAATATGGAAGGGAAATGGACTCTATTTTCAATTTTGGCGTTTGGATGAGCATGGAATTTGATGTTAGAATCAAAGGGTAGCACCCAATTCCAAATCATTTTTGGATGTACAGAACACGAAATTGAATTTTTTGTTGAGTTTTTGTAATATAACATGTATGCAAAATTGATGGTTATATTTTTTTAACACATAACAACATTAAAATAGCACGAATAAAGTCACAACAACACAATATAATACATTTCAAGTATGATATGTGAAGCATGACAAAAAATAGTTTTCAACTACCAACAACAATCACAACACGGATAATAATTTTTCCTCTAGCAAATAGCAGAAGTAGATAGTTTATGCCTCTTACACATAGAAAACACATAACACAAGTGAAGAGTTCGTAAACAACAAAGTACATAGAAATTCGTAACAACATCAGAATCCCCAACCCATCTACTTTCTGGAGTGCATCAAAGATTTTAGTTGGAGGAGTCACCTTCACTACAACATGCATCACGTGCCCAGACGATTATAAATGCCAATGCACATGCCTAGTCACTGCGCTCTCCCTCGCGCGGCAAAAAAAAGCCGCATGGGATAACCGTGTTGCGAAAAGATTTTAGGAGGCGCTTTTTTGGCTCATCACATGGACATCCGCCGAGCTACCACTTATGCGGCACCACAGAGGTTGCGCCTAGGTACATTACCAAAGGACGTCGGAACTTTAGTGTCGTCTAAAGACATGTTAATTTCCATATTACACCTTCCAACGTTAAAAAATGTATTTACATTAACAACACACTTTAATATCATACATTAACAATAATCAATTTATATTGCTAGTTCCATTGAAATTAAAAAACAGTTTATTGATAAAAAATATTTATTACATCACATTACACTAGATTTGAGCCCGTCTCTAATCATTATATTAGAGACAGCATCTCGTAATAACATAGAAGGTCTTGAGCCCCTGTGTATTCACCAGATCTACCTCTAAAACCTAAAACTACACCTAATTATGAGAAATATCCTATCTAATCCTAGTTATCTTGAGTGCCTCCCTATTCCATTCGACATCAAAGTCACGTCAGCACCGAAGGATATATCCATGCCAACATCATAGCGGACATGCTCTTCAACACATGCCATTTGGTGACAACTTTTCTTGGAAAAATAAGGAAAATGATTAAGACGAGAAAGAACAAATAAGCGGATCTAAAAACAAGCCCACCTCAGATTAGTACAAAGGATGAGAACAAACATGTGGATTGGATAAGCTAATGGACCAGATGGGTAGGACTAGTGCAAGTATGATTTGGTGATTCTAGTAAGCGTAAGATCTGGCGTGGCCAGGACACGCAATATCAGGAGAGCCGACGGCCACACAAGATCTGGTGCGGCTGGACCGCTCAATATTATGCATGGCTAGGGTTATGTAGATCATGTCCAGCTAGGGACACCCAGGAGCTGCACGTGGAGATCTAGGGTTCGTTCTATGTTGCTCTCTCTGGAGGCGGCGTGGGGGAATAGATAGTGCGGACTAATAATTAACTAGATTAGTGGATAGGGTTCCTCTATGACATAGGGAGTGGGAGCAGAGAGATTGGGGTGTCTAGAAAATTTGGACAAGTGTAGTCCAAGCTTCCAGCTTTTGACCCGCGTTTGCTCAAATGGCCCATAAAGGAAGTGTGTGTTGTCCGATGCGCATCAACACTTTGTGCTCCCAATAAAATTGCAAAGTCAGGCTTTAATCGAGAGAGAGAAACACGCTAGTGTCCAGTGGTTGCATGGATGGTGAGACACACATGTCAGCGAGACATGCATGGCCAGCCAATGGAAGGTGTTTGACGAGTCGTCCACATTAATGGCACAAGCAAATTGGATGGCACAATGTCGAACACATGTGTTAGCGAAGCGTAGCATTAAAAATTGCCGCTCTTGTGTACCACTTACCACGACACAAATATATGTTGGTATTGTGTTTGCCACGGTAGCCATCATGACCAAATGATGTCGTGGTTTCTCATATGACGGCTAACCAATTATTCCGGTACTTTTTGCTTGTGCCGCCCAAAAAAAGTGTCGAGGGCGGGGTTTTTTAGCGTTTTGGCATAGGAAGTGGCTCGGTTGTATTTAAAGCATCATCAAAATATGTACTTATTTGTCCCATCATGCACAAGGTATCATCCCCCATGCATTGCCTCTTCGGAGGCACCTCATAAGATTCTTCAGCAACCGGCATGTCTTGTTCTTGAACACTCTCAGCTCCTACACCGGTCGCATGGTATTTCGAATATATAACTATTATTGAGTCCCAGTTCTTCACTAGCCACGTGCTTCATTGTTAGCCTACACAATAGACATAAATATTATAGATGATAGTGAAGTTGCAAAAGTAACCATAAAATAAAAATTTAGTGCCATGTCTAACAATTTGTAGTAACGTGCAACATTTTCTTATACTATCATAATTTTGATATATTTGAGTCCACACTTCTCACGCAACATACCAAAAGGTCATGAATGTTTCTTTTACTTAAGTGTAGCTTAGCATAGAAAGTTGTCTTGGACCATCATATGCTTATTTCAAGATGTACTTCCTATATGCAACATTTTCCTCATCATCATTGAAGTGTCCTAGAAATCGTAACGAATAATTAAATCTTTGTAGTGTATTCTCAGGCAACTATGAATACATATTCCACTACTAAAACCAAAAAGGAGACAAATTGTGTTGCCCTGCTTGGTGCTTTCTCGAAAAGAAGTCTTTCGATAAAGTTGTTAGTGGAAGAAAATGAAAGCTTAAAACATGGTGTTTTGACCTTACCTGAAAGTGTCAGAATAACGCAACAGAATATGTTCCTGGAACAAAACTCTACAAACAGAGGAGAAACTTGTGATGATGATCATAAAGTTTCAAGAAATACTTTTACTAAAGATGGTAGGAATCAACATATGTTTTTACTTTGTAGAATTATATTTATTTACTTGTCATGTTATTAGAACAAGACATACCTACGAACTAAAAAGAATAAATGATGGACCTAAATGCGAGAAATGACTACGACTCATAAAATCCTATACCAAGTTATATTTAATATTAGATAAGTAAATGTTACTTAATCTTATTAAGTAAAGATGTTTGCTTGATTTTTCTAGTGGCTGCAAAGTCAAGAGGAAATAAATGAAACTTAAAGGAAGACTTGAAAGCTCGATTTGTCACAAAATATGTTTTGACAAATTCAATAGTTGACTACAATATGTAGCGATACTTGAGTCTATAGGATTTACACCATCAAATAATACCATGTTAACAACTAGTAGAAGGTTGTCAAAAACTGCGTGTTCTTCAAATAACAAGATTGAAGAAGGTTTGTAAGTAATACAACAAGCAAAATTTTAGCGACTTTTTGGGTTCTAGTGTCTCGTAGCTAGAATCCTCGATTTGATGGATGATCAAAAAAAATTGGAGTTGCCAAAACTATTGAGAAGACCCGCGTTTACAAGAATTTTGTGTGGGAGCTATGCAAATTCCATTATCAAAGTGTGGATGACATATTTGAGTGGGAGTTGAGTGATTATCCTAAATTTAAAATATGTGAAAGGCATATTTTAGTGTGGGCATGACAACATTCTCGTATATGTAATGACATATCATGAATGGTGTGATTAGGACTGGTAATTATTTAAGTTTGTAAATAGTTGATGAAGTTTAACATACATTGAACAATAGAAACTATCAAGATAGATCAAGATTTCTTATGAACATTATAGTCGACATGTTTCATGAACTAGATTATAAAAGAAGTTTAGAATATTCTAGTCTAGATTCTGAAAGAGTTCAGATTGGAACAAGAAATAAGAAAATTTCTTATTTCTCAAACTAAATGAAACATTGAGTTTATCTTAGTATTAACCACAATGGTTAAAATGTGAAGAATTGAGATGATCAACATCCACTATTATTGGGTCATAGATTCTTCCATGCGAACCATGTTCCATACTCGATGTAATGTGACACATGTTCTTAGAAGAACATATTCTGAAGTGATTCCTAAATGAATCACATGAACAAGTTTAAGTTGATCCTCTAGTGTTTGGGAAGAAATAAGTATCTAAGTTGATATAAGAAGTATGTGAATACTTCAAAATCTGGAAGTATGATATTTGGCTAAGGAAGTTCGACTTCTGAATTGAGTGTGTTTCTGGTGTACAAGACAACATTGAAAGTTCAATTGACTGATCGACCGCCATTGTAAACACCAGGAAAAAAGTCTTACTTTATTGCCAAATGAATACTTCGACACATTATGTGATAATGGTGTGGATGTTAAAATTAGGAGATACTAATGATTTGCAAAGAACACATGGATCTGGTAAAACAAATCAAGGGTGGGATGTTTTCCATGAGCAAGCATGATCATAAGATAATATATGATATGATGTTATGATTAATAACAAATGTGACTAGATTATTTATACTCTAGTGCAAGTGAGACACTGAAGGAGATATGCCCTAGAGACAAATAATAAATGTGTTTATTATCATATCTCATTAGTTCATAATAGTTTTATATCATATTATAACTGTATCAATCAGAAACATTGATATATGTGTGTGAAGGGAATATGCCCTGAGAGGCAATAATAAAGTGTTTATTATGTGTATTCCAATTATATGATAGATGTTTATTTTGCATGCTATAATTGTATTAATACGGAAACGTTAATACATGTGTGTTTAATAAACAAACAGAAAGTTCCTAGTTATGCCTCTCTCATAAACTAGCTCGTTGATTAACAAGATGATCAAGGTTTCCTGATCATGGACATTGGATGTTGTTAATAACGGGATCACAACATTAGTGTAATGGTGTGATGAACATTCATCCGAAGTATAGCATTACGATCAAAGTCATTGAGTTTATATTGCTATAACAACTTACGAAGTGATCCTAATCCTTAGACCATGAGATCATGTCAATCACTAACACCGGAAGAGTTTCTTGATAACATCAAACGTCACACCGTAACAGGGTGATTATAAAGATGGATTCAGAACTAATAAAGTGTTATGTTGAGGCTCATGGATCGAGAGTGGAATTTGCTCATCCCGATGACGGATAGATATACTCTGGGCCCTCTCGGTGATATCACATTGATTAGCTTGCAAGCAAGTGATTTGATCACTAGAATGTTATATCACAGGAACGAGAAAAGAGTGCATGTCGGTAACGAGATCAAACTAGGTATGGAGATACCGATGATCGAATCTCGGACATGTAATATATCGTGAAACAAAGGGATTAAGATACTAGCGTAAAAGGTTCCGACGATCACAAGAAAGTCATCGTTGAATGTGTGGGAGTCAGTATGGGTCTCCAGATCCCGCTTCTGATTATTGATCCGAGAGGGGTCTCGATCATGTCCGCATTATTCACGAACCGTAGGGTGACACACTTAAGAGACACCGACATCCAATTGGAGCAAATGTTTCATGCCGAAAGAATGAACAAGCGCAGGAATTTATTTCACTAGATACCGAAACAGGTTTTCGGGTGAAATTGCATAAAGTGGTTATGCATGTGAAATAGAATTCTAGCAAGGGGTTATTTGTGAATGTTTGTCATTAAAGTAATTGAACAAAATTTGAATAAAATAAAAGAGTTTTATTGAATGAGAGTTTGCATTAAATTTGATGGAAATTTAATGGGAATTTGCGTGGACTTTTGAGTGGAGGGAATTTAAAGGGCATTTTGTGAGTGGAGTGTCCACCCACATGAATGAAGGAGGGGAGGGGGCAGCCCCCATGGCCGGCGGCCACCCCCTTGGGTGCCCCCCTCCTCCTATAAAAGGAGCCCCCTCCTCACTTGTCTCACACACCTCCTCGTGAAGGATCTCTCTCCCCCTCTAAAATTTATCCCCCATGGTCTCGGACTAGCGAGATACATGTTCCCGGTGGCTATTCGGCAAGAAAGAGTTGTGCTTCCGCTGCATCGCTGGAGCGAGGAGGCGGAGGTTGCTCGGTGCCTCGAACGTGTGTGCGAGCACGGATGCGCTGCTGATTTGCGGCGCTAGGACTTCCTCTCGATCTTGAGATCGGCAAGAGATCGTCTACATCAACCACGAGTTGAACTCGTTAAGCTTTGTCGGTCTTCAAGGGTATGTTCTCTATGGATATACATCCGCCCGTTGTTTGTATCTAGTAGATAGATCTTGGTTTACAGTTCACATCGTAGGAAAAATTTTGTTTTCTATGCTGCGAACCCTACAGTGGTATCAGAGCCGGATCTATGCGTAGATACTTTACACGGGTAGTACACATATGAGTATGTGGGCGATGATGATCATGTTGTTGCTCCTTTGTTGTAACTTTGGATATTGGTGGCATAGTGGGATGAAGCGGCCCGGACAAACTTTACATGTCCTCGCACATGAGACCTGTTCCACGCTTGACATGCAACTAGTTTGCATAAGTGGCTAGCGGGTGTCTGTCTCTCCTACTATAGTCAATATCTATTTTGCAAGCGAGTTGTCAACAATTTAATTATCCTCGTTGTGGTTCATGTTCGTAGGTAAGAACGGTTCTATCTCGAAAGCCCTAAGCCACGTAAAACTTGCAATGGATAAATTAGAGGCGTCTAGTTTAGATTGTTGCTGGGCTAGTGTTATGATATGGTAGTGTTGTAAGTAGAAGTATGAGATGATACTCTTACAACACACATAGCGTGTAAAATCCATAGACCTTGGATTTACACATATAGGTATGATAGTGATCATACCACGATGCACATGATAGAGATCATCTGCGGGAACCATATAATTTCACTAATAAACATATGATGTTTGATAGCATCTTATATTGCTTGTTTAGCGCTTTGTTAGCATAATAAGATGATCCCTCATTTAAATATCAAGATAAGAATGTGTTCTTCCTTTAGTATGCACCGATTATGTTTTCGTCGCTCCAAGACATCACGTGATGATCGGGTGTTCTTGGATCCACGACCATATTTCGGGTGTAAAACAGTTACACACGCGAATACTAAGGTTCTAACTTGGCGAGCCTAGCATGTACAGACATGGCCTCGGAACACGGACCGAAAGGTTAAGCATGAGTCATATAGTTGATATGATGCCCATTTGATGCTCTCCTTTGAAGCTATACCGACTCACGTGATGATCGGACTTGGTGTAGTGGATTTGGTTCATGTAATCACCAAAAAGGCACGAGGGATGTCGTTTTTGAGTGGGAGTTCATTCGTAATATAGATTAGTTGAACTCAATCTATCATACACTTAGTCTAAACTTTACAAATTCTGTTGTAGATGGCACCACCTGCTTTTAATTTCAATGTGTTCATGGAGAAAGAGAAACTAGCAACGAACGGTAGCAACTTTACCGAATGGGCCATGAATTTGAGGATTCTCCTCTCTGCTGCACAAAAGCAATATGTGCTAGAAGCGCCGTTAGGCCCCCCACCTTTAGATGATGCCCCTGACGAGGAGAAGAATGTCTATCAGACTCGTCAGGAGGACCACAACTTAGTTCATTGCGGCCTATTGTATGGGCTAGAGCCGGAACTTCGAAAGCGTTTCGAAAACGGCAATGCATTTGATACAATGGGTGAGTTGAAAATGATTTTCGACACACATGCTGCTGTAGAGAGCTACAACGCTTCAGAAAAGTTCTTTGGCTGCATGATGAAAGAGCACAGCTCCGTTAGTGAGCATGTACTCAAAATGTCGGGTTACGCCGATAAGCTTGTGTCCTTGGGAATATCGATTCCCATTGACTTAGGCATCCATCGTGTTCTGCAGTCTCTGCCACCTAGCTATAAGAGCTTCGTGATGAACTATAATATGCAAGGCATGAAGAAGTCTCTCCCCGAGCTTCTGTCAATGCTTAAAACTGCAGAAGTGGAGATCAAAAAGGAACATCAAGTGTTGATGATCAATAGGAACACTGGTTTCAAGAAAGACAAGAAGGGAAAATGGAAGGGAAGTAAGGGCGGCAAGCCTGTTGCCGCGCCTGAAAAGAAACCCCGAGTTGGACCTAAGTCTGATTCCGAGTGCTACTATTGTAAAGGGACTGGCCACTGGAAGCGCAACTGCCCCAAGTATCTGGCAGACAAGAAGGCCGGCAAGGCAAACAAAGGTATATATGATATACATGTTATTGATGTGTACTTGACTAGTGCTCGCAGTAGCACCTGGGTATTTGATACCGGTTCAGTTGCTAATATTTGTAACTCGAATCAGGGGCTGCGGAACAAGCGACCGCTAGCAAGGGGTGAGGTCAAGATGCGTGTCGGCAATGGATCAAGCGTTGATGTGATCGCCGTCGGAACGCTGCCTCTCCACTTGCCGTCGGGATTAGTTATAAACTTGAATAAATGTTATCTGGTGACTGCACTGAGCATGAACATTGTATCTGGATCGTGTTTGATGCGAAGTGGTTATTCATTTAAATCCGAGAACAATGGTTGTTCCATTTATATGAATGAAATCTTTTATGGTCATGCACCGATGATGAATGGTTTATTTCTATTAGATCTCGATGATAATGTTACACATATTCATAATGTTGATGCTAAAAGGATTAAACTTAATGATGATATATCCGCATATATGTGGCACTGCCGTCTAGGTCATATTGGCGTTAAACGCATGAAGAAGCTCCATTCGGATGGACTTTTGGAATCACTTGATTATGAATCATTTGATACATGTGAGCCATGCCTTATGGGCAAGATGACTAGAACGCCGTTTTCCGGTTCAATGGAACGGACGACAGATTTATTGGAAATCATACATTCTGATGTATGTGGTCCAATGAGTGTGTCGGCGCGAGGTGGATATCGTTATTTTGTTACTTTCACGGATGATTTGAGTAGATACGGTTATATCTACTTGATGAAACACAAGTCTGAAACCTTTGAAAAGTTCAAGGAATTTCAGAATGAAGTGGAAAATCATCGTAATAGAAAGATCAAATTTCTACGGTCCGACCGTGGAGGTGAGTATCTAAGTTACGAGTTTAGCACTCACATGAAAGAGTGTGGAATTGTTTCACAACTCACACCTGCCGGAACACCACAGCGAAATGGTGTGTCGGAACGTCGTAATCGTACTTTATTAGATATGGTTCGATCTATGCTGTCTCTGACGGACTTGCCGTTGTCATTTTGGGGTTATGCACTAGAAACTGCTGCATTCACTTTAAATCGGGCACCATCTAAATCCGTTGAAAAGACACCGTATGAATTGTGGTTTGGAAACAAACCTAAGCTGTCATTTCTTAAAGTTTGGGGATGCGATGTTTATGTGAAGAAACTTCAACCGGATAAACTCGAACCCAAAGCGGAAAAATGCGTCTTCATAGGATACCCTAAAGAAACTATTGGGTATTCCTTCTATCACAGTTCCGAGGGCAAGGTTTTTGTTGCCAAGAATGGATCCTTTCTAGAGAAAGAGTTTCTCGCGAAAGGTGTGAGTAGTCGGAAGGTAGAACTCGAAGAGGTTGTCGAACCTTCTCTTCAAAGTATGGCGAGTAGCGCAGCGCCGGAAGTTGTTCCGGAGTTGGCTCCACCTGTTGAAGAGGGAACTAATGATAATGATCATGAAACTCCGAAAGAGAGTACTACCGAACCTCGCAGGTCAAACAGGACGCGTGCAGCTCCCAGCTGTACGGAAATCCTGTCATGAATTTCATGGTTGATGAAAATGATGACCCTGCGACGTATGAAGAAGCGATGATGAGCCCGGATTCCAACAAATGGTTAGAAGCCATGAAATCCGAGATGGAATCCATGTATGAAAATCAAGTTTGGAACTTGGTGGAATTACCTCACGACCGAAAGGCCGTGGAGAACAAATGGATTTTCAAAAGGAAAACTGATGATGATGGTAATGTGACCATCTATAAAGCTCGACTTGTCGCAAAGGGGTTTCGACAAATTCAAGGAGTTGACTACGATGAGACTTTCTCTCCCGTAGCGATGCTAAAGTCAGTTAGGATTATGTTAGCAATTGCTGCATATTTCGATTATGAGATATGGCAGATGGATGTCAAAACCGCGTTTCTCAATGGTAATATTGAAGAAGACTTGTATATGATACAACCAAAGGGTTTTGTCGATCCTAAGGATGCTAACAAGGTGTGCAAGCTTCAGCGATCCATCTATGGATTGAAGCAAGCATCATGAAGTTGGAATCTCCGCTTTGATGAGGTGATCAAAGAGTTTGGATTTGTCCAAACTTATGGAGAAGCTTGTATTTACAAGAAAGTGAGTGGGAGCAATGTGGCATTTCTGATATTATATGTGGATGACATATTATTGATCGAAAATGATATAGATCTTTTAAACAGTGTTAAAAGTTATCTAAACAGCAAATTTTCAATGAAGGACCTAGGTGAAGCGTCATACATATTAGGCATAAAGATCTATAGAGATAGATCTAGGCGCCTAATAGGGCTATCACAAAGTACATACCTTGATAAGATTTTAAAGAAGTTTAAAATGGACGGAAGTAAGAAGGGGTTCTTACCTATGTTGCAAGGCAAGACATTGAGTAAAGTAAGAAGGGGTTCTTACCTATGTTGCAAGGCAAGACATTGAGTAAGACTCAAAGTCCGGCTTCGGCGGAAGAAAGAGAGATAATGGACAAAGTCCCCTATGCTTCAGCCATAGGCTCTATAATGTACGCCATGCTATGTACAAGACCGGATGTGGCACATGCTGTTAGTTTGACTAGTAGGTACCAATCGGATCCAGGTTCGGAACACTGGATAGCAGTCAAGAATATCCTTAAGTACTTACGAAGAACTAAGGATATGTTTCTTGTATACGGAGGTGAAGAAGAGCTCGTCGCTAAGTGTTATGTCGACGCTAGCTTTGACACCGATCCGGATGACTCTAAGTCTCAATCCGGATACGTATTTCTCATGAATGGCGGAGCGGTTAGTTGGAGGAGCTCCAAACAACCTGTGGTAGCGGGATCAACAACGGAGGCCGAATATGTTGCTGCTTCAGAAGCGGCTCAGGAAGCAGTTTGGATGAAGGAGTTCATATCCGAACTAGGAGTGGTGGCAAACGCGTTGGACCCAATGGTGATCTATTGTGACAACAATGGTGCCATTGCCAATGCCAAAGAGCCAAGGTCTCACAAGCATTCCAAGCATATTAAGCGCCGGTTTCACTCCATCCGCGAGCATGTCAAGGATGGAGATATAAAGATTTGTAAAGTACATACGGATCTCAATGTAGCAGATCCGTTGACTAAAACTCTCCCTAGAGCGAAACATGATCAACACCAGAACTCAATGGGTGTTAGATTTATCACTATGTAACTAGATTATTGTCTCTAGTGCAAGTGGGATACTGAAGGGAATATGCCCTGAGAGGCAATAATAAAGTGTTTATTATGTGTATTCCAAGTATATGATAGATGTTTATTTTGCATGCTATAATTGTATTAATACGGAAACGTTAATACATGTGTGTTTCATAAACAAACAGAAAGTTCCTAGTTATGCCTCTCATAAACTAGCTCGTTGATTAACAAGATGATCAAGGTTTCCTGATCATGGACATTGGATGCTGTTAATAACGGGATCACAACATTAGTGTAATGGTGTGATGAACATTCATACGAAGTATAGCATTACGATCAAAGTCATTGAGTTTATATTGCTATAACAACTTACGAAGTGATCCTAATCCTTAGACCATGAGATCATGTCAATCACTAACACCGGAAGAGTTTCTTGATAACATCAAACGTCACACCGTAACAGGGTGATTATAAAGATGGATTCAGAACTAATAAAGTGTTATGTTGAGGCTCATGGATCGAGAGTGGAATTTGTTCATCCCGATGACGGATAGATATACTCTGGGCCCTCTCGGTGATATCACATTGATTAGCTTGCAAGCAAGTGATTTGATCACTAGAATGTTATATCACAGGAACGAGAAAAGAGTGCATGTCGGTAACGAGATCAAACTAGGTATGGAGATACCGATGATCGAATCTCGGACATGTAATATATCGTGAAACAAAGGGGTTAAGATACTAGCGTAAAAGGTTCCGATGATCACAAGAAAGTCATCGTTGAATGTGTGGGAGTCAGTATGGGTCTCCAGATCCCGCTTCTGATTATTGATCCGAGAGGGGTCTCGATCATGTCCGCATTATTCACGAACCGTAGGGTGACACACTTAAGAGACACCGACATCCAATTGGAGCAAATGTTTCATGCCGAAAGAATGAACAAGCGCAGGAATTTATTTCACTAGATACCGAAACAGGTTTTCGGGTGAAATTGCATAAAGTGGTTATGCATGTGAAATAGAATTCTAGCAAGGGGTTATTTGTGAATGTTTGTCATTAAAGTAATTGACAAAATTCTGAATAAAATAAAAGAGTTTTATTTAATGAGAGTTTGCATTAAATTTGGTGGAAATTTAATGGGAATTTGAGTGGACTTTTGAGTGGAGGGAATTTAAAGGGCGTTTTGTGAGTGGAGTGTCCACCCACATGAATGAAGGATGGGAGGGGGCAGCCCCCATGGCCGGCGGCCACCCCCTTGGGTGCCCCCCTCCTCCTATAAAAGGAGCCCCCCTCCTCACTTGTCTCACACACCTCCTCGTGAAGGATCTCTCTCCCCCTCTAGAATTTATCCCCCATGGTCTCGGACTAGCGAGATACATGTTCCCGGTGGCTATTCGGCAAGAAAGAGTTGTGGTTCCGCTGCATCGCTGGAGCGAGGAGGCGGAGGTTGCTCGGTGCCTCGAACGTGTGTGCGAGCACGGATGCGCTGCTGATTTGCGGCGCTAGGACTTCCTCTCGATCTTGAGATCGGCAAGAGATCATCTACATCAACCACGAGTTGAACTCGTTAAGCTTTGTCGGTCTTCAAGGGTATGTTCTCTACGGATATACATCCTCCCGTTGTTTGTATCTAGTAGATAGATCTTGGTTTACAGTTCACATCGTAGGAAAATTTTTGTTTTCTATGCTGTGAACCCTACAGTGTGGTATATAAACAAACGATGTCCCTAGTAGCCTCTATTTATACTAGTTTGTTGGGTAACCGATGATCAAGGTTTCCTATTCATGGAGCATTTATGCCAGTTGACAATGAAGTCATAAAATTAATGGATGTCATTATGGACATTATCCAATATAATTATTGCAACATGATCAAGTCACAAAGTTCATTGTTGCAATAGTTAGAAACGAAGTATCCTACTCCTTTGACCGTGAGATCATGTTTAGTCACTGTCAATACGGCTGCTTAGACTGCATCAAACATCACACCGTAATAAGGTGATCATGAAGGTGTATGTTGGGTATTTCAGAGGGACATGTAGAGGCGTATGCATCAAGAATGAGATTTGTTCTCCCACGTGACAGGGAGATACACAGGGCCCACTCGGTGAGATTACATCCATAACTATTGCGCAACATGTGACTAGGTCACGGGGATGAAATATTACGTAACGAGTAAAGCAGCACTTGTCGGTAACAAGATTGAACAAGTTATGGTGATACCAATGATCGGATTTTGGACAAGTCTAGTATTGAAGGAACAAAGAGAATTGGACTCTACGTTTACGGTTCAAACAACATTAAAATCCTGGAATGCACATGGGTTATTATGGGCATCCCGGTCCCGCTGGTGATCATTGATATGAGAGGTGTCTCGATCATGTCTATAATATTACCGAATCGTAGGTTAACATGCCTAAGGGTTCGATGATGTTTCGAGATCATTTTGGATTTACCAGAATGATAGGATAGAGAGATGAGATTGTGGGAAGTGTTCCACAAAAGAACTAGAATCATTACAGGAGGTTACGAAAGGAGTTCAGAGTGAACCGAAAGGTGTTTTGGATCAAAAGAAATTTAATAATATGTACTTTATATTAATTAATATTAAATAAATATTTAATATTAAATTTATTGGGCAAACTTTCCTAATGGGCCAAGTCCTAGAGGGTACAAGGCCCGAAGGGGAAGCCGCCATGGGGAGCCGCCACCGCCAGGGCTTGGCGTGGGGTGGTGCTACCCCAGCCGTTAGCCTGCCTCGGGCCACGTGTGTGGGGCCCACCCCATCCCGTCCGGCATGACCTGTCCTCCTTGGAGCGCATGCCTCCAACCTCCTCCTTGGTTTAGTCCCACGCCGAGACTCTAAAGGTTAGGGTAGCCATTACCCCCTATATATAGGTCTATATGGGAGGGAAAAAGACACAATTTCTCTAAGGGCCCGTTTGGATCCCATCATTTGGGAAAAAATCGTGGTATTCCTTTGGCAATTCCATAGTACACATGTTTGGCTGTACCGAAATTGCACTTTAGAATTCATTTGTCAATTCTAGCGAAAAACCCCTATGCGTTACCCAAATCCATCCCATCCACCCGTCATTTGCCTGGAAACCCAAAGCGCACCTCATGTCCTCACCCCGACGCCCTCTTCTTCCTCCCCTCGCGCACCACCACCTCGTCGCCACGATTCCCGGTTGTCGGAAGACACCGACGACCTCTCTCCCCGCCTTTGAAACCCACGTCTCCCAGGACTACTACTCTCCCCAAGTCCCCTTCACACCCTCACTCCTCCCCACCAAGATCCTACCGCTGCCGGCGACCTCTGGCTGGGAGTGTCCCTCCTCCGGTGAGCCGCTGTCGAACACATCTCACCCACCCTCGCAGGTATGGCTCCTCCGCACCTCTCCTCTTTTGCCCTCTCTATCACATGTCCTTTCCCTTTTCTGAACTCTAACCCTAGCCTCCTGGATCTACAGTTTTGGAGCACAACCTCACCAGATCAAGAACCCAGCAAGCAGTCGACCACGATCCTGAAGTCCATCCTCGTCCTTAACCTCGTCCCCGTCATCTGCTTAAGAAAGAATGGTATGATCCCCTTCTCTCTACCTGTCTCCCCTCTATCTTTGTGTGTGTGTCGCTGTATATCCGGCTCATGTTCTTGAGTTGTATACTCCTATGATCAAACGGTTTTGGGTACATTGTTGATCTAATAATTCAGACCATTTTCTCCTTTGCATGAGTTCTATACTGCAAAGATTTAGAAGCTTTTGGGCAGTTGTTGGCAACAGTAACAATCAAGTTTGACATTAGCTTGTTGGCAACAGTAGCACTCACGTCCTATCTTTTTACAAACAGAATTTGTAGTTGTTTAGTCCAATGGTCTGCATATTTGTGAGTTGTTGAAAGGAGCATTAGTATTTCAAGATACGAATATGGAAGGCATTTGATTTTATAATTTTATTTCACGGTGTGTTCATCTTTGTTTGCTTGATACTACTCCGTTTGGTCGCCTGGTTGATACAAGATGGTTGATTCTATGGTCAGTTCTGCGGTAGTTTGATGCGGTGGATTTACTAGTTGGTGCAAAGGTTAGGTTGTGTGGCTGAAAATAATGCATACCTGCTCGAAGGTCTTGTCTTGATGTACTTTGGCTGAAATTATTTTGGATTTCTCTTGCAAAGCAGAGAATGTTTTTAGAGATAGCAAAACTAGACCACGTGAGTTCTATACTACAAAGATTTAGTGCAGCTTGTAAGATTAAACCCACCATGTTTTGAATATTGCATAAGTGATCAAATTGACATTGCAAAGCTATTGTCATACTATAATATTGCATTTTCTTCTATGTTTGTTTTTCTGGCTACACACACCTATCGAGATAAAGTACAGTACCAGTTAACTAGGCCGTTCCTTCTATGTTTCATGTGTTCCTTATCTGTTAACTAGCATTTATATTTGAACTATATACAAATTGGAAATCTTGTTTTCGTACGTGCTCTCGGATTATACTAGAAAACCTGAATGTGAGACACTCACCATGCTTGTTCGGTATTAAATTTTATTGCAAGTCTATGATAACATGACACTTTGACTAATGGGCACCACACTATTTTTAGACACTGCAGTACACAATATATAGACCGATGTTTCTAATTAATTTCTATTTCTTCATCTTGAGTTAAATGTGCAATGAATATCTGAATATTAGTGGTACATAGTAGCTAGATAGTAGTGGTTCGTGATTGGGCTCTGGATCTTTTATTTATGCTAATTTTCCTGCTACTATACTGCAAAATATTACTATGTAGATCTTATTTGGTTGATGTTGATCTCGAGCTGATGTGTAGATTTGAGAATTTATTACTGTACTTAGTTTCCATTATTGTATGTATTGTAGATGGCAGATCAACCACTAGAGTTATACCATGAGAGGAGGAAGAAAAGGAAGAGGGCAGCAGCTGGTTTCTTTGTTAGCGTAGTAGCCATAGCTCAACATATCTATTGTAGGAGAAGGATTGTGGAACTTGGGGATTTCAGTGAGAAAGAGGTTGAGACTAGAATTAGAAAACAGATGCTTAGGAACATTTATATGGGTCCAAATCAATATTGCTATGATACTCTAAGGTTTACCAAAAGGCCCTTTGTTGACCTCTGTGTTATCTTACGTGAAAGGGACGGACTGAAAGACACTTTCTATATGATCGTTGAAGAAGCCCTAACCATCTTCTTGCTTGTTCTTAGCCATAGCATGAAGTTCAGGTTAATCCGTAGCACCTATAGATGGGCGCTTAAGCCAATTTGCAGACACTTCAATGAGGTGTTAGGAGTCGTCCTATCTTTATCGCATGAGTTAATCAAATTGCCAAACCCTGCAACTGAACTACCCGAGGATAACTGGTGGAAGTGGTTCCCGGATAGGATTGGAGCTTTAGATGGCACACACGTCGATGTTCGTGTTTTACTACTCAATCAAGGAAGATATAGGAACATGAAACACGAGATAACTACAAATGTGCTGGGTGTTTGTGACCTTAGCATGAAGTTTGTGTATGTGTTGGCGGGCTGGGAAGGTTCTGCATCAGATTCACTAGTGCTGCGAGACACAATGTTTAGAGAAGATGCTTTCATAGTTTCAAGTGGTAACTTTTTTATCTTAGTATTATACAACTTTGGACTAGATATTTGAAGTTCAGAATTGAAATCTAATATGGGATTTTTCATAAACTTTAGGAAAATACTACACCTTGTAGATGCCGGATATACAAATGGTCCGGGCTTCCTTGCTCCATTCAGGAATACACGGTATCACTTGAAAGAGTGGGCTGCCAATGGAAATAATCCACAAACTCCAAAAGAGCTCTATAACTTGCGACATGCATCTGCTAGGAATATAGTTGAGAGGATATTTGCTTTCATAAAGATGAGATGGGCTATTCTGAGGACCAGTTCCTTTTTTGGGATTAAAAATCAGGTATAATCTATGTTAATTGCATCATACTAGGTTCTTTTGGATTTGTGTATTAACATGCCATATTAACTTAATGCCATATTCGAGTCATCAACGCGTGTTGCATCTTGCATAACTTTCTAGTTGATAGACAAAGAGAGATGGACAACTTAATGTTACATGAAGTGGATAATCAGATAAAAAATGTTGCTATTGAAGTCCAAGAGGAACTTGATATGATTAGGCACGTTCAGACGACTCACGAGTGGAACAACAAGAGAATGACTCCAGCTAATCAGATGTGGGCAGATTATCAAGCTAGGCGTGGACATGCAAATGCTTGACTTTGCTTGAATGTTGTACGGTCTTTGTGTATATATATAGTTACTATTTGGTACGTTTCATATCTACAAATTAGTTACTCCCTCTCATACACACACTTGCCACTAACTCATGCTATTGTTGTTGATCTAGGCATGGCCTCCATGCTGAAACCGGCATCTCCTGAAGAGATACTTGCTGCATGATACGTCCAATTTGCATCACCATTCTATATCATAATTTGCCTCTATTTATTGATAAATTTCATATTAAAAGGTGATACTTATGTCTTTTCATCTGTTTTTGCATGTTGGATGATTCTTGGAGGATGGACTGCCGGAGTCGGGTTTCTGATGGAAAAGAGGTGTTTTGATGCAATTTCGCGAAGATCAGAAAAATACCAGAAAAATCATGGAAAATAATATTTTCCCAGAAGACGAAGGAAGCCAGAAGGGGAGGCGGAGTTGGGCCACAGGGGGCCACACCCTCCCAGGCGCGGCCCCCCTAGGTCGCGCCTAGAGGAGGTGTGGCCCACCTGGCCGGCCTCCGACTCCGCCCTCTTGCCTATATCTTCTCCTCGAAACCCTAAGACACAGAGAGCGACCACAGAAATATTCCGCCACCTCTACGGGACGGAAAACACCGAGAGAGAAGATCTCTCTGGCAGACAGATTTCTGCTGGGGAAATTTCTTCCCGGAGAGGGGATATCGTCGCCATCAACACCGTCATCAAGGTAGACTTCATCGGGATCATCAGCATCATCATCCACACCATCATCTCCACCAGCACCATCATCACCACTCCGTCCCGCTATAACAATCGTGTTGAATACTTGCATAGATCTTAGGGGAAACTTTCCCGGTATTGATTACTATTGTAGTTGATGCTTGTGAGTGGAACCATTGGATTATTGTTTATGTTCAGATTGTTATCCATTATCATATCATCTTTGATCTTGATCCATATGATGTCTTGTGAGTAGTTCATTTAGTTCTTGAGGACATGGGAGAAGTCTTGTTGTTAGTAGTGGATTTGTGTTGAGATATTATTCAATGGTTTAGTATTTAAGATGTGGTGCTATTCTTCTAGTGGTGTCATGTGAACATCGACTACATGATACTTCACCATTTATGGGCCTAGGGGCATGCATTGTGTATTTGTCTACTAATTGCGGGGTTGCCGGAGTGACAGAAACCTGAACCCCCATTAGGACACCATTGCACAAGGGAGCGTAGGATCTCAGAGTTTAAGGATGTGGTTAGGTTTATATCTTAATTACTTTCCTGTAGTTGCGGATGCTTGCAGGGGGTTTAATCACAAGTATATATTAGTTCAAGTAAGGTCGGTACATTAGCACAGGTTCACCCACACAACACTTACAACACCAAAGAAGGGTACTCAGCTATTTGAAGCAAAAGCACTTGACAGAATTCCCATGTGTCCTCAAGAACGTTTGGTCCTTATAAGTATTTCCACCGGCTTGTCCTTTGCTAAGAAAGGATTGGGCCACTTGCTGCAGTTGTTCGTTGTCTTTATTACTTGCTCTTTGTTTCTTTGCTTTATCAGAAAACCCCTAAAAATCCGTTTGCTAAGTATTGACAGAGATTTCCTGCTCTGTACCACTAGTCAACACCTTCTGCTCCTCGTTGGGATCGACACTCCTATTTATCAAAAGTACTATGATACACCCCCTATACTTGTGGGTCATCAAGACTATCTTCTGGCGCCGTTGCCGGGGAGTGAAGCGCTATTGAAGAGTGGAACTGGTAAAGGAAACTTCTACTGTGAGTATTGTTTTTTATTTCTGTTTGCCACTTTGTTTCCAATATGGATAACCCACTTGGTTTTATGTTTGGGAAAACTACTACTAGGGTAGTAGATGAACCACCACCTGTTGAGATAGATCCTTTTAAGATACCTACAAGTATTGTTGATCATGTTATGGATAATTATTATTTAGGGGATGGAATTGTCCACCCTGGTGATCACTTGCTTTTTATCCATGAATTATGCGGGTTGTTTAAGTGTGCAGGTATCACAACTGAACAGGTGAATGATAAGTTACTCTCTATATCCTTGAAAGGGAGAGCTGAAGAATGGTATAAGCTGCCGAAGAATGGGCAATCCATGGAATGGGAGGAAATAGTGCCTCTCTTTTATTCAAAATTCTATCCTCCCAGTGAAATTCATAAGGATAGGAATCTGATATATAACTTATGGCCTCGTGATGGAGAGAGTACAACTCAAGCTTGGGGGAGATTGAAGTTACTGAAGGGAATATGCCCGAGAGGCAATAATAAAGTGGTTATTATCGTATTCCTTGTTTATGATAAATGTTTATTTTGCATGCTATAATTGTATTAATACGGAAACGTTAATACATGTGTGTTTAATAAACAAACAGAAAGTTCCTAGTTATGCCTCTCTCATAAACTAGCTCGTTGATTAACAAGATGATCAAGGTTTCCTGATCATGGACATTGGATGTTGTTAATAACGGGATCACAACATTAGTGTAATGGTGTGATGAACATTCATCCGATCTATAGCATTACGATCAAATTCATTGAGTTTATATTGCTATAACAACTTACGAAGTGATCATAATCCTTAGACCATGAGATCATGTCAATCACTAACACCGGAAGAGTTTCTTGATAACATCAAACGTCACACCGTAACAGGGTAATTATAAAGATGGATTCAGAACTAATAAAGTGTTATGTTGAGGCCCATGGATCGAGAGTGGAATTTGTTCATCCCGATGACGGATAGATATACTCTGGGCCCTCTCGGTGATATCACATTGATTAGCTTGCAAGCAAGTGATTTGATCACTAGAATGTTATATCACGGGAACGAGAAAAAAGTGCATGTCAGTAACGAGATCAAACTAGGTATGGAGATACCAACGATCGAATCTCGGACATGTAATATATCGCGAAACAAAGGGATTAAGATACTAGCGTAAAAGGTTTCGACGATCACAAGAAAGTCATCGTTGAATGTGTGGGAGTCAGTATGGGTCTCCAGATCCCGCTTCTGATTATTGATCTGAGAGGGGTCTTGATCATGTCCGCATTATTCGCGAACCGTAGGGTGACACACTTAAGAGACACCGACATCCATTTGGAGCAAAAGTTTCATGCCGAAAAGAATAACAAGCGCATGAATTTATTTCACTAGATACCGAAACAGGTTTTCGGGTGAAATTGCAGAAAGTGTTTCTCCATGTGAAATGAAATACTAGCAAGGGGTTATTTGTGAATTTTTTCATTAAAGTAATTGACAAAATTCTGAATAAATAAATAAAAGAGTTTTATTTAAATGAGAGCTTGCATTAAATTTGGTGGAAATTTAATGCATGTGAGTGGATTTTTGAGTGGAGGCTTTTTAATGGGAGTGGAGGCTTTTCATTTTGAGTGGGAGCTCCACCCACATGAATGTGGAAGAGGTGGGGGCAGCCCCCATGGCTGGGCGCCATGCCCCTTGGGTGCCCCCCTCTCCCCTATAAAAGGCCCCCCTCTCCTCCTCTCAAAGCACACCTCCTCGTGAAGGATCTCTCTCCCCCTCTAGTATTTATCACCCATGGTCTCGGACTAGAGAGATACATGTTCCCGGTGGCTTTTAGGCAAGAAAGAGTTGTGCTTCTGCTGCATCGCTGGATCAAGGAGGCGGAGGTTGCTCGGTGCCTCGAACATGTGTGCGAGCACGGATGCGCTGTTGTTTTGCGGCGCTAGGACTTCCTCTCGATCTTGAGATCGGCAAGAGATCGTCTACATCAACCACGAGTTTGGACTCGTTAAGCTTTGTCGGTCTTCAAGGGTATGTTCTCTACGGATATACATCCGCCCGTTGTTTGTATCTAGTAGATAGATCTTGGTACATAGTTGTTCCCATCGTAGGAAAATTTTTGTTTTCTATGCTGCGAACCTTACAGTGGTATCAGAGCTGGATCTATGCGTAGATACTTTGCACGGGTAGTACACATATGAGTATGTGGGCGATGATGATCATTTTATTGCTTCTTAGTTGTACTTTGGATATTGGTGGCATAGTGGGATGAAGCGGCCCGGACAAACTTTACATGTCCTCGCACATGAGACCTGTTCCACGCTTGACATGCAACTAGTTTTGCATAAGTGGCTAGCGGGTGTCTGTCTCTCCTACTATAGTCAATATCTAATTTGCAACGAGTTGTCAACAATTTGGTTATCCTCGTTGTGGTTCATGTTCGTAGGTAAGAACGGTTCTATCTTCGAAAGCCCTAAGCCACGTAAAACTTGCAATGGATAAATTAGAGGCGTCTAGTTTAGATTGTTGCTGGGCTAGTGTTATGATATGGTGATGTTGTAAGTAGAAGTATGAGATGATACTCTTACAACACACATAGCGTGTAAGTTCCATAGACCTTGGCCTTACACATAAAGGTATGATAGAGATCATACCACGGTGCACATGATGGAGATCATATGCGGGAACCATATCATTTCACTAATAAACATGTGATGTTTTGATTGCATCTTATATTTCTTGTTTGGCGTTTTATTATCATAATAAGATGATCCCTCATTTAGATATCAAGATAAGAATGTGTTCTTCCTTAAGTATGCACCGACAATGTTTTGTCGCTTCAAGACATCACGTGATGATCGGGTGTACTTGAATCCACGAGCATATCTTGGGTGTAAGACAGTTACACACACGAATACTAAGGTTCTTACTTGACGAGCCTAGCATGTACAGACATGGCCTCGGAACACGGACCGAAAGGTTAAGCATGAGTCATATGTTTTGATATGATGACCATATGGATGCTCGCCTTTGAAGCTATACCGACTCACGTGATGATCGGACTTGGTGTAGTGGATTTGGTTCATGTAATCACCAAAAAGACACAAGGGATGTCGTTTTTGAGTGGGAGTTTATTTCTAATTTGGATTAGTAGAACTCAATTTATCATAAATCAAAGTGAATTTGCATAATTTTTGTAGTCATTGGCATTCGTTCACCACCTTATGCTTAGTTATAATTGAGATAATAGAATTCTGGATATATACTTTACGAACTGGTATCGTATTGTGTTGAGTGTCAATCTAAATTTTAAAGTCCTATTGCAAACTTTCATCAAACTCTATTTACTCCGTGAAATTTAATAGTTGGTATTAAATCGAGAGTAACAATTTCAGTGTTAGTATCTTAAGTATCATGTTTGCCTCCATGATTCTTGATTGTTTTAATATCAAGTTTATCGAGGAGCTGAAAGAATTATTTCAGAAATCATCATGTGTGGCAGATATAATGATATCTGAAACAATGTTTTGGTTGCAATATGATAGAGTATAATATATGTTCTCATATTGGATGAGAATTTACGAAGGTTGGAGATGCTAGACATCCTAATCATCCAAAAGGGTTTTGGAAAGTAATGTTATACTCATGATTCGCCTTTATAAGCTACAATAGCTTGATCATGAATGTCGTCATGATAAGGGTGAATAGAATATGTATGTAAAATGTTTACTACACTAAAAGATTACTAAATAATGGATTTTGAAAGAATACCGATCATTTTGATGATGGTGATCTACTTCAATGTGCAAGTCCAAAGGTATTATTATTTGAATATACACGCTTTGGACTATGTGTCATGTATATGGCGCCACTTTTGATGTTGATAGATTCTTTTAAAAAGGAAAAGGAAATGCTGAAAGAGAATCTATAAAATATATTTGGCAGAAAAGAAAAGATTGGAAATATCCAATTTAGGTATATATATGATATACATGTTATGGTTGTATTCTTTGCTTGTTAAACAATGTGGTTCTTGGGTATTGGATACCGAATTGGTTGGTATGAAATTTCATACGGAACGACGCAATTCATGAACCACAATGGCCTAAGTAACTAGCAAGAGAATATGTGATGATGTTCATCGAAAACAAACAAACCGTTGTTTGTATTTCTCGTTGACATCAAAGCTTGATTTCAAGATTTGTTTTAATAATTGTTATTTAAATCAGGTATTATGAGAACAAAGTTTGTTCAAATAATTACCGTATTCCATATAAGATGGATGATTTACAAATCTAGTTGGAGAAATCACATCCATAAAACCTAATGCTAAAATGTCGCCAGACAAATGATTGAAAGATCACTTACGAAGTGACATCGCTGTTTAAATTATACTGGAAAGAAAACATGAAGAATCTCCATATTCATGGATTTTTGGAGTCTTTGATTTGATCAAGTGACGCTTGTGAGACTTTCCACGTGATAATTAAAACTTCGTTCAAAGGCCAAAGAAGAACGAACGACTAAATTATTGGAATTTATACATATCGATGTATGTAGTCCATTATGTATAGTCGTAAGCGATGGATTTCAACTTCATATGCTTTCTCTGGAAATTTGAGTAAATGTTCACTTAATGAGAAAGAAGTATGAAATATTTGAAAACGTTTCAAAGACTTCCAAGATGAAGTGCAAAATCATTGTAACAAGAAAATAAATGGTTTATGATTTTATCATAAGGGATTTGTTTGAGTTACAAGTGTAACAAGAAAATAAATGAATTATGATTTTATCATAAAGGGATTTATTTGAGTTACAAGTTTAGCAAAACACCTAGATTTACATCTCCCGAAACACCATAGGGATATGAAATGTTTGAGATTTGTAATGAAACCTTGTTTGACATGGTTGGATCAAAGGTGTTATTTATAAAACTGCATTATGTTTTAAAAGATTAAAGCTTTAGAGACTTCCGCTTTTACATTGAAAAGAGCTCCATCTTGATCCGTTGAAATGACACCATGGAAGTTATGGTTTGGGGTAAAACCCAAGTTGTCATTTCTTAAATTTTGGTATGCTAAACATAAGTAAGATGTTTACAACCGAAGTCGGATAAGCATGTCTTTGTAGGATTTTTCGAATAACAATTGGGTATTCCTCCATAACACCAAGGACAAATGGGTTTGTCACTTGAAACATGAAGTTTCTTGAAAAAGGAATTTTTCATAAAAGTTAAGTGGGAGGACAATAGAACTTTGATAAGGCTAACGAACCTTAGCTAAATATGCTGAGTTGCACAGTGCCGGAAATCGTTCCGGAGGCTGCCATAATGCTCATAGCTTATGTGCCTCAAAGGTTGCGGTCACGCAGGTCTAAAGTTCCTATTGAACCAAGAAGGTCGGATAAACAATCAAATGATTAAGATTTGAGAGTAAATCATTATTGTTTGACAATGATGAACCGACTATATGCAAAGAAGCGATGATGGGCCCTGACTCCGTCAAATGGCTTGAAGCCATAAAATCCGTGATAGTTCCATACACGAGAAATCAAGTTTTGAACTTGGAAGACCCTCCGGAAAGGTGTAAAAACCTATCGGTCGTATTTGGATCTATAAAGAAACAGACATGGATGTTTCACATCTATGAAATAGTCGACATGTCGTAAAGTATTTTATGACAATGTTCAAGGAGTTGACTATGACAAGATTTGATCTTTCATAGCGATATTTAGTCTGGACGGATTAAAGTAGCAACCACTACATATAATTTGGTATATGGTAGATGAATAAACAAAACAAAGTTCTTCTAATAGAATGGTTACCTAGGACGTGTACATGACACGGTCCAAAGGGTTTTGTTAAATTCAAAGGATGCTAAAAGGGCATGCAAACTTCAATGGTTGAAGTAAGCATCGCGGAGTTGGAATCTTCACCATGATGAAAAATGAGTTTTTCATCAGGAGACTATGAAGATGCTTGCATTTGCAAGAAATTAAGTGGGAGCGCTGAGACATATTTCTAAAACATTATGTGGAGGACATCTTGTTGATTAGAAATGATGTATCTTTTATTGACAAAGGTTAAGAATTTCATTTCGATGAAAGACTTAGGCAAAAGCCGAATATTTAGCATGAAAGTCTATAGTGGATAGACCGTGACGCTAATATGGTTATGCCAAACGTACATATATGAGATATTGAAGGAGTTCAATATAGAAACGACAAGAAACGGTTCTTGTCGCATGGAAAGGAATTGAATATAGATTCAAGTGTATCGACACTTGATAAGTGAAACAAGATTCAAGTGCTTTGACACTTGATGAGTGAAATCACAAGGATGTTTTGATCAATCATACCATGATATGTACACATCCAGATATGTCCTATGCTCTAAGTGTTATGAGCATATACCAGAATGAATCATAAAATGATCATTGGACGATAGTAAGGATATTCTTATGATCTTTTGGAAGAACTAAGAATATATTTGTGTAGAGGTGACAAACAATTACAAATAGTTCATTGTAAAGCGTTACATTGGTACTAGTTTTGTCACAAGATACAAATTAAGTTTATCCCAATTTAAACTATGGGTGGCACAATGTAATGGAAAGAAGATTCCATGATGGATTTGGATGAAATCCATAGTTAAGACATTGTGACGAATACTACAACAAAAAGGCTAAGTATATGACTGCTATAGTAGCAGCAAAGGAGGGAATTTGTGTTAGGAAGTTTGTTATCAAACTAAGGTGTGGTTCGCAATGGGCTAACACTAAAGATATATTGTATGACAATAGTATCGACATGATTTAACCCCAAGGAACTAAAGGTCTCACCGAAAGACCAAATTTATACAATGCCATCTCATTGGAGAATGAGTGATGCGTGAAGACGCAAAGACATGCAAATACACACGGACCTGAAGCGTCAGATCCGTAGATTATGTTAACCACTTGCAATTGCGTATATGGAACACCAGAAAGCCATAGGTGTTCAATACGCAAAGTTTTCAAACTAGATTATTGTCTCTAGTGCAAGTGGGAGACTGAAGGGAATATGCCTGAGAGGCAATAATAAAGTGGTTATTATCGTATTCCTTGTTTATGATAAATGATTATTTTGCATGCTATAATTGTATTAATACGGAAACGTTAATACATGTGTGTTTAATAAACAAACAGAAAGTTCCTCGTTATGCCTCTCTCATAAACTAGCTCGTTGATTAACAAGATGATCAAGGTTTCCTGATCATGGACATTAGATGTTGTTAATAACGGGATCACAACATTAGTGTAATGGTGTGATGAACATTCATCCGATGTATAGAATTACGATCAAAGTCATTGAGTTTATATTGCTATAACAACTTACGAAGTGATCCTAATCCTTAGACCATGAGATCATGTCAATCACTAACACCGGAAGAGTTTCTTGATAACATCAAACGTCACACCGTAACAGGGTGATTATAAAGATGGATTCAGAACTAATAAAGTGTTATGTTGAGGCCCATGGATCGAGAGTGGAATTTGTTCATCCCGATGACGGATAGATATACTCTGGGCCCTCTCGGTGATATCACATTGATTAGCTTGCAAGCAAGTGATTTGATCACTAGAATGTTATATCACGGGAACGAGAAAAGAGTTCATGTCAGTAACGAGATCAAACTAGGTATGGAGATACCGATGATCGAATCTCGTACATGTAATATATCGCGAAACAAAGGGATTAAGATACTAGCGTAAAAGGTTCCGACGATCACAAGAAAGTCATCGTTGAATGTGTGGGAGTCAGTATGGGTCTCCAGATCCCGCTTCTGATTATTGATCTGAGAGGGGTCTCGATCATGTCTGAATTATTCGTGAACCGTAGGGTGACACACTTAAGAGACACCGGCATCCATTTGGAGCAAAAGTTTCATGCCGAAAAGAATAACAAGCGCAGGAATTTATTTCACTAGATACCGAAACAGGTTTTCGGGTGAAATTGCAGAAAGTGTTTCTGCATGTGAAATGAAATACTAGCAAGGGGTTATTTGTGAATGTTTGTCATTAAATTAATTGACAAAATTCTGAATAAATAAAAAGAGTTTTATTTAAATGAGAGCTTGCATTAAATTTGGTGGAAATTTAATGCATGTGAGTGGATTTTTGAGTGGAGGCTTTTTAATGGGAGTGGAGGCTTTTCATTTTGAGTGGGAGCTCCACCCACATGAATGTGGAAGAGGTGGGGGAAGCCCCCATGGCTGGGCGCCATGCCCCTTGGGTGCCCCCCTCTCCCCTATAAAAGGCTCCCCTCTCCTCCTCTCAAAGCACACCTCCTCGTGAAGGATCTCTCTCCCCCTCTAGTATTTATCCCCCATGGTCTCGGACTAGCGAGATACATGTTCCCGGTGGATTTTGGGCAAGAAAGAGTTGTGCTTCCGCTGCATCACTGGAGCGAGGAGGCGGAGGTTGCTCGATGCCTCGAACGTGTGTGCGAGCACGGATGCGCTGCTGTTTTGCGGCGCTAGGACTTCCTCTTGATCTTGAGATCGGCAAGAGATCGTCTACGTCAACCACGAGTTTGGACTCGTTAAGCTTTGTCGGTCTTCAAGGGTATGTTCTCTACGGATATACATCCGCCCGTTGTTTGTATCTAGTAGATAGATCTTGGTACATAGTTGTTCCCATCGTAGGAAATTTTTTGTTTTCTATGCTACGAACCCTACAGTTACTAATGCTTAAATGTCCTATTCATGAACACCCTAACAATATTATTATGAATAACTTTTATGCTAGGCTTCCTCTTTTTGATAAAGATTTGATAGATGCTTATTGTGTTGGATCATTCACACGTATGAAGGAAGAAGCTAAATGGGATCTCCTAGACCGTATTCAAGAGAACACTGAAGCTTGGGAGAATGATAAAGGAAGAAAGTCAGGTATAAATTATGATTATGAATGTATAAAATAATTTATGGGAACTGATGACTTCTGTGATATTAGTAATGAGTATGGTCTTGATTCTCAAGTTCTTGCAAAGCGTTTCAAGGCCTCTGCCTCTTTGTTTGAAATTCCCAAAAAAGAGTGGGACAAGTACCATGCTCCTTATAAAGACATTGTTACCCATGTTCCTGCTAGCATAGAAGTTTGTACTGTTGATCCTATTTTGCCTGAACCTTATGTTGAGAAAATCCCTTTTCCTGCTAAGGTAAAGTAACATTCTATCATAGCTAATGTGGTTAGCAAAAGTACAAAGAAAACTGTGGAACCTAATGAGCAAATTAATATTGAACCTGTGGTAGCTATTGTGGAAGACCTTGTTACTAGAAATAAAGAGGATGAGCATATTGTCTTCTGTGAAGACGCTTCTAATATTGTCTCTCATCCTAGAAAAGCTAGAAAAGCTAGTGTCCCTGTGCTTTCTATTAGAATTGGTGATCATTGCTATTATGGTTTATGTGATATTGGTGCTAGTTCTAGTGCTATTCCTTATGAGCTTTACAGGGAAATTATGCATGAAATTGGTCCTTGAGAGTTTGAGGACATTGATGTGGTTATTCACCTTGCTAATAGAGAGACAGTCTGTCCCATTGGCATTGTAAGAGATGTGGAGGTTCTTTGTGGTAAGATTAAATATTCTGCTTATTTTCTAGTACTTGGTTCTGAAGCTTGTAAAACCTATCCTATTATCTTTGGTAGACCCTTCTTGAATACTTGTGGGGATATCATAGATTGTAGGAAGGAAAAAGTTTTGACTAAGTTTGATGGAGAGTCTTACGAGTTTAATTTTTCCAAATTTTCTAAAACTCCTTATGAAAATGAACTGTCTAATGAGGATTTCAGGGTTGAACAACTTTCTGCTATTTCTCTTGCTCCTAACAATGCCTTGCAGCAGTTTATGGAAGATCATGAAAGCAATGTCTTCATGAAGGAAAGAAATGAGATTGACGAGGTTTTCCTTTGTCAGCCGGAGTTACTTAAGCATAATTTACCTGTGGAAGATTTGGGTACCACACTACCACCTAAAGGGGACCCTGTTTTCGAATTAAAACCTTTACCTGATGATCTTAAATATGCTTATCTTGATGATAAGAAACTATATCCTGTTATTATTAGTTCTAAACTTTCTGGAAAGGAAGAAGAAAGGCTTTTGGAAATACTGAAGAAACACTGAGGAGCTATGGGCTATACTCTTGATGATTTAAAAGGAATTTCTCCCACTATATGTTAGCATGCTATTAATATAGAACCTGATGCAAAACCAGTTGTTGAGCACCAACGCCGTCTAAATCCTAAGATGAAGGATGTGGTAAGAAATGAGGTATTAAAACTCCTTGATGCTGGTATTATTTACCCTATTGCTGATAGCCAATGGGTTAGCCCTGTTCATTATGTTCCCAAGAAAGGAGGAATAACTGTTGTGCCTAATGAAAATAATGAGCTTATACCCCAAAGAGTAGTGGCTGGGTATAGGATGTGCATTGATTTTAGAAAGGTTAATGAAGTTACTAAGAAAGATCATTATCCTTTGCCCTTTATTGATCAAATGCTTGAGAGGTTGTCCAAAAAGACTCACTTTTCTTTTCTTGATGGTTATTATGGGTTCTCTCAAATTGCTGTGAAAGCACAAGACCAAGAGAAAACCACTTTCACTTGTCCTTATGGCACTTATGCTTATAGGCGTATGCCTTTTGGTTTATGTAATGCTCCTGCTACCTTTCAGAGATGTATGTCTGCTATCTTTCATGGTTTTTGTGAAGAAATTGTGGAGGTTTTCATGGATGATTTCTCCGTCTATGGAACTTATTTTGATAACTGTTTGCACAACCTTGATAAAGTTTTGCAGAGATGTGAAGAAACCAACCTTGTTCTTAATTGGGAGAAATGCCATTTCATGGTTAATGAAGGGATTGTTCTTGGACACAAAATTTTTGAAAGAGGTATTGAAGTTGACAGAGCCAAAATTGAAGCAATTGATCAGATGCCTTGCCCTAGAGATATAAAAGGTATTCGTAGTATCCTAGGTCCTGTTGGTTTCTATAGGAGGTTTATTAAATATTTCTCCAAAATTTCAAAACCTCTTACCATTCTTCTTTAAAAAGATGTACCTTTTGTTTTTGATGATGATTGTAAGCAAGCTTTTGAAACTTTGAAAAAAGCTTTGATTACTGCTCCTATTGTTCGACCACCTGATTGGAGTTTACCTTTTTAAATTATGTGTGATGCTAGTGATTTTGCTGTGGGTGCTGTCCTTGGGCAACGTATTGATAAGAAGTTGAATGTTATTCATTATGCTAGGAAGACTCTAGATGCTGCTCAAAAGAATTATGCTACTACTAAAAAAGAGTTCTTAGCTGTAATCTTTGCCTGTGATAAGTTTAGACCCTATATTGTTGATTCAAAGGTCACTATTCATACTGATCATGCTGCTATTAAGTACCTTATGACAAAGAAGGACGCTAAGCCTAGGCTTATTAGATGGGTGCTGATTTACAAGAGTTTGATCTGCATATTGTAGATAGAAAAGGTGCTGAAAATCCTGTTGCTAACAATTTATCTCATTTGGAAAACATTTCTTTTGACCCTTTGCCAGTTAATGATAGTTTTCCAAATGAACAGTTGGCTGCAATAAGGGTAAGCCTGGATGAGAGTTCTTGGTATGTTGATTATGCTAACTTTATTGTTTCCAAGTATTTGCCTCCAACCTTTACAGCCCAGCAAAGAAGAAAATTATTTTATGATATAAGGCATTATTTTTGGGATGGCCCACATTTATATCAAGAAGGAGTAGATGGTATTATGTGAAGATGTGTTCCAGAATTTGAACAACAAGAGATATTGAGAAAATGTGATGGCAGTGCTTATGGAGGACATCATGCTGGAGATATGACTGCACAAAAGGTTTTACAATCTGGATTTTATTAGCCTACCCTTTTCATGGATGCAAGGAAGTTTGTCTTATCATGTGATGAATGTCAAAGAGTTGGTAACATTTCTAGACGCAATGAAATGCCTATGAAGTATTCTCTTGTTATTGAACCTTTTGATTGTTGGGGATTTGACTTTATGGGTCCTTTTCCTCCTTAAAAACGGTATACTCATATTCTTGTTGCTGTTGACTATGTTACAAAGTGGGTAGAGGCCATACCTACAAACAACGCTGATGGTAAGACCTCTTTGAAAATGCTTAAGGATGTTATTTTTCCTAGGTTTGGTGTGCCTAGATATCTAATGACTGATGGTGTAGGGTTCGCAGCATAGAAAACAAAAAATTTCCTACGATGTAAACTATATACCAAGATCTATCTACTAGATACAAACAACGGGCGGATGTATATCCGTAGAGAACATACCCTTGAAGACCGACAAAGCTTAACGAGTTCAACTCGTGGTTGATGTAGACGATCTCTTGCCGATCTCAAGATCGAGAGGAAGTCCTAGCACCGCAAATCAGCAGCGCATCCGTGCTCGCACACACGTTCGAGGCACCGAGCAACCTCCGCCTCCTCGCTCCAGCGATGCAGCGGAAGCACAACTCTTTCTTGCCGAATAGCCACCGGGAACATGTATCTCGCTAGTCCGAGACCATGGGGGATAAATTCTTGAGGGGAAGAGAGATCCTTCACGAGGAGGCGTGAGAGACAAGTGAGGAGGGGGGCTCCTTTTATAGGAGGAGGGGGGAACCCAAGGGGGTGGCCGCCGGCCATGGGGGCTGCCCCCTCCCCTCCTTCATTCATGTGGGTGGACACTCCACTCACAAAATGCCCTTTAAATTCCCTCCACTCAAAAGTCCACTCAAATTCCCATTAAATTTCCACCAAATTTAATGCAAACTCTCATTAAATAAAACTCTTTTATTTTATTCAGAATTTTGTCAATTACTTAAATGACAAACATTCACAAATAACCCCTTGCTAGAATTCTATTTCACATGCATAACCACTTTATGCAATTTCACCCGAAAACCTGTTTCGGTATCTAGTGAAATAAATTCCTGTGCTTGTTCATTCTTTCGGCATGAAACATTTGCTCCAATTGGATGTTGATGTCTCTTAAGTGTGTCACCCTACGGTTCGTGAATAATGCGGACATGATCGAGACCCCTCTCGGATCAATAATCAGAAGCGGGATCTGGAGACCCATACTGACTCCCACACATTCAACGATGACTTTCTTGTGATCGTCGGAACCTTTTACGATAGTATCTTAATCCCTTTGTTTCACGATATATTACATGTCCGAGATTCGATCATCGGTATCTCCATACCTAGTTTGATCTCGTTACCGACATTCACTCTTTTCTCGTTCCTGTGATATAACATTCTAGTGATCAAATCACTTGCTTGCAAGCTAATCAATGTGATATCACCGAGAGGGCCCAGAGTATATCTATCCGTCATCGGGATGAACAAATTCCACTCTCGATCCATGAGCCTCAACATAACACTTTATTAGTTCTGAATCCATCTTTATAATCACCCTGTTACGGTGTGACGTTTGATGTTATCAAGAAACTCTTCCGGTGTTAGTGATTGACATGATCTCATGGTCTAAGGATTAGGATCACTTCGTAAGTTGTTATAGCAATATAAACTCAATGACTTTGATCGTAATGCTATACTTCGGATGAATGTTCATCACACCATTACACTAATGTTGTGATCCCGTTATTAACAACATCCAATGTCCATGATCAGGAAACCTTGATCATCTTGTTAATCAACGAGCTAGTTTATGAGAGAGGTATAACTAGGAACTTTCTGTTTGTTTATTAAACACACATGTATTAACGTTTCCGTATTAATACAATTATAGCATGCAAAATAAACATCTATCATATACTTGGAATACACATAATAAACACTTTATTATTGCCTGTCAGGGCATATTCCCTTCAGTCTCCCACTTGCACTAGAGACAATAATCTAGTTACATAGTGATAAATCTAACACCCATTGAGTTCTGGTGTTGATCATGTTTTGCTCTAGGGAGAGTTTTAGTCAACGGATCTGCTACATTGAGATCCGTATGTACTTTACAAATCTTTATATCTCCATCCTTGACATGCTCGCGGATGGAGTGAAACCGGCGCTTAATATGCTTGGAATGCTTGTGAGACCTTGGCTCTTTGGCATTGGCAATGGCACCATTGTTGTCACAATAGATCACCATTGGGTCCAACGCGTTTGCACCACTTCTAGTTCGGATATGACCTCCTTCATCCAAACTGCTTCCTGAGCCGCTTCTGAAGCAGCAACATATTCGGCCTCCGTTGTTGATCCCGCTACCACAGGTTGTTTGGAGCTCCTCCAACTAACCGCTCCGCCATTCATGAGAAATACGTATCCGGATTGAGACTTAGAGTCATCTGGATCGGTGTCAAAGCTAGCGTCGACATAACACTTAGCGACGAGCTCTTCTTCACCTCCGTATACAAGAAACATATCCTTAGTTCTTCGTAAGTACTTAAGGATATTCTTGACCACTATCCAGTGTTCCGAACCTGGATCCGATTGGTACCTACTAGTCAAACTAATAGCATGTGCCACATCCGGTCTTGTACATAGCATGGCGTACATTATAGAGCCTATGGCTGAAGCATAGGGGACTTTGTCCATTATCTCTCTTTCTTCCGCCGAAGCCGGACTTTGAGTCTTACTCAATGTCTTGCCTTGCAACATAGGTAAGAACCCCTTCTTACTTCCGTCCATTTTAAACTTCTTTAAAATCTTATCAAGGTATGTACTTTGCGATAGCCCTATTAGGCGCCTAGATCTATCTCTATAGATCTTTATGCCTAATATGTATGACGCTTCACCTAGGTCCTTCATTGAAAATTTGCTGTTTAGATAACTTTTAACACTGTTTAAAAGATCTATATCATTTCCGATCAATAATATGTCATCCACATATAATATCAGAAATGCCACATTGCTCCCACTCACTTTCTTGTAAATACAAGCTTCTCCATAAGTTTGGACAAATCCAAACTCTTTGATCACCTCATCAAAGCGGAGATTCCAACTTCGTGATGCTTGCTTCAATCCATAGATGGATCGCTGAAGCTTGCACACCTTGTTAGCATCCTTAGGATCGACAAAACTCTTTGGTTGTATCATATACAACTATTCTTCAATATTACCATTGAGAAACGCGGTTTTGACATCCATCTGCCATATCTCATAATCGAAATATGCAGCAATTGCTAACATAATCCTAACTGACTTTAGCATCGCTACGGGAGAGAAAGTCTCATCGTAGTCAACTCCTTGAATTTGTCGAAACCCCTTTGCGACAAGTCAAGCTTTATAGATGGTCACATTACCATCAGCATCAGTTTTCCTTTTGAAAATCCATTTGTTCTCCACGGCCTTTCGGTTGTGAGGTAATTCCACCAAGTTCCAAACTTGGTTTTCATACATGGATTCCATCTCGGATTTCATGGCTTCTAACCATTTGTTGGAATCTGGGCTCATCATCGCTTCTTCATACGTCGCAGAGTCATCATTTTCATCAACCATGAAATTCATGACAGGATTTCCGTACAGCTCGGGAGCTGCACGCGTCCTGTTTGACCTATGAGGTTCGGTAGTACTCTCTTTCGGAGTTTCATGATCATTATCATTAGTTCCCTCTTCAACAGGTGGAGCCAACTTCGGAACAACTTCCGGCGCTGTGCTACTCGCCATACTTAGAAGAGAAGGTTCCACAACCTCTTCGAGTTCTACCTTCCGGCTACTCACACCTTTCGCGAGAAACTCTTTCTCTAGAAAGGATCCATTCTTGGCAACAAAAACCTTGCCCTCGGATCTGTGATAGAAGGAATACCCAATAGTTTCTTTAGGGTATCCTACGAAGACACATTTTTCCGCTTTGGGTTCGAGTTTATCCGGTTGAAGTTTCTTCACATAAACATCACATCCCCAAACTTTAAGAAATGACAGCTTAGGTTTGTTTCCAAACCACAATTCATATGGTGTCTTTTCAACGGATTTAGATGGTGCCCGATTTAAAGTGAATGCAGCAGTTTCTAGTGCATAACCCCAAAATGACAACGGCAAGTCCGTCAGAGACATCATAGATCGAACCATATCTAATAAAGTACGATTACGACGTTTCGACACACCATTTTGCTGTGGTGTTCCAGCAGGTGTGAGTTGTGAAACAATTCCACACTCTTTCATGTGAGTGCTAAACTCGTAACTTAGATACTCACCTCCACGGTCGGACCGTAGAAATTTGATCTTTCTATTACGATGATTTTCCACTTCATTCTGAAATTCCTTGAACTTTTCAAAGGTTTCAGACTTGTGTTTCATCAAGTAGATATAACCGTATCTACTCAAATCATCCGTGAAAGTAACAAAATAACGATATCCACCTCGCGCTGACACACTCATTGGACCACATACATCAGAATGTATGATTTCCAATAAATCTGTCGCCCGTTCCATTGTACCGGAAAGCGGCGTTCTAGTCATCTTGCCCATAAGGCATGGCTCACATGTATCAAATGATTCATAATCAAGTGATTCCAAAAGTCCATCCGAATGGAGCTTCTTCATGCGTTTAACGCCAATATGACCTAGACGGCAGTGCCACATATATGCGGATATATCATCATTAAGTTTAATCCTTTTAGCATCAACATTATGAATATGTGTAACATTATCATCGAGATCTAATAGAAATAAACCATTCATCATCGGTGCATGACCATAAAAGATTTCATTCATATAAATGGAACAACCATTGTTCTCGGATTTAAATGAATAACCACTTCGCATCAAACACGATCCAGATACAATGTTCATGCTCAGTGCAGGCACCAGATAACATTTATTCAAGTTTATAACTAATCCCGACGGCAAGTGGAGAGGCAGCGTTCCGACGGCGATCACATCAACGCTTGATCCATTGCCGACACGCATCTTGACCTCACCCCTTGCTAGCGGTCGCTTGTTCCGCAGCCCCTGATTCGAGTTACGAATATTAGCAACTGAACCGGTATCAAATACCCAGGTGCTACTGCGAGCACTAGTCAAGTACACATCAATAACATGTATATCATGTATACCTTTGTTTGCCTTGCCGGCCTTCTTGTCTGCCAGATACTTGGGGCAGTTGCGCTTCCAGTGGCCAGTCCCTTTACAATAGTAGCACTCGGAATCAGACTTAGGTCCAACTCGGGGTTTCTTTTCAGGCGCGGCAACAGGCTTGCCGCCCTTACTTCCCTTCCGTTTTCCCTTCTTGTCTTTCTTGAAACCAGTGTTCCTATTGATCATCAACACTTGATGTTCCTTTTTGATCTCCACTTCTGCAGTTTTAAGCATTGAAAGAAGCTCGGGGAGAGACTTCTTCATGCCTTGCATATTATAGTTCATCACGAAGCTCTTATAGCTAGGTGGCAGAGACTGCAGAACACGATGGATGCCTAAGACAATGGGAATCGATATTCCCAAGGACACAAGCTTATCGGCGTAACCCGACATCTTGAGTACATGCTCACTAACGGAGCTGTGCTCTTCCATCATGCAGCTAAAGAACTTTTCTGAAGCGTTGTAGCTCTCTACAGCAGCATGTGTGTCGAAAATCATTTTCAACTCACCCATTGTATCAAATGCATTGCCGTTTTCGAAACGCTTTCGAAGTTCCGGCTCTAGCCCATACAATATGCCGCAATGAACTAAGTTGTGGTCCTCCTCACGAGTCTGATAGACATTCTTTTCCTCGTCAGGGGCATCATCTAAAGGTGGGGGGCCTAACGGCGCTTCTAGCACATATTGCTTTTGTGCAGCAGAGAGGAGAATCCTCAAATTCATGGCCCATTCGGTAAAGTTGCTACCGTTCATTGCTAGTTTCTCTTTCTCCATGAACACATTGAAATTAAAAGCAGGTGGTGCTATCTACAACAGAATTTGTAAAGTTTAGACTAAGTGTATGATAGATTGAGTTCAACTAATCTATATTACGAATGAACTCCCACTCAAAAACGACATCCCTCGTGCCTTTTTGGTGATTACATGAACCAAATCCACTACACCAAGTCCGATCATCACGTGAGTCGGTATAGCTTCAAAGGCGAGCATCAAATGGGCATCATATCAACTATATGACTCATGCTTAACCTTTCGGTCCGTGTTCCGAGGCCATGTCTGTACATGCTAGGCTCGCCAAGTTAGAACCTTAGTATTCGCGTGTGTAACTGTTTTACACCCGAAATATGGTCGTGGATCCAAGAACACCCGATCATCACGTGATGTCTTGGAGCGACGAAAACATAATCGGTGCATACTAAAGGAAGAACACATTCTTATCTTGATATTTAAATGAGGGATCATCTTATTATGCTAACAAAGCGCTAAACAAGCAATATAAGATGCTATCAAACATCATATGTTTATTAGTGAAATTATATGGTTCCCGCAGATGATCTCTATCATGTGCATCGTGGTATGATCACTATCATACCTATATGTGTAAATCCAAGGTCTATGGATTTTACACGCTATGTGTGTTGTAAGAGTATCATCTCATACTTCTACTTACAACACTACCATATCATAACACTAGCCCAGCAACAATCTAAACTAGACGCCTCTAATTTATCCATTGCAAGTTTTACGTGGCTTAGGGCTTTCGAGATAGAACCGTTCTTACCTACGAACATGAACCACAACGAGGATAATCAAATTGTTGACAACTCGCTTGCAAAATAGATATTGACTATAGTAGGAGAGACAGACACCCGCTAGCCACTTATGCAAACTAGTTGCATGTCAAGCGTGGAACAGGTCTCATGTGCGAGGACATGTAAAGTTTGTCCGGGCCGCTTCATCCCACTATGCCACCAATATCCAAAATTACAACAAAGGAGCAACAACATGATCATCATCGCCCACATACTCATATGTGTACTACCCGTGTAAAGTATCTACGCATAGATCCGGCTCTGATACCACTGTAGGGTTCGCAGCATAGAAAACAAAAATTTTCCTACGATGTGAACTATATACCAAGATCTATCTACTAGATACAAACAACGGGCGGATGTATATCCGTAGAGAACATACCCTTGAAGACCGACAAAGCTTAACGAGTTCAACTCGTGGTTGATGTAGACGATCTCTTGCCGATCTCAAGATCGAGAGGAAGTCCTAGCGCCGCAAATCAGCAGCGCATCCGTGCTCGCACACACGTTCGAGGCACCGAGCAACCTCCGCCTCCTCGCTCCAGCGATGCAGAGGAAGCACAACTCTTTCTTGCCGAATAGCCACCGGGAACATGTATCTCGCTAGTCCGAGACCATGGGGGATAAATTCTAGAGGAGGAGAGAGATCCTTCACGAGGAGGTGTGAGAGACAAGCGAGGAGGGGGGCTCCTTTTATAGGAGGAGGGGGGCACCCAAGGGGGTGGCCGCCGGCCATGGGGGCTGCCCCCTTCCCTCCTTCATTCATGTGGGTGGACACTCCACTCACAAAATGCCCTTTAAATTCCCTCCACTCAAAAGTCCACTCAAATTCCCATTAAATTTCCACCAAATTTAATGCAAACTCATTAAATAAAACTCTTTTATTTTATTCAGAATTTTGTCAATTACTTTAATAACAAACATTCACAAATAACCCCTTGCTAGAATTCTATTTCACATGCATAACCACTTTATGCAATTTCACCCGAAAACCTGTTTCGGTATCTCGTGAAATAAATTCCTGCGCTTGTTCATTCTTTCGGCATGAAACATTTGCTCCAATTGGATGTCGGTGTCTCTTAAGTGTGTCACCCTACGGTTCGTGAATAATGCGGACATGATCGAGACCCCTCTCGGATCAATAATCAGAAGCGGGATCTGGAGACCCATACTGACTCCCACACATTCAACGATGACTTTCTTGTGATCGTCGGAACCTTTTACGCTAGTATCTTAATCCCTTTGTTTCACGATATATTACATGTCCGAGATTCGATCATCGGTATCTCCATACCTAGTTTGATCTCGTTACCGACATGCACTCTTTTCTCGTTCCTGTGATATAACATTCTAGTGATCAAATCACTTGCTTGCAAGCTAATCAATGTGATATCACCGAGAGGGCCCAGAGTATATCTATCCGTCATCGGGATGAACAAATTCCACTCTCGATCCATGAGCCTCAACATAACACTTTATTAGTTCTGAATCCATCTTTATAATCACCCTGTTACGGTGTGACGTTTGATGTTATCAAGAAACTCTTCCGGTGTTAGTGATTGACATGATCTCATGGTCTAAGGATTAGGATCACTTCGTAAGTTGTTATAGCAATATAAACTCAATGACTTTGATCGGAATGCTATACTTCGGATGAATGTTCATCACACCATTACACTAATGTTGTGATCCCGTTATTAACAACATCCAATGTCCATGATCAGGAAACCTTGATCATCTTGTTAATCAACGAGCTAGTTTATGAGAGAGGCATAAGTAGGAACTTTCTGTTTGTTTATTAAACACACATGTATTAACGTTTCCGTATTAATACAATTATAGCATGCAAAATAAACATCTATCATATACTTGGAATACATATAATAAACACTTTATTATTGCCTCTCAGGGCATATTCCCTTCAGATGGAGGCTCTCATTTTATTCATGGTGGTTTTAGGAAAACTCTCGCTAAATATGATGTTAACCATAGAATTGCTTCAGTTTATCACCCCCAAACCAGTGGGCAAGTAGAACTTTCCAATAGGGAAATTAAATCTATCTTGCGTAAGACTGTTAATAAATCAAGGAAAAATTGGGCTAAAAAGTTGAAAGATGCTTGATGGGCTTATAGAACCGCTTATAAAAATCCTATTGGGATGTCTCCTTACAAAATGGTCTATGGGAAAGCTTGTCACTTGCCTTTAGAATTAGAACACAAAGCTTATTAGGCAGTGAAAGATCTGAATAGAGATTTTAGACTTGCTGGTGAGAAAAAATTGCTTGACATGAGTACCTTAGATGAGTGGAGAAGCGAAGCTTATGAAAATGCTAGACTCTTTAAGGAAAAAGTAAAAAGATTGCATGATAGGAGAATTATCAAAAGGGAGTTCCATGTTGGTGAGAAAGTTCTTTTGTATAGGTCTCGTCTCAGATTTTTTGCAGGGAAACTACTCTCAAAATGGGAAGGACCTTTTGTTATTGAGGAATTATATCGTTCAGGTGCTATAAAAATATCTTCTTTAAAGGACAACACTAAACAGGTGGTGAATGTTCAAAGGCTCAAACATTATATTTCTGGAGATTCTTATAATGAAGAAGTTGACATTATTCAAATGGTGACTCCGGAAGAATTCATTAGAAACAAAACACAAGAATCTGCAGAGTCCGCCTTTGAATAGGTAAAAGAGGTGAAAACAGAAGGTTCGTGAAAGCCTAATCTTTTTATATTTTTGATGTTTTTAATACATATGGAAGGATACGAAACGAAACAGATGAGGAAACGGAGGTCGGGGTGGCCACACCCACCCCAGGCACGGGCCCCAGCTGGCTGCGCCTGGAGGGGGTGTGAGCCCCCCGAGCTTCGTCCCCGCCTTGTTTTCATACCAGTACCTTCCTTATGCAGTGAAACTTCGTAATATATAACCCCCCCAGATCCCCCGAGGTTCGTGTATCGTGTTCTCGTCTTGTTTTCGTTTTGATCTGTTTCTGTCAGGAAGATTCTCAGTTTTGGAGTCACAATGGCATCCTCTGGATCACCCATGGAGAATTCCTCCGCGGATGTCATCAACCTGTACATGTATGAGTTGAGGATTCATCCCAAGGAGTTGATTCTCAAGGATGGGAAGGTGGAGATGAAAGAAGCTCAAGGCCCTAAAGGAGAAGGCAGTCTGGAAGACAAGATGGAAGCATTGGAGCAGGAAGTTTTCAGGTACTAGAAGATGGCAGAACGCGAAGTGGATGTTATTCATAAGATAAGTTTAGAACTCATCGCCAAGCACGAGGAGGAGGTTGCTAAGCTCCGAGACGAAATCTTCTCGCTCCGTCAGACCACCAACCAATTATAAGCACAACTCTATGACATACAAAATCAAAACTATGAGTATGAGGCTAGATTTAGTCGCATAAGCTCTGCTGCTAGTTTCAGGATTGCGGAAACCAGGACATCCTTTTTGGATGGGGAACCTTTGCCTTGGAAGTTTGATGATGACAAAAGAACACCACCACTAAAGGAATAATTCGTCATCAGGTTTGGCATCCCCTTGGCTTGTTTCAAGCTTGGGGGAGTGTCGCGGTATCACATCATTATCTTTTATCTTTTATCTTTTACCTTTTTAGTGGATCCATATCTTTGGTAGAGAAGTTATCTTATAGGTTGGTTTGCATTGTGGAAGTATCTCTCCTTTAGTTGATTATCTATGTATCCCTTGGTGTCAGCGCCTTTATGGAATATTAATGAGAAGTTTCATCTTTTACTTTTTGCACTTCTTATTTTAGTTTGCAATCTCTATTATATGATTGATCTTGTTAATCAGTATTGGTATCACTTTGGGAGCATCAAGTAGATCTAAATTGGTTTTGGAAAACCGAGCTCTGGTCAGTAGCAACACTTTTTGAGGTTTGAAAGGAAAAGAGGAAAAGCTTACAGGTATTTTGTATCATTTTGTTTTCTTTCTTGATTGGCTCATAAGCTTAGTATTCTTTATTTAAGATCTTTTGTGTCTTCAAGGAATATTGCATGTTTGATTTTATCACTTGTAGGTTTGCTTGTTTCCTTCAACTCTTTTGCTTGCTACCCAGCCTTGCTAGCCAAAAACCTGTTTTGGGAAGGCATACTTCCCATGTTTCCAAACCCCCTTTGAACCAAACCTATGCCATTTGTGTCCACCATATCTACCTATTAGCATTATTGCTATTCCAAGCAAATTCTCAAGCTTCATCTATCTTTCAAATTAAAAATTATTTTGTTATGTGAAAACTAGTTAGTAAAGCTCTCACGAAGTTGATGGCACGCCTTATTTTCCTGCCCCTAATAGACTTGAACCATTGTGTCACCGAAGTTATATATCCTTGCATCTATACATTGGGATTAGCAAAACCGTGTTGTCACGGGGAACGCTTTCAACACTTATGGATACATATCCAGTTGATATCATGCTCTTTTGTTTGCGGATGTCGTCAGTGTGAAATAAAAGAGGAGCTTGTAAGTCCATGGAGTTATGTATGTGTGTTAGAGAAACGCCTGGGCCGCTAGCCTAAGCCATGCCTAATCATGGTGGAAACTTGCAGCATGACCATAGTGAGCAATCTATGAATCATCCTCAATAAAAACCTATGCAAATAGCAAATAAAAAGATCGCTGAGATGCTCACTATCTACTTGCCTTCTCATTTTGATTAGGGATAACTCTTGTATCATGTGCAAGGGGTACCCCGTTGGCGGTTCTTTATGATACACATGTACTTACAATGACAAGAACTTACCGGTAACTAAAGTTGAGTAGCATGAGGAGTGGCCCTCGTACTCAAGGGACATGAGATTGCCAACTTATATTTTGTCAAGCATATACTCCATCCTTGTTCACTTTAACCTTAAGCACCTCAAGATGCTTATGATAGGGGCAATGAGGGATCAAATCTAGTAAGTACCATAATATTTTTGAAGCTCTTTATGACTTGAAATCCCTGCTTCCCTCTATGAAGGGACCTTTCTCCTATTTTCTAAGTTGAGTCAGTAAACCTTTTTCCTCTCTATCTCCAGCAAGAATTTGAGTTGATGTGTTTCAAGCATTCATATGATGATTTATTCAATCATGTTCTCTATCTTCCTTGTTTGCACAAAACTCCTATCTATTGAGTATTACTTTGAAAGCCTTCATTGTGAAATACCTTTTATGTTTGAGAAAAGAGTACTCCTGTTGTAAAACTTCTTCAAAAGCTTTTTGTGAAACTGTTTGCCAGCTGTTCTATGACCAGGAACAAAGTTTGCCAATTCCAATTATGATTTATCTTTATGCATCTCTATGGTGACTCTTGTGCTTATTGCAAGCTAAGTTATATAATGGTGAGTTGCCTTCTTCTATGAGTTGTGTAATGGTAAGTGTGATGCTTCTTGTCCGTATTCTTTTCTCGATACTTCACTCCATAAACCTGTGGACATGTTTACTGAGCTCAGTTTTCGCTTGGGGACAAGCGAAGGTCTAAGCTTGGGGGGAGTTGATACGTCCAATTTGCATCACCATTCTATATCATAATTTGCCTCTATTCATTAATATATTTCATATTAAGAGGTGATACTTATGTCTTTTCATCTGTTTTTGCATGTTGGATGATTCTTGGAGGATGGACTGCCGGAGTCATGTTTCTGATGGAAAAAGAGGTGTTTTGATGCAATTTCGCGAAGATCAGAAAAATACCAGAAAAATCATGGAAAATAATATTTTCTCAGAAGACGAAGGAAGCCAGAAGGGGAGGCGGAGTTGGGCCACAGGGGCCCACAACCCCCCAGTCCCCCCCTGGGCTACGCCTAGAGGAGGTGTGGCCCACCTGGACGGCCTCCGACTCCGCCCTCTCGCCTATATCTTCTCCTCAAAATCCTAAGACACGGAGAGTGACCATAGAAAGATTCCGCCACCTCTGCGGGGCGGAAAACATCAAGAGAGAAAGAGCTCTCCGGCAGACAGATTTCTGCCAGGGAAATTCCTTCCCGGAGAGAGGAGATCGTCGCCATCAACACCGTCATCAAGCTAGACTTCATCGGGATCATCATCATCATCCACACCATCATCTCCACCGGCACCATCATCACCACTCCGTCCCGCTGTAACAATCGTGTTGAATACTTGCATAGATCTTAGGGGAAACTTTTCCGGTATTGATTACTATTGTAGTTGATGCTTGTGAGTGGAACCATTGGATTATTGTTTATGTTTAGATTGTTATCCATTACCATATCATCTTTGATCTTGATCCATATGATGTCTTGTGAGTAGTTCGTTTAGTTCTTAAGGACATGGGAGAAGTCATGTTGTTACTAGTGGATTTGTGTTGAGATATTATTCAATGGTTTAGTATTTAAGTTGTGGTGCTATTCTTCTAGTGGTGTTATGTGAACGTCGACTACATGATACTTCACCATTTATGGGCCTAAGGAATGCATTGTGTATTTGGCTACTAATTGCGGGGTTGCCGGAGTGACAGAAACCTGAACCCCTGTTAGGACACCATTGCACAAGGGAGTGTAGGATCTCATAGTTTAAGGCTGTGGTTAGGTTTATATCTTAATTACTTTCCTGTAGTTGCGGATGCTTGCAGGGGGTTTAATCACAAGTATGTATTAGTTCAAGTAAGGTCGGTACATTAGCACAGGTTCACCCACACAACACTTACAACACCAAAGAAGGGTACTCAGCTATTTGAAGCGAAAGCACTTGACAGAATTTGCATGTGTCCTCGAGAACTTTTGGTCGTTATAAATATTTCCACCGGCTTGTCCTTTGCAAAGAAAGGATTATTCCACTTGCTGCAGTTGTTCGTTGCCTTTATTACTTGATCTTTGTTTCTTTGCTTTATCAGAAAACCCCTAAAAATCCATTTGCTAAGTATTTACAGAGATTTCCTGCTCCGTACCACTAGTCAACACCTTCTTCTCCTCATTGGGATCGACACTCCTATTTATCGAAAGTAATATGATACACCCCCTATACTTGTGGGTCATCACTGCACTTAATGCAATAGGACTAGAAGAAGATGATCTTCTTGCAGCCTATGACATTCTTGTCTCTAACGACCGCAAGTTTAAGTCACTTCAAGCCTTGCCGATGGGAATGCAAAAGAAATGGGTTATGAAGCAAATCAAGACTTGATCTTCCCTGTTGAAATTAAGCACTCAATTTTCGATGAAACTTGGTTGTTCTTGAACTTGTCATAATGTGCAACTGTGATCACAAGATGTGGCCTTTTTTCCTTCTAGAACTATTGCTATAGGTCACATCATATTGTGTTATAACCTGTTTGTGAACCTGAACATGTATTTTTGTTATGAGGTACATTTGAACCCGGGCATGCATCTTTATACTGAATATTGGCATCTGTTTAATTATGGCGTGTTTTCTGAAGTTGAACGTTTATTCTACTATATATTAATTATGAGTTATAAGATCAAGGTCGTATACTTTGGGAAATACTTGTTTTTATCCAGTACGTTGTTAAGTTGTAAGCTAAAGTAAAGATTGGTATATGTATTCATGCAAAAATGGCAGCAAAACAAGTTTAGAAAATGATTTCACAATTCCATGTGGTTGCCAAACATGAATTTTGGAATTGGAATTTCAGTTTTTCCAAATGAAATGATCTCATGAGTTACCAAATGAAATGAAATGAGGAGATCCAAACGACCCCTAAGGAATTTTTCTTAGGGATTTCTCTCTCTTTTCTCTTGCAACCGCGGTTCCAAGTAAGTATTGTGTGCGTGAGAGAGTGCTTCGTTGCGATACACCCTTGTGTTGCGGGGATTCCGATCAGAAGATCTACTTCCGCATCCTGGTTGGATCGGGGAGATCGAGAGTCGTCGTCGAGCATCAGACGTGTGCGACACCTCAGGGGTGCTGCTAGTTGTGGAACCAGGAGCTGTCGTGCCAGAACCAGGGTGACTTGCAAGGAGTTTCGTGACCTTGAGGTCAAATAAAGTACGACTACTTCATCCACATTTATTGTGAACGTTAATCGCTTTTGGCCAACAAGGATATGTTAATGAAACCTCCTCCATTACAGCATTACTCATAGATAGATCTTGATCGTATTGGTATTACGCTAACTAGAATTTTTTTGTTTTCTGCTGCGAACCCCTTCAGTAAGCCCATGACGAATATAGGTAGGTAGTTGACCATGTGGTGCGGTAGTGGTGTCTCCAAAATGACACTAGGCTTGCACTTCAACAAGGTGATGTGTGTGATAGAAGCGACGAGGCAAAAGCTAGAAAGGAAACAAGCGAGGGTAGCCATTTGGATTCTTGCACATTGGCCCCTTGAGAAAATTAACATTTCAAGCATGCCCTTGAGTAACAAATGAATGTTTGGGTTATCTAGATTTTATATCAAGTCACCATTTATTAGCTCAAGATGTAATATGACGATTGGTTTATAACTTTGTTTCCAACGCAATACAAGAAAAAATGGAGTGTTTTTTCATAGGGATGAGATTGGCCAATGCAACAAAAGTAAAGTGGTTAACCACCATGTTTAGCAAATCTTATGCCCATAATGAATATGTGTTGGTTATGGAATGTGTGATGTAGCATCGGTGTTGATAAAATGACACTAGGCATGCACTTCAGAAGGTGAGGTGTGTGGTAGTAGCGACAAGTCAGAAACTAGAAAGAAAACAACCGAGTGCAGCTATTAGGATTCTATATCATGATGACATCTTGAGAGAAGTGGACATCCTCTCCTACTCCTTAAGTAATGAATGGATAGTAGATTTATTTTTTACATGAAGTCGCCATTTATTATCTCAAGATTAATTGGTTCATAGCTATGTGTTAAGCATAATAACAAGAACAAAAACATAGTGGTTTTTTCAAGAGGATTAGATTGGTCGAAGCACAAAACAATGTGGTGAACCACCATGTTTAGCCCAGCCCAACTAAGCCAATAATGAACATGTGTAGGTGATGGAGTATGTGGGACTGTAGTGACGTCGACAAAATGAAACTAGGCCTGCACTTTAGCAAGGTGATGTGTGTGGCAGAAGCGGAAACAAATGAGAGAGCCAATGGTATTCTTGCATGTTGGCCCTTTGGGACAATTAAAAATTTCTAGTATGCACCTTGAGTAACGAATGTATGGTTGGGTTATATTTATTTTATATCAAGTCACCGTTTATTAGCTCAATATGTAACATGATGATGATAGGTTTAAACCTTTGTCTCCAGTGTAATGACAAGAAAAAAGAGTGGTTTTTTCACAAGGATGGGATTGATCAATAAAAAAAGTTAAGTTGTAAACCACCATGTTTATCCCAACTAAGGCTATGGTGAATATAGGTGTATGTGATGGAATGTGCGGTGCGGCAGTGGCATTGAAAAAATAACACCATGCTTGAACACTTAAGCGAGGTGGTTTGTGTGGTAGAAGCGACGAGGCAGAAACTGGAAAGTAAACAAACGAACGAAGCAATTGGAATTCTTGCACGATGGCCCCTTGAGAGAAGTGAACATTCTCGCCTTCCTCTTGAGTAATGAATGAATGGTTGAGTTATTTTATTTCATACCAACTCGCCATTTATTAGCTCAAAATGAAATATGATGATCATTGGTTTACAAGTTTCTGGCAAGGATAATAGCAACAATAAAAATGATATGGTTATTTCACAAGGATGAGATTTATGTGTCGATGCAAAAAAAAGTGGTGAACCACCATCTTTAGCCCAAACTAAGCTTGTGATGAACATGTGGAGCGGATGGAATGTGTGGTGCAGAAGTGGTGTCTACAGAACCACCCTAGTCTTGCACTTCAGCGATGTTATATGTGCATCAGAATCGACGAGGCACACTAGAAAGGAAACAAACGAGCACATTCATTGAGATTCTTGCATTTTTTTCCTTGATAGAAATGAACATTTCTAGCCTCCCGCCTGAGTAAGGAATGAATGGTTGGCTTATCTTTATTTTATATCATGTCATAATTTAGCTCAAGATATATATATATATATATATATATATATGTATATGTATATGTATATGTATATATATATGTATGTATATATATATATATGATATGTTTACAGATTTGTCTCCATTGTAATGAGAACAAAAATGGAGTGTTTTTTTCACAAGGATGAGGTTAGTTGATGCAAAAGTTAAGTGGTGAATCAGTGATTGTTGTAGAAAATTCACGTCGACATCCTACTATCGGCTATATCCTAAAAAGATGAAAGGTTCTAAAACCCTTGAAACCAGTAACTTGTGTTGTCAACTACCTAGCCTAGCTTCGAATGATCTAGGACCGCCGGGTTTAGGCTAACTAAGACCACGAGGCCCATGTGTAGGCGATGGAATGTGTGTCGTGGTAGTGGCGTCAGCAAGACGACACTAGTGACGCTTGCACTTCAGTGAGGTGACACGTGAGGTGAGGCGGAAGCCATGAGATAGAAGTTGAAAAGAAATAAACGAACATGGCCCTTGAACTTCTTGCACATAGAACCTTCGAGAGAATTGGACATTTCTAATCCTCCCCTTAGTAACGCATGGATGGTTTGGTTCATTCTCCTATATCAAGTGGCCATTTATTAGCCGAAGATGTGATCTGATGACCATCGGTTTACAACTTTGTGTCCATCATAATAACAAGAACAAGACGTTAAGTGATTATTTTGCAAAAAAAAACCATTTGTTGGTGCATAAAAATATAGTGACCCGGGAGTCCACACATAAAAGTATTGTGTCAACATTCTACTATCAACTTTAGAGCAACTCTAGCAGACACCGCATCCGCGTGTGACCTAAGTAATAGCCGTAAGTCTTCAGTTGTGGGCAGAAAAAGTGTCTCGATTAGACATCGTAAACGGAATCCAACCCGATTTTTTTCAAAGGCCCGAGAAAACGCCCCTCGCACCCCCATATCCACGGGTTGGGGGGCTGACCCGAGGGTGCCATGTAGACGCGTGTAGGAGTTGGCACGCTGATGCTTCACCTCGCACGCCGCCACCGTCTCCGGCATGTCCAAGCCTCGACCCACCACAAGAGACCTCACATCCGCCCGCATCTGCGATTCCGCACAAGTGGCAGGTTGGATATGGCGGTTTGACCCTGTTTCCCTTTGCTGCCGTGGTTTGCCGCTGCCGCCGCCTTTGATGCATCGACGCCGGCTGTTTCGGCCACGCCGTTGCCCGCAAACGCAGCAGCTTCTCCGTCGAGCTTTGAGAAGAGGAAGCTTCCATTCGGCTGGCACAGGTCACCGAGGTCGCGCTGCTGCCATGGACACGGTTCGTTTTCGATTCCTCTCGTGTTCTTGGTTCATCTAGTCATCGCGTGTATATTTTAATCTTAGCAAATTGTAGATGATCACGAATAAAGTCACAACAACACTATGATTGTTCGGGGAGGGGATTACAATATTTTCCTTAGTCTAAGCCTCAAATATTTTTTGTAATGATTATCCAAAGTTTGGGGGTGCCCCGGCCTATACATAGATCCGTGAGCGAACTTTATGTCCAATATAATAACAAGAATAAAAATTGAGTGTTTTTTACAACAATGCCAATTGGTTGGTGTAGAAATAAATTAGTATCTCGAACAAAAAAGTGTGTCTACATTCCACTAAAGAATTTATACTAAAAGGAATGAGAGAGATTATAAAATGATATACGACTAGTAGCATCTCTTGTCGACACGGCCTAGCTTGTTATGTTCTCGGATTGAATATGTGGTGCAACAGTGATGTCGTCAAAACGACGTTGTTCGGGCTTTCCCTTTGGTGTTGTGATGCATGTGGCGGAGGCCATGAGGCAGAAACTGCATATGAAATAAGTGAATGTTGCCTTTAAATTCTTGTACGTTGTCCCCTCGAGAGAGAAGTGAAAAATTCCGACATGCTCCTTGAGTAGGGTATGATCTGTTCAGTTATTTTTTTTTATATCAAGTCGCCATTCGGTAGCTCATGATGTAGTACGATATTTTACAACTTTGTGTCTAACATAATTTTTTTTTCCATAATGGCTTGGTCAAACTAAAAATAAATCAATGACTCAATAATCAACACAGAACACTGTGTCGACAGTCTATTATGTTGCGTTTAGATGTAGGTTCCAGATTCAATATGGAAAAGAAATGATCTCTATTTCCAATTTTTGCGTTTGGATGTGCATGGAATTTGATGTTCAAATCAAAGGGTAGAACACAATTCCAAATCATATTTGGATGTACAAACCACGAAATTGAATATTTTGTTGAGTTTTGGCAACGTAAACTTGGTTAAATGTATGCAAAATTGTATGTGCATATTTGATGTTCATATATTTTTTTCACACATAACAATATTAAAATATCACGAATAAAGTCACAATAACACTATGATAGTTTGGGGGAGAGGATTACGATATTTTGTTGTTTGGAGAGGAGTTTATAGTATTTTCTTTCATCTAAGCCCTCAAAAAAATTCTCTAATGATTCTACAAAGTTTGGGGGTGCCCCCGACCTATACATATCTCCAAGCAAACTTTGTTTGCAATGTAATAACGAGAATAGAAGTTGAGTGGTTTTTTTTCAGTGATACCAACTGGTCAGCATAGAAATAAATTAGTGACTCAAACGAAAAAGTGTGTTGACATTCCACTCACAAATTTATATACTTAAAGGAAGGGGAGAGATTGTAAAACGCTATACACTAGTAGCATCTTTTGTCGACACCCTAGCCTAGCTTGGTATGTTCTCGGATGGAATATGCGGTGCAACTGTGATGCCGTCAAAACGACGCTATCCGGGATTTCCCTCTGATAGGGTGACACGTGTGGTGGAGGCCACGAGGCAGAAACTGCATATGAAACAAGTGAATGTTGCTTTTAGATTCTTGCATGTTGGCCCCTCGAGAGAAGTGAAAAATTCTAACATGCTCTTTGAGTAGGGTATGATCCATTCAGTTATTTATTTTGTATGAAGTCACCATTCGGTAGCTCATGATGTAGTATGATTACCATCATTTTACAACTTCTTGTCTAAGATAAATGATTTTTGCCACAATTGCTAGTTCGAATTAAAAATAAATAACTGACTCATTAATTAGCACATAAAATTGTGTCGACATTCTATTATGTCGTGTTTTGATGTAGGCATTTGAGATTGAATTGGACTAAATTTTTTAAATCCAACATGGAAAGGCAATGGCCTCTATTTCCAATTTTGGCGTTTGGATGTACATGGAATTTGATGTTCGAATCGAATCAAAGGGTAGAACCTAATTCCAAATCATATTTGGATGTACAGACCACGAAATTGAATATTTTATTGAGTTTTGGCAATATAAACTTGGTTATATGTATGCAAAATTATATGTGTATATTTGATGTTTATATTTTCTTCACACATAAGAACATTGAAATAGCACGAATAAAATCACAATAACACAAGCATAATACGTTTCAAGTATGATATGTGAAGCATGACACAAAATAGTTTTCGGGTACCAACAACAATCACAGCACGGATAATAATTTTGTCTCTAACAAATAGCACAAATAGATATTTTATGCCTCTTACACATAGCACACACATAACACAAGTGGAGAGTTCGTAAACAACGAAGTACATAGAAATTCATAACAACATCACAATCCCCCAACCCATCTACTTTCTTGAGTGCATCAAAGATTTTAGTTGGAGGAGTCACCTTCACTACAACATGCATCGTGTGCCCAGACGCTTATAAATTCCAATGCACACAACTAGTCGCCGCGCTCGCCCTCGCGCGGCCAAAGAATCCGCCAGGGATAACCGCGCCATGAAATTATTTTAGGCGGCGCTTTTTTTGGATCGGCACATGGACATCAGCCGAGCTATTACTTATGTGGCACCACAGAGGTTGCGCCTCGGTACATTACCAAAGGATGTTGGAACTTTAGTGCCATGTAACATCATGTTAATTTCCATGTTACACCTTCCAACGTTAAATTTTTTATTTACATTAACAACTCACGTTAATATTATACATTAACAATAATAAATTTATGTTGGTAGTTCCATTGGAATTGAAAATTTTCAGTTTATTGGTATAGAAAATATTCATTACATCACATTACACTAGATTTGAGCCCATCTCTAATCACTATATTAGCGAGGTAGAATGTGGTAATAACATAGAAGGTCTTGAGCCCCTCTATATTCAGCAGATCTACCTCTAAAACCTAAAACTACACCTAATTAGGAGAAACATCCTATCTAATCCTAGTTATCTTGAGTGCCTCCCTATTATGTTCGACATCAAAGTCGCGTCATCACCGAAGGATCTATCCGCGCCAACATCATAGTGCATATGCTCTTCAGCACATGCTATTTTGTGACACGTTTTCAAATAAGGGAGATGATTAAGAAGAGAAAGAACAAATAAGAGGATCTAAAAAACAAGTCTAGCCGAGATGTATAAAAAGGATGACAAACAAACCTACGGATCGAATAGGCCAATGGATCATATGGGCGGGACTTGTGCACGCAGGATTTGGCGCTTCTTGTAAGTGTAAGATCTGGCACAGCCAGGCCGCGCAAGATAGGGAGAGCCAACAACCGCGCAAGATCCGACGCAGCTGGACCACTCAAGAGCATGCGCGGTTAGGGGTCTATAGATCCTGTCTGGCTAGGGACATCCAGGTGTTGCACGTGGAGATCTATGGTTCATTCTATGTTTGCTCTCTGTGGAGGCGACGTTGGGGAATAGATAGTGGGGACTAAGAATTAATAGGATTAGTGGATATGGTTCATTTATTACATGGGGAGTGGGAGCATAGAGAGTTGGGTGTATGAGCCATTTGGGCAAGTGTGGTTCAAGTTTGCAGATCTTGGCCCGCGATTTTCTCAAATGGCTGATAAAGGAAATGTGTTATGTCCGATGCGCATTAACACTTTGTGCTCCCGATCAAATTGCAAAGTCAGGTTTTAATTGCGAGAGAGGAAAAACGCTAATGTCCAGTAATTGCGCGGATGGTGGGACACACATGTCAGCGAGACATGCCTGGCCAGCCAACGAAAGGTGTTTGACCAGTCGCCCACAACTAATTATGCACGCATTGGACGACACAATGTCGAATGCCTGTGTTGGTGAAGTGCAGCATTAAAAATCGCCTCTCTTGTGTACCAACTACCACGCATAAATATATGCTAGTATTGTGTGTGCCACGGTGGTTGTAGTGACAAAATGATGCCATGGTTTCTCATCTGTCGACTAACCAATTTTTCCTAGTACTTTTTGCTTGTGCCGCCCTAAAAAAGTGTTGGGGACGGGTTTTTTACTGCTTTGGCATAGGAAGTGGCTCGGTTGTATTCAAAGCATCATCAAAAGATGTCCTTATTTGTCCCATCATGCACAAGATAGCATCCCCCATGCATTGCCTCGTCGGAGGCACCTTAGAAGATTCTTCAGCAACCGGCATGTCTTGTTTTTAAACACTCTCAGCTCATGTCCTAGCACTTGCATCGATTGCATGGTATTTTGAATATATATCTATTATTGACTCCCAGTTCTTCACAACCTTGGTCCTATAGCCATGTCCATCCTTGTTAGCCTACACAATAGACATAAATATTATAGATGATAGTGAAGTTGCAAAAGTAACCATAACATAAAAAATTAGTGCCATGTCTAACAATTTGTAGGAACGTGCAACATTTTCTTATACTATCACACTTGTGATATCTTTGAGTCCACACTTCTCATGTAACATAGCAAAAAGATCGTGAAAGTTTCTTTTAGTTAAGTGTAGCTTAGGATAGCAAGTTGTCTCGGACCATCATATGCTTGTTTCAAGATGTACTTCCTATATGCAACATTTTCCTCATCATCATTGAAGTGTTCTATAAATCGTAATGAATAAGTAAATCTTTGTAGTGTATTCCGAGGCAATTATGAATACATATTCCACAATTAAAACTAGAAAGGAGGCAAATCGTGTTGCCCAGCTTGGTGCTTTCTCAAAAAGAATTATTTTGATAAAGTTGATAGTAGAAGAAAGAGAAAGCTCAAAACAAGGTGTTTTGACCTTACCCGGAAGTGTCAGCGTAACACAACGGAATATGTTCCTGAAATGAAACTCTACAAACGAAGGAGAAACTTGTGATGATGATCATAACGTTTCAAGAAATACTTTTACTAAAGATGGTAGGAATCAACATATGTTCTGCCTTTGTAGAATTATATTGATTTACTTGTCATATTATTAGAACAAGACATACATACAAATTACAAAGAAGCAATGATAGATCTGAATGCGAGAAATGACTACAACTCATAAAATCCTATAACAAGTTACATTTAATATGTTCCTGGAACAAAACTCTACAAACGAAGGAGAAACTTGTGATGATGATCATAACATTTCAAGAAATACTTTTACTAAAGATGGTAGGAATCAACATATGTTTTTACTTTGTAGAATTATATTTATTTACTTGTCATGTTATTAGAACAAGACATACCTACGAACTACAAAGAAGTAATGATGGACCTAAATGCGAGAAATGACTACGACTCATAAAATCCTATACCAAGTTACATTTAATATTAGATAAGTAAATGTTACTTAATCTTATTAAGTAAAGATGTTTACCTGATTTTTCTAGTGGCTGCAAAGTCAAAAGTAAATGAATGAAACTTAAAGGAAGATTTAAAAGCTCGATTTGTCACAAAATATGTTTTGACAAATTCAATAGTTGACTACAATATGTAGTGATACTTGAGTCTATAGGATTTACACCCGCAAATAATACCATGTTAACAACTAGTAGAAGGTTGTCAAAAACTACTTGTTCTTGAAATGACAAGATTGAAGAAGGTTTGTAAATAATACAACAAGCAAAATTTTGCCAACTTTTTGGTGCTAGTGTCTCGTAGCTAGAATCCTCGATTTGATGGATGATCAAAAAATTGGAGTTGCCAAAATTATTGAGAAGACCAGCGTTTACAAGAATTTGAGTGGGATCTATGTGAATTTCATTATCAAAGTGTGGATGACATATTTGAGTGGGAGTTGAGTGATTATCGTAAATCTAAAATATGCGAAAGGCATATTTTAGTGTGGACGTGACAACATTCTCATATATGTAATGATGTATCATGAATGGTGTGAATAGAACCAATAATTATTTAAGTTTGTAAATAGTTGACGAAGTTTGACATACATTGAACAATAGAATCTATCAATATAGATCAACATATGTTTTTACTTTGTAGAATTATATTTATTTACTTGTCATGTTATTAGAACAAGACATACCTACGAACTACAAAGAAGTAATGATGGACCTAAATGCGAGAAATGACTACGACTCATAAAATCCTATACCAAGTTACATTTAATATTAGATAAGTAAATGTTACTTAATCTTATTAAGTAAAGATGTTTACCTGATTTTTCTAGTGGCTGCAAAGTCAAAAGTAAATGAATGAAACTTAAAGGAAGATTTAAAAGCTCGATTTGTCACAAAATATGTTTTGACAAATTCAATAGTTGACTACAATATGTAGTGATACTTGAGTCTATAGGATTTACACCCGCAAATAATACCATGTTAACAACTAGTAGAAGGTTGTCAAAAACTACTTGTTCTTGAAATGACAAGATTGAAGAAGGTTTGTAAATAATACAACAAGCAAAATTTTGCCAACTTTTTGGTGCTAGTGTCTCGTAGCTAGAATCCTCGATTTGATGGATGATCAAAAAATTGGAGTTGCCAAAATTATTGAGAAGACCAGCGTTTACAAGAATTTGAGTGGGATCTATGTGAATTTCATTATCAAAGTGTGGATGACATATTTGAGTGGGAGTTGAGTGATTATCGTAAATCTAAAATATGCGAAAGGCATATTTTAGTGTGGACGTGACAACATTCTCATATATGTAATGATGTATCATGAATGGTGTGAATAGAACCAATAATTATTTAAGTTTGTAAATAGTTGACGAAGTTTGACATACATTGAACAATAGAATCTATCAATATAGATCAACGTGTTTGATGAACATTATAGTCGAAATGTTTCATGAACTAGATTCTAAAAGAAGTTCAAAATATTCTAGTCTAGATTCTAAAAGAGTTCAGATTGGAACAAGAAATAAGAAAAGTTCTTAGTTGTGAGACTAAGTGAAACATTGAGTATATCTTGGTATTAACCACAATGGTTAAAATTTGAAGAATGGAGATGATCAACATCCACTATGATTGGATTATAGATCCTCTAGTATTTGGGAAGAAATAAGTATGTGCATTGATATAAAAAGTATATGGATACTTCAGAATCAGGAAGAATGATATTTTTCTAAGGAAGTTTGACTTCTGAATTGAGTGTGTTTCTGATATACATGACAATATTGAATGTTGAATTGGCTGATCGACCGTCATTGTAAACACTAGGAAAAAAAGTCTCACTCTGCCGCCAAATGAATACTTCGACACATTATGTGATAATGTTATGAATATAAAAACTAGGATACATTAGCGATTTGCAAAGAACACGTGGATCTGGTAAAGCAGATTAAGGACATGACGTTTTCCATGAGCAAGCATGATCATAAGATCATATATGATATGATGTTAAGATTAATAAAAAATGCAACTAGATTATTTGTACTCTAGTGGAAGTGGGAGACTGAAGGAGATATGCCCTAGAGGAAAATAATAAATGTGTTTATTATCATATCTGATTATTTCATGATAGTTTTATATCATGATATAACTGTATCAATCGAAAACATTGATAAATGTGTGGTATGTAAATAAACCAATTCCCTAGTATCCTCTATCTATACTAGTTCATTGGGCAACCAATGATTAAGGTTTCCTAATCATGGAGCATTTATGCCAGTTAACAATAAAGTCATGACATTAATGGATGTCATGATGGAAATTACCCAATATAATTATTGCAACACGATCAAGTCATAAAGTTCATCGTTACAATATTTAGAAATGAAGTATCCTACTTCTTTGACCGTGAGATCATGTTTAGTCACTGTTACTATGGCTTCTTAGACTGCACCAACCGTCACACCGTAACAAGGTGATCATAAAGGTGTATATTGGGAATTCCAGAGGGACATGTAGAGGTGTATGCATCAAGATCGAATTTGTTCTCCCATGTGACAGGAAGGTACACAAGCCCCACTCGGTGAGATTACATCCATAAATGTTGCGCAAGATGTGGCTAGGTCACGGGGATGAAATAGAACGAGTAAAGAAGCACTTGTTAGTACAGGATTGAACAAGGTATGGTGATACCAATGATCAGATCTTGGACAAGTCTAGAATTGAAGGAACAAAGAGAATAGTACTCTAAATTTATGGTTCAAACTGAAGGGAATATGCCCTGAGAGGCAATAATAAAGTGTTTATTATGTGTATTCCAAGTATATGATAGATGTTTATTTTGCATGCTATAATTGTATTAATACGGAAATGTTAATACATGTGTGTTTAATAAACAAACAGAAAGTTCCTAGTTATGCCTCTCTCATAAACTAGCTCGTTGATTAACAAGATGATCAAGGTTTCCTGATCATGGACATTGGATGTTGTTAATAACGGGATCACAACATTAGTGTAATGGTGTGATGAACATTCATCCGAAGTATAGCATTACGATCAAAGTCATTGAGTTTATATTGCTATAACAACTTACGAAGTGATCCTAATCCTTAGACCATGAGATCATGTCAATCACTAACACCGGAAGAGTTTCTTGATAACATCAAACGTCACACCGTAACAGGGTGATTATAAAGATGGATTCAGAACTAATAAAGTGTTATGTTGAGGCTCATGGATCGAGAGTGGAATTTGTTCATCCCGATGACGGATAGATATACTCTGGGCCCTCTCGGTGATATCACATTGATTAGCTTGCAAGCAAGTGATTTGATCACTAGAATGTTATATCACGGGAACGAGAAAAGAGTGCATGTCGGTAACGAGATCAAACTAGGTATGGAGATACCGATGATCGAATCTCGGACATGTAATATATCGTGAAACAAAGGGATTAAGATACTAGCGTAAAAGGTTCCGACGATCACAAGAAAGTCATCGTTGAATGTGTGGGAGTCAGTATGGGTCTCCAGATCCCGCTTCTGATTATTGATCCGAGAGGGGTCTCGATCATGTCCGCATTATTCACGAACTGTATGGTGACACACTTAAGAGACACCGACATCCAATTGGAGCAAATGTTTCATGCCGAAAGAATGAACAAGCGCAGGAATTTATTTCACTAGATACCGAAACAGGTTTTCGGGTGAAATTGCATAAAGTGGTTATGCATGTGAAATAGAATTCTAGCAAGGGGTTATTTGTGAATGTTTGTCATTAAAGTAATTGACAAAATTCTGAATAAAATAAAAGAGTTTTATTTAATGAGAGTTTGCATTAAATTTGGTGGAAATTTAATGGGAATTTGAGTGGACTTTTGAGTGGAGGGAATTTAAAGGAGATTTGTGAGTGGAGTGTCCACCCACATGAAGAGGGGAGGGCAAGGGGGCAGCCCCCATGCGCCGGCCACCCCCTTGGGGTCCCCCCCTCCTCCTATAAAAGGAGCCCCCCTCCTCACTTGTCTCACACACCTCCTCGTGAAGGATCTCTCTCCCCCTCTAGAATTTATCCCCCATGGTCTCGGACTAGCGAGATACATGTTCCCGGTGGGTATTCGGCAAGAAAGAGTTGTGCTTCCGCTGCATCGCTGGAGCGAGGAGGCGGAGGTTGCTCGGTGCCTCGAACGTGTGTGCGAGCACGGATGCGCTGCTGATTTGCGGCGCTAGGACTTCCTCTCGATCTTGAGATCGGCAAGAGATCGTCTACATCAACCACGAGTTGAACTCGTTAAGCTTTGTCGGTCTTCAAGGGTATGTTCTCTACGGATATACATCCGCCCGTTGTTTGTATCTAGTAGATAGATCTTGGTATATAGTTCACATCGTAGGAAATTTTTTGTTTTCTATGCTGCGAACCCTACAGTGGTATCAGAGCCGGATCTATGCGTAGATACTTTACACGGGTAGTACACATATGAGTATGTGGGCGATGATGATCATGTTGTTGCTCCTTTGTTGTAATTTTGGATATTGGTGGCATAGTGGGATGAAGCGGCCCGGACAAACTTTACATGTCCTCGCACATGAGACCTGTTCCACGCTTGACATGCAACTAGTTTGCATAAGTGGCTAGCGGGTGTCTATCTCTCCTACTATAGTCAATATCTATTTTGCAAGCGAGTTGTCAACAATTTGATTATCCTCGTTGTGGTTCATGTTCGTAGGTAAGAACGGTTCTATCTCGAAAGCCCTAAGCCACGTAAAACTTGCAATGGATAAATTAGAGGCGTCTAGTTTAGATTGTTGTTGGGCTAGTGTTATGATATGGTAGTGTTGTAAGTAGAAGTATGAGATGATACTCTTACAACACACATAGCGTGTAAAAGCCATAGACCTTGGATTTACACATATAGGTATGATAGTGATCATACCACGATGCACATGATAGAGATCATCTGCGGGAACCATATAATTTCACTAATAAACATATGATGTTTGATAGCATCTTATATTGCTTGTTTAGCGCTTTGTTAGCATAATAAGATGATCCCTCATTTAAATATCAAGATAAGAATGTGTTCTTCCTTTAGTATGCACCGATTATGTTTTCGTCGCTCCAAGACATCACGTGATGATCGGGTGTTCTTGGATCCACGACCATATTTCGGGTGTAAAACAGTTACACACGCGAATACTAAGGTTCTAACTTGGCGAGCCTAGCATGTACAGACATGGCCTCGGAACACGGACCGAAAGGTTAAGCATGAGTCATATAGTTGATATGATGCCCATTTGATGCTCGCCTTTGAAGCTATACCGACTCACGTGATGATCGGACTTGGTGTAGTGAATTTGGTTCATGTAATCACCAAAAAGGCACGAGGGATGTCGTTTTTGAGTGGGAGTTCATTCGTAATATAGATTAGTTGAACTCAATCTATCATACACTTAGTCTAAACTTTACAAATTCTGTTGTAGATGGCACCACCTGCTTTTAATTTCAATGTGTTCATGGAGAAAGAGAAACTAGCAACAAACGGTAGCAACTTTACCGAATGGGCCATGAATTTGAGGATTCTCCTCTCTGCTGCACAAAAGCAATATGTGCTAGAAGCGCTGTTAGGCCCCCCACCTTTAGATGATGCACCTGACGAGGAGAAGAATGTCTATCAGACTCGTCAGGAGGACCACAACTTAGTTCATTGCGGCATATTGTATGGGCTAGAGCCAGAACTTCGAAAGCGTTTCGAAAACGGCAATGCATTTGATACAATGGGTGAGTTGAAAATGATTTTCAACACACATGCTGCTATAGAGAGCTACAAGCCTTCAGAAAAGTTCTTTAGCTGCATGATGGAAGAGCACAACTCTGTTAGTGAGCATGTACTCAAGATGTCGGGTTACGCCGATAAGCTTGTGTCCTTGGGAATATCGATTCCCATTGACTTAGGCATCCATCGTGTTCTGCAGTCTCTGCCACCTAGCTATAAGAGCTTCGTGATGAACTATAATATGCAAGGCATGAAGAAGTCTCTCCCCGAGCTTCTTTCAATGCTTAAAACTACAGAAGTGGAGATCAAAAAGGAACATCAAGTGTTGATGATCAATAGGAACACTGGTTTCAAGAAAGACAAGAAGGGAAAACGGAAGGGAAGTAAGGGCGGCAAGCCTGTTGCCGCGCCTGAAAAGAAACCCCGAGTTGGACCTAAGTCTGATTTCGAGTGCTACTATTGTAAAGGGACTGGCCACTGGAAGCGCAACTGCCCCAAGTATCTGGCAGACAAGAAGGCCGGCAAGGCAAACAAAGGTATATATGATATACATGTTATTGATGTGTACTTGACTAGTGCTCGCAGTAGCACCTGGGTATTTGATACCGGTTCAGTTGCTAATATTTGTAACTCGAATCAGGGGCTGCGGAACAAGCGACCGCTAGCAAGGGGTGAGGTCAAGATGCGTGTCGGCAATGGATCAAGCGTTGATGTGATCGCCGTCGGAACGCTGCCTCTCCACTTGCCGTTGGGATTAGTTATAAACTTGAATAAATGTTATCTGGTGCCTGCACTGAGCATGAACATTGTATCTGGATCGTGTTTGATGCGAAGTGGTTATTCATTTAAATCCGAGAACAATGGTTGTTCCATTTATATGAATGAAATCTTTTATGGTCATGCACCGATGATGAATGGTTTATTTCTATTAGATCTCGATGATAATGTTACACATATTCATAATGTTGATGCTAAAAGGATTAAACTTAATGATGATATATCCGCATATATGTGGCACTGCCGTCTAGGTCATATTGGCGTTAAACGCATGAAGAAGCTCCATTCGGATGGACTTTTGGAATCACTTGATTATGAATCATTTGATACATGTGAGCCATGCCTTATGGGCAAGATGACTAGAACGCCGTTTTCCGGTTCAATGGAACGGGTGACAGATTTATTGGAAATCATACATTCTGATGTATGTGGTCCAATGAGTGTGTCGGCGCGAGGTGGATATCGTTATTTTGTTACTTTCACGGATGATTTGAGTAGATACGGTTATATCTACTTGATGAAACACAAGTCTGAAACCTTTGAAAAGTTCAAGGAATTTCAGAATGAAGTGGAAAATCATCGTAATAGAAAGATCAAATTTCTACGGTCCGACCGTGGAGGTGAGTATCTAAGTTACGAGTTTAGCACTCACATGAAAGAGTGTGGAATTAATTCACAACTCACACCTGCCGGAACACCACAGCGAAATGGTGTGTCGGAACGTCGTAATCGTACTTTATTAGATATGGTTCAATCTATGATGTCTCTGACGGACTTGCCGTTGTCATTTTGGGGTTATGCACTAGAAACTGCTGCATTCACTTTAAATCGGGCACCATCTAAATCCGTTGAAAAGACACCGTATGAATTGTGGTTTGGAAACAAACCTAAGCTGTCATTTCTTAAAGTTTGGGGATGCGATGTTTATGTGAAGAAACTTCAACCGGATAAACTCGAACCCAAAGCGGAAAAATGCGTCTTCATAGGATACCCTAAAGAAACTATTGGGTATTCCTTCTATCACAGATCCGAGGGCAAGGTTTTTGTTGCCAAGAATGGATCCTTTCTAGAGAAAGAGTTTCTCGCGAAAGGTGTGAGTAGTCGGAAGGTAGAACTCGAAGAGGTTGTGGAACCTTCTCTTCTAAGTATGGCGAGTAGCGCAGCGCCGGAAGTTGTTCCGGAGTTGGCTCCGCCTGTTGAAGAGGGAACTAATGATAATGATCATGAAACTCCGAAAGAGAGTACTACCGAACCTCGCAGGTCAAACAGGACGCGTGCAGCTCCCGAGCTGTACGGAAATCCTGTCATGAATTTCATGGTTGATGAAAATGATGACCCTGCGACGTATGAAGAAGCGATGATGAGCCCGGATTCCAACAAATGGTTAGAAGCCATGAAATCCGAGATGGAATCCATGTATGAAAATCAAGTTTGGAACTTGGTGGAATTACCTCACGACCGAAAGGCCGTGGAGAACAAATGGATTTTCAAAAGGAAAACTGATGCTGATGGTAATGTGACCGTCTATAAAGCTCGACTTGTCGCAAAGGGGTTTCGAAAAATTCAAGGAGTTGATTATGATGAGACTTTCTCTCCCGTAGCGATGCTAAAGTCAGTTAGGATTATGTTAGCAATTGCTGCATATTTCGATTATGAGATATGGCAGATGGATGTCAAAACCGCATTTCTCAATGGTAATATTGAAGAAGAGTTGTATATGATACAACCAAAGGGTTTTGTCGATCCTAAGGATGCTAACAAGGTGTGCAAGCTTCAGCGATCCATCTATGGATTGAAGCAAGCATCACGAAGTTGGAATCTCCGCTTTGATGAGGTGATCAAAGAGTTTGGATTTGTCCAAACTTATGGGGAAGCTTGTATTTACAAGAAAGTGAGTGGGAGCAATGTGGCATTTCTGATATTATATGTGGATGACATATTATTGATCGGAAATGATATAGATCTTTTAAACTGTGTTAAAAGTTATCTAAATAGCAAATTTTCAATGAAGGACCTAGGTGAAGCGTCATACATATTAGGCATAAAGATCTATAGAGATAGATCTAGGCGCCTAATAGGGCTATCACAAAGTACATACCTTGATAAGATTTTAAAGAAGTTTAAAATGGACGGAAGTAAGAAGGGGTCCTTACCTATGTTGCAAGGCAAGACATTGAGTAAGACTCAAAGTCCGGTTTCGGCGGAAGAAAGAGAGATAATGGACAAAGTCCCCTTTCCTTCAGCCATAGGCTCTATAATGTACGCCATGCTATGTACAAGACCGGATGTGGAACATGCTATTAGTTTGACTAGTAGGTACCAATCGGATCTAGGTTCGGAACACTGGATAGCGGTCAAGAATATCCTTAAGTACTTACGAAGAACTAAGGATATGTTTCTTGTATACGGAGGTGAAGAAGAGCTCGTCGCTAAGTGTTATGTCGACGCTAGCTTTGACACCGATCCGGATGACTCTAAGTCTCAATCCGGATACGTATTTCTCATGAATGGCGGAGCGGTTAGTTGGAGGAGCTCCAAACAACCTGTGGTAGCGGGATCAACAACGGAGGCCAAATATGTTGCTGCTTCAGAAGCGGCTCAGGAAGCAGTTTGGATGAAGGAGTTCATATCCGAACTAGGAGTGGTGGCAAACGCGTTGGACCCAATGGTGATCTATTGTGACAACAATGGTGCCATTGCCAATGCCAAAGAGCCAAGGTCTCACAAGCATTCCAAGCATATTAAGCGCCGGTTTCACTCCATCAGCGAGCATGTCAAGGATGGAGATATAAAGATTTGTAAAGTACATACGGATCTCAATGTAGCAGATCCGTTGACTAAAACTCTCCCTAGAGCAAAACATGATCAACACCAGAACTCAATGGGTGTTAGATTTATCACTATGTAACTAGATTATAGTCTCTAGTGCAAGTGGGAGACTGAAGGGAATATGCCCTGAGAGGCAATAATAAAGTGTTTATAATGTGTATTCCAAGTATATGATAGATGTTTATTTTGCATGCTATAATTGTATTAATACGGAAATGTTAATACATGTGTGTTTAATAAACAAACAGAAAGTTCCTAGTTATGCCTCTCTCATAAACTAGCTCGTTGATTAACAAGATGATCATGGTTTCCTGATCATGGACATTGGATGTTGTTAATAACGGGATCACAACATTAGTGTAATGGTGTGATGAACATTCATCCGAAGTATAGCATTACGATCAAAGTCATTGAGTTTATATTGCTATAACAACTTACGAAGTGATCCTAATCCTTAGACCATGAGATCATGTCAATCACTAACACCGGAAGAGTTTCTTGATAACATCAAACGTCACACCGTAACAGGGTGATTATAAAGATGGATTCAGAACTAATAAAGTGTTATGTTGAGGCTCATGGATCGAGAGTGGAATTTGTTCATCCCGATGACGGATAGATATACTCTGGGCCCTCTCGGTGATATCACATTGATTAGCTTGCAACCAAGTGATTTGATCACTAGAATGTTATATCACGGGAACGAGAAAAGAGTGTATGTCGGTAACGAGATCAAACTAGGTATGGAGATACCGATGATCGAATCTCGGACATGTAATATATCGTGAAACAAAGGGATTAAGATACTAGCGTAAAAGGTTCCGACGATCACAAGAAAGTCATCGTTGAATGTGTGGGAGTCAGTATGGGTCTCCAGATCCCGCTTCTGATTATTGATCCGAGAGGGGTCTCGATCATGTCCGCATTATTCACGAACTGTAGGGTGACACACTTAAGAGACACCAAAATCCAATTGGAGCAAATGTTTCATGCCGAAAGAATGAACAAGCGCAGGAATTTATTTCACTAGATACCGAAACAGGTTTTCGGGTGAAATTGCATAAAGTGGTTATGCATGTGAAATAGAATTCTAGCAAGGGGTTATTTGTGAATGTTTGTCATTAAATTAATTGACAAAATTCTGAATAAAATAAAAGAGTTTTATTTAATGAGAGTTTGCATTAAATTTGGTGGAAATTTAATGGTAATTTGAGTGGACTTTTGAGTGGAGGGAATTTAAAGGAGATTTGTGAGTGGAGTGTCCACCCACATGAAGAGGGGAGGGCAAGGGGGCAGCCCCCATGCGCCGGCCACCCCCTTGGGGTCCCCCCCCCTTCCTCCTATAAAAGGAGCCCCCCTCCTCACTTGTCTCACACACCTCCTCGTGAAGGATCTCTCTCCCCCTCTAGAATTTATCCCCCATGGTCTCGGACTAGCGAGATACATGTTCCCGGTGGCTATTCGGCAAGAAAGAGTTGTGCTTCCGCTGCATCGCTGGAGCGAGGAGGCGGAGGTTGCTCGGTGCCTCGAACGTGTGTGCGAGCACGGATGCGCTGCTGATTTGCGGCGCTAGGACTTCCTCTCGATCTTGAGATCGGCAAGAGATCGTCTACATCAACCACGAGTTGAACTCGTTAAGCTTTGTCGGTCTTCAAGGGTATGTTCTCTACGGATATACATCCGCCCGTTGTTTGTATCTAGTAGATAGATCTTGGTATATAGTTCACATCGTAGGAAATTTTTTGTTTTCTATGCTGCAAACCCTACACAAACAACATTGAAATCATGGAATGCACATGGGTCATTATGGGCATCCCGGTCCCGCTCGTGATCATTGATATGCTAGGTGTCTCAATCATGTTTGTGATGTTCCCGAACCGTAGGGTAACATGCATAAGGCTTCAATGATGTTCCGAGATCATTTTGGATTTACCGGAATGATAGGAGAAAGAGATGAGATTGTGGGAAGTGTTCCATGAGAGAACTGGGATCATTCCAGGAGGTTAGGAAAGGAGTTCGGAGTGAACCGAAAGGTGTTTTGAATCAAAAGGAATTTAATAATATGTATTTTATATTAATTTTCATAATTAATATTAAATTTATTGGGCAAACTTCCCTAATGGGACATGTTGTAGAGGGTACAAAGCCCAAAGGGGAAGCCACCGGCCTACCTTGGGCTGCGTGCGCGGGCCTACCCCAGCCCAGTCGGCCGACCCTCTCCTCCTTGGCGCGCATGCCTCCAACCTCCTCCTTGGTTTAGTCCCACCCCAGGACTCTAAAGGTTTGGGTAGCCCTTTTCCCCCTGTATATAGATCTATATGGGAGGGAAAAATACACGCAATTTCTCTAAGGATTTTTCCTTAGGAATTTCTCTCTATCTTTTCTTTTGTAACCGCGGTCCCAAGTAAGGACTGCTTCTCTGCAGCACGCTGTTTTGATGCGGGGATTCCGGTCAAAATATCTACTTCCACGTCCCGGCTGGATCAGGGAGATCGACAGTCGTCGCCGAGCACCGGACATGTGGGACACCTCGGGGGTGCTACCAGTTGTGGCACCAGGAGCTGTCGTGCCAGAACCAGGGGTGACTTGTAAGGAGTTTCGCAACCTTGAGGTCGATTCAAGTATGACTACTTCATCCACTTTCATTATGAATGTTAATCGCTTTTGGTCGACAGTATGTTACCGAAACCTCCGTCCTTACAGCATTACTCATAGATAGATCTTGGTCGTATTGGTGTTACGCTAGCTAGAATTTTTTGTTTTCTGCTGTGAACCCCTTCAGTAAGCCCATGACGAACATATGTAGGTGGTGGAATGTGTGGTGCGGCAGTGGTGTCTCCAAAATGACACTAGGCTTGCACTTCAACAAGGTGATGTGTATGATAGAAGCGACGAGGCAAAAGCTAGAAAGGAAACAAAGCGAGGGTAGCCGTTTGGATTCTTGCACATTGGTCCCTTTAGAAAATGGAGTGTTTTTTCATAGGGATGAGATTGGCCAATGCAACAAAATTAAAGTGGTGAACCACCATGTTTAGACAATCATATGCCCACACTAGTGGGAACAGCCCCATTGGTCCCGATTGGTAAGGGGCTTTAGTCCCGGTTGCCCCACCGGGACGGGGCAATTGGGACTAAAGCCCCAACCTTTAGTCCGAGTTGCCCCACCAACCGGGACAAAAGGGGGTACACGTGGCCGCGGCAGAGGGCGAGGGGGGGGGGTGGAGCAACCGTCAACGAACCGGGACAAATAACCCTCTGCCGCGGCAGAGAATTCATTTATGTTGTTTTATTGTTTATTTAGTGTTTTGCACTCATCAATGAAGGAACCATTATATTACACAAGATCATCGTGACAATATTACATTTGATACACGGATCGAGTTCATGCACTACATACCAAAGTTGCTCTTTGTACAATCCCTATTGTTTATACACACCCGAATAGTATTCCCCTTTTGGGTTTAGGACTTCCGCATCCAATAATCCCGCCAATTCCTCCTGAATTGCTCGTACGCGATCCTTTGGCAGAAGACCGTCTCGTAGACGTTCGATCTGATTTAAAAAAGGAGTCAGCCTATATGAATGAAACTAAACATAATTTGATGGTAATTAAAAACTATAGAAATTATTTACGTACATGGAGTTGCTCTAAATTTCTGCCCTTCTCACAGCACGTCTACCGGATGAACTCGCAAACATAGTATCCACATAGATGGTTACCTGGTCCATGCGTCAGGAACTTTACGAGAACATAGTTCAATCAAAATAATAATCAAGCATGATAATAACGGTATCAAAACTAGAATCAAAGAGATGCGCGGATATAGCTAGTGGTGCTTACATCTAGTGCTTGAAATGTAATCTCCTCTTTCCAAACACCCCTAGCCTTGTTGGTGAACCGTTTCCAAGCGCTGACCGGCGAAGAAAACGAATAAAAGAAGTTATTAATTACCTGATATCATAAAATTCACGAACGTTGCCGATATAGTGTCGTAATGATTAGAATTACCGCTGGAGAAGCATCTGCATGTCCTTCCACTGCTCAAGGGGTTTATGTTTCGAGTCCATGACTAGTACACGCCATTTGTCAAGTTGAATGATTAACAGAATATAGTGGAAGCTGCGAATGCATAACTAATCAATTATATACTTAACATCGAGTAAGCGAAATAGAAAGTGTATACAAGACAATAACACTCACTCGAAGTTGTAAGGAAATAGTATTTCCCTTCTGTTTTCTTGAAAGCTTAACGCGTGTACGATATTATCCTCCGTATCCTGGGGGCTTGTTTTGATATTAGCTTGATGAACCCAATATGGGTCAATAAAGCCAATGTCATAGATTTGTCCTCTGCTGCATTCGAGAATCTTCATTCTGCATATTATAGTATGATTATATACATGCAATAAACGAGGTGAGATAGTTAGAGACTAAATTAATTACAGAATTAGTCCTTACTAACAATAGGCACTGATGATCGATTTGTCCAAGGCGTCTTGATTGAATAATTGAAATAGTTCATCAAATTCAATGGATATCATGTCATCTATTTCTTTCCCATAATGTTTTTTTGTAACCCTCAGCACTATCCAGTTAGCCCCGGCCTTTGTGGCATGCATGTACCAGTTATACAATCTTCGCATTTTTATTGGAAGATTATTTACCTCCTCAAGTTTGACGAGAGGTTTGTCGTACTGGTATTTGTATGCTACTTCACTCACGGGGAAGTACTCTAACTGGGATAAGTACTGGGCAATACTTATACCTTGAGCAGCGGCAGCTTCTCCGTATTATGCAACTACCTCTAGATCATACTGTTCTTCGGCCCCATATTTGCTCGACCCCACATTGGTATGGGAAATCACCTTGAGAGGGACGCAAGACTGTTTTGCTTGTTCTCTGAGCTGGGCAACAGATTTCTCGCTTGCATCAGTACTGCTCTTCGAGGCTTGTTGTGCCGCATGTGACTTGAGCATAGAACGCTCATAGTCTGATGACAGCTTTGGCTTGGGTTGATGAAGAGTCTTTAGCATTTTGAACACTCTGGCTTTTTTTTCTTTGGTGCTGGGGAACTCTGGCTCTTTCGGCCGCCTCAGCTTAGCGAAAAACGCTGTCGTTTCCGCATCAACGATAGTCGTAGTCTCCTCTTCAGTACAGTCATAAGATCTCTTGGGAGGAACCTTTGGTACTTTTGGAAGAGGCTCTTGTTTACGTTTCGGCGATCGCTTAGCACGACGCAGAGTAGCGGTACACTTAAGCTTTTTATCCTGAGGCGCGGGCGATGGCTGCCATGGCGATGGCTGCACCGGAGATTGGTGAGGCAACGGAGACGGGTGAGGCGACGGAGCCGGGTGAGGCGACGAAGACGGCTGCCGCGGCGGCGACGACCTCGCTGGAGACGGGTGAGGCGGCTGCGAAGATGGCCTTGGCGTGTGATTTTGAAGCACGATACATCAGCAGGGACCAAACCATAAGTTCCTTGCGTCACCTGCAAAGTCTGGGAAGTCTCTCTTGATTTTTCTCCACTGTGACCCATCAGCAGGGAGTCTCAACTTCCTGTCTTTCTTACGGTCTTCTTTGTGCCATCGCAACAACCTGGCATGCTCTTTGTTTCTGAACATGCGTTTCAACCTTGGTATTATAGGAGCATACCACATAACCTTATCAGGAACCCTCTTCCGGAGGGGCTCTCCCTCAACATCACCAGGGTCATCTCGTCTGATCTTATACCGCAATGCATTGTATACGGGCATTTATCTAAATTCTCATACTCCTTACCGCGGTAGAGGATGCAGTCATTAATGCATGCATGTATCTTTTGCACATCTAATCCTAGAGGACAGAGAGTCTTCTTTGCTTCGTAGGTACTCTCGGGAAGTTCGTTATGTTTTGGAAACTTCGGCTTCATTATTTTTAGCATCTTTTCAAATGAGGAGTCAGTTAGACCATACTCTGCCTTCCATCGCAACAATTCCAGTGTGGTACCGAGCTTTGTGCTGCCATCTTCACAGTTTGGGTACAATAATTTCTTGTGATCTTCTAACATGCCCTCTAACTTCAACTTCTCATTTTTTGTTTCACAGTCTCGCATTGCATCAGAAATGACCCTACCAAGTTCATCAGCCGGCTCATCTGATGCCCGTTCTTCACCTCCTTCCTCTCCATTGTCTTCCATTGCAGTATCACTGTATTCAGGAAACATATGATGATAGTTGTTATCATCATCTTCTTCTTCACCATCTTCCATCATAACCCCTCTTTCCCCATGCTTGGTCCAGCAATTATAGTTGGGCATGAAACCTTTCATAATCAGGTGGCCGCGAATGATTTTCGAGGAAGATTCCGACATTGAACACATGGACAACGTATAAAACCATTCTCTTTGTTTGCCGTAGCCACATCGATAAATTTATCCACGCCTTTCATATACCCGGGTACACGCCGGTCACCGTACATCCATTCCCGACCATTCATCTGCATCATATAAGTAAGTTTATCAAAAACAGGACATCATAAATAGTGAAATAACCAATTCACATCGACACATGCATTGTATCAATGACAGAGAAAATATAAGATTGCTAACCTCGATCGAGGGAAATAAAGAGGAGAAAGCTCAAGTGCGTCTTGGACACCTTCTATATTTTTGTTCTATGAGAAATTGAACGGGATCATTCACTCAAACATTTCATCAAACACCTTGAATGCATGCATAGGGGAAAAAAACTAGCACACCCCTCACACCTTCCACCAAGAAAAAACAGAGTGGAGGCAGAGGACTGGGGCGTTGCATTTATAGAGGACGGGAGCATACGTTCCAGTTTGTAACACAAACCGGGATTAAAGGTATGTGCCACGCCATGTGGCTGACGCCCAACCTTTAGTCCCGGTTTGTGTTATAAACCGGGACGTATGTTCCCCTACCAACCGGGACGCATGCCTCCTGGCCTCGTGCCCGCTCGAACCGGGACGCGTGCCAGCATTAGTCCCAGTTCGTGGCGGAACCGGGACTAATGCTGTTAGGAGGCACGAACGGATAGCCTTTTTTCTACTAGTGCCATAATGAATATGTGTAGGTTATGGAATGTGTGATGTAGCATCGCCGTTGATAAAATGACACTAGACATGCACTTCAGCAAGGTGAGGTGTGTGTGGTAGAAACGACAAGTAAGAAACTAGAAATAAAACAACCGAGTGCAGCTATTAGGATTCTATCATATGATGACATCTTGAGAGAAGTGAACATTCTCGTCTACCCATTGAGTAATGAATGGATGGTTGAGTTCTTTTTTATATGAAGTCACCATTAATTAGCTCAAGATTAAATCGGTTCATAGCTATGTGTCAAGCATAATAACAAGAACAAAAACATAGTGGTTTTTTCAAGAGGATTAGATTGGTCGAAGCACAAAACAATGTGGTGAACCACCATGTTTAGCCCAGCCCAACTAAGCCAATAATGAACATGTGTAGGTGATGGAGTATGTGGGACTGTAGTGACGTCGGCAAAATGAAACTAGGCGTGCACTTTAGTAAGGTGATGTATGTGGCAGAAGCGGAAACAAATGAGAGAGCCAATGGTATTCTTGCATGTTGGCCCTTTGAGACAATTAAAAATTTCTAGTATGCACCTTGAGTAACGAATGTATGGTTGGGTTATATTTCTTTTATATCAAGTCACCATTTATTAGCTCAAGATGTAACATGATGATGATGATAGGTTTAAACCTTTGTGTCCAGTATAATGACAAGAAATTAAGAGTGGGTTTTTCACGAGGATGGTATTGATCAATAAAAAAAGTGAAGTTGTAAACCACCATGTTTATCCTAACTAAGCCTATTATGAATATAGGTATATGTGATGGAATGTGCGGTGCGGCAGTGGCATTGAAACAACAACACTATGCTTGAACACTTAAGCGAGGTGATTTGTGTGGTAGAAGCCACGAGGCAGAAACTAGAAAGTAAACAAATAAGCTAAGCCATTAGAATTCTTGCACGATAACCCCTTGAGAGAAGTGAACATTCTCGCCTTCCCCTTGAGTAATGAATGAATGGTTGAGTTATTTTATTTTATACCAACTCACCATTTATCAGCTCAAGATGAAATATGATGATCATCCGTTTACAGCTTTGTCTCAAGCATAATAACAAGAATAAATATGACGTGGTTATTTCACGAGGATGAGATTGATGTGTCGATGCAAAAAAAGTGGTGAACCACCATATTTAGCCCAACTAAGCTTGTGATGAACATGTGTAGCGGATGGAATGTGTGGTGCCGAAGTGGTGTCTGCGGAACCACATAGTCTTGCACTTCAGCGATGTTAAGTGTGCATCGGAATCGACGAGGCTGACTAGGAAGGAAACAAACGAGCACATTCATTGAGATTCTTGCATTTTTTTCCTTGAGAGAAATGAACATTTCTAACCTCCCGCCTGAGTAACGAATGAATGGTTAAATTATCTTTATTTTATAACAAGTCATAATTTAGCTCAAGATTTATATATATGATGATGATGATGATATGTTTACAAATTGGTCACCATCTAATAACAACAAAAAAGGAGTGCTTTTTTCACAAGGATGAGGTTAGTCGATGCAAAAGTGAAGTGGTGAATTAGTGATTGTCATAGAAAATTTGCCTCGACATCCTACTATCAGCTTTATCTAAAAAGGCGAAAGGTTCTAAAACCCCTAAAACCAGTAACCTGTGTTGTCAACGACCTGGCCTACCTTCAAGTGATCTAGGACCGCCGGGTTTAGTCTAAGACAATGGGGCAGATGTGTAGGTGATGGAATGTGTGGCGTGGTAGTGGTGTCAGTAAGACGACGCTTGCACTTCAGTGAGGTGACACATGAGGTGAGGCGGAAGCATGAGATGGAAATTGAAAACAAAACAAACGGACATTGCCCTTGAAATTCTTGCACATTGAACCATCGAGAGAAGTGGACATTTCTATTCCTCCCCTTAGTAACGAATGAATGGTTTGGTTCATTGTTCTATATCAAGTGGCCATTTATTAGCCGAAGATGTGATATGATGACCATCGGTCTACAACTTTGTGTCCATCATAATAACAAGAACAAAACGTTGAGTGGTTATTTTGCAAAAAAAAATCATTCGTTGATGCAGAAAAATTTAGTGACTCGGGAGTCCAACACAAAAGTATTGTGTCAACATTCTACTATCGACTTTTGAGCAACTCTAGCAGACACCGTTTTTTAAGTGTGCCCTGAGAAATAACTTGCTAGTCTTTGGTTTTGGACGAAAAAAATGTCCTGATTAGACACCATAAACGGGCCCAACCCGATTATTTTCAAAGGCCTGAGAAAACGCCCCTCGCACCCCCATATCCACCGGTAGGGAGGCCGACCCGAGGGTGCCCCGTAGACGCGTATAGGAGTTGGCACACTGAAGTTTCACCCCCACGCGCTACTACCTTTGCTTCCGCCGCCGCGCGCCCCACCGTTTCCGGCCTGTCCAAGCCTCAGCCCGCCGCAGGAGACCTCGCATCCGCCCGCATCTGCGATTCTGCACTGGTGGAAGGTTGGATCTGGCGGTTTGACCACGTTCCCCTTAGCCGCCGCTGCCTTGGATGCGTCGATGCCGGCCATTTTGGCCTCGACATCGCCCACAACCACAGCAGCTACTCCGCCGAACTTCGAGAAGAGGAAGCTTAGATTCGGCCGGCGCGGGTCGCCGAGGTCGCCGCTACCTCCATGGACAAGGTTCGTTTTAGATTCCTCTCGTGTTCTCGGTTCATGTAGTCACCACACATAGATTTTAATCTTAGCAAATTATAGATGATCCCAAAATTATTACATCATATATGTACTGCTAGTCTTATCATTACAAAAAAAAACACCCACAAATAAGCTATAGTTTCCCTTTCTTAGGTTGGAAAAATCTATAAACCCACATTTGCATGTTAAAGAAATTCAGTAGAAATCCACAAAAGTTATTTTATTGTAAGTGCTAAACCCATCTATATATAGTAGGCAATTCTAGACTAAAATAGGTTGTAGACGAGATGCGTTTCTGGTCTCAAGCGGGCCAGAACATTTTTGCCCGTCTTTTTAGTATACCGTCGAGAGTACGATAGATGGTGACACAATTTTTTGTGCCGATCCACGAGTGTCTATTTCATCTATGCAGCAACCAATCTCATCCTCTATCTTACCCTATCTTCTCTATCCACCCTCTAGGCCTTGAGAGTCAGCTCTTCCTCTCTCCTTCTCCTTCGGCAATGTCGCTGCTCTGAGTGCGCATGGTGTACAAAGTAGGTGTAGTGCTAGGTTGAGTCTAGGTTTTGTCCCTATAGCATTTGATACTATGTCATTTTAGATTTCTTCCTGCGCGCCTGAGAGCAGAGCTAGGAGGAGGTGGGATTTCTTCTCTGGTCAGCATCCATGGTGGATGGCGGCAGTGTGGTGGTCTGGTCGGGACTGCATCCACAATAAGCTTGATGTATTCCAAGATCGGGTCATACCTAGATGTTTTCCTTTGCCCTTTTTTTGTGGCGATGTAGGGAATGGTTAGAGGTTGCAGGCCCAATTATAGATCTTTTTTTTTCGAAATGGGGATATCACCCCAGCCTCTGCATCGACTGATGCATATGGCCTTTATTGCTACCCAATTATAGATCTGAATCTGGATCTACAAAAGTTTCTTATGAAGCCGGTCATTTGTGACCCTTCGTGTGAATGTGGCCTTAGCCATGCCATGGATTTTCTTGCAGAAGGGCGACATGATAGCGATCTAGAGTCTGGTGATCAAACCACTCTTTGTCATCGGATCTTTTTCTTCCTCTTGGCGTTGGTGCCAAATGGGGCAGGGTGTGTTGGGTTAGGGCGTATGTGTCATCTTTTGGACTTTTGGTTCGAGCAAGATGGTGTTAGTGACACGACGAGGATTCTGGACCAGATGGTCTCATCCCTGGCTTCGCATGCTCGGTTCCTCGCTTATGATGCAAAATTTAGATAGAAGTACCATATTGCGATCTACTTTTCATTTGTGGGGTTTTTCGTGTGAAGTTCAATGACTAGATTATAATTTTACTTTTATGGTGTCCTTTTGTATTGTATGGTTAATCTTATCAATACTTGAGGTAGTGGCTTCGGGTCCTTCGGGACCCTCACTTGTTCAAAAAACAAATCTCATCCTCACGGGTGAAAATCATGAATTGGTTTTTTCATACCATTAGGCCGGAAAGAAAATCTTGATCTGATAGCGGCAAAATAAAGTTATAAATGGATGTTCACCATGTTAAATATCTTTTTATGTTTTATATGGTTGGATCATGAATGCATTTATGACTGGTAATATCATTTATAATTCATAGGACCACTAATTATTATAAATATATGCCAACTCATCCATTTAGCAACAATTATTTACAAATATCTCCACCTAGCATTTATGTGTTTCAATAGAATACACGGTCATTTGTAAAGAGATCTTCATGAAATATTTGGTTGAAACATCTTTCTAATTTCATTTAGTGCAATATACCAATCTTGAGATAATAAATAATGGTTTTCTATAAAATAAAGATACCTCCACCATTTATTAATTACAAAGGGCCAGTTTAAAAATGTCCACTTCTCTCGAGGGGCCAATATACAAGAATCCAAAGGTTTTGTTCGTTTGTTTCCTTTTGAGTACCGAGCTTGTGAATTTTGTTGCACACGTTAGCTCGCTATAGTGTAGACCGAATCACTGTCATATTGCTGACGCCACTGGATCTGGCCCATCACGTACAAGCCTTTCAACATTTTTTTAGTTGGGCTACTGGGTTTTTTACATAAGATGTTATATATTTATAAGAATGGAAGTGTTGTGAAACGCTTGAAAAAGCGCTAACAACCCACTAGTCCAACTAAAAAAATGTTGGAAGTCTCGTAGGTGATGGGCCAGACCCAGTGGCATCAACAATACGGCAGTGATTCAGTGGCGTCAACAAAAATACACAAACTCGGTACTCAAAATAAAACAAACAAACAAAGCCTTTGGATTTTTGTATATTGGCCCCTTGAGAGAAGTGGACATTTTTAAACTGGCCCTTTGTAACTAATAAATGGTGGAGGTATCTTTATTTTATGGAAATCCATCATTTATTATCTCAAGATTGGTATATTGCACTAAATGAAATTAGAAAGATCTCTCAACCAAATATTTCATGAAGATTTCTTTATAAATGACCGTGTATTTTTATTGAAACACATAAATGCTAGGTGGAGATATTTATAAATAACTGTTGCTAATGGGATGATTTGGCATATATTTACAATAATTAGTGGTCCTATGAATTGTAAATGATATTACTAGTAAAATGCATTAATGATCCAACCATATAAAACATAAAAAGATATTTAACATGGCAAACATCCGTTTATTACTTTCTTTCACCGCTATCGGCTCCCGGTTTTCATTCCGACCTATTGGCGTGAAAAAACCAATTCATAATTTGTCACCTGCAAGGATGAGATTTGTATTTTGAACAAGTGAGGGTCCTCAAGGACCTCGATCCACCGCTCACGTATTGATAAGCTCAACCATACAATGCAAAAGGTCACCATAAAATGGAAAATTACAAGCTAGTCCTTGAACTTCACACGAAAAATCCCACAAATGAAAAGTAGATTGCAGTATGGTCCTTCTATCTAAATTTTGCATCATAAGCAAGGAACCAAGCATGCGAAGCCGGGGATGATACCATATGGTCTGGCATACTCGCCACGTCACTGACACCATCTTGCTTGAACCAGAAGACTAGAAGATGATGCATACGCCCTGTTGATGTCTACGCACTTCTATTCTTGTAGACAGTTGTTGGGTCTCCAAGTGTAGAGGTTTGTAGAACAGCTGCAAGTTTCTCTTAAGTGGATTACCCAAGGTTTATCAAACTCAGGGAGGAAGTGGTCAAAGGTATCCCTCTCAAGCAACCCTACAATCAAGATACAAGAAATCTCTTGTGTCCCCAACACACCCAATACACTTGTCAGGTGTATAGATGCACTAGTTCGGCGAAGAGATAGTGAAATACAAGTGATAACGGTGCCATAAAAGAGCTTCTGACTTGTTGTTGATGTGGGAGAGACTAAAAGCAAACTAAAATAAAGATAGAAGCAAGCAAACATGCAACAGATCTAGTTGTGAACGGTGTTTCAATGTTTAAAAACAAGGCCTAGGGTTCATACTTTCACTAGTGAACACTCTCTCATATAAATATCTTCTCTTCATGATACTACCCTTAACTACTCTCCGGTTGGATACTCTAATCCACAGTAGGGCCTTCCCCAATCTAGATAACCCCACACTGTCACCTTGAGCGCTAGATGGTTCCAACAAACACCACAATTTCATAAAGACAACCAACTCAAAATATAAATCATAACAAATATATGTGTAGTCTAGCTTAAGTGCCACACACGGCGTGCACGCTGTCACTTTCACACACGTGGGGAAAAGCATAGATTTATTAAAGCACGATGAGTATTTATGTAACATCTAGCCTAAGTGCCACCATGGCGTGCACACTGTCACTTTCACACACATGGGGAGAGCAGAGATCTATTGAAGCACTTGAGTAGCAAGGTAGATCTACTTGATTAAAAAGCTCATGACCACAACAAGATCATGCATAGAGAGAGAGAGAGAGAGAGAGAGAGAGAGAGAGAGAGAGATGAACACATAGCTACCGGTAGAGCCCTTAGCCTCGAGGAAGAACTACTGCCTCCTCATCATGGGAATCAGCAACGGTGATGGAGATGGCGATGGAGATGGTGGAGGAGATCGAAGAAGATGGTTCCGAGGGCACTTCCCCGTCCCGGCAGGGTGCCGAAACAGAGACTTTCTGTCCCCCGAATCTCCCCTTCAATGGCGGCGGCGCTGTGGAGGTTTTCGTGGATTTCCGCCAGATGATTTAGGGTTTTTGGGTCGGAGGATTCTTATAGGCAAAGGAGGCAAGGTCGGTGGAGGGCCATGGGGCCCACACCCCCTGTAGGCGCCACCAGGGCTGGCCCGCGCCTAGGGGGATGCAGCCATGATGGCTCAGTTGATGTGGAGTCTGTTGGGAACCCCAAGAGTAAGGTGTGAAGCAGCACAACAGCAAGTATTCCCTCGCTAAGAAACCGAGGTTATCGAACCAGCAGGAGGAAGGAAACGTCACACGGGTGTTGCAAGCAACGTGGAAACCTGCACAACACAAACGCAAGACTTTGCCCCAACTAATAGTGAGGTTGTCAATCTCACCGGTTGATGTAACAAAGGATTAACTGTATGGTGTGGAAGGTAATGGTTTGCAGCAAGTAAAGAGGTAACAGTGGAAGATGTATCAATGGTAAAGATTGGACCGAGGTCCATAGTTCACTAGAGGTGCTCTCCTTAGATAAACAACATGGCATGAAGGGTAAACAAATTACAGCAGGGCAATTGACAGGAACTGAGCATGGCATAACAATGCAATACTAGACAAAAAGATCCTATGAGATTCGATTGGGCAATACAATAATATACATAGACCGCCATCCAACTGTATCTATGACTAGAAGTCCACCTTCAGGTTATCATCCGAACCCCCTCCAGTATTAAGTTGCAAGCAACAAACAACTGCTTTAAGCAAAGTGTGTAAGGTAAACAATCCACTTGTTCCATGAACAAGAGACCGTTGTTTTCTCCCTAGTGGCAACAGCGCATCTACAACCGAAGATATTTCTGTCACTTCCTTTGGAAACTAGAGGCATGAAACCCCTATCGAGCATAAATACCCCCTCTTGGAGTCACTAGCAACTACTTGGCCAAAATATCTACTAACAACGGAGAGCATGCAAGATCACAAACAACACAAACATGATAGAATCAAATAGATAAAACCATTAATCAATCTGACATAGTAATCTTAATATCCATCGGACCCCTGCAAACACAACATGCATGATTACAAATAGATTAGATCTTGATCATGAACGGAGCTCACAAGATCTATACATGAAAGCACAAGGAGGAGATACAACCATCTAGCTACTACATGGACCTGTAGTCCAAGGTGGAACTACTCACAGTTCATACCAGAGAAGAAGGCCTCCGGGATGATCTCCCCTCAGACAGGGTGCCGAGAAGAGCTTCAGACCCCCTCCCCCCCCCCGATCTAGGGACTATGGTGGCGGCGGCTACAGAAGGTTTCGTGGAGTTTTGATCGGGCGCCTAGGGTTTCTGCATCGGGGTCTTCTTATAGGCAAAGGGGCGAGCCAGGTTGGCCACCAGGGGGCCCACACCCTACCCAGGCACAGGGTGGGCCCACCCGCTCCTAGAGGGGTCTGGCCGCCCTGTGGCGCCCCTCCGTCTCGTCTTCTGGCTTCGTGTCGCCCACGGTAAAATATTGACTTTGGCTTTTGTCCCGTCCAATTTCGAGAATATTGATTTTCTGCCTTTCTGGAACCAAAAATAGAAGAAAACAGGCAACTGGCACTGTGGCAACTTGTTAATAGGTTAGTTCCAGAAAATATATAAAAACACCTCAAAGTGTAGACAAAGCAAAGCAAAGTAGATACTAAACAAGCATGGAGCATCAAAAATTATAGATACATTTCTGACGTATCAGGCAACCCTGGTACCCTACTCCGTCTCTGCTTCGTGGTTCTGTGTTGGTCCGGAAAAATAATGAATTTCGCTTTTGTCCCGTCCAATTCCGAGAATATTGATTTTCTGCCTTTCTGGAACCAAAAACAGAAGAAAACAGGCAATTGGCACTGTGGCATCTTGTTAATAGGTTAGTACCAGAAAGTGTATAAAAATACCTCAAAGTGTATACAGATCATAGCAAAGTGGATACTAAACAAGCATGGAGCATCAAAAAAATATAGATACGTTTACGATGTATCAAGCATCCCCAAGCTTAACTCCTGCTCGTGCTCGAGTAGGTAAGTGATAAAAAGAATAATTTTTAAGGTGACATGAACCATCAAAATAAAGATCAAACATTTGAAAAGCATTGAAAGCTGGGATCAAAGTACTCTAACATGAGCATGAAAGATGGAGTTCTAACAGTAAGACCAAGCAACTATGCATGCAACATGAAAGATTACAAACAAAGATCATGAATAACAATGCATTGAAAAATGTTTGTTTGTTTCACATACAGAAAACATGGCATAGTGGCATTCAGCTTGTCCATCATGGAGTAGCAAATAGATGCATAGGACACCTTCAAAGTTCATAAGAGTGACTAGATACAAATAGTTCATGAGCAAGCAATATCAACAATATGAATCAATCAATAAGTTTTGTGACAATTGATGACCCACAAGTGTAGGGGATCGCAACAGTCTTCGCGGGTCGTATTACCCAATTTATTGATTCAACACAAGGGGAGCCAAAGAATACTTGCCTTAACAACTGAGTTGTCAGTTCAGCTGCACCTGGAAATAGTTCTTGCTCATAGAAGTTTATCAGTAGTAACAGTTTGTAGTAGCAACACCAAAGCAACAGTAACAGTAACATCAACAGTAGGATTCGAGTGCAGTAGGCATAGGGATGATGGACGGGCGTTGCATGGACGAGTCTAAACATGTAACTTCAACATCTAGGGCATTCTAGATAAATAATAACAAGCATCCAAGTACTAAACAATCCTAGGCATGTGCTCCAAATATAGTCATACGTGCTCGCAATGAGAACTTGCGCAACGTCTTCTATCCATCCAGCCCGTGGCAGCAGGGCCTCTAGGGAACTACTGGCAATTAAGGTGCTCCTTTTAATAGAGCACCGGAGCAAAGCATTAACACTTCGTGAACACATGTGATCCTCACACCACAGCCATCCCCTCCGGTTGTCCCAATTATTGTCACTTTGGAGCTTTTGGATCCGGACAATGATATGTGTACACAACTTGCGGATAAGATCACAAACAATACTATCATAATGATTCAATAATAATTCAGATCTGAGATCATGGCACTCGGGCCCTAGTGACAAGCATTAAGCACAACAAGTTGCAACAAAGTCAAATGGCACTAATAGAGATACTAGGCACTATGCCCTAACAGATCTTATTCGATTACATGATAGAACTCATCCACTCCCTACCATCCCATGCCTACATCGGAAGATTACTCACTCATGGATGAGGGAAACATCGATCATTGATGGAGATGCGTTGGTGATGACGATGGCGATGATCCTCTCCAAATTCCCCGTCCCGGCAGGGTGCCAGAACGGGATTTTTCCGGGATTTTTCCTGATAGTTGATTTTCTGCACAAAATAGTTTTTCCGTGATTTTTCTTGATAGTTGATTTTCTGGCTCCGTGGATCTTCTGGTGAAAAATAGTTTTTGGCATATTTTCCAGGATTTTTCCTGATAGTTGATTTTCTGCACAAAAACAAGACACCAAGGTAATTCTGCTGAAAACATCGTCAGTCTGTGTTAGTTGTATCCAAATCACACAAGTTTAGAGAAGAAACAATAGCAAAGTGTTCGAGAAAGTAGATACGTTTTGGACGTATCAACTCCCCCCAAGCTTAGCTTATTGCTTGTCCTCAAGCAATTCAGTTGAAAACTGAGTGCGATAATAGAACTTTCACGAACACTTTGCTTCATATGATGTATATATTCTCAGCATAGAAGTAGATGCTTACACAATTCATAATAAGAAGTATGCAACTAAGTCTACTCAATAGTCATTGCAAGCTATGAAGATAAACCAACTTAGTAATAATAAGTAGCATGAAATATAAACATAAGCAACATTGCAATGCTCATAATAAGGTATGATAGAGTGGTATCTCGCTTTCCTTTGTTTGAAGAGCACAATATGAATGCCAAGGCACCTCTAAAGTTCAAGTGAAGACTAGAGGTAAAGATATCAGATATACAAGCATCAAAGTCATGACATAATTAACCAAGTTTTGGAACAAACACAAGAATGACAACTATGCTCTCAAGAAGGTGCTCATAGAATAAGTGGTGAGTCAACAAAATTGTGAAAATGGTTTTGTGAAGGTTTGAAAGGCTTCCCAATGCTGAAAGGACGGTACTCGTTAGCTTTGAGCTCTCATTGCCCCTATCATAGGCATATTCATGTGGTTAAGGTGAAAGTGAGGTCCACTCTGAATCATATGCTTGACAGATCATAAACTAGAAATACCAAGTCCCTTGAGTACAAGGGTCGCTTCGCATGCTACTCAACTTTGGTCACCTGAAAGTTCTTGTCATTGTAAATAGATGCATATTATCGAGAACCGCCAACGGGGTACCCCTTGCATATGGTACAAGAGCTTTCCCATAACCAAAATGACAAGGCAAGCAGACAATGAGCATCTCAGCAATCTTTTTATTTACCATATGCATAGCTTTTTATTGAGGATGCTTCCTAGATGCTCATTACAGTGATGCTGCAAGTTTCCACCATGATTAGGCATGGCTTAGGCTAGCGGCCCAGGCGTTTCTCTAACACAATGTATAAACTCCATGTGTTGGGCCATGTAGAGATAAAACAAAACTGTTTCCTCTAACGTGGTGATCCCAAGATCTAGCTGAGGTAGAAGGCCACGAGGTTTACCACTAGACACGCAGTTGCGGATTACTGATGTAGCACTCCAGTTGATGCAGTGCAGTCCTTTGCGATCCGATCGTCCTGGTGCTGATCGTACAGCACCTCTGCTGGTATCCACACGTACAAGGAGGAGCACCGGCGGCGAACTGCTAGGTTCGATACGATGGCAGGACTGTTGTGGAGCTAGGGTTTCCAACACATGGAATGACCTAACCGATCAATGATTAACCTTTCTAGGTTACTGTGCTCCACTATATATAGGGAGTGAACGTGGGCTCCACTCTCGTGGCCCATTCACTAAAGCCCATATAACACTAGTCACCGTGAGTCTGACTCACTGATTCAGTCCTAATCCGGCTTGGGTCCAACCCAACCAGATTTCCAGTTCAGATCCAATCCAAACTTGCTCCCGCTCTTAAGTGTGTGATCCCGCAGGCTCATGGCTACTAGGACACGATTGGAGTCCAACTCTCAATAGATCAGTCGGTAGTGGCTCCTAGAAGAACATGTCGACTCCGTCATTGTAGGAGTTCGTAGCATGGAAAACAAAAAATTTCTACCGCATACAAACAAACAAGCCAAGATCTATCTACTAGATTGTAGCAATGAGTCGATGGAAGAACTCACCCTCGAAGATTCCAAAGTGTTTAACGAGAGCGGATTCTCGTGGGTGATGTAGTCGTACTCTTGCCGATCTCAAGATCGCGTAGGCGATCCTTCCGGCGCTGCGTTCCGGCAGCGCTTCCGCAGTCGGTCACACGTTCGGTACTCGACAAAGACCTTCATCTCCCTTGTTCCAGCAGGCGGCGGAGGTTGTAGCACTCTCCTCGCGATTTCGGCAGCACAACGGCGTGGTACCTGAAGTAGAGGGGAGATCTCGCAGGGCTTCGCCTTAAGCTGGAGCGAGTATGGTGGAGTATGAGAGAGAGCCTCGGCGATATAGGGTTTAGACGCACCAAGGAGGAGCAAGGCCGGCGGCTAGGGTTTGCCTAGGCGGCGGCAGCAGGAGGTGGCGACGTCGGCGGCTAGGATTAGGGTTTGCGGGGCGTGGTGTTGTGTGCTTGGAGGGGCAGCCCTTCCCCTCCTTATATAGGTGGAGGGGGCGCGCCAGGGGAGGGGAGTCCCTCCCCAACTCGGTCTCCAAGTGGGCCGGCGGTGGAGGGAGGGAACTCCTCCCCAAGTAGGTTTCCTACTCTCCCTCCACCTCACAAAATAGCCGTTTGACTTTTCAAATTGGCGTTTGACTTTTCAAACTAGGATTTGATTAAACCCTTTATTTTGTTCAGCGATGACACCTAGTACATGATGCAATCATTCCAACTTGTTATGACACATTCATGTACCCTTCCCCTCCGGAGTGCCGGACATTCCGGAACCTTCTAGAACATTCCCGATGAAAACACCGGAACCATTCTCCAACCCCGAAACAGGACTTTCCTTATATGAATCTTATTCTCCGGACCACATTCCGGATCTCCTCGTGATATCCCGGATCCCATCCGAGACTCCGTACAACATTCGGTCTCTTACTCATCATTCCATAACTACTCAAACAACGTCGAATCCTTAAGTGTGTCTCCCTACGGTTCGTGAATTATGCGGACATGATCGAGACACTTCTCCGAACAATAACCAATAGAGGAATCTGGAAATTCATATGGCTCCCACACATTTCTACTATTACTTTGCGATCGAATGAACCACTTACATACGATACCAATTTCCCTTTGTCACACGATAGTTTACTTATCCGAGGTTATGATCGTCGGTATCTCTGCATACCTAGTTCAACCTCGTTACTGATAAGTACTCTTTTCTCGTTCCCGTGATATGTGATCCCTTGTGAGCCAGTCACATGCTTGCAAGCTAATTGGATGACATTCCACCGAGAGGGCCCAGAGTATATCTATCCGTCATATGGATGGACAAATCCCACTCTTGATCCATGTGTCTCAACCAATACTTTCCGAACACTCAATGCCACCTTTATAGCCACCCAGTCACGGTGTGGTGTTTGATGTAATCAAAGCATCCTTCCGGTGAAGGTGATATGCATGATCTCATGGTCGAAGGAATTAGGTTATTATGTATCAGAAAGCATATAGCAATTGAACTATTAAAATGACTTGATCTTTATGCTACGCTTATCTATAGGAGTATGTCCACCATATCATTCTCCTAATGATATGATCTTGTTGTTAATAACATCTCAATGTTCATGATAGGGAAACCACAATCATTTATTAACCAACAAGCTAGTATTTATAAAGAGGCTTTACTAGGGACTCTATTTTAGTTTACAAATCACACAAGTATTAATGTTTCCTTGTTAATACTATTATAGCATGAATGTAAACATTTATCATAAACACAAAGATATAATAATAACTACATTTATTATTGCCTCTAGGGCATATCTCCAACAGTCTCCCACTTGCACTAGAGGCATCTAATCTACATTACATGGTAATATACCGAACACCCATGGCAGTTTGGTGTTGGTCATGTTTTGCCCTCGGGAGAGGTTTAGTCAACGGATCCGCCACATTCAGATCTGTGTGTACTTTGCAAATCTTTATGTCCCCATCTTGGACATGTTCTCGAATAGCGTGAAAACGTAGCTTGATGTGCTTCAGCTTCTTGTGTGACCTTGGTTCTTGCGCATTGGCTATGGCGCCCATGTTATCACAGTAGATTGACATTGGGTCCAGCGCACTAGGAACCACACCGAGCTCTGTAATGAACTCTTTCATCCATATTGATTCTTGTGAAGCCTCCGGAGCAGCCATGTATTCCGATTCAGTTGAAGATCTTGCCACAACGCTTTGCTTTGCACTCCTCCAGCTAACTGCTGCACCATTCAAAGTAAATACGTATCCATATTGTGACTTAGAATCATCCGGATCGGTGTTCCAACTAGCATCGGTGTAACCATTAACAACGAGTTGTTCATCACCTCCATAAGAAAGAACCATATCCTTCGTTCTTCTCAAGTACTTAAGGATGTTTTTGACCGCTGTCCAATGATCCACTCCTGGATCACTTTGATATCTGCTAGTTAAACTAACATCATATGCAATGTCGGGTCTAATACATAGCATGGCATACATCAAAGATCCTATGGCTGAGGCATAGGGAGTTTTACTCATCCTTTCTCTATCTTCTGCCGTTGTCGGACTTTGAGTTTTACTCAAGGTCGTATTGGGCAACATGGGCAAGAACCCTTTCTTGCTATCTTCCATTCCAAACCTCTTTAGAACTTTGTCCAAATATGTACTTTGTGACAATGATATTAGGCGTCTCGATCTATCTCTATAAATATTTATGCCTAATATGTAAGCTGCTTCGCCAAGATCCTTCATTGAAAAACTATTATTCAAATATTCCTTGACACTATTAAGAAGGTCTACATCATTCCCAATCAACAATATGTCTTCTACATATAGTATTAAGAATGCTACAGAGCTCCCACTCACTTTCTTGTAGATACAAGCTTCTCCATAAGTTTGTATAAAACCAAAACTTTTGATTACCTTATCAAAACGTTGATTCCAACTTTGGGATGCTTGCTTCAACCCATAGATGGACCGTTGAAGTTTGCATACCTTGTTAGCATCTTTAGGATCGACAAAACCTTTGGGTTGCATCATATACAACTCTTCATCAATGTCTCCATTGAGGAATGTTGTTTTGACATCCATCTGCCATATCTCATAATCATAATATGCAGCGATTGCTAACATAATCCTCACAGACTTTAGCTTCGCTACAGGTGAGAAAGTCTCATCGTAGTCAACTCCTTGAATTTGTCGAAACCCTTTTGCGACAAGTCGAGCTTTATAGACAATAACATTACCATCAGCATCTGTTTTCTTCTTGAAAATCCATTTGTTCTCGACAGCCTTCCGGCCATCCGGTAAGTCCACCAAAGTCCATACTTGGTTTTCGTACATGGATCTAATCTCGGATTTCATGGCTTCTTGCCATTTATTGGAATTTGGGCTCATCATCGCTTCCTCATATGTCGCAGGGTCATCGGGGTTGTCCACCAACATGACATTCATAACGGAATCATACCAATCAGGAGTGGTACGAGTTCTCGTTGACCTGCGAGGCTCTGTAGCAACTACAACCGAAGTTTCATGATCATCATCATTAGCTTCCTCTCTTACTGGTGCAGGCACCACAGGAACTTCTTCCGGTGCTGCGCTACTCGCAAGTTTGAGAGAAGGTTCGACAACCTCGTCGAGTTCTACTTTCCTTCCAGTCACTTCTTTCGAGAGAAATTCCTTCTCTAGAAAGGATCCATTCTTGGCAACGAAGATTTTGCCTTCGGATCTATGAGAGAAGGTATACCCAATAGTTTCCTTTGGGTATCCTATGAAGACGCATTTTTCCGCTTTGGGTTCAAGCTTGTCCGGCTGTTACTTCTTTACATAGGCTTCGCAACCCCAAACTTTAAGGAACGACAATTTAGGTTTCTTCCCAAACCATAATTCATACGGTGTCGTTTCAACGGATTTAGATGGTGCCCTATTTAAAGTGAATGCGGCTGTTTCTAATGCATAACCCCAAAATGATAGCGGTAAATCTGTAAGTGACATCATAGAATGAACCATATCTAAGAGAGTTCGATTACGACGTTCGGACACACCATTACGCTGTGGTGTTCCCGGCGGTGTCAATTGTGAAAGTATTTCGCATTTCTTCAAATGCTCGCCAAACTCGTAACTTAGATATTCACCTCCACGATCAGAACATAGAAATTTAATCTTCTTGTTACGTTGATTCTCAAACTCACTTTGAAATTCCTTAAACTTCTCGAAAGTTTCGGACTTATGTTTCATGGAATAGATATAGCCATATCTACTCAAGTCATCCGTGAAGGTAAGAACATAACGATAACCACCGCGCGATGCTACACTCATTGGACCACACACATCGGTATGTATGATTTCCAATAAGTCTGTAGCTCGCTCCATCATACCAGAAAATGGAGTCTTAGTCATTTTACCCATCAGACATGCTTCGCATCTTTCAAGTGATTCGAAATCAAGTGATTCAAGAAGTCCATCGGAATGGAGTTTCTTCATACGCTTCACTCCAATGTGACCAAGACGACAGTGCCACATATAGGTCGAGTTATCGCTCGATTTCAAACATTTAGCTTCTATGTTATTAATATGTGTATTTCCACTATCGAGATTCAATAAGAATAGACCATCTATCAAAGGTGCATGTGCATAAAACATATTACTCATATAAATCGAACAACCATTATTCTCAGACTTAAACAAGTAACCGTCTCGCTATAAACAAGATCCCGATATAATGTTCATGCTTAACGCAGGCACCAAATAACAATTATTTAAGTATAAAACTAATCCCGATGGTAGATGAAGAGGTAGCGTGCCGACCGCGATCACATCAACCTTTGATCCATTTCCCACGTGCATCGTCACCTTGTTCTTCGCTAGCTTCCGTTTATTCTGCAGCACCTGTTTCGAGTTACAGATATGAGCAACCGAACCAGTATCAAATACCCAGGCACTACTACGAGTACTAGTGAGATACACATCAATAACATGTATATCGGATATACCTTTCTTCTTGATGTTGCCGTTCTTCAAATCCACCAAGTACTTTGGGAAATTCCGCTTCCAGTGACCTTCTCCCTTGCAGTAAAAGCACTCAGTATCAGGCTTAGGTCCAGCCTTGGTCTTCTTTGTCGGCGTGGTAACTTTCTTACCACCCTTCTTGAAGTGTCCCTTTTGCTTAGACTTGCCTTTCTTGAATTTGGTGGTCTTATTGACCATCAACACTTGGTGCTCTTTCTTGATCTCCACTTCTGCAGATTTTAACATGGCGAAGAGTTCTGGCAACTGCTTGTTCATGTTTTGCATATTTTAGTTCATCACAAAGTTCTTGTAACTTGGTGGTAGTGATTGGAGGACACGATAAATCCCCAAAGCATTAGGAATCACTATAACCAAGCTTTGAAGTTTGTTTGCGTGCCCAGACATCTTAAGCACATGCTCACTGACGGAGCTGCCCTCTTCCATCTTGTAGTTAAAGAACTTTTCAGAAGCCTCATAGCTCTCAATTGCCGCGTGAGTCTCAAAGATCAATTTAAGATCACGGACAATATCATGTGGGTCTGAATTCTCAAACCTTTTCTGAAGCTCCGATTCTAAACCATACAAGATAGCACACTGAACTGTGGAGTACTGAGTCTTCTGAGCGAGGTAAACATTCTTTACTTCATCGGTAGCAGTAGCTGCAGGTGGGTCACCCAGCGGTGCATCCAACACATAGGTCAAATTACCAGCAGTGAGGACAATCCTCAAATTGCGGAACCAATCCGCGAAGTTGCTTCCATTGTTTTTCAACTTTTCTTTCTCTAGGAACGCATTAAAATTGATGGTAGGGGCCGCCATTGATCTACAACATATTTGCAATAGTTTAGAATAAGTTTATGACAAATTGAGTTCTAATTAATAGTTAAATTAATCTAGGTGAACTCCCACTCAAAACAATATCCCTCGCATTGTTTTAGTGATCACACGAACCAAATCCACCACATCAACACCGATCATCACGAGAGTTGATGTAGCTTCAATGGCGAACAATCGACATGTTCATCATATCTACTATATGATTCATGCTTTACCTTTCGTTGATCCGTGTTCCGAGACCATGTCTGTACATGCTAGGCTCGTCAAGATCAAACCTTAGCTTCCGCATGAGCAAATCTGTCTTGCTCACGTTGTATACACTTGCGGAATCTAACACACCCGATCATCACGTGGTGCTTAGAAACAACAAGCTTTAGCAACAGTGCTCACTAAGGATGAACACTTTAGACTTGAAATTTATGTGCATGAGGGATCATCTTATAATGCTACCGTCGTTAACTAAGCAATACAAGATGCATAAAGGATTAACATCACATGCAATTCATCATATGTGATATGATATGGCCTTTCTTGTTTGTGCTTCCGATCTCCATCTTCAAGCACGAACATGATCTCCATCATCACCGACATTGCATCAAGGTCAATGACGCTGCTCCATGGTTGTCGTCCACCAGCTTCAACTATTACAACTACTTTGAATAGACACGCGGGACTTAACAGAATTTAAAGACAACCATATGGCTCCTGCCGGTTGACAACTTGCAATAAGGAACATTGCATACATCAAATATAATCACAATCATGGCCATATCACATCACAGCACACCCCTGCAAAACAAAGTTAGACGCATCTACTTTCTTTGCATGTTTTACGTGGTTTGGGGCTTTCAATAAGTGTCGTTCTAACTTACGAACAAGAACCACAACATTGATACTAGTATTGTCAATCACCCGTTGTAAATTGAATCTTAACTATGTTGGGAGAAACAGGCACCCGCAAAGCCACTTATGCAATACAAGTTGCATGTCAAGCGTGGAGCAAGTCTCATGAACGATGTCATGTAAGGTTAGCCCGGGCCGCTTCATCCCACCATCCCGCAAGATGCAAAGTACACAAGAAGCAATCGACAAAAAAAGTATCAACGCCCACAATGACCATTGTGTTCTACTCGTGCAACAGATCTACATATAGACATGGCTCTGATACCACTGTAGGAGTTCATAGCATGGAAAACAAAAAAAATCTATCGCATACAAACAAACAAGCCAAGATCTATCTACTAGATTGTAGCAACGAGTCGATGGAATAACTCACCCTCGAAGATTCCAAAGTGTTTAACGAGAGCGGATTCTCGTGGGTGATGTAGTCGTACTTTTGTCGATCTCAAGATCGCGTAGACGATCCTTCCGGCGCTGCGTTCCGGCAGCGCTTCCGTAGTCGGTCACACGTTCGGTACTCGACGAAGACCTTCCTCTCCCTTGTTCCAGCAGGCAGCGGAGGTTGTAGCACTCTCCTCGCGATTTCGGTAGCACAACGGTGTGGTACCGGAAGTAGAGGGGAGATCTCGCAGGGCTTCGCCTTAAGCCGGAGCGAGTATGGTGGACTATGAGAGAGAGCCTCGGCGATCTAGGGTTTAGACGCACCAAGGAGGAGCAAGGCCGGTGGCTAGGGTTTGCCTAAGCGGCGGCGGCGGCTTGCCCTAGGCGGCGGCAGCAGGAGGTGGCGGCGCCGGCGGCTAGGATTAGGGTTTGCGGGGCGTGGTGTTGTGTGCTTGGAGGGGAAGCCCTGCCCCTCCTTATATAGGTGGAGGGGGCGCGCCAGGGGAGGGGAGTCCCTCCCCAACTCAGTCTCCAAGTGGGCCGGCGGTGGAGGGAGGGAACTCCTCCCCAAGTAGGTTTCCTACTCTCCCTCCACCTCACAAAATAGCCGTTTGACTTTTCAAATTGGCGTTTGACTTTTCAAACTAGGATTTGATTAAACCCTTTATTTTGTTCAGCGATGACACCTAGTACATGACGCAATCATTCCAACTTGTTATGACACATTCATGTACCCTTCCCCTCCGGAGTGCCGGACATTCCGGAACCTTCTAGAACATTCCCGATGAAAACACCGGAACCATTCTCCAACCCCGAAACAGGACTTTCCTTATATGAATCTGATTCTCCGGACCATTCTGGATCTCCTCGTGATATCCCGGATCCCATCCGAGACTCCGAACAACATTCGGTCTCTTACTCATCATTCCATAACTACTCAAACAACGTCGAATCCTTAAGTGTGTCTCCCTACGGTTCGTGAATTATGCGGAAAGGATCGAGACACTTCTCCGAACAATAACCAATAGAGGAATCTGGAAATTCATATGGCTCCCACATATTTCTACTATTACTTTGCGATCGAATGAACCACTTACATACGATACCAATTTCCCTTTGTCACACGATAGTTTACTTATCCGAGGTTATGATCGTCGGTATCTCTGCATACCTAGTTCAACCTCGTTACTGATAAGTACTCTTTTCTCGTTCCCGTGATATGTGATCCCTTGTGAGCCAGTCACATGCTTGCAAGCTAATTGGATGACATTCCACCGAGAGGGCCCAGAGTATATCTATCCATCATATGGATGGACAAATCCCACTCTTGATCCATGTGTCTCAACCAATACTTTCCGAACACTCAATGCCACCTTTATAGCCACCCAGTCATGGTGTGGTGTTTGATGTCATCAAAGCATCCTTCCGGTGAAGGTGATATGCATGATCTCATGGTCGAAGGAATTAGGTTACTATGTATCAGAAAGCATATAGCAATTGAACTATTAAAATGACTTGATCTTTATGCTACGCTTATCTATAGGAGTATGTCCACCATATCATTCTCCTAACGATATGATCTTGTTGTTAATAACATCTCAATGTTCATGATAGGGAAACCACAATCATTTATTAACCAACAAGCTAGTATTTATAAAGAGGCTTTACTAGGGACTCTATTTTAGTTTACAAATCACACAAGTATTAATGTTTCCTTGTTAATACTATTATAGCATGAATGTAAACATTTATCATAAAAACAAAGATATAATAATAACTACATTTATTATTGCCTCTAGGGCATATCTCCAACAGTCATGACGACTTGCCTTTCCAATGTGACTTACGTCCGAGTCCCTTTTGCCTCATGATATACCTTGTCAGACTATAGGCGAATATTTGTCATCCCTTAAAATAGTCTGACTCTCTTCTCGATCCGAGATAAGTGATTCACACGACTAACTCTTAGTCGATTGCCTCGGTTAACACTTAACCGAGTCATGCATGGCCATGCTATCCGAATCATATCATCCAAGAGGGCCCAGAGAATATCTCTCCAAGTGGAGGGGCAAAACCCTGTCTTGGTTATTCACATCACGCAGCTTGATTCTCAGTCGACCCGAACTCTGCCTTTATAACTGCCTAGTTATGGATCAGCGTTTGACAGAACCTAAGTCGGTGATCCTCAACTCGGACTATGAAATAACCTCAGGTCTAAGGATTACATTGATTGAGATATACAAATGACAACTTGTTCGTTGTACCTCAATATGGGTCAATCCGACTCGCTAAACTCTCTAGCCGAATCGGTGTAAGTCGGAATAGTATCTCCATGCTCATGACAAGTGGAACCGACTCATCAAGCCAACTTTCACATTGGTCTAAGTTGTGTGTCCAGCACAACCTCAATGACCAAGGACATTTAGTACAAACAACATGAATGTATAGTTCCAGAACCGAATCACATATTCAACGATATACATCAGATGCTCATACAAGGACAACTTAATAACTTTATGAATACAATGGAAATATCATCATACATGATTGCCTCTAGGTCATATTACCAACACCATGAACTCACAACCTCCCCTTTTATTTCACATCATCGACATTCGTAAACAAAAGAACCAGGAATCAACTGGATGAGATATCCAACAGGTGTTGAAAGCGTTCACCGTGACAGCACGGTTCTGCTGACTTCCAGCATATAATAAGCAAGCATATAACTTTCATGGACTAGTCACAATGGTTCAAGATTATTAAGTGCAAGGAATAAAGTGTGTCATCAAGTTCATGAGAGCTTTACTAACTAACTTTCTCAAAACAGCTAAACATTTTATTTTGGAAGAAAACACGGCATATAGAATATGCGCTGAAGTAGAAAATGATGCTAATAGGTAGGTATGGTGGAGACAGCTGGCAATATTGGTTTTGAGGAGTTGGAAGCACAGGTAGAGCACATACTCAGTGCAAGTGAAGGCTAGCAATAAAGAGGGAGCGACAAATGAGAGAGCAATAACTGTCATAATCATGCTTGCAACAAAACAAGACTAATTATGGCATGAAAGTGATACAAGAACTCTGAGACAAAATAAATCATCGAGGCTTACTGACTATTTATTAGTCATATGCATGCGTGACCATGTGCCAAGTCGATTCACATGAATAGTCAGAGGATACCACAATGTTATACCAAAGTATGAATAAAACAATGCAAGCAAATATTCATATGACATGCTACAAACTATTAGCAAGCTGGAGCTAATCATAGACAAGCAAGAACTACTAAGCATCCATAATGACATACACCTTACACAAACAGGCTAAGCATGCTCACAATGATGAGTATACGTACAAAAATGAAACAAATAGAGTTCGTTACCAGCCTCTTACCACACCTCGAGTTGTCTTAATCTTCATTATTGCCCTTCACTTGTGTGACTTGAATAATTAACATGAAACCAAAATCCACTGTAAACGGCTGAACCCTGCAAAGAACTCACAAAACCAAAGAAGAAGAACAAATATTTTTGGTGTTTTCGATTTTTTTAGAAGGCAACCAACGCAAAACCAAACGAAGCAAAAGAAAACCAAAAACAAAAACTAAGACGCTCCAAGAACAACACAACTGTGCATGAAACAATAAAAACGAAGTGTCTAAAAAGACCTGAGATTTTTATTGATGAAGAAGGGGATGCCTTGGGCACCCCCAAGCTTTGATGCTTGTACCTCTTGAGTAATTCTTGGGGTGACACGGAGTGGCTCCCCACAATATTGAGCTTTTGTCCATTATTCATCTCATTACATCATCCTCTCTCTACACCTGAAATTTTTGTTTCATACAAAACTTCACACAATCTTCATTAGCAACATTAGTTTATTCAAAATATATTAGACCTTTGGCAAAGCTTTGGAACAGCAAGACTTTTCATTAAAAACACAAGGTACTGTAGCAACTCCTTCAAAAATCTCAATTTCCTAAAAAGAACCCGAAAAGGAATCAATAAGAAGCAAATGCAAATAATGGCAGAAATCTGTCAAAACAGACCAGCAGGTAGAAACCGATTTTTTCGAAGACCTTATGTTGCTCAAATAAAAAAGTGTTGAACTAACGAAAGTTATCTAACAAACTATGGGATTTATTTGTAAATTTTCAGCTCAATCCGACTTACAGATACTCCTCATGAATTTTTATGGTGGAGGACAGAAATCTGTTTCAGGACAGCAACTCCCCAAATCTTACTTCCCTCTCATTAGAGGTCATTCTTGGCACAAAAAGCAAACAAAAAGGATAAGGGGAGGTCATTAATGAAGTAATAACTTCCAAGACTCAAGGAAACTCTTGGGTTATCTCCCAACAAGTACTTTTATTTAACGCCTTTAAGTTAGGCACGGCGAAGAGCAAAGATTGGAAAGGAGAAAAATAAAAGTGAGCAAGTATAATCACTGTGAAAACATTATTTTGTTTATTAAAATCCTTTTGTTAACAAGGTTTATCAAGTCTTGTTACCAAAACAATCTTATATGAATCAAAACTTTGCATTCCAGAAGGTGATTATGTTACCTCATACTTGATATCAATGGTCCCAGTCATAATAGTTTCAAAATTTTCTTGTGGAATGGGACAATATATTTCTCCAACTTTGATGCTCTCAATGTTTTCAATGGAATTCAGGCAATAGCTTCTAACAACCTTCTTGGGGAAATAGACAGTGTGCTCTTTGTCATTAATATTAAATGTCACTTTTCCTTGATTGCAATTGTGTCTCCCAAGAATAATAGACATATTATCATCTTCGGGCATTTCAAGCACAACAAAATCAGTTAAAACCATGTAATTATGAGCAACTTGAACATGACCATCCTCACATATACCAACAGGAATAGTAGTTGACTTATCAGCCATTTGCAAAGATATATCAGTTGGTATCAACTTTTCTAGTTGGAGCCTCTTGTAGATAGAAAAAGGCATAACACTAATTCCAGCTCCCAAATCACATAAAGCAGTTCTGACATAATTGTTCTTAATAGAGCAAGGAATAGTTGGTATACCTGGATCACCAAGTTTCTTTGGAACCTTACCATTGAAAGAGTAATTAGCAAGCAAAGTAGAAATCTCCTCATTAGGAATCTTCCTTTTATTAGAGACAATATCCTTCATATACTTTGAATAAGGAGGCAACTTAATAGCATTAGTCAAAGGAATTTGCAAGAATAAAGGTTTCATCCACTCACAAAACTTGTTGTAGTGTTCTTCCTCCTTTGACTTGTGTTTCTTACCTGGAAAAGGCATAGGTTTCTGCACCCAAGGTTCTCTCTCTTTACCATGTTTATTAGCAATAAAATATTCCTTTGTGTACCTAGTGTTCTTAGTCTGCTTCTCAGGTTCTTCCTCACCTTCCTCCTTATGAGGAGACTCTTTATTATTACCACTCTCAGTTTCAGCATCAGAGACAGATATACTATTAGGATCTACAGCAGGTTCAAGTGGTTCCTCAACTACTTTATGTTTATTTTTCTTCCTCTTACCAGGACTACCACTATCTTCACCTTGTTGGGAATCCTGCTCTATTCTTTTAGGGTGTCCTTCAGGATATAAAGTATCTTGAGTAGCTGCACCACTCCTAGTTCTAATTCCATAAGCATGTTTATTTCCTGAAGCATTAACTAGCATATCCTTTTGTACCTTAGCAAGTTGATGAAGTTGGGTTTGAACCATTTGAAAGTGTTTACAAAGCATTTTAATATCATTAGAAGTTCTTTCCACAATATCTTTCAACTCATGGATAGCTCTAGAGTTTTCCAACAAATGATTCTGAACTTGTTTATTAAAATACCCTTGCTTAACAATAAATGTGTCAAGTTCCTCTAAGCATTGATCAGGAGGCTTACCATAAGGAATATCACCTTCATTAAATTGGAGAGAGTGTACCTCAATGTAGAGGGAGTGTACCAACCTTTATACAACATAAGGTGGTATTCCCTGTGTTTACAATGCTAGTCTCTGGATCAATAGCTAGCATCCACAGTTAAGATGTAATATCAAGAACAAAGGTCATAACATAACTTTACAACCAGGAATAACATAATTTTATTACATCATACATAGCTCATTTAGCTATTACATTACATTGCAGCGGAATAACTATAGTCATGGGGTCCTTCATCTTCAAAGTGCCACAGGCAAATGCTGGTTGTAGGCTTTGTAATCCTATTCAATCAATCTTCACTAAAACAATCAAACCTTCAACATTACAAGTTACAGCCACAAGGGTCAATACATTTGAATTGTATTGGCAAGTTTCACTACTATGTATAATGTGAGTGGATTCTATCAATACATGCTTATTTGCCTAAGTAGAGTTATAGGCTCATTTGCTTAAAGCAATAATTTATCCTATCTTTTCAAAATGGTTTTGGTCCTTTGTCAAATCTCTTTTCCAAGTTCCTTGAACTCCTTGGTAGAAACTCAAGTGTCCAAGTCCTTGTCAAAATCTCTTGAGCTACTTGGTAACCCCAATTGCAACAAGCTTTAAGCAAAATATCTTGAGTACCTTGGTAACCCCAAGTACAACAAGCTTTAACAAAATCTCTTTGAATTCCTTGGTACCCCCAAGTGCATCAAGTTTTTATTTAAGAAGTTGGAATGTCGAGATCTCCCATAGTTCCAACTTTAGTTGCTCAGTATTGTCCATAACCGGGGACACGGCTAAGTACTTAGATTTTATTATCTTCTGCAGAAGGAGTACACTTTACCCACATGTCACAGTCCCATCCTTTTGCCACCAGTGGCCTACTGGATTAGTGCTCACCAAGATGGAGTACTGGCGGATTGAGAATGTGACGAAGTCTTTCCAAAGGGTCCTCCCATACACCATTGCTAGCTTGCCTTCAGCACCCATGTAGGATTCCAGGTCCCCATGTCCAGTTAACTGAGGACAGTGCATGAGTCTTCCTAATGTAGTTGACTAAGCCAGAGCCATAATAGCATGTGGTTGCACACGAAAGCCACAATTGGAGAATCATGTTCAATCTCTAAGTTTCCTAGGTGGTTTTCTTTTGGAGCACAACACAAAGTGATTCCCATAGACATGGTTCATTTTGTTGCCACCCTCTCCAAAACTTAAAGTACCCTCCACCTAGGTGGTTCATTGAGTCCTTGTTTTATTATGTAAAACACAAGTCCTTTTCTCAACCTTTGTAAAATCTCAACATGTATCTCTTTTCAAAATGAAGCATGGCTAAGCATGTAACAACTACAATATTTTCACTAAGGAGTGTATAGGGAATCCTATTAGGATTTAGCATAGCATAAGTATAAAATTGTTTTCATGCATGTTTTCAAAATCCACTAAGTATAATGAAAATAGTAGGACTTTAGATGATAGTGTAACTTGCCTTTTTGGCAGGGTTTGATGGTTCACTCCTTGAGCTTGCTAGTCTCACACTTTTCTAACTTCACTACAATCAATCAAGCAATCATAGTATCAAGTAGCATTCCAAACCAATAATCAGACAACATTTCACACACATAAATCAATGGGACCTAAATCATGCATGTAAGCATGCAAGAGATGGTCCTATTTGCAAAGATGGTCTCCACTAGGCTCCTAAACTTGGTAAGGTCCAAAGTGGTCATTTTTCCATAGTGGCAAAGTCATTTGCAAAAGGGTTTTGGTCCATAAACCATTTTAAATCTAATCATCATTTTATGTGGTGAAAAATATTTTTTATTAAAGCAAAACTTTATGTTTTTCACCAAATGAATTGCCATTGTAAAACTTGGTGTTTTGGGTCAGTAGGTTTGGTCCAAAGCATTTTCCCAAAGTTTTCTTTACAAAAACCTTTTCATAATAAAATCAATAATTTTATTTGGCTAGAAATTGGCTAAGTCAATTAATCCAACCTAAATTTTACCAAAATCATTTTTAACACCAAGGGTTGGTTCCTAGGGTCAGTAAGTTCACCACAACTAGTTTGCCAAGGTTTCAAACTTAAAAACATTTTTGAATCATTTTTCTAGTCTTAACAAGCATTCAAAAGTTTTTGCAAAATCAAGCAATCTAACAGATACTATTTGCTAAACAAATTCCATAGTTGGCTAGGGTTTGTTCCACTGATTCCAATGATATAAAGTTTGCAATTTTTGGACGTGTGGATCAAAAGTTATAGTGTTTTCAAAACTGCAAACAATTCTGTTTTCAAATTTCTGTTTTTAACAATACTGGCCACGCGTCATGATTTGATTGGACGGTACCGGTTCGTCCGGATTGACAGACGCAGACCGCAGGATCCAACTTGATCGCACGGCACAGATTCACTCTTACCCTTTTGCTCTGGTTCTATTCTTAACCGCTGGATCGAGATCGAACGGCTGCTGCAAGCTCGACCTAAAACTAGCGGTGCTGGCTGGCGGCGGAGCGGCCAGACGGTGGCGCTACGGCGGCTATAGGAAGCAAAGTAGACAGGGGGGTGCTCACCGTGTTCGCGAGGTCGAGGTGGTGCTCGTCGTGTGGTCAACGTGGCAAGGGGTGCTCTGGTATAGCAGCGATTGCTCGCCGGAGTAGAGAACTGCGTCGGGTGATCCTGGTTGCGGTCGGAGGTGACTCTGTAGATCATGTGGAGGCAAACAGAGGGCGTAGTTAGATACGCAAGACCAAGGCGAAGATGCTCGCATGATTGAGAAGCAGAGGGGCGGTCGGATTCTACCTGGGGAACTCGCCGGAGTAGAAGACAGACGCGGCGGAGTCGGAGCTTGACGAAGGTGATGCTCTGGGGCGCCCGCGGTCGAACGAAGGGTACATGCAGATGCGCCAGGGAGTGGTGAAGGTGTTCGTGTGCTTGTGGAGGCAGGAGGTGGTGTGGCTTGGCCGGAATCGAAGGTGGAAGCTCGTCGGACCGAGGATGGTGCGGCGAGAAATGGGGCAGCCTGGAGGCGTGTCGAGGCGGGGCGACAGAGGGGAAAGGAGGAGAAGACGCTGGCGTTTTAACGTGCGTGGTCGCGGCGGGATTAAAGCTCGGTATTATGGCGAATTGAACGCGCGGATTGAATGGTAGCAACGGCAGCGAGGTTTGGGGGAAGGAGGTCGCGCGGGTGAGGAGGATGAACAGGAGAGTGGGGTCCAGTCGTCAGTGGGAAAAGAAGTGAGAGGAGGGTCCACTGGTCAGCCTCTGCATGGGTTAGAACTTGAGTACGAATCGTTTTTCTTCGGGGGGGAAGCTGGGCTGGTTTGCTGGGCTTGTGGGATTGGCCGGCTGGGCTAGGTCCAATACCATTTTTTCTGTCTGTTTGTTTTATCCTTTTCTATTTCTATTTTTCTGTTTTGAAATTCAAACAAACATTCATACATTCAAACAATTCAAACATTCAACACTCTTTGCACTTGAATTTTGGTTCTGTTTAACAACATAAACCAAATCCCAAAATAAAATAATATTTTTATTCTTTTTAGGATCTATTTAATAATTAAATAAAATAGACCAAAGTTATTTAATCAAATAGGGTTTGATTTATTTAATAAAATCTCCATTTGAAATCCAAATATTTTCAAAACCAAATTAGTAGGTTTTATTTGGAAATATAAGATATTTGGAAGACTTGTTTAAAACAAAAGAACATTTTTATTTTATGGTCCATTAACAATTAAATAAAATGGGTCTTAGTTATTAGATCAAATAGGATTTGTTTTATTTAAATATTTATTTTGAAATCTAAAATAAAGCCAAAACACTTCAGTAGGTTTTATTTGAGAACATAAAATATTTGGAAAACTTATTTAAAATAATTTAATAAGTTTTTGATGTTTTAATTAAAATGGTAAAACCTTTTATTTAGATAAAAAATTGGATATTAAATCCTTATTAATTTATTTAAATAAACCTTTGCTATTTTTATTCAAAACAAAATGTTTTAATTCCAAAGCTTGGCCAAGGTTTAATTTGGCTTTATAAAAATAATCTTTATTTATGAATCCACCTTTTCATTTGAAAACCAAATCTTTTATTAAAAGATCCAAAATAGTAATTCCAAAATATTTTAATTTCCTTTAATAAATGTTTATCCTTATAAATCCCTTTAGGATTTATTTGATTCAAATTGGTTTGAAGTTTCCAATTAAATTCAAAAAGTTTCTTCTGGCCCTGAAAATCAAACAAAGTTTTATTTCATTCATTTATTTTCACATTACAAGATTTGGAAAATCTTGGGATGTGACAGGCTACCACCCTTAAAATAAATCTCGTCCCGAGATTTGGGGAGGCTAGGGTTACAAGCAGGTTCAAAACAACTAGGGTACTACCACCCTTAAAAATTCTCAAACAAAAATTACATATTGGCCTTCTTGGGATCCTGGGGAAACTTCTCTAAGTAAACTTTTGCATTGCGTCCTTTGTTTCCACACTTGACTCATGGGCAAGGTTGAGTTTCTCCATAGGCTTGTTCAACTTGTTCTTCATCTTTTCTGGACAGTTGCTTGCATAATGTCCTGGATTCTTGCAGTTGAAACAATGGATGTCCTTGAGTTCTTTACGTGGCTCTTGTGGACAAGTTGCTACATAGTGGCCTAGCTCTTTGCAGTTGTTGCACACTACTTGGCCAATCTCTTTATTCTTTGGGTTCTCTGGGCATTCACCAGAATAGTGTCCCATTACCTTACACTTATAACATTGCACATGGCTTTTGTCTATCTTTTGCTTCTTGGGTTTCTTTGATCCTTTGAATTGGGTTGTCTTGTTTGGAGGTATAAGTGGTCTTTTTCCTTTGCCATCAACATTCTTGGCATACTTGGATCCTTCTTGTTTCCTTTGTTCAACAATGGCATAGATGGGGCATTGGATAGGAACATGATTGTTTCCTTCACACAAATAACAAGTGGCTTGAGAGGTGGGACATTGTCCAATAGGATGTTTCTCTTCATAGTTGGGGCATTGATCTCCATGCTCCTTGTAAGTATGATCCTTGTCTCCACAAATAATGCAAGCTGGGGCTCCATCTAGAATAATATTTCTGTCATCCTTGTTGTCATAGACTCTTTTGGGATAGCTTTCTTCCATTTTGATCATTTGATCAGTCACCTTAAGCATTAGTTGGCCTTGAGTTTCCTAAAATCCTTGTAGCTTTGGATCTTCTCCACTAGAGTTGGCTATGAATTGAGCTGTCACTTGGTTCAACTGGTTCTGGGTTGCTATGAGCTCTTTCATGTTGTCCTCTTGGTTGGTGTTGGTGTCATCAACCTTGATGTTGGAGTCTCTTGGAGTAGTCATCTGTTTGGGTTGAAGGGAGATTAGAATAGGCAAGATATTTCTAAGGAATTATTTCTAATCACACACATCACAATTCACACAAGCAATGTGCATGCAATCACAAACCAAACATTTCACTCAAACAAGGTTCAAGCACATATTTAGGCAATAAAATATTTTTGTTACACCACATAAGTAGGTGGTTTTGTTTTAACTAAAATATGGGGGTCCATCTATATGGTTCACTTGTGATCTTTCCTTCCTTTATGATTCTTCTTGTATGAGATCATGGTTTCCTTGAGAAAAACTCTTGGTTACAATACTTCAAAGTTGTTGATGGCTCCTTTTTATTTTGCATTCCCTCTGTCTCTAAATCTTGAGTAAGAGTTCCTTGTCTCACCTGTAGTCCTTAGTGGTATCCAAGTTGGAAGGTCTTTGGAGAACATGCTGAAGATGTTGAAGTCATTAGAGTTGAAGAAGTTGAAGTCATTAGAGTTGAAGAAGTTGAAGAAGTCCTTTGCACATGGTGTAGTCTTTGGTCATGGGTAGGTTTTTCCATCAGTTGAAATGGAAGAGAATGTAGAGTTGAAACCAAAATGGTTGAGGAAAGAGTTTACAAGTGTTTTTGTATATAAGTTTTGGATCAAAATTTAACTCCTATTTTTCTAAGGGTTTTTGTCCAATCCTAGGTTTACAAATCCTACAGTCAACACAATGCTCTGATACCATCTGTAGAGGGAGTGTACCAACCTTTATACAACATAAGGTGGTATTCCCTGTGTTTACAATGCTAGTCCCTGGATCAATAGCTAGCATCCATAGTTAAGATGTAATATCAAGAACAAAGGTCATAACATAACTTTACAACCAGGAATAACATAATTTTATTACATCATACATAGCTCATTTAGCTATTACATTACATTGCAGCGGAATAACTATAGTCATGGGGTCCTTCATCTTCAAAGTGCCATAGGCAAATGCTGGTTGTAGGCTTTGTAATCCTATTCAATCAATCTTCACTAAAACAATCAAACCTGCAACATTACAAGTTACAGCCACAAGGGTCAATACATTTGAATTGTATTGGCAAGTTTCACTACTATGTATAATGTGAGTGGATCCTATCAATACATGCTTATTTGGCTAAGTAGAGTTATAGGCTCATTTGCTTAAAGCAATAATTTATCCTATCTTTTCAAAATGGTTTTGGTCCTTTGTCAAATCTCTTTTCCAAGTTCCTTGAACTCCTTGGTAGAAACTCAAGTGTCCAAGTCCTTGTCAAAATCTCTTGAGCTACTTGGTAACCCCAAGTGCAACAAGCTTTAAGCAAAATATCTTGAGTACCTTGGTAACCCCAAGTACAACAAGCTTTAACAAAATCTCTTTGAATTCCTTGGTACCCCCAAGTGCATCAAGTTTTTATTTAAGAAGTTGGAATGTCGAGATCTCCCATAGTTCAAACTTTAGTTGCTCAGTATTGTCCATAACCGGGGACACGGCTAAGTACTTAGATTTTATTATCTTCTGCAGAAGGAGTACACTTTACCCACATGTCACAGTCCCATCCTTTTGCCACCAGTGGCCTACTGGATTAGTGCTCACCAAGATGGAGTACTGGCGGATTGAGAATGTGACGAAGTCTTTCCAAAGGGTCCTCCCATACACCATTGCTAGCTTGCCTTCAGCACCCATGTAGGATTCCAGGTCCCCATGTCCAGTTAACTGAGGACAGTGCATGAGTCTTCCCAATGTAGTTGACTAAGCCAGAGCCATAATAGCATGTGGTTGCACACGAAAGCCACAATTGGAGAATCATGTTCAATCTCTAAGTTTCCTAGGTGGTTTTCTTTTGGAGCACAACACAAAGTGATTCCCATAGACATGGTTCATTTTGTTGCCACCCTCTCCAAAACTTAAAGTACCCTCCACCTAGGTGGTTCATTGAGTCCTTGTTTTATTATGTAAAACACAAGTCCTTTTCTCAACCTTTGTAAAATCTCAACATGTATCTCTTTTCAAAATGAAGCATGGCTAAGCATGTAACAACTACAATATTTTCACTAAGGAGTGTATAGGGAATCCTATTAGGATTTAGCATAGCATAAGTATAAAATTGTTTTCATGCATGTTTTCAAAATCCACTAAGTATAATGAAAATAGTAGGACTTTAGATGATAGTGTAACTTGCCTTTTTGGTAGGGTTTGATGGTTCACTCCTTGAGCTTGCTAGTCTCACACTTTTCTAACTTCACTACAATCAATCAAGCAATCATAGTATCAAGTAGCATTCCAAACCAATAATCAGACAACATTTCACACACATAAATCAATGGGACCTAAATCATGCATGTAAGCATGCAAGAGATGGTCCTATTTGCAAAGATGGTCTCCACTAGGCTCCTAAACTTGGTAAGGTCCAAAGTGGTCATTTTTTCATAGTGGCAAAGTCATTTGCAAAAGGGTTTTGGTCCATAAACCATTTTAAATCTAATCATCATTTTATGTGGTGAAAAATATTTTTTATTAAAGCAAAACTTTATGTTTTTCACCAAATGAATTGCCATTCTAAAACTTGGTGTTTTGGGTCAGTAGGTTTGGTCCAAAGCATTTTCCCAAAGTTTTCTTTACAAAAACCTTTTCATAATAAAATCAATAATTTTATTTGGCTAGAAATTGGCTAAGTCAATTAATCCAACCTAAATTTTACCAAAATCATTTTTAACACCAAGGGTTGGTTCCTAGGGTCAGTAAGTTCACCACAACTAGTTTGCCAAGGTTTCAAACTTAAAAACATTTTTGAATCATTTTTCTAGTCTTAACAAGCATTCAAAAGTTTCTGCAAAATCAAGCAATCTAACAGATACTATTTGCTAAACAAATTCCATAGTTGGCTAGGGTTTGTTCCACTGATTCCAATGATATAAAGTTTGCAATTTTTGGACGTGTGGATCAAAAGTTATAGTGTTTTCAAAACTGCAAACAATTCTGTTTTCAAATTTCTGTTTTTAACAATACTGGCCACGCGTCATGATTTGATTGGACGGTACCGGTTCGTCCGGATTGACAGACGCAGACCGCAGGATCCAACTTGATCGCACGGCACAGATTCACTCTTACCCTTTCGCTCTGGTTCTATTCTTAACCGCTGGATCGAGATCGAACGGCTGCTGCAAGCTCGACCTAAAACTAGCGGCGCTGGCTGGCGGCGGAGCGGCCAGACGGTGGCGCTACGGCGGCTATAGGAAGCAAAGTAGACAGGGGGTGCTCACCGTGTTCGCGAGGTCGAGGTGGTGCTCGTCGTGTGGTCAACGTGGCAAGGGGTGCTCTGGTATAGCAGCGATTGCTCGCCGGAGTAGAGAACTGCGTCGGGTGATCCTGGTTGCGGTCGGAGGTGACTCTGTAGATCATGTGGAGGCAAACAGAGGGCGTAGTTAGATACGCAAGACCAAGGCGAAGATGCTCGCATGATTGAGAAGCAGAGGGGCGGTCGGATTCTACCTGGGGAACTCGCCGGAGTAGAAGACAGACGCGGCGGAGTCGGAGCTTGACGAAGGTGATGCTCTGGGGCGCCCGCGGTCGAACGAAGGGTACATGCAGATGCGCCAGGGAGTGGTGAAGGTGTTCGTGTGCTTGTGGAGGCAGGAGGTGGTGTGGCTTGGCCGGAATCGAAGGTGGAAGCTCGTCGGACCGAGGATGGTGCGGCGAGAAATGGGGCAGCCTGGAGGCGTGTCGAGGCGGGGCGACAGAGGGGAAAGGAGGAGAAGACGCTGGCGTTTTAACGTGCGTGGTCGCGGCGGGATTAAAGCTCGGTATTATGGCGAATTGAACGCGCGGATTGAATGGTAGCAACGGCAGCGAGGTTTGGGGGAAGGAGGTCGCGCGGGTGAGGAGGATGAACAGGAGAGTGGGGTCCAGTCGTCAGTGGGAAAAGAAGTGAGAGGAGGGTCCACTGGTCAGCCTCTGCATGGGTTAGAACTTGAGTACGAATCGTTTTTCTTCGGGGGGGAAGCTGGGCTGGTTTGCTGGGCTTGTGGGATTGGCCGGCTGGGCTAGGTCCAATACCATTTTTTCTGTCTGTTTGTTTTATCCTTTTCTATTTCTATTTTTCTGTTTTGAAATTCAAACAAACATTCATACATTCAAACAATTCAAACATTCAACACTCTTTGCACTTGAATTTTGGTTCTGTTTAACAACATAAACCAAATCCCAAAATAAAATAATATTTTTATTCTTTTTAGGATCTATTTAATAATTAAATAAAATAGACCAAAGTTATTTAATCAAATAGGGTTTGATTTATTTAATAAAATCTCCATTTGAAATCCAAATATTTTCAAAACCAAATTAGTAGGTTTTATTTGGAAATATAAGATATTTGGAAGACTTGTTTAAAACAAAAGAACATTTTTATTTTATGGTCCATTAACAATTAAATAAAATGGGTCTTAGTTATTAGATCAAATAGGATTTGTTTTATTTAAATATTTATTTTGAAATCTAAAATAAAGCCAAAACACTTCAGTAGGTTTTATTTGAGAACATAAAATATTTGGAAAACTTATTTAAAATAATTTAATAAGTTTTTGATGTTTTAATTAAAATGGTAAAACCTTTTATTTAGATAAAAAATTGGATATTAAATCCTTATTAATTTATTTAAATAAACCTTTGCTATTTTTATTCAAAACAAAATGTTTTAATTCCAAAGCTTGGCCAAGGTTTAATTTGGCTTTATAAAAATAATCTTTATTTATGAATCCACCTTTTCATTTGAAAACCAAATCTTTTATTAAAAGATCCAAAATAGTAATTCCAAAATATTTTAATTTCCTTTAATAAATGTTTATCCTTATAAATCCCTTTAGGATTTATTTGATTCAAATTGGTTTGAAGTTTCCAATTAAATTCAAAAAGTTTCTTCTGGCCCTGAAAATCAAACAAAGTTTTATTTCATTCATTTATTTTCACATTACAAGATTTGGAAAATCTTGGGATGTGACAGGCTACCACCCTTAAAATAAATCTCGTCCCGAGATTTGGGGAGGCTAGGGTTACAAGCAGGTTCAAAACAACTAGGGTACTACCACCCTTAAAAATTCTCAAACAAAAATTACATATTGGCCTTCTTGGGATCCTGGGGAAACTTCTCTAAGTAAACTTTTGCATTGCGTCCTTTGTTTCCACACTTGACTCATGGGCAAGGTTGAGTTTCTCCATAGGCTTGTTCAACTTGTTCTTCATCTTTTCTGGACAGTTGCTTGCATAATGTCCTGGATTCTTGCAGTTGAAACAATGGATGTCCTTGAGTTCTTTACGTGGCTCTTGTGGACAAGTTGCTACATAGTGGCCTAGCTCTTTGCAGTTGTTGCACACTACTTGGCCAATCTCTTTATTCTTTGGGTTCTCTGGGCATTCACCAGAATAGTGTCCCATTACCTTACACTTATAACATTGCACATGGCTTTTGTCTATCTTTTGCTTCTTGGGTTTCTTTGATCCTTTGAATTGGGTTGTCTTGTTTGGAGGTATAAGTGGTCTTTTTCCTTTGCCATCAACATTCTTGGCATACTTGGATCCTTCTTGTTTCCTTTGTTCAACAATGGCATAGATGGGGCATTGGATAGGAACATGATTGTTTCCTTCACACAAATAACAAGTGGCTTGAGAGGTGGGACATTGTCCAATAGGATGTTTCTCTTCATAGTTGGGGCATTGATCTCCATGCTCCTTGTAAGTATGATCCTTGTCTCCACAAATAATGCAAGCTGGGGCTCCATCTAGAATAATATTTCTGTCATCCTTGTTGTCATAGACTCTTTTGGGATAGCTTTCTTCCATTTTGATCATTTGATCAGTCACCTTAAGCATTAGTTGGCCTTGAGTTTCCTAAAATCCTTGTAGCTTTGGATCTTCTCCACTAGAGTTGGCTATGAATTGAGCTGTCACTTGGTTCAACTGGTTCTGGGTTGCTATGAGCTCTTTCATGTTGTCCTCTTGGTTGGTGTTGGTGTCATCAACCTTGATGTTGGAGTCTCTTGGAGTAGTCATCTGTTTGGGTTGAAGGGAGATTAGAATAGGCAAGATATTTCTAAGGAATTATTTCTAATCACACACATCACAATTCACACAAGCAATGTGCATGCAATCACAAACCAAACATTTCACTCAAACAAGGTTCAAGCACATATTTAGGCAATAAAATATTTTTGTTACACCACATAAGTAGGTGGTTTTGTTTTAACTAAAATATGGGGGTCCATCTATATGGTTCACTTGTGATCTTTCCTTCCTTTATGATTCTTCTTGTATGAGATCATGGTTTCCTTGAGAAAAACTCTTGGTTACAATACTTCAAAGTTGTTGATGGCTCCTTTTTATTTTGCATTCCCTCTGTCTCTAAATCTTGAGTAAGAGTTCCTTGTCTCACCTGTAGTCCTTAGTGGTATCCAAGTTGGAAGGTCTTTGGAGAACATGCTGAAGATGTTGAAGTCATTAGAGTTGAAGAAGTTGAAGTCATTAGAGTTGAAGAAGTTGAAGAAGTCCTTTGCACATGGTGTAGTCTTTGGTCATGGGTAGGTTTTTCCATCAGTTGAAATGGAAGAGAATGTAGAGTTGAAACCAAAATGGTTGAGGAAAGAGTTTACAACTGTTTTTGTATATAAGTTTTGGATCAAAATTTAACTCCTATTTTTCTAAGGGTTTTTGTCCAATCCTAGGTTTACAAATCCTACAGTCAACACAATGCTCTGATACCATCTGTAGAGGGAGTGTACCAACCTTTATACAACATAAGGTGGTATTCCCTGTGTTTACAATGCTAGTCCCTGGATCAATAGCTAGCATCCATAGTTAAGATGTAATATCAAGAACAAAGGTCATAACATAACTTTACAACCAGGAATAACATAATTTTATTACATCATACATAGCTCATTTAGCTATTACATTACATTGCAGCGGAATAACTATAGTCATGGGGTCCTTCATCTTCAAAGTGCCATAGGCAAATGCTGGTTGTAGGCTTTGTAATCCTATTCAATCAATCTTCACTAAAACAATCAAACCTGCAACATTACAAGTTACAGCCACAAGGGTCAATACATTTGAATTGTATTGGCAAGTTTCACTACTATGTATAATGTGAGTGGATCCTATCAATACATGCTTATTTGGCTAAGTAGAGTTATAGGCTCATTTGCTTAAAGCAATAATTTATCCTATCTTTTCAAAATGGTTTTGGTCCTTTGTCAAATCTCTTTTCCAAGTTCCTTGAACTCCTTGGTAGAAACTCAAGTGTCCAAGTCCTTGTCAAAATCTCTTGAGCTACTTGGTAACCCCAAGTGCAACAAGCTTTAAGCAAAATATCTTGAGTACCTTGGTAACCCCAAGTACAACAAGCTTTAACAAAATCTCTTTGAATTCCTTGGTACCCCCAAGTGCATCAAGTTTTTATTTAAGAAGTTGGAATGTCGAGATCTCCCATAGTTCAAACTTTAGTTGCTCAGTATTGTCCATAACCGGGGACACGGCTAAGTACTTAGATTTTATTATCTTCTGCAGAAGGAGTACACTTTACCCACATGTCACAGTCCCATCCTTTTGCCACCAGTGGCCTACTGGATTAGTGCTCACCAAGATGGAGTACTGGCGGATTGAGAATGTGACGAAGTCTTTCCAAAGGGTCCTCCCATACACCATTGCTAGCTTGCCTTCAGCACCCATGTAGGATTCCAGGTCCCCATGTCCAGTTAACTGAGGACAGTGCATGAGTCTTCCCAATGTAGTTGACTAAGCCAGAGCCATAATAGCATGTGGTTGCACACGAAAGCCACAATTGGAGAATCATGTTCAATCTCTAAGTTTCCTAGGTGGTTTTCTTTTGGAGCACAACACAAAGTGATTCCCATAGACATGGTTCATTTTGTTGCCACCCTCTCCAAAACTTAAAGTACCCTCCACCTAGGTGGTTCATTGAGTCCTTGTTTTATTATGTAAAACACAAGTCCTTTTCTCAACCTTTGTAAAATCTCAACATGTATCTCTTTTCAAAATGAAGCATGGCTAAGCATGTAACAACTACAATATTTTCACTAAGGAGTGTATAGGGAATCCTATTAGGATTTAGCATAGCATAAGTATAAAATTGTTTTCATGCATGTTTTCAAAATCCACTAAGTATAATGAAAATAGTAGGACTTTAGATGATAGTGTAACTTGCCTTTTTGGTAGGGTTTGATGGTTCACTCCTTGAGCTTGCTAGTCTCACACTTTTCTAACTTCACTACAATCAATCAAGCAATCATAGTATCAAGTAGCATTCCAAACCAATAATCAGACAACATTTCACACACATAAATCAATGGGACCTAAATCATGCATGTAAGCATGCAAGAGATGGTCCTATTTGCAAAGATGGTCTCCACTAGGCTCCTAAACTTGGTAAGGTCCAAAGTGGTCATTTTTTCATAGTGGCAAAGTCATTTGCAAAAGGGTTTTGGTCCATAAACCATTTTAAATCTAATCATCATTTTATGTGGTGAAAAATATTTTTTATTAAAGCAAAACTTTATGTTTTTCACCAAATGAATTGCCATTCTAAAACTTGGTGTTTTGGGTCAGTAGGTTTGGTCCAAAGCATTTTCCCAAAGTTTTCTTTACAAAAACCTTTTCATAATAAAATCAATAATTTTATTTGGCTAGAAATTGGCTAAGTCAATTAATCCAACCTAAATTTTACCAAAATCATTTTTAACACCAAGGGTTGGTTCCTAGGGTCAGTAAGTTCACCACAACTAGTTTGCCAAGGTTTCAAACTTAAAAACATTTTTGAATCATTTTTCTAGTCTTAACAAGCATTCAAAAGTTTCTGCAAAATCAAGCAATCTAACAGATACTATTTGCTAAACAAATTCCATAGTTGGCTAGGGTTTGTTCCACTGATTCCAATGATATAAAGTTTGCAATTTTTGGACGTGTGGATCAAAAGTTATAGTGTTTTCAAAACTGCAAACAATTCTGTTTTCAAATTTCTGTTTTTAACAATACTGGCCACGCGTCATGATTTGATTGGACGGTACCGGTTCGTCCGGATTGACAGACGCAGACCGCAGGATCCAACTTGATCGCACGGCACAGATTCACTCTTACCCTTTCGCTCTGGTTCTATTCTTAACCGCTGGATCGAGATCGAACGGCTGCTGCAAGCTCGACCTAAAACTAGCGGCGCTGGCTGGCGGCGGAGCGGCCAGACGGTGGCGCTACGGCGGCTATAGGAAGCAAAGTAGACAGGGGGTGCTCACCGTGTTCGCGAGGTCGAGGTGGTGCTCGTCGTGTGGTCAACGTGGCAAGGGGTGCTCTGGTATAGCAGCGATTGCTCGCCGGAGTAGAGAACTGCGTCGGGTGATCCTGGTTGCGGTCGGAGGTGACTCTGTAGATCATGTGGAGGCAAACAGAGGGCGTAGTTAGATACGCAAGACCAAGGCGAAGATGCTCGCATGATTGAGAAGCAGAGGGGCGGTCGGATTCTACCTGGGGAACTCGCCGGAGTAGAAGACAGACGCGGCGGAGTCGGAGCTTGACGAAGGTGATGCTCTGGGGCGCCCGCGGTCGAACGAAGGGTACATGCAGATGCGCCAGGGAGTGGTGAAGGTGTTCGTGTGCTTGTGGAGGCAGGAGGTGGTGTGGCTTGGCCGGAATCGAAGGTGGAAGCTCGTCGGACCGAGGATGGTGCGGCGAGAAATGGGGCAGCCTGGAGGCGTGTCGAGGCGGGGCGACAGAGGGGAAAGGAGGAGAAGACGCTGGCGTTTTAACGTGCGTGGTCGCGGCGGGATTAAAGCTCGGTATTATGGCGAATTGAACGCGCGGATTGAATGGTAGCAACGGCAGCGAGGTTTGGGGGAAGGAGGTCGCGCGGGTGAGGAGGATGAACAGGAGAGTGGGGTCCAGTCGTCAGTGGGAAAAGAAGTGAGAGGAGGGTCCACTGGTCAGCCTCTGCATGGGTTAGAACTTGAGTACGAATCGTTTTTCTTCGGGGGGGAAGCTGGGCTGGTTTGCTGGGCTTGTGGGATTGGCCGGCTGGGCTAGGTCCAATACCATTTTTTCTGTCTGTTTGTTTTATCCTTTTCTATTTCTATTTTTCTGTTTTGAAATTCAAACAAACATTCATACATTCAAACAATTCAAACATTCAACACTCTTTGCACTTGAATTTTGGTTCTGTTTAACAACATAAACCAAATCCCAAAATAAAATAATATTTTTATTCTTTTTAGGATCTATTTAATAATTAAATAAAATAGACCAAAGTTATTTAATCAAATAGGGTTTGATTTATTTAATAAAATCTCCATTTGAAATCCAAATATTTTCAAAACCAAATTAGTAGGTTTTATTTGGAAATATAAGATATTTGGAAGACTTGTTTAAAACAAAAGAACATTTTTATTTTATGGTCCATTAACAATTAAATAAAATGGGTCTTAGTTATTAGATCAAATAGGATTTGTTTTATTTAAATATTTATTTTGAAATCTAAAATAAAGCCAAAACACTTCAGTAGGTTTTATTTGAGAACATAAAATATTTGGAAAACTTATTTAAAATAATTTAATAAGTTTTTGATGTTTTAATTAAAATGGTAAAACCTTTTATTTAGATAAAAAATTGGATATTAAATCCTTATTAATTTATTTAAATAAACCTTTGCTATTTTTATTCAAAACAAAATGTTTTAATTCCAAAGCTTGGCCAAGGTTTAATTTGGCTTTATAAAAATAATCTTTATTTACGAATCCACCTTTTCATTTGAAAACCAAATCTTTTATTAAAAGATCCAAAATAGTAATTCCAAAATATTTTAATTTCCTTTAATAAATGTTTATCCTTATAAATCCCTTTAGGATTTATTTGATTCAAATTGGTTTGAAGTTTCCAGTTAAATTCAAAAAGTTTCTTCTGGCCCTGAAAATCAAACAAAGTTTTATTTCATTCATTTATTTTCACATTACAAGATTTGGAAAATCTTGGGATGTGACACTCAATAGTAGATGAGTAGGGAATTGGCTTACATAACTCTTCTATAGGAGGTAGATTCTTCACATCTTCAGCTATACTACCTTTCTCCTTTAGACACTTCTTAGCTTCCTTCATCACTTCATCATTTAATGCAATAACTCCCCTCTTATTTGTTGTTGGTGTTGGAATTGGTTCAGGAACAACTGGTTCAGGAGTAATAGGCTCAGGTGTATTCAGCTCAGTTGAAATACAATCATCATAATTCTTGCTTATTTTAGTCATTAATTCTTCAGCATCTGCAGGAGTCCTTTTCCTGAAAACACAATCAGCAAAGCTATCTAGGTATGTCCTAGAATCATCAGTTAGTCCATTATAATAAATATCAAGAAGCTCATTCTTAGGCAATGGACATCCAGGATATGCATGAATCAAGGCACAGAACCTTGTCCATGACTCAGGCAATTTATCTTCTTCTCCCTGTTTAAAATCAAAAACTCTCTGCAAAGCAGCATGTCTAGCACTGGGAGGAAAATATTTATGGAAGAAAGAAGCAATCAGAGCTATCAATGGAACTAGGAGGTAATCTATTAAACCAAGCCCTAGATTCTCCTTTTAGTGAAAAAGGGAAGATCTTAGTAACAAAGTACTTGCGCATTTTAAAATCATCAGAGAATAAAGCACTCATAGTAGAAAGCTCATTCATATGAGCCACAGCACTCTCATTTTTAGTCCCACAAAAAGGTTCTTTCTCAATAATATCTAAATAAGATAAATCAAGAGAGAAATCATAGTCTTCATCTTTAATATCTATGGGAGAAGTGGCAAACTTAGTATCAGAGGACAACTTAGGCATAATAGTACGTCTAGCAAGGAGACTCTTCATAGCACTAGTACCATGTGTGTTTCGGCACTCTTCAACAAATTCATCAGTGAACTCAATGTAACCATCATTAATATCATAACTCTCACTAGCCTTAGGTGAGCTAACAGGTGTAACAGTGTCTTCACTAGGAGTTTCGGTATTTCCTAGACTAGCCATAGTAGCATCTAGAAAAGGACCTAATGAACCACTCGCATCAAACACAGTATAAGTAACATCATGAGTATCAAAAGCAGTTTCAGATTCAGCAGTAGTAGCAGTGTGTGTAGCATGAGTATGTGGTGGTGGTGTGACAAGCTTACTTATAACAGACGGTGAATTAAGAGCAACAAAAGTGTTTAGGACTGTACCTCTTCTTGTAGTGGATGGTAAAATAGGGAACTTCCCATCACGAGACTTACCCATGATGAACAGAGTAGCAGTGAACAATAGTAGATCCAAGTGAACTTACAAATAAAGCTATGCTCCCCGGCAATGATGCCAGAAAATAGTCTTGATGATCCACAAGTGTAGGGGATCGCAACAGTCTTCGCGGGTAGTATTACTCAATTTATTAATTCGACACAAGGGAGCCAAAGAATACTTGCAAACCTTAACAACTGAGTTGTCAGTTCAGCTGCACCTTGAAATAGTTCTTGCTCACAGAAGTTTATCAGTAGTAACAGTTTGTAGTAGCAACAGCAAAGCAATAGTAACAATTAGGATTCGAGTGCGTTAGGCATAGGGATGATGGACGGGCGTTGCATGGACGAGTCTAAACATGTAACTTCAATATCTAGGGCATTGCAGATAAATAATAACAAGCATCCAAGTACTAAACAATACTAGGCATGTGCTCCAAATATAGTCATACGTGCTTGCAATGAGAACTTGCACAACATCTTCTGTCCAGCCAGCCCGTGGCAGCGGGGCCTCTAGGGAACTACTGGCAATTAAGGTTCTCCTTTTAATAGAGCACCGGGGCAAAGCATTAACACTCTGTGAACACATGTGATCCTCACACCACAACCATCCCCTCTGGTTGTCCCAATTATTGTCACTTTGGGGCCTTTGGATCCGGACAATGATATGTGTACACAACTTGCAGATAAGATCATAAACAATATTATCATAATGATTCAATAATAAGTTCAGATCTGAGATCATGGCACTCAAGCCCTAGTGACAAGCATTAAGCACAACAAGTTGCAACAAAGTCAAATAGCACTAATAGGTATACTAGGCACTATGCCCTAACAGATCTTATTCGATTACATGATAGAACTCATCCAATACCATCCCCAAGCCTACATCGGGGGATTACTCACTCATGGATGAGGGAAACATCAGTGGTTGATGGAGATGCGTTGGTGATGACGATGGCGATGATCCTCTCAAATTCCCCGTCCCAGCAGGGTGCCAGAACGGAGTTTCTGGATCCAAATCTTGGTTTCTGGTGGCGGCGGCGGAGCGGAACTCTTTCTGGAAAACTATTGACCCCCCTCGGTTTTAGGTCAAAAGGCAACTTATAGGCGTAGAGGGAGGCCGAGGAGCTACCTGGGGCCGCACCCCCTCCAGGCGCGGGGTTAGGTGGTCCCGCGCCTGGGGTGGGTTTGGCCCCCCAGGCCTCCCATTTGTCTCCCCTTCTGGCTCCATGGATCTTCTGGTGAAAAATAGTTTTTGGCATATTTTCTGGGATTTTTTATGATAGTTGATTTTCTGCACAAAAACAAGACACCAAGGTAATTCTGCTGAAAACAGCGCCAATCCATGTTAGTTGTATCCAAATCACACAAGTTTAGAGAATAAACAATAGCAAAGTTTTCGAGAAAGTAGATACGTTTTGGACGTATCACAATGCACATAGAACTAAGAATGGCAACTATACTCTCTTAACTGGTGCCTAAGGATAGAAGGTGGAGACTCAATATAATAGTGGAAGAAAGGCCCTTCATAGGGAAGCAGGGATTTCAAGTTTCAAAAAGAGCTTACAAAAATTATGGTACTTGTTAGCTTTCAGCTCTCATTGCCCCTATTATAAGCATCTTAAAGTGATTAAGGTTAAAGTGAATAAAATATGTAGTATATGCTTGACAAAGTATAAGTTGGCAATCTCATGTCCCTTTAATACGAGGGCCGCACCTCATGCTACTCAACTTTATTCACATGTAAGTTCTTGTCATAGTAAGTACATGTGTATCATAGAGAACCTCCAACGGGGTACCCCTTGCACATGATACAGGAGCTATCCCATAATTAAAATGACAAGGCAAGCAGACAATGAGCATCTCAGCAATCTTCTTATTTACCATGGGAATATGGTGCTTTTTTCTCTCTTTCCTCTTTTCAATATGTCTCTTTTTTATAAGAATAAAGCTTCATAGATGTCATTATGGTGATGCTGCAAGTTTCTACCATGATTAGGCATGGCTTAGGCTAGCGGGCCAGGCGTTTCTCTAACACAGATACATAACTCCACGGACTTACAAGCTTCCCTTTAATTTCACACCGACGACATCCATAGACAAAAGAGAATGATATCAACTGTGTACAAAGTACAAGTGCAATATTGAAAGTGTTCCCTGTGACAACACGATTCTGCTAATTCCAACGTATAAGTGCAAGCATATACAACATAGATGACACAATGGTTCAATTTTATTAAGGGCAAGAAAAATAAAGTGTGCCATCAAGTTTGTGAGAGCTTTAATCACTAAGTTTTCACATAACAAAATACTTTTTAATTGGAAGATAGATGAAAACAAGAATATACTTGGAATGATGTAACACACCATGCGTAGGAATTTATAGTGGACACTTTGGAGTAACTTGGTTTCTTGGTAGTTCGATGCATGAGTAGAGCTTACTCATACAAGTGGAGGCTAGCAAAAGACTGGGAGCAACCAACTAAGAGAGCAATAATGGCCAAAATCATGCAGAGCAACAAAACATTACTAATCAAAGCATAAAGTGGTACCACAAGTCAAGGACTAAATGGTCAAAGAGGCTATGGTGACTTGTTCATAGTCATAACATGGTATGAGCATGCGCCAAGTCAACCCAAACAAAACATCAAAGGAGAATACCACAATACTATGCTTTTGTATGCTAAAACAACGCATGATTCTTTCAAGGCACATTAAGAAATCCTAATTTTTGGAACAAGTCATGATACAGCAATAATTACTAAGCATAAGGTCAAAACAACATCTATCATGACATGATAAATTCTAAGTCACAGTCAAAGCAATCTCCTCATGTACTACTCAAGCAAGAACTTTCTACTCCTCTCCAACACTAATCAACTCATTTGAAACAACTCACAAAGAAAATCATCAATAGAGATCACTGATCTTGTCTCACAAATCCACAAAGAAGAACTAAAAATTTCTAAGCTGAAAGCATAAGAAAACTAAGGCTAAACATAGTGCTAGCAAAGGAGAACACTCATAGAACAATAAGAGTGAAAACTAGAGTGTTCTAAACAATGAAAACAGAGTGTGTCTCTCTCCTAAAGAAGTGTGATGTGCTCAAACCAACTTAATTAAGCAAACTAAGAAAACAAAAACAAAAAACGAAAACTAAGACGCTCCAAGAACAACACAACTGTGCATGAAACAATAAAAACAAAGTGTCTAGAAAGACCTGAGATTTTTATTGATGAAGAAGGGGATGCCTTGGGCATCCACAAGCTTTGACGCTTGTACCTCTTGAATATTTCTTGGGGTGACACGGGGTGGCATCCCCAAGCTTGAGCTTTTGTCCATTCTTCATCTCATTACATCATTCTTTCTCTACACCTGCAAATTTTCCTTCATACAAAACTTCACACAATCTTCATTAGCAACATTAGTGTATTCAAAAAATAATAGACCTTTGGGTTTAGTTTCAAAACAGAAAAACTTTCACTAAAGACACAAGATACTGTAGCAACTCCTTCAAAAAGCTCAATTTCCCAAAAATAACCCAAAAAGGAATCAATAAGAAGCAAATGCAAATAATGGCAGAAGTCTGTCAAAACAGACCAGCAGGTAGAAACCTATTTTTTCGAAGACCTTTTGTTGCTCAAATCAAAAAGTGTTGAACTAACGAAAGTTAGCTCACATACTGGGGAATGTATTCACAAAATATCAGATCAATCCTACTTATATAGATTCCTCACGAATTTTTACAGTGGAGCACAAAAATCTGTTTCGGGACAGCAACTCCCCAAATCTTACTTCCCTCTCATTAGAGGTTATTCTTGGCACAAAAATCAAACAAAAAGGATAAGGAGAGGTCATTACTGAAGTAATAACTTCCAAGACTCAAGAAAACTCTTGGGTTATCTCCCAACAAGTATTTTTCTTTAATGCCTTTAAGTTAGGCTTGATAGTTTGAAAAGATGCTCTCATAAGAAATATGAATTGAAGTAAAAGAGAGCATCAAGGAGGAAATTCAAAACACATTTAATTATAACCCTATTACTATGCATAGAAATCTTGTAAAAAAACAAGTCATGAAATCTCAAAGCAACAAGCATAGGAAAGCAAAACAAGTGCAACTTCAAGATTTTCAACATAAAGAGGGGAAACTTGATATTTTTTAGATGCATAAGACCATGTTTCCCTCTCTCATAATAACCTTCAGTAGAAATATGAATAAAATTAACAATATAAATATCACATAAAACATTCTTGTCATGAGCCACATGTAGAAAATGATTATTACTCTCCACATAAGCATAGTCATACTTATTAATTATAGTGGGAGCAAATTCGACAAAATAGCTATCATTATTATTCTCATCACCATAGTCATCAAATATAGGAGGCATATTGTAATCACAATTAGCTTCCTCCTCAATAGTAGGCGGACTAAAAATATCATATTCGTCATTGTAATCATCATATATTGGAGGTTTGGTATCATCATAAGCAATAGAATAGCTATCTTCCAAAGCTGGGAAACTAAAAAGATTATTTTCATAAAAACTAGCTTTCCCAAGCTTAGACATTTCCATAGCATTATCAACAATGGTGTACAAAGAATTCAACTAATAACATTGCTATTAGCATGCAAATAAAGCTCCATAGGTTTTTTAATTTTCTTTTCAAACCACTCAAGTTTTTCCTTAGGAAAAATACTAAAAAGCTCTCTATTTTTTTGTTGTTTTCCATTAAGCCTAACTAGTGAAAACAAGAAACAAAAAGACACAATTGCATAATCTAAAGGAAATAACTTCGAGTACTCACCCCGGAGGATGTGAGTACCTTTTACCTTACCTTCCTGGCAACGGTGCCATAAAAGAGCTTGATGTCTACGCACTTCTATTCTTGTAGACAGTTGTTGGGCCTCCAAGTGCAGAGGTTTGTAGAACAACAACAAGTTTCCCTTAAGTGGATTACCCAAGGTTTATCGAACTCAGGGAGGAAGTGGTCAAAGGTATCCCTCTCAAGCAACCCTGCAATCAAGATACAAGAAGTCTATTGTGTCCCCAACACACCCAATACACTTGTCAGGTGTATAGGTGCACTAGTTCAACGAAGATATAGTGAAATACAAGTGGTAACGGTGCCAGAAAAGAGCTTCTGACTTGTTGTTGACGTGGGAGAGACTAAAAGCAAACTGAAATAAAGATGGAAGCAAGAAAACATGCAACAGATCTAGTTGTGAACGGTGTTTCAATATTTAGAAACAAGGCCTAGCGATCATACTTTCACTAGTGAACACTCTCTCATATAAATATCTTATCTTCATGATACTACACTTAACTACTCTCCGGTTGGATACTCTAATCCACGGTAGGGCCTTCCCCAATCTAGATAACCCCACACTGTCACCTTGAGCGCTAGATGGTTCCAACAAACACCACAATTTCATAAAGACAACCAACTCAAAATATAAATCATAACAAATATATGTGTAGTCTAGCTTAAGTGCCACACACGGCGTGCACGTTGTCACTTTCACACACGTGGGGAAAAGCATAGATTTATTAAAGCACGATAAGTATTTATGTAACATCTAGCCTAAGTGCCACCATGGCGTGCACACTGTCACTTTCACACACATGGGGAGAGCAGAGATCTATTGAAGCACTTGAGTAGCAAGGTAGATCTACTTGATTAAAAAGCTCATGACCACAACAAGATCATGCATAGAGAGAGAGAGAGATGAACACATAGCTACCAGTAGATCCCTTAGCCTCGAGCAAGAACTACTCCCTCCTCATCATGGGAATCAGCAACGGTAATGGAGATGGCGATGGAGATTGATGGAGATGGTGGTGGAGATCGAAGGAGATGGCTCCGGGAGCACTTCCCTGTCCCGGCAGGGTGCCAAAACAGAGACTTCTTGTCCCCTAAATCTCCCCTTTGGTGGAGGCGGCGCTGTGGAGGTTTTTGTAGATTTCCACCAGATGATTTAGGGTTTTTGGGTCGGAGGCTTCTTATAGGTGAAGGAGGCAAGGTCGGTGGAGGGCCAGGGGCCCACACCCTCTGTAGGCGCCACCAGGGTTGGCCCGCGCCTAGGGGGTGCGGCCACCCTGGTGCCCTACTCCGTCTCTGCTTCGTGGTTCCGTGTTGGTCCGGAAAAAATAATGACTTTGGCTTTTGTCCCGTCCAATTCCGAGAATATTGATTTTCGGCCTTTCTGAAACCAAAAACAGAAGAAAACAGGCAACTGGCATTGTGGCATCTTGTTAATAGGTTAGTACCAGAAAGTATATAAAAATACCTCAAAGTATAGACAAAATATAGCAAAGTGGATACTAAACAAGAAGAAAGGAGCATAAAAAATTATAGATACGTTTACAAGGTATCACCTGCCTAACACACCGTGCCTCATTTTGGCACCATGGACAAGAGGAAGAAAAATATCTGATGACGAAGAGCGGTTTGAGCACCAGACTCTAGATCACTATCATTCCACCCTTCGGTAAGAATTATCCACGGCATGGCAGAGGCCACCTTCACATGGAGGGTCGCAAATGATCAACTTCATAAGAAACTTTTGTAGATCCAGATCGAAATCTGTAGTCAGACCTGCAACCTCTCACCGTTCCCTAAATAGCCATGAAAACAAAAGGACAAAGGAAAACATCCAGGTATGACCCAATCTTGGATAACATCAAGCTTATTGAGGATGCAGATCTGACCAGACCGCCACACCGCCGCCATCCACCATGGATTCTGACCAGAGAAGAAATCCCACGTCCTCCTAGCTCTATTCATAGACGCACATGAAGAACTCTGAAATGACATAGTATCAAACGCTATAGGGGAAAACCTAGACTCGACCTAGCCCTACACCCACTTTGTACACCATGTCCACTCAGAGAAGCGATGTCGCTGTAGGAGAAGGGAAGAGGAAGAGCTAACTCTCAAGGCCTAGAAAGTGGAGAGAGAAGATAGGGGAAGAGCGAGGATTGATCGCTACATAGATGAAATATGCACTCGTGGATCTACACAAAAATTTGTGTCACCATGACGGTATACCAAAAAAGATGAGCAAGAAGGTTGTGGCCCAGTTAAGACCAGAAACGCATCTCGTATACAACCTAGTCTAGTCTAGAATTGGCTACTATATATAGACGGGTTTAGCACTTACAATAAAATACCTTTTGCGGATTTCTACTGAAATATTTAACATGCAAATATGGGTTTATAGATTTTTCCAACCTAAGAAAGAGAAAATATAGCTTATGTGTGGGTGTATTTTTGTAGTGTTGAGACTAGCGATACATAAATGATGTAATAATTCTAGGATCATCATATGAAATCCGCCAAGTCAGAGTACTCTCAGAAATATATAGAACAAAATGTTAGGCTAGAAAATATGTGATTTACATACAGTGAGAGTCACGAAGTCCGCTTCAGGCTAGAGACAAGCGGGATCTGGTGCCGGCGCCGGCGAAGGAGGAATCTCAAGGGCGTGACCCCGTGATGCCTCCCTCACCGAGCTAGCACTAGTTCCCGTGCTCAGGAGCAACACCCCTAACTCCGGCCGGGTTCGCGTCATCTGTGGCGGCGCCAAGCCAGCCGCCAGCGAGGAAGGAGATGGCTTTCGATCCCTGGATGCGGACTTCACGGCTCTCACTGTGCGTGCCCATGGGATGTAGTTGGCCAGCGTTAGAGAGGCCGGCCGGTGGAGATCACCGGCGAGCCTCTTCGGTCGTGGCGGCCTCCGCCTCCTCTTTCTCGTCGGCAATATCGGCCCACCTTCTTCCTCGCAGGTCGGAGCTTCGGTTGGTCAGTTCCTGTGGCGGTGAGCAGGATGGCGAGGCCCGCCCAGTCGGGTTGTAAGCACCGGCGCGGCCGTGCTGCTTTCTCATTTATATACTAGTCCTGATGTATAGTAGTATATACATGGACCTGAGCAGGGCTGCATCTCCCATTTATATACTTTACTATATTTTAATGCCTATGGACCACTTTGATAGGATTAAGAAAATGAATAACACACCCTCTTGATTACTACGTGCACCAATAGTTGTACATGCATGAGAGAAAAGAAAGAAAAAAAGACCATGCATTAAAGGAGAGATGACAATAAATAAGAAAGGACTTGTAATTCTTAATATTTTTAAAAAAAAACCATAGGCCTTATACTCCCTAACGGAGGGAGTACTCCACTAGTATAACTCCTAAATTAGCCCTTATATATGAAAAAACAAGAAAAGCATAAAATCGCGTCGTAGTCCCGGAAAGACAGAAACGTCTCTCGCGGTCGGTCTCGCCCGGTGGTCCGGTCGGGTATCCGGAAGACTCTTTGTCTCATGGCGTGAAGTAATCAATCAATGAAGCGCTGTGTTCAAAATGAAAAAAAAAAAAGAGCAAGCCGCCACCGTGTGGTGTTCGTGTGCCCGCCATTCTTCGTCGTCTAGGGGGATTTCCGCACGTTTTCCTCCTAGAGTCTACCGTGAGACGGCCAGGTGCTGTCGCCCAAAAAGCACTTGGTCCGCGCCATTCTCGCGGTAAAGAAAAAGAAGATGCGACGCTCATCAAAGCACCGGTCCCTCGTGTCCATCGTACCTAGTCCCGAACTACGACCAACTGATTAGGTCCTTGCAGTATCACTGGTAGAAAACGCCCCATGCGTTCTGGTTGGTAAGGGCCATTAGTCCCGGTTGCCCAACCGGGACGGGGCAATCAGGACTAAAGCTCTAACCTTTAGTCCCGGTTGCCCCACCAACCGTGACAAATGGGGGCACACATGGCCGCTACTCCGTGCAATGTGGGGAGGACCTTTAGTCCCGGTTTGTAATACAAACCGGGACTAAAAGATTTTTTTTATTTTATTTTAAAAAAAATGATTTTTTTTTCAATTTTTTCTTAAACCTTTAAATTATTTGGCTCGTTGATCTCCCACATCTCTCATTTTTAACACTAATTATACTTAATCTTAGTTCAAATCGTACTTACAGTCAAACTTCCCATCCAGTCACCCATCCTAGCACTACTCCACCCCCAGCGCGCTTAACTTCTTCATTCCATCTCTCCCACCTGCGCAAAGGACCAATATATCTTGTTGTCAAGACTAGTATATCAATCTTATTAACTCATATCGATATGTGACACGTTTTTTTGAAATTAAGAACAACTAATTTTAGTAAACAACAATAAATAATTAATAATAACATTTTATTCTAATGAAAGTAAAAACTAATTAAATTAATATTTTATTCATTTTTTCCATTTATTCATTTAATATGACATAAACAATATCTTCAAATCTGTAAATCGAAATTTAATAAATAATATATCCATTATTATCAGAAAAATGCGAGGATTTCAAATATAACATAAAAAATATTAAAATAATTTTTGCCAAGTCGCTCAAATTAAACCCGTAGATGCGCAGGCTTAGGCGTGTCCGTGTTAGGCTAGGAGCCTTTTTGCCAAGTCGAGATAACGTCCAGCCATCAAGTTGTAACACGTCGAGTAGAGACAAAGAAATAAAGAAAAATCAATATAAAAGATTGTTTCGAAGGCATTAGGTTGATACACATCTTCAAAATTATACTATTAACTATTAGATTTTTAATTTAGGGCTAGGATTTAACTAGGTCCATCTAATTACGTCCAAGTCACGTTCTCGCACGACATATAGTTTTCTTTCCTTTTATTGGTCTGCGCCATTAGGTTCCATCGGTGCAGCGACTCAAATCAGAAAAAAAGAATTGCCTATTAACGTGCTATAATCAGCTTAGCACGATGGACATCCAGCTTGAATTAGAAAAAGAAAGCACTACCTATTGACACGCTCCACTAAGCTTAGCCCGATCAATACTTTTAGTCCCGGTTCGTATCACCAACCGGGACTAAAAGGGGTGCCCCGGTGCCAATCCCTTTAGTCCGGGTTGGTAATACGAACCGGGACTAAAGGTCACACCTTTAGTCCCGGTTGGTGATACGAACCGGGACTAAAGGTATTGGCACTGGGGCACCCCTTTTAGTCCCGGTTGGTGATACGAACCGGGACTAAAGGTCCCGTTTGACCCGGGACTAAAGATGTATGGCGTTCTAGCCGTTGGAACCGGGACTAATGTTCACATTACTCCCGGGTTCAACCATAACCGGGACTAATGCTCCAAACTAGGGTGGACGTATAGCTCTTTTTCTACTAGTGTATATATCTTACTCGATTTATGGCGTCAGCTAATTAGTTTTGACCCATGTTCACAAAAATCATTTTGACCGTCCAGCTACTATATGCATAAAACACTACAAAAAAAGTAGTAGTACGCATATAACACTTTACTATACTTTATGTCACTTGTCTTGCCTAACCTGTAAATTATGTGAATGCCTTTTTCAAACAATTTTAGTATCGGTCGTCGGAAAGAAGCACTGGATTCCAACGTTGAGGAGTAATCCATTTGGTCTTCACCATGGATCTCACCACGAAATAATCAAATGCCATATGGGACACCACGCGTGCGTTCCGTGGTTCGTTTCTTTACTCGGCCGACTAAACATACAGCGTTGAGAGTAGATATCTGTGTATGACATTAGTGATTAGGCCCCTCCTCTATTTTGTATCGAGGGTATAAAGACCTTCCATTGTACCTATATATGTGTGCCTTTGCACCAGAGTAATACAACGCCTCTCCACATGGTATCAGTTTTCTCCCGATCCTAACCTAGCCGCCGCCGCGCTGCCTCTCTCGCGCGCCGCCGCCGCTGCAGCCGCCAGCTCCCTTGCCGCGCCGCCGCCTTCCTCCTTCCCCACCTCCAAACCCTAGTCGCGCCTCCCTGCCACGCCTCTCTTCTCCCTTCCTACCACTACCAAACCCTAGCCGCCGCCGCGCCGCCGCCGCTACCTCCCGCGCCATGTCGTCCGTCTCCTCCGGCAACCTCTTCGGCTCCACCTCCGATGCATCCGATCCTCCGACTCCCGCGCTGATCCGCGAGGTGCACACCACCGACCACGTCCCTTCAAACTCTCCATCGCCGAGAAGAACCACCACGCCTGGAGGACGTACTTCTACCTCCTCTTCCGCGAGTACCACCTGCGCGATCACGTGGACGGCTCCGTCGACCTCCTCGGCCACCGCGACCCTAACTGGCTCGCCATCGACGCCACCATCATCCGCTGGCTCTTCCTCACCATCTCGCCGAACATCTTCAAGACCGTCGTTCGTGAGGGCGACGACGCTCGCACGGTGTGGAAGAAAATCAACGGGCTCTTCACCGACAACAAGCTGCAGCGGATCGTCTTCCTGCAGTAGGAATTTTTTGGCATACCGCAGGGCGACCAAACCCTCGACGCCTACTGCCTTCGCCTCAAGGCGATCTCCGACGAGCTCCAGGATCTCGGCTTCAAGGTCGCCGACGAGATCATCCTCTCCACCCTCACCGCCGGCCTCAACGAGGATCTCGGGAATGCCGCCTCCAACCTCACCCTCATGGCCGAACCCACTTTCGAGCGCTGCGTCGCCTACCTTCGCCTCGAGGAGCGTCGCTTGAAGAACCTCCGCGCCCGCGCCGTCCACACCGCCTTCGCCGTCGGGCACCGTGCCCCGGCCCCACCAGCCCCCACGTTTTTCCAGCAGCCGCCGTGCCCCCCGGCGCCCGCGGCAGCCTTCCCCGCCCCCCAGCAGCCGCAGCAGCAGCGCAATGGCGGTGGTGGCGGCCGTCGCCGTCGTGGCAGTGGTGGCCGCAACAACGGCGGTGGCGGTGGCGGCAGTCACGGCGGGGGCAACCAGCAGCCGACGCCTCCATGGGGCGGCGGCCACAACCCATGGACGGGGGTCGTCCACGCCTACACCATGCCGGTGCCCCACCTGCCCATCCCCGGTCTTCTCGGCACGCGCCTGCCGAACCACCAGGCGTTCTTCACCGCGACACTGCCCTACGCCCCGCCCTACAACGCCATGCCACTGACCTACGCTCCGGCCTATGGCAGCGCGCCGGCCTACGCGCCCCCGCAGCCCGCCTAGGACCCGGCCCTCTCCGCCGCGCTCCAGCAGGCTCCCGCGCCCGGCGCCTACGCCGGAGGTGGCGACCGGTTCATGGATTCGGGCGCATCCACTCATATGGCAGCTCACCCGGGTAACCTCTCACATTCTTTCCCCACCTCCAACGAGTCTCGCATCATTGTCGGTAACGGCGCTGGTCTTCCTATCTCTCATATTGGTTCTACTAATTTTCCCTCTTCTTCCAAACCCTTATCCCTAAATAATGTCATCGTTTCTCCCCACCTAATTCAGAACTTAGTTTCCGTTAAAGCTCTTTCTCGTGACAATTATGTGACTGTCGAATTTGACGCTTCTGGTTTTTCTGTTAAGGACGCCCATACCCGGATGGTGCTCCACCGATGTGAGAGCCCCGGCGACTTGTATCCAGTCCAGGCGTCCTCCACCCCCGGCGCCGGTCCTCGCGCGCTCTCCGCCGGCGTCGATCTTTGGCATGCTCGTCTTGGACATCCTAGTGCCAACACGCTTCATAAAATAATGAGGGGATTTTCTTTTTCATGTAATAAAAAGGGTGCACATAGTTGTGAAGCCTATCGTGTCAGCAAACATGTTCGTCTTCCGTTTAGCAATTCCTCCACAGTTGCGTCCTTTCCGTTTGAACTAATTCATAGTGATGTATGGACCTCTCCTATTCCAAGTAATTCCGGTTTTGTTTATTACCTCGTTATTCTCGATGATTTCTCTCACTTTGTGTGGACGTTTCCTCTCCGTAAAAAGTCAGATGTCGCCACCACTCTCACCGCCTTTTACTCCTATGTCACCACTCAGTTTGGTCGTCCCATCCTTGCTTTAGAGACTGACAACGGAAAATAATTTGACAACATCGCAGTCCGCAATCTTCTGTCCTATCACGGCACTATTTTCCGCCTTACTTGTCCATACACCTCGCAGCAAAACGGTCGTGCCGAGCGTGTGCTCCGCACCCTCAACGACTGCGTTCGCACCCTTCTCTTTCACGGTCATGTCCCACCCTCCTTCTGGCCCGATGCCCTAGCCACCGCCACCCTCCTTGTCAACCTTCGTCCGTGTCGTACTCGCTGGAACTACGCACCACACCACCTCCTTTTCGGTTCCCCTCCCTCCTATGACGATCTTCGGATCTTTGGTTGTCGTTGTTACCCCAGCGTCGCTGCCACCGCCCCACACAAACTCGCCCCTCGTTCCATCTCGTGTGTCTTTCTCGGTTACCCGGCTAACACCAAGGGCTATCGCTGCTATGATCCCGTGTCCCATCGGGTTATCACGTCGCGGCACGTGTACTTTGATGAGCATTGCTTTCCTTTTGCACAGGAACAGGTGGCGCCTTCTCCTCCATCCGCGGGTGCGATTCCGCGGCATCGTGTCGCCGCGCCGGCTGCGTCGACCGCGCCCTCGAGCTCTAGCTCGGGCGCCTCCTCGTCGACCCCGTCATCGTCGCCCTCGAGCCATCGCTCGGGCGCCGACCCGCCGACCCCGCCCGCGCCGCCCTCGAGCCCCAGCTTGGGCGTCGTCCCATCACCGTCCCCTGCTACATCCTCGAGCTCCAGCTCGGGTGCGGCCTCGCCGACACCGCCTGCGTCGCCCTTGAGCTCTCGCTCGGGCGCCGCCTCGTCGACTGCATCACCCTCGAGTGGCCACTCGGGTGATGCCGCACCTGCCCCCACGGGTCCAGTCACCCGTGCACGCGCCGGTATCTTCCGCCCGTCGACACGGTACCCCGCGGACGCGTACGTCTGCACCGTTGTGGCCGCTCCGCTGCTGCCCCCGGCGCCCTCCGCCTTCTGGGCCAGCGGCAACAGCGTCCTGCCTCACGACGGTGGGCCATCTCCATAGGACGAGGGTACAACGCCCTCCCCGTTGCCCGTCTCGGCTCGAGCCGTCCTCCGCGACCCGTTGTGGCTCGCGGCCATGCAGGATGAGTTCGACGCCCTGCAGCGCAACCAGACATGGCAGCTTGTCCCTCGACCGCGTCATGCCAACATCATCACCGGGAAATGGGTCTTCAAGCACAAGTTCCATCCAGATGGGACTCTTGATCGGCATAAGGCTCGCTGGGTCGTCCGCGGTTTTCGTCAGCGCGCCGGCGTTGATTTCGCCGAGACCTTCGCCCCGGTTGTCAAGCCCGGGACCATTCACACCGTGCTCCAGCTTGCCGTGTCTCGTCGCTGGACTATTCACCAGATGGACGTCTCCAACGCCTTTCTCCATGGACATCTTGAGGAGCAAGTGTTCTGCCAGCAGCCCACCGGCTTCGTCGACTCCGCTCATCCGGATCATGTGTGCCTGCTCTCGCGCTCATTATATGGGCTCAAGCAGGCGCCACGCGCGTGGTACCAGCGCATCGCAGCGTTTCTTCACCAACTCGGCTTCCGCTCCACACGCTCCGATGCCTCACTGTTTGTCTACCATATGGGCGACACAACGGCTTACCTGCTGCTCTACGTCGACGACATCATCCTCACGGCCATCACACCTGCGCTCCTGCAGCAGCTCACCGACCGTCTTCGTGCTGAGTTCGCGCTCAAGGACTTGGGACCCCTGCACTACTTCCTGGGCATTGAGGTTGTGCGTCGACCGGATGGCTTCTTTCTTCACCAGAAGAAGTACGCCCACGAGCTCCTCGATCGCGCTGGGATGCTTAACTGCAGCCCTGTCTCTACGCCCGTCGACACCAAGGCCAAGCTCTCCGCCACAGACGGCTCTCCGGCGCCGATGCCTCGCTGTACAGGTCCATTGTTGGTGCACTCCAGTACCTCACTCTTACCAGACCGGAGCTCCAGTATGTCGTTCAGCAGGTGTGCCTCCACATGCACGCTCCCCGTGATGCTCATTGGACTTCGGTGAAGCGGATACTCCGCTATATTCGAGGCACCCTAGACCTTGGTCTCTCGCTGCATGCCTCCACCGACACGGACATCATTGCCTACTCGGACGCGGACTGGGCTGGCTGCCCCGACACGCGGCGCTCCACCTCGGGCTACTGCGTTTACCTTGGACCCTCGCTCATCTCGTGGTCATCCAAGCGACAGCCTACGGTCTCTCGCTCCAGTGCCGAGGCGGAGTATCGGGCTGTTGCTAACGTTGTCGCCGAGTGCTCTTGGCTTCGACGGCTCCTTCAGGAGCTCTCTTGTCCCGTCGACAAGGCTATCGTTGTCTACTGCGACAACGTCTCCGCTGTCTATCTCTCCGCCAACCCCGTACATCATCGCCGGATGAAGCACATCGAGCTCGACATTCACTTTGTTCGCGAACAGGTGGCTCTTGGTCGCATACGTGTTCTACACGTACCCACCTCCCAGCAGTTCGCGGATATCATGACTAAAGGATTGCCTACTGCGTCCTTCGAGGAGTTTCGATCCAGCCTTTGCGTCCGCTCTGCCGACGCTTCGACTGCGGGGAGTGTTGAGAGTAGATATCTGTGTATATGACATTAGTGATTAGGCCCCTCCTCTATTTTGTATTAAGGGTATAGAGGCCTCCTATTGTACCTATATATGTGTGCCTTTGCACCAGAGTTATACAACGTGTGTTATTCCACCTCTCCACATACACAGTACTGTGCAGTTTGATCGGTCGTACGTACCGAAGCTGGCGGTGTTGCACGGCAGGAGCTCGGTCAATTGTCGAAAGCCAGCCCTGCCACTAACACTGACACTGACACTGCCGTCGACAACCATCCCCCTCGGTCAATTGTCGACAGACAAATTAAAGCTAGCCAGAGAGTGCCACGCCGCAGGAACCTGGCAATGGACGCTGCAGCGTGAACTTGCAGAGAGACGCACGAGATTTCCTAGCTCCAGCTGCCTTTCGGAGTAGTACCGCTCGCGCCGCAGGACGTACATAACGCACGTGCGCCGCATTCGTTTGTTTCTCTCGGCAAAAATCACAAAAATAGCCTTATTAAAAAACGATAACACGAAATAACTTACTTTTTCGAAGAATTCTCGATCTAACCGGTCAGTAGCACGGCACACCCATCAAAAACAAAACCAAGCGGGTCCAATTTTAATGTTTGGCGCTTTTTAAAGGAGCGCCATGCTACCTAGCACGACGCTTTCTCGGCGGGCGCCATGCCCCTTTACCTAGAAACGGCCCGAGCGCCACCTCGACCCCTCCCAGATATCCCCTCCCAGCGCCATACCCCCCAAGCAGACAGAAGATGGCGGCGGCGGCTCCCCTCCAAGCCTTCCTCAAATCCACACTCTAAAACCCACGGATCTAAGGTTATTTCTGGTGGATTTTCTTCCTCTCCCCCCACTTGAGGTATTCTCCTTCGATTTTCTTTGTTATCTTGGTTGAAATCATCACATTGTCTTCTTCTTCTTAATCCTAGTTCTTTGGAAATTTGGCATGTATATGGTAGAATGTCGATTTTCTTTGGAGAAATAAGTGTGGTAGAATGATATTTTGTTAATGTTAGTTAGTAAATAAGTGAATTTTGCTCAGTTAGGGTTAGTAAAATAGATTTGGCATGTATATGGTACAATGGTTGATGGATTAGAAAAATAGTGTGGTCAAAATTGTACTTGGTATGTAATTTTAGTTTCTTATAAATGATTGAAAAAATAAGTATGGTTGCTAATATGCTTAATATACAATTGGCATATATAAATTGTAGTAAACGAAATGTGTATTACATATTTTAATTGGCATATATGGATTATATATGGAATGGAATAAATGTGTATTACATATTTTCATTTTTGTAGTCGTATATCTAATGTGTTCCTTTATATAATCCTATCTATATTTGTGGTGGATTAGAGAATTTCCATAACTTAAAGTTTCATTTCTCTTTTTGCTCGCATATGTAGGATGGAAGGACAATCTATTTTGAATGGGCATTATGATCAACGGCACCACGGGCGATACATTGCGGAGAAGAAACATTGATGACCCACAAGTATAGGGGGTGTATCGTAGTACTTTCGATAAATAGGAGTGTCGATCCCAACAAGGAGCAGAAGGTGCTGAACAGTGGTATGGAGCAGGAAATATCTGTAAATACTTAGCAAACGGATTTTTAGTGGTTTCCTGATAAGGCAACAAAACAAAGAGCAAGTAACAAAGAATAAACGCAGCAAGTGGCCCAATCCTTTCTTAGCAAAGGACAAGCCGGTGGAAATACTTATAAAGACCAAACGTTCTCGAGGACACATAGGAATTCCGTCAAGTGCTTTCGCTTCAAATAGCTGAGTACTCTTCTTTGGTGTTGTAAGTGTTGTGTGGGTGAACATGTGCTAATGTATCGACTTTACTTGGACTAATACATACTTGTGATTAAATCCCCTGCAAACATCCGTAATTACAGGAAAGTGATTAAGATATAAATCTAACCACAACCTTAAACTCTAAGATCCTATGCTCCCTTATGCAATGGTGTCCTAACGGGGGTTCAGGTTTTTGTCACTCCGGCAATCCCACAATTAGTAGCCAAATACACAATGCATTCCCCTAGGCCCATAAATGGTGAAGTGTCATGTAGTCGATGTTCACATGACACCACTAGAAGAATAGCATAACAACTTAAATACTAGCTATTGAATAATAACTCAACACAGATCCACTAATAACAACATGACTTCTGTAGGGTTCGCAGCATAGAAAACAAAAAATTTCCTACGATGGAAACTATGTACCAAGATCTATCTACTAGATACAAACAACGGGCGGATGTATATCCGTAGAGAACATACCCTTGAAGACCGACAAAGCTTAACGAGTTCAAATCGTGGTTGATGTAGACGATCTCTTGCCGATCTCAAGATCGAGAGGAAGTCCTAGCGCCGCAAAGTAGCAGCGCATCCGTGCTCGCACACACGTACAAGACACCGGGCAACCTCCGCCTCCTCGCTCCAGCGATGCAGCGGAAGCACAACCCTTTCTTTCCGAATAGCCACCGGGAACATGTATCTCGCTAGTCCGAGACCATGGGGGATAAATTCTAGAAGGGGAGAGAGATCCTTCACGAGGAGGTGTGAGAGACAAGTGAGGAGGGGGGCTCCTTTTATAGGAGGAGGGGGGCACCCAAGGGGGTGGCCGCCGGCCATGGGGCTGCCCCCTCCCCTCCTTCATTCATGTGGGTGGACACTCCACTCACAAAAGTCCTTTAAATTCCCTCCACTCAAAAGTCCACTCAAATTCCCATTAAATTCCCACCAAATTTAATGCAAACTCTCATTAAATAAAACTCTTTTATTTTATTCAGAATTTTGTCAATTCCTTTAATGACAAACATTCACAAATAACCCCTTGCTAGAATTCCATTTCACATGCATAACCACTTTATGCAATTTCACCCGAAAACCTGTTTCGGTATCTAGTGAAATAAATTCATGCGCTTGTTTATTCTTTCGGCATAAAACATTTGCTCCAACTGGATGCCAGTGTCCCTTTAGTGTGTCACCCTACGGTTCGCGAATAATGCGGACATGATCGAGACCCTTCTCCGATCAATAATCAGTAGCGGGACCTGGAGATCCATATTGACTCCCACACATTCAACGATGACTTTTCCTGTGATCGTCGGAACCTTTTACGCTTGTATCTTAATCCCTTTGTTTCACGATATATTACATGTCCGAGATTCGATCATTGGTATCTCCATACCTAGTTTGATCTCGTTACTGACATGCACTCTTTTCTCGTTCCCGTGATATAACATTCTAGTGATCAAATCACTTGCTTGCAAGCTAACCAATGTGATATCACCGAGAGGGCCCAGAGCATATCTATCCGTCATCGGGATGAAAAAATTCCACTCTTGATCCATGATTCTCAACATAACACTTTAGTAGCTTTGAAGCCATCTTTATAATCACCCAGTTACGGAGTGACGTTTGATGTCAACAAGAAACTCTTCCGGTGTTAGTGATTGGCATGATCTCATGGTCTAAGGATTAGGACTACTTCGCAATTTGTTTATAGCAATATAAACTCAATTACTTTGATCGTAATGCTATACTTCGGATGAATGTTCATCACACCATTACACTAATATTGTGATCTCGTTATTAACAACATCCAATGTCTATGATCAGGAAACCATGATCATATTGTTAATCAACGAACTAGTTTATGAGAGAGGCATAACTAGGAACTTTCTGTTTGTTTATTAAACACACATGTATTAACGTTTCCGTATTAATACAATTATAGCATGCAAAATAAACATCTATCATATACTTGGAATACACATAATAAACATTTTATTATTGCCTCTCAGGGCATATTCCCTTCAGTCTCCCACTTGCACTAGAGACAATAATCTAGTTACATTGTGATGTATCTAACACCCATGGAGTTCTGGTGTAGATCATGTTTTGCTCTAGGGAGAGTTTTAGTCAACGGATCTGCTACATTGATATCTGTATGTACTTTACAAATCTTTATATCTCCATCCTTGACATGCTCGAGGATGGAGTGAAACCGGCGCTTAATATGCTTGGAATGCTTGTGAGACCTTGGCTCTTTGGCATTGGCAATGGCACCATTGTTGTCACAATAGATCACCATTGGGTCCAACGCGTTTGCAACCACACCTAGTTCGGATATGAACTCCTTCATCCAAACTGCTTCCTGAGCCGCTTCTGAAGCAGCAACATATTCGGCCTCCGTTGTTGATCCCGCCACCACAGGTTGTTTGGAGCTCCTCCAACTAACCGCTCCGCCATTCATGAGAAATACGTATCCGGATTGAGACTTAGAGTCATCCGGATCGGTGTCAAAGCTAGCGTCGACATAACACTTAGCGACGAGATCTTCTTCACCTACGTATACAAGAAACATATCCTTAGTTCTTCGCAAGTACTTAAGGATATTCTTGACCGCTTTCCAGTGTTCTGAACCTGGATCCGATTGGTACCTACTAGTCAAACTAATAGCATGTGCCACATCCGGTCTTGTACATAGCATGGCGTACATTATAGAGCCTATGGCTGAAGCATAGGGGACCTTGTCCATTATCTCTCTTTCTTCCGCCGAAGCCGGACTTTGAGTCTTACTCAATGTCGTGCCTTGTGTCATAGGTAAGAACCCCTTCTTACTATCTTCCATTTTAAACTTCTTTAAAATCTTATCAAGGTATGTACTTTGCGATAGCCCTATTAGGCGCCTAGATCTATCTCTATAGATCTTTATGCCTAATATGTATGACGCTTCACCTAGGTCCTTCATTGAAAATTTGCTGTTTAGATAACTTTTAACACCGTTTAAAAGATCCATATCATTTCCGATCAATAATATGTCATCCACATATAATATCAGAAATGCCACATTGCTCCCACTCACTTTCTTGTAAATACAAGCTTCTCCATAAGTTTGGACAAATCCAAACTCTTTGATCACCTCATCAAAGCGGAGATTCCAACTTCGTGATGCTTGCTTCAATCCATAGATGGATCGCTGAAGCTTGCACACCTTGTTAGCATCCTTAGGATCGACAAAACCCTTTGGTTGTATCATATACAACTCTTCTTCAATATTACCATTGAGAAACGCGGTTTTGACATCCATCTGCCATATCTCATAATCGAAATATGCAGCAATTGCTAACATAATCCTAACAGACTTTAGCATCGCTACGGGAGAGAATGTCTCGTCGTAGTCAACTCCTTGAATTTGTCGAAACCCCTTTGCGACAAGTAGAGCTTTATAGACGGTTACATTACCATCAGCATCAGTTTTCCTTTTGAAAATCCATTTGTTCTCCACGGCCTTTCGGTCGTGAGGTAAGTCCACCAAGTTCCAAACTTGATTTTCATACATGGATTCCATCTCGGATTTCATGGCTTCTAACCATTTGTTGGAATTCGGGCTCATCATCGCTTCTTCATACGTCGCAGGGTCATCATTTTCATTAACCATGAAATTCATGATAGGATTTCCGTACAGCTCGGGAGTTGCACGCGTCCTGCTTGACCTGCGAGGTTCGGTAGTACTCTCTTTTGGAGTTTTATGATCATTATCATTAGTTCCCTCTTCAACAGGTGGAGCCAACTCCGGAACAACTTCCAGCGCTGCGCTACTCGCCATACTTTGAAGAGAAGGTTCAATAACCTCTTCGAGTTCTACCTTTCGACTACTCACACCTTTCGCGATAAACTCTTTCTCTAGAAAGGATCCATTCTTGGCAACAAAAACCTTGCCCTCGGATCTGTGATAGAAGGAATACACAATAGTTTCCTTAGGGTATCCTATGAAGACGCATTTTTCCGCTTTGGGTTCGAGTTTATCCGGTTGAAGTTTCTTCACATAAATATCGCATCCCCAAACTTTAAGAAATGACACCTTAGGTTTGTTTCCAAACCACAATTCATACGGTGTCTTTTCAACGGATTTAGATGGTGCCCGATTTAAATTGAATGTAGCAGTTTCTAGTGCATACCCCCAAAATGACAATGGCAAGTCCGTCAGAGACATCATAGATCGAACCATATCTAATAAAGTACGATTACGATGTTCCGACACACCATTTCGCTGTGGTGTTCCGGCAGGTGTGAGTTGTGAAACAATTCCACACTCTTTCATGTGAGTGCTAAACTCGTAACTTAGATACTCATCTCCACGGTCAGACCATAGAAATTTGATCTTTCTATTACGATGATTTTCCACTTCATTCTGAAATTCCTTGAACTTTTCAAAGGTTTCAGACTTGTGTTTCATCAAGTAGATATAACCGTATCTACTCAAATCATCCGTGAAAGTAACAAAATAACGATATCCACCTCGCGCTGACACACTCATTGGACCGCATACAGCAGAATGTATGATTTCCAATAAATCTGTCGCCCGTTCCATTGAACCGGAAAACGGCGTTCTAGTCATCTTGCCCATAAGGCATGGCTCACATGTATCAAATGATTCATAATCAAGTGATTCCAAAAGTCCATCCGAATGGAGCTTCTTCATGCGTTTAACGCCAATATGACCTAGACGGCAGTGCCACATATATGCGGATATATCATCATTTAGTTTAATCCTTTTAGCATCAACATTATGAATATGTGTAACATTATTATTGAGATCCAAAAGAAATAAACCATTCATCATCGGTGCATGACCATAAAAGATTTCATTCATATAAATGGAACAACCATTGTTCTCGGATTTAAATGAATAACCACTTCGCATCAAACACGATCCAGATACAATGTTCATGCTCAGTGCAGGCACCAGATAACAATTATTCAAGTTTATAACTAATCCCGACGGCAAGTGGAGAGGCAGCGTTCCGACGGCGATCACATCAACGCTTGATACATTGCTGACACGCATCTTGACCTCGCCCCTTTCTAGCTGTTGCTTGTTCCGCAGCCCCTGATTTGAGTTACAAATATTAGCAACTGAACCGGTATCAAATACCCAGGTGCTACTGCGAGCACTAGTCAAGTACACATCAATAACATGTATATCATATATACCTTTGTTTGCCTTGCCGGCTTTCTTGTCTGCCAAATACTTGGGACAGTTGCGCTTCCAGTGGCCAGTCCCCTTACAATAGTAGCACTCGGTATCAGACTTAGGTCCAACTTGGGGTTTCTTTTCAGGCACGGCAACAGGCTTGCCGCCCTTACTTCTCTTCCGTTTTCCCTTCTTGTCTTTCTTGAAACCAGTGTTCCTATTGATCATCAACACTTGATGTTCCTTTTTGATCTCCACTTCTGCAGTTTTAAGCATTGACAGAAGCTCGGGGAGAGACTTCTTCATGCCTTGCATATTATAGTTCATCACGAAGCTCTTATAGCTAGGTGGCAGAGACTGCAGAACACGATGGATGCCTAAGTCAATGGGAATCGATATTCCCAAGGACACAAGCTTATCGGCGTAACCCGACATCTTGAGTACATGCTCACTAACGGAGTTGTGCTCTTCCATCATGCAACTAAAGAACTTTTCTGAAGCGTTGTAGCTCTCTACAGCAGCATGTGTGTCGAAAATCATTTCAACTCACCCATTGTATCAAAAGCATTGCCATTTTCGAAACGCTTTCGAAGTTCCGGCTCTATCCCATACAATATGCCGCAATGAACTAAGTTGTGGTCCTCCTGACGAGTCTGATAGACATTCTTCTCCTCGTCAGGGGCATCATCAAAAGGTGGGGGGCCTAACGGCGCTTCTAGCACATATTGCTTTTTTGCAGCAGAGAGGAGAATCCTCAAATTCATGGCCCATTCGGTAAAGTTGCTACCGTTCGTTGCAAGTTTCTCTTTCTCCATGAACACATTGAAATTAAAAGCAGGTGGTGCCATCTACAACAGAATTTGTAAAGTTTAGGCTAAGTGTATGATAGATTGAGTTCAACTAATCCATATTACGAATGAACTCCCACTCAAAAACGACATCCCTCGTGCCTTTTTGGTGATTACATGAACCAAATCCACTACACCAAGTCCGATCATCACGTGAGTCGGTGTAGCTTCAAAGGCGAGCATCAAATGGGCATCATATCAACTATATGACTCATGCTTAACCTTTCGGTCCGTGTTCCGAGGCCATGTCTGTACATGCTAGGTTCGCCAAGTTAGAACCTTAGTATTCGCGTGCGTAACTATTTTACACCCGAAATATGGTCGTGGATCCAAGAACACCCGATCATCACGTGATGTCTTGGAGCGACGAAAACATAATCGGTGCATACTAAAGGAAGAACACATTCTTATCTTGATATTTAAAAGAGGGATCATCTTATTATGCTAACAAAGCGCTAAACAAGCAATATAAGATGCTATCAAACATCACATGTTTATTAGTGAAATGATATGGTTCCCGCATATGATCTCTATCATGTGCACCGTGGTATGATCACTATCATACCTATATGTGTAAATCCAAGGTCTATGGAGTTTACACGCTATGTGTGTTGTAAGAGTATCATCTCATACTTCTACTTACAACATTACCATATCATAACACTAGCCCAGCAACAATCTAAACTAGACGCCTCTAATTTATCCATTGCAAGTTTACGTGGCTTGGGGCTTTCGAGATAGAGCCGTTCTTACCTACGAACATGAACCACAACGAGGATAACCAAATTGTTGACAACTCGTTTGCAAAATAGATATTGACTATAGTAGGAGAGACATACACCCGCTAGCCACTTATGCAAACTAGTTGCATGTCAAGCGTGGAACAGGTCTCATGTGCGAGGACATGTAAAGTTTGTCCGGGCCGCTTCATCCCACTATGCCACCAATATCCAAAATTACAACAAAGGAGCAACAACATGATCATCATCGCCCACATACTCATAAGTGTACTACCCGTGTAAAGCATCTACGCATAGATCCGGCTCTGATACCACTGTAGGGTTCGCAGCATAGAAAACAAAATTTTTCCTACGATGGGAACTATGTACCAAGATCTATCTACTAGATACAAACAACGGGCGGATGTATATCCTTAGAGAACATACCCTTGAAGACCGACAAAGCTTAACGAGTTCAACTCGTGGTTGATGTAGACGATCTCTTGCCGATCTCAAGATCGAGAGGAAGTCCTAGCGCAGCAAAGCAGCAGCGCATCCGTGCTCGCACACACGTACAAGACACCGGGCAACCTCCGCCTCCTCGCTCCAGCGATGCAGCGGAAGCACAACCCTTTCTTGCCGAATAGCCACCGGGAACATGTATCTCGCTAGTCCGAGACCATGGGGGATAAATTCTAGAGGGGGAGAGAGATCCTTCATGACGAGGTGTGAGAGACAAGTGAGGAGGGGGGCTCCTTTTATAGGAGGAGGGGGCACCCAAGGGGATGGCCTCCGGCCATGGGGCTGCCCCCTCCCCTCCTTCATTCATGTGGGTGGACACTCCACTCACAAAGGTCCTTTAAATTCCCTCCACTCAAAAGTCCACTCAAATTCCCATTAAATTTCCACCAAATTTAATGCAAACTCTCATTAAATAAAACTCTTTTATTTTATTCAGATTTTTGTCAATTACTTTAATGAAAAACATTCACAAATAACCCCTTGCTAGAATTCCATTTCACATGCATAACCACTTTATGCAATTTCACCTGAAAACCTGTTTCGGTATCTAGTGAAATAAATTCCTACGCTTGTTTTTTCTTTCGGCATGAAACATTTGCTCCAACTGGATGCCAGTGTCCCTTAAGTGTGTCACCCTACGGTTCGCGAATAATGCGGACATGATCGAGACCCTTCTCCGATCAATAATCAGTAGCGGGACCTGGAGATCCATACTGACTCCCACACATTCAACGATGACTTTTCCTGTGATCGTCGGAACCTTTTATGCTTGTATCTTAATCCCTTTGTTTCACGATATATTACATGTCCGAGATTCGATCATTGGTATCTCCATACCTAGTTTGATCTCGTTACTGACATGCACTCTTTTCTCGTTCCCGTGATATAACATTCTAGTGATCAAATCACTTGCTTGCAAGCTAACCAATGTGATATCACAGAGAGGGCCCAGAGCATATCTATCCATCATCGGGATGAACAAATTCCACTCTTGATCCATGATTCTCAACATAACACTTTAGTAGCTTTGAAGCCATCTTTATAATCACCCAGTTACGGAGTGACGTTTGATGTCAACAAGAAACTCTTCCGGTGTTAGTGATTGGCATGATCTCATGGTCTAAGGATTAGGACTACTTTGCAGTTTGTTTATAGCAATATAAACTCAGTGAATTTGATCGTAATGCTATACTTCGGATGAATGTTCATCACACCATTACACTAATGTTGTGATATCGTTATTAACAACATCCAATGTCTATGATCAGGAAACCGTGATCATCTTGTTAATCAACGAACTAGTTTATGAGAGAGGCATAACTAGGAACTTTCTGTTTTTTTATTAAACACACATGTATTAACGTTTCCGTATTAATACAATTATAGCGTGCAAAATAAACATCTATCATATACTTGGAATACACATAATAAATATTTTATTATTGCCTCTCAGGGCATATTCCCTTCAACTTCTCCCATGTACTCAAGAACTAAACGAACTACTCACAAGACATCATATGGATCAAGATCAAAGATGATATGATAATGGATAACAATCTGAACATAAACAATAATCCAATGGTTCCACTCTCAAGCATCAACTACAATAGTAATTAACACCGGGAAAGTTTCCCCTAAGAACTAAAGCAATATCCAACACAATTGTTATAGCAGGACGAAGTGGTGATGATGGTGCTGGTGGAGATGATGGTGTGTATGATGATGATCCCGATGAAGCCTAGCTTGATGACGGTGTTGATGGCGATGATCTCCCCTCTCCGGGAAGCAATTCCCCCGGTAGAAATCTGTCTGCCGGAGAGATCTTTCTCTCTTGGTGTTTTCTGCCCCCAGAGGCGGTGGAAATCTATATGTGGTCTCCCCCTGGCCTTAGGGTTTCATAGGGAAGATATAGGCGAAGGGGCGGAGCAGGAGTCGGGCAGGTGGGCCACACCTTTCCTAGGCACGGGGCCAGGTGGGCCCACATATAGGGGGGTGTGGGCCCCCTGTGTCCCCTCTTCGTCCCTCCTTCTGGCTTCCTTCGTATTCTAGGAAAATAACCTACTTTTTCAAAGAATTCTCGATCTAACAGGTTAGTAGCACGGCACATCCGTCAAAAACGACATGAACTCATAGTGCCCAGGTCAAAAACATTATGACCCCGTCCGACGTGGCAGTCAACGGAACCCAGCGGGCCTAGTTTTAATGTTTGGCGCTTTTCAAGGGAGTGACATGCTACCTAGCACGACGCTTTCTTGGCGGGCACCATGACCCTTTACCTAGAAACGGCCCCGAGCGCCACCCCGGCCCCTCCCAGTTATCCCCTCCCAGTGCCATACCCCCCAAGCAGACATAAGATATTGGCGACGGCTCCCCTCCAAGGCCTCCTCAAATCCACACTCTAAAACCCATGGATCTCAAGTAATTTCTGGTGGATTTTCTTCTTCTCCCCCCACTTGAGGTATTATCCTTCGATTTTCTTTGTTATCTTGGTTGAAATCATCACATTGTTCTCTTCTTCTTAACCCTAGTTCTTTGGAAATTTGGCATGTATATGGTATAATGTCGATTTTCTTTGGAGAAATAAGTGTGGTAGAATGATATTTTGTTAATGTTTGTTAGTAAATAAGTGAATTTGCTTAGTTAGGGCTAGTAAAATAGATTTGGCATGTATATGGTAGAATGGTAGATGGATTAGAAAAATAGTGTGGTTGATAATTTACTTAGTATGTAATTCTAGTTTCTTATAAATGATTGGAAAATAAGTGTGGTTGCTAATATGCTTAATATACAATTGGCACATATAGATTGTAGTAACCGAAATGTGTATTACATATTTTAATTGGCATATATGGATTATAGATGGGATGGAATAAATGTGTATTACATATTTTCATTTTTGTAGTGTATATCTAACGTGTTTGTTTATATAGATCCTATCTATATTTGTGGTGGATTAGAGAGTTTCCATAACTTAAAGTTTCACTTCTCTTTTTGCTCGCATATGTAGGATGGAAGGACAATCTATTTTGAATGGACAATCTGGGTTTGTAGCCGGCATTATATTCCTCCGTTGATATGATTTCTGCTCCGGTCTCCTCCCTACACGGTCACGTCGTCGACGCCATGCAGTCACCTGCGGTCCTCCACATCTCGGTGCCACTCAAGAACCAGCAGCTCGCCCTACATCCTACATATACAGTCGTTAGCGTGCTCGCCTCTGTTCAGCAGCGCCACGTTGCCGTCCTCCTATATAATGTCCTCGCCGTCGCTTGTCTTGAAGACACCGTCCTCTCTAACTTTTAGCCGACCATCACCAATTATACATGTAGTCTCTCCGTCCGGTGCTTGTCCCGTCTTTGTTTTCACTAGTGGGAACAGCCCCATTGGTCCCGGTTGGTAAGGGGCTTTAGTCCCGGTTACCCAACCGGGACGGAGCCCCAACCTTTAGTCCCGGTTGCCCCACCAATCGGGACAAAAGGGGGTACACGTGGCCGCGGCAGAGGGCGAGGGGGGGTGGAGCAACCGTCCCGGTTCGTAACACGAACCGGGACAAATAACCTCTGCCGTGGCAGAGATTTGACACATTTCTCTGCCGCGGCAGAGAATTCATTTTGGCAACTTTTATTGCCACGACAGTATTTTGGCCACTTTCTGTGCCGCTGCAGAGAATTCATTTATGTTGTTTTATTGTTTATTTAGTGTTTTGCACTCATCAATGAAGGAACCATTATATTACACAAGATCATCATGACAATATAGATCCAAGTGTCAAACATATTACATTCGATACACGGATCGAGTTCATGCACTACATACAAAATAAGATCTTTGTACAATCCCTATTGTTTATACACACCCAAATAGTATTCCCCTTTTGGGTTTAGGACTTATGCATCCAAGAATCCCGCCAATTCCTCCTGAATTGCTCGTAGGCGATCCTTTGGCAGAAGACCGTCCCGTAGATGTTCGATCTGATTTAAAAAAGGAGTCAGCCTATATGAATGAAACTAAACACAATTTGATGATAATTAAAAACTATAGAGTATTGTTTGCGTACGTGGAGTTGCTCTAAATTTCTGCCCTTCTCACAGCACGTCTGCCGGATGAACTCGCAAACATAGTATCCACATAAATTGTTCCCTGGTCCCTGCGTTAGGCACTTTACGAGAACATAGTTCAATCAAAATAATAATCGAGCATGATAATAACGGTATCAAAACTAGAATCAAAGAGATGCGCAGATATAGCTAGTGGTGCTTACATCTAGTGCTTGAAATGTAAGCTCCTCTTTCCAAACACGCCTAGCCTTGTTGGTGAACCGTTTCCAAGTGCTGCCCGGTGAAGAAAACGAATAAAAGAAGTTATTAATTACTTGATATCATAAAATTCATGAACGTTGCCGATATAGTGTCGTAATGATTAGAATTACCGCTAGATAAGCATCTGCATGTCCTTCCACTGCGCAAGGGGTTTATGTTTCGAGTCCATGACTAGTACACGCCCTTTTTCAAATTGAATGATTAACAGAATATAGTGGAAGCTGCATATGCATTACTAATCAATTATATACTTAACATCGAGTAAGCGAAATAGAAAGTGTATACAAGACAATAACACTCACTCGAAGTTGTAAGGAAATAGTATTTCCCTTCTGGTTTCTTGAAACCTTAGCGCGTGTACGATATTATCCTCCGTATCCTGGGAGCTTGTTTTGAGATTAGCTTGATGAACCCAATATGGGTCAATGAAGCCAATGTCATAGATTTGTCCTCTGCTGCATTCGAGAATCTTCATTCTGCATATTACAGTATGATTATATACATGCAATAAACGAGGTGAGATAGCTGGAGACTAAATTAATTACAGAATTAGTACTTACAGACAATAGGCACTGATGATCGATTTGTCCAAGGCGTCTTGATTGAATAATTGAAATAGTTCATCAAATTCAATGGATATCATGTCATCTATTTCTTTCCCATAATGCTTTTTTGTAACCCTCAGCACTATCCAGTTAGCCCCGGCCTTTGTGGCATGCATGTACCAGTTATGAAATCTTCGCATTTTTGTTGAAAGATTATTTACCTCCTCAGGTTTGACGAGAGATTTGTCGTACTGGTATTTGTATGCTACTTCACTCACGGGGAAGTACTCTAACTGGGATAAGTACTGGGCAATACTCATACCTTGAGCAGCGGTAGCTTCTCCGTATTGTGCAACTACCTCTGGATCATACTGCTCTTCGACCCCATATTTGCTCGACCCCACATTGGTATGGGAAATCACATTGAGAGGGGCGCAAGACTATTTTGCTTGTTCTCCGAGCTGGGCAACAGATTTCTCGCTTGCATCAGTACTGCTCTTCGAGGCTTTTTGTGCCGCATGTGACTTGAGAATAGAACGCTCATAGTCTGATGACAGCTTTGGCTTGAGTTGATGAAGAGTCTTTAGCATTTTGAACACTCTAGCTTTTTCTTCTTTGGTGCTGGGGAACTCTGGCTCTTTCGGCCGCCTCAACTTAGCAAAAAACGCTGTCGTTTCCGCATCAACGATAGCCGTAATCTCCTCTTCAGTACAATCATCAGCTCTCTTGGGAGGAACATTTGGTACTTTTGGAAGAGGCTCTTGTTTACGTTCCGGCGATCGCTTACCATGACGCAGAGTACCGGTACGCTTACGTTTTTATCCTGAGGCGTCGGCGATAGCTGCACCGGAGCCGGGTGAGGCGACGGAGCCGGGTGAGGCGACAAAGACGGATGCCATGGCGGCGACGACCTCGCTGGAGACGGGTGAGGCGGCGGCGAATATGGCCTTGGCGTGTGATTTCGAAGCATGATACATTCCTTTGGCCATAGAATGGTGACGTTTGTTGTGTCTCCCAGTTCAGTCACATCCCCTTCACCTGCAGGGTAGTCAAGCTTCAAAACTTCAAAGGTGGGCATGATTTCATCCACCCCGACAACAGCGTAGCCCTGTGGAACCGGACGACAGTGGTAAGTTGGTGTGGGTCCAATTGGTAAGGCATAGCCGACCGCCACCTTCATTGATATGTTCACAACTTTGACATGTAGCTCGTAGTGTGTCATCTGTGTGATATTATCCACTGGGTAGCCAACATGAGCCATCGTCGGTGCACTATCGTCATCGTCATCACCCGGGACCTCGGTGGAAGCCACACTGCTTTTTCGATTATTCGACAGGCCGGTAGCATCGAATGCAGTGTGCTGCTGAGATGGGCCGGTAGTACTTTGCTCTTTAAGTGCGTTAATTTCATCTTGTTGTTGCTTTATTTGTTCTTCAATTATACGCATTCGCTCTTTATAAATATCTGCTTTAACTTCCGCCTTGTCCTTTCTCCTCTGATGGCTTCTATCAGGATATTTATTTCTCTCTTCGGGAAACCCAGTCCTCCATGGTTTGGAGCCTATTGTGCCTCGTGTTCATCCATCATGTTCCTTATTTCCAAGGGCGAGTGTGAGCTCATCATTCTCTCTATCGGGAATGAAGTCCCCATCTTTAACAGCCTTTACTGCTTTTCTCATCTTCTCGATTGGCAAGGGGTCTTCTTTCTGTCGTATGTTATATATACACTTCCCTTCCGAGTCCAACTTGCCCCCATGCCCGTAAAACCAATTCCTTGCACGTTCGATCCAATCGTCTATCTCTGGGATGATCTTTTTAGCACGCAGTTCCTGCTCAACTTTCTCCCACTTAGGAATGCCAGCCCTGTAGCCGCCTTGCCCCATAGTATGGTGATACTTCTTGTTAGCAACATTCAGCTTATTCGTTGCAGACATTTTCTTAGCTTTTGCTGATGTCTTGTAATTCACAAACTCAGCATTGTGCCACAAATTTGTTTACGATAACTTCGGGAGCCGTCGGTTTGCCGTTTTCACCGACATCTTCGATCCTGAACCACTCATGGTCTCCCAACTTTTTGGTTGGGCCTCGGCTGCTCTTTTCAGTAGATTTCTTCGATCCGGAGGGCTAAAAGAATAAAGATCGTCGTTACTATTTCTATATAGATAGCAGTTGATTAATTAATGAATTAATTATATTACATGCACCTCGCCGGAGCGGTCGTCCTCTCAATCACACAAGGCATCGCCTTCTCCCTCGTGGAAGGCATCACCTTCAACCTCAAACAAGTTGTCTCTTCCGGCAAAAATAGGATCACCCTCACCGGAGTTGTTCAGAAACGTCGATACATCTAAATTTTCTTCCCCACGGATCACACCTTGGATCAACTCTTCCTTTTCTTCGTCTCTGTCAAGTGGGTCCATATTTTCTGCATAGGTGGAAAAACGGATAAGTCAAAGTGGCTAAGGGAGAATGTTAGGTACGGTGTTGAGAGATATGAAGGGTTTCGCAGCATAGTAAATCAAAAAAAATCTATGGATGTGAACAAGAAAGCCAAGATCTAATCTAGGAGATGCAATAAACGAGAGATATAGATGAGATCTTCATACCCTTGAAGAAATCACACAGCGGAAACATTCAACAGAACATGGTTGATGTAGTCATACTAGCTGTCTCCTCCTCGCGATCCGATCCGATCCTACGCCGCAAGTGGCGGCGCCTCCGAGAGATGCACACGTACGGTGCCGCGACGTATCCTCCTTCCTTGGTCCAGAAAGTGGGGTGGAGAGATAGATTGGATCTGTAGCATGACGGCGTGGTGCTATGGTGGAGAGTTTCTACGGCAGGGCTTCGCCTACGCGCAGTCGGGAGAGAGAGAGAGGTGGAGGGCAGCAGGACGGCGGCTAGGGTTGGAGGAGTGGGGGAAGGAGGATGCGCCCCTGCCCTCTTTATATAGGGGGCTGTCCGGCCCCCTTGGACCCTCCTCCAAGCCCTAGGGCGGCGTCCCCAAGGGTTGGAGTGGGGGACAAGTTTCCCCTCTCCTTCTAGAAGGGTTCCCTAGGGTTTGGCCGGCTGGGCCTATGGGGCCTTGTGCTCCTGGCCCAAAGCGGCCAGGGCACTCCCCTTAGTCCCACGCAGGCCTCCAACAAGTGGGCCCACATTGGTCCCACTCCGGAAGCTTCTAGAACCTTCCGGTACAATACCGATAAACTCCGAAACTATTCCGGAATCCAAAAACTGCTTTCCTTTATATGAATCTTATTCTCCTGACCATTCCGGAACCTCTCGTGACGTCCTGTATCTCATCCGAGACTCCGAACAAAAACTCATAAACCAATTATCCATTCTATCCTAGCATCGAAGCACGTTAAGTGTGTGACCCTACGGGTTCGAGAATATGCAAACATGATCTTCTATCAATAATCAACAGCGGGATCTGGAAACCCATATTGACTCCCACACATTCATCGATGATCATATCGGATGAACCACAATGCCAGGATTCAATTAATCCCATATATGTATTCCCTTCGTCACGCGATATTTTACTTGCCCGAGATTCGATCGTTGGTATCGGCATACCTAGTTCAATCTCGTTCACAGCAAGTACTTTACTCGTTCCGTAATCCGATATCACTTTGTGATTAACTCCTTAACCACGTGCTTGCAAGCGGTGTTGATATCGATTACCGAGTGGGCCCGAAGTATATCTCTCCGACTCGGGAGGGACAAATTCCATCTCGATACATACAACCCAACAAGTACTTTCCGATCACCTGAGAGACACCTTTCCGATCGCCTCAGAGATACCTTTCCGATCACCAAAGTATAGATAGGTTTCATTTTTCTGAACAATTTGATATATTATTTGTATTTTTCTGACTTATAAACAATAAGTTATTGATTTTACAATATTAAATCATTTTTTGGAATTAAAAACAAAAAGGCAAATAGTTTTTACACCGGGGCGACCCCTAGCCAGTGAGGCTGACAGAAGGGCCCCAGTGCCAACTCAGCCTCCACGCAAGCAAGCAGGACCCACCGCATGTTAGACCGCACTGACCCCGCCTGCTGATGTCACCAGGACGTTAGCATGACGTCATGCACCGGTGATCAGCCCCAGATCATCAACGGGGAGGGCGCTGGTGCGCGGGCGGACAAGCGGGAGCGGGTGCGATGGATGCGGGCTAGCGTACCGAGCCGTTTAGTGGCGGCGCCGCTCCGGATTGGTCGCCGGAAAAGGAAGCACGACGGCGGCCGACGGCGGTGGCTTCAGGTACTCGGCGCGGCAGCGATACAGAGAGAAAGAGGAAGAACAGAGAGGACTGTGAGGTGGAGGGGCTCACCACGGAGGCGGTGGAGGGGTCACCTCGACCAAGCGAGCTCGGACGCGGCCAGAATCGTCGAGAACAGCGGTGGCCGTACTTCGGGGAGGAACTCCCGATTGCCGTGGTTACGGGCGCCCTTCGTCGATTCCATTGGAGGGGAATACCGACACGGGGAGGGCGTTCCTGACGAGGAGGCGGAGCAGCGGCGGCGGCCGGTAGGGCGTGCAGGGCGGCGGGGCAGCCTGGCGACGTCGCTTCAGTCCCTGTGCGCGAGAAGAGATTGTGAGATGGGGAAGAAGAAGAGGAGGGGTAACAGTTATTAACCAAAGGACCTTTTGTCCCGGTTGTTGGCTCCAACCGGGACTAAAGGGTCATATGTCCCGGTTGGAGCCACCAACCGGGACATATACTCCACTTTTTTCAGCAGACCAAGGGTTGGCGCGCGCAGGGGTCTTTAGTCCCGGTTGGTGGCTCCAACCGGGACATATGACCCTGTTTTCAAATTTTTTCAGAATTTTCTCTCTGTTCCCACCTTATTTTTTATTTTGGGGTTTAAATTTGAAATGTTTTTAAATGATAATTACTTTGGAATTTAGAAAAACTTTAAACATAAAAAAGTGTTTGAATTTGAATAACTAATTCAAAACCATTATCTGTTTTTAAAAATAATTAATGTAACCATTTAAACTATGAACCATTTAAAATTGAAAATGAATTAACTTATATTTTTTGAATATTAATTTGGAATTCAGAAAAACTTTAAACATAAAAAGTGTTTGGATTTGAATAACTAATTCAAAACCATTTTCTGTTTTTAAAAAATAATTAATGTAACCATTTAAAATATGAACCATTTAAAATTAAAAATGAATTAACTTATATTTTTTGAATATTAATTTGGAATTTAGGAAAACTTTAAACATAAAAAGTGTTTGGATTTGAATAACTAATTCAAAACCATTTTCTATTTTTAAAAAATAATTAATGTAACCATTTAAAATTAAAAATGAATTAACTTATATTTTTTGAATATTAATTGGGAATTTAGAAAAACTTTAAACATAAAAAGTGTTTAAATTTGAATAAATAATTCAAAACCATTTTCTGTTTTAAAAAATAATTAATGTCACCATTTAAAATATGAACCATTTAAAATTAAAAATGAATTAACTTATATTTTTTGAATATTAATTGGGAATTTAGAAAAACTTTAAACATAAAAAGTGTTTGAATTTGAATAAATAATTCAAAACCATTTTCTGTTTTAAAAAATAGTTAATGTAACCATTTAAAATATGAACCATTTAAAATTAAAAATGAATTAACTTATATTTTTTGAATATTAATTTGGAATTTAGAAAAACTTTAAACATAAAAAGTATTTGGATTTGAATAACTAATTGAAAACCATTTTCTGTTTTTAATTTGGATTTGAATTAACTTATTTTTTTATATATTAATGGGCGGGAAAAAAGGACGGGAAATAATGGGCCGAAAGAAAATTTTATTAGGATAGAACTGGAATTAAAGTACATAACGCAACTAACACAAAGTTACATAGAAGAACTAAAATTAAGATACATGGCCAGATTAAGCCACAATCGGCCGAACTTGTTTTGCAATGTTGGAGTGATTCACTAATGCTCCTGCCTACACCTGTAATACTCGCCACTGTAGTCATCGTACTCGCCGCGGTCATCGTCGCTGTCGTCGTCGGGGTCGCCGTAGTTGAACCTTGAAGGTTGAGTACGAGTGGGCTGGACTTGAGGGTAGCACAGGCGGGGGCTAGAGTCGGCGGCCGTGTCGTAGGCCATGATGCTCTGGAGAGTCCGGTCGCGCCACCACAGCCGACGGCCGACCTCGTTGAAGTTCGGAGGAGGTGGGCCGTCCTCCTCATGCCTGGCGAGCGCCCTCTCACGCCGATCCACGAAGAAGGCTTTCCAAGTCAGGAAATAGTCGGGATGCCATCTGGGATTCCTCCGCTGCTCCGGCGTGAGCTCGAAGTAGTAGTGGTTCGTGATGGCCATCCGGCGCGCCACACCTAGAGGGACAGGAGGAACCGGCACGCCTCCGGCGCTCAGCATCCAGCCGACGGGGACACAGTAGCCCGGCGGGCAGGGGTAGTTTGAGGCGCAAAGCGCCTCCGCCTCCCTAGGAGTTAGTGCTACGGTGGAAGTCATGGGAAAGAGTGATGAGGTTGCAGACATGAGTCTAGAGATGTGCAATGACAACGGAGGCCAATCCTACATATATATAGTGAGAAATGGCAGGAAGATAACTGGAGGGAAGAACTGGCGGGAAGAAATGGCGGGAAGAACTGGCGGGAAGAAAAATGGCGGGAAGAAAAATGGCTCATTTAGAACTTGCATTGGATCTCTGAAGAAACCACATATTGCGAGTCTAAAAATAATTTTTTCAAAAAAACACGGGCAATAGATCATGTACCTGTAGTACAAACCAGACCCACTTCCTACCGATTCGGCAGACATTTGTCCTTTTTACCCGGGATAGACAAAAAGGTTTGAGATGTCCCGGTTGGGAGATAGTCCATGTAAGGTGGTCTAGTATTTTAGGAAAATGGGACGGTAGCATTCCGAAACAGCATTTTGGTGGTTACTTCACAAAACGATCCGTTTTTTGCGCTCGGAAAATGGAAAAGGGCTTTTTCGTGCGACAAAAAGGAAAACTTCCTCCTGCAACATTGTTATCCATACCAATTTCCACATTCATGCATAATGTGGGCACAACATCACAAACTATGACATGATTCAGCACATAACATCGGCCATTTGGACCGAAAGCCACGAAACCTCGAACATGATAGGTCATTTTGTGAAGGTTTTTTCGAGACATGATCAATATACCAAGTCTGGTATTTTTTTCTTTCAACTATGTCACATAATATGACACCACGCGAAGGATTTTCATTGTTCGGATTTTTTTTGAATTTCTTATGCCCGTTTTGAATTTTTTGAATTTCTAACTATGGTCGAACCGGCGTGCATGAAGATAGGGGACGAGCATCGTTAGAACTTGCATTGGATATATGAAGAAACCATATATTGCGAGTATCAAAATGATTTTTTCAAAAAATCACGGGCGATAGATCATGTACATGTAGTACAAACCGGACCCACTTCCTACCGATTCGGCAGACATTTGTCCTTTTTACTCGGGATGGACGAAAAGGTCTGAGATGTCCCGGTTGGGAGATAGTCCATGTAAGGTGGTCTAGTATTTTAGGAAAATGGGACGGTAGCATTCTGAAACGGCATTTTGGTGGTTACTTCACAAAACGACCCGTTTTTTGCGCTCGGAAAATGGAAAAGGGCTTTTCCGTGCGACAAAAAGGAAACTTCCTCCTGCAACATTGTTCTCCATACCAATGTACACATGCATGCATAATATGGGCACAACATCACAAACTATGCCGTGATTCAGCACATAACTGAAGGGAATATGCCCGAGAGGCAATAATAAAGTGGTTATTATCGTATTCCTTATTTATGATAAATGTTTATTTTGCATGCTATAATTGTATTAATACGGAAACGTTAATACATGTGTGTTTAATAAACAAAAAGGAAGTTCCTAGTTATGCCTCTCTTATAAACTAGCTCGTTGATTAACATGATGATCAAAGTTTCCTGATCATGGACATTGGATGTTGTTAATAACGAGGTCACAACATTAGTGTAATGATGTGATGAACATTCATCCGAAGTATAGCATTACGATCAAAGTCATTGAGTTTATATTGCTATAACAACTTACGAAGTGATCCTAATCCTTAGACCATGACATCATGTCAATCACTAACACCGGAAGAGTTTCTTGTTGACATCAAACGTCACACCGTAACTGGGTGATTATAAAGATGTCTTCAGAACTACTAAAGTGTTATGTTGAGGTCCATGGATCGAGAATGGAATTTGTTCATCCCGATGACAGATAGATATGCTTTGGGCCCTCTCGGTGATATCACATTGATTAGCTTGCAAGCAAGTGATTTGATCACTAGAATGTTATATCACGGGAACGAGAAAAGAGTGCATGTCGGTAACGAGATCAAACTAGGTATGGAGATACCGATGATCGAATCTCGGACATGTAATATATCGTGAAACAAAGGGATTATGATACTAGCGTAAAAGGTTCACACGATCACAGAAGTCATCGTTGAATGTGTGGGAGTTAGTACGGATCTCCAGGTCCCACTGCTGATTATTGATCGGAGAGGGGTCTCGATTATGTCTGCATTATTAGCGAACCGTAGGGTGACACACTTAAGGGATACCGACACCATTCGGAGCAAATGATATGCCAGAGAAAGAAAAAGGAAAGCGCGGGAATTTATTTCACTAGACACCGAAACTGTTTCGGTTGAAATTGCTGAAACTGGTTCTGCATGTGAAATTGAAATGTTGTAAGGGGTTTTATGTGAATGTTTGTTAATTAAAGTAATTAACAAAATTCTGGATAAATAAATAAAAGAGTTTTATTTAAATGAGAGCTTGCATTAAATTTGGTGGAAATTTAATGCATGTGAGTGGATTTTTGAGTGGAGGCTTTTCATTTTGATTGGGAGCTCCACCCACATGAATGTGGAAGAGGTGGCGGCAGCCCCCATGGCTGGGCGCCATGCCCCTTGGGTGCCCCCAGTGGCGGAGCGTGACAGCAAACAAAGGATGGGCCGGCTCAATGTAGACTAGGCCAATTGATATTAGTGGACCAATTTATCATCAAATCCTAAAGGAAATTGAGATATAAGGGTGGGCCATGGCCCAGTATGGCCTCCACTACGCGCCGCCCCTGGTGCCCCCCTCTCCCCTATAAAAGGCCCCCTCTCCTCCTCTCAAAACACACCTCCTCACGAAGGATCTCTCTCCCCCTTTTAGAATTTCCCCATGGTCTCGGATCAGCGAGATACATGTTCCCGGTGGCTTTTTCTGGAAGGATTTGTTGCTTCCGTTGCTTCGCTGGAGCGAGGGCGTGGAGGTTGTCGAGGTACCCGTACGTGTGTGCGATCATGGATGCACCACTGCTTTGAGGTGCTGGACTTGATCGTGCTGGACCGGCTGGACCAGATGGACTTCATCACGATCTTGAGATCGGCAAGCGTTCGTCTACATCATCCACGAGTACAACCTCGTTAACGCTATTCGGTCTTCGAGGGTATGTATTCTATGGATGTATATCCACCCGTTGCTTGTATCTAGTAGATAGATCTTGGTACTTAGTTGTTCCCATCGTAGGAATTTTTTTGTTTTCTATGCTGCGAACCCTACAGTGGTATCAGAGCCGGATCTATGCGTAGATTCTTTGCACGGGTAGTACACATATGAGTATGTGGGCGATGATGATCATTTTATTGCTTCTTAGTTGTACTTTGGATATTGGTGGCATAGTGGGATGAAGCGGCCCGGACAAACTTTACATGTCCTCGCACATGAGACCTGTTTCACGCTTGACATGCAACTAGTTTGCATAAGTGGCTAGCGGGTGTCTATCTCTCCTACTATAGTCAATATCTAATTTGCAATGAGTTGTCAACAATTTGGTTATCCTCGTTGTGGTTCATGTTCGTAGGTAAGAACGGTTCTATCTCGAAAGCCCTAAGCCACGTAAAATTTGCAATGGATAAATTAGAGGCGTCTAGTTTAGATTGTTGCTGGGCTAGTGTTATGATATGGTGATGTTGTAAGTATAAGTATGAGATGATACTCTTACAACATACATAACGTGTAAAATCCATAGACCTTCAATTTACACATAAAGGTATGATAGTGATCATACCACGATGCACATGATAGAGATCATATGCGGGAACCATATCATTCCACTAATAAACATGCGATGTTTGATAGCATCTTATATTGCTTGTTTGGCGTTTTATTAGCATAATAATATGATCCCTCATTTAGATATCAAGATAAAAATGTGTTCTTCCTTAAGTATGCACCGACAATGTTTCGTCGCTTCAAGACATCACGTGATGATCGGGTGTACTTGAATCCGTGAGCATATCTCGGGTGTAAGACAGTTACACACGCGAATACTAAGGTTCTTACTTGGCGAGCCTAGCATGTACAGACATGGCCTCGGAACACAGACCGAAAGGTTAAGCATGAGTCATATGTTTTGATATGATGACCATATGGATGCTCGCCTTTGAAGCTACACCGACTCACGTGATGATCGGACTTGGTGTAGTGGATTTGGTTCATGTAATCACCAAAAAGAAACGAGGGATGTCGTTTTTGAGTGGGAGTTAATTTCTAATTTGGATTAGTAGAACTCAATTTATCATAAATTAAATCAAAGTGAATTTGCATAATTTGTTGTGGTCATTGGCATTCGTTCACCACCTTATGCATAGTTGTAATTGAGATAATAGAACTATAGAATTATAGATATATACTTTATGAACTGGTATCGTATTGCGTTGAGTGTCAATCTAAAGTTTAAAGTCCTATTGCAAACTTTCACAAACTCTGTTTACTCCGTGAGATTTAATAATTGGTATTAAATCGAGAGTAACAATTCCAGTGTTAGTATCTTAAGTATCATGTTTGCCTCCATGATTCTTGATTGTTTTATTATCAAGTTTATATAGGAGCTGAAAGAATTGTTTCAGAAACCATTATGTGTGACAAATATAACGATATCTGAAACAATGTTTTGGTTGCAATATGATAGAGTATAATATATGTTCTTATATTGGATGAGAATTTACAAAGGTTGGAGATGCTAGACATCCTAATCATCCAAAAGGATTTTGGAAAGTAATATTATACTCATGATTCGCCTTTATAATCTACAGTAGCTTGATCATGAAAGTCATCATGATAAGGGTGAATAGAAGATGTATGTAAAGTGTTTACTACACTAAAAGATTACTAAAGAATGGATTTTGAAAGAATACCGATCATTTTGATGATGGTGATCTACTTCAAAGTGCAAGTCCAAAGGTATTATTATTTGAATATTCACGCTTTGGACTATGTGTCATGTATATGGTGCCACTTTTGATGTTGATAGATTCTTTTAAAAAGGAAAAGGAAATGCTGAAAGAGAATCTATAAAATATATTTAGTAGAAAAGAAAAGATTGGAAATATCCAATTTAGGTATATAGATGATATACATGTTATGGTTGTATTCTTTGCTTGTTAAACAATGTGGTTCTTGGGTATTGGATACCAAATTGGTTGGTATGAAATTTCATACGGAACGATGCAATTCATGAACCACAATGGCCTAAGTAACTAGCAAGAGAATATGTGATGATGTTCATCAAAAACAAACAAACCGTTGTTTGTATTTCTCGTTGACATCAAAGCTTGACTTCAATATTTGTTTTAATAATTGCTATTTAAATCAGGTATTATGAGAACAAACGTTGTTCAAATAATTACCATATTCCATATTAGATGGATGATTTACAAATCTAGTTGGAGAAATCACATCCATAAATCTAATGCTAAAATGTCGCAAGACAAATGATTGGAAGATCACTTACGAAGTGACATCGCTGTTTAAATTATATTGGAAATAAAACATGAAGAAACTCCATTTTCATGGATTTTTGGAGTCTTCGATTTGATCAAGTGACGCTTGTGAGACTTTCCTCGGGATAATTAAAACTTTGTTCAAAGGCCAAAGAAGAACGAACGACTAAAATATTGGAATTTATACATATCGATGTATGTAGTCCATTATGTGTAGTCGTAAGCGATGGGTTTCAACTTCATATACTTTCTCCAGAAATTTGAGTGAATATTCACTTAATGAGAAAGAAGTGTGAAATACTTGAAAATGTTCAAAGACTTTCAAGATGAAGTGAAAATCATTGTAACAACAAAATAAATGGTTTATGATTTTATCATAAGGGATTTATTTGAGTTACAAGTGTAACAAGAAAATAAATGAATTATGATTTTATCATAAAGGGATTTATTTGAGTTGCAAGTTTAGCAAAACACCTAGATTTACATCTCCCGAAACAGCATAGGAGTATGGAGTGTTTGAGATTTGTAATGAAACCTTGTTTGACATGGTTGGATCAAAGGTGTTATTCATAAAACTGCCATTATGTTTTAAAATATTAAAGCTTTAGAGACTTCCGCTTTTACACTGAAAAAAGCTCCATCTTGATCCGTTGAAATGACACCATGGAAGTTATGGTTTGGGGTAAAACCCAAGTTGTCATTTCTTAAATTTTGGTATGCTAAACATAAGTAAGATGTTTACAACCGAAGTTGGATGAGCATGTCTTTGTAGGTTATTTCGAATAACAATTGGTTATTCCTCCATAACACCAAGTACAAAAGGGTTTGTCGCTTGAAACGTGAAGTTCCTTGAAGAAGAAATTTTTCATAAATGTTAAGTGGGAGGACAATAGAACTTTGATAAGGTTAACAAACCTTAGCTAAATGTGCTGGGTTGCGCAGCATCGTAAATCGTTCCGGAGGCTGCCATAATGCTCATAGATTATGTGCCTCAAAGGTTGTGGTCACGGAGATCTAAGTTCTTATTGAACCAAGTCGGTCGGATAAACAATCAAATGTTGAGATTTGAGAGTAAATCATTATTGTTTGACAATGATGAATCGACCACATACAAAGAAGCGATGATGGGCCCTGAATCCGTCAAATGGCTTGAAGCCATAAAATCCGTGATAGTTCCATACATGAGAAATCAAGTATTGAACTTGGAAGACCCTCCGGAAAGGTGTAAAAACCTATCGGTCGTATTTGGATATATAAAGAAACAGACATGGATGTTTCACATCTATGAAATAGTCGACATGTCATAAAGTATTTTACGACAATGTTCAAGGAGTTGACTATGACAAGATTTGATCTTTCATAGCGATATTTAGTCTGGACGGATTAAAGTAGCAACCACTACATATAATTTGTTATATGGTAGATGAATAAACAAAACAAAGTTCTTCTAATAGAATGGTTACCTAGGACGTGTACATGACATGATCCAAAGGGTTTTGTTAATTCAAAGGATGCTAAAAAGGGCATGCAAACTTCAATGGTTGAAGTAAGCATCACGGAGTTGGAATCTTCACCATGATGAAAAAGGAGTTTTCATCTGGAGACGATGAAGATGCTTGCATTTGCAAGAAATTAAGTGGGAGCACTGAGACATATTTCTAATACATTATGTGGAGGACATCTTGTTGATTATAAATGATGTATCTTTTATTGACAAAGGTTAAGAATTTCATTTCGATGAAAGACTTAGGCAAAACCCGAATATTTAGCATGAATGTCTATAGTGGATAGACTGTGACGCTAATATGGTTGTGCCAAACATACATATATGAGATATTGAAGGAGTTCAATATAGAAACGACAAGAAAAGGTTCTTGTCGCATGGAAAAGGAATTGAATCAAGATTCAAGTGTATCGACACTTGATAAGTGAAACAAGATTCAAGTGCTTTGACACTTGATGAGTGAAATCACGAGAATGTTTTTATCAATCATACCATGATATGTACACATCCAGATATGTCCTATGCTCTAAGTGTTATGAGCATATACCAGAATGAATCATAAAATGATCATTGGACTATAGTAAGGATATTCTTATGATCTTTTGGAAGAACTAAGAATATAATTGTGTAGAGGTGACAAACAATTAAAAATAGTTCATTGTAAAGCATTACATTGATACTAGTTTTGTCACAAGATACAAATTAAGTTTATCTCAATTTAAACTATGGGTGGCACAATGTAGTGGAAAGGAGATTCCATGATGGATTTGGATGAATTCCAAAGTTAAGAAATTGTGACGAATACTACAACAAAAAGGCTAAGTATATGACTGTTATAGTAGCAGCAAAGGAGGGAATTTGTGTCAAGTAGTTTGTTATCAAACTAAGGTGTGGTTCGCAACGGACTAACACTAAAGATATATTGTATGAAAATACTATCGACGTGTTTTAACCCCAAGGAACTAAAGGTCTCACCAAAAGACCAAATTTATACAATGCCATCTCATTGGAGAATGAGTGATGCGTGGAGACGCAAAGACATGTAAATACACACGGACCTGAAAGTGTCAGATCCGTAGATTATGTTAACCACTTGTAATTGCGTATATGGAACACCAGAAAACCATAGGTGTTCAATACGCAAAGTTTTCAAACTAGATTATTGTCTCTAGTGCAAGTGGGAGACTGATGTAGGGTTCGCAGCATAGAAAACGAAAATTTTCCTACGATGGGAACTATGTACCAAGATCTATCTACTATATACAAACAACGGGCGGATGTATATCCATAGAGAACATACCCTTGAAGCCCTACAAAGCTTAACGAGTTCAACTTGTGGTTGATGTAGACGATCTCTTGCCGATCTCAAGATCGAGAGAAAGTCCTAGCGCCGCAAAGCAGCAGCGCATCCGTGCTCGCACACACGTACAAGACACCGGGCAACCTCCCGCCTCCTCACTCCAGCGATGCAGCAGAAGCACAACCCTTTCTTGCCGAATAGCCACCGGGAACATGTATCTCGCTAGTCCGATACCATGGGGGATAAATTCTAGAGGGGGAGAGAGATCCTTCACGAGGAGGTGTGAGAGACAAGTGAGGAGGGGGGCTCCTTTTATAGGAGGAGGGGGGCACCCAAGGGGGTGGCCGCCGGCCATGGGACTGCCCCCTCCCCTCCTTCATTCATGTGGGTGGACACTCCACTCACAAAAGTCCTTTAAATTCCCTCCACTCAAAAGTCCACTCAAATTCCCATTAAATTTCCACCAAATTTAATGCAAACTCTCATTAAATAAAACTCTTTTATTTTATTCAGAATTTTTTCAATTACTTTAATGACAAACATTCACAAATAACCCCTTGCTAGAATTCCATTTCACATGCATAACCACTTTATGCAATTTCACCCGAAAACCTGTTTCGGTATCTAGTGAAATAAATTCCTGCGCTTGTTTATTCTTTCGGCATGAAACATTTGCTCCAACTGGATGCCAGTGTCCCTTAGTGTGTCACCCTACGGTTCGCGAATAATGCGGACATGATCGATACCCTTCTCCGATCAATAATCAGTAGCGGGACCTGGAGATCCATACTGACTCCCACACATTCAACGATGACTTTTCCTGTGATCGTCGAAACCTTTTACGCTTGTATCTTAATCCCATTGTTTCACGATATATTACATGTCCGAGATTCGATCATTGGTATCTCCATACCTAGTTTGATCTCGTTACTGACATGCACTCTTTTCTTGTTCCCGTGATATAACATTCTAGTGATCAAATCACTTACTTGCAGGCTAACCAATGTGATATCACCGAGAGGGCCCAGAGCATATCTATCCGTCATCGGGATGAACAAATTCCACTCTTGATCCATGATTTTCAACATAACACTTTAGTAGCTTTTAAGCCATCTTTATAATCACCCAGTTACGGAGTGACGTTTGATGTCAACAAGAAACTCTTTCGATGTTAGTGATTGGCATGATCTCATGGTCTAAGGATTAGGACTACTTCGTAGTTTGTTTATAGCAATATAAAATCAATGACTTTGATCGTAATGCTATACTTCAGATGAATGTTCATCACACCATTACACTAATGTTGTGATCTCGTTATTAACAACATCCAATGTCTATGATCAGGAAACCGTGATCATCTTGTTAATCAACGAACTAGTTTATGAGAGAGGCATAACTAGGAAATTTCTGTTTGTTTATTAAACACACATGTATTAACGTTTCCGTATTAATACAATTATAGCATGCAAAATAAACATCTATCATATACTTGGAATACACATAATAAACATTTTATTATTGCCTCTCAGGGCATATTCCCTTCAGTCTCCCACTTGCACTAGAGACAATAATCTAGTTACATTGTGATGTATCTAACACCCATGGAGTTCTGGTGTAGATCATGTTTTGCTCTAGGGAGAGTTTTAGTCAACGGATCTTCTACATTGAGATCCGTATGTACTTTACAAATCTTTATATCTCCATCCTTGACATGCTCGCGGATGGAGTGAAACCGGCGCTTAATATGCTTGGAATGCTTGTGAGACCTTGGCTCTTTGGCATTGGCAATGGCACCATTGTTGTCACAATAGATCACCATTGGGTCCAACGTGTTTGCAACCACACCTAGTTCGGATATGAACTCCTTCATCCAAACTGCTTCCTGAGCCGCTTCTGAAGCAGCAACATATTCGGCCTCCGTTGTTGATCCCGCCACCACAGGTTGTTTGGAGCTCCTCCAACTAACCGCTCTGCCATTCATGAGAAATACGTATCCGGATTGAGACTTAGATTCATCCGGATCGGTGTCAAAGCTAGCGTCGACATAACACTTAGCGACGATCTCTTCTTCACCTCCGTATACAAGAAACATATCCTTAGTTCTTCGCAAGTACTTAAGGATATTCTTGACCGCTTTCCAGTGTTCTGAACCTGGATCCGATTGGTACCTACTAGTCAAACTAATAGCATGTGCCATATCCGGTCTTGTACATAGCATGGCGTACATTATAGAGCCTATGGCTGAAGCATAGGGGACCTTGTCCATTATCTCTCTTTCTTCCGCCGAAGCCGGACTTTGAGTCTTACTCAATGTCGTGCCTTGTGTCATAGGTAAGAACCCCTTCTTACTATCTTCCATTTTAAACTTCTTTAAAATCTTATCAAGGTATGTACTTTGCGATAGCCCTATTAGGCGCCTAGATCTATCTCTATAGATCTTTATGCCTAATATGTATGACGCTTCACCTAGGTCCTTCATTGAAAATTTGCTGTTTATATAACTTTTAACACCGTTTAAAAGATCCATATCATTTCCGATCAATAATATGTCATCCACATATAATATCAGAAATGCCACATTGCTCCCACTCACTTTCTTGTAAATACAAGCTTCTCCATAAGTTTGGACAAATCCAAACTCTTTGATCACCTCATCAAAGCGGAGATTCCAACTTCGTGATGCTTGCTTCAATCCATAGATGGATCGCTGAAGCTTGCACACCTTGTTAGCATCCTTAGGATCGACAAAACCCTTTGGTTGTATCATATACAACTCTTCTTCAATATTACCATTGAGAAACGCGGTTTTGACATCCATCTGCCATATCTCATAATCGAAATATGCAGCAATTGCTAACATAATCCTAACAGACTTTAGCATCGCTACGGGAGAGAATGTCTTGTCGTAGTCAACTCCTTGAATTTGTCGAAACCCCTTTGCGACAAGTCGAGCTTTATAGACGGTTACATTACCATCAGCATCAGTTTTCCTTTTGAAAATCCATTGGTTCTCCACGGCCTTTCGGTCGTGAGGTAAGTCCACCAAGTTCCAAACTTGATTTTCATACATGGATTCCATCTCAGATTTCATGGCTTCTAACCATTTGTTGGAATCCGGGCTCATCATCGCTTCTTCATACGTCGCAGGGTCATCATTTTCATTAACCATGAAATTCATGACAGGATTTCCGTACAGCTCGGGAGCTGCACGCGTCCTGCTTGACCTGCGAGGTTCGATAGTACTCTCTTTCGGAGTTTCATGATCATTATCATCAGTTCCCTCTTCAACAGGTGGAGCCAACTCCGGAACAGCTTCCGGCGCTGCGCTACTCGCCATACTTTGAAGAGAAGGTTCAATAACCTCTTCGAGTTCTACCTTCCGACTACTCACACCTTTCGCGAGAAACTCTTTCTCTAGAAAGGATCCATTCTTGGCAACAAAAACCTTGCCCTCGGATCTGTGATAGAAGGAATACCCAATAGTTTCCTTAGGGTATCCTATGAAGACGCATTTTTCCGCTTTGGGTTCGAGTTTATCCGGTTGAAGTTTCTTCACATAAACATCGCATCCCCAAACTTTAAGAAATGACAGCTTAGGTTTGTTTCCAAACCACAATTCATACGGTGTCTTTTCAACGGATTTAGATGGTGCCCGATTTAAAGTGAATGCAGCAGTTTCTAGTGCATAGCCCCAAAATGACAATGGCAAGTCCGTCAGAGACATCATAGATCGAACCATATCTAATAAAGTACGATTACGACGTTCCGACACACCATTTCGCTGTGGAGTTCCGGTAGGTGTGAGTTGTGAAACAATTCCACACTCTTTCATGTGAGTGCTAAACTCGTAACTTAGATACTCACCTCCACGGTCGGACCGTAGAAATTTGATCTTTCTATTACGATGATTTTCCACTTCATTCTGAAATTCCTTGAACTTTTCAAAGGTTTCAGACTTGTGTTTCATCAAGTAGATATAACCGTATCTACTCAAATCATCCGTGAAAGTAACAAACTAACGATATCCACCTCGCGCCGACACACTCATTGGACCGCATACATCAGAATGTATGATTTCCAATAAATCTGTCGCCCGTTCCATTGAACCGGAAAACGACGTTCTAGTCATCTTGCCCATAAGGCATGGCTCACATGTATCAAATGATTCATAATCAAGTGATTCCAAAAGTCCATCCGAATGGAGCTTCTTCATGCGTTTAACGCCAATATGACCTAGACGGCAGTGCCACATATATTCGGATATATCATCATTTAGTTTAATCCTTTTAGCATCAACATTATGAATATGTGTAACATTATTATCGAGATCCAAAAGAAATAAACCATTCATCATCGGTGCATGACCATAAAATATTTCATTCATATAAATGGAACAACCATTGTTCTCGGATTTAAATGAATAACCACTTCGCATCAAACACGATCCAGATACAATGTTCATGCTCAGTGCAGGCACCAGATAACAATTATTCAAGTTTATAACTAATCCCGACGGCAAGTGGAGAGGCAGCGTTTCGACGGCGATCACATCAACGCTTGATCCATTGCTGACACGCATCTTGACCTCACCCCTTGCTAGCGGTCGCTTGTTCCGCAGCCCCTGATTCGAGTTACAAATATTAGCAACTGAATCGGTATCAAATACCCAGGTGCTACTGCGAGCACTAGTCAAGTACACATCAATAACATGTATATCATATATACCTGTGTTTGCCTTGCCGGCTTTCTTGTCTGCCAAATACTTGGGGCAGTTGCGCTTCCAGTGGCCAGTCCCCTTACAATAGTAGCACTCGGTATCAGACTTAGGTCCAACGCGAGGTTTCTTTTCAGGCACGGCAATAGGCTTGCCGCCCTTACTTCCCTTCCGTTTTCCCTTCTTGTCTTTCTTCAAACCAGTGTTCCTATTGATCATCAACACTTGATGTTCCTTTTTGATCTCCACTTCTGCAGTTTTAAGCATTGACAGAAGCTCGGGGAGAGACTTCTTCATGCCTTGCATATTATAGTTCATCACGAAGCTCTTATAGCTAGGTGGTAGAGACTGCAGAACACGATGGATGCCTAAGTCAATGGGAATCGATATTCCCAAGGACACAAGCTTATCGGCGTAACCCGACATCTTGAGTACATGCTCACTAACGGAGTTGTGCTCTTCCATCATGCAGCTAAAGAACTTTTCTGAAGCGTTGTAGCTCTCTACAGCAGCATGTGTGTCGAAAATCAATTTCAACTCACCCATTGTATCAAAAGCATTGCCATTTTCGAAATGCTTTCGAAATTCCGGCTGTAGCCCATACAATATGCCGCAATGAACTAAGTTGTGGTCCTCCTGACGAGTCTGATAGACATTCTTCTCCTCGTCAGGGGCATCATCAAAAGGTGGGGGGCCTAACGGCGCTTCTAGCACATATTGCTTTTGTGCAGCAGAGAGGAGAATCCTCAAATTCATGGCCCATTCGGTAAAGTTGCTACCGTTCGTTGCAAGTTTCTCTTTCTCCATGAACACATTGAAATTAAAAGCAGGTGGTGCCATCTACAACAGAATTTGTAAATTTTAGACTAAGTGTATGATAGATTGAGTTCAACTAATCCATATTACGAATGAACTCCCACTCAAAAACGACATCCCTCGTGCCTTTTTGGTGATTACATGAACCAAATCCACTACACCAAGTCCGATCATCACGTGAGTCGGTATAGTTTCAAAGGCGAGCATCAAATGGGCATCATATCTACTATATGACTCATGCTTAACCTTTCGGTCCATGTTCCGAGGCCATGTCTGTACATGCTAGGCTCGCCAAGTTAGAACCTTAGTATTCGCGTGTGTAACTGTTTTACACCCGAAATATGGTCGTGGATCCAAGAACACCCGATCATCACGTGATGTCTTGGAGCGACGAAAACATAATCGGTGCATACTAAAGGAAGAACACATTCTTATCTTTATATTTAAAAGAGGGATCATCTTATTATGCTAACAAAGCGCTAAACAAGCAATATAAGATGCTATCAAACATCACATGTTTATTAGTGAAATGATATGGTTCCCGCATATGATCTCTATCATGTGCACCGTGGTATGATCACTATCATACCTATATGTGTAAATCCAAGGTCTATGGAGTTTACACGCTATGTGTGTTGTAAGAGTATCATCTCATACTTCTACTTACAACATTACCATATCATAACACTAGCCCAGTAACAATCTAAACTAAACGTCTCTAATTTATCCATTGCAAGTTTTACGTGGCTTGGGGCTTTCGAGATAGAACCGTTCTTACCTACAAACATGAACCACAACGAGGATAACCAAATTGTTGACAACTCGTTTGCAAAATAGATATTGACTATAGTAGGAGAGACAGACACCCGCTAGCCACTTATGCAAACTAGTTGCATGTCAAGCGTGGAACAGGTCTCATGTGCGAGGACATGTAAAGTTTGTCCGGGCCGCTTCATCCCACTATGCCACCAATATCCAAAATTATAACAAAGGATCAACAACATGATCATCATCGCCCACATACTCATATGTGTCCTACCCGTGTAAAGCATCTACGCATAGATCCGGCTCTGATACCACTGTAGGGTTCGCAGCATAGAAAACAAAAAATTTCCTACGATGGGAACTATGTACCAAGATCTATCTACTAGATACAAACAACGGGCGGATGTATATCCGTAGAGAACATACCCTCGAAGACCGGCAAAGCTTAACGAGTTCAACTCGTGGTTGATGTAGACGATCTCTTGCCGATCTCAAGATCGAGAGGAAGTCCTAGCGCACCAAAGCAGCAGCGCATCCGTGCTCGCACACACGTACAGGACACCGGGCAACCTCCCGCCTCGTCGCTCCAGCGATGCAGCGGAAGCACAACCCTTTCTTGCCGAATAGCCACCGGGAACATGTATCTCGCTAGTCCGAGACCATGGGGGATAAATTCTAGAGGGGGAGAGAGATCCTTCACGAGGAGGTATGAGAGACAAGTGAGGAGGGGGCTCCTTTTATAGGAGGAGGGGGCACCCAAGGGGGTGGCCGCCGGCCATGGGGCTGCCCCCTCCCCTCCTTCATTCATGTGGGTGGACACTCCACTCACGAAAGTCCTTTAAATTCCCTCCACTCAAAAGTCCACTCAAATTCCCATTGAATTTCCACCAAATTTAATGCAAACTCTCATTAAATAAAACTCTTTTATTTTATTCAGAATTTTGTCAATTACTTTAATGACAAACATTCACAAATAACCCCTCGCTAGAATTCCATTTCACATGCATAACCACTTTATGCAATTTCACCCGTAAACCTGTTTCGGTATCTAGTGAAATAAATTCCTACGCTTGTTTATTCTTTCGGCATGAAACATTTGCTCCAACTGGATTCCAGAGTCCCTTAAGTGTGTCACCCTACGGTTCGCGAATAATGCGGACATGATCGAGACCCTTCTCCGATCAATAATCAGTAGCGGGACCTGGAGATCCATACTGACTCCCACACATTCAACGATGACTTTTCCTGTGATCGTCGGAACCTTTTACGCTTGTATCTTAATCCCTTTGTTTCACGATATATTACATGTCCGAGATTAGATCATTGGTATCTCCATACCTAGTTTGATCTCGTTACTGACATGCACTCTTTTCTCGTTCCCGTGATATAACATTCTAGTGATCAAATCACTTGCTTGCAAGCTAACCAATGTGATATCACCGAGAGGGCCCAGAGCATATCTATCAGTCATTGGGATGAACAAATTCCACTCTTGATCCATGATTCTCAACATAACACTTTAGTAGCTTTGAAGCCATCTTTATAATCACCCAGTTACGGAGTGACGTTTGATGTCAACAAGAAACTCTTCCGGTGTTAGTGATTGGCATGATCTCATGGTCTAAGGATTAGGACTACTTCATAGTTTGTTTATAGCAATATAAACTCAATGACTTTGATCGTACTGCTATACTTCGGATGAATGTTCATCACACCATTACACTAATGTTGTGATCTCATTATTAACAACATCCAATGTCTATGATCAGGAAACCGTGATCATCTTGTTAATCAACGAACTAGTTTATGAGAGAGGCATAACTAGGAACTTTCTGTTTGTTTATTAAACACACATGTATTAACGTTTCTGTATTAATACAATTATAGCATGCAAAATAAACATCTATCATATACTTGGAATACACATAATAAACATTTTATTATTGCCTCTCAGGGCATATTCCCTTCAATGAAGGGAATATGCCCGAGAGGCAATAATAAAGTGGTTATTATCGTATTTCTTATTTATGATAAATGTTTATTTTGCATGCTATAATTGTATTAATACGGAAACGTTAATACATGTGTGTTTAATAAACAAAAAGTAAGTTCCTAGTTATGCCTCTCTTATAAACTAGCTCGTTGATTAACATGATGATCAAAGTTTCCTGATCATGGACATTGGATGTTGTTAATAACGAGGTCACAACATTAGTGTAATGATGTGATGAACATTCATCCGAAGTATAGCATTACGATCAAAGTCATTGAGTTTATATTGCTATAACAACTTACGAAGTGATCCTAATCCTTAGACCATGAGATCATGTCAATCACTAACACCGGAAGAGTTTCTTGTTGACATCAAACGTCACACCATAACTAGGTGATTATAAAGATGTCTTCGGAACTACTAAAGTGTTATGTTGAGGTCCATGGATCGAGAGTGTAATTTGTTCATCCCAATGACGGATAGATATGCTCTGGGCCCTCTCGGTGATATCACATTGATTAGCTTGCAAGCAAGTGTTTTGATCACTAGAATGTTATATCACAGGAACGAGAAAAGAGTGCATGTCGGTAACGAGATCAAACTAGGTATGGAGATACCGATGATCGAATCTCGTACATGTAATATATCGTGAAACAAAGGGATTAAGATACTAGCGTGAAAGGTTCACACGATCACAGAAGTCATCGTTGAATGTGTGGGAGTCAGTACGGATCTCCAGGTCCCGCTGCTGATTATTGATCGGAGAGGGGTCTCGATCATGTCTGCATTATTCGCGAACCGTAGGGTGACACACTTAAGGGATACCGACACCATTCGGAGCAAATGACATGCCAGAGAAAGAAAAAGGAAAGCGCAGGAATTTATTTCACTAGACACCGAAACTGTTTCGGTTGAAATTGCTGAAACTGGTTCTGCATGTGAAATTGAAATGTTGTAAGGGGTTTTATGTGAATGTTTGTTAATTAAAGTAATTAACAAAATTCTGAATAAATAAATAAAAGAGTTTTATTTAAATGAGAGCTTGCATTAAATTTGGTGGAAATTTAATGCATGTGAGTGGATTTTTGAGTGGAGGCTTTTTAATGGGAGTGGAGGCTTTTCATTTTGAGTGGGAGCTCCACCCACATGAATGTGGAAGAGGTGGGGGCAGCCCCCCTGGCTGGGCGCCATGCCCCTTGGGTGCCCCCCCTCTCCCCTATAAAAGGCCCCCTCTCCTCCTCTCAAAACACACCTCCTCGTGAAGGATCTCTCTCCTTTTTTTAGAATTTCTCCATGGTCTCGGATCAGCGAGATACATGTTCCCGGTGGCTTTTTTGGAAGGATTTGTTGTTTCCGCTGCTTCGCTGGAGCGAGGGCGCGGAGGTTGTCGGGGTACCCGTACGTGTGTGCGATCACGGATGCACCACTGCTTTGAGGTGCTAGACTTGATCGTGCTGGACCGGCTGGACCAGATGGACTTCATCACGATCTTGAGATCGGCAAGCGTTCGTCTACATTATCCACGAGTACGACCTCGTTAACGCTATTCGGTCTTTGAGGGTATGTATTCTATGGATGTATATCCACCCATTGCTTGTATCTAGTAGATAGATCTTGGTACTTAGTTGTTCCCATCGTAGGAAATTTTTTGTTTTCTATGCTGCGAACCCTACAATAACATCGGTCATTTGGACCGAAAGCCATGAAACCTCGAACATGATAGGTCATTTTGTGAAGATTTTTTTGAGACATGATCAATATACCAAGTATGGTATTTTTCCTTTCAACTATGTCAGATAATATGACACCACGCGAAGGATTTTCATTGTTCGGATTTTTTTTTTGAATTTCTTATGCCCGTTTTGAATTTTTTGAATGTCTAACTATGGTCGAACCGGCATGCATGAAGATAGGGGACGAGCATCGTTAGAACTTGCATTGGATCTCTGAAGAAACCACATATTGCAAGTCTAAAAATTATTTTTTTCAAAAAATCACGGGCGATAGATCATGTACCTGTAGTACAAATCGGACCCACTTCCTACCGATTCGGCAGACATTTGTTCTTTTTACCCGGGATGGACGAAAAGGTTTGAGATGTCCCGGTTGGGAGATAGTCCATGTAAGCTGGTCTAGTATTTTAGGAAAATGGGACGATAGCATTCTGAAACAGCATTTTGGTGGTTACTTCACAAAACGACGCGTTTTTTGCGCTCGGAAAATGGAAAAGGGTTTTTCCGTGCGACAAAAAGGAAAACTTCCTCCTGCAACATTGTTCTCCATACCAATGTCCACATGCATGCATAATATGGGCACAACATCACAAACTATGTCGTGATTCAGCACATAACATCGGTCATTTGGACCGAAAGCCATGAAACCTCGAACATGATAGGTCATTTTGTGAAGATTTTTTCGAGACATGATCAATATACCAAGTCTGGTATTTTTCCTTTCAACTATGTCACATAATATGACACCACACGAAGGATTTTCATTGTTCGGATTTTTTTTTTGAATTTCTTATGCCCGTTTTGAATTTTTTAAATTTCTAACTATGGTCGAACCGGCGTGCATGAAGATAGGGGACGAGCATCTTTAGAACTTGCATTGGATCTCTAAAGAAACCACATATTGCGAGTATAAAAATGATTTTTTCAAAAAATCACGGGCGATAGATCATGTACATGTAGTACAAATCGGACCCACTTCCTACCGATTCGGCAGACATTTGTCCTTTTTACCCGGGATGGAAGAAAAGGTTTGAGATGTCCCGGTTGGGAGATAGTCCATGTAAGGTGGTCTAGTATTTTAGGAAAATGGGACGGTAGCATTCTGAAACAGCATTTTGGCGGTTACTTCACAAAACGACCCGTTTTTTGCGCTCAGAAAATGAAAAAGGGCTTTTCCGTGCGACAAAAAGGAAAACTTCCTCCTACAACATTGTTCATCATACCAACGTCCACATGCATGCATAATATGGGCACAGCATCACAAACTATGCCGTGATTCAGCACATAACAATGGTCATTTGGACCGAAAGCCATGAAACCTCGAACATGATAGGTCATTTTGTGAAGATTTTTTCGAGACATGATCAATATACCAAGTCTGGAATTTTTCCTTTCAACTATGTCACATAATATGACACCACGCAAAGGATTTTTATTGTTCGGATTTTCAATATACTAAAGGTTCATCTTTAGTCCCGGTTGGAGGGATTTCGGCAGGCAGGGCCAGGCAGCACTAATGATAGTGTGAGTGTCGATATTATGTCATGCGGCGTGTACCTTGTCCCAGATGGTGTCACCAACCGGGACTAAAGATGAACCTTTAGTCCCGGTTGGAGACACCAACCGGGACAAAGCACGAGTCATCACTAATAATAGGGGTGAGTGTCGACATTATGTCGTAAGTGTCGACACTATGCCGATCTGCTTGTACTATAAATAGGCATCCTTGTGAGTCCAGTCCTCCAGCCAGATTGAGGCATATCCAATATTGTTTTCGAGAGTAGGGACACCACTACGACCAGTTTCAGGGAGATGCCGCCGGATCCCAGTCCTCTAGCATCTCCAAGAAACTGGTCATAGAGGCACTCCCTAATATGTGAAATTAGTTAGCTCCCAGGTGTATTGATCTAGTTAGAGAAGTTACAAGCTGCAAGATGGTTTTCGAGAGCAGGGACACCACTACGACCAGTTTTAGGGAGATGCCGTCGGATCCCGGTCCTCCGGTATCTCCAAGAAACTGGTCATAGAGGCACTCCCTAATATGTGAAATTAGTTAGCTCCCAGGTGTATTGATCAAGTTAGAGAAGTTACAAGCTGCAAGATGGTTTTCGAGAGAAGGGACACCACTACGACCAGTTTTAGGGAGATGCCGTCGGATCCCAGTCCTCCGGCATCTCCAAGAAACTGGTCATAGAGGCACTCCCTAATATGTGACCGCGCGCGTTTGGAGATCAGATCTTAATGGTAAGTACGAATCGGGACAACTTCTTCATAGTCCCGGTCCAGCCACAAAACGGGACTAACACTCAAGACATTTATTAATATTAAAAACTGAGACTGCAAAACCGGGACTAAAGGCCCCCCTATATATAGTCCCGGTCAAGCCACAAACCGCGAAAGATATCCTTCGGTCAAGCCACAAACCGCGAAAGACATGAACTAGAGTTACATAATATGAGCATGAAATTCTTGGCATATGTCCTTCCTTATGATCGCTTCACACGTAACCATGGAGCATCTTCTTTACTTAATGGAATCCTTGGGTCAGTTTTCACTGTGAAGGGCGGAATTTCATCAAACTTATTATAATCTTCTGACATGTCTGTCTTGTCCTTGATTCCCACGATGTTTCTTTTCCCTGAAAGAACTATGTGATGCTTTGGCTCATCATATGATGTATTCGTTTGCATATTTTTTCTTTTTTCGGTTTGGAGGACATGTCCTTCACATAGAAAACCTGAGACACATCATTGGCTAGGACGAATGGTTCATCTCTATAACCAAGATTATTGAGATCCACTGTTGTCATTCCGTACAACTAGTCTATCTTTACCCTTTCCCCATTCAGGTTGACCCATTTGCAGCGAAACAAAGGGACCTTAAAAGAGACTCCATAGTCTAGTTCCCATATCTCCTCTATGTAACCATAGTATGTGTCCTTTTTTCCATTCTCGTCTATTGCATCAAAGCGGACACCACTATTTTGGTTGGTGCTCTTTTTATCTTGGGCGATCGTGTAGAATGTATTCCCATTTATTTCGTACCCTTGGAAATTCAATACAGTAGAAGATGGTGACGCGACCAACAAGTATAGCTGATCTCCAACAGTGGTGTCATTCAAGAGATGTGTCCACATCCAACCACCGAAAGAATTCATGTGTTCATCTATAATCCATGATTCAGGCTTCCCCGGGTTTTTGGAGCGTACAATATTCTTGTGTTCCTCGATATACGGAGCTGCCAAGGTGGAATTATGTAGAACTGTGTAGTGTGCTTTAGTGAAAGAATCCCCGTCCCTACATATCATTGCTTTCTTTCCCAGCGTGCCTTTTCCACTTAGTCTTCCCTCATGCCGCGAGTCAGAAACACCAATCGGCTTAAGGTCAGGAATAAAGTCAACACAAAACTCAATGACCTCCTCTGTTCCATATCCCTTGGAGATGCTTCCTTCTGGTCTAGCACGGTTATGAACATATTTCTTTAAGACTCCCATGAACCTCTCAAAGGGGAACATATTGTGCAGAAATACCGGACCGAGAATGGCAATCTTTTCCACTAGGTGAACCAGGAGATGCGTCATAATATTGAAGAAGAATGGTGGGAACACCAACTCAAAACTAACAAGACATTGTACCACATCCTTCTGTAACCTTGGCAGAATATCTGGATTGATTACCTTCTGAGATATTGCATTGAGGAATGCACACAGCTTCACAATGGGTACTCGAACATTTTCCGGTAGAAGCCCCCTCAATGCAATCGGAAGCAACTGCGTCATAATCACGTGACAGTCATGAGACTTCAGGTTTTGGAACTTTTTCTCTGCCATATTTATTATCCCCTTTATATTAGATGAGAAGCCAGATGACACCTTGATACTATAAAGGACTTCAAAAAAGATTTCCTTCTCTGCTTTGGTAAGAGCATAGCTGACATGACTTAAGTGACGCCTTTTATCCGCCTTGTTCTATGTATGCATGTTCTTTGGGTCTTTCATAATTTGTTGGTCCTCCCGTGCTTCTGGTGTATATTTTGTCTTCCCATACACGCCTAGGAATCCTAGCAGGTTCATGAAAAGATTCTTCGTCACGTGCATCACGTCGATTGAAGAGCGGACACGCAGGACTTTCCAATGTGGCAGCTCCCAAAATATTGATTTCTTCTTCCACATGGGTGCGTGTCCTGTAGCGACGTCGTTCGGAACTGATTGACCACCGGGACCCTTTCCAAAGATTACTTCTATGTCCTTGACCATACCAAATACATCATCACCAGCAGGGAGTTCAGGCTTCTTCCGGTGATCTGCCTCACCTTTGAAATGCTTGCCTTTCTTTCTTACGGGATGATTGGTCGGAAGAAATCGTCGATTCGCCAGGTACACAACCTTCTTGCATTTATGCAAATATGTACCTTCAGTCTTATCTAAACAGTGTTTGCATGCCTTATATCCCTTGTTTGTCTGTCCTGAAAGGTTACTAAGAGCAGGCCAATCATTGATGGTTACGAAAAGCAACCCTCGTAGATCAAATGGCTCCTGTTTGTTCTCATCCCACGCACGTACACCTGGTTCGCCCCACAGTTGTAAGAGTTCTTCAACTAATGGCCTAAGGTACACATCAATGTCGTTGTCCAGTTGCTTCGGGCCTTGGATGAGCACTGGCATCATAATGAACTTACGCTTCATGCACAACCAAGGAGGCAGGTTGTAGATACATAGAGTCACGGGCCAGGTGTTGTGACTGCAGCTCTGCTCTCCAAAAAGATTCATGCCATCCGTACTTAGACCAAACCATAAGTTCCTTGCGTCACCTGCAAAGTCTGGGAAGTCTCTCTCGATTTTTCTCCACTGTGACCCATCAGCAGGGTGTCTCAACTTCCCGTCTTTCTTACGGTCTTCTTTGTTCCATCGCAACAACCTGGCATGCTCTTTGTTTCTGAACATGCGTTTCAACCTTGGTATTATAGGAGCATACCACATAACCTTAGCAGGAACCCTCTTCCGGAGGGGCTCTCCCTCAACATCACCAGGGTTATCTCGTCTGATCTTATACCGCAACGCATTGCATACCGGGCATTTATCTAAAATCTCATACTCCTTACCGTGGCAGAGGATGCAGTCATTAATGCATGCATGTATCTTTTGCACATCTAATCCTAGAGGACAGAGAGTCTTCTTTGCTTTGTAGGTACCCTCGGGAAGTTCGTTATGTTTTGGAAACTTCGGCTTCATTATTTTCAGCATCTTTTCAAATGAGGAGTCAGTTAGACCACACTTTGCCTTCCATCGCAACAATTCCAGTGTGGTACCGAGCTTTGTGTTGCCATCTTCATAATTTGGATACAACAATTTCTTGTGATCTTCTAACATGCCCTCTAACTTCAACTTCTCATTTTCTGTTTCACAGTCTCGCTTTGCATCAGAAATGACCCTACCAAGTTCATCAGCCGGCTCATCTGATGCCCGTTCTTCACCTCCTTCCTCTCCATTGTCTTCCATTGCAGTATCACTGTATTCAGGAAACATATGATGATAGTTGTTATCATCATCTTCTTCTTCACCATCTTCCATCATAACCCCTCTTTCCTCGTGCTTGGTCCAGCAATTATAGTCGGGCATGAAACCTTTCATAATCAGGTGGCCGCGAATGATTTTCGAGGAAGAGTACTCCTTGTTGTTCCGACATTGAACACATGGACAACGTATAAAACCATTCTCTTTGTTTGTCGTAGCCACATCGATAAATTTATCCACGCCTTTCATATACCCGGGTACACGCCGGTCACCGTACATCCATTTCCGACCGTTCATCTGCATCATATAAGTAAGTTTATCAAAAATAAGACATCATAAATAGTGAAATGACCAATTCACATCGACACATGCATTGCATCAATGACAGAGAAAAGATAAGATTGCTAACCTCGATCGAGGGAAATAAAGAGGAGAAAGCTCAAGTGCATCTCGGACACCTTTTATATTTTTGTTTTATGAGAAATTGAACGGGATCATTCACTCAAACATTTCATCAAACACCTTAAATGCATGCATAGGGAAAAAAACTAGCACACCCCTCACACCTTGCACCAAGAAAAAACAGAGTGGAGGCAAAGGGCTGGGACGTTGCATTTATAGAGGACGGGAGCATACGTCCCGGTTTGTGTTGTGTGTGCCACGCCACGTGGCTGACGCCTAACCTTTAGTCCCGGTTTGTGTTATAAACCGGGACGTATGCTCCCCTACCAACCGGGACGCATGCCTCCGGGCCCCATGCCCGCTCGAACCGGGACGCGTGCCAGCATTAGTTCTGGTTCGTGACGAAACCGGGACTAAAGGTGTTAGGAGGCACGAACGGTAGCCTTTTTTCTACTAGTGTTTCAATGGTACATGTTTCACCCCACATTCATGTATAGATCAGCGCTACCAGCTTATGATCCACCTGCTAAATAGACTGCTTAGCTATGCACGGTATTCGTTGTTCCTTGCAAGTATTATTCTAAATTTTATACTCCCTCTACATGGGATCGCAAGCTGCTGGTGGTCTACTCGTGGAGCAGTACATCTGCAAGAGGCTCAAAATCCTTGATGTTGACAGATATTGTAGAGCATATAGCGTTTTGAAACATAGTCGCAAATTCCCAATGATATGCTCCTTACGATTGAGTCTCGGCACACCCATTCAAATAAGTTCTTAATCATTGATTCCATGAATAATTATCGCAGGATCATATAGCACTCCATGAATAATTATCGCAGGATCATATAGCGCAGCCATGAACCCGATAAGCACGACCTCCACACAAGAAGTTCGATACGAGGTTTACTCTGATCCTTTTTAAGAAACTCAAGTGAATTTAGATGAGAAATTTACTTAGTCCCTTTAATAAAAAAATGGTTTGAGTAGTGAAATTCGCAAGGGTCTAAAAAATATATAGTTTTTACAAAAAAAAATTTTTTAATCCAACACACGGATATTTTCCTAGTATATGAAAACACAAGAAAAGCATAAAATCACGTCGTAGACCCGGAAAGACAGAAACGTCTGTCGCTGTCTCGCCTGGTGGTCCGGTCGGGTGCCCAACCAAAAGCAAGTCTGCCACCGTGTCGTGTTCGTGTGCCCGCCATTCTTCGTCGTCTAGGTGATTTCCGCACGTTTCCTTCTAGAGTCTATCGTGAGACGGCGCTGTCGCCCAAAAGCACCCGATCCGCGCCATTAATTCTCGCGGTAAAGAAAAAGATGCGACCCCTATCCCGAACAACGACCAACTAATTAGAGCATCACTGTTCCTAGGCCAAAATACAGACATATTTTAGTCCGGATAAAACTAGTTTTTGTCCAGAAATATCGAGTTTTCCACTCATGTTTCTAGACCGAGTTCCCGCGTTTGGCTAAAATTTAACAAATTTTGGCAAACTTTGGACGAGTATAGACGGTTTTGGCGAATTTGGGCGAATATAAGCGGTTTTGGGCAAATATAGGCGAATATAAACGGTTTTGGGCGAATATGGGCAAACTTTGCGTGAATATGGGTGAACTTTGGGTGAATATAGGCAAATATAAGCGAATATGGTCGAATATGGGCGAACTTTGGGCAAACTTTGGATGAATATGGACGAATATAGGCTGACTGGGCGGGTCCACCCACCGACTTTTTCTTTTTCCGCCGAATTCGCTTCGTCCGGCGTTTTCAGGGCGTTCTCGGGATTCTGCGAATGGCTTGGGAAGTCCAGACCAAAGTTGGCAAACCGGGATTCTGGGAACGTGACTGGGCCAATTTTTGGCGTCCGGACCAAAAAATCGCTGTAAGTTCGGCGTCCTTGAAACGTGAGCGGAGATGCTCTTATCTTTCTGGATTTATGGTTTAATTAGTTTTGACTCATGTTCACAAAAATCATTTTTTTAATCATGTGCCAGCTACTAAGCATAACACTATTTTTTAGAAGTACAAAAATCATTTTGGCCGGCCAGCTACTAAGCATAACACTTTACTATACTTTATGTCACTTGTCTTGCCTAACCTGTAAATTATGTGCCTTCTTTTTCAAACAATTTTAGTATTCAGTCGCTGGAAAGAAGCACTGGATTCCAACATCTAGGAGTAATCCATTTGGTCTTCATCGCCAAGGATCTCACTACGAAATAATCGAAATACCATCTGGGCCATGTGTGAGCTCTGTGGTTCGTTTCTTTATTCGGCCGACTATAAACAGTACTGTACTAGGAGTATGGAGTATAGATGCAGTCAGCAACCAGCGTGTTGGTTCGTCGTACCAAAGCTGGCGGTTGCACGGCAAGAGCTCGGCTAGACCAGGCCGTCGACATCGATGGCCGGGCCCTTGGGTCAATTCTCGACAGACAAACCTAGCCAGAGTGGCACGCCGAAGGAACCTGGCCATGGACGCTGCAGCGTCCGTGTTGTTTATTCAGCAACTTGCAGAGAGACGCGCCAGATTTCCTAGCTCCAGCTGCCTTTCAGAGTAGTACTGCAAGTATTCATTCGTACTACAGCTTGCGCCGCAAGACGTACATAACGCCACGTGCGCCGCATTCGTTTGTTTCTCTCGGCAAAAAACACAGAAATAATAATAATAATGATGACATGAAATAATCTATTTTTTTCAAAGAATTCTCGATCTAATCGGTGAGTAGCACGGCCCTCCCATCAAAAACGCCCATGAACTCATAGCGCCCTAGTCAACACGCCAACCCAGTGGGCCTAGTTTTAATGTTTGGTGCTTTTTAAGAGAGCGCCATGCTACCTAGCACGACGCTTTCTCGGCGGGCGGCATGCCCCTTTACCTAGAAACGGCCCGAGTGCCACCCCGACCCCTCCCAGCGCCATACCCCCCAAGCAGACAGAAGATGGCGATGGCGGCTCCCTTCCAAGCCCCTCTCAAATCCACACTCTAAAACCCACGGATCTGAGGTGATTTCTGGTGGATTTTCTTCCTCTCCACCCACTTGAGGTATTCTCCTTTGATTTTCTTTGTTATATTGGTTGAAATCATCACATTGTCTTTTTCTTCTTAACCCTAGTTCTTTTGAAATTTGGCATGTATATGGTAGAATGTCGAATTTCTTTGGAGAAATAAGTGTGGTAGAATGATAGTTTGTTCATGTTAGTTAGTAAATAAGTGAATTTTCTTAGTTAGGATTAGTAAAAGATATTTGGCATGTATATGGTAGAATGGTAGATGGATTAGAAAAATAGTGTGGTTGATAATTTACTTAGTATGTAATTTTAGTTTCTTATAAATGATTGGAAAATAAGTGTGGTTTCTAATATGCTTAATATACAATTGGCATATATAAATTATAGTAACCAAAATGTGTATTACATATTTTAATTGGCATATATGGATTATAGATGGAATGGAATAAATGTGTATTACATATTTTCGTTTTTGTAGTCTTATATCTAACGAGGTGTTTGTTTATATAGATCCTATCTATATTTGTGGTGGATTAGAGAATTTCCATAACTTAAAGTTTCACTTCTCTTTTTGCTCGCATATGTAGGATGGAAGGACAATCTATTTTGAATGGCCATTACGATCAACGGCACCACGAGCGGTATATTGCGGAGAAGAAACATGTCTTCAAGTGTTTGGTGCATAGCAAGAAGATGTCATATGATGAGCGCTACACTCCATGCGTTGAGCGGACTGGACTTCTCCCTTTCGTCCAGCTTGTCTCGCGTTCGACGCCACATATGAACCCTTGTTTGATCTCAACGCTTGTTGATAGATGGAGATCGGAGACACACAGTTTTCACCTCCCTTGTGGTGAGATGACGGTGACTTTGCAGGACGTCTCCATGATATTTGCACTTCCCATCAAAGGACAGCCTGTGTGTATGAGCTTAGATTCGGATAAGTGGTGTGAAGTGATGATTGGCCTAATTGGTAAGGCGCCGACACAAGAGAAGATGTCTGCCGGTGCTACTTACAAATGGATACAACAAAAATTTAGTAAATGCCCCGAGGACGCCAATGAGGAGGTGATCCAGATGTATGCCCGTACATACTTATGGTATGTCATTAGTAGAACATTTTTCACTGATGGCACGGGAAGAAACACGTCATTCATGTGGCTCGCTCTATTTGTGGAATGGGGCTATATGCATAGCTGGGATTCACCGGCACTTGCTTATTTGTACCGACAGGTAATAATCCATACATATTGCATGGTACTACTACATATGGTTGCTCGACGTGATACTTACGTATGATTGCTCCATGTGTAGTTGGATGAGGCGTGTTGTAGGACTGGAAAATGAGCAAGGATTGGCGGACCTATGGTTCTACTGGCCGCGCTACCGACATGCCTGTCTGTGTACGGGTCTCCGATAGGGTTCCAGTCGGATCGCTAGATTTTGAATTTTCTTATTTCGTGTATTATTTGTGAAATTGATTTTAAAAATATATTATTTAAAAAAGCTAGGATCTAACCATATCTAGGAGGACTTTTAACATCCTCAGAAAGAAAATTTAGCATCGCAAGAGGATGAAGTTTACATCACTCTGTCACAACAAGGGGAAAACAAAAAATTAATGAGGGTATGGTGCTTCTATGTGAGGATAATATTTTTGTTCATGTGTTCATATGGACTCGATAAGTGAAAACTTTATATGTAGCATATAATAAATTAGACGAGTAGACACACATACATGCGAATATAAAACTTTATGATCGTTGTCGAACTGGAGAATAAGTAACTTGGGGCATGTTTGGTTCTCATCTCCATTTCTAGCGCTCTCGAAAACATGCGCCCGGATATTTGACATGCAAAAATAGGCTAATAATGCGATGCAAAACTCTGCATTTTCATTGTGTTTGGTTGCGTTCATAACGGTTGGTGGGGTTAAAGCAAAAGCGTCTTGTTGCTTGCTTGTGACGGCTTATGAAAGAAATTTTTTGCAACTTGCGTTGTTCTGTGTCTAGCCCTAGAGAAACATCCAAATCGGTCGTTCCCATTTGCTTGCCGAGAGTGCTGAGTGCTTCATATATTGTGTTGGGCCACCTTTTATATTCAACTCTAGCGAGCAAAACACAGCAAAAAAAAAAAAAAGAGTCCCTTTTTTCATGCAACGAACTTACCACCGTGCGGGTTACCCAATGTGCCCTTTGTGTATAGGTCACCGTACGCACATACCGTGAAAAAGATGAATTTCTATAAAAAATATGTCATACACATATTTCTAGTAGTATTCATTATTTATATGAAACACTTTGTTCATAGCATTGTATAAAACATATATATGCGATATTTTATCCGAGAGGAGGACTGCATTTCCACTGTAATTCCAGGATCAGCACTTATATGGAAAATAGAAAAATGCTAATCACATTTTTTGTAGAAAGTGTAAATCCAACATAGAGTACCGCAACATCTGTAGCCACCGGTGTGGTGTGTGGTCTGGTCGGGTGCCACCCTGTAGCCCAACCAAACCAAGCCTGAAGCCACCATCATGTCATGTTCGTGTGGCTGTCTTTCTTCGCCTCGCTGATCTCCACATGTTTGTTCGCCGCTTGACGGTGTTGTCGCCCAAAAGCGTCATTTTCTCGCCGTTTTTGTAGGACAACTGAGACACATGGCATTCGGTTTGCCGTAAGCTTGTATTTGCCGTGAGCTGTAGTAAGGCATTTTGCCGTGAGTTTTCCTTTGCGGTGAGCATTGTTGGTGATTTGCCGTGCGTCTTTTTACGCCGATCTGTCCTGTGTCCCGACTATCTTCTCACGGCAAACCAAACACTAGTGAAAACGAGGGCTTTTGTTGATCCCGAAAAGGGGCTTTAACACCGGTTTTTCTACGAACCGGTGTTAAAGGGGGGGGGGGGCCGTACCAGCGTGGCCTCTGCGGCATTAAAGGAGCCCCCTTTAACTCCTTTATCCATTTTCTTTGTCGGACAGGGTTTGGAAAAGGTTCACGGGCAGGGCCGTGGGTGAATGGTCAGAAGAACTAAAATTTGTAGACCAAAATGTAAGTAATACTAGCTAGCTTCCAATTCCATTATATCATGCTTTATTGATTATTATTTTGATTGAACTCTCTATTCTCGTAAAGTGCGCGCATCAGGGACACGGCAATAACTTATGTGGGTACTATGTTTGCGAATTCATTCGCAACACGATATGTGCGACGGGCCAAGCCGCACTAGAACAACTTAGAGTAAGTAAACAAAGTCCACAACATTATTTTATTACCATCAATTGTGTTGAGTTTTATTCTTATATATATATTGACGGGCCATTCTTCATATATATTCAGATCGAACGGATGCGGGACCAACTTCTACCATTTGAACGCATACGAGCCATTCAAGAGGAATTGGCGGGGTTCATACTTGATGAGGTCGTCACGCCTGGCGGAGAACTCTTTAGATATCCACCAAAATGAACGATGACGATGTATGTGCCGATGACGATGTATGTGCCGATGACGATGTTTGTGTATAATAATAGTTGTTTAATTATTCATGTACTCGTATGTACCGATGACGATTTATAAGTATACCGCTCCCGATCGATTCCCTCTCGCTCCCCCCCCCCCTCCCGCAGAAATACGCCCAGAACGGGGCAGAGGCAGAAGTCTGCCGCGGCAGGAAAACGGCCTAAATCTCTGCCGCGGCAGAAGAACCTTTAACACCGGTTCCAGATACGGACCGATGTTAAAGGGGGGGCTGAGGCCTGCGGCAGCCCCACGTGCGCCACCCTTTAACACCGGTTCGTATAAGAACCGGTGTTAAAGCCCCCCCCCCCCCTCTAACACCGAACCCTCAACAGCGGTTGGGGAACCGCTGTTAGAGGGCCCTCTCAACCGGAGTTAAAGGGGGGCTCTGCACTAGTGAAATTTACCTATGACAAATTGCATGATTCCTGTAGGGAGCACTTTATATGTAAAGGAGAAAAATGCTAATCACATTTTTTCTCTAGAAAGTGTAAATCGCATATATAGTGTAGCACAACGTCTCTAGGCGCTGGTGTGGTCGGGTCGGGTCGGGTGGCACCGTGTAGCTCAACCAAGCCAAAGCCGCCATCGTGTGGTGTTCGTGTGGCTCTCTTTCTTTGTCTCGCTGATTTCCACACGTTTGTTCGCCGCTTGACTGCGTTGTCGCCCAAAAGCACCGCTCTCGTGGTAATAAAGGGAAAATGTGACGCTGATCATACCACCACCGGTCCCTCGTGTTTATCGTACTAGTACCTAGTAGTAGTAGCCCCGAATTACGACCGGTTACCTAAGCTTACCACTTTACGTGCTGATCTCACTAGATTTAGGGCGTCACCTAATCAGTTTTCGATGGAACAGTCAGTCAGTCGTCGAAAACCAGATATATAGCCACAGTCTAACCTGTAAATTATTTTTATGTGTGCCTGCTTTTCAAACATTTTTTGCTGCCAGTCAATCGCATCCCTCACGCTGGATCTCCACGAAATAATCAAATGCATATGTATGGGCCATGTACTCGCTCCGGTTTGATTCACCTTTCTTTAGTTTGACCGACTAACATATGATTATCCGGTTCGATTCATGGGTGAGCGAGCGACCATCCTGGTGGTGATTCGTCGTACGTACCAAAAGCAAAGCTGGCGGTGTTGCTCGGCAAGAGCCCGTGCCGCGTCGACATCCATCTCCGTTCCCGACAGACAAAGCGCGCTAGCCCAAAATGGCACGCCGCGGGAACCTGGCGAGATGGACTCTGAACGCGGTAGCTAGCTAGCGTGCTCGTTGTTTATTCAGCAACTTGCCGGCCACGCGCGTAAGATGTCGGTGCACATTTTGTTTGTACCAGTACGCGCTGCCGAGGATTTGTTTACACTAGTGTCCCGAGGGCTGAAGGAACTTACTCAATGGTTGCTGCTAACCCTTTTTTTCCCCAAATCTTTGGTGTTTTTTTTTTCAATAAACGTTGGTTACGTTTCTTTATGCTATTTGTGTGTTTTTTCTTTCAATAAACGTTGGTTACGTTTCTTTATGCTATTTGTACCGGTCACCGGTTTATAGATGAGTGGTATTGGCGTAGTTGGGCTGGCTCTGGACTCACATGCCTACGACTTTGTAAATCCAAACCACCGTCATTTTTCTTAATTCAGTTAACAGGCTCCTAGAACATGAGGGCTAGTTGATTCAAAGGTTTCCATAAGAACTTTGGAGTATTTTGATCTTCGAGAATTATTCCTATGTTCACTTTTTGATTCATAGGCTTATACTAGTATTTTAAAATTTTGTTCCCGTAGTACTGCATTACACTATGTTAAATTTTCATGCACCCGCAACATATGTGTTGCAGTTCCATTGGTTTTCCTATAATCCAAAGATTCCTTGAAGAAAATTCAGTAGGTTCTAAATTCTATAGGATTCAACTGGACATGACACTGTCGTCGTCCTACGGTTTTTCTATTCATGTGTTTTGAGAATCTTGTAAATCGAAGAGACCCTAAATTGGTTATCTCGGTAGAGTAATAAAATAGCCTGCTGCCGGCTCTATAGTTATAGTCATGTCATTTCACCTAAAGCATAAAGCCTATTCATACAATAGGCTGACTATTAGATGGGTTGTTAGACGGATTTTAATTAAAATTAATTATTTGTTGTATGCATGCTATTGTGGGTTTAGACCACTGGCGAAGCTACACATAGTTCAGCAGGGGCCATCGCCCCCTAGCCTTGAAAGCTTACTGAAGGATTTTTTTTTTGTACAAGCTTAAGAATAGCAAAAGTAGAGCATTCTGCCCCTAGTCATATTTCGTGTTTTGCCTGCCCCCCCCCTCCCCCCAAATATTCTTGGCAAGCTCCGCCAGTGGTTTATACTGCATGCAAACTTTTTTTTTGATAGTTGTGCTATGGCCCTGGCGTTAAGCACACTCTCTTCCATTTCTCATCTCTCTCTCTCTCTCTCTCTCTCTCTCTCTCTCTCTCTTCCACATAATTATCTGAAAATTATCTAGTTTTAATAATATAAATGATGTCATTGCAATTTTATGTATATGATGCATTTTAATAAAAAATATTCAGTTTCACGTGGTGCTATGAAACTTTATCATACTATGATATCACTAACACATCTCTCTACTTTAATTACGGTGTCATGTCAGACTTTTACCAAATTGACATACATGATACGCACCGATGATACTAGTTTTGTTAATATTTTTCAACTTTTACCAAATGTTCGAAAAACCACCACCGTCATCAAATTTGCAAAATGTGACAGCTTTATTTCAATTTTTTTGCAATTCTCACCAAAACCGAATTAAGAGTAAATTGACACCTTTTTGACTAATGGGACCCACTTGTCAGGGACAATTTGCTGAGTTAGACCGGGTCCCACTGCTTAGGCCAATTAAGAAAATATAATAACTCAAAAAATTAAAAGAAACGTTGCCAATTCGCTCTCAATTTGGTTTTAGTACAAATTGCAAAAAAAATGCAGGAAACTAGTAATATTTTGCGAATTTTTTAGTTTTTCAAACATTTAATAGAAAAGTGGTGGTTTTATGTTAAAAGCTGCTTGAGGCTTGGTACCGATTAGAGATGGGAGACCCTTTGCTCGTTCTCTTCTCCGTAGCACGTGCGTACGTAGCTAGGCTGCAGTCTCTAGCCGGAGCAATAGTCCTTGCCTGTAGTTGCCGTTCTAGATACACCGGTCCGGTCCTACGAGGAGAATATGCTTTCCGTATGTTCTCGAGAATTTAAAAATTGCTCCCGTACGCTGACAGAACCCGGCCGGCCCCTGCCGCTAGTGGATGCCACGCCGCCGACATCGTCGCTCGGGTCGGTGGCTGGCCGCGGCGCCGTACGCGTACGTGCTGTCGCCGGCGATGCCCCCACGTGCTCGCATGTGCTCTGAACTGAAGAGCGTGGCCGGTTTTTGGCTCGCCGTCCTCCGGCGGACCGGCGGCCAGGGGATGCGAAAACACAAGGACCTTGCCCCTGGCTAGACTGTCCAGAAATTAATTAATCCATTTTCTATGGTCGCGGTACAAGCACCGCTTTTCCACGATTGGTCCTCCCGGCCAGAAATCTATTCTGCATTGCTAGAACCTATGAACATTGAGCGCATGCACTAGGCCAGTAGCCTGCTTGACCGATCCCATATTTTTGTTTGGTTGAAAATGGGGTGCGGTGCACTGGTGTGCCTCCTGTATATGATGAAGACGAAGGGATCGTTTGGCTTTGCCGTTGTCTACTCCGCACTCCGGTGACTTCTCTAGCACCTAGCCTAGATAGTTAGGGGATGCAAGAACACAAGGACAAATCAAGTCGGTTGGCTACCTAGATTGACCGGAAACTAATCCGCATTTTTATTGATGAGCACCACTTTTCCGCGATTGGTCCTCCAGGTGAGAAGCTTTTTCTGTTGGTTTTTCCGGAGGACGTTTACAAGCATCAGGAATTCAGAAGTCATACACGGTAATTACACGTCAGAGAAATCCAGAGCCATTCAGGAAACTCCTAAGATCACTGTGACATTGTCCTAACTCCAAAGCATAAGAAGTCACGAAGTCTTGTACGGATAAAGTAAAGAAGACATCTTCAGCCGAAGAAAGTTCTTTTTTTTCAGCCGAAGGGAGAAGAAAGATCAAGCGGATGTAAATGTGCCACTCCTAAGTTCCTACGAGCCCATACTGTGCTTCAACATCTGGCCCAGCGTAAGCACGGCCCAAGTTGGAGCGAGACGGGACAGCGCCGCCGAAATATTTTGGCGGGACGATAATCCCCCCATTTCTACCCCCCTCCGAAATCGCCAAAATCAGCGGGGAGAAAAAAAAAAGGGTTGGAAAGGGGAAAAAAATCCAGGCCGGAACCCTAGCGCGGCGGCGATGGCGCGCGGCGGCGGCGGTCGGGTGAGGGAGGAAGAGGAGGAGATGAAGGGCGCGAAGCGCGGGTACCGGGAGGCGGTGGCGGAGGGGAACCGGGAGGAGGAGGCGCGGTGGGCCAATGTCATCGGCGACATCCACAAGCGCCGCGGGGAGTACGTCGAGGCCCTCCGCTGGCTGCGGATCGACTACGAGGTCACCGTCAAGCACCTCCCGCAGCGCCACCTCATCGAGTCCTGCCAGTCGCTCGGGGAGGTCTATCTCCGCCTCGGACAGTTCTCCGAGGCCCTCACCTACCAGGTTACACACAGCCCCACCATTCTCGGATCACACCAACTTGCATTCCATCGGATCGGACACTTGGGCTGTTTAGCAGCAGCAGGCGTTGGGTTAAATTACATAATTTCAGTTACTGTTTCGACATATAGAATGGGATTTGAGTTGCTGCTATTACCAATGTGTAGTATACCGTGCTTGGATCATTTTGGTAGTTTATATGCAGCAATGGAACTTCGATTCGACCGTAGCTTTGAACTGTTTAGTGGTCAGACTGTTGAAATCATTGTATCAGAGGATGTACATCAAACTTTGATCCGACCACACATTTGAAACGTTTTAGTGCCGAGGATTAGACTGGCATAATTTGAGTGGAGTTTTGCTTGTTTCAGTACACCTTCTGGCGATTTCATAGATCGTTTTATTATCATCTGAGCTTGTTGGTGTACCTAGTGTTGAGCTGCACAAATTTGCTATAGTTTACTGCTGTGGATTTGTCAAATAATATAATCTAACATCTCATGTTTGGTGACTGCTTAGTTGCCCATGTTGCATGTAACACCATATTCCCTAGTGCAAGTTAGCATTTGTGTGGATGCTTTCTGCAGCCGGGTTTATGCCGTATTGTTAGTTTTTCTTGGCAAGGCCATATTATTAATTTAATTGCACCAACTTTCCATTTAGACCTTTCGGTAACTATCCATACCACAACTGGGTTAACCCTTTTTGGCGAATTGAATTGTGGAATCCTACTGCCTGTTATCATGAGTTCATGACATGCATCCGGATGTACCAGTCCTGTTTCACTACTAGTCAAAATCTGATATTTTGGGGGCTATCTGCTCACTTTGTTTGTGGTAATAAGGCCTAATTTCTTGTTTCATTTCTGCTGTTGGTTATTTAGGTAACAATCATGGTTAGCTATTAACCCAAAATATATGGTTGGTTTCTGCTACTCATGCCATTTTCTGCATGCTTCACAGAAGAAGCACCTACAACTTGCCCAGGAGTCTGATAACCTTGTTGAGCAGCAGCGAGCTAGCACCCAGCTCGGGAGAACCTACCATGAAATCCTTTTAAGATCTGAAAATGACCATAGTGCTATACGGAATGCCAAGAAGTATTTCAAATCTGCCATGCACCTGGTAAAGGCTCTAAAAGGGAATGCCTCGTCTGAAAAATCCCCCTATCTGAAGGAGCTCATCGATGCATACAATAATATGGGCATGCTTGAACTGGATCTTGAGAACTTTGAAGAAGCTGAGAAATTACTTCTCCAGGGTTTGAAAATATGTGATGAAGAAGAGGTAAATCAGTATGATGATGCTCGTACTAGGCTCCATCATAATCTAGGAAATCTTTATACCACGTTACGGAGCTGGAAAAAAGCTAGGGGTCATATTGAGAAGGACATAGCGATATGTAGAGAAATACGCCATCTTCAAGGCGAAGCAAAAGGATTTATTAATCTGGGAGAGTTGCATTCTCAGGTTCAAAAGTACGAAGATGCAAAACTTTGTTACAATAGAGCCCTTAATATAATAAAAGATCTGGAAGATGAAGATGCACTAGTTAACCAAATTCATCAGAATATTGAAACTGTCACGAAAGCAGCTGAAGTTCTTGAGGAGTTGATGGAAGATGAGCAGAAACTGAAAAAGCTTGTCAGAGATACTTCTAGTGCTCGCGGAACAACAAAGGAGAGAAAACTCCTGCTTGAGCAGCATGCATGGCTGGATAATCTTATTGAGAAGGCAAGCATGATATCTGCATGGCAAAAAGTAAGTCAACTAAACGATATTTAACAATGTGAACTTTACCCACCTAGTATTAGCAGTAAATTGTACCCACTTTCTGTTTGTGATTTTATTTTTTGTTACTTCTGAATTTTAGTTAGAAAAAGTGTTCTGTTAGTTTCCTGACATGTATGCATAACTTTACATAATTTAAGGTTTGGTTGACTTGATCTACATTTTGTTTTGGGGGCTAGTACTATGGATGACTGTAGTACAGTGTTAGGTGCTGTATTTCTTTCATAAACATCCATATTTTGTTAGAAGCCTCTTTTCATAATCATAACTTCTGCAGTTCTGCCCAAGCTTCAATACCAAACTATCTCTGCTATGTTCCTTTGATGTCAAACTATTTCAGCTATGCTGATTTTATTTGGTTCTACTCCTTACAGGCACCTGTATTGAACTGCGTATATATTTTACATCCTTTTGCATTGTACCAAGTACTAAAATGAATTGGTTAATTCTTGTTTATTCATTTGGTGAAAAAACTCTTGGATCAAATTTCAGAACTGAAGTTGAAAAACAGTTCATGAAGAATCAAAGGGTAAAAACAGGACATTGTAAATAATTATGTGATCCTGTGATGAAAATAAGCACGTGGCTCCATTCTGATATTAACTTTTTTGCTTTCCAGCACAAGGAATTTTCGAAACGGAAAAAGAAAGTAACAAATGAACTCTGTGACAAGGAAAAACAGAGTGATGCTCTTCTGTGCATAGGAGAATCATACCAAAAGCTTAGAATCTTCAGCAAAGCTCGTAAATGGTACATGAAAAGCTGGCACATGTATCGATTGATTGGAAATTTAGAGGTGAGATTATGTTCTTATTTATATTTGTGTATGTTGGCATGTCTGCTACATAACAATAAGACCACCTTCCTGTTTGCAATCCTTAGTGCTAATAGTTTCGATTCTTGCTCACCTTGGATATATGAAATTTCAGGGGCAAGCATTAGCAAAAGTGAACATTGGTAATGTTCTTGATTCTGGTGGTGACTGGGATCTTGCGTTGGAAGCTTTTGAAGAAGGATACAGGCAATATCTCTTTACATTCCTTTCTAATATTATTCTAAATACATTTGCTATCTTGCATGCTATGAAGTAGGAATATGTCAGATTAAATTTTAGTGGTCTGAAGAGCACACTGGACATGCTATGGGAGGCTTATCGATGAACATGTTACTCCCTCCGATCCATAATAAGTGTCGCTGATTAATAAGTGTCATTGATTTAGTAATCAGCGACACTTATTATGGATTGGAGGGAGTATTTGATTTATTGAAACACTGGATTGCTGCACAATGCTACTAGAATATGAAGTGTCAGTATTTTGACTTTCTGAGTCAGCTATATATTCTAATAAAGATAACATGCATTTAGTACCAGGCCCAACATGTCTGACACTCAATGCTTTTACAGCATGGAGGATAGGCTGAACATCGGTACACATACATAATGTATGGTAATCATGTCAGTACTTCAGGAATCATTTTCTTTTATTTGAAAATTTGACCTGTAGTGACAGACCTACAAGGGCACCACACCAATTTTAATATATTACTATTAACATAACTGGTTACAACTATAAACCATTATAATAAGTTAATAGAATACATACTTTAGCATGTGCTAGCTATAATCATGCCCAAGGAAGTTATAAACATGTGCCGGGCTGCTGTGGTAATTACTATTTTCAATGCAATATTGCCATTTTAGTTTGATGCCATAATGTTGTGCTGTGTATGTGCATCTATTATCTATCTGGTAAATGTTCCAGTAAGTCTGGAATCGCATGTGTTGTCGTGGCATTTTAGTTCCACCTTTAGATTCTGATGGTTGCATTTTAATGATACGCAGAATTGCTATGGAAGGTGATCTACCAAGCGTGCAACTTTCTGCTCTTGAAAACATGCAGTACAGTCACATGGTCAGATTTAATCATATAGAAGAAGCCAAGTAAGTTACTAAGTACAGATGTTGGACAGAAGAAAGCTAATTTATGCAACCTGTTATTGATTATATTTTTTTCTTAAGGAAGCTGCAGAAAAAAATAGATGACCTGAAGCAAATATTGAATCAACATGAAGCAAGGAGTACTATTAGTGATTATTGCCCAGAAACTGAATCTGAAGGTGGTGATGTATCTGATAATATACTTGATCCAGTGGATAGCGGGCATGATGTAAATACATATTCCGAGGAGCCTGATGATGATGTTCTTCTGACCTCACTTTTTCATAGAAGTAGAAGCTCATCCAATATCAAGGCATCCAAGACACATAGCATCCCGAAGAAGGTTGATACATTATCTGAGATGGATGAGGGCACTAGAGAGGTTATAAGTAAATCATGTAATAATCAGTCTGGTAGAAAACGTGTCCGTATGGTTATATCAGACGATGAAGATGACGAGAGTCCTGAAATTGATCAATCAAAAAGGATACTAACTAGTCGAACAGATAATCTGTCTACATCAGGTACACGCCATATGGACATTGTATACTTTCTCCACTTTTTTGGAATGCCTGGTGATTGTCTCCTAATCAGTTTGTATACATTTTTCTATCACCAACAGAGCATATAGACAATGGAGCAAACAACAGAATTAAGGTTATACAAAGCTCATAATCTCTTGAGATTCATAGTTTTATATGCTTGATAGGAAATTGAGATACATTTTTTATGAACAACTGTTGGTTCTCATGTGTTCTGTTCCATTAGATGTGGGTACAGAAGTAATGAGATTGTGATTATTATTTTATCTTTTGGGTGATAACCAGTATTCATCTGCAGGATACATTACAACCTAGTGAACCCAGGGATGTGCACAGTATCTGCACACCCTGCCCTGCTGAGGAAAGTATATGTTCATTCAAATCAGGTAGCCCCATTGGTCATGGTAATGATGGCAGGGACATTGGAGCTTCTAGTGGAGGAAAACCATCTGCATCCAAACCAGCAGAAAGTGGTTCCAAAGTTTGTACTCCTGCATCATACAGTCAGCCACAAGGTCGAAATGCTGTCGGCCTTCAGTCCACTGATGCTAATCATGTAAGTATTGTTGCAAATTCGGCCTTAACATAATATCTGAAAAGCATGTGGGGGTTGTGCTTTCCGTTGCTCTATCTTTTGTTTGTTTATTACTGGGGATTCCGTAATGCCTTCTTCAGCTGGTATCCTGTAGATGTCCATGAATGGTGAAATACATTATAAGGGATTCATATGCTAAATGCAACATCTACAATTTGATATACAACATTTAGGTTTGAATGTGCATATGCTCGTACTCTTATTTTTCTGGTTGCTGCATGAAGTGGATACTCATTTCATATAAAACTTAGGATTAAAAGCTACTATGTGCTGGCCACTTAGAAATGTCATGTCTAGGGCAGGCAGTTGACATGTGAACCTAACCTCGAATGACACTACTCTTGATGAATATCACTGCTCTACGGTTATAGCTGCAAGCCTACATGTCAAAAAACAATTACTAAGCTAAAAAAAAACAATTACTACTTTTTTGGGAGTGGGAGTAAGCTTCATACCATTTTCACATTTGACCTATCTAGCATTAGCTTTCTGGTCATTTGAAACATTTCATTTCAATCGATTCAGATAATTCGTAGTGTTCTTACAATATTACTTACAAGTACAATGGCTTCTCCAGTTATGGTATTCCATGGAGTAAAATGCACCAATAGTCATCGGACATGTTGATGCGATCCAGTTTAGTCTCTCAACTCAGCAACTGCCTTTTGTCACTAATATTGCCTATACAGTTCAAATATGGTTGTAGATTTTTCCTCTGCATTCATCTGACGCATCATGTATCTGACGTATCAGACCCACCAAACAGGATGTGGGAGCAGACACAAGGGTTGATATTTTTGTAGAACCCCCTCCTATCTCTCCAGTTCTCACAACCATCCTCCCAGCCACCCACCTCCCAAATTCCTAAATTCCGCACTCCAAATCTACACGCCACAAGACCATCCTCCCATCTCCGGCACATCTGGTCCTTCCTTTGCCACTGTCGCCCAGCACGACAGGGCAGGAGGACACCGAGGCACTATACCTCTAGGGGCAGCTTGTCCTGTTGTGCATGCATTTGACCATGGCACATACATAGACAGTGGGAAGCCTCCCGTTGATTAGGCGTTTGAGGTCATCGATGGTCGCAGAGGTAGCAGCGAGGGATGCATGGGCATCTTCTGGGGAGGAGCAGTAGACAGAGCGGGCAGACTCATGGGCTTAGAGCATCTCCAGTCGCGCCCCCCAAATGACGGTCAGCGAAAGCACCGGATTAGTCGATTGGGGCACGTGGCCGAGCCATGTCGCGCTTGGGCTCGCCTGCTCTCAGTCGCGTGCTCCAAACCGGTCGCCAAACATTAAAATTCATGACGAATTTAAATCAAAATAACCATAAAAGTTCAAAGACCAACAGTAAAAAGTTCCCGCCACCTCTTCGCTGCGATTGACTGGCGGTCAAAATAACAGAACCGACGTGCGAATGAACTAAAAGAAAATATTGTCAATCGCCATCGCTTCGCATCGTGCTCGCCCGTCGCTGATGCGGTTGCAGATGCCGATTCTGATCCCGACGTCATTCTGCTGTTGCTTCTGCCGCTGCAGCTTCTGCCGTGGAAGCTTCTGCCACCGCTGCTGCCTCCGTCGCCATCTTCGTCGTGGCAATTTCTTGTAGGATCATGTTGCGGTAGTACATGCGCGCCGCCAGCACCTGCGGGTCCATCCTCAACGTGTCAATGGTCAAGATGAGGAAGTCGTTTTCTTCACGGCGACCCTCTCCTTGATCACGATCTTCTCGTCTTGCTTGGACAACAAGGAGTTCCACCTTTCATCGCTCTTCTCCCCTGGATGAGCAAGTTTGACAAGACATCGGCCAGGCACTTGTCAATTGACACCTGCATCCTATCGGATGATGTCGCTTGAGCAGCGGCTACTTTGTCCTTGTTGCCGATTGGGCGCCCCGACGAGGCAGGCGGCGTGTCCAGATAAATGACGTTGTCGGCTCCCTTGGCCAAATAGAGGCGCATTTGCCTCCATTTCTCGCATCCTTTGAGCTTTCTGTAGCAATGCATGAAGGCGAACGGGCTGCCCTCGTTTTTGGCCTGGTACATCTCTAGTGCCTTGTCCAACTAATAAGCAAGAAAACACAGCGACAGTCAGCACGACGATGCAGGACACAGACGATCAACACGACGATGTAGAACAGGGACGGTGTACTTACCATATTCACCGTGTTCATGCCACTTTTCGACCGAGCTTCGTTGTTTGCATGGTAGCCATGATATAAGTTCACCGAGGCTTGTATTATACCCCAGCGGGTTGACATAACCTTTTGACTCCTCTTCATTTGCATGATGATGTACTCCTTGTTGAGGAACTTGCACTCATCAAACTCTTTCTTGATCCTACCCCAACAGGTGCCGTTGGTTTGATTTGTGCCGGTGATCGGATCCATGCTCACCGTCTTCCAAGAATCACACAAACATTGATCCTCCAACGACTTCCACCTCAGGCCGCGCATGCTTGCCTGCGGTTTATCCTCGTCGCCTCCTCCCCTTCTTCCTCCTCCCTCCTCGTCCTCCATGCTAGTTTGCCGTGTGCCATCTTCCTTGTCCCCTTCCGCCTCCTCCTTGTCCCCTTCTTCTTCCTAGGCGGTTTGCTGCGTGCCATCATGCTCGCCCCTCCCTATCATTGCGGCGAACATGTTGCTGGTGCTGTCGACGAACATGAGAGGGCCCTCTTCGAAGCAGTAGAGACGACGAGCCTGCGTAGGCATGGTTGAGGTCGATGTCGGGGAGTTGTTGCCCATGGTCGTTGAACGACGGGTAAAACAGGCCGGGGCGTTGGGGTTTAATCCGCCAAGCGGGTCGCTGTCGGCATACTGCGGCTATGCACTCCCCATATGTGTCATCGAATGCGGCGTGCTCATGGCAGGGCTCTCGCAGAAGAAGTGGGAGGAAGATGGTGATGTGCTCCCCATACGCGGCCTGGTCGTGCCGCTCCCTTGGCCGCCACCGTGGCTGACGGCGGTGCTCATGGTGAGTGCGGCAATGTGCGCCGCATTCGTGAAAGACATTTTCTTCATTGCCGCTGTTGGTGTTTTGGGGGAAATTTTCTGGGTGGGCTTAGTCCCTTGGACCTCCACACCCTCTTATATATAGCACAATCTAGCCTTACATCTTCACTCGTACACTGGAATGATCTAGACTCTAGTAGGACATTACTACTATACTAACACTCCCTAGAATACTCTAGACTCTACAAGAGTAGTACTACTACACTAACTCAGACTCCAACACTCACTGGAATATTCTAGACTCTCCTAGGACAATACTACTATGCTAACCTAGACTCCAACACTCCCCCTCAAGATGGGCATGGGTCAGTCACAATGACCATCTTGCTACAACTCCATGACACTTACTAGGACAACTACACTTCTAGCTTGCAAGCATACAAAGATACATGAGAGTGATTTACTCTAGCTCTTGCTCTAGTGGTCATCAAGCAACCAATCAACTCCGACCATCCAGCTCCGCTCATGGGAGATATCACCATCACCATGCGCCTACTCTGCATCAAGCTAGCCTCCTCCAATCCTTCTTGTGTTGGTCCACCGTTGCCTCTCCAACCATGCGCCTTCTCACACCGGCGCCTACACCGGCGGCACCACACGCCTTCCATCATCAGCTTGAGCATCGTCATTGCCTCTTCATCAACTCTGGTTCCCGCAGACGGTTGCCTCACCTCAACAACAGCTCCTAGAGAGCTACAACCGCCTCACCATCAACATCACCATGCACAAACTTTGCATGAAGCTAGCCACCTCTACTCCTTTCTTCATATACTGTCCACCTCTCCAACACGGTCTCAACCATTACCTCTACCTTCTCTCCAGCAAACCCTTGGCCATCTTCACCTCGGCCACCACAACCTCTACCATTTCTTTCCTCAACCTCAGAAACACCACCTCTCCTATGTCATCATCAAACTCCTCGCTTACCATCTCAATTTTCACACCTCCCGACAACTCTTCAAACTCAGCGTCACTCGCCTTCTCAGCACCATGGCTTCACCATCACAACATACAACTCCCATCATTCTCCCCCTGTCTGAGGGCTCACCTTGTCCTCAAACACCAGCAGTCTGTGTGACCATAATCTCCATGATAGTCATAAACAGCAATACCAGCAGGGAGCAGCTTCTCTCTTTCACTTCCTCTGGATCATTCCACAAGCCTCGAGCAGATGCGCATGCATCACTCTCCTTTCTTCACTCAGCAGGCCATCTGCACTTCTCTCCACTCCAGGATGCAGCTGCTTCGCTCCCTTGTATCAGCTCCAACCTACCAGCAGCAAAGCACACTCGCCTTCTCAGCACCATGGCTTCACCATCACAACATACAACTCCCATCATTCTCCCCCTGTCTGAGGGCTCACCTTGTCCTCAAACACCAGCAGTCTGTGTGACCATAATCTCCATGATAGTCATAAACAGCAATACCAGCAGGGAGCAGCTTCTCTCTTTCACTTCCTCTGGATCATTCCACAAGCCTCGAGCAGATGCGCATGCATCACTCTCCTTTCTTCACTCAGCAGGCCATCTGCACTTCTCTCCACTCCAGGATGCAGCTGCTTCGCTCCCTTGTATCAGCTCCAACCTACCAGCAGCAAAGCAGACTGCAAATCATCAATCTCTTCTTCCCTGCAGAAGCACCCACTTCATCTCTGGTTCAGGCTAGCACCAGCCCTCTTCTCTCTACTCCATTTATACACCAGGACACCACCATGGGACACCAATGTAACTAGCTTCCTGAGCAACACCCAGTGCAGAGCAGCAACCAAGCATCGCATGATGCACCTTGCAAACATGAGGTGGCTACCGTCCGCACAGAGCAACAAGGTGCGGCCTCCCGCCGCCTAGGTGACTACAATGTGCCCAGTGTTGTTGACGACAAGAGCCGGAGTAGGTGCTGCAGTGTGGAAACAATGGTGGCTAGGGTTAGGAGGAACCTAGCTCTGATACCATGTTGGTGTTTTGGGGGAAATTTTCTGGATGGGCTTAGTCCCTTGGACCTCCACACCCTCTTATATATAGCACAATCTAGCCTTACATCTTCACTCGTACACTGGAATGATCTAGACTCTAGTAGGACATTACTACTATACTAACACTCCCTAGAATACTCTAGACTCTACAAGAGTAATACTACTACACTAACTCAGACTCCAACACTCACTGGAATATTCTAGACTCTCCTAGGACAATACTACTATGCTAACCTAGACTCCAACAGCCGCTCTCGCTGCCCCCTGTGTTCTGCCGTCACGAACCGGTGGCAGACCGCGACTTCCTCCCACTGCTCCCGTGTCATGTTATCCGTCTTGACCTTGAGGGACGGCGGAGCCTTGCACGGCTTGCTGAAAGGCGCCTTCACGCCCTTCGTGCTGGCCGGCTTTGGCGTCGCCTTGGGTGGCTTCGGCGCCATGGCTGCGAGGAGGGTGGAAACGGAGGCGCGTGTGCAGTGGCGGCGAGCTCGAGGCGGGAAAAGAAATGGCGAGTGGAAGAAATGAAATGAATTTGGGGGAGTTGTGGGCATGTACCAGCCGCTGTGTGGATGACAGGGTTGGCCCGCCACTTGCCTCGGTGCCAAAGCGTTCGTCTGGCACGCCCGAAGCGTCCCTTGTGGGGCTGGGATGGCTTCGGCGCGTCGGACAGTGTATTGGGTGCGCCGGACGAAAACGGCCTTTGGGGCACATGGCTGGGTGCGTGCCTCTGTCCGGCATGTCCCAAGGCCTTTGGGGGACGGTTTGGGGGACGCGACTGGATATGCTCTTAGTAGCGGCAAAACAGGAGAAAAATGCGATGACAGGGATCACGTTGGAGATGCTCTTAGTAGCGGCAAAACAGGAGAAGAACGCGATGACAGGGATCACGTTGAGAGAGTCTGCGCACTTGCAGTTGCCAACGTGGTCTTGGTGCTGTCAAGCTCTGGCTCTATTCTAGCAGCAGCAGTGGCGGCACTGGATGGATGCGCATCCATCGCTTTGGTCTGATGTGGCTACGTGGTAGTGGTAGACAATCTGAGGGGAGTCTTCTGCAAAAAAATCAAGCCCTACATACGCCCCAGCACCTGGTTTGGTGGCGCTTGTTTGTCACTGTATTAAACTGTATAAGGAAGTTTAGTCATTAAAAAGAGCTGTTTCTAAGTAAGGGACTAATTGGACCGCGTCTACAAGTTGAGTGACTATAGGTCTATTTTACTCTATTCCATGTGGCATGTGGTTCCAGTGTGATGAGATACTTCATTTGCAGCATTTTTTAGAGGTCAGAGTTGGTGAGCACCTGGTGTACTTGGATGCAAATGCTTGCATATGTGAGGCTGCTTTTAGCATTGAGTCTCTTAAAGTTGAAGTGGCATGTATATACTACCTTCAGATTCTTGATGAGAAGAGCTCCAAAGGTTTGCCCTTGTTTTCTAAATTTTGGCAAGTCATATAATCTATCCATTCAATTTTTGGATTATTTTCTATAATGGGAACTGTGTTCAATCTTGTACTCCAATGACAATGAGTTCACCTTTGATATTCTCATTATTAGATCAGAGGTATGGGGAGGGTGCGAACTTTCAGAAGCCATTTCCATAATGTTTACCATTTATAAACCTCAAGAAAAATAATGTTTACTATTTCAGTTATCAAGTTATTATCTGATGGTCTTGTTGAAGAAATGTAGAATGTCCTTTTGCAGAGATGCATTCTAAGATTATTCCTTCAGCTGTTATGTCCATATGTTGTCAATTGTCATATTTGGTCCGTTTGTCCAGCAATATGTCTGATTGTTCAGCTCTTGTACTGTAACATCTGAAATTACAGTTATGCCACCTAGTAGTTTTTTTACTAATAGACATGTTTGCTAGATTATAGGGCAGTACCTGAAGATAAACTCTGCGTATACCATGTTTTGGCTATTTATTCAAGATTCATGCATGTGCCTAATATGATATAGGAGACAGTTTGTGGTGGTTTAGTTCCTTGTGGTTTCATCATGTTGTAAGGGAACATCCTGTTTCTTTTCTTTTTTCTGTTGGAACGTGGAACTCAGGTTTATCTTATTTTCCTAGGCTTGTTTCCTATTATTGGGGAGCTCAAGTGCTGTGGGAATGTACTGGATGGTGCAGAATCAACAGATTATATTGGTCAACTTGCTTCTGAAGAGAAGTGCATTGATGCTGTTATCGAAGGTAATGAGCGCATTGCACTCAACTTAGTTTGCAAACTGCTATTCTGGCACGAGTTCTAGGTCTCTAGGACATCTGAGAAATCATGTTGGTGCTGTTTTTAGAATATGCATTAAACATTCAAGGAATAATCATTATATGATTGAAGTAAACAGACAATACATTGTGGTAGTTTGGTTCTGTACTCTTCATGCTACTAGCCTACACCCGTGAGGAATGTGAAATTACTGACTGCTCAAATTTATTTTTCTGTATGCTAAAAATAAGATTTTTCATACATCACTGTTTATTTAAAGTTCAATGTACCTTACATTTTTCATAAAGTTTCAAAATATATATGTAGTCGTGTGCACTGGCTCATATGAGTGATACAGTTATGCTGGTTTATGGTTCTGGTTACATTTTAATCTAGCGGAAAAGGGCACCTACCTAACACTCAAGTTCTGATTTCAATAGTAGCAGCAAATGTGTGCTTTGTATTTATAAAGGGAAAATACTATGACCGTGGAAGGACTAATAAGGGCTTGGCTCAATGTACTCCGAAATCAACCTCCTTGTGTCAAGTCACTATTTAAGATTTTGGGCTCCTCTGCTTGGAAACAAGTGTACTCCCTCTGATCCATATTAGTTGTCGCGTAAAACAAGTAAAAGTAGTTAATCTACTCAGCGACAACTAATATGGATCGGAGGGATTAGATTAACTACTTTTACTTGTTTTACATTATATTTGTTCCTTTTCAATGTTGATGCAGTACTTGTGCTATTCTCATGGTGTTATCACTTATCTATGTATACAGACCAATCACTCAATATCTGTAGATGTTTGGTTTCATGTATATTTTTCCTGTTGTGTGGCAATACATCATTTGAAAACATAATCCCCATAGTTTCAGTTAGTTGATATTGCATCTAATAGAGCTTCTGTTCTAATGAAGAATGGGTGCCAAAGCGGCTGATGAAACTGTACATTGATTTCTGCACCAAGTTGTCAGAAGTACCAAACAAGAAGCTGTTGAAAAAATTATATAATCTTGAAGTAAGTTTATTGGATTAATATTATTCCCTCCACCCTGAATTACTTGTCACATATTTGTCTAGATACGACGTGTTTTAGTGTGTAGATACATGTGTATCTAGACAATTATGTCACAGTAATTCGGGACAGAGGGAGTACTTTTGGTTTCTAATTATAAATCAGGTCTGAGTCTGACTAACTTGTCAAAGCCAAATGTGTTCATCTGCTTATGTTTTCTAACAGGTCTCTGAAGATGAAATCATTGTGTCTGATTGTGGACTGCAAGATCTGTCAATTACACCTTTTATCGATGCCCTTAGATCACATAAAACAATAGCCATGTTGGATCTTTCCCATAACATGCTAGGTATGTTTTCCACTATCTCTGCTGATTTCCAGTATATTTAATTTATGCATCAAGAGTTTGGCAGATAAACAATTACAGGTAAATGGAAAGTGCCTTTAGCCTTGCACATCTGAGTGTGTTGTATCACTCACCTATTTATTCACGTTAGAATATCTTTTTTTCTCATCTTAGACTGATTAAGCATTCATGTTTATGATTTGCAGGAAACCAAACAATTGAAAGACTTCAAGAAATTTTTTCTTCGTCAAGCCAAACATATGGTGGCTTGACATTGGATTTACATTGCAATCGATTTGGTCCAACTGCTTTATTTCAGGTGTTTTCAATTATTTCAGAGACCTGCATATCAAAGTGGAACCACTGTTAATCTTAAAGCCATATTTTGCCCATAATTTACTGATGAACAGATATGCGAGTGTGCTGTTATGACTGAACGATTGGAAGTACTTAATCTGGCTGGGAATCGCCTCACAGATGGTTGTAGTTCTTATCTTTTCACGATTCTACAGAAGTGCAAAGGTATGTGTAAGTCATGTCACCCACTTATTAGTGTTTGTCTTTTGGGCTGCAAAAACTCTAGGCCTTTTGTGTTTGTCTGCAACAGCAGATCGTTGTTTGCACCTACAGAGTTTTTGCGATATCTTGTACTCCCTCCATCTAGAAATAACTGACTTGAGTTTGTCAAGATTCAAATGTATCTAGACGCATTTTAGTGTATACTCCCTCCGTTTCAAAATATAAGATGTTTTAGCTTTGTGAAACAAATGTATCTAGACTACTTTAGTATGTAGGTTCACTCAGATTTGAAATGAATCTAGACAATAAAAAAAGCCTAGATACATTTTCTTCACAAACCTAAAACATCTTATATTTTGAAACGGAGGAAGTAGATACATTTAAATCTAGAAAACCAAAGTCAGTTATTCCTGGACGGAGGGAGTATTTCCCAGTGTGCACCTTTACTTTCGTCGTATATAATCCATGTTATGTTTTCATTTCATGACAGCACTATATAGCCTGGATGTTGAGCAGTGTTCTATCACATCAAGAACAATTCAGAAGATGGCAGATGCACTGGATGAAGGATCGGTCCTTTCACATCTCTCGATAGGTAATTTGATGATTCTCCCTTGTAACTCAAACTCTTAGACCATCTTCATGTATAAACATTCTGCAGCTTCAAAACTCCATACTTTTGACAGGAAAGAACAATCCAATTTCTAGCAACGCAATGCTTAACCTTCTCTCCAAGCTGTCTTCTCTGAAAAGGTTAGCATACATTGTTCCATTACTGTTGATAGCAATGAAGTGTGGTTAAATAATTGACCATTTGTGAATGCGACAACTGCAGGTTTTCACAGTTAAGCCTAACTGGTATAAAACTGAATAAGTTAATGGTTGATAAGCTGTGTTTTCTTGCGCAATCCATGTGTGCATCGGGATTTCTGCTAGGTGGAACTTCCATTGGACCGGTGAGTCTTATGTCCATGTCTTATGGTTTGTATTTCCAGATTGTAGCAAACACCATGCATGCCTTACGGATGCTGATCTTCTTTCAGGGAGGAATAATTAGGCTTACCGAGGCATTATGTAGCTCATCTCAAGAATTGCTGAGGTTGGATTTATCTAACTGTGGGCTCACAACTCCTGAGCTCTCACAAATATGTACAAATCTTTCTCGAATCAACATTCTTGACTTGAACCTAGGAGGGAATTCCATTAACTTGGAGGTTTGCTTCCTGTTCTCAAATAATTTGATGTTTGCAACTTTAGTTCCCATGATCTGTTGCCTTAAATTGCACAATGCAGGGATGCGATGCTGTTGGGGCTATACTTGCAAATCCCCAATGCAGTCTCAGATCTCTCACCCTTGACAGATGCAGTCTTGGGTTTAGTGGCATCACTCGCGTTATTCAGGCACTAGCAGGTGAGGACAGTGAGGATCAATTCTAACTCAAAAATAACACCTTATGTGTTAAACTCACAATCTTCTTCCGTTTCCAGGGAATGAGCAACTGGAGGAGCTGTGCTTGGCTGAGAACACAAACTTGGCACTAGAGCGGACACTGAATTTCGACGAAGACATTCAGGATGTGTCAACAAGTACTGCTCATCATCATGGTAACGATGCTGAAGCAAGGGACAATACAGCTCAGGGAAACGTAGATCTTGACAAGATGGTGGTGGCAGATAGTGAAGATGAGGCAGTCAATGAAGACCGCCACACAGCATCGGGTGCCTCTCGGAGCTGCGCAAGCTCTTGCCAAAGGAACTCTTATTCTGGCTGTCAGGTCATCCAAGAACTCGCCGAGGCGCTCATTTCGGCGAAGCAACTGAAGGTGCTCGACCTTAGCCGGAACGGGTTGTCTGAGGAGGCCATACAGTCGCTGTATTCTGCTTGGGCATCTGGCGAGAGAGGCGACGGAATGGTTCGGAAACACGTGAGCAAGGAGGTGGTGCATTTCTCGGTGGATGGGATGAGTTGCTGCGGCCTCAGACCCTGCTGCAGAAGAGACTTGCAAATGTAGTTATAGATGGCCTTCGAATGTCAGATTATAGTTGCTATGAGGATCATATATTTTAGATGAACTGACAATAAATTAACTAGGTCCTTCCAGTGTAAACCAGAGATGCGTCAGCAGGACTTGGTAGTATATATGTATGGCATTATCAGCAGTGTAAATCATCCGTGTTTGCTGGAGCGTGGATAAAACGTGTATGATAAAGCTTTGGTGCAAAATAATTTATCAAAAAGCGCAGCAGCAGCACTACTTTATTTTCAACTGAAGAAACAATAAAAATATCAGATTCAATCAGTTTATGATGGAAACAATCATCATTCCTAGCATTCCAATAAGTAAGAGCAAGACCAATAATATGTAGACATTGTTACAATAAACTGGCTATAGTGTTGCTATATAAAACTGGTAGCATTTAATACTTGCATGACGTGCAAGACTTGCTTTATGCTAATAGTCCACTTATATTACTTGATGTGGGCTACATGATGGCTATAGCTTCTTGTGCTGCAGCCGAGCTCGCTTTCTTCTCTTTCCTCACTTCTCTCTCCTTCAATTAGGATTTTGCTAATGTGGAATAGCTTATAGTCAATTAACTAGGGCCTTTCTTTCAGTGTAAACCAGAGATGTGTCAGCAGGACTTGGTAGTATATATATATATGTATGGCATTATCAGCAGTGTAAATCATCACTACTTTATTTTCAACTGAAGAAACAATAAAAACATCAGATTCAATCAGTTTATGATGGAAACAATCATCATTCCTACTACGAAATAATAGCTGCAACGCTTAAAGCACCAGTTCTCTTACAGGGTTGCTAAACTCAGTTTGACCATCAAATCCTGAAGAGAAGATTTGAGAGGGCTAAGCTGGAAGCCAAGTTGACATTGATGGATAGTTCAAGCATACATAAAGACTACAAGACACATTTCTCCAAACTTAATTAGTACCGACAGTAGTTCTAGCATGCCGCGGCACTCTTAGGGCATACGGTTGATGCGGATGCGCAGATCCATCCGTGTGTCCTTCAGAAACGCAGCGCCAAAGACGGCGGTCGCTGTATCCACGTCGAACTCGACGGGGGCAGAGCAACTCGACGCCGCCGTCCATTCCTTGCTCGCGTACGGGTACGGGACCATCACCACGATACGGTACACCGGCGCGGCGCCGGCGTTACCCATGACGCATGCTATGCTGGCCCGGCGATAGACGGGGTCCTTGCCGCCTACGGCGAGGAGGAACACGCCGCCGTCGTCCTCCGCGACAAGGAGGCGCCTGTCCTCGTACGGCTCCTCCGGCACGTTGACGACGAAAACGCTGCCGTACTTGAAGCTGTGGACGCGCCAGGCGTGCGGGCCGGCCGGGTCCGCGAGGTGGCGCGCGAGCTGCGCCGGCGAGCCCAGGAAGGCGCACCCCGGGCACGCGCAGGGCGCGTGGGCGCACACGGCGGCGTGCGAAGAGGCGTCGCGGGAGGCGACGGAGCTAGCGCAGCCGTAGAGCTCGTTCGGGCACGGCACCCTGAAGTAGCCCAGGTGCCGGGAGACGACGTCGATGGCCTCCTCGGCCAAGTCTGCCAAGGAACGGTCGCCCATTGGCCGCCGGCCGATGGAAGCTCAGGATGAGGGATTGAGACGGAGTCCCTCTGTCTCACTGTCTGTGTGAGGCGAGGGAGACGATGGTTGTGTGCCTCGTTTCTTGTGGCGCTGCCGCTAGTACAGGGAAATGGTAGAGTAATGAGGCAGAGAGGAAGGCCAAGTAGGTCCAAATCTTCAAAGCTCTGGCAGGCAGGCCGTGCAGTGGACATGCATGAACACGCCACCGCCTCGCCCCGTCCCGTCCAATCGACCGCCCTGTGGAGCCACGCTCTGCCTGTGAGTCTACAAAGCTAGCTACGCTACTCGAACGAGGTGCCAGTGCCCAAAAAAGAAAAAGAAATCGAAACAGTTTCACACATGAACATATGCAAGTGTACTACCTCCGTTTTGGAAAGTCCCGCGCGGATAACTAGGTTGCCAATTTAAACAAGATAATATAAATATTATAGCATAAAAAATTATATCATTAGATATTTTAAAAGTTATATTTTTTAATGGTATAATTTTTGTGAAGTATAAGTTATATTTTATTAGTCAAATTAACAACCTAAGTATGCGCGTAGGACCTATAATCCCGAAAGTAGTACTACTAGTACTACTCTTGGAGTTTGTACATTTGCACTTGATTGAAGGGATCCAAAGCGATTTTCCGTCGAATAAATCAGCTAGGAGGAGCCACAAACCGCTTCATTCAACACCTGTGTGTGGGTGTACATTTTACATCGAGGTCCAAACAAAACAAATGAAATACTGCCATGGTCTAAAAAATTGTATTAAGGCTCTCGAAAAGAAACTGAAAAACATGATCTAGTCATTGCGGCCTTTCTCCACCGCGACTTGAGGAGCTCCGCCCCTAGGCTAGTGATGTCGTCATTGGTGACGAACCACTTAGGCCTGCAATACAGTTTGGTGCCCATCAGCAGGAGATGAAGATTCTCCGGCATCAACACCGTTTACACCTAGAGATCGATGCCACCCCCTCGCGGTTGTGTAGATCTGAACTCTAGAATAGTTTTCTACTGCCATGTGCATGATTGTACTTGACATCTTGTTATTATTTTGTTGTGAAGTTATACTTTTATATCGTGTTGTAATTCAGATGTCACTGATCATTGACATGTTTCATCGTTGTGAGTACTTCTCCGTGTTCCTTGGGATTGTATATTACTTCACCTATATGGACTCATAGGGCTCTACCTTAGAGTAAACACGAGATGAGCGATGGCCAATAACATGGGTATGATCTGTCAGGTCAGTCAAAGGTTGTGGAAGCACCCGAAGTCCACGAATTAGAATTAGACGTGACAATCCAAGGCAAAGTCCAAAATATAGATGTCATAGTCATATGGTTACCTTATATTTTTTAGCCGACCCAGATTGGACTCTTATAAAAAGGCAGAGAGGAGCTGATGGGGAGGGCAGCTAATAATATACTCATAGCAATCCACTGTAAACTAGATCACATCTAGCAATGACTTTATACTCTCCATCAATAAAGACCAGAAAAGCAGCAAGTGGTGTTTCCTCTACGAGAGCCTGAACCTGGGTAAATCCGCCTCCCTTATTTGTCTGATAAGCCAACGGAATCACCAGCGCGCCCCTTTTTCCTAAAACCAAAGTTCATAATAATTTACCCCTCGTCAACCAGAGATAACAGATACTATGTCAATGTTCTTCGATTTGAAGTAGGGTGGGTCATGATCGAAGATCCTAAAACGACAAGCAGTGGCGGAACATTTATGTCTTAATGAATCAGTTGATTCCATATGAAAATGGCTAGGACCAAACATTAGGGGTGTAACTGTGTGTGTACACTGCTCACCTATCTTAGAATCCGTCTAATATAAACAAAATTTGACAAGATATTAATCATGCTCAGTTAGAAAATATATATGACAAGTAAATCAATACCTTCATCGGGTACCTCTGTTTCATATAAGTACACGCATGGAGCTTCTTATCTTGATCCATAGAGAATTGGGATTTCCATAAAAAAAAGGTTGGTTAAATTTACCTGCATTTTTTACTTTATTAGCTATTCATTTTTTCACATATTATAAATCTAAAAATATGAATTGATGCATCTTTTATTGTTTTTGCATTTCCTAACTAGCTTTTAATACTTTCAACTCCTTGTGGGTTCAACACTCATTATATTCAAAGGTACTATAATTGATCACCTACACTTGAGGGTATCACATAAGTTGTTGTCCTTGATACCTTACTCGACATGGCGACGACCGTAGGGCGCCCCTTGATACGTCCAAAACGTATCTACTTTCTCGAACACTTTTGCTATTGTTTATCCTCTAAACTTGTGTGATTTGGATACAACTAACACAGACTGACGCCGTTTTCAGCAGAATAACCTTGGTGTCTTGTTTTTGTGCAGAAAATCAACTATCAAGAAAAATCCTGAAAAATATGCCAAAAATTATATTTCACCAGAAGACCTACGAAGCCAGAAGATGAGACGGAGAAGGGACCTAGGGGGCCCACACCCCTGCCAGGCGCGGGTGGGCCCTGCCTCGCGCCTAGCGAGGGTGCGGCCACCCGAGGCACCCCCTCGGACTCCCTCTACACCTATAAGTTGCCTTTCGACCTAAAAATCGAGGGGGGTTCAATAGTTTTCCAGAAAGATTTCCGCTCCGCCGCCGCCACCAGAAACCAAGATTCGGATCCAGAAACTCCGTTCTGGCACCCTGCCGGGACGGTGAATTTGGAAAGGATCATCGCCATCGTCATCACCAACGCGTCTCCATCAACCACCAATATTTCCCTCATCCATGAGTGAGTAATCCCCCGCTGTAGGCTTGGGATGGTAGGGATTGGATGAGTTCTAGCATATAATCGAATAAGATCTGTTAGGGAATAGTGCCTAGTATCTCTATTAGTGCTATTTGACTTTGTTGCAACTTGTTGCGTTTAATGCTTGTCACTAGGGCCCGAGTGCCATGATCTCAGATCTGAATTTATTATTGAATCGTTATGATAGTATTGTTTGTGGTCTTATCTGCAAGTTGTGTACACATATCATTGTCCGAATCCAAAGGCCCCAAAGTGACAATAATTGGGACAACCGGAGGGGATGGTTGTGGTGTGAGGATCACATGTGTTCACAGAGTGTTAATGCTTTGCTCCGGTGCTCTATTAAAAGGAGCACCTTAATTGCCAGTAGTTCCCTAGAGGCCCCGCTACCACGGGCTGGCTGGACAGAAGATGTTGTGCAAGTTCTCATTGCAAGCACGTATGACTATATATGGAGCACATGCCTATGATTGTTTAGTACTTGAATGCTTGTTATTATTTATCTATAATGCCCTATATCTTGAAGTTACATGTTTAGACTCGTCCATGCAACGCCCATCTATCCATCCCAATGCCTACCGCACTCGAATCCCACTGTTACCTTACTGTTACTATTGCTCCTGTTTCACTATTGTTGTTGCTTTGTTGTTGCTACTGATAAACTTCTGTGAGCAAGAACTATTTCCAGGTGCAGCTGAACTGACAACTCAGTTGTTAAGGCTTGCAAGTATTCTTTGGATCCCGTTGTGTCGAATCAATAAATTGGGTAATACTACCCGCGAAGACTGTTGCGATCCCATACACTTGTGGGTCATCAAGACTATTTTCTGGCGCCGTTGCCGGGGAGCATAGCTTTATTTGTAAGTTCACTTGGATCTATTATTGTTCACTGCTACTTCTTTCATCATGGGGAAGTCCCGTGATGGAAAGTTCCCTATTTTACCATCCACTACAAAAAGAGGTACAGTCCTAAACACCTCTGTTGCTCTTGATTCACCGTCTGTTATAACTAAGCTTGTCACAACGCCACCACATACTCATGCTACACACACTGCTACTACTGCTGAATATGAAACTGCTTTTGATGCTCATGATGTTACTTCTACTGTGTTTGGTGCGAGTGGTTCGTTAGGTCCTTTTCTAGATGCTACTATGGCTAGTCTAGGAAATACGAAACTCCTAGTGAAGACAGTGTTACACCTGTTAGCTCACCTGAGTCTGGAGAAAGTTATGATATTAATGATGGTTACATTGAGTTCACTGATGAATTTGTTAAAGAGTGCCGAAACACACATGGTACTAGTTCTATTAAGAGTCTCCTTGCTAGACGCACCATTATGCCTAAATTGTCCTCTGATCCTAAGTTTGCCACCTCTCCCATAGATATTAAATATAAAGATTATGATTTCTCTCTTGATTTATCTTATTTAGATATTGTTGAGAAAGAACCTTTTTGTGGGACTGAAAATGAGAGTGTTGTGGCTCATATGAATGAGCTTTCTACTATGAGTTTTTTATTCTCTGATGATTTTAAGATGTGCAAGTACTTTGTTACTAAGATCTTCCTTTTTCACTAAAAGGAGAAGCTAGGGCTTGGTTTAATAGATTACCTCCTGGTTCCATTGATAGCCCTAATTGCTTGATTGCTTCTTTCTTCCAGAAATATTTTCCTCCCAGTGCTAGACATGCTGCTTTGTAGAGACTTTTTGATTTTAAACAGGGAGAAGAAGAGAAATTGCCTGAGTCATAGACAAGGTTCTGTGTCTTGATTCATGCACATCCTGGATGTCCATTGCCTAAGAATGAGCTTCTTGATATTTATTATAATGGACTAACTGATGATTCTAGGACATACCTAGATAGCTTTGCTGATTGTGTTTTTAGGAAAAGAACTCCTACAGATACTGAAGAATTAATGGCTAAGATAAGCAAGAATTATGATGATTGGACTTTAACTAAGCTAAATACACCTGAGCCTATTACTCCTGAACCAGTTGTGCCTGAACCAGTTCCAACACCAAATAAGAGGGGAGTTATTGCATTAAATGATGAAGTGATGAAGGAAGCTAAGAAATGTCTAAAGGAGAAAGGTATTAGAGTTGAAGATGTGAAGAATCTACCTCCTATAGAAGAATTATGTAAGCCAATTCCCCACTCATCCACTATTGAGGTACACTCTCTCCAACACTTTGATGAAGGTGATATTCCTTATGGTAAGCCTCCTGATCAATGCTTAGAGGAACTTGACATTTTTATTGTTAAACAAGGTAATTTTAATAAACAAGTTCAGAATCAATTATTGTAAAACTCTAGAGCTATCCATGAGTTGAAAGATATTGTGGAAATAACTTCTAATGATATTAAAATGATTTGTCAACACTTTCAAATGGTTCAACCCCAACTTGGTCAACTTGATAAGGTACAAAAGGATATGCTAGTTAATGCCTCGGGAAATAAACATGCTTATGGAATTAGAATTAGGAGTGGAATAGCTACTCAAGATCCTTTATATCCTGAAGGACACCCTAAAAGAATTGAGTAGGACACTCAACAAGGTGAGAGTAGTGGTAGTCCTCGTAAGAGAAAGAAAAGGAAACATAAGATAGTTGAGGAACCACTTGAAACTGTTGTAGATCCTAATAGTATATCTGTCTCTGAAGCTGAAACTGAGAGTGGTAATGATAAAAATGATGCTCCTGATAATGAGGAAGGTGAGGAAGAACCTGAGAAGCACACTAAGAACACTAGGTACACAAAGGAAGATTTTATTTCTAATAAACATGGTAAAGAGAGAGAACCTTGAGTGCAGAAACCTATGCCTTTTCCAGGTAAGAAACACAAGTCAAAGGAGGAAGAACACTACAACAAGTTTTGTGAGTGGATGAAACCTTTATTTTTGCAAATTCCTTTGACTGATGCTATTAAGTTGCCTCCTTATTCAAAGTATATGAAGGATATTGTCTCTAATAAAAGGAAGATTCCTAATGAGGAGATTTATACTTTGCTTTCTAATTAATCTTTCAATGGTAATGTTCTAAAGAAACTTGGTGATCCAGGTATACCAACTATTCCTTGCTCTATTAAGAATAATTATGTTAGAACTGCTTTATGTGATTTGGGAGCTGGAGTTAGTGTTATGCATTTTTCTCTCTACAAGAGACTCCAGCTAGAAAAGTTGATACCAACTGATATATCTTTGCAAATGGCTGATAAGTCAACTACTATTCCTGTTGGTATATATGTGAGGATGTTTCTGTTCAAGTGGCTCATAATTGCTTGGTTTTGACTGATTTTGTTGTGCTTGACATGCCTGAAGATGATAATATGTCTATTATTCTTGGAAGACCTTTTCTTAATTGTGCAGGTGCTATCATTAATTGTAATCAAGGAAAAGTAACATTCAATATTGATGACAAAGAGCATATTGTTTATTTCCCAAAGAAGGTTGTTAGAAGCTATTGCCTGAATTCCATTGAAAATATTGAGAGCATCAAGGTTGTAGAAATATATTGTCCCATTCCACAAGAAAATTTTGAAACTATTATGATTGGGACCATTGCTATCAAGTATGAGGTAACATAATCATCTTGTGGATTACAAAGTTTTGTTTCATATAAGATTGTTTTGGTAACAAGACTTGATCAACCTTGTTAACAAAAGAATTTTAATGAACAAAATAATGTTTCCACTATACTTGCTTTCTTTTACTTTTCTCGTTCCTAGTCTTTGCCTTTATTTTGCTAGTTTTGGTTTTGCTAGTTGTTTGCTTGTTAGTTTATCTTAGAGATCCTATAGTTTGACTTTTGGTTTGCTTTTGCTTCTTCTAAAAAAACCGTTTCTGCGAGAAAATCAATTTTCATACCCTGAAAATTGGCCAAAAATAAAGTTTCCCGAAAAATCCCAGAAAATTCAAAATAAATTTTTCCTCGAAAAAAGGGGCAGAGGGACACCTGAAGTGACCCAGGGGCCACCCCAGGCCACCACACCCATGGTAGGCGCGGCCTACCAGTGGGCGGCGCCTGGGGAGGTCTGGCCCACCTGGGCCCCTCCAGGCCGCCTCCTCAAAGCCATCTTATTTCTCTCTCCCAAAAAACACCAGAAAACTTGCTCAAGCTCGAGTTCTTACTGTTCTTGCTCGCGATTTTCGATCTCCTTGCTCAACCCATCTTTGTTGCTGATTTTTGGAGGTATTGCTCCTTGGTATGTGCCTCCTCCACTTGTCCAATTAGATTTGTGATTGGTAGATTGTATTTTGAGTATTTTGCTTCTATAGGTGACAGGTTGTTTGAGCTTGCATGCTTGTTCTAAGCTTAGAAACTTTATTTTGATGCATGTTTAGCCCTCTAGCAAGTTCCTATAGTAGTTGCTCATCATTTATCAACTTGGAAATCACTTGGTTTGATGTTTGTCTAAAAATTTCAACAAGGAAGATGAGTACATATCCACTGAATCAATATGACTTGATGGTGTCTGAGCCAATGAAGGTTCATTGTGAGGAGGCAGTTTTTCCTTCCATATATCCATGCCATGAATTTATGAGAACCACGGAAATCTCCCAGGATTTCCAAACGTTGATTGCCAATGCAGGATTGGAACACTTTGTTGAAGGTGAACCATTTTAATTTGTTAAGCTAACCATGGATTTTGTGCAGGACTTCCGGTTCACTTGGTCTATATCTAATCCCATGGTCCATTACAAAATATATAATATACCTGTCGACCTGCCTTTTGCTGATTTCTGTGCAGCAATTAGAGTACCTCAGTGGGGATCTTGTGAGAAGATCAAGGAAAGTCCCAAGTCGCTTATGGATTTATATGCTGAGATTTTCCAAGGTTTTGACTTCTCAAAGGAAAGTGGTAAAATTTGGAATATTCAGTTCCCAGCTATTAGATACTTTGCCTATTTCATTACCAAGTGTGTTCTTGCTAGAAAGATTCCTAGAAAGTTGTCTTCTTTTGATCTAGCTTTTATCGCAGCTGCTCTGAATAGGAATAGATCTTATAGCCTGGGTGCTTTGATAGCTCACCGTCTCACCACCAACCGCGAGAAGGGTGGAATTTGTGGAGGTATCATTGCTTCTAGGTTGCTAGCTTTCCATGGTTTAGAGCCTCACTATTCAGATTATCAGTTCGTCATAGAGAGGCTTGATCTTGAATCCATGATTCAGCATGGTTTCGTGTCCTAGGGGGGCAATGTGAGAAGTTTACCGTATGAGTTATCTTTTGTCCAGCAAGGTCAGAGAAAGGGTAGGACTGAGAAAATAGTTTATTTACCTGCACCTGCTCTGTTGAACTTTGATAACAGGCAAGGATGGTCGCTTACGGAGGAGGAGGTTGACACATTTGTGGCGGAGCTCTCCCAGCAAGAGGAGAATGTTGAAGAGGATGCCGAAAACAATACGGTTCAGCCCTCCAACTTGGGAGAGTTTTCATACCAGCAGCCCTCATTTGATTGGGGCGCGTCTTCTTCTTCATCGCAAGCGCGTGACTATGATCATTCCTATGATGACCCACCAGCATGGAGTTACTACCCGCGCTATTGAGCTCCACTTAGGCCAAAAGCCTAAGCTTGGGGGGAGGTATACCGACATCACACTCATCGATATATCATGTTCGGTCGGTTCTTTGTATATCCATTGTTTCGCTTTCTTTTTGGATCTTGTTGCTTCTTTCTCAAAAACACAAAAATATTAAAAATATTTTCGTTGTTTCTCTTGGTTTGTTTCTTTGTTTATTTGCTTTGGTTTGCCTTAAAATAAAAATCCAAAAATATTTTGCTTTGCTTGGTTTGTTTTTGCTTTGTTGGCTTCTTAAAAAAATCGAAAACACCAAAAATATTTGTTGTTCTTCTTTGATTTTGTGAGTTCTTTGCAGGGTTCAGCCGTCCTCAGTGGATTTTGGTTTTCATGTTATTATTAAAGTCACACAAGTGAAGGGCAATAATGAAGATTAAGACAACTTGAAGAGTGGTAAGAGGCTGGTAACGAACTCTATTTGTTTCATTTTTGTACATATACTCATCATTATGAGCATGCTTAGTCTGTTCATGGTAAGGAGTGTGTTACTGATGGATGCTTAGTAGTTCTTGCTTGTCTATAATTAGCTCCAGCTTGCTAATAGTTTGTAGCATGTCATATGAATGTTTGCTTGCATTGTTTTATTCATATTTTGGTATGATATTATGGTATCCTCCTCTGACTGTTTATGTGAATCGACTTGGCACATACTCACGCATGCATATGACTAATCAATAGTCAGTAATACTCGATGATTTATTTTGCCTCAGAGTTCTTGTATCACTTTCATGTCATAATTAGTCATGTTTTGTTGCAATGTATGATTATGACAATTATTTCTCTCTCGTTTGTCGTTCCCTCTCTATTGCTAGCCTTCACTTGCACTGAGAATGAGATCTACCTGTGTTTCTAACTCCCCAAAACCAATATTGCCAGTTGTGTCCACCATACCTACCTATTAGCATTGTTTGCTATTTCAGTGCATATTCAATATGCCTTGTTATCTTCCAAATAAAATGTTTGTCTGTTTTGAGAAAGTTAGTTAGTAAAGCTCTCATGAACTTGATGGCACAATTTATTCCTTGCGTTTAATAATCCTGAACCATTATGACTTGTCCATGTTTGTCACTAGGGCCCGAGTGCCATGATCTCAGATCTGAACTTATTATTGAATCATTATGATAGTATTGTTTGTGGTCTTATCTGCAAGTTGTGTACACATATCATTATCCGGATCCAAAGGCCCCAAAGTGACAATAATTGGGACAACCGGAGGGGATGGCTGTGGTGTGAGGATCACATGTGTTCACGGAGTGTTAATGCTTTGCTCCGGTGCTCTATTAAAAGGAGCACCTTAATTGCCAGTAGTTCCCTAGAGGCCCCGCTGCCACGGGCTGGCTGGACAGAAGATGTTGTGCAAGTTCTCATTGCGAGCACGTATGACTATATATGGAGCACATGCCTAGGATTTTTTAGTACTTGGATGATTGTTATTATTTATCTGCAATGACCTAGATATTGAAGTTACATGTTTAAACTCGTCCATGCAACGCCCATCCATCCATCCCTATTCCTACCGCACTTGAATCCCACTGTTACCATTACTGTTACTATTGCTCCTGTTTCACTATTGTTGTTGCTTTGCTGTTGCTACTGATAAACTTCTGTGAGTAAGAACTATTTCCAGGTGTAGCTGAACTGACAACTCGGTTGTTAAGGCTTGCAAGTATTCTTTGGCTCCCCTTGTGTCGAATCAATAAATTGGGTAATACTACCGGCGGAGACTGTTGCGATCCCCTACACTTGTGGGTCATCACCCCTATGAGTGTTTCTACTTGTATGATACGACTTACTTGGTCAACCCAATGAAATCGATTTTGAAAGAGTATTGGCTAAATATACCCAACACCTCATGTACTAACATCAGAGAGATGGGGAGAGGTCGGTGGTTAACCGACGCCATGGGAGATGAGCGACTCGGGTTGAAGGAGAGGAACCCATGGAGGGTACCGAATACGAAGGTGCGGATCCAATACTGGTGATGAAACATACGAGATGGTGCGGAGACGGGTGCGAGAATCCGATGATGGATACCAAGGGGTGAGCCGATGCCTAATATTTGTGGCCTCACTGTCGCGGGTGCCGATTAAAATTTGAGATTCTTGCTAGGTGCCTATGCCTTGACATGACTAAATAGAGGAGAGCTTTTCGCCAAATCGATTCGGAAATCTTTCATCTGTCATCTCCCACCATCTTGTTCCCTCAAGCCCAATGAATAGCCATTCACACATGACTCGTACATGTATCCAGAGTGGGAAGTTTTCTTTTTTTGAGAACCCATATAAGAGTTATGCGTCTTGCATATTAAGTTTAAGAGAGAAACAAATGATCTAGTATATGTGGGAAACCAGACCCAAAACCCCTACTCCCGAAGACTTTTGGCATACAAGGCACACCCACTCAAGGCACGCGACAAGCACACATGTCTAGTCTCCAAGGAAGGGACGGCACCATAGCGCCACCGCTGCCTGAACCAGCAAAGTGGATCTAAGGTATCCCCCATTGCTTAGGAGGAGGCATGTTGGAAGGTCCTAGACATTGCTTCCAACAAGGTTACGATGCCCTTAGGCATCGCCGTCGTCCTAAAATGTCATAGAAATATCTCCCAACCCATCCATCAACCCCGCAGTCCACCGACAGTCGGGTGAGAACCAACAGTCGGACACAAACCCACGAGAGAGACCAACATAGTCAGGCGAGGGAGGCGACGACCACCTTGAGCTTCACCCTGGGAGTCCTAGCTCAGTGTTGTCCTATCTTCCACATACTCTCGCTGGCAGACCTGCAGTGCAATGGCGGCGGAAGGCCACCAACTCTGGCCATGTGCGCATGACCGACGAGAACAGTGAGCACCGTGTTGTCCAGGCCACCCATCCATAGAGACTAGACGCGCACAGGGGCAGGAGAGCTTGATGAGGAAGCAGCCCCCAATGCCCGGGCAGCCCAGATCATGCCCGTGCCTCCCCGATGAGCTTGGGCGCCACCTTCCTGCCACTCCATGCATCCACCCCACTTTGCCATTATATAGCCCCGCCTCCCCGCGCCGCCACCTCCCCGTGCAACCTTTCGCGTGCCGCTTCACCGTGCATAGAGGATATGAGGGAGTCCACCCTCCTGCCCTTCGCCTTCGGTTGCCAAGCGCTAGCGGTGGCAGCGGCCAGGAGAGCTCGAGATCTAGGATTTCTTTTTAGGGTTAGGGGTGCCATCTAGAACTGCCCGCGCGAGTGACCCGTGAGAGAAAGGGGTTCGAAAACAATAGTATGAGAAATTACGCGCGGGCGCACATCAGTATAGACGGAACTTTTCATTCGACGAATAGATTTAGGGTGACTAGTCTAAAAAAATACGTCAGTTGCATATTTGACTACCATCCGATGTCAATGTGTTTTCTTTCTCCTAAACCATGCGTGGTATCCCTCGACTAAGTAAATAGGGTTTGTATATGTCTCAATCGATTGAGATTTTCTTAAGCTCAATCAACTGAGAAAAGTGCAATCGTAGTTAAAAAAATTTGTAACTTAAAGTGCAATTAAAACCAGTTGTATTTTTTAAATAGATGGTTGCACTTTGTTACGTGATTTAGACTTAAGAAAATCTCAGTCGATTGAGAAATAGCAAAACCAAAGGAAATATGAACCGACTCCTACCGTCTTCCAAAAATATAAGTCGTATTTCCTTTACAAAAGTGTCTTATGCGGAGACGTTAGAACATCTCCACTCGCCTATCCAGGACGCTGATCCGGACGCTGAATTTCGGTCCGGACGCCGAAATCGGCCCAGTCGCGTACCCAGGAACCTATTTTCGTCCGGATTTGGGCGAACTTTGGTCTGGGCTTCCCAGGACGTACTCAGGATTCCAGGAACGCCATGGGAACGCCGGACGCAGCGAAAACGGGCGTGGGCTAGCTCTATTAGCGAGACAGTCCCATTCCCCCACTCCACTCGCCCAGACTGCGGCGAAGAGCTTCCAGCGCCTCTATCGTCATGACTTCGCCGACAGAGCTCCTCCACGCCAAGACATGCCCACGCCTCTAGCTATGAAATTTGAGATCAGCGGGCACCACTACAACAAGAGATACTATCTAGCAAATGACATCTATCCAAGATGGCCAACATTTGTAAAGACTATCTTAAACCCAATGCTCGCCAAGCATTCTCACTTTGCCAAGGAACATGAAGCTTGCAGGAAGAAAGTGGAGCGAGCATTTGGTGTGCTCCAAGAGAGGTTTGCAGTTGTCGTGGTGGTATCACGGCAGATGCCATGGGTAGGCTAAAGTATGGGGCCAATAGATGCTAGAGGGATCTGGGGAGGGAAGATGTAGTTGATTCTACACACAGAAGACTAAGGCAAAGATCTTTATTTCTTCTTCCTTGGGCTACAAGTGCTCCTTGAGCTGTATACAGGGAGAAGAGAAGAACTTTACCAGCCTAACGGCTCTAACTTTAGTCGATCCCCCCTTCTGAGTCTAAGCCTCTCCTTATAAAGGAGAGCCCTGGGTTCCTCTAGGGCTGACGTGGCAAGCATATTCGAGGAATATGCTTGTCCCAATATAGTAGTTCGGCGCCCCCCTTTCCCTGTCGCCCCTCTAACGACGGCAAGGTTCCAGAGGGCCCCTCCTGTGCGCCTCGGTCTTCTGGACTGTCACCTCCGTGACCTCCTCCTGCCTCTCTGTCGCTCTGCGCCTTTGTCCGTAGCGCTTGGCTCCGCTCAGATTCTCCCTAGCTTGCAGCTAGGGTTTGACTTCAGGCTTCTCCTTCTCCTGCAAGCTTCATATCATTCGGTCCTTCCTCGCATAGCTCGGATCGTCCTTCACCTGCATCAAGATCACTCAGGCTAACCCGGCCGACTTACATAATATCTCGGCCGGGTAATGTCTTAATATACACATACGGGTCTCTCGCCTCCATATGTCGGCCGACTTCTACAGGATTCGGCCGACTTAGACTGTAACTCGGAAACCAGACGGGGATCGTACCTTCGTCTTTCCCCGTCTTTAACCTATCCGGGGTCACCCCCCCAACATTAGTCCCCGAAGCTGGTGTGGCCCTGCCGATAACTTCGGCCGGGTCGTATCAGCTTCATCACATTTTTCTGTATTGTTTCCGAGTTATCTTTTTCTCGTTCGAGGTACCCATGTTCCTTCTCTCGTACGCCTTGTCCTACGTGTCACCCCCATCATTGTTCTTCTAGTTTTTTGTTCCTCTACAGTATTTACTGACAGGCTACAGTTAACACTGTACCTGTCGCGCCGGCGCTGCGGCGCCTCGTGTGCCGTTTCCCTTGGGGATCGCAACCTTCTTCGCTGCCGTGTGGCCGTTGGTGCGGTTCCACTTAACGTCGTGCGTTTGCGCCGCACCCACAATCTACACGGTCAACTGCTGCACCCACGATCCCACTACCTCGCTTGTGGCTCAATTATAAAGAGGGGCGCGGCGTCTGGGAATTCACTTTTCCCCTTCTCGTTTGCCTGTGCCCTTCTTCTTCCTCTCACTTCCGCGCCCTCTTGCAGCTCCGCCGCCGCGCGCTCATCAGAACTTCTGACGGCGAGGACTCCGCCGTGTTGTTCCGTCCGCCTCGCCTGCGCTTGCCAGCTCTGGCACCATCGCCGGTGAGTTCTTTCCGGCCGCGTTGCCTAGGTTTTATCCTATATTTCTCCGTTTTGATCTTGTATTCGTGCGGCGGTTCCTCTACTCCTCCGCCGTCGCTCCCGTGCAAAATCACGACGGGGCCTCGTAGCTCTAAACTTCCCTCCGCCGCCAGCTCTTCTTCCGTCGATCTTTTCGGCGAACCCATGTCTAGCTCCTTTAGTGGTGCTCTGGTAGAGGATGATGACGCTGGCTCTGGGCCCGAGCGAGGCTCGTGGCAAGGCTCTTCTGTTACATGCCGCGAGATTGAGTGGCTTATCCGAACTCGGAGGATTCCCGCCGAGGTCTCCTGTCGCTTACCCGGCAGCGAGTCCTCTCCGGATGTTAGGGAGGGCGAGTATGTAGTTTTTATGTTGCACTTCGCGCGTGGCTTTGGTCTCCCTCTTAGCGATTTTGCTAGAGAGTTTCTCGACTACTTCGGCCTTCAGCCGCATCATCTTCCTGCGAATGCCATCGCTTCTCTTTCTGCTTTTATCTCCGCCTCGGAGGGATACTTCGGCCTATGGCCGTCCGTGCACGTCTGGTCGAAGTTCTTCCAGATTCGTTCTAACGTAGTCCCTGACAAGTCTCTGCACCCTTCCGAGAAATTGCTTACTCAATGTGGGGCAGCGTCCATTACACCTCGGAGGAAATCCGTATTTCCTCGTGTCACCGGGTTAGAGTCGTGCAAGAAGTGGCACAAATCCTTCTTTTACGTCAAGAACAGAGGGACAGAGGACAAGATTCGGCTTCCTGCCTTCTCAATTGGTCCGCCTTCCAAGGTGAATTGGACTTACAATCCGAGGAAGAGTCATGCCTTGGCCGAGGCTTTTGAGATTCGGCTTAAAGAGCTGATCCGCGCCGGGTTATGCGGCGAAGACCTGATGGCTACCTTTATCAGTAGCCGAATCTGCCCATTCCAGAAGCGGACTCACAAACTGTGCTACATGGGCGGTCCTCTTGACCCTAACCGAGTCTCGACCGTGGAGCTGGACAATTACCTTATCTATAAGCGTGTGCGAGCTATCTTTAAGACGGAGATGCCTGAGGATTGGGTTTGGGGATTGAAACCATTCACCCGCGATCGTCTGCCTCCCGAAGTAAGCTTAATCAATAACGTTCTGCTATTCCATTGTTTTCGTAACGGATTCCGCTAACTTTCTTTTTCCCCGTCTTGCAGAGGTTCGCAGAGCAGAAGAATGAGGATGCCGAAGTTTTGTTGCTTCCGTGGCCTGCGGACCGGAGCACCCCGGATATTGGTGAGCCGGACTCGGAAGAGTTCGTCCCTAAGTCGGACCCTGCCCCGGCTCGAGCTCGTGGCAAGACCTCGGCGTACGAGGAGGAAGGTGATTCGGACGAGGTCCAAGTTCTTGAGGTAGTTGCCGTAATGCCTATTTCTTATGCCTTTCCGGCTTCTACTTTCCCAGCTAATCCGGCCGGTCAGGTTCACGACGCCGAGCCTATTGCTTCTCGACCCCCTGTTACCTCGGGGAAACGCGGGGCTCCTGCTAGTGCCTCAGAGGCGGTCCCCAAGAAACGAATGAAGAAATCCGCTCCGAATCCTCCCAGGCGCAAGACTATGCCTGGGGTCGCCGGGTAAGTTCCTTTTGCTCGTATTTCTTGTTTCTCTCTTTCTGTTTTTCATACCGACACTCTTTTTTCTTTCTTATTTTTGCAGTGCTCCGCTTTCTGTTAAGCCCGGCGGTCCTAGCATGACTAGCCGCCCGATTCGGCAACCGTCTCCTCCGCCCGTCGATGATACTAGGATTCCCAGTCCTGCTCGTGCTGCCTCTCCTCCAGCTCCGAACCCGTCGCCTCCTCGTCGCGACGTGCCTGAAACTCCTTTTGTCGACATTGATTCCAATCGGCCCTCCGAGATTTTCATCGAACCCGTTGCCCCTTCTGTGGGTCCCAGCGCCGCTACTGAGCCTCTATCTGCCCCGGCAGTTTCTACAGCCACTCCATCCCCGGCCGAAGAGGTCGTTATCTCGGCGCCTTCTGCGACCGTGACTCCTGCTGCTCCTGAAGACACCGTCCCCATTACCGAGGTATCGCTTCCTGCTGATGCCTCTTCTAAGGCGAGAAAAGCTGTTGCCACCAAGGCTTCCTCTTCCCAGAAAGGTCTTGTCGGCTCTTCTCAGCCGAGTATTGCCGACATGCTGCGCAAGGGAACTGCGCCTACCAAAGCCTCCGTTGCCTCGGCTGCCAGCACCCAGCTTGCTCTTCATAAGAGCCCTGCGGCTGCAGTGGTTACACAACATGTCCGGGGTAAGGTCTTAACTCGGACAGCTAGTGGGAACAGCCTCGGCTCGCTGGTGGAGTATGCCAATAATTGGAATGCTGCTGATCAGTTTGAGGGTAATCCCATCAATCAGCCCTTTCAGCTTTCCGACATCAGCGGCCGTTTCGATCAAGCCGCCAAGTTCATCCTTGACACTAACAAGATGAATGAGGTAATTGCTGTTTTGCGGAGTTTAGATTAGTTCCCCAGATGTTACTATATGCTCTAGTCCCCGAAACTTGCAAGGAAGTAACTTGTTATATGCTTGGAAGTTTAATGATGTTTTACTTAATTTAACTTTATTTCTAGGGTTCGAATATCCGGCCACCTAGATCCGAGTTAAGTTTTGCTTGACTCGGATCTGATTTAGCTTTGAATATCCAGCCACCTAGATCCGAGTTAAGTTTTGCTTGACTCAGATCTGATTTAGCTTTGAATATCCAGCCACCTAGATCCGAGTTAAGTTTTGCTTGACTCGGATCTGATTTATCTTCGAATATCCAGCCACCTAGATCCGAGTTAAGTTTTGCTTGACTCGGATCTGATTTAGCTTTGAATATCCATTTATCGTTTTGCTCCATTGCTCAGGTTGCACATGACCGGCGGACTGCCGAATTTCAGAGGTTGCTTTTTTCGCACCGCAAACTGGAAGAGAAGTATGAGAAAATCCTTCCTGTAGTAAAAAAGGCTGGTAAGTCGATAGTTCCTTTTCGTTATTCTCGGCGGTCTTATTGATTTTTCCGCGAGATGCCGGCTCACTTTTTTGATGAACAGGTAATATCAATAACCTTAACATTCGTCTTGAGAAGAAAGTTAAGAGCTTGGAAGGTTAGTCTCCCTTTTACCTTACCTCTTTTCGCGCTTTAGAATACGTGCTAAATTTTTTTTTATTTCGTTTGGCTGTGGTAAAGCCGAGTTGCAAACCTTCGCAGTATCTCATCAAGACTGCACGCCCATGCCTGACGTGATGCTGCATTTTTTAGAACAAAGCGCTACTCATTTGGCGCAGCTAAAAGAAAAAGACGATGAAATAGCTCGCCTACGGGCCGAGGTGGAGACCGCTTTCATAGAAATCCGAACTAGAAAAGGTCAATCAGGAATTCTCCGAAGAGAAGAATCGGCTGGCTTTGGAGCTGCAGAAGAATAAAGAACTCCTCGAGGCTGCCGAACTGAAAACTCAGGGATTGAGCGAGGAAATTGCTCGTTTTGAGAAGAGCAAGGTCGATTGGGCCAAAGACCTTCAGATAATGATGAGTTACATTCATCGTAAGCTTCTTAGCACAGCCGAATTATATTTTTGTCTTTGTCCCTGCTGCCACCTGACACGTTCGTGTTTTGCGCAGATCATTTTCCCGAAGCTAAGCCCGTGAGTTCTAAAGCGGTTCTTGCAGCTCGTGTGCGCCGAGGTGTTCCTGTTGCCGCTGACTCGGAGTATTCAATGGAGGGTTTCCTGGTTGCTGTTGGTGCTGCAGTTGGTCCAATGAAGATTATGGGCCGGGATTTGGTGCAAGCAGCTATTCGAGCTTACCACGTTCTTTGGCCGAACACTTCTGGGACTCCTGATATCAACGAGGTCGAATTACTGGTGAAAAGACTGATGGCATCTGAGAGGCAACTAAGTCTCTGGAGGGAATCAGCCGGGCGCGCTGGCGCTGATATGGCCCTTACTGTTATCATGTCATGGTATGAAGACATTTCTCTTGATATCCTGAGAAATTTGCGCACTGGTTCCCGTTGGGTTGAGGACCCCACTTTTGTTTCTCTTCGGCAAGCTCGCGCCTTCCAACTCGTCGAGTATGCCGACGTGCATACCTGGAATGAAGGGCCGAGTTTTCTTCCAAACCCGGATGAGGAGGTCGTAGTTGAGGATGCCTCGGATAACAATTCGGCTGAGCAAGGGGAGGGTGAGGATGACTCGGCCACATCTGGCAGCTCCAGTTCAAGCTCGGACAGCGACGACGATGCGCGGTCCTCCTCCAAAGGTACTGGGCATTCAACTGCACAGACTGATGCTCCTGAGCAGCCTCGGGCTTCCGCTGAAGTTGCACCTGGGTCTATGGAGGGCGAGGCAACCTCGGTCGAAGTTCCTCCTATGTCGGAGTGCCCAGCGCCTGACCAAGTTGCTGCCTCTCCAGCGAACAACGCTTAAGTTATTTCTTATCCCTGGCATGCCGGGCGTATGATGTACGCGAAACATTTGTCCGCTCTCTGTATGATTTGAATTTCTTTTGTCGTGTACTGCTGTGACATATACGGTTGTAGTTGTTATTTTGTTTAAGTGGGTGTTCGTCTGAGTTCTTGCTTTGATGGCCCGCAATTTCCTGATTTTAGGATGTATCCTTGCCTTCGTTTTTACGTGGTTTAGCCGAATAGTCTAGGCGTGAGCTCTGAATATCATATAATATTGATCTGTTCTGAACAGAGGTTGACTACTACTTTGGAACAATATATGGCAATCCCTGAATCACTGTTTATCGCGCCGAATTTCAATATGTAAACCAAATTTCAGAAATAATATAAGACCAATACCGAGGTGCTGCTCAGGGTAGTGCTCAACATAAAACTGGGGCAGCATATGGCAGTCCCCGAGTCGCTGCTTTGGATGTCGAGGTTCAAATATTTAGTATGAAATGGAAATAATATATGGCAGTCCCCGAGTCACTGCTCTGGGTGCCGAGATTTAGTACATAAGATGACATTGAAATAATAGACGGCAGTCCCCGAGTCACTGCTCTGGGTGCCGAGGTTCAGATATATAACATGATATTGAAATAACACACGGCAGTCCCCGAGTCACTGCTCTGGGCGCCGAGGTTCAAATACATAACATGAAGTTGAGATAACATATGGCAGTCCCCGAGTCACTGCTCTGGGTGCCAAGGTTCAAATACATAACATGAAATTGAAATAACATATGGCAGTCTCCGAGTCACTGCTCTGGGTGCCGAGGTTCAAATACATAACATGAAGTTGAAATAACATGTGGCAAACCCCGAGTCACCGCTCTGGGTGCCGAGGTTCAATACATCATTGGTTCTTGACCTTGAGATACAATGCTACGAGTAAAATGGTCGAAGCAAAGCTACATTCCATGGACGCTTCGTTTCTTCGCTAGCTTTGTCTGCCTTGCTCCCTCCGGAGGGCTGAGCGTCGATTAGATAATAGGCATCGTTATGCAATGCTTTGCTCACAATGAATGGTCCCTCCCATGGAGGTGACAACTTGTGCATGCCGGCCGTGCGTTGCACCAGTCGGAGGACTAAATCTCCTTCTTTGAACACCCTTGGATTCAACTTCTTGCTGTCATATCGTCGCAGGTTCTGCTGATAAATAGCTGATCGTGATAGTGTCAGTTCTCTGTCTTCTTCTAGCAGGTCTACAGTATCTTGCCGAGCTATCTCGTTTATCTCCGAGGTTGTATACTGAGTAACTCTTGGCGAGTCATGTATTATATCGGCTGGAAGTACGGCCTCTGCCCCGTATACCAGAAAGAATGGTGTATAACCTGTTGATCTATTCGGAGTAGTCCTGAGGCTCCATAGTACGGCCGGGAGTTCCTCAATCCAGCATCCTGCCGACCTTTGCAATGGTTCGACAAGTCGTGGTTTTATTCCTGATAGCACCAGTCCATTAGACCTTTCCACTTGCCCATTAGATGTTGGGTGAGCCACAGAGGCAATACCTAGTCTTATGTGTTTCTCTCTGCAAAATCTGGCGAAGGATCCTTCTGCAAAGTTTGTGCCATTATCTGTAATAATACTGTGCGGATACCCATATCTTAAGATAATATCTTTGAGAAATTTCACTGCTGTGGACCCATCGCATTTTTTTATTGGTTTCACTTCAATCCATTCTGTGAACTTGTCCACCATAACCAATATGTGGGTCATTCCTCCTCGTGCCGGCTTAAATGGTCCCACCATATCTAAACCCCATACAGAAAATGGCCAAGTGATGGGTATTGTTTTTAACTCGGCCGATGGCATGTGTATTTTGGTTGCGTATCTCTGACACCCATTGCACTTTTTAACTAATTCTTTTGCTTCTTTCAATGCCGTCGGCCAATAAAATCCATGCCTGAATGCTTTGGCTACCAAGGCACGAGATGAGGCATGGTGCCCACATTCTCCTTGGTGTATATCTAGGAGGATCTCCTGACCTTCTGCCGAACTCACACACTTCTTCAACACGCTTGTGACGCTTCTTTTATATAGCTCATTGTTTATGATTGTATAAGCTTTTGCTCTTCTTACAGTTTGTCTAGCTAATACCTCATTACTTGGCAACATTGAGTCTTTTAGGTATAAGAATATGGGTTGCGCCCATAGCGGTGTGACTTTTTCTGGTGTGATCTCACTGTCTATTTCCATGTTTTCTGCCGACATACCTATCTCTGCTTTCCCCATGATTGTGCTTACTTCGGCTGTCCTCCTCTTGGGGGGTTCCGAGTTATATTGCTGATCTACTTCCATCGGCGCGTTATCTTCTGCTGAATTTGCTGGGATAAAGATAGATTCGGATTCTGTTGATGGGATTATTGATGGTTTCCTGAGGTGTTCCAGGGCAATACCCGGAGGAATTGATTGCCGGGTTGATCCTAGTTTTGACAACGTGTCTGCGGCATCATTTTCTGCCCGAGGTATGTGGTGAAATTCACATCCTTCAAAGTATCCACTGATCTTTTGCACGTGAAATCTGTATAAAGCCTTATTAGCATTTAATGCGTCCCAACTGCCTGAGACTTGCTGTACTACCAGATCCGAGTCGCCATAGCACAAGATTCGGCGTATGCCAATTTCTTTTGCTACTTTCAATCCATGGACCAGTGCTTCATATTCGGCTACGTTGTTGGATGCAGCAAAATGTATTTGTAGCACATACTTCAGTTGGTCTCTTTTAGGTGAGGTTAACACTATTCCTGCCCCCAAACCATTCCTTAGTTTGGAACCATCAAAATGCATAGTCCAATAATTTGGGTCCGACAATGGTGGCTCATACTGCACCTCGGCCCAGTCTACGAAAAAGTCGGCGACCGCCTGAGATTTGATTGCATCTCTCCTATCAAATTGTGGAGCGTATGGTGACAACTCGATTGCCCATTTTGCTATTCGGTCACTTGCGTCTTTGTTGCTCAATATGTCGGCTATGGGTGCCTCACAGATCACTTTGATGGGATGCTCTTCGAAGTAATGTTTAAGCTTTTTCGCCGATATATATACCCCATAAGCCATCTTCTGATAATGTGGGTAATTCTGCTTTGAAGTGGATAACACCTCACTTAAATAATACATCGGCCTCTGAACCGACTTACCATCTTCAAGTCGTTCCACTACGACTACAGTACTCACTACTCTGTTGGTAGCCGCTACATAGAGTAACATAGGCTCTTTTGATAATGGAGAAGCCAAAATGGGTGATGTGACCAACATCTTTTTCAACTCATGAAATGCGATGTCCGCTTGTGGAGTCCAAATGAATTTATCTGATTTCTTCATCAGCTGATAGAGTGGTAGCGCCTTCTCTCCTAGCCGACATACAAACCGGCTAAGCGAGGCCAGACAACCCGTGAATTTTTGTATATCATTTAAACATCTTGGCAATTCCATTCTTTCTACTGCCTTTATCTTTGTTGGGTTGGCCTCTATACCTCGGCTAGATACAAGAAAACCGAGTAATTTTCCTGCCGGCACGCCAAACGTGCATTTTTCTGGATTAAGCTTCATTCGGAACCTTCTCAGGTTCGCGAAAGTCTGCCGTATATCTTCCAGTAACGTTTTGCTTTCCTTGGTTTTGATGACCACGTCATCTACATATACTTGTACATTTTTTTCTATCTGATCGTGTAGACATTTTTGCATGCATCTCTGATATGTTGCTCCTGCGTTTCGCAGGCCGAATGGCATTGTGCGATAGCAATAAGCCCCGTACGGGGTAATAAACGCGGTCTTTATTTGATCGGCCGGATTTAACGGTATCTGGTGGAAACCAGAATACGCGTCTACAAACGACAATAACTCACAACCAGCGGTCGAATCAATGACTTGGTCTATTCTAGGCAATGGAAAAGGATCTTTTGGACACGCCTTGTTCAGGTTGGTGTAATCGATACACATTCGCCATACAATGGCTACATTGGGATCATCTTTCTTCTTTTCTACTAGCACCGGATTTGACAACCAATCCGGATACAGCACCTCCATGATGAACCCGGCTGCGAGGAGCCGAGCTATTTCATCTCCTATTATTTTTCTCCTGTCTTCGGCGAAGCGGCGGAGAGGTTGCTTCACCGGCCTTGCTCCTGGCCTTACGTTCAAAGAGTGCTCAGCCAACTCCCTCGGAACACCTTGCAGATCCTGAGTTGACCATGCAAATATGTCCCGATTCTCACGGAGGAAGTTGGTGAGCTCGCTTTCCTATTTAGCGTTCAGGCCTGCACCAATAGTAACAGTACACTCCGGGAATTGCTCATCGATCTGAAATTTCTTCGTTTCTTTAGTCGGCTGAAAAGAGACACTGCCATGCGGGTTGGCTAGCGCCGGCATGTTCAGCTGTGCCGACTGAGCGAGGGCTGCTACCTCTTGAATCCTTCTCTTTTCTCTTGCTATAACCAATGACTCGGCCAAATTTGACCCGGCTGAAGCACACTCCATTGACTTCTTGTAATCCCCTGCAACTGTTATTACTCCTTGTGGTCCGGGTAGCTTCATTTTCAGATAACTTACATGACAACTGCCCATGAATTTAGCCAATGCTGGTCGTCCGAGTAAAGCATGATAGCAACTTTCTAGATCCACCACCTCAAACTCTAAGTTTTTTGCTCTGCAGTTATCCCTCGTACCGAATAACACATCCACTCGGACCTTACCAATGGGTTCACATGAAAGCCCTGGCACTATCCCATGGAAAGTGGTCCTCGTGGATTACAACATGTTCTGCGATATTCCGAGTTTATGCATGGTATCTTTGTACATGATGTTGATACTGCTTCCGTTGTCAATGAGTACTTTTGAGAATTTCACATTGATGCTCGGTCCAACAAATGTTGGGTCTAATACAAGTGCATATGACCCAGGATTCGGCATTATCTTGGGATGATCCTTTATGCTCCAAGTTACTTCTTGATTCGACCAAGGCATATATCTTGGTACTGCCAGCATAACTGCATTTACTTCCATATGCCGGCGCTGCACACTTTGCTTGTCTTGTTGTTCCGTTGTGAACACGCAATAAGACTGATGATGTTCTCTGTAATCATTGCGTCCAGTATTCGCCGGATTCGTCCTTCCATCCTGGACTTGGTTCATCACTTGATGTACCGCGTCTCTCCGATCCGAGTTATCGTACCTCGGGGGAGGGGGCGGTAACATCAGTTGCTGTGCATTTCCTCCAGTCAACTGTGGTTGATGCTGCTGATGTACTTGATGGGGTGCCTGAACTCCTACGGGGTTCCCCATTGCATTTTTCATCCATGCACATTGGCGGGTCGTATGATTGGCTGGCCTGGATGGTTTTGATGTGTGAAATTTGCACGGCTGATCTAACATGGATTCGAACGTGTATTTCGGCCTCTCCTGCCACTGCTTCTTTTGTTCTGGGGTCCACTGCCTTTTTCCTTCATTCTTTGGTGTCCACTGCTGAGGTCCATTCTTCTGCCGTTGAGTTGCTCCGTGACTCGGCTGATCTTGTGCTACTGCCGCCACTTGGGCCGAATTATATCTATAATCCGGCCTTTCCTCTCTTCTTCTTCCTCTGAAATCACTGCGCCTGGATGACCCGGCCAAATCTCTTGCATAATGGTCCTGTTGCTCGCGATGATCCGCCGACATTAATTCTGGTTGCGTTGGGTCCCCTAATGCGTAGGAGTCTGCTATTCTGATAGTTTCTACCAGTGTGGTCGGCATATCTCTTTGCAGACGTTGCCACAACACGCTGCCATAGCGGCATCCTTGCGCGAACCAAGCTATTGCTTGCGATTCTATAACCCCTTCACATGAGTTTCTCAGGTTGCACCACTGAGTTAAAAATTCTCTATCTGTTTCATTCGGCCTCTGCTTGCACATGGCTAACTGTTGTGGCCTGTTTGGCCTCTTGTATGTGCTGGTAAAGTTGCTGACAAACATTTCCTCAAAATCCAGCCAACAGTTGATACTGCCCGCTGGTAGATTATTCAGCCACACCCTGGCTGGTCCTTCCAGCATTTGTGGTACGTACCGTACTGCCCATCGTAAGTTTCCACCCGCTATTTTCACAGCAGTGGCATAATCAATCAACCAGTCCTGCGGTTTGGTGCTCCCATTATACGTTTTCGTGCCCCTTGCTAGCTGAAAATTTGGCACAGGCGGTTCGCCCATGATTCGTGGTCCAAAGCATGTCGGCCCTGGTGGACCCTGTTCTTCCAACAGTTCGGACCGGTATAGCCGATCCAGCTTTACTCTTGCATCATTTGATGGCAAATCCCTGTACAGAATTCTATCTTGTACCCCATAGTGGTTGTTTCCGCCATGGATCGCATACTCCATCTCGGAATAACCGTCATTGTATCTCTCATTAATTTGATTGTGGCGAGCTGGCCTTGTTTCTCTTTCCTGCCGGGGTTCATGCCTTGGTTGCGGGTTGAGCGGCAGCTCTCTCCTTACTTCGACCGGGATATTGTTCTCATGATTGCCTCTTGCGGGTTCTCTTCTGCCGAGATCTCCATTGCCTCGGCTTCCGCCGTCTCTTTCCACACGGCCGTGGTTCCTCTCCCCACTGTTACCTCGGCTTGCATTGCCTCTGTTCTCATTTGCCTTTCCAGCCATTGCCGGATCATATGGAACAATTTGCTTGTTCCTCTTTCCTGAGGTTACTGCTTTGTCCCTTCATGTATTATTTCCGGGTGAAGATGCTGCTGCCACGGATAAGGCAGGTGCTGCCCCTGCCGAGTGAACCATTCGCGAGGCCCCCGGCCTCGCCGGGTTTGTTCTGAGCATTTCTTTGTTTTGCTGGTTCGCGATGCGCACCAGCTCATTCACTCTTTCCTGCTGTTTCTGCCGGGCCTCGCCGGTCAACCCCTCTAATTCTAATGCTGCGGCATTTGCCGCTCTTAGGTTCTTTGCCGGGGTACTGTACCTCGGCAAGCCCAAATCCACCGATTCTGCTTTATGAGCATCATGCTCTTTGTTGATATCATCCATGAGGTTTTTCCCTCTCAATCTTAATTCGTCCACCTGTTCGGATGCGACGTCCAGCTTATTAGCTTTGGCATATTCTCGCAGGGTCCTGTTTAAGGACTCCCGCAAGGCCGACACCTTTTTGGCCTCTACCAGCACCTTTTGCCTGGTTTCCTACAACTCTGCCTGAGCATTTGCCGGATCAAGTATCGGCGCTACAGGCGTAGTCAGGTTTTCTATGGTCGCCTGAAGAATGTTCTCTGGTTTCTCCAGAGGTGGCCCTCTTACTCTTGGTGCTTTTGGGGTGGTGTCCTGCACCTCGGTCGGGTTGGTCACTGGCGGGATTACCTCGGTGGGTTGTGGTGCGGTCTGCCTGGGTGCGCCTTGTACACCTGTGGCGGGTTCCCTGCTTGACCCGGCTGCTGCTGCTCCAGTTTGCACTCCGGCAGCGACCATCACCTCGACGCCGCCTGCTGGATGTGCTCTGGGCGGACGGCTTGCTGCGTTAAGAGGTGGCTCTCCTGCAACAACAACTCGGTGAGGATAAACGCCGGAGATGTCGACGCCGACGTAAACCTTGTGCTCGCCCAGGCTGACGAAGACACAATTACGCGGGGGAGTTTTCCCCCTGAAGCTCCCTGCATTGTCGCTGACATAGTCACAGAGACCAAATCTCTGGACCAAGCCAGAAACAACGCGCTCGCCCGTGTTGATGAAGTTTCCCGTCCGGATCATAACTCCAGCTAGCACCGCTGCTGGCCCCACGGTGGGCGCCAACTGTCGTGGTGGTATCACGGCAGATGCCATGGGTAGGCTAAAGTATGGGGCCAATAGATGCTAGAGGGATCTGGGGAGGGAAGATGTAGTTGATTCTACACACAGAAGACTAAGGCAAAGATCTTTATTTCTTCTTCCTTGGGCTACAAGTGCTCCTTGAGCTGTATACAGGGAGAAGAGAAGAACTTTACCAGCCTAACGGCTCTAACTTTAGTCGATCCCCCCTTCTGAGTCCAAGCCTCTCCTTATAAAGGAGAGCCCTGGGTTCCTCTAGGGCTGACGTGGCAAGCATATTCGAGGAATATGCTTGTCCCAATATAGTAGTTCGGCGTCCCCTTTCCCTGTCGCCCCTCTAACGACGGCAAGGTTCTAGAGGGCCCCTCCTGTGCGCCTCGGTCTTCTGGACTGTCACCTCCATGACCTCCTCCTGCCTCTCTGTCGCTCTGCGCCTTTGTCCGTAGCGCTTGGCTCCGCTCAGATTCTCCCTAGCTTGCAGCTAGGGTTTGATTTCAGGCTTCTCCTTCTCCTGCAAGCTTCATATCATTCGGTCCTTCCTCGCATAGCTCGGATCGTCCTTCACCTGCATCAAGATCACTCAGGCTAACCCGGCCGACTTACATAATATCTCGGCCGGGTAATGTCTTAATATACACATACGGGTCTCTCGCCTCCATATGTCGGCCGACTTCTACAGGATTCGGCCGACTTAGACTGTAACTCGGAAACCAGACGGGGATCGTACCTTCGTCTTTCCCCGTCTTTAACCTATCCGGGGTCACCCCCCCAACAGCAGTTGTCCGGTTCCCTGCTATGACCTGGTCGAAAGATCAGATATGGAAAGTGATGAAATGTTGTGTGGTCTTGCACAACATGATCATTGAGGATGAGAGGAAGGATCCACTGAGTTTGCTCCAGCAGAACGAGCCATACTACAGATAGGGTCCTCTTGCCGAGCCTGATCATCAGGTGCCTTCAACCTGGGCTACATTCATCGCCATGCGTCAGGAGATCCGAGATCCGGCGGTGCATCAACAGCTGTAGGATGATCTTGTTGAGCATCTATGGATACGCATAGGCAACGCGTAGATGCCGAGCATAAACGGGCCGAACTTGGCCGAAATATGTTATATTTTTACTGCAGGCCGAACTATGTTTACATTTACACCGAACTATGTTTAAAATTTCACCGAACTTTGGTCTAAAATATTCTGTATTCATGATAGGCCAAACTATGCCGAAATCTGGGCGAACTTAAGCCGAATTTAAGCGGAACCGGGAACTCGGGCCGGATACGTGAATAGAAAAATTGACGTACTAGACGGAAAACTTTTTTCGTCTGGCCAAAGATGCTCTTACATTTGAGGATTTTTTTACAAATATGACCCTTGCAACTCGTCATTGTCAAAAATACCCTCCTCCCGCCGCAAAAGCCAAAAATGCCCTGGCGGGAGGCTGAAAAGGCGACACGTGTCACCTCCCGCCACGGGGGATGGCGGGATGTTCCTCCTGCCACAAGGGGTGGCGGGATGTTCCTTCCGCCATGGGGAATGGCGGGATGAGGTGGGCCCCACGGCCAGGCCAACGGGGAGGTTCGACTTGGCGCTGGCGGGAGGTTCGACTTCGTGCTCGCACTGGTGGGCCCCACAGCGTCATTCCGCCGCCGCCAAAGGCGGAAGGAACATCCCGCCACCCCCTGTGGCGGGAGGAACATCCCGCCACCCCCCGTGGCGAGAGGTGACACGTGTCTCCTTTTCAGCATCCCGCCAGGGCATTTTTGGCTTTTGCGGTGCGAGGAGGGTATTTTTGGCGATGACGAATTGTAGAGGGTCATATTTGTAAAAAAATCTAGGTAACGAGTTCTCCCTGAATTTTCAAAAGAGCACTGGATGGAGAATCTTCTCCCTTGAATCGAGTTCGAAAAGACTGTACGTCTAGGAAGTACTAGCGCAGTAGTTACTGCCGCTATCAATGGGACAAAAGCTAGCAGTCATTTAGTACTAGCTGGGTTGCAGAACCTCTCATCCTACCTTCCACCGGCGATGGGCGACAAGAGGAAGAAAACGGCGGCGGGCGGGAAGACGCCGCCGTCGAAGGGCCGGTCCGGCCGCAAGCCTAAGACAGAACCGGCGCCGTCACTCACTCCAGTTGCCGTAGAAGCGCCCAAAGAAGCTGCCGTTGTGACGGCACCCCCGCCGGCGTCAGGCGCGATAGTGGTGCCGCTGCCGCATCATCAGGCAGGGGGGCTGCTAGACCTAGCACGCGGCACGGTCGCGGTATCGGCGGCCGAGGAACGCGTGGTGAAGCTGCTCGGCTTCGTCTTGCCGAGCACCGTGCTGGACTGCGATGTGTGCCATCGCCCCCTCAAGCTCCCCATTTACCAGGTACTAGAATCTCCATTTCCGTGCACCCCCACAACCACAAGATCGTTTCATTCCTACAGTATGCTTGAATGAACTTGGCCAATGGCGGCGGTCGGTCGCAGTGTTCCCTTGTGCGGCACGTCGCGTGCGGCGACTGTGGCGGCCGCAGGTGCCTTCCTTGCGCAGGCTTGGCCGACGCCGCCTTCTTCGTCCGGAGCTCCTACCTCGACACCCTGTTCGGCTACTTCAAGCTGCCGTGCCCGTACACCAAGTACGGCTGCGCTAGCTCCGTCGCGTACCGTGACGTCGCGGCGCACGCGGCGGCATGCTCGTGCGCGCCCTGCGCGTGCCCCGATTGCTCCTTCGAGGGCTCGCCGGCGGAGCTCGCGCGCCACCTCACCGACGAGGCCGGCCAGCACGCCTGGCCCGTCCGCAGCATCACCTACGGCAGCGACCAGGTGTTCGACATCGACATGCGGGAGCTCAAGCAGCGCGACCCCCGCGGCGCCACGGTCGGCCTCTATCTCTTGGTCGCGGAGGAGGATGACGGCGGCGTGTTCCTCCTGGCCGTGGGCAGCTACAGCGACGGCGGCCACTACGTCAGCGTCCTCTGCGTCAGGAGCAACAACGCGGACACCGCAGGGCCGGTGTACAGCTCCTCGGTCATCGTCGAGGGCCCTCCGGCCAAGGTTCGCAGGCAAAAGATGGAAAGGAAGGCGGTGGCGAGCTGCTCGATGCCCGTCCGGTTCGACGTTGAAGAAGAGCCGGAATGCAACGTTGTGCTCGTGTTTCCGGAGGATCTGCATGGGACGGAGATGCATCTGTTCGTCTGCATCGACAAGATCTAGAGCATCCGGTGCTAAGAGGACCATCAGGATTGTAGTTTCGTCAGGGTAGTAATTAAGGTAGGAATCGATCAGTTTGTGGAATCTGTCTTTTGTGGTCTCCATCATCAGGACTAGAATTGTGGAGAGTGTTTCAGTAGTGAAAGCAAGTTCCTGGGTACTTTCAGCGATCATAGTCTATTTTGCATTGCCTTAACCCTACAGGGTAAGCTAGGAATGATGCATGTTTGCAACATATATATGCATCCCAACGGTGTGTCTCAAATCGGGCACCAAAGCCTGATTTTGTCCATTTAGGCCACGTCCCGGATCGGTTGCCCTTTCGTGTAGATGCATGCGCCCAACGGGGAGAGTAATTTAATTTATTTTATTTCAAAGTCATGACTACATTTGCCATGCTTTACATATAGTTTTTGGTCAATTTGCTTTTTATGTAGTTTTTTATTTCAATTTACTCCTTCTGACCGACATAGACAAGCATCTAGACGCACCGGAGGATTTTGGACCCCGGCGTGTTAGACGCTATCGTGTTCTTCCTCGGGTCATTCGCGCCGCCCACCCCGCTGAGCCAGGTGAACTCGCAGACCATGACCATGTCGTCCTTGGCCGTCTCCTCGTCTTTGGCCCTCTCGCCCGCGAGGGAGAGGCGCGCGACGATCGTAGGCGGCGGTACTCGACGGAGACGATGAGGACGTTGGTCGCGTCAGCGAGGGAGGCGACGTAGCCGTGGTACAAAGGGGAGACGATCGACTCGACTAGGAAGCAGCCGTACCGTGGAGGTTGCGTGTGTGGCAGGCAGGACGCAGGAGAGGGTGGCCGGGAGCAGGCGACGGGGTTTTATCACAAGCATTCAGAGCAAATCAGCAAAGATATCGTGTGCCGTTGTCGCGTTGTAGCCTGAGCTAGTACTAGCTCTGCACGCCTCGCTCTGCGCGCTGGATGGGTTGGCAGAATGGACGAAAATAACCTTAAAAAAATAATAATGTCACGAAATGAACTCTAGCCAGAAGAAATTCACGGAACTAACCATTTTTGCAACGCCATACAGCGTGGCGCCGCACCTTGAAGAGCGGCGCCGTTACGCCTGGCGCCGCGCACCTGCCAGCGTGGAGCCCCGCGGGGCCCGGTCCCGCTAGTGCGGCGCCTTGTAGCGTGGCGCCGCACTGTATAGTGCAGCGCCGTTGCGCCTGGCGCCGCACTTTAGGTCTTGTACCAGCGCGCGAGCCAGCCCTCCCCGACCCGGCTCATTCCTCTCACCCACACCGGAGCTGCAGCGGCGGCGGCGGCGACTCTTCTCCCCCTCCACCTTCTCCCTCCTAGTGTCCAAATCAGAAGCCTCTCTCCATGGAGTTCGATCCCCCCAAGTGCCTTGAGGTATTCTTCCCCTTCATCTTTGATTTGACCCATTAATTTCTTGTTTTGGTCAATATCTTGTAAACCCTAGTTTGTTTTGTAAGATGCATGGTAGAATGTTGTTGTATTGGCATATGGGTTGGTACTGTGTTAATGTTAGCATGGGTATCTATTGAGTGTGTTGACCATGGTATTGTTGTTGTGATTATGTTAGGCATGGCAAGAATTGTTCATGTTCACCATGTAGACAAGGATGCTTTTTTGAAAGGTAACATAGAACCGGACCCGGACGAGCTCGATTTGGTGTTTGAGCGTACTCCAACATATGCCGAGGTCTTGGAGCAATTGAGGATTGAATTGAAATGGATGGACCCAAAGGATGATATTGAGTTGGAGGGAAGACATAATGTTGGCTTGGGAATGCATGTCCGTTGGAAGACCATGCGTATCTTCTCCGAGGCCCGTTGACTTGCATACAAGGAGGTGGTGGCCGAATCACTAGACAAGGCTCTTAAGCTATTTGCCACCAAGAAAGTTGGTAGTTCATTGTCTTTGGACTTAAACCGTATGGCATCCCCATTGCGTACTATGAGTCCTCCACCCGTAGATCAAGAGCTAAGGCGTGAACCTCCCTTGACCCAAACATTGAGCCCGATTTCAAGACATCAAGATGATGATTGTGGGGGTGAAGATGAAGATGACAATGATGATGTTGAACTCCACGACAACAATATTGGAGATTTAGAGAAATATATCACACAATATCGGATGGGATTGAGAGGAGATACCTGGGAGAGGGATTGGAAGGAAGATCCTTGGCCAAAAATGCTCAGATCTGTCGATTTATTCAGAGGCGAATCACCAGCGGCGATGAACCCTAGCCGCCATGCGCTCCTATGTGGGTGAGAGGAATGAGCCGGGTCGGGGAGGGCTGGCTCGCGCGGTGGTACAAGACCTAAAGTGCGGCGCCAGGCGCAACGGCGCTGCACTATACAGTGCGGCGCCACGCTACAAGGCGCCGCACTAGCGGGACCGGGCCCCGCGGGGCTCCACGCTGGAAGGTGCGCGGCGCCAGGCGTACTGGCGCCGCTCTACAAGGTGCGACGCCACGCTGTATGACGTTGCAAAAAGGGTTAGTTCCGTGAATTTCTTCTGGCCAGAGTTCATTTCGTGATATTGTTATTTTTTTGGGTTATTTTCGTCCATTCTGCCGGATGGGGTTTCTCTCATGCCCTGCCGATACGAATCTTTTGCCGCTGACACCAGCGACGACGACCCACGTAGTACTTTAGTATCTGCTTGCTCTTGCTAACGGTATCGTGATTCACATACGATACGTTACAACGTGTCTACGTAGACGAAATCTACGATGCCCTATTCTTGCTAACGACCTCTTCCGCTCCCTTCCCCTTCCTATAATAGACAGACAGGCAAGAGGGAGCTAATTTTTTTAAAAATAATACGTAAGTTTTTTATTAATCTACAGTAATAATAATAATACAATTTTTAACAATTTACGAAAAATAGCACTGTCTTGGTTTCGCCGAAACCGACAGGTACTAATTTGTTTCGCCGAAATCGATAGGAATTTTTTTATTGGTCACTTGGTGACGTACGTTTTCATGTTATAAAAAAGTCCGATGCTCCTTTCCATCAGATGTAGTACTCCCTCAAATTAATTGATTTGGATTTATCTAAATTAGTATAACCTGTACATTTAGAATGTGTCTTTTTATATTATAAAACATGTTTAGATACATGTAAATCTGGGAACAAATCAAAATCACTTACTCCTGGACAGAGGGAGCAGTAGAGATATTTACTTCGCGAAATGCATTTAGGCTGATCATAGTGGGGATAACTTCACTAGTAACTACGAGTCCAAATCAGTATTTTTGCTTATGTGCAATGATTTAATAAAGAGAGAGATGGATTGAGTAACTAGCTATGTTACTGTAACATCATACATATCAAGACAAAGTGTGTCTACAACTAAATTAATATGGCATTGCATGTTATCACACAACTTAGAATAGTAACATGTACTCCCTCCGTTTATAAATATAAGATGTTTTAGGTTTGTGAAGGAGATGTATCTAGACATCTTTTAGTGTATAGGTTCAAATAAATCTAGACACTAAAAGGTGTCTAGATACATCTCATTCACAAACCTAAAACATCTTATATTTCCAAACGGAGGGAGTACATGTTACGAGTCTAAGTTACTCCCTACTATAAAAGCATACGAGTTGAACATGGAGACAAAGATGACTCGAGGGACCTCGTCAGATAAGCATATCCTATGGTAAATGTGGCAGATTTTTGAAAAAAAATATGGCAGATTTTTGAAAAAAAATACTCCAATTGACCTGCAAACTTGACCCCAATTGTGTAAGTTCCTTATAATTTACACTCAAAGAAATCAAGCATGGATAATTGGAATTCTTCCCTCAACTTACCTACCGTATCGGCAGCTTTCAATTAGATTATACTCCCTCCGTCGGCAACTAAATGTACTTCTATGATAAGTCAAATCTTTTAAATTTTGATCAATTGTTTTGAAAATTATAGCCACATTTATGATGCCAAAATAGTATCACTGCTCCATTTTGTTAAAATGAATTGTCCAGCCCTTTTTCATCACTTCAGACCCTTGGTCGTCGGCTAGTACATGCAATTTACTAATACATTTTGAAGTCAAGTTTATATTACTGTATATCAAATTAATGTCGTATAGTAGTATGTCGCTACTACTATATACAATAAAGTTGGGCAAATCTTAATTTTTTGAGCCAGACGAGCTTTGTTTGAATTTTCACGCGAGCATACATACATACACCTCCTTGAAGTCTAGGTAGCCAGTAAAAGCTTTGCAGGCTCGCGTCATTTCATCTGCCAGCAAGCGCAGTGGATTCGACGGGAAACTTTGGCCTGCGCAGTGTGCCCAGCCAGCCAGAGATTGGAAACTTTTGACCTCCCCTCTGTCCACGCCTTTTACCCCAGCGCGACGGAAAAGCCAACATGTACAGATAAAGGCCCACACTATAGACCCCACTTGGCAGCGAGAGGTGCAAAAAACGTTCAGGTCCCACAATAGCACAAGGGGGGCTCCGGGCTATGCATTCGTAGACACACCCTCCTCATTTGCTGTATCCGCTACACCTACGGAATATGGGCTACGGAAGTGTTTTACGGGATGATGTGGAGGAAGCGGGTTGGTTGATTTCAGTAACCGTAACCCAGAAAAGCCCACGTTCCGTAACTTATATTCCGGAAAAACGAGTCCGTAGCATTGAAAATGCTAGACTTACGGATAACGGGTTACGGAAATAAACTTAGGACGTATATGGATGCAGGTGATTGGTGAGTGCGTGGACCTTGTTTTTTCTCTCTCGTATAACTGATTCTACAGAAATGCTATACCTACGAAATCTGGGCTACGGAAACGTTTTACGGAGTGATGCGGAGGAAGCGGGTTGGTGTAAAGAAAATCCCACCCATGATTTCAGAACCGTAACCCAATCTGTTAAGCCCACGTCAATCCGTAACTTATATTCCGTAAAACCGAGTCCATAGCTATAAAACCGAGTCCATAGCTATAGCATTAGAGCATCTTCACTCGTTGGCCGAACCAGGCCGAAATCTGGACTAAACTTTGGCCGGATGGCGCAAGTTTTCGGCCTGAGTACGCCTAGTTTCTCACTCGCATACCTAGGCCGAGTTCCCGGGTCGCCGGTTGCCGCTAGAATTCGGCTCAAATTCGTCCAAATTTCGGCATAGTTCGTCATATGATGAATACAGAACACTTTAAGAGCAAAGTTCGGCGAAATTTTAAACAGAGTTCGGCGTAATGTAAACATAGTTCGGCCTGCAATAAAATTACAACATATTTCGGCCAAGTTCGGCCAGTTCATGCTCACCATCTACGTCGTGTTTCCCCTGCGTATCCATAGGTGCTCGACAAGATTATCCTGCAGCTGTTGATGCATCGCCGGATCTCGGATCTCCTGAAGCATTGCGATGAATGCAACCCATTTTGGAGGCACCTGATGATCAGGCTCGGCAAGAGGACCCTGTAAATAGTATGGCTCGTCCTCCTCGAGCAAACTCATTGGATCCTTTCTCTCGTCCTCAATGAACATGTTGTGCAAGGTCACACAACAGTTCATCACTCCCCACATATGATCTTTCGACCAGGTCATAGCAGGAAACCGGACAACTGCAAACCTCTGCTGGAACACACCAAATGCCCGCTCCACGTCCTTCCTGCAAGCTTCATGTTCCTTGGCAAAGTGAGAATGCTTGGGGAGCATTGGGCTTGAGATAGTCTTCACAAATGTTGGCCATCTTGGATAGATGCCATCTGCTAGATAGTATCCCTTGTTGTAGTGGTGTCCACAGATCTCAAATTCCACAGGGGGAGCATGACCCTCAACAAGCATGGAAAAGACAGTTGAGGAGTTGAGGACGTTGATGTCGTTGTTCGATCCTGCCATGCCAAAGAAGGAGTGCCAGATCCAAAGATCATGTGTAGCAACTGCCTCAAGTATCACAATGCATCCTCCTTTGTGGCCTTTGTACATTCCTTGCCATTCAAATGGACAGTTCTTCCACTCCCAATGCATGCAATCTATGCTTCCAAGCATACCAGGAAATCCTCTACTTTCATTGACTGCGAGGATACGAGCAGTGTATTCAGCAGTGGGTGATCTCAAGTACTCTTCCCCGAACACTGCAATCACTGCCCTGCAGAACCTGTACAAGCAATCAAGGGCGATGGACTCGGCGATGCGGAGATAGTCGTCGGCAGCATCAGCCGGCGCTCCATATGCAAGCAACCTCATCGCCACGGTGCACTTCTGAAGCGAGGAAAATCCAACCAAGCCGGTGCAGTCCTTCTTGCAAAGGAAATATGGGTCGAACTCCCGGATGGCATGCACGATCTTGAGGAAGAGCTTCCGGCTCATCCTGAAACGGCGGCGAAACACGTCCTCTCCATGGAGTGGCTGGTCGGCGAAGTAGTCGGCGTACAACATGCAATAGCCCTCTATCCTCTATCTCGCCTTGCACTTCATGCGACCTGGCGCTGAACCACCGCGCTTCGGCTTCGCCATCTGCATGTACAGCTGGGCGAGCGATGCGAGGATCTGCAAGTGCTCTTCACTTTCGGCGACCTCGGCGCTCTCCTCCTCCAGGAGTACGGCGAGCAACTCCTCGTCGTCGGAATCCATGGCGAGTATCTCGCCCTCGTCAGAGTCAGTGGACAGTACCTCGTCGCCGTCAGAGTCCATGGCCGAATCCGGCCAAATGTCGAACACCTGGCGGGCGTGGTGGTGGGCGCACGGAGCCGAAGCACAGCTACGGCAAGGATAGGTCGGCGAAAACGGCGGCGGAGAAGGCGTGGAGGTGGGCGACAACAACGGCGAGCGTAGCTAGAGGCATGGGCATGTCTCGGCGCGGGGGAGCTCCGCCGGTGAAGTCATGGCGATAGAGCTCTTCGCGGTAGTCTGGGTGAGTGGAGTGGATGGGAATGAGACTGTCTCGTCGACAGAGCTGGCCACGCCCTTTTTTGCGGCGTCCGACGTCCCCAGGGCGTACCCGGGAACCTGGGTTCGGCCTGGGTAGGCCGGACCAAAACACGCCCATATCCGGACGAAAACAGGTCCCTGGGTATGCGACTGGGTCGATTTTCGGCGTCCGAACTGAATTTCGGCGTCCGGATCAGCGTCCTGGGTAGGCGAGTGGAGATGCTCTTATACGTGAGATCTGTAAGTAAGATCCGTAGAATTAGTCCGTAAGTGTAGCATTACTCCTGTAGCATTATTGTGCTGTATCCCACTCCCATCCCAGACCATCATCCCCTCTTCCTCGCTGCTGCTGCCGCCTTGCATTGCCAGGATTCCCTTCCATCAGCCATGGCTGACAACATGAGGAAGAACACGGCGGCGGACGGGAAGACACCGCTGGCAGCATCCAGTTCGGCGGTCAAGTGCTGTGACGTGTGCCATGGCCCCCTCAAGCCCCCCGTTTACCAGGTAAACAGATCGGATAAAAAAACTCCGCGTTCTACACACCTCACCAAGATTCGTTGACTGATCGATTCCTGTGCGGTGCGGGTGTGCCTTCTCCTCTTAGCTTGGACCGCAGTGCTCCCGTCAGGGACGCGTCGCGTGTAGCGACTGCGGCGCGGGCCAGCGCCGTTCCTTCGCGGACTTGGCCAAGGAGGCCGTCGACGTCGTATCCCGGCACCTGGGCTACTTCAGGGTGCCGTGCCCGTACCAGGAGTACGGCTGCGCCAGCCCCGTCGTCTCGCGCGACGCCGCGGCGCACGTGGCCGCGTGCGCTCACTCGCCCTGCGCGTGCCCGGGGTGCGCCTTCCTGGGCTCGCCGGCGCAGTTCGATGCGCCACCTCACGGACCCAGCCGCCCGCACCGCTGGACCGCCACCGAGCTCGCCTACGGGGAGGTGTTGCCGTTCGCCGTCAATGTTGGAGATATGCTATATGAATATCCTCATAGCATGTCACGTGTCCGGATAACCCGGGTGGCCCATAGTTGGTAGCACGGCCTATGGCCTGCTGGGAGGCCCAGTTAGATGGATCCAGAAGGGAGGCCTATGTCGGATAAAGGAAGGCTACGGTGGAGTCACCAGCGTACCCGAAGCCTTGGAGTGCAAGATACACAAGACTAGTAATAGACGGTGTAGGACTCTATAACCTGTCCGACTAGGACTTTTCTCTGTAACCCTAGGACCTCGCGACTATATAAGTCGGGCCTATGAGAGCCTTTAGGACATCGATTCAAACAACCTCGCACAGCGAACCAATCCCTGTAACTCGGCGTATTGCCTTTATAGTGATTTATAGCAGGAGTAGGATTCCGCCACCGTCGTGGGATCTGAACCTAGTTAAGCTGTGTTACCTCGTACCCGTCAACCGTCCGCCTTCCCCCACGTCTCTAAACACGCACTATAAGGACCCCTCCATGGCGTACTCGTCGGCAATACCACGTCAGTTGGCGCCCACTGTGGGGCAAGAGGCGCTTCAGACTCTTTAGCGGGCGAGGACCAAGATCTTCGCGTGAATCAGCGAAACCGTGGCCATCGGTCGTGTTCTCTTCTCCGGCAACGTTCCGATCGTCCCTCCTGATGAATTATGGATCCCGGCTAAGGCGAACCCTACGCGGTGTTCGATCGTTCCTATCGGAGACATCCACCTCTTCATCGGCGAAACGGACTCGGGCACTAGTTTCGTGGGAGTCGGAGGAGCATCAAGGCCCGCACGGACCACCTACGGGCAGGATACGTTCGCGGAAGGATCGATGTCGGATCTCTCTTCAGAGTTTGCCGGCAAAGATTGGAAAAATTTAAGGCCCACCCAAACCGCCCCTGTGCAGGATATAAAGGTGGAAGATCACTGCAAATCCGCCGGCTTTGTCCGTGCGTCTGGAAAGCAGAGATCCAAGTTCGTCGGCGTGGTCACCATCTTCGATCTGGCGCGTTGCATTTAGAGAGAAGGCGAAAACCCCCGCGATTACCTGGCTAGGTGGCTCCGTATACGAGCCGATCTGGCTCACTACCCCGATGATAACGCTTTGTATCACTTCGTGGAAGGACTGGACCGTGGCACACTTCTCCGACATTCTTTAAGACGGCAACATGCAACAGGGCGCCTTACCCTCGAAGAGATGGTGAGCACCGTCAATAACTACGCGGAAGCTGACGCAACAGCCCAGATGGCGCTTGCGCTCGTTGACGGAGAACCTCCGATTCAGCCCCCGCCACCACCGCGTCCGACCGCCATTGTCGCAGCAGCACCACCACCTCCAGTCATCGTCGCTGCCGTTGCACCTCCACCGCCTGTCATCGAGGAAGTCCTGGCACCCTCCGACTCTATCATTGACGCGCTTTATGCTGACTTCAGTGCAGATTCTGAGGAGATATATTTCAGTCCAAAAGAGCTAGACTCCGCTATGCAGGAGATGGAGGAGGAGTACTCGCGCGACGAGCAAGCCAACAACGTCGTAACGTCTCGAGGGGTGTTCGTCACCATTGGGACGGTGATGGATAAAGATCAACCCGGACGAGCTCCGCCTATAGCGCTGGAAAAGGGGAAGGGGCCACTTATTGCTGCTGACGATGATCGCGCAAAAGTCATGCCTCCTCCGCCTAACCCAGTGCAACAGCCGCAGGAACTCGGCACCGGCCCGAGCAACAACAACACCGCAAACTTGCCACCTCCGGCATCCACGTCTGCAGCAGCCCAAGTTACTCCAGCTGATAGAGTGATGTACGACAACCTCCTTGTTGAGCCACTAACCGTTGCTCATATCCGGAACGTGACCCAGCTTGACGAGAAGCGCCAACAGCTACTAGAGGAAGCGCAAGCCATCACGGAACAAGGCGCTAAGCTAGATCGAGATCTGGTCAACGCGCAGAAGTCCATAGAGAAGTCTAGAGCAATGGAGGCTGAGTACAAGACTTTACTGCAGCAGCAGAAGGCTAAGAAAGCTCCGGCTCGCGTCATCAACGATCCTGGTGTACGGCGCAACCTAGGATGGGCTCCCTCGAAGCCGGCACAGACCAAGCCATACATTGACAGTGAATGCAAGCAGGTGATGCCCACCCCACTCCTTAACCTCGCCGTCGCCAAGACCCTTCTGGAGCAGGATAGATCGCCTAAGGCAGTGGAACATGTCTATGACCTAGTGGCCAAGGCGGTGAAGCAACAGGAAAAGGCCACCTCTCAGAGGCTTGAGTCTGACCCAGCGCTCTGCCAGTCTAGCCAGTACAAGCCGCCAAGGTATAGATCTCCTCTTGATGTCGGGTCCCAGACGGGTTCATCAGAACAAAGACGGAGAGATGCGCGCAACAGGAAGGATGCTATCTCAATATCCTCCGACCACGGAGAAAAGGCCCGACCTCGTCGCCCATCTCCACCGCCCCGATCCCCCCGACATCGCGAAGATTACAAGGCTCACCATCGTATGGATATGCCCCCACCAAAGCAGTGCGGCATCGTCATCCGTGACAACACGGAGCAGACCCGTCATGACGGCGAGCGCAACCAAGGGCACAGGAGCAGGTCGCACCATGACCCTCCGCGTCCGACAAGCAACCGTGACAGGCGTGAGGCGTCGCAGGAGGGTAACAGCAAGAAGGCTAACCCACCGCCACCACCGCCTCCATCACCACCAAGCAGTCACCATGGCGGAGGACGCCCGCGTCGTTCACGCAGCCCATCCCATGTTGACAAAAAGAAGAAGAACCCGGAGCCGTACGATGCGCGTTCGCGGATCGATAAGATCCACGAGGCCCGGGAAGGACCATACCTGGGACCATGTTGCTTTGGACCGGCAATACGGTCCGCAACTTGCCCCAAAGGTTTCCGGATTGACAAGACCATCAAGCCCTATGACAGCACCGCCAAACCAGCCACATGGTTGCAGGACTATGGCAACGTGGTGGAGATTGCCGGAGGCAACCCCAACGTCGCCGTCAAGTACCTCCCATTAATGTTGGCAGGCACGGCCCATCAATGGATCGACGACTTGCCGGAGAAATCTATCTACAACTGGTTGGACATGCAAGAAGCGTTCACCAAGAACTTTGAGGGTACATACAAGCGTCCCTGCACTGTGGGCGATCTACAGCGGTGCGTGCAAGAGAAAGACGAGAAATCTCGCGCCTACCTCTCACGCTGGCTGGACATGAAGAATTCCTGCGCAGGAGTGCATGCTCAGACCGCCATGGCCGCCTTCATCGACGGGTTGGAAAGGGGCACGTTGCTCCGACATAAGCTGAAGCACTTGCAGGACAATCACCAGCTTGACTTGAACCAGATGATTCAGTTAGCTAGTTAGTTCGCAGCTGCTGACGACGATGCTCGCGGCTCCTTGCCGGCAACGGCCGTTCCAACTCAAGCTCGGAGGAACAGCAGTACAAAGCGGAAAACCGCTCCAGAAGAAAAGCAATCTACCGACATGGTCGCTATGACTTTTGCAGGACGAGGTGAAGGCGGACAGCGTGGACGAGGAAGAGGAGCTGGTCGTGGGCAGCAACGAGGAAGTGAAACCACCTCGGTGCCGCTCCGCGTTCCCCAAACCTACGAGGAGTACCGCGATATGTCGTGCCTCGTACACCTCGATGTCAACGGCAAAGCCACCCATACCAATCGACACTGCAAGTTCGTCAACGACCTCAAGGAAGACCCGGAGTCCGGCTACAAGCGAAGTCGGAAGAACAGACCGTGAGGCAAGAGCAAGGGGAAGAAGAAGGAGGAGGAGTCCAAGGATTCAAGTGATATGGACGAAGACGTGGACCCCAAGCATGCCACCAAGAGCGACGACAAGGGCAAGAACCCCTTCGCAAATAAGGCACCAGTCTACCACACTTTCCTTGGCACCCCCACCGTCCGACAACAGAAGACCTCTCTGAGGATCCTAATGGCCACTCTCCCCCCAGTTCCCCAGTACCTGCGCTGGTCAGAGGTTCCAATAACTTGGGACAGGACGAACCACCCAGACCTTATACCTACGGAGAATTAGTACGCCATGGTCATCAACCCCTTGATTGACGGCGTGGAGTTCACCAAGTGTATGGTGGATAGTGGAAGTAGCATCAACATCATGTACCTGGATACACTGCAGAGGATGAACTTGACGGAGGCAAACCTAAGGCGGACCAACACCATCTTCCACGGCGTAGTTCCTGGTCGGGAGGCTCGGTCCCTTGGGTGCATTACACTTCAGGTTGCCTTTGGCGATGTTAACAATTACCGCCAAGAGCGCATGACCTTCGAGGTGGTCCCCTTCAAGAGCGTGTACCACGTCATATTCGGCCGCGACATATTCCACACGTTCATGGACAAGCCATGCTTCGTCTACAATAAACTCAAGATACCCGGACCAAACGGTGTCATCACCGTATCCGGAAGCTTTACCAAGGCAAGGGACTGCGAGATCAATGAAGCAGCCATTGTAGAAGCTGTCCTCTACAGCGAAGAGTTCAAAGAGATCCAGAGCAAGGTCGATGACTTAGAGATGCCCGCGTCGAAGAAGCAGATCTCCGACTCCGCTCCTGCATTCAAGGCCGCCATCGAGACCAAGCCGGTGGAACTTGTGGTAGGTGATGCCTCCAAGGTCACCGCCATTGGGACGAACCTGGATCCCAAATAGGAAAGCGTGCTCATCGAGTTCCTCCGTGAGAACAGGGACATCTTTGCCTGGCAAACTGTTGACATGAAAGGTGTACCTAGGGAACTTGCCGAGCACAACTTAAACATTGATCCAAAATGCAAACCAGTGAAACAACCTCTACGACGCTTTGGAGATGAGAAGAGACGCGCCATTGGCAAAGAGATAGCTAGGTTACTAAAAGCTAGATTTATCCGAGAAGTCCTTCACACCCGATGGGTGGCCAATCCTGTACTTGTCCCTAAAAAGGGAACCAATGAATTAAGAATGTGCGTTGATTACACCGGCTTGAACAAAGCATGTCCCAAAGATCCGTTTGCTTTGCCTCACATTGACCAAGTCATTGACTCGACAGCTGGCTCGGAGCTTTTGTGTTTTCTCGATGCATACTCAGGATACCACCAGATCAAAATGAGGAAGTCGAACCAATTGGCCACTTTGTTCACTACCCCGTACGACACGTTTTGCTATGTCACGATGCCCTTTGGGCTAAAAAATGCAGGTACTACGTACCAGCGGACAATGCAACGTTGCCTCCACGACCAAATTGGTCGGAACGTTCACGCCTATGTGGACGATATCGCGGTGATGTCTAAAAAGTCAAACGACTTAATCTCTGACTTAAAAGAAACCTTTGATAATCTCCGGAAATACAACATGATGCTTAACCCTAAGAAGTTTTTCTTCGGGGTTCTAGGCGGCAAATTCTTGGGTTTCATCGTTTCCCAACGGGGAATCGAGGTCAACCCGGAGAAAATCAAGGCCATCTTAAACATAAACCGTCCGACCTGCCTAAAGGACATTCAATGACTAACAGGTTGTGTTGCAGCAGTTAGTCGGTTCGTCAGCCGACTTGGTGAGAAGGCTCTGCCGCTGTACAAGTTGCTGAAGAAGGCGGACAAATTCACACGGACGAACGAGGCAGATGCAACATTGAAGCAGATCAAGGAAATTCTTTCTTCAACGCCTATCCTTGCAGCACCCGAGCCTGGATATCCCCTGTTAATCTACATGGCGGCAACCAACCAGGTAATCAGCATCGTCGTCGTGGTAGAGCGGAAGGAACCAGGCTATGAGCACGGAGTTCAACGACCAGTTTACTATGTGAGCGAGGTCTTGACGGAGTCCAAGCAGCGTTACCCGCACTACCAGAAGATAACTTATGGAGTATTCCTTGCTTCTCGCAAGCTAAGGCATTCTTTCAGGAGCACCCAATCACAGTGGTGAGCAAGACTCCACTGTTCGACATTATCAACAACAGCGACGCTACGGGAAGGGTCACGAAGTGGGGCATTGAACTTGCCGCCTTTGAGATCACCTACAAGAGACGCGACGCTATCAAGTCACAAGCCTTGGTGGATTTTGTTGCAGATTGGACGGAGATGCCAGATGCTACTCCGTTGCCAGAACCAGAGTACTGGGTGATGCACTTTGACGAATCAAAGCTGCTCAACGGCTCGGGGGCTGGTGTATTGCTATAGTCACCAACAGGAGACAAGCTACACTACGTTCTACAAATCCACTTCGAGGCTACAAACAACATGGCGGAGTATGAAGCACTCATTCACGGACTACGTGTAGCCAAGGATATTGGCATCAAGCGCATAGTTTGCTGTGGAGATTCCGACTTGGTTGCCCAGCAGGTGGCTGGCACGTGGAATGCGCGGAACCCTATGATGGCGGAATATCGAGACGAAGTGGACGAGATAGCCAAGAGCTTCTTGGGCTACGAAGTCAAGTATGTACCTAGGGAGGAAAACGAGGCGGCTGATCTGCTGTCTAAGCTTGGATCAGGGCGCAAGCAAATTCCGCCAGGAGTTTTCCTAGAGCACCTGCGCACACCATCTGTGAAGGGAGCCGGCATCGACAACCCGGATAGAGCTGACTCTTTCGTCAACCTGGTGACTAAGGTCCCCCCGGCTTGGACAAAACCGTTCATGGAATATCTCGAACACAGAACTTTGCCCGACAACAAAGTTGAAAGACGGCAAATAGTACGACGAGCAAAGGGTTATACCATAATTAATGGGCAACTCTACAAAAGGAGCACTACTGGTGTATACCTAAAGTGTGTTTTCCAGCTAGAAGGTATGGAAATCCTACGTGAAATCCATCTCGGGCATCACGCCGCTCCTCGATCGTTGGTCGCGAAAGCCTTCCGGCAAGGATTCTACTGGCTGACCGCAAAGGCGGACGCCGACAAGCTGGTTGAGACGTGCATGGGATGCCAGTATTATGCCCGACAACCACATGTTCCTGCTGAAGAATTGCGAGCAATACCAATAACTTGGCCGTTCGCAGTCTGGGGGCTAGACATGGTGGGACCGTTACAGACGGCACCTTGTGGTTTTACGCATCTGCTTGTAGCAGTTGATAAATTCACTAAATGGATAGAAGCTAAACCCATCAGAAAGCTTGATGGGCAACTGCCCTCAGATTTGTCCGGGATCTAGTGGTGAGATTTGGTCTCCCACATAGCATTATCACCGACAACGACAGCAATTTGTCACTTGGAGAAGTGGAGGCTTATTGTTGGGAGAAAGGCATCCGACTTGAACTTGCATCTGTGGCACACCCACAGTCCAATGGTCAGGTTGAGCGAGCCAATGGATTAATTCTGCTGGGAATCAAGCCACGTCTGGAGGCACCGCTACATAGAGCAGCTGGAGCCTGGACGGAAGAATTGCCATATGTGTTGTGGAGTTTACGAACTACACCCAACAGATCCACCGGCTACACCCCTTACTTCATGGTATATGGAGCAGAAGCCATCCTGCCTTCCGACATCCTTCACGATGCACCAAGAGTTGCCGCCTACGATGAAGATGACGCTAAAGAATCCAGACGCTAGATGTGGACCTTCTCGAGGAGGAGCGCGTTTTGGCAAGCCAAAGATCCGCCATCTACCAGCAGAAGCTACACAGCTACCATAGTCGCCGCGTTCGGCATCGCTCATTTAAAGAGGGGGATTTGGTGCTCCGACTTAAGCAGAAGAAGTCACACAAACTATCCCCGCCATGGAAAGGACCGTTCATCATAAGCAAGGCGCTACTCAATGGGTCTTACTACCTTGTGGACAATCGTGAACTGAAGGATAGACTCAACAAGGATCATAAGCGTAAGCGACGTGACCCGGATGATGACTACCCGGAGCTTGATCGGCCATGGAACAAAGCACAACTACGTCCTTTTTACACTTAGCATTTTTATCTAATTGTGTACCTCTTATATGATCAATGAAATAAAGCTCTTTGGTTCACTCATATTTATGAGTATTTTACCTCCTTTGTTGTTCATTTTTGGATCATGTAAAACCTTTATGCACAAGCTTTGCAGTTGCACTTGTGAAAATCCCGCCTACGGGCGTTAGCTTAAGTTTTCTGGTCTACACGTTCTTTGTCGTTTTTATGTGGATTCTGTAGTGACTTTCGGCACTTATTGTCGGCGATTTTGTGCTCAGGTTATTGACGGTTCCATTGGGCATTATCACCTAAGTGCATGGTTCCGACAACGAGTCATCCGACTCACGAAAAGTCAAGCTTAAGAACCAAAGTAATGGATAAGCCAGCACTTGCTTAAAACAATATATACATACTGGAAACTAATTCTTGAGTAGCAGGAAATAACAACCATTATTTTCCGCCTTAAGTTACATAAACAAAGTTTTTCCACATGTACACCAAAGGTGAAAAAAATATTACAAAGTTGTTCTTCACTCCTTTGGGACAGGTGACTTGGAGGCAGCATCGTCACCAGCCAAAGAGCCACCCTCGAAGTCGGCACTATGGTGGGACTCAGAGGAATCTTGGTTGCCGCTGTCGATGATGTTCATGGGCACGAAGACGTCGACGTCCACCAACTCGGCCACTCTGGTGTCATAGCCCGCGAGTGAAGACAAGATGGCTTCATGATTAATTTCTTTGCCATCATCGTCGATGTCGGGGATGCCAGAGGTCACCGTGTCGATGTCGGCACCTTCATAGTGTGCCTTCACCATTGACAACGCCATCCTCGCGCCAGCCCATGCACATGAAGCTTTCCAGCATGTGATATGCTCGGGGGCTCGGCGCAGGATCTCCGAGTACTTCGCCACAGAGTCTGATGCTTTAATGTTAATCTGGAGGGGCTTGGCGATCTCCTTGGCTTGGCTGATGGCGGTGTTGATAAAGTTTCCGGCAAGAACCATGCATTCCTTGGCCAGAGGAGGCGATCGGGTCAAACTCATAGGAGCTGCACATTCCGACAAGGAGCGCATGAGTTCAACAAATCAAAGTATCCAGACTACAGAAATCTAAGACGGAGAAAACTTACTGAAGATGCTGGCCTCAGCTTGCCAGAGGGTGTCCGCCAAGGATTCTTTCTCTTGTTGGAGGAGATTATACGCCTCGCTATGGCGTTGATTTTGCTCATCGGCAGCTTGCTTTTGATCTTTTAATATCACAATCTCCTCCTTCAAGCGATTGATCTCCTTGGTGACGGAGTCCTGCAGGGCCTTCATCGATTCCTCATGCATTTTCAGCATATCCTTCCTCTCCTGCTTAAGAATCTTGTTCTCGCTATCCAGCTCTTGAATGTGCTTGGATTGCTCAACAATATTCTTGGCCTTGGCGATGGTTTCTGCAAGTCAGAAAAAGAAAAGTCACAGTAAGTACTCGGAGAATATGGGCACAATACCAAGTCAGAATGCGAAAAAGAAAATAGACACTTGCTCTTGGTGATCTGTTCCTTCAAGAAGGCAGTTTTACCCTTTTCAGCTTCCAGGTCTGAGCGCATCTTCAGGTACTTGTCATTGGCCATGCCCCTCCGAGCACTCTCATTCCGTGGAAAAAAGTTCAAAGTTAAACCGTTGTTTGGTTTGCTTGGAGCACCTAGCCGGAAATTTTCCACCTAGATGCTCGGGGGTTACAACAAGAGTTTTTGACTTAACAATATGCTTAGCTTTCTTTAAGCATCTAGTCGGAACTAATTCAGTTACAACTAGAAGCTTGGGGGCTACAGTATAAAGTTCTTTAACTCGGATATATGCTTAGCTTTCTTTAAGCATCTAGTCGGAACTAATTCGGTTACAACTAGAAGCTTGGGGGCTACAGTATTGAAATTTATAAACACTACGTATGCTACTCTTAAAACATCTAGTCGGAATAATTCATTCCATCTAAATGTTTGGGGGCTACAGTGAGAGTTTTTTCTAACTTAGTCACTCTTAGAGCATATAGATGCAAAAACCTATGGTTTTTCCGTCTACATCCTCGGGGGCTACAGTGGGATACTCATATGAAATGCACAAGGCAAAGAAAACTTACAAGTGCGATGATCTTGAGGTTCGTAGCACTCTCGGCCAGCAGCTTGGCAAAGGATTTGCTATTTCCTTGCAAGATTTCTGCTTGCCGGCGGAGCTCCTCTAGACCTCACGTCGGAGAGGTCGGCGCAGCACCAGGGACCAAAGCAGTGCTACCCAGTGTAATTACCGGATAGACTATCTTTGGATAGGCTATGGTTTTCTTGGGTGCGGGGGCGCCGCCAACGGCATAAGTACCAGCCTCCACCACCGCCTTGCAGCCACCGATGGCATACTTAGTCGAAGCTTAAGCCATTTGTTGGGCGGTACTTTCCTGCGTTGCCTGCTCGCCGACAACAGCAAGCTCGGTAGAGGCGCCAGAATCCACTTCCATGGCGGAAGGGCCTGATGCCTCCTTAGCTTGGGAGCTTGTCGGAGCAGGCGAGGGCTTGACGGCAGGGGTAGCATGGGCGATGGCGGGGGAGGTGTCACGATGCAGCATGTCCTTGATATTTTGAGAAGCCCCCGATGTTTTGGAGGTCTTCTTGAGGCTGGTCGTGGCTTTCTTCCTGAAACGTGCAAAATGCATAAGTACAGGAGCAAGACAGATAAATAGACAATGTCAGAGAATGAGAAGCTTACACAAGTGGGGGTGCTTTGGCAAAGGGGATCCCGGTAACTTTTCTCTTTTACGCCTCCAGGGCGGCGGTAGTCTTCTTGGAGGCTCCACCCTCCATCTTCTTCTTCTTGCCTCCATCGGCAGCGTCAGAGGTGGAGCTCTTCCGCTTACGCGCCAATGGAGCCTCGACGTCGGACACGACCGTGACTTCCTTCATCTTTGGATCGTAGATTTGGGCAGCCAGGTTGCCCTCCTCTAGATCGCTAAGCTATTAAGTGAGAAATCACCGTGTTAGATAAGATGATATTTGCAAGGCGGAAGAACTGGAGTATATGTCATACACGGAAAATAAATACCTACCTTTGGGCACTTGCCGTCTACGAACATGTCGTAGGTGATGGTGAAGCCACGCTTCTTATCCTTCACCTTGACGATGTCCTTAAGGCGGAGCTTGACGGAGTCACTCAAGAAGTTGTCCACGGAGATGCGGAGACTATCCCTTCTGTCGCTGGTATATTCGTGCATGAGCTTCGCGCGGTGCTGCAGAGGTTGGATTCGCCCGATGAACCAGCACATGGCTAGGTCCAAGCCGGTTAAACCCGTCTCTACGAACCATTCGATCCGCCTTATGGCACGAGAAGCATCGAGGTCGGAGGGAAGGGAGGCCTAGGATCTCCATGACGAGGCTACAGCGGTGGCTCCGTCAACGAAGTCCGGGTACGTAACTTGTCGGCCAACCAGTGGGATGTCTAGGCCGTAAAAGTACGTCCGTTGCCAATTCTTGCAGGACTCGTGGCCGACGATGTCGGGGAACCGCCGGCCAGGTCAAATCTTGAAGCTTATGGTGCCGCAGTTCCTAAGCTCTTTCTTGCTATGTGCGGCTTCACGTTTGACGGTGAAGAAGTACACAAAAAGGTCTAACCTAGGCCTTATCCCTAAGTATCCCTCGCAAAGCGCCGCGTAGTTGCTAAGCACTAAAATACTATTGGGGGAAAGGTTCTGGGGCTGGACCCTATAATGGTTCAAGACGGAGAGGAAGAAGTTGGAGATGGGCAGGGAGACGCCGCGTACTAGTTGAGCTTTGAGGTACACCGTTTCTCCGGCTTGGGGAGAAGGTGTCACCTCGCCGGCCGGCGCCGCCCGCCAGGTGAGCCCCTCCGTCACAGGGAGGTAGCCTTCGGCGATCATCTCTTGGATATCACGGTCTATGATATCCAAGCCGTGCCAGTCGCCCTTATGCGAGTCTGGTTCCTCCTCCAATGGCTCCATCGCCACCAGATTAAGGTCGTCGCCGGCGGATTCGATAACCGCCAAGGCAAGGATGACTAGGCCCTCTGGAGGCACGACGATGGAGCTCGCCGGCTTCGCCACGGCTTCGCTCGACGCCGCCATTGATGGAGAAGTGCTACTGCTGGTCATGGGGTGAGGCTGGGTGCGACTGGTGCAGATTGGAGCTAGGGTTTTTTCGAGAGTTCTCACGGAGAGCTCGAGGAGGCACGCGACTTGAGGAAGAAGATGATGCGAGGAGAATGAGGTAAAAAGTGAAAATTTCCCCACGGTTACTATTTATCATCTCCAAGCTTCAAGATTCGTGCAGCTTGATTGGACGGTTGCCGCGTAGACGACGTGTTCACGAACGTGAGCGGAAATTTCGCCACGTCTCCAACCGTCGCCGCCAACGGTTCGTATCGCTCGCGCGGGAAAATCGGACATGATTGCGCTTTCTGCATGTGTGAGTTACGAGGCGTCGCTGACCTAAGCCTACGTCGTCCTAGCTAACATAGGTAGATGAGCCGTCACATCGAAGATTCCGACATGGATGGATCCAATCCGACTACGGAAGCGTACGATGGGAGATTCAGCATTTCTCCGTCTTACAAATTGAATACGGAGAAAGCTTTCCAGGGTTCTTTGGGAGAACTACAAGATATTGCTTGACGATTTGCCGACATCCAACTAGACGGAGCATTCATCTGGAAAGGCAAGACGGCGCAAGATCTCGGAGTTCTCCGGGGCTACTGTTGGGGATATGCTATATGGGTATCCTCATAGCATGTCATCTATCCGGATAACCCGGGTGGCCCATAGTTGGTAGCACGGCCTATGGCCTGCTGGGCGGCCCAGTTAGATGGATCCAGAAGGGAGGCCCATGCCGGATAAAGGAAGGCTACAGTGGAGTCTCCAGCGTACCCGGAGCCTTGGAGTGCAAGATACACAAGACTAGTAATAGACGGTGTAGGACTCTGTAACCTGTCCGGCTAGGACTTTTCCCTGTAACCCTAGGACCTGGCGACTATATAAGTCGGGCCTATGGGAGCTTTTAGGGCATCGATTCAAACAACCTCGCACAGCGAACCAATCCCTGTAACTCGGCGTATTGCCTTTATAGTGATTTATAGCAGGAGTAGGATTCCGCCACCGTCGTGGGATCTGAACCTGGGTAAGCTGTGTTACCTCGTACCCGTCAACCGTCCGCCTTCCCCCACGTCTCTAAACACGCACTGTGAGGACCCCTCTATGACGTACTCGTCGGCAATACCACGACAATCAACATGCTGGAGAAACCGCGCCAGGACAAGCGCCTCCTGGTCGCGGAGGAGGACCACAGCGTGTTCCTCCTGGCCCTGGCCCTGGCCCTGGGAGTGGGCGATCCCTGTTCCGGCCGCGCCGCCGTCGTCTGCGTCCGGGCCAACGCCGACGCCGGGCCGGTGTATGGCTGCTCGCTCGTGGTGGACTGCCTGCCCCGGGCACTGCGCGTGAGTGAAACGTCAGTGGTGCCGAGCTGCTCGACCCCCGGCGACGTGGATGCGCCCTATGTCTCTGCGTGCCAGTTCTCGCTGCAAGGGGAGGAGACCAAGGACCTCCGTCTGCGCGTCCGCGTCCACCTTCAGAATCAAGGGTACCGAGGAATACCGGTAAGAATTAGGCTACCAGTCTCTCAAATCTGAAGGATTTGTTGGTGAAACTGGGGATGGAGTTTAGAAGCCCTGTGAAGCCGTAAGATAGCTGGCCCTGTTTCCAATTGAATTTGATATTCTCAAACTATTCTAGTAGTATTTAGCTCTAGAGGTTGATGTTGTCAAGCTATTCTAGTATTAGCATCGGAGGTTGAGGACTCCTCGCCCGTGTACTCTAAGATCGCTATGCTTTTTTATATGAACATGGAGGGCTGCTGGCTCTTTTGCTAAATTAGATTGGATGTAAATTTCCATCGTAGTACAAGTTTTATCCACACTCTAGCAAAAATGCCTAATTTACATTGATGGTATTGTTGGAATTTGGGTGTGGTCCTTGACCCATAGCCTAATACAAATTCTAAAATTCTCATGGCTCATTCATGCCTAGCAAGGAATTGCACCAAAATTTAGTCCCATCTTGCTAGTTTGGAGGGTGAAGAGGAGTGGCATACACGCGCTTCTCCTCGACCCGCCTCGCCACGCCACGCCTACGGCTCGTCACGACGTGCGACCTGCACGGGTGAGGGGTGATCAGGTTTTTGGGGAACGCGAACCCGATTCCTCCTCCGGCACCATACGTAATATGTTCCTATCTATTGCAGTTTCTTGTACTAGCTTTTGGAATAGATGCGATCTGCTTATTCTGATTGAATGTGATCTGTTCGTCTATTCTGCTAGTATACATGATTAGGTTAATTTTTGCCCTTATAGTCATGTTTTATTATTGCTTATTTCGGATTAAATATTATGGTAATTTGCTTATATTTTCAACAATCCAAAACCTGATTATAGGAAACTGAATTCAACTGGTTTAGCCGTGGCTACAAGGCCGCCTCCTTTTGACGATGTCAATTATAAGAGATGGCACACGAGAGCAGTTCTATGATTGAAAAACCTAGACCGCTATAGCGCCACTCTTGGCAAACCCGAGGGAGACCTTTCTCCTGTTCAGGAGGAAGCGTTTCAAAAAGTCGACACCATGTTTATGGGGGCTTTGTTCAATATTCTTGGTGACAACATTGTTGACACCTATATGCCATTTGATAATGGCAAGGATGCGTGGGATGCACTTGACACCAAGTTTGGTGTTTCGGATGCTGGCACTGAACTGTATATCATGGAGCAATTCTATGACTACAAGATGATTGATGATCGTCCCATTGTGGATCAGGCTCATGAGATACAGTCCCTTGTCAAAGAACTCGAGCAGTTCAAGTGTACCTTACCGGACAAGTTTGTGGCCAGAGGCATTATTGCCAAGCTTCGTCCTTCTTGGAGGAACTTTGCTACCTCTCTAAAACATAAGAGACAGGAGTTTTCTGTTTCGGATCTCATCGGATCTCTTCATGTTGAAGAAAAGACGAGAGCAAAAGATACACGTCCTCGAGGCTTTGACGGAAGTTCTAGTGCACATGTAGTGCAGAAAAATAACTTCCAGTACCACAAGTTCAAGAATAAGAAAAGGTATGATGGCAAAGGAAAGTTTGATGGCAAAAACAAGGCCGCACAGACTACCAACTTAATGTCTGTATGTTGATGATATACTGATATTCGAGACAAATCTTAATGTTATCAATAAGGTCAAAGACTTTCTATCTCGTTGCTTTGAGATGAAAGATCTAGGAGTGGCTGATGTGATATTGAACATCAAGCTGCTGAAAGATGATGATGGTGGAATAACACTGCTTCAGTCTCACTATGTGGAAAAGATCTTGAGTCGTTTTGGGTATAGCGAATGCAGATCCTCTCCTACACCATATGATCCTAGCATGTTGGTTTGAAAGAATCAGGGAGATCCTAAGGATGCTAAAGATCAGCTGAGATATTCTCAGATTATTGGCTCACTTATGTATTTAGCCAGCGCTACGAGGCCTGGCATCTCCTTTGTTGTAAGCAAGTTAAGTCGATTTGTCTCAAATCCTGGAGATGTTCATTGGCAGGCCCTTGAAAGGGTTTTGCGTTATTTGAAAAGCACTGCGAGCTATGGGATTCACTACTCCGGGTATCCAAGGGTACTTGAAGGGTATAGTGACTCAAACTGGATTTCTGATGTTGATGAGACTAAGGGCACGAGTGGTTATGTGTTTACACTTGGTGGTGGCGCTGTTTCTTAGAAGTCTTGCAAGCAGACCATCTTAACGAGGTCAACTATGGAAGCAGAACTCACAGCATTAGATACAGCCATCGTTGAAGCAGAGTGGCTTCATGAACTCTTGATGAACTTACCTGTGGTTGAAAAACCAATACCCGCAATCCTTATGAACTGTGATAATCAAACTATGATCATCAAAATAAACAGTTCTAAGGACAATATGAAGTCATCAAGACATGTGAAGAGGAGATTGAAATCTGTCAGTAAATGAGAAACTCCGGAGTTATTGCATTGGACTATATCCAAACATCTAAAAATCTGGCAGATCCCTTCACAAAGGGTCTATCATGTAATGTGATAGATAATGCATCGAGGGAGATGGGTTTGAGACCCACATTTTGAGTTGCTCATAGTGGTAACCCGCTCTATGTGATCAGAGATCCCGTGAAGTAGAGTTGGGAGACAAGCTGTTGGTCAACTGGGAGGAGAGTATCCTTACAGTATACTACCACTCCGTATAGATGCAATACTCTCCTATTCTGCATGGCAGGTTGGTATTTACCTTAATGTGTTATGAGTGGCTTGTTTAAAGCAAAGATGTTGTCCTGCAGAACATCTTTTGAAGAACACACCTATATGAGTCTAACTGTCAAACGTCGCAGTCCATGGGAGTTGGGTGCTCTCTAATAAACTCATGAAAGACCATGGAGTATGACGCATAAGCTCCAAACCGCGGGAAAGCTTTGCGGCAGCCCTGTATCGGTCTAGACCTTGTGTGAAACTAGTGCGCATCAAACTTGTAGTTCAAGGCATAGTCCACTATTCAAGTTGCAATCTAGTGTAGCATGAAGTTCTAAGTGGAAGTTCAACTTAACAGTCTCCACCTCGCACCGGTATATAAACAATGTTCTGAAACTGATTGATGTGATGTGATGATATGTGCCTATGAGAATTTGTGGAGGATTGTTGGAATTTGGGTGTGGGCCTTGGCCCATAGACTAATACAAATTCTGAAATTTTCATGGCCATTCATGCCTAGCAAGGGATGGCACCAAAGTTTAGTCCTACCTTACTAGTTTGGAGGGAGTTGGACCAATATATATAGTGGAGTGTTTCACTACCTCCTAAAAAGAGTGAAGACGAGTGGCATAGACGCGTGCTCCTCCTCCTCCGCCGCCCGCCTCGCCACGCCTCGTCACAACACGACGCGTGCGCCGCGGTTTGCAGAATTGTGCCTTGGTGCCGATCTTGTATTTTTGCTGCTCGGGAAAATTATTGTACGAGTTATTATCTGTCATCCGTTTCCGGTCTTTTCGAAAACGTGGGCTGTTACTACTCGGGCGTGGGCTGCGCCCCACGTCTTACCCGACCGGCGTTATATATAAACGGCCTCAGGCGAAAACCCTAATACGAGTAATACACATCTCTCTGCCTCCAGAACCTTGCGCTGCCGCTACACCTTCTCCATCCCCTCTTCCGGCGTGCACCGAACGACGGGACAGTAGGCCTCCAGAACCACCGCCTCTCGTGAACCTGTACGGGTGAGGGGCGATCAGGTTTTTGGGGAGCGCGTCTGCGCGACTACTGACGGCATCACATCGACCGACCACTACTTCCCCGACGATGATTTCTTTCCGGACATCAGCAACCTCTACATCGACGACATGGCTGACGACACTGGTGTCAACACGAACCTCAACTCCAACCTGAACGTGAACCCGATTCCTCCTCTGGCACCGTACGTAGTCTGTTTCTATCTAGTTCAGTTTCTATTGCAGTTTCTTGTACTAGCTTTTAGAATAGATGCGATCTACTTATTCTGGTTGAATGTGATCTGTTCGTCTATTCTGCTAGTATATATGATTAGGTTAATTCTTGCACTTATAGTCATGTTTTATTATTGCTTATTTTAGATTAAATATTATGATAATTTGCTTATATTTTCAACAGGTATTGCTATAAAATATCATGTCCTGCTGACCGATCTATGTTTTGTACATGTTCGCAGAGTTACACACAAAAGAAGGCCCTAGTTAATTTAGACCATGTACTATGTGGATTCGATTCAAAGAAAATTGTGTCAGGGTTACGAGTCTACTATTTTTCTCTACTACTACCTCAGTTTCAAGACTTAAGGCGCACACGATTTCCAAAGCAAAGTTTGACCGAAAGAATTAAGCAACAAAATCTTAATTATATTGTACATAATTAGTACCATTGGATTCGTATTGAAAAATACTTTCCAATGATACTAATTTTATACCAAAACTCTTTACGTATTTAGAGTAATTCTTGGTCAAAGAAAAAACACGCAAAACGAGAACGCCTTAAGCCCTAAAACGGAGGGAGGAGTATGTGTGAATCGTTTGTTGGTCCCATGGTCAAATAAACAACTAGCCTCACACGGTTGTGACAATCTCTCTCTTGTCTTTACTCTATGCCATGTGGGCCAGAAGACCTTATCCCATGCATGCATACTTCACCATGAAAGAAGCGAACCAAAAAATTTGATTCGCTTTTTGTGTCAGACCATATGAATTGATTCACAAAAATATATTAAACCGGTTCAAGAGGGAGGAGAGAGACGATAAGAATCACTTTTGGCTCACATAGTGGATGGTCTTGCTGGCTTGGTATCTATATTACTCCCTCTGTCATGAATTTGACAAAATTTTGATATGTTTATATACTATAAGAGAATCTCTAGCCAATCCCAAAAAACTTAGAGGACTAAAAGCCTCTCTATACCCTAGCATAGCAAATTTGCTCCTCTAAAAAAATGTCTGGTAGAACCGATCCCCAATAGTTTAGAGAAGCAAAAATGTTTTTCAACATAATTTGCAAAATTGAGCAAATGAATACATGACAACATATGACATAAAGATTCACAATTCATATAGATCGATAGATTAGTCATACAAATTGATAGCATTATTATAAGAGAAAATGGCTTCTATACCATTGACAAACGCGGCAATGGCTCATTTGCCATCCAACAAAGCTCTAGTGCCTATATACCAGACACAAACAAATTTTACTGCTTATATACCACTAACTGTTAGTCTAACATCATCTCAGTGTGTTGAGAGGCAAAAAGACCGGATTGCCCCGGTGGCAAATAAGCAACAACTTGCCAGACATGTATATAGCAAAATTTGACAGCATTTTGCCTCTATTTTTAGCATTTTAGCAAATCAGACATCATATAACAATTTCAGCATATGTAGCATCAAAATAATACACATCAAAATTCACACTATCTAGAACTATTCAGCAAACACCATAGTGGATCATATGATCATGAAAGTTCACATCATCTAGTACCAAAAGACCACAACCTGAAATTTGGTTGATAACACATTGTCACTTGAGCAAAACAGAGATGATAAACATGAATAAGTGGGATATCAGATGCTAGATTTCAGAGAATTTTCATAGTTTCAATTTTCTTTTGCTACGAGTGGCCATTGCTTGGTTGTTTGGTGCAGCTCTCTTCTTGCTCCGAGTGCTCATTGCAGGACTGTCAGGCGCAACAGAGATGACCTTTGATCTACATCAAAGTTTCAGATTACATACTATGATAGAATCACAGAATATAAGTCCAAGAATATAAGTAGAGTTGGTGCAGTTTTCATATACCTTCTAGATTTAGAGGTAGTCTTTGGTGACGTCGATTTGGCGACATTGTCTTCAATTGCATCACTTGGACATAGAAGTAGAGGTAGTGTAGCTTCAATTGCTTGATCTGATGTTGTACAAATAGCTTTTGTAATGGATTTTTTCTTTCGTTTGTCCCTGGATAAGTTTCACATATTAGCTTCATTAAGACCAAGAATAAAGTAGAATAGAAATATTGAAACAAATACTACCTTTTCTGCTTTGCTACTTGAGCATAGGAATCTAGTGCTTCAGGAGCAGCATCTTTGCAGCTTTGCCATCTATGTCCATAGGCCTTGCAAATTGGACATTGATGTTGTCCTTTCTTTTCCTTTCCCTTGCTATTCTCAATACCACTCTTGTGCCTCTGTACCTTTGGCCTCCCAGGGGCTCTCCTAAGGATTGGTGGGTTCAAAAAGAATTCTTTCTTCACACTTGGCCATTGAGACATGTCAGTTAGGCGAGGAAGAACATGGGAATAAGCTGCAGTGAACTTGGCAACACTATAGCAATCATCAACAAAATCTTCTATTGTGACCCCCCTAATTCCAGTTATAAAGCTGATTGCATGTTTGGAAGGTTTCCCGGAGACTTGAAATGCCCTGCATGTGCATGTCCTATTTCTAAGTCAGTGATATGGCGCTTGCCACCTAGCGCAGCACTCTCACTCACCTCCGCAATCATGTCATCTATTCTCTCATATTCAATATCCAGCCCCCTACTCATGTCATTCAACTGCTTCATGACACTTGGAAGTATACGCCGACCCTGAAATTTTCTAGCTACCCTTCTCCTCTTCTCATGCTTAACTGTAATCTTTTTCCTGATCTTGTCCATAAGCTCAAACAACATTAGACCTTTGTGCTTGTGGATCCAGTTGTTGAGACACTCAGCCAGATTATTTGTCACATAGTCCACTTTCGAGGAGGTTGAATATTTGCTCCTTGACCATAGCCTATTGTGGTGCTTGTTTAAGTATGCTATTGCAGTAGCCTTTTTTCTCCTCTATGGCAGCCATATGATAGTTAAAAGCTTGAGGAGTCCATGAATAAGCAGCTGGCCACATATGATCATCAAAAACTTTACCATGGAACTTTTTTTTGAAGTTCACAACCAAGTGTCGCATGCATTCCCTATGTTCTGCATACTCAAACACTTGTTCAATTGCAATGTCAATCCCTTTTCCAGTATCTGAACATATAGATAGACCAGGGGGTGAACCAATAGCCTCCGAAGCTTCTCCATAAACCACACCCAACTTTCGCTGCTTCTTCTTTTTCTTTGTGCTAGAACATGTGTGCTACTCCATATGAACTTTGACCTGCATTAAATAAATAAAGGGTAAAGAAATTAGCATCAACTCAATTTTCGAACAACACATCATTCAACAAAATTATATGCAACTAACATACCTCCATAGTTTCTTGGTCATCCAACCTCCCAACATGAATTCTCCATGTGCAGTCTTTAGACCCACGACAATAAGCCCTGAATCGAGTAGGTTCACTTTTTTCAACCTTAAATTCAAACTCTTTCTTTATGGCGTATGTAGCAATTGCCAACCTAAACTCTTCAATATTAGGGTACTTTGCGCCGACATGCATTGGTGGGTTTTCTTGATCATAAGATATTTCTGGAATAGCATCTGGTCTAGCATCTTCCGTAACCCACTCCCCATCATCGCTGCTATCCTCAATATGCTCATTACTTGGTATATCTTTTTCCCCGACCTCATCATCACTATCCGAACCAGCACTACCAATCGAGTATTGGTCCTCCTCATCTACACCAACATGTTCATATTTTTCATGTGGATTGTCAAGATATGTATCTGCTAGGCATAAACTAGCTTCATCATTGACATTACTTGCTTGACTAGGCGGTGCTATAGATGGTGTTTGATTTGAAGGAGTACAAGGCACATCTACATTATCACTTGGGTCAGAATATTTGATGATCAAGTGACCACTTCTATTTTGATCAAAACATTGGTACATTTTCATGCATTCTTCATCATTTGACACTGAGATATTTTTGCCACTAATGTTGCCAATGTACTCGAGAGATATACTGTCCTCCGACCATAGAGGAAAAGAGAAGATCCCAGCAATACACACAGGCAAATCCTTCATGTTTGTGTTAGTACCCTCAATAATCTGCCAACTAAATGTGAAATCCCCAGTAATTTTGGTTCCACTCCCACAAATCTTCACTTCTATTGTGTAAGTACACGATTGGATCATCCTGTGGAATCCCCATGTCAAGATTGCATTCCCCTATCCAAAACTGCAGCAAAAAATAGACATAGTCTGAGAAATTACCTAGCACAAATTACAGAGAGAGATTCGTCAGCCACGCCATCCTCCTCATGGGGCTTTGAAATCTGGAGTAGTGGAGCTGAAGTGAGGGCATCGGTCGTCGACGCCCATGCCCCGCTCTCCACCTCGCCGGAATGCCCAATCCTAGGGTTCAGGTCGGCATTGTCGGGGGAGAGGCCGTCGTGTGGGCTATACCTGTTGAAGACGAGAGGAATGGGGGAGCGGGAGCGGGGGCGGCTCCGCCATGGCCGCTGGGTGCGTGCGTGGAGTCAAGGGTGGGTGCGTGTGTGGACTGGAATCAGGGACGATGCGTGCTGAGTTTTTTTCTGCGTGCCTGGATTTTTTTTTAAGTACGTGAGTTGATTCAGGCTCGGTGCTGTGTACCTACTGGACTAAGGGCAAGATTGGAATTTTTGAAATGACTGACAATAAAACGGAGGCCTTTTAACGATGGACTAACGGCGATGGCAAATAAGCAGTAAAATTTGTTCGTGTCTGGTATATAGGCACTAGAGCTTTGTTGGATGGCAAATGAGCCATTGCCGCGTTTGTCAATGGTATAGAAGCTATTTTCTCTTATTATAATTATAATACCCGATAATAGTTCTTAAAGTCACACATGCAGACCATCTAGGCATACATCAACATAGTGTTCTAGGCGCGCGCACTAGACAGCATTACTAGTATGTGCCACCTACTCATAATCGAGTTTAACGACCGAGCTTCTCCCTTAGTTTTTATTGAAGTTGTCATGGATTGCTTCCCAAAATTGTTCAAACGGTTGGTTAGTTCTAACAAAGGTTTGATGATGCCACGAGAAATATAAATCATTTTCCTCGACCTCAGACTATTTTGCTTGTTTCTTCTTCACCTTGCTACGAATTTACACGAAGAATCATCGTCCTCATCCTTCGAAATTTATGAGCTTTGGCAAAAAAAAAGGGATAAAACTCACCTTATTCCGCCACCAGGATGAGAAGGTGACGGTGCTGGTGTCCACACAAGTGCCGATGCCGAAGCTGGTGCCACGAGTGGGTGAGCGAGGAAAATTTTAGTCCTCGCGGTCGCGTCTGAACAAAAATAAGAGCCTTAGAGTCCGGTTCCTAAAAAATATTCTCCTCTAAGGCCGTTGAGGGTTCGGTTAGGTGCGGTTTAGGCTATAAGAAGACTATATTTGCTCCTCTAAGGCATTTTTGAGGATCAATTAGAGATTTTCTAAATAGTGTCTAGATGTATTTAAATTTACACAAATCTGCTGCGGTACCCAGCATACCACTGCATGGTGTAGTACGCGAATCTGCTGTGGCCATGGTGTAGCTAGGGTGTTGGATCCGGGCTAACAGGCCTAGATACGGTGGCCATTTGACGGTCCCTTTTGGGCACTCTGAGTGTGACCGGAGGGCGAATGCCTGCTAGTTATACCTCGTTGTCTGAGAGATATTGGTTGGCTTGGTCCTCACCTGTCCACTTCAGTGGTCTTGTCATGATCATTCCGGTCACCCATCAGGTGTGACCTTGTGAGATCTTGGATGCCAGGGCGGCGTCCTCAAAAGGTTGACTGCGCGTGCGACTCTACGACGAGTGACGTGGTGGTGGTTGTGCTCTCTCCCTTTGGCCATGAGGATGGTGAAGAGTAGGGAAGAGGTGATCCTGGTTTTGTCGATAGGCATCTACCAGATCGCTATTGGGAGGCCTAAATTGGGGACAATGGGTGATCCGAGTTCACGGGAGCATTGGAGCTCCAGGTGAAAACTCAGTGCTTCAACGCGAACAGTGGTGATGCCTACGATTATCGTAATCCTATTGGGGGTGTCATTGTTGTAACTTTTCCATGCTAGAGCTCTAGGTGAAAACCCTCGACCGTCGTGGTCTCGACGATGGCGGCACAATGCATATTTGCCCTCTTTGGGTTGTTGGTGTGGAGCTTCAAGTTTTTTTGGTCTCATTCCAGTGTTTTCGGTGGCAAGTTTTGGTTCTTCGTGTTCTTTTCTTTTGTTTATCTTTGATTTTCTGTGCAAGAGGATCTCCTTATCACATTGTAGCAGTTTGTCTGTTGTGGCTTTATTTATAAAGTGGGTGAAAGACTGTTTTGAAGAGTTGAGTCATGTGAGGATAATTGTACATACATTACTTTTCGGTCTTCCCTGTCATGATTTTAGTTTATTTGTTTACATTCTTCTTCGTTTGTTAGCTGAGCAAAAGTTTCTAATTTCTAAACAGAGAGAAAGTTAGCACTAAGAGTTGTAAGGCCACATGCACAAAAACAGCTTGGCAGCACGTATAGTTTAGTAGCTAGGCAAGTTTTCATTTTATTGTTAGCAATCCTTACATGTAGTCGGGTACCATGTACAATCGGTTGGACATGATAAATATGCCTGCATCTTAGTCAGAGCCCTGAAGTATAGCTCACTCCGGTGTCACTTAACCATGAGTCTCCCAAAATAAAATCCCGCACAGTGAACCGTGTGGCGTCTACGGTGGATAGTGATGTGTGCACCCCGCTCCATTTCACTCGTCCACTTGTCCCCGCGCCAGGACCAGTGTTACTGTACTCCCCGTAGTATAAGGTGCTCAATGCAAACTGGCCTGACCACTCCATCCACCCGGCTGGGGTAATTGAATGGTCGAGAGTGCTCTCCATCACGACTGTTCGTGAGTACTTCTTCCACGGACGACCTAGGTACACCTTTGTGCTGCCTATGTCAGATGTGCAGGTGATGTGACACTTGTGGATAGAAATGCCCGTATTCTGGTTTGGGTCAGTCCGGCCCTGGGCCGTGATCGTGTCCTCCTGGCCCAGGCGGGGCTTCCTTGGATGGATGTCGCAGTTTTGGATAACCACTGCAGAGTTACCGAAGATGAAATCCACTGTGCCGGAGATGCTATCATCGGCGTAGAACTGACGGTTGGAGTGTACGTAAAGTGTGTCTTGGTATGCCTGGATTTCACATTGGTAAATGACGGAGAGGTCGCCGCCGACCCGCAGCGCCACAGCTTGGTCCTTGTCTGGCCCGGCGTCGTTGATGATGGTTAGGCCCTTGGCTATGAAGCCTGAACCCATTGCAGCTGTCACACACAAACACGTTAACGCGTTAGCTAGTTAGTACTAGCGACGGTGTGAGTATGAGCTCAAAGAAAATGAGTAAAGCAAAGGCGTGATGAGTGCACTATATGAGCAAAACCGAGAAATAAAAGCATGCAAGTGAAACATCCCTATCGTTGCATATGATGGTTCCCCATCCATGGAAAATTTCATTGGTGCTACACTGTTGATGGGATGGGATGGAGGATATAAAGATGATGAAAAGGTGTATGGATCTAACGACCATATCGAAATATTGGCATGGCCATATTTGGCTTGCTTGTGGCTTTATATTTGGAGGGTACAAGGCAGCTAATAGCCAACTGCTCCATTTTGGGGGCTTTAGCTTTTGCATGGTTGATGCCATGACGGTATGGTAATAATTTCAGGATCCTTCTTTAAGAACCTAGCTAGGACAAGAAAAAGTTCCAACCAAATTGAAGAGAGGGAAACGTTCCAGTAATATACTCCCTCCGTCCGCAAATAAGTGTATTTTTAGCCTTGTCTTAAGTCAAAGTTAGTAAAGTTTGACTAACTTTATAGGAAAACGCAGCAACATTTATGACTCTAAATTGGTACTAGTAGATATTTTTTCAAATTTACTTTCATAATATGTCAATTTGATATAATATATATTACTATATTTATCTATAACGTTGGTCAAATTTGATAATATTTGACTTAGGCAAAAACTAGAAGTACACTTATTTGTGGACGGAGGGAGTATGTCACTTCTGTAGCAGTGGTCCTTGATATTCCTACTCAAACTAATGTGACTTTCATAACCGGTTTCTGCAAGTAAAAATGCATATATAGATCCTACGTGTTGTAGTTTTTGTAAGCACATCTACGAATGTCCACATTTTTTTTGAGATGTATAAATAGGTACAACCCAATCTCTATATTGTCTCTAAATAGTTAGAAAGATAACGTTAGCCAAAGTTCAATTAAACGCTTGCCTTAAAAAAAATCTCACCTAATAAACGTGTTAGTTTGGGGGAGGGGACTGTACTAGAGCAAACACCTATTCATTATATATCTTCACAAGTTTTAGTGCTACCGTGCAACCAACACTCATACATATAACTAGTAAAAGGTTATAAGAAAAAACTGAAATTGGTACCAATCTAACACGCCGTGAAATTTCAAGTCCAAATATAATCTACACACTGAGTAATGGAAGATGATAAATTTAATTGTAAATAGTAGCCTGGAGAGAAAGATAATGATAATGCTAGTGTTCAGGAAATTTTATGTTGTGTTGTGTTGTGTTTTGATTTGATTTTTTGTTTTGCAGTATCCGATTTTTCTTTCATGACTTCTTCATAACTTGTACTGACGCTGCATTAGTTAGGTACGACACCTATGCGGTAGTAGGCATGGGGGTTAAATTTGTACCAACATGTGGTACCATGCATGACAGTCAGACAGTGGTAGCACTCTGCACGTACCGACGGTGGCGGAGGCGTAGGTGGTGTAGCCGTCGGCGGCGCTCCTGTGGCCGACGATGACCGTCTTCCCCTTGCCGTCGCCCATCAGCATCACGTCCCTCTGCTTGCTCGAGATCCGGACGCTCTCCTCGTACCGCCCGGCCTTCACGTAGATCACCTTCCTCCCCGCTCCGACACTCGCCTTGGAGGAGCCCACCGGTGGCATTGCCGCCGTCACCGCGGCGATCGCCTCGCCGATGGTCCCGTGCGTCCTGCTGCCGTCCAGCGCCACCACGGCGTCCGGCGTCATGCCACTGCCCTCAGGGGTCTCCAGGAGCTTCCTGTCGTGGTCGGAGATCCATGGCGGGAACGTCCGGTTCGGCGCCGACGTCGACTGCGTGGGCGCGGCGGATGGTGGCGACGTCTCGCTGCCGGCCTTGAGTTGGGCATGCAGAGCCAGCGCTGTGCCGATGAACTCCGCGAGCGCGCCGACCCGCCTGCGCACGCCCTCGCGCCCCGTGGTGGCCGGCATGGTGGCAAGGCTGTCGCCACAGGTGCCCTGGTTCGTCAGCGCGGCGCTGAGCCACGTCGTCGCGTCGTGCGCGGACCCTGCGGCAAGCGTGTAGCCGAGCTGGACGTGGCTGATGTCCAGCAGCTCGGCGCAGTCGTCCATGCCCGAGGGCGGCAGCGCGCCCCGGCGGGCAGACAATGATGCCGAGAGGTTGCGCGCCAGTGCGCGCGCCGACGCGGCCCGCGCCATGGCGAACTGCACGGAGGCCGCGAACGGGTCTTTGGCCGACCGTGACGCGGACGACGACAGCGCCATCCGGCACGCGCCTGGGTACGGCGTGGACGAGCAGATGGCAGTGAGGTTCACGCGCGAAGACGACGGTGCCAGCGCCGCGGAGGAGGTGGCGATCCTCGAGACACTGGCCGTACTGCCGTCGACAACCTTGGAGGTCGTCTCTTGTTGCTTTCCGGCGGCGGCAGCAACAGCTGCTAGCAGTAGCACTACGGCAACGGCTTCTTGGCTCCGTCGCCAGCTTGTCCTGCCATGCATTGCCATTGTCCCAGCGATGCTGCGTTGGACTGATAGGTGTGGCTGTGCAGCGTACAAGCTAGCACACAGGGTTTTTTATAGTAACGACTGATAATCCATATCCATTAACGGCTCCTTGATCAGTTTGAAGACTTTGATGTGATCTCACCTCTAATCCAATGACTTGGTTGGGTGATCATAATGTGTGATCCAGTGCAATTTTTTGGTGAATTGGTTGATCGCAGTGAGTGGCAGGTCAACGAATTAAGTTATTGATTGATTGAGACGCAAAATGATGCATGCCGATGCTTACCACATTTTGTTTAAGGAGCATATATTAATATCAGATGATACCAATTACACCCAGTCTCTGTAACAACGCATTGATGTAGTGGCCACACAGATGCACATAGCCAAAAAGAAAAGTCCCGCTACAGTGACCCATTCATTGAAACAGCAGTACTACTACCACCAAGACAGCACCAGAAGTTCAGCTTCTCAAAAAACGACGCCTCCAAAAAGAGAACAGTGCACAAACACTGTCATCGTCCGATCACAGATCTAGGTTTTCACCCACAACCAATTAAGGCCAGACCCTAGGTTTTCATCCTGAGAGGTAGGACCATGAACCTCTCATGTGCATTCGCCCCCACTTGCATGCCACTGCTCCAATTCACAAGTCACCTAGCCAATTTCTCATTACCACCCAGACTCAAACCACCATTGTCTGTCCTCAGATCTCGGTCTTCATGACTTTCTCCGTCGGCACCATGGAACGAGAACATGCCCCATGATAATAATAGCCAACAAAGCTTCGAAACACACCCTCTAAAACGAAACGGTCAGGGTAAAATATGGGTGCGTACGACCGAATTCAATCCTTCTAGAGCAAACTCACGGAATGATAGCACTTATGGCGTTCGCCGGTGGAGCCTTTCGGAACACGACACAGAAACCAGATCAATGGAGACCAACATCTGGCAGATCATCGTCTTGGCTTGAGAGGGATCCAGGACCACCTCCTTTATTGAAACCGAGCCAGCAGCCCCCATGCCACCCGCCGAAAACTAGCAGGATCCGCCGCAAGACGGCAAGACCATCCGGCAGACCATTTCGACGGAGAAGGAGGCCACCACACCATGCCGGGGGCAGATGCCCCAAGCGCCATAGTGTCACGGACAAGGCCCGGGTCGCCTGGGCGCCGGCGTTGAGGCCAACGTACGGGACAGATCGCGACTAGGCCCAGATCCCCGCCGCCGCCTGCCGCCATCTGGGCCGAGGATCACCGGCCGCCGCTCGCCGCAACACCACCGTCAAACCAGCCGGGACGGACGCCGCCACCTTCCCGCCAGATCGCGATCAGGAACGCTGCCGCCGCCGCCATGCCCCTAGATCTTTGCCTGGCGACGATCCGAGCGGCGGCGGCAGGGAGAAGAGACCACGGGAGGGAGGGATCGACGGGGAGGGGAGGCCGCCCGGCGCGGCGCGGCGCCGCCGCGCGGGTGCGAGAGGAGGAGGGGTCGGGAGGAGGAGACGTATCCTGGCTCCGATAGTCATGCATCGATGCTTACCACATGGTTAAGAACTGTACAAAAGTGAGTAAAACATTAGCATCTGACTATCTGAGTTAGACATAGTGCAGAGTACAACCACGTATTACGAAATCTGACTCAGACCTAGAGATTTACGAACTGATTCAGCATGGAATAGTTATCGCAGCCCTCCAGCCTATTTAAGATCCATGCCCATGACCCTATATATGTCTCACCTAAAAAAAAGATCTGCAGCACTATTTATCACAATTAATGCTTTACGTGTGAGGTGTTCGAACTTTATAGATCCAACACAATTTACCACAGAAGTTTATGCACAACGTGTTGGGACTTTACAGATCTAGTTCATATTTATAAAGAACTTTATAGATCTAGGTTACTAATTTTCTTTAAATATTTTTTAATATATTGAATATTAGACTCAATTGGAAGAGTTCGTCGTGAGGAAGTCAAATATGCAAACAAAAATAAATTTGCAATTCTGTGTGAAAGTTGATCCTAATTACAAATTACTAATACATTTGAAAAAGGGAATCTAAGAAAGTAAGTGGATGGTTGGTGAGATCTCCATACTCAGATCCCCATGCAAAGCAATGGCTGAGATAGTTATTCCGCGCTGAATAATGTGCATTTTTGATCTGGCCCTACCTTATGACCATAAGTTCTACCAGAAACCAACTAGCAGGTGGAGCAAAGTGAGAGAGAGAGACTATATAAAACAGACGAGGTTTCTCTCGTCCAACTCACTGTTCTACCTAGTAGTATCTATATTCATCCAAATAACAATATAGAGTAAATGTGCGAATAGAGAGATGAAAGCACATGAAAGGGGCTCGCATAGTACCCTTGGAATGAGAGGCCTCTGGAAAACCTTCAAAACAAGATCTATAGGAGCCATATAGTGTATTTATTCTAAAACTGGGGCATGCTAAGTTTTGTCCTGGCGAAGACATCCTTGATGTTTCTATGCTAGATAGCAGAGAGAAACAAGGTGTTTCCATGGTAGAAGTAGCAAGATGCGTCGAAAGTTGTTTTCGCTCCCGGGCAAGTCAGGTCTCGGAGCCTCACCTATATAGCTTTGTCCCGGAGCCATCCTTGGACGGGTTCTTCCAGTCCCGTAAAATAGGTCACCTATATGGTTTTTGTACTCCTCATTCTTTACTCGTGGTCATGTTTATGCTATGCGATTTTCATAACTAATGTACGAACCCACAGAACACACTATAATTATTTAGTATTGTCATATTCGGTTGGCTGTTATGCATCGCACTAAGTTGTGCTGATACTCATTAATTAGTGTCATTAACATACATGATGGTATCTCAAAATTATACTCCCTCCGTCTCAAAGCTTAAGTCTTATATTTTTTAAATAGTCAAGCCACGGAAATAAGTTTGACCAAACTTTTAGAAAAAAACTATCAAAAACTATGATGTTATATAAATACCATGTGAAAATATGTTTCATGATGTATGAAAAGATATGGATTGCGTATTGTAAATATTAGCATTTTCTCTAAAAACTTGGTCAAAATTTAGGTAGTTTGACTTTTGAAAAAAAAAGTCTTAAGCCTTGGAACGAAGGTAGTATCGTATTTACCATCACAAGAAATATTATGATTTGAAGACTGAATCGATAAGAGAAAATGGACATTCGGTGGAAATATATTTTACTCTCACCCTCATCCAAATCTTCATAATCTATGAAATAGTCGCATAATTATTCTAATGCTCATTTAGCCCATAAAACAACGGGGCCTGCAACAATTTGTTGGCAGATTCTTGACTAAGAAAAAATAACATAATGAATTTTCATTTAGAGTAGGTCCTATTGGATCTTTTGTGATCCAACAAACACATTGATCTTACTAACGTAATTATTAGGACCACAATAACAGATATGTAGTAACATATAGTGAGTAGCTCACACTAAGAGCACAATTTTGAGCACTCCAGCAGCAGATTGGTAGTATCCCACCATGTGACCATACTTTCTAGTACTAGAGTTATAGAAACCAACTAGCACATGGATCGGAGCACAGTGAGAGAGAGGGACTATATAACGAGACGAGGGTTCTTCTCTTCCAACTCGCTGTTCTATCTGGTAGCAGAGACGGATCCACATGCATCCTTGGGGGTGCATAGAACACATGGTAAAACTGAATTTCTTTATAAATTAGCTTATTTTCACCATGTGTGCAATCCTAAATACAAGTAGTTTTGTAGCTGAGGCACCACCGTGCACCTCGATCGTCATTTCTCTAGCTCCGCCATTGTCTGGTAGTATATATATTCATCCAAATAAAAGTATAGAGTATAGATAATAATAAAGAGATGAAAAGCACATGGAAGGGACTCACATAGTACCCAGTTGGATTGATAGGCCCCTGGAAAATATTCGAAACAAGATTTACTTGAAACATATAGTGTATTTTTTCTAAAACTCGGGCATGCTAAGTTTTAGCCTGCCGAAGCCATTGTAGATGTTTCTAGGCTAGGTAGCGGAGAGAAACAAGGTGTTTCCATAGTACATGTAGCAAGATGCGCATAAATTTGTTTTCGCTCCCAGGCACGTAAAGTCTTGGATCATCATCTATATAGCTTTGTCCCGGAGCCATCTACAGACGGGTTCTCCCATTCTCATAAAGTATATCACCGTCTGTTGTTTTTTCCACTGCTCATTCTTTACTCGTGCAATCGTCTTTTTCTATGCAATTCCGTAGTTGATGTACGCTCCCACAATACACATTGTCATTGCTTACTTCGTATCCAGTTGGCTGCTATGCGTTGCGCTAAGTTGTGTTATGGCCGACAATGGCCGTCTCCCTGCTCCGACACTCGTGGCTCTACTCCAATGATTTCTTAAATTAGTTTGAAGACTTCCATCTAATCTCGGCTCTAATCTATTAACTTGGTTGGGTGATCATGATGCGTGATCCCATGCTAATTTGGTGAGCTCATTGACGCAATGAGTGGAAGGTCAACTAAGTAAGTTATTGATTGAGCTATTCCGGTCAGACGGAAAATGCACCAAATGTTGCCCGGCGCTTGCCAACCGGACATGCATGCGAGTAGCAGTTTAGGCTATAGTGAGCACTGCTGCTATGCTCCTATGGCTGGAGCAGGGTGGTGGAGGAAGGAACACCGTATCCATCAATAAAGGCGTTGGTGGTGAGCTCTCCGAGATGCTGCAGGGTCAAGTGGTGGAGCTTCTTCTGGACGGCCGTGGCGGCGAGGGGAAGAAGCGAAGCGGCGTGGCGAGCAATGCGACGGACCTTGTCCTGGCCGGCCGTGGCGGCGAGGGGGACAAGGGAAGTGGCAGCTGGACCTGTTCTTCTCTGGAGTGCTCACTCAGGTCTGGGCCGCAGCCTGTTTCCCCTGTTCTTCTCTCTTCTGGGTGTCATGGTGATGGCCAGAGGCGAGGGACGGTGGGAACCGGTTGTGGTGGAGAAGAAAGTGAAGTTTCGATGGCGGAAGTTCCCAAGCGCCGGCGAGATGCGCCGCCGCTATCAATGACCAAGGGGGTCACTCCGCGCCCCAGAGTGTTGTGCTCTCAGGATGTTTCTTCCTCCTTCAGGGAGGATCTTGGGCACCTGCAAGGCGTTCATCGGCGAATCCACCCCAAGTGGTCCGTCCCCAGCGGTGGATTCGACGGCTGTTGCAGCGCTGCTGTTCGGCGTCGGTGGAGAAGGCCTCGATTGCGTTTCCCCTTTTTCTTTGTGGGCCTTTTTGTAAAATGCAAGGACGAGTTGGTATTTCTTTCTATTCTTGATGTCCTTTGTGTAATTGTAACCCACCGCTTGGAATGAAACTTCTGGGTCCTTTCGGACCCTTCTCCGTTCAAAAAAAAAAAGAGTTATAAGTAGTACAAAGTACAACTACATGTTACAAAATCACAACCTAGCGAGTGATCAGAGGTTTTTACTAGAGTAATATAAACCAACTACCAGGTGGAGCACTAGCGAGGCTATATAAGCAGACAACGTTTTCCTCTCTTTCAACTCACTCTAGTACATAGTAGTATCTATATTCACCAAACTAACAATATCTCATCGTATGTGCTATGAGTGAAGATGGGAACAGAGAGAGATGAAGGCACATGCAATGGGCCTACATATCACCCCCTTGGATTGAGGGGCCTCTGGAAAACCTCCAAAACAAGACTTTACAAAACCCTATAGTGTTTTTTTTCTAAAACTCAAGCATACTCAGTTGGCTTCTATGTATTGCAATAAGTTGTGCTGATGCTCATTAATTAGTGTCATTAACATACACAATAGTATCTCAAAATATATCGTATTTACCATAACAAGGAATATTATGAGTTGGAGATTGAATTGAGAAGAGAAAATGGACATTGGGTGGAAATATTTTTTTTCTCACACTCATCCAAATCTCCATAATCATCTAAAATAGTCAAATAATTATTCTAATGCTCCTTTAGACCACAGAACAACAGGGATGGCAACAATTTGTTGGCCGATTCTTGACAAAGACAAAATAACATAATGAATTTGCATTTAGATTGGGTCCCATTGGATTTTTTGGGATCCAACATGCACATTGATCTTACTAACATAATTATCATGACCACAATAATATATATGTAGTAACATAGAAGTGAGTAGCACACACTAAGAGCACAATTTTCAGCACTCCAGCAGCAGATTGGTAGTAACACATCAAGAACAACAAACAACCAAATAAAGATTAGCATCCCAATTTATATGGATTTTTTATGCCTGATCTATACTTTTATTCTAAAAAATCACACGAAATGTGCAAGTCATGATGTCGAATGCATATATTATTTGAAGAAAAAAATCCTTTGCATCAATAGGTTGCATTTAACGACCACATAGTGAATTGCACATGAGAATTGTATAAGATAAGAAATTGGAAGTTTTGGTCAGAGTTCTAGCCGGTCACAAGAGTTAATGTGCGAAGGTGTGGTGGTACTAAGCCACTGAATAATGCGGCCAATATGACTTTTTCGGGAGCTCAGACTTGGTTTTTTAAATGAATAGTGGGTGCAAAAAAGATGATTCACTGCCACAGAAACATTATATAGTACGTGAAGGCAAAACAAGTTCGAGCCTCAGCCAAATTTTTAAGCGGATAAAAAATACGACATTCAAGCCATTAAGAATGCATTGATCCAGCGAAGTGCTGGGATAAGATATAAAATGATGAAGGGAAACACACAAATTTTGTGGACCGATGCTCGCCTACGAGAAAGTTATATGCTATATTGAGAATTTGAGTTACGGACAACGACAACACATGATACAACCACGTGTTGCAAAAAAAGTGATCCCATATATATTATACTAGACTAATAAAATTAAATCAAACTAACCAACTCACCCTAACGTAAAAGCACACAAGGGTTTACATATATAGTAACGACTGATAATCCATATCCATTAATGACTTCTTAATCAGTTCAAAGACTGTGTGATGTGATCTCAGCTCTTATCCAATGACTTGGTTGGGTGATCATGATGTGTGATCTAGTGCTAATTTGGTGAATGGTGACTTGATTAATGCAATGAGTGAAGGTCAAAAAATTAAGATTTTTTAGAAGAGCGAATTAATAAGCTATTGATTGAGTGCTCCTCGCTCAGACGGAAAATGCACGTAATGTTGCATCCTGGTGCTTACCACACATGATCACTAACTGTGTGAGTGAGTAAAAGGTTAGGCTGCTCTGAGAATCTGAGGTATAGACGGTACAAAGTATAACTACATGTTACAAAATAAGAACCTAGGTGGTGATCATACGTTGTACCTGAGTAATAAAAACCAACTATCAGGTGGAGCACCGACGAGACTATATAATCATACAAGGTTTCCTCTCTTCGAACTCACTCTATTAGTATATATATTCACGAAGATGGGAACAAAGAGAGATAAAAGCAGCCCCTTGGATTGAGAGGCCTCTGGAAAACCTCTGAAACAAGATTTCCTAGAACCCCGTAGTATATTTTTCTAAAACTAGGGCATGCTATGTTTTGTCCTGCCGAAGTTAGCTGACATGTTCCTAGGCCAGATAGTGGAGAGAAACAAGGTGTGCTTCCACAGTAGAAGTAGAAAGATGCATGTGAGGAAAATTGTTTTGGCTTCCGAGCGCTAGTGGAGTTTGGTCTGGAGCTTTTCAAAAAGGGCATCATCAAGAGAATAGGAAATGGTAAGAGCACTCAAATCTGTAGGGACAACTGGCTGTCGAGAGAATAATGGCCTAAAAATCACAGGCTTTAAGAGAAACTCGAGGAGACGCTTTGTTAATCAGATGATCTTCCAAAATCTAGAACTCTAACATGCTCAAAGAACTGTTTCATAATCATGACATGGATGCTGTCTTGAAAATAAACCTCGGAGGGAGTGATGTGAACGATTGCGTGGACTGGCATTATGAGAAAAATGGATTGCTTATAGTTAGTAGTGCTTACCGCCTTGCTGGGAGCATTTCATGGCATTTGAGGAACGATATGATACACATGAGGGCAAGGAAAGCATTGCCGGCTCGATTGTGTTCCTTTTTTCCTACCAACGTGACACCAAACAAAGCCCCTTCAATGAGATCCCATGGGAAAGAGCACAACGTCCGAGGCAGGAGGTGGTGACGCGTCGCAATCAGAGGGGCGGGAGGGAGACTGCAGCGCGTCAGGCTTGTTAGACCCGATCTGCACCGGATCCAAGACAGATTCTGGAGCAGAATCAACATGAAAGTCCGAACTTTGTTGTCCTGTAGCCTCAGGCTGGTCTTGTTCATTATTTGATGCACCTTTTTCAGCGTTATGCTCAGAATTTTGCGTAGCTTCAGGTTCAGCTGCAACCTGCGGAGGCTCAACAACAGGAACAATAGGCAAATAATGATCATTAGTATGCACACCCCTATCGCTAGACACAGGAGATGGCGAGTCAGGTGAAAGAAGGAAAATTTCCTCACTGAGACGACGGCCTGCATTAGAATGAAGGGAAGCAAAAGGGAAAACATTTTCATCAAACACAACGTCCCTGGAGATGTAGACACGATCAGTGGTGACATCAAGACATTTGACTCCTTTGTAAAGGGGGATATAGCCAAGAAAAACACATCGTTTTGACCTATATGAGAGTTTGTGCTTGTTGTAAGGACGAAGATTGGGCCAAAAGGCACAACCAAAAACACGAAGGGGCTCATAGTTTGGTTTAATTTGAAGGAGTTTCTCTGTAGGGGTTTGAAAATCTAGAACCTTGGAAGGCAAAAGATTGATGAGGAACGTGGCAGTGAGGAAGGCATCATCCCAATATTTCAAAGGCATGGAGGAATTTGCAAGCAAGGCAAGGCCTACTTCAACAATATGTCGATGTTTGCGTTCAGCTGAGCCGTTTTGTTGATGAGCATGAGGACATGAGACATGATGTGTGATGCCCACTTTTTGGAACAAACCATTAAGTTTTTCATATTCACCGCCCCAATCGGTTTGCATGGTAATTATCTTCCTGTTAAACTTGCGCTCAACATATTGTTGAAAATTAAGAAACACTTGATAAACATCAGAACGCTTTTTAAGCAAATATATCCAAGTAAATTTGCTAAAATTATCAATAAAACTGACATAGTATGAATTTTTGCCTACAGAGAGAGGAGCTGGACCCCATACATCCGAGAAAACTTGTTCCAAAGGAACAGTGGAAACACTATTGGAAACATGATATGGAAGTTGGTGACTCTTAGCCTGTTGGCAGGGATCACACACATACAAATTTATTTCTGGAGTATATGAAAGATTATTTTTCCTAAGAACTTGCTAAACAATAAACGACGAGGGATGTCCTAGACGGCGATGCCATGTGGATGAAGAAGGCTTGATTGTGACAAGAGCATGCTTGGATGAACTTGTGGAGACTGGAACGAGGGGATACAGGCCTCCATGACACGGACCTCTAAACAGGATGTGCTGCGTTGCCTAGTCCTTAATCAAGAAAAAGAATGGGTGAATTTCAATAAAAGCATTATTATCTAATGCAATTTTATGAGCAGAGAGCAAGTTCATGGAAGCACTAGGGACATGTAAAATATCACGAAGCTGAAGAGAAGTATGAGGGGTGTGTAGAACTGAATGACCAATATGAGCAATGTCCATACCTTGTCCACTGGCATTGTGAACTTGATCACGCCCCTGATAATTTTGATGGACTTGGAGCTTTTGTAGTTGTCCTGTGACATGGGAAGAAGCGCATGTATCCATGTACCAGTTTGTGTCTACCCCGTATGCACCTTTGTTGTGGTTCTGTGTGTCGTCCTCATCATCATCATCACCATAGCGCCACCAACAATCCCCAGCTGAGTGTCCCTCCTTTTTGCATATCTAACAAACGACACCTTGCTCGAATGGCGTTGCAACACGACCGCGGTCACGCTTTCCACGTTGTGCCCCTTTGGTCCGGCGCTGCTGGTCCTGCCGAGGTGGTGCATAGGCTAGGGGCGGGGGTGGTGGGCGTGTGGGAGGAGGGGTAGGGCGCATATTGGGAGGCATATAAGGACCTGGGTAGTAAGGCGTAGGTGGAGGGTAGTAGGCTGGGGGGTTGTACGGTGGTGGCTATTGGAAGGATGGTGGTATGGGGGGTGCATAGTAGTTGGGTTGTGGCGGCATGTATGGTGGTGGATAGGAGGGTGGAGGAGGTGTGTATGGTGGCATATAAGTAGGCTATGGGTAGGATGATGTAGTTGTAGGGGTTCGTAGCATGGAAAACAAAAATTTTCTATCGCATACAAACAAACAAGCCAAGATCTATCTACTAGATTGCAGCAACGAGTCGATGGAATAACTCACCCTCGAAGATTCCAAAGTGTTTAACGAGAGCAGATTCTCGTGGGTGATGTAGTCGTACTCTTTCCGATCTCAAGATCGCGTAGACGATCCTTCTAGCGCCGCGTTCCCGCAGCGCTCCCGCAGTCGGTCACACGTTCGGTACTCGACGAAGACCTTCCTCTCCCTTGTTCCAGCAGGCAGCGGAGGTTGTAGCACTCTCCTCGCGATTCCGGCAGCACAACGGCGTGGTACCGGAGGTAGAGGGGAAATCCCGCAGGGCTTCGCCTTAAGCCGGTGCGAGTATGGTGGAGCTTATGAGAGAGGCTATTAGTGGTCTAGTAATTAGACACACCAATTAGAAGGCTCTAAACCAATTAGAAGGCTCTAAACCGAATAGCTCTAAACCGGGGTCTAGATCTAGGGTTTAGTTTAGAGGATAGGAAACTTGTGTGTGCTAGGAGGGAGCCCTGCCCCTCCTTATATAGGTGGGAGGGCTGGCCGGCCAAGGGGAGGAGAGTCCCTCCCCAAGTCGGCTTGGTGGGGCGCCGGCCAAGGGAGGAACCCTCCTCCAATTCGGCCTCCACCAATCCTCCTCTCTTCCCACTTCCCAAAATTGCCGTTTGACTTTCAAACTAGCCGTTTGACTTTTCAATTTTAGGATTTAAATAAACCCTTTATTTTGGACAGCAAGAACACCTAGTACATGATGCAATCATTCCAACTTACAATGACACATTCATGTACCCTTCCCCTTCCGGAGTGCCGGACATTCCGGGACCTTCTAGAATGTTCCCGATGAAAACACCGGAACCATTCCCCAACTCCGAAACGGGACTTTCTTTATATGAATCTTATTCTCCGGACCATTCCGGATCACCTCGTGATATCCCGGATCCCATCCGAGACTCCGAACAACATTCGGTCTCTTTCTCATAATACCATAACTACTCAAACAACGTCGAATCCTTAAGTGTGTCTCCCTACGGTTCGTGAATTATGCGGACATGATCGAGACACTTCTTCGAACAATAACCAATAGAGGAATCTGGAAATTCATATGGCTCCCACATATTTCTACGATTACTTTGCGATCGAATGAACCACTTACATACGATACCAATTTCCCTTTGTCTCACGATATGTTACTTATCCGAGGTTATGATCGTCGGTATCTCTGCATACCTAGTTCAACCTCGTTACTGATAAGTACTCTTTTCTCGTTCCCGTGATATGTGATCCCTTGTGACCAAGTCACATGCTTGCAAGCTAATTGGATGACATTTCACCGAGAGGGCCCAGAGTATATCTATCCGTCATGTGGATGGACAAATCCCACTCTTGATCCATGTGTTTCAACCAATACTTTCCGAACACTCAATGCCACTTTTATAGCCACCCTGTTACGGTGTGGTGTTTGATGTCATCAAAGCATCCATCCGGTAAAGGTGATATGCATGATCTCATGGTCGAAGGAATTAGGTTACTATGTATCAGAAAGCATGTAGCAATTGAACTATTGAAATGACTTGATCTTTATGCTACGCTTATCTATAGGAGTATGTCCACCACATCATTCTCCTAATGATATGATCCTGTTGTTAATAACATCTCTATGTTCATGATCAGGAAACCATGATCATATATTAACCAACAAGCTAGTTTAACAAGAGGCTTTACTAGGGACTCTTATTTTAGTTTACAAATCACACAAGTATTAATGTTTCCGGTTAATACAATTATAGCATGGTATGTAAACATTTATCATAAGTGTGAAGACATGATAATAACCACTTTATTATTGCCTCTTGGGCATATCTCCAACAGTCTCCCACTTGCACTAGAGTCAATAATCTAGTTTCAAATCTTTGTGTATTCAACACCTATGGCTTTCCAGTGTTGTATGTACACGATTGCTAGTGGTCAACTGATCTCCGGATCTGACACTTCCAGGTCCGTGTGTAATTGCATGTCTTTGCGTCTCTATGCATCACTCATTCTCTAATGAGATGGCTTTGTATAAATTTGGTCTTTCGGTGTGACCTTTAGCTCTTTGGGGTTAAAACATGTTGATAATATTGTCGCACAATATATCTTCATAGTATTATCCCACTGTGAACTACACCTAGTTTGATAACAAACTACTTGACACAAATGCCCTCTTTTGCTGCTAAAACAGCAGTCGTATACTTAGCCTTTTGTTGTAGTATCTGTCACAATGTCTTAACTTTGGAAATCATCCAAATCCATTATGGAACTTACTTTCCATTATATTGTGCCACCCTTAGTTTAGATTGAGATAAACTTAATTTGTACTTTGTGACAAAGCTAGTATCAATGTAGTACTTTTACAATGAACTAACCATCTATTTGTCACTTCTACAAATATTATACTCTTAGTTCTTTCAGAAGATCATAAGAATATCCTTACTATTGTCCAATGATCATCTTACGAATCATTCTGGTATATGCTCTCAACATTTAGAGCATAGGACATATCTGGATTTGTACATATCACAGTATGATTGATATAAATACTCTTTGTGATTTCATACATCAAGTATCAATCTATACTTGATTATTTGTTTCACTTTACCAAATGTCAATACACTTGAATATATCATCAACATTGAACTCATTCAATCCTTTCTGTGCGACAAGAACCTTCTCTTATATTGAACTCATTCAATATCTTGTCTATGTACTTCTGGCACAACCATATTAGCGTCTATTGATGCCAAATATTTGGGTTTTGCCCAAGTCTTTCATCGGGATGAAATTCTTAATATGTGTTAATAAAAGATACATTATTTCCAATCAACAATATGTCTTCCACATAACATATTAGAAACATGTCTTAGTGCTCCCACTTAATTTCTTGCAAATGCAAGCATCTCCATCGTCTCTGATGAACTTTTAAACTCCTTTAACAGTTTCATCACAGTGAAGATTCCAACTCCGCTATGCTTACTTCAACCATTGAAGTTTGCATATGCTTTTAAGCATCCTTTGAATTAACAAAACCCTATGGACCGTGTTATGCACATGGCCTAGGTGACGATTCTATTAGAAGAACTTGTTTTGTTTATTCAACTACCATATAACAAAATTATATGTAGTGGTTGCTACATTAATCCGTCTAGACTAAATATCACTATGAAAGATCAAATCTTGTCATAGTCAACCTTTGAACATTGTTGTGAACTCTTTCCCAACATGTCGACTATTTCATAGATGTAAAACATCCATGTCTATTTCTTTATAAATCCAGACACAACTATAAGGTCTTACACCTTTCTCGAGGGTCCTTCAAGTTCAAAACTTGATTTCTCGTGTATGGAACTATCACGGATTTTATGGCTTCAAGCCATTTTACGGAGTCAGGGCCCATCATCGCTTCTCTGTATGTAGTCGGTTCATTATTCTCAAATAATGATTCAACCCTCAAATCTTGGTATTTGATTGTTCATCCGACCTACTTGTTTCAATAGGAACTTGGATCTCCGTGACCACAACCTTTGAGGTACGTGAACCATGAGCATTGTTGCTGCCTCCGAAACACTTTTCGGCGCTGCGCAACTCTGCACATATAGCTAAGGTTCTTTTAACCTTATCAAAGTTTCTATTGTCCTCCCACTTAACTTTTCACGAAAAATTCCTTTTCAAAGAAACTTGACGTTTTAAGTGACAAACACTTTTGTCTCCGATGTTATGGAGGAGTACTTAACAGTTATTCGAAATAACATACAGAGACAGGTTCATCCGACTTTGGTTGCAAACATCCTTTTTATGCATAGCATACCAATGTTTAAGAAAGGACAACTTGGGTTTTATCCCAAACCATAACTTTATATGGTGTCATTTCAACGGATTATGATGAAGCTCTTTTCAGTGGAAAAACGGTAATCCCTAAAGCTTTTAATCTTTAAAATACAATGGCAATTTTATGAATTATACCTTTGATCTTACCATGTCAAACAAGGTTTAATTACATATCTCGAACGCTCCATACTCTTATGGTGTTTCGGGAAATGCAAATCCACGGAACGATTCCTTAAATCTTAGGTATTATGCTAAACTTGTAACTCAAATATCTTCCTTTATGATCTTTATCATAAATTGTTTATATTCTTGTTACAATGATTTTGCACTTCATCTTGAAAGTCTTTGAACTTTTCAAATGTTTCATACTTCATCCTTATTAAGTAAATATTTATATATTCACTCAAATTTTTCGGAGAAAGCATATGAAGTTGAAATCCATCGCTCTTGACTACACATAATGGATTTCATACAACAATATGTACAATTTCCAATAAGCTAGTCATTCGTTCCCTTTTGGCCTATGAACGAAGTTTTAATTATCTCTAGGAAAGTTTCACAAGCGTCATTTGATCAAAAATCAGAAGACTCCAAAATTCCATCAACATGGAGTTTCTTCATGTTTTCTTTCAAATATAATTTAAACGGCGATGTCACTTCCTAAGTGATCTTTCAATCAATTTGTCTTTCGACATTTTTAGCACTAGTTTTATGGATGTGATTTCTCCAACGAGATTTGCGAATCCATCTTTTATGGATTACGGCAATTATTTGAACAATCCTTTTGTTCTCATAATACCTGATAAAACAAATCTTTGAAGGTAAGCTTTGATGTTTAACAAGCAACACAATAACCCTTTATTTTGTTCTCGATGAACATCATCACATATTCTTTTGCTAGTTACTTAGGCCATTGTAGTTCATGAATTGTGTTGTTTCGTATGACGATTCACACCAACAAATTCAGTATCAAATACTTAAGAACCACATTGTTTAACAAGCAAAGAATATAGCCATAACATGTATATCATCTATATACTTAAACTGAACGATTCTAGTCTTTTCTTTTCTGCCATATATTTATGAGATTCTCTTTCAGTATCTCCTTTTCTGTTTGAAAGAATCTATCAACATCAATAGTGGAGTCATACATATGACATATAGTCCAAAGCGTGTATAGTTAAATACCAATGTCTTTGGACTTGCACTTTGAAGCAGATCACCATCATCAAATGTTTGGTGTTCTTTCAAATTCCTTTCATTAGTAATCTCTTGGTGTAGTAAACATTTTACCTACATCAAATATTCACCCTCATCATGGATTTATCCATGATCAAGCTACTTTTATCTTATAACGGTGAATCATGAGTATAATGTTGCTCTCCAAATCTTTTTGGACGATTAGGACAACTAGTGTCTCCAACCTTTTTGCAAATTCTCATCAAATATGAGAACATGACTTTTGCCATATTATACTCTATCATGTTGCAACCAAAACTTCGTTTCAGATATCACAATATCTTCCACACATCATGGTTTCTGAAACAACTCTTTCAGATCCTAGATAACCTTGATATTAAGGGAATCCTTTGAATATCAAGAATCATGGATACAAACATGATACTTATATACTAACACTTGGAATTGTTACTCTTGATTTAATACTAATTATTAAACTTCATGGAGTAACCGGAACTCACTGAAAGTTTGCAATAGGACTTTTAAACTTTAGATTAACACTTAAAACAATACGATACCAGTTCGTAAAGTATCTAACCAGAATTCTATAGTTCTATCATCTCAATTATAACTAAGCGCAAGGTGGTAAACGGATGCCAATGACTACAACAACTATGCAAATTCACTTTGATTTAGTTTATGATAAATTGAGTTCTAATTAATAATTAAATTAATCTAGGTGAACTCCCACTCAAAATAATATCCCTCACATTGTTTTAGTGATCACACGAACCAAATCCACCACATCAAAACCGATCATCACGAGAGTTGATATAGCTTCAATGGCGAACAATCAACATGTTCATCATATCTACTATATGACTCATGCTCTACCTTTCGGTAATCCGTGTTCCTGAGGCCATGTCTGTACATGCTAGGCTCGTCAAGATCAAACCTTAGCTACCGCATAAGCAAATCTGGCTTGCTTACGTTGTATTCACCCGCGGAATCAAAGACACCCGATCATCACGTGGTGCTTCGAAGCAGCAAGCTTTGGCAACGGTGCATACTAAGGGTGAACACTTTAGAACTTGAAATTTATGTGCATGAGGGATCATCTTATAATGCTACCGTCGTCTACTAAGCAATACAAGATGCATAAAGGATTAACATCACATGCAATTCATAATATGTGATATGATATGGCCTTTCTTCTTTGTGCTTCTGATCTCCATCTTCAAGCACGAACATGATCTCCATCATCACCGGCATTGCATCAAGGTCAATGACGCTTCTCCATGGTTGTCGTCCACCAGCTTCAACTATTACAACTACTTTGAATAGACACGCGGGTCTTAACATAAATTAAAGACAACCATGTGGCTCCTGCCGGTTGCCAACTTACAATAAGGAACATTGCATACATCAAATATAATCACAATCATGGCCATATCACATCACTGCACACCCCTGCAAAACAAAGTTAGACGCCTCTACTTTCTTTGCATATTTTACGTGGTTTGGGGCTTTCAATAAGTGTCGTTCTAACTTACGAACAAGAAACACAACATTGATACTAGCATTGTTGATTACCCGTTGTAAATTGGATCTTAACTATGCTAGGAGAAACAGGCACCCGCAAAGCCACTTATGCAATACAAGTTGCATGTCAAGCGTGGAGCAAGTCTCATGAACGATGTCATGTAAGGTTAGCCCGGGCCGCTTCATCCCAACATACCGCAAGATGCAAAGTACACAAAAAGCAATCTACAATAAAAGCATCAACGCCCACAATGACCATTGTGTTCTACTCGTGCAACAGATCTACATATAGACACGGCTCTGATACCACTGTAGGGGTTCGTAGCATGGAAAACAAAAATTTTCTATCGCATACAAACAAACAAGCCAAGATCTATCTACTAGATTGCAGCAACGAGTCGATGGAATAACTCACCCTCGAAGATTCCAAAGTGTTTAACGAGAGCAGATTCTCGTGGGTGATGTAGTCGTACTCTTTCCGATCTCAAGATCGCGTAGACGATCCTTCTAGCGCCGCGTTCCCGCAGCGCTCCCGCAGTCGGTCACACGTTCGGTACTCGACGAAGACCTTCCTCTCCCTTGTTCCAGCAGGCAGCGGAGGTTGTAGCACTCTCCTCGCGATTCCGGCAGCACAACGGCGTGGTACCGGAGGTAGAGGGGAAATCCCGCAGGGCTTCGCCTTAAGCCGGTGCGAGTATGGTGGAGCTTATGAGAGAGGCTATTAGTGGTCTAGTAATTAGACACACCAATTAGAAGGCTCTAAACCAATTAGAAGGCTCTAAACCGAATAGCTCTAAACCGGGGTCTAGATCTAGGGTTTAGTTTAGAGGATAGGAAACTTGTGTGTGCTAGGAGGGAGCCCTGCCCCTCCTTATATAGGTGGGAGGGCTGGCCGGCCAAGGGGAGGAGAGTCCCTCCCCAAGTCGGCTTGGTGGGGCGCCGGCCAAGGGAGGAACCCTCCTCCAATTCGGCCTCCACCAATCCTCCTCTCTTCCCACTTCCCAAAATTGCCGTTTGACTTTCAAACTAGCCGTTTGACTTTTCAATTTTAGGATTTAAATAAACCCTTTATTTTGGACAGCAAGAACACCTAGTACATGATGCAATCATTCCAACTTACAATGACACATTCATGTACCCTTCCCCTTCCGGAGTGCCGGACATTCCGGGACCTTCTAGAATGTTCCCGATGAAAACACCGGAACCATTCCCCAACTCCGAAACGGGACTTTCTTTATATGAATCTTATTCTCCGGACCATTCCGGATCACCTCGTGATATCCCGGATCCCATCCGAGACTCCGAACAACATTCGGTCTCTTTCTCATAATACCATAACTACTCAAACAACGTCGAATCCTTAAGTGTGTCTCCCTACGGTTCGTGAATTATGCGGACATGATCGAGACACTTCTTCGAACAATAACCAATAGAGGAATCTGGAAATTCATATGGCTCCCACATATTTCTACGATTACTTTGCGATCGAATGAACCACTTACATACGATACCAATTTCCCTTTGTCTCACGATATGTTACTTATCCGAGGTTATGATCGTCGGTATCTCTGCATACCTAGTTCAACCTCGTTACTGATAAGTACTCTTTTCTCGTTCCCGTGATATGTGATCCCTTGTGACCAAGTCACATGCTTGCAAGCTAATTGGATGACATTTCACCGAGAGGGCCCAGAGTATATCTATCCGTCATGTGGATGGACAAATCCCACTCTTGATCCATGTGTTTCAACCAATACTTTCCGAACACTCAATGCCACTTTTATAGCCACCCTGTTACGGTGTGGTGTTTGATGTCATCAAAGCATCCATCCGGTAAAGGTGATATGCATGATCTCATGGTCGAAGGAATTAGGTTACTATGTATCAGAAAGCATGTAGCAATTGAACTATTGAAATGACTTGATCTTTATGCTACGCTTATCTATAGGAGTATGTCCACCACATCATTCTCCTAATGATATGATCCTGTTGTTAATAACATCTCTATGTTCATGATCAGGAAACCATGATCATATATTAACCAACAAGCTAGTTTAACAAGAGGCTTTACTAGGGACTCTTATTTTAGTTTACAAATCACACAAGTATTAATGTTTCCGGTTAATACAATTATAGCATGGTATGTAAACATTTATCATAAGTGTGAAGACATGATAATAACCACTTTATTATTGCCTCTTGGGCATATCTCCAACAGTAGTTGGCGATGGTGGTTGTGGGCGTGGAGGGGCGACCCCAAAATTGGGAGGGGGACGACGAGATGCAGCATTGACAGAGGAAGTAAAATTTGCAGGCGCTTGACCCGTGGAGAGGAGCATAGCATTACGATTTTCACAGGAAAGCAACTGAGCACACATATCATTGAGAGTGGTGGAAGGGACAACATTGATGGCAACAACAAGACCATTAAAGGAGCCATCAAGACCGTTCATGATATAATTCTTCAGCTCATCATCATCAACAGGTTTGCCAGCGGCAGCAAGTTCAGAAGCAAAACCCCTCATCTTGGTAACATATTGTTGTGCAGTCATATCGAGCTTCTTGGTGTTTGTGAGGGCACCGCGCAGAGTGGACACCCTAGACTTGGACTGTGTAGAGTACATGGCATGAAGTGCACTCCATACATCAACAGCATGGTGAAGGCCGAAGACATGAGGTAGCACATCCTCGGATAATGAATTAACAAGGAAGCTGACTACCTGCTGATCCTTGATGATCCACGCATCATAGTCCGGGTTAGGTACTGACACCTTCTTGTGATTCTCATCCTCGACCTCAATGCGTTCCGGTGGCGCCTTGTCGGTCCCCTCAAGGAGGCCCATGACGCGGGCGGCACGGAGTGTGGGAAGGACTTGAGTTTGCCAATAGAGGAAGTTTTCCCGTGTGAGCTTCATTGCCGGCGGTGCAGCAATGGAGGATGTGGCAGGGGATGAAGAGGACTAAGTTGCTAAAACGGTTGACATCATTGATCCGATCTGATCATGTTCCTTGACGCGTGAGGGAGCGATTTCCTGGTGTCAGGCGACGGCGGCGGCAAGATCCGATCCTGGTCCTGGCGAAAAACTGGTGTCGCGCGAGAGAGGGCGCTGACAAGTCCTGGTGGATCCGATCCTGATCCTGGTGATTTCCTGGCGATTTCGTGGCGTCAACGATGTCCTGACAGTCGCGCGCGTGAGGGAGCGATGACGGCGGCTGGTCCTGGCGATTTCCTGGCGTCGACGATGTCCTGACAGTCGCGCGCGTGAGGGAGCGACGACGGCGGCTGGTCCTGGCGATTTCCTGGCTTCGACGAGAGAGGTCATCGAAGATGTCCTGGCAGTCGCGCGTGAGGGAGCGACGACGGCGGCTAGATGGGAGAGGATGCTCGTGATACCATGTTAAAGTTGGGAGAACGATCGTTACCCTCCTGGGTCGATCGGTACATGTTAAATATAGTAGAGAAAAGGCCCTCTACGTAGCGTTACAGGAGGCATATACAATTGGGATACTATCCCATATTATACACATAGGATTACATATAAGTTGTTGAGACAAACTCTAACAGGGACAACTGGCTGTTGAGAGAATAATGGCCTAAAAATCACAGGCTTCAAGAAAAATTCAAGGAGACGCTTTGTTAATCAGATGATCTTCCAAAATCTAGAACTCTAACATGCTCAAAGAACTGTTTCATAATCATGACATGGATGCTGTCTTGAAAATAAACCTAGGAGGGAGTGATGTGAACGATTGCGTGGACTGGCATTATGAGAAAAATGGCATTTGAGGAACGATATGATACACATGAGGGCAAGGAAAGCATTGCCGGCTCGATTGTGTTCCTCTTTTCCTACCAACGTGACACGTCACGAAACAAAGCCCCTCCAAGGGAGATCTCATGGGAAAGAACATTCAAAGCACATACATGAACGTGCAGCCGGAGAACTCAGCAGCTCATCAGCTATGGAAAGCACCACCTGTGGGTTGGAGAAAGATGGCGGAGCGGGCACTCTCGTGCGAGACAGTGATGGCAGAGTAATTTTCCCTGCCTGCTCACCCCTCCACAACTGCTATGATGCTGAAGAAGCGGAAATCAGAGCGGAACTACCGAGACTGAATATTGTGAAACGCAATGCTGGCCCAGCGAGAGTAATCTTGGAACTGGACAGCTCCACAACAGCCTGTGTCCTATGCTTAAACAGAAATGCTACACCTACGGGCTGTTTCCTACAAAATTTTATCTACGGACTGACGTGGTGAAAGAGTGGAGCAGTTCCTCACCTGAAAACACGGAATGAAAACTGATTCGCACCAATCCTGTGAGTACACATCATCCCGTAAGATCATTTTGTAGAAAACGATCCGTAGGTGTCACTACAGGAATGGGAAGCTACGCCGACGGCCAGTCGCTACGCCGACGGCCAAACATCGGGGCCGTCGGCGTAGCCATCGTCTAGGCCAGCTCCGCCAAGCAGCCGTCGGCGTAGAATTGCCCTCGGCATATCCTATGCTACGCCGACGGCTGCCCTCGGCGTAGCATACGCCGACGGCTGCCCTCGGCGTAGCTATTTTTTATTTTATCTCATTAAACTTTGAAAAATCATAACTAAATTATTCTAATTCGGAAAAATACAAATAATATATCAAAATTTGCAGAAAAATAAGACCTATCTATCTACACTCAAATATTACACATTTATAAATAAAAATTAAGTAAAACATAAGACATTATATATAGTTTAAAACGGGCATAAAAAATTCAAAAATGATCGAAACAATGCGAAACCTTCGCGTGGTGTTATATTATGTGACATAGTTAGAAGGAAAAATATCAAACTTGGTATATTGATTATGTCTCAAAGAAACCTTCACAAAATGACCTATCTCATTCGAGGTTTCTTGGCTTTCGGGTCAAATGACCAATGTTATGGCTAGAATCAAGGCATAGTTTGTGATAATGTGCCCATATTGTGCATACACATGCATCATGGGATGGCGAACAATTTTGCAGGAGAAAGTTTTCCTTTTAGTCACACCAAAAAGCCATTTCCCATTTTCTGAGCACAAAAAACGGACGATTTTGTAAAGCAACCACCAAATGGCTAATTCAAAATGGTACCACCACATTTTACAAAAATACTATACCACCTTATATAGACAATGTCCCAATAGGGGAATCCGAAACCTTTCCGTCCACCTCTGGTGAAAAAGACAAATTCCTGCCGAATCGGTAGAAAGTGGGTCAGATATGAACTACAGGTACATGATCCGATGCTCATGTTTTTTTACAAAAATCATTTTTAGGTTCACAATATGCTATTTTATCAAAGATCCAATGCAAGTTTAGCGAGGCTCGGCCCCGAGCTAAGAATCTTCATGCCCGCCGTTCGACAAAGTTTGACGATAGTTTAAAACGGGCATAAAAAATTCAAAAACGATCGAAACAATGCGAAACCTTCGCGTGGTGTCATATTATGTGACATAGTTATAAGTAAAAATATTAAACTTGATATATTGATTATGTCTCAAAAAAACCTTCACAAAATGACCTATCTCATTCGAGGTTTCTTGGCTTTCGGGTCAAATGACCAATGTTATGGCTAGAATCAAGGCATAGTTTGTGATAATATGCCCATATTGTGCATACACATGCATCATGGGATGGCGAACAATGTTGCAGGAGGAATTTTTCCTTTTCGTCGCACCAAAAAGCCATTTCCCATTTTCTGAGCACAAAAAACAGACGATTTTGTGAAGCAACCACCAAATGGCTAATTCAAAATGGTACCACCACATTTTACAAAAATACTATACCACCTTATATAGACAATGTCCCAATAGGGGAATCCGAAACCTTTCCGTCCACCTCTGGTGAAAAAGACAAATCCTGCCGAATCAGCAGAAAGTGGGTCAGATATGAACTACAGGTACATGATCCGATGCTCATGTTTTTTTACAAAAATCATTTTTAGGTTCACAATATGCTATTTTATCAAAGATCCAATGCAAGTTTAGCGAGGCTCGGCCCCGAGCTAAGAATCTTCATGCCCGCCGTTCGACAAAGTTTGATGATAATTTAAAACGGGCATAAAAAATTCAAAAACGATCGAAACAATGCGAAACCTTCGCGTGGTGTCATATTATGTGACATAGTTATAAGTAAAAATATTAAACTTGATATATTGATTATGTCTCAAAAAAACCTTCACAAAATGACCTATCTCATTCGAGGTTTCTTGGCTTTCGGGTCAAATGACCAATGTTATGGCTAGAATTAAGGCATAGTTTGTGATAATGTTCCCATATTGTGCATACACATGCATCATGGGATGTCGAACAATGTTGCAGGAGGAAGTTTTCCTTTTCGTCGTACCAAAAAGCCATTTCCCATTTTCCGAGCATAAAAAACGGACGATTTTATGAAGCAACCACCAAATGGCTAATTCAAAATGCTACCACCATATTTTACTAAAATAATATACCACCTTATATGGACAATGTCCCAACAGGGGGTTCCGAAACCTTTCCATCCACCTTTGGTGAAAAAGACAAATTTCTGCCGAATCGGCAGGAAGTGGGTCAGATATGAACTACATGTACATGATACGATGCTCATGTTTTCTTACAAAAATCATTTTTAGGTTCACAATATGCTATTTTATCAAAGATTCAATGCAAGTTTTCCTTTTCATCGCACCAAAAAGCCATTTTTCATTATCCGAGCGCAAAAAGGGAATTTTCTAAAGCAACCACCTAATAGATAATTCAAAAACGGAGGGTTTGTGATTAGTTGATATGGATATCATATTTGGATTCCTCTCATTTTTCTGATCAATTTAGACATATTATTTGTTAAATTCCGATTTATAGATTTAAAGATATTAATTATTCCATATTAAATAGAAAAATACAAAAAAGTAAAATTATTATATTTTTATTTGAATTCAATAATATTTTTACTTATTCATTAATGTTTATTTAAATAATTGTTTGTAATTTCAAAAAATACAAACATGTGACATGTTGATATAAGGGTTAATAGGATTGATATCATAGTATTGACAACAATGTATGAATTACTTTGCGGAAACAGATTCTGAAGGAACGAGGAAGTTAAGCGTGCTGGAGCTGGAGTAGTATTAGGATGGGTGACCTTCCGGGAAGTTCGACCAAGACTGCAATTTAATTAAATATTAAGTGTAATTAGTGTTAAAAATGTTCAAAGTGAGAGATTAACGAGTCAAACAATTCAAAGATTCAAAATTAAGAAAAAAAAATTTAATTTTTTTAAAAAAAATATTTTTGCAACCTGTCGACAAGCTATGCCGACGGCCGCTACGCCGACGGCATTGCCCTCGGCGTAGCATACGCCGACGGCATTTTGATACGCCGACGGCCTCTATGTGCTCCGCCGAGGGAGCCCTTTGCCGAGGAGGCTACGCCGAGGGCATTTTAGGCTACGCCGACGGCTTTTTGCACTCGGCGTAGCGCGCGTGTCCTGTAGTGTGTAGCATTTTTGATGCTTAAAAGACCAAGAAAGATCGAGACTGTGTACTTTCTACAAGGGAGGCCAAGGAATCACTAGTAGAAAACAGGCCATCCGTTCGCGCCCCCTCAGAGCATTAGTCCCGGTTGCGCCACCAACCGCGACTAATGCTGGCACGCATCCCGGTTCGAGCGGGCACGAGGCCTGGAGGCATGCGTCCCGGTTGCTAACGGGGCATACGTCCCGGTTGGAGCCACCAACCGGGACTAAAGGTGTGTGCCACATGGCACACACCTTTAGTCCCGGTTGGTGGCTCCAACCGGGACGTATGCTCCCGCCCTCTATAAATACAACGCCCCAGCCCCCTCTGCCTCCACTCTGTTTTTTCTCTTGGTGGAAGGTGTGAGGGGTGTGCTAGTTTTTTCTCTCCTATGCATGCATTCAAGGTGTTTGATGAAATGTTTGAGTGAATAATCCCGTTCAATTTCTCATAGAACAAAAATATAGAAGGTGTCCGAGACACACTTGAGCTTTCTCCTCTTTATTTCCCTCGATCGAGGTTAGCAATCTTATCTTTTCTCTATCATTGATACAATGCATGTGTCGATGTGAATTGGTCATTTCACTATTTATGATGTCCTGTTTTTTGATAAACTTACTTATATGATGCAGATGAACGGTCGGGAATGGATGTACGGTGACCGGCGCGTAGCCGGGTATATGAAAGGCGTGGATAAATTTATCGATGTGGCTACGGCAAACAAAGAGAATGGTTTTATACGTTGTCCATGTGTTCAATGTCGGAACAACAAGGAGTACTCTTCCTCGAAAATCATTCGCGACCACCTGATTATGAAAGGTTTCATGCCCAACTATAATTGCTGGACCAAGCACGGGGAAAGAGGGGTTATGATGGAAGATGGTGAAGAAGAAGATGATGATAACAACTATCATCATATGTTTCCTGAATACAGTGATACTGCAATGGAAGACAATGGAGAGGAAAGAGGTGAAGAACGGGCATCAGATGAGCCGGCTGATGAACTTGGTAGGGTCATTTCTGATGCAAAGCGAGACTGTGAAACAGAAAATGAGAAGTTGAAGTTAGAGGGCATGTTAGAAGATCACAAGAAATTGTTGTACCCAAATTGTGAAGATGGTAGCACAAAGCTCGGTACCACACTGGAATTGTTGCGATGGAAGGCAGAGTGTGGTCTAACTGACTCCTCATTTGAAAAGATGCTGAAAATAATGAACCCGAAGTTTCCAAAACATAACGAACTTCCCGAGAGTACCTACGAAGCAAAGAAGACTCTCTGTCCTCTCGGATTAGATGTGCAAAAGATACATGCATGCATTAATGACTGCATCCTCTACCGCGGTAAGGAGTATGAGAATTTAGATAAATGCCCGGTATGCAATGCGTTGCGGTATAAGATCAAACATGATGACCCTGGTGACGTTGAGGGAGAGCCCATCCGGAAGAGAGTTCCTGCTAAGGTTATGTGGTATGCTCCTATAATACCAAGGTTGAAACACATGTTCAGAAACAAAGAGCATGCCAGGTTGTTGCGATGGCACAAACAAGACCGTAAGAAAGACGAGAAGTTGAGACACCCTGCTGATGGGTCACAGTGGAGAAAAATCGAGAGAGACTTCCCAGACTTTGCAGGTGACGCAAGGAACTTATGGTTTGGTTTAAATACGGATGGCATGAATCCTTTTGGGTAGAATTTGAGCTACAAAGAACACATATTACAACGACATATTACAAAAATATATCAGAAGATCATATGTAGTACTAGAGTAATAAAAACCAATTAGCAAAGACCCGAGCGACGAGGCTATATAACCAGGCAAGGTATGTTCTCTTCCAACTCACCCTAGTAGTATCTTTGTTCTCCAAAGAGAATATACCTTTAGAAAAAATTATAAATGGACGCAAATATACGCGCTAGTTTATCACACCCTTGGATTGAGAGGCCTCTGGAAAACCTTCGAAACATCACTGAGCTAAACATCTTAATTTTACTTGAACATACATCAGCTCGGTATGATAAAAAAGGCTAGCATCTTAGTCATAGCCCTGAAGTATAGCTCACTCTGGTGTCGTTTAACAATGAGTCTCCCAAAATAAAATCTCACACACTGAATTGCGTGTGTCTACACTGGACAGTGATGTGTGCGCCCTGCTCCACTTCATTCGTCCACTTGTCCCTGTACTAGGTCCAGTGTTACCGTATTCCCCGTAGTACAAGGTGCTCAATGCAAACTGGCCTAGCCACTCCATCCACCCGGCTGGGGTAATTGTATGGTTGAGAGTACTCTTCATCACGACCGTTCGCGGGTACCTCTTTCATGGACGGCCTAGATACACCTTTGTGCCGCCTATGTCAGATGTGTATGTGATGCGACACTTGTGGATGGAAATGCCTATATTATGGTACGGGTCAGTCCGGCCCTAGGCCATGATCATGTCCATCTGGCCTAGGCGGGGCTTCCTGTGATGGATGTCACAGTTTTGGATAACCAATTCAGAGTTACCGAAGATGAAATCCACTGTGCCGGAGATGCTATCCTCGGCATAGAACTGCCAGTTGGAGTGCACGTAAAGCGTGTCCTGGTATGCTTAGATGTCGCACCGGTTAACGATAGAGAGGTCGCCGCCGACCCGTAGAGCCACGGCTTGGCCCTTCCGTGGCCCGGTGTTGTTGATGATGGTCAACCCCTTGGCTATGAAGTCTGAACCCATTGCAGCTATCACACACAATCACATTAATATGTTAGCTTGCTAGTACTAGCAAAGGTGTGAGAGTACGCTCAAAGAAAGAAAAGAAGCAAATATACTAGTGCACTATATGGAGCAAAACCAAAAAACAAAAGCAAGTGAAACATCGCTATCGTTGCTTTTGACGGTTCCCCATCCATGGAACCTATCAATGATGCAAGATTATGGATGAGATGGAGGATATAAAGGTAATGAAAAGTGTATGGATCTAACGACCACAACGAACTATTAGCATGGGCATATTTGGCTTGCTTGTCCCCTTATATTTGGAGGGTACATGGCAGCTAATAGGCAACTGCTCCGTTTTGGGGTCTGTAGCTTTTGCATGGTTGATGCCATGATGGTAGGGTAGTGATTTCAGGACTGTTCATAAAGAACCTAGATGGGACAATAAAAAGTTGCAACCAAATTAAAGAGGGGGAAAAGGTTGAGTAATATGTGTCACTTTTGTAGCACTGGTCTTTGATGTCCCTACTTCGTAATATTGCTCTATCCAGTTAAAACAAATATGACTTTGTCGTTGATTTCTATTAATACAAATGTGTTTGTCATGCACATTTACAAATGTCTACGTCTACATGTTTGTGAGATGCATAAATAGGTGCATCCCAAACTCAAGCACTGGTTGTTGCATGTACACGGTCCACTATATATTCATAACTAAATAAATACTCAGAAAGATATTTTTAATCAAAGTTTTAAAAGTTCAACTAAACGTTACCCCCATGGTCAATACTCGAATACGGTACATCCTACGAAGTTCCCGCGTGGTGCTACCATGCAACCAAAGCACAAAATGTCAGCCCCCGCCCCCCCCCCCCCCCCCCCCCCCACAAAATCAAAATTTATTACCATCAACCTAGTATGTATATCTAACTTGTGCCCTCGTGCCCCGTGGTGGCTGGCATGGTGGCGAGGCTGTCGCCACAGGTGCCCTGGTTCGTAAGCGCGGCGCTGAGCCACGTCGTCGCGTCGTGCGCGGACCCGGCGCCGAGCGCGTCGCCAAGCTGGACGTGGCTGATGTCCAGCAGCTCGGCGCAGTCGTCCATGCCCGAGGGTGGCAACGCGCCCCGGCGGGCGCCGGACAATGATGCCGAGACGTTGCGGGCCAGTGCGCGCGCCGACGCGGCCCGCGCCATGGCGAACTGCACGGAGGCCGCGAACGGGTCTTTGACGGACCGTGACGCGGACGAGGACAGCGCCGTCTGGCACGCGCCTGGGTACGGCGTGGACGAGCAGATGGCAGTGAGGTTCACGCGCGAAGACGACGGTGCCAGCGCCGCCGCGGCGATCCTAGAGGCAACGGCCGCACTGCCGTCAACAACCTTGGTGGTCGTCTCTTGTTGCTTTCCGGCGGCGGCGGCGACAGCTGCTAGCAGTAGCACCACGGCAACGGCTTCTTGGCTCCGTCGCCAGCTTGTCCTGCCATGCATCATTGCCATTGCGTTGGACTGATAGGTGTGGCTGTGCAGCGTACAAGGGTTTTTATAGTAACGACTTCTTAATAAGTTTGAAGACTTCGATGTGATCTCGGCTCTAATCCAATGACTTGGTTGGGTGATCATAATGTGTAATCTAGTGCAAATATTTGGTGAATTGGCTGACGCAGTGAGTGACAGGTCAACGAATTAAGTTATTGATTGATTGAGCACTCAGCTGGGCCGCAAAATGATGCACGCCGATGCTTAGCACATGGTTAAGAACTGTATAAGTGAGTAAAACATTAGGTTGAGCTGAGCATACCTAATGTTAAAGTACACAATACAACCACATATTATAAAATCTAATTCTATGTATCTAGACGTGTTTTACTGCTAGATACATCCAATTCAACGTTACTTATAGATCGGAGGGAGTACTATGGTTATAGAAACCAACTGGCAGTTGAGCCAGAAATGCAACTCTAACATGCACGCTAGGTCCCGTGCATAAAGAGACGTCCATATGGTTGTTTTTGCTTTGAGATTTACACAAGTTGGAAATCTTTGCATGCACGTAGTACAAGACCTGAAAAATCTATAACACACTCTCTTCCACTTCTTTTATTGTTTTCTTATTTTTCTTTAATATATTTTATTATTTCAACTCAAAGGAATTTGTCAAATTATTTTAATTATGATGGACAAAGCTTGAAACCCAAAGGGATAGACCGTTTTAGCAATAAAAAACCATCAGTTCCATATAGTTTTTTAATGATTTTCAAATATTGTTAAAATATATTTAATATTACTCTTGTTTTAAAGCTCTCTCCATCACGAACCCAGATGTGCAAACGGTTTTTAAACTAGACTTATAGTTCAAAATCTATAAACATTTTAAATTGTACAACAATGTAAAAGAAAATGGACTAATCTGACACAAAGATCACATACAACAGAGGAGAGAGAGGACGGGGCCATACACACTATATGGCGTGCACGGCAGAATCGTCGCTCGCCAGGTGGAGTGCAATGAAAGAGAGAGAGGGACTATATAACTAGACGAGGTTTCTTCTCTTCCAACTCACTGTTCTACCTGCTAGTATATATATTCACCCAAATAACATTATAGCATATAGATGAGAATAGATATATGAAAAGCACATGGAAGGGACTCGCATAGTACCCCGTTTGATTGAGAGGCATCTAGAAAACCTTCGAAACAAGATGTGCTTGGAACATATAGTGTATTTTTTCAAAAACTCGGGCATGCTAAGTTTCGGCCTGCCGAGGCCATCGTAGATGTTTCTAGGCCAGGTAGCAGAGAGAAACAAGGTGTTTCTAAAGTAAAAGTAGCAAGATGCATGGAAAGTTGTTTTCTCTCTCGGGCACGTAAAGTCTTGGATCATCATCTATATATCTTTCTCCCGGATCCATCCTCACATTAGTTCACCCATTCTCGTAAAGTATATCACCGTCTATTGGTTTTTCCACTGCTCATTCTTTACCGGTGAAAGCGTTTATTGCTATGCAATTTTGTAGTTGATGTATGATCCCACAATACAAATTGGCATTACTTACTTCGTATCAAGTTGACTGCTATGCATTGCACTAAGTTGTGTTGTGGCCGACGATGATCGTCTCCCTGCTCCGACACTCGTGGCTCTACTCCAATGACTTCTTAATCAGTTTGAAGACTTTCATGTGATCTCGCCTCTAATCCATTAACTTGGTTGGGTGATCATGATGCGTGATCCCGTATTAATTTGGTGACTTCATTGATGCAATGAGTCGAAGGTCAACTAAGTAAGTTATTGATTGATATCTCCCGGTCAGACGGAAAATGCTTGAAATGTTGGCCGGTGCTTGTCAACTCGACATGCGAGTAATAGTTTAGGCTACAGTGAGCATCTAAGTTACAAATAGTACAAAGTACAACTACATGTTACAAAATCACAACCTAGCGAGTGATAATAGGATTTTACTAGAGTAATAAAAACCAACTACCAGGTGGAGCGCTGGCGAGACTATATAACCAGACAAGGTTTTCCTCTCTTCCAACTCACTCTGGTACATAGTAGTATCTATATTCACCCAAGTAACAATATCTGATCGTATGTGCTATTAGAGTGAAGATGGAAACGGAGAGAGATGAAAGCACATTCAATGGCCTTGCATATCACCCCTTGGATTGAGAGGCCTCCGGAAAACCTCAGAAACAAGGCTTTCCAGAACCCTATAGTGTTTTTTTCTAAAACTCAAGCATACTCAGTTGGCTGCTATGTATTGCACTAAGTTGTGCTGATGCTCATTAATTAGTGTCATTAACATACACGATAGTATCTCAAATTATATCCTATTTACCATCAAAAGAAATATAAGACTCAACTGATAAGAGAAAATGGACATTGGGTGGAAATATATTTTACTCTCACCCTCATCCAAATCTCCATAATCATATGAAATAGTCACATAATTATTCTAATGATCCTTTAGCCCATAGAACAACGGGGAAGGCAACAATTTTTTGGCTGATTCTTGACAAAGAAAAAATAACATAATGAATTAGCATTTAGATTGGGTCCCATTGGATGTTTTGTGATCCAACATGCACATTGATCTTACTAACACAATTATCAGGAGAACAAAAATAGATATGTAGTAACATAGGAGTCAGTAGCTCACACTAAGAGCACAATTTTCAGCACTCGAGCAGCAGATTGGTAGTAACACATCAAGAACAACAAACGACGAAATAAAGATTAACATCCCAATTTATATGGATTTTTATGCCTGATCTATACTTTTGTTCTGAAAATCACACGAAATGTGCAAGTCACAATGTCGAGTGCATATATTCTTGAAGAAGAAAATCCTTTGCATCAATTGGTTACATTTAACAACCACACAGTGAATTGCACATGAGAACTGTATAAGATAAGAAATTGGAAGTTTTGGTCGGAGTTCTAGCCGGTCGGAAGAGTTAATGTTCGAAGGTGCGGTGGCACTAAGCCGCCGACCAAGGCGGCCAAAATGACTTTTTCAGCAGCTCAGACTTGGTTTTTTAGATGAATAAGGGGTGCAAAAAATGATGATTCCACTCGCACCAAAACAGTATATAGTACGTGAAGGCAAAACAAGTTTGAGCCTCAGCTAAATTTTTAAGCGGATAAAAAGTATTGACATGCAAGCCATTAAGAATGCATTGATCCTGCGAAGTGCCGGGATAAGATATAAAATGATGAAGGGAAACACATAAATGTTGTGGACCGATGCTCACCTACCAGAAAGTTATGCTATATTGAGAATTTGAGCTACGAACGACACATAATACAACCACGTGTTGCAAAAAAAGTGATCCTATATAATGTTGTACTCAACCTAATGTAAAAGCACACAAGGGTTTATGTAGTAACGACTGATAATCCATATCCATTAATGACTTCTTAATCAGTTCGACAACTTTGTGATGTGATCTCAGCTATAATCCAATGACTTGGTTGGGTGATCATGATGTGTTATCTAGTGCTAATTTGGTGAATGGTGACTTGATTGATGCAATGAGCGAAGGTCAAACAATTAAGATTTTTAGAAGAGCGAATTAAGCTATTGATTGAGTGCTCCCGCCCAGACAGAAAATGCACGCAATGTTGCATCCCGGTACTTACCATAGGGCTAACTGTATGAGTGAGTAAAAGGTTAGGCTGGGCTGAGCATCTGAGTTATAGACAGTACAAAGTATAACTACATGTTACAAAATAAGAACCTAGGTGGTGATCATACATTGTACTTGAGTTATAAACACCAACTATCAGGTGGAGCACGAGCACCAGCAAGGCTATATAATCATGCAAGGTTTTCTCTTTTCCAACTCACTCTAGTAGTGTATATATATTCACCCAAGTATCAATATCTGATCGTTATGTGCTATAGAGTGAAGATGGGAACCAAGAGAGATAAAAGCACATGTAATGGGCTCGCATACCTGCCCCTTGGATTGAGAGGTCTCTGGAAAACAGAAACAACATTTTCCAGAAACCTATAGTATATTTTTCCTAAAACTCGGGCATGCTATGTTCCGCCCTGCTGAAGTTAGCTGATATGTTCCTAGTGCAGATAGTGGAGAGAAACAAGGTGTGCTTCCACACTAGAGGTAGAAAGATGCATGCGAGGAAAATTGTTTTGGCTTCCGAGCAGGGCCGTCTCCAGAAATTTGGGACCCCGGTGCGAGATATAAAATGATGCACATAATTACATAACTAACTAAAAGAATCCACACTTTAACTTTATTGTGAGTTGGGTACGTGCTATTGCATACAATTTTCCGTTGTCAAATCTTAATGCTAAAAGAGTAATATGGACGAATTCATGTAAAAAAAGTAATATATGGACAAATTCAAACACTACATTAATTTTGAGCTTATGAAGATAAGCTAAATAGAAGAAAGACTGCACCTTGATCGGCTTTCGGGAAATCTGAGTCAGGGTGTGGATGAGAAACAAAGAAAATAATACTAACAACAAGTCGATCCATTTGGTGCTGCCGGTCTAGATCGGCGAGGGAGAAACATACAGTCTTGACTCTTGAGTCCTTGATGGACTGATCAATCGGGTCTGGCCACAGGTAGGCGAAACGGCGCTGGCGGCTAGCCGCGACTTGGGAACTAGCAACACGAACATGGAGGGTGGGCGTCGATCTGATTCGATTTTGATCGTATTTTTTTATGGAGAAACTAATCGATCGTGATTTAACTTTTTTTTAGTGGAATCGTGATTTAACTGGTACGTCTTGCACGGGGTTGTTTTCTATGTGCAACTTGGAACGGGATGTTTTCTGGGCCACAGGAGGAATTCTTGGTGTAGGCCTAGAATTTTTTTGACGAGAGATGACAAGCCTAGGGCTGTCGGGCTGGGATTTGGGGCCCAAAACTTTTGGGGGCCCTGTGCGGTCGCCCAGCCCGCACAGCCCCTTGGACGGGCCTGCTTCCGAGCACTAGTGGAGTTTGGTATGGAGCTTTTCAAAAAAGGGCATCATTAAGAGAATAGGCAATGGTAAGGGCACTCAAATCTGTAGTGACAACTGGCTATTGAGAGATAGTGGCCTAAAAATCACAGGCCCTCAAGAAAAACTCCCTAAAAATCACAGGCCCTCAAGAAAAACTCGAGGAAACGCTGAGTTTATCAGCTGATCTTGCCTGATTCCAAAATCTAGAACTCTAACATGCTCAAAGAACTGTTCCATGACCATGACATGGATGTTATCCTGAAAATAAACCTCCCTATGGGCGATATGTTTGTGTGGCCTGGCATTAGGAGAAAAATGGATTGTTTACAGTTAGCAGTGCTTACCGCCTTGCCGGGAGCTTAAAGCATCAGAGCCATGGAACCGAGAGTTCTAGCAGCCAGCTAAACGAAGATCGAACAATCTCTAAAATTCAGGGTCTTCGGTTGGAGGGTAGCCACGAACTCGCTGGCCACTCAGGAAAACAAATGTCGTAGATCCCTCAAGGTCACCAGCCTCTGTTCGATTTGTGGGAATGGTTCAGAGGACACATACCATGCCACTGTCTCCTTAACTAAGGAAAAGTCTTTACGCCACGACCGCCTCGAGTTTTGGGAACTCCCTGAGACCTTGTTTTGTAGAGAGGGATTAGCGGGGATTAGAGAGGGTTAAACCTGCCTTTTTTTTTGGAAAAGAGTATATATTAATATAACGGGGATACCAATTACACCCAGCCTCTGCAACAACGCATGCCCTAGCGGTCTTAAGGATGTACACAACCCAAAAATAATAATTACAAAAAAGAAAAGTCCTGCTACAAAGAACTATCTATCTATTATATACTAAAAGCAATATAAGGTTGTTTTTCGAGGCACCAGGTTGATCCACATAGGCTAAATTGATATTCTCCTTTGATCTTAAATTTAAAGGCTGAGATTAACTATTAAGTAGTGTTACGTAAACGAAAATAAATATGTACAAACAAAGTGTTATGTCACGTTAATTGGTCACATAGCTCCGAAAAATCTTCGGAGTCCGGAGGCGGGCCGCAACCGATTGGCCCCGATGCCCTTCTTGACCGGCCGTCCCCTCTTCGTGTGCATAATCAGCAGCAGCGACGAGACGTGACTCATGGCGCTGGCCTCGATGCCGTTGTCCGGCCGGCCGGCCGGCCATGCTTCCGTGCATGTAGGCTAGCAAGGGAAGCTCCAAATCTTGCCCCACTCTCTCAGCTATGGAAGATTAATCCAAGGTTCGCCTCTTGTACATATCTGAAACCTAGGCGCATGTGGTAGGTATTTTTCTTTTTTCTAAATCTTGATTTCTATATAATACACTATGGCAATATGCATATGCAAGATAAGATGATCTATTTTTTTTGGTGCCTCTCAAAAATTATCATCGTGGGAACGCACAAATATGATCAGTGATCCATTAGAAAATTTTCTGTAAATGGGTATATATATTGTCAATTCAACATGTTAAATTCATTGGTTTCTAGCATACTTAACTTCTGACACGATAACACCATAGGGTGCACATACTCTTTTACCATTGGTAGTAAGAATGGTTCTCTGCTGACCAGAGACTAAACTTTTCATTTGGTGTAATATTTGAAATTGAAATATGATTTTTGTTGGGTATAAATTTGAAATATTTAAGATTTTAGTGAACGTACCAGTGTGATCATAATTCTTAAGTTTTATTTGGTTTGTGCACTTTTACATAAGTGAATCAAATATTTTTCCCAAGGTAATGGGGCATAATGATGATGCTACGGAGGAGTGTTGATGAAAGGTTGGAGGGAATTTCGGGCACCATGAAATATCGTAGAGATTAATTATATGAGGATATGTAGTAAATTTGAGACAAAATAACATTTTAAAAATTATGACAAATTTAATTTTGCGTAGTCATCCGACATGACATAAAAAATTACATGTTAGTAAGATTATCGATCATCTCGACTGAAGAAGGGCGGCAATAGGAAGGAAGTAACACATTAATAATGAGAATAATGCTACCTACCCTACAAAACGGTGACTAGATGTTTTGGAAATCTAGAACTAAATATTTTGAAACAAATTTGTTAGAGTATTAGCCGATCAACAAATTTGTAAGATTGTCGATTACAGATCGGCGGGCGAATCCAGCGACGGATCGCGCGGCCGCTGACGGAGATCATGGAGATCGATCCGCCGGGGGCAGCACGGAGGAAGCACGTCGACGGCTAGGATTTGGACCGGTTAGGCTGGTACTCTTTCAAAATTAAATTTTTTCTAAGATTTTTTCACATGGGTATTGTTTTGGTTAACATATTGGTGGTCATAGAAGAATGTAATATATAATTTCATATCCTTTTAGCATCCCTCAAATCATAAATTAATTTCACAAACATGTTCAATGCGTTGGAAGATGATGCCCTCGCATTTGCGTGGGTCACCCTGCTAGTTTCTCAAAACAACGACACTGACACCACCAGAACAACACCAATAGTCCTCCACTCCAATAACAACGTCTTTAAGAAGGAAACAGTGCCCAAACGCCGTCATTGCCCGATCAAATATCATAGGTTTTTACCCTGAAGAAAGTCCTCGCTCGCAAAACAATGCCTTCAACAAGGTCATTGCCAGGCACAACCAGTTAAGGCCAGACCTTGGATTTTCACCCTGCAAGGTAAGACTGGGAACTCCTCCTGTGTTGTCTCCCCCACAAACAGTCGCTGCTGTGAGTCACAGATCACGCAGCCAGTCCTCCGTCGCCACAAAAACTGAAATCACCATCGCTACCCTCATATTTCTGCTTTCCTGACATTTTTCGAATCTGACTTCACCATGGCTCGTTGAATGACACTTGGTGGGAACAAACAACACAGCTTCGCAACGCTCCCGCTGAAACCAAATGGCCAGAAAAACAAGGTACGCACGACCAAATACCTTCCGATCCAGCAATCTCCAGGCATGATATGCCCATGGGAGTTCGCCGGTGGAGCCTTCCGGAACTCGCCTCTCCAAACCAGATCAACGAGGACAGACATCAAGCAGATCTTCGTCTTTGCGCGAAAGAAATCCAAGGACCACCTCCTTTATTAAAGCCGACGCAGCGATCCCCACACCGCCGGCCGGTTCCCAGTGAACAGATAGAGCGTGCCGACCTTCAGCGCCGACGAGCACGTAGGTTGAGCACCGCCGCCGCCTCCATCCTGCAGCACCGTGTCCGCCGCTTCCTCCAGAACCCCTCACAGCCACGCGCCGGCGAGCACCATGCGCAGCAGGTACCGCCGCTCCGCCACCAAGACCACCACCTGCGAAGCCCGGAGCCCAGGGATGGGCCGACAGAATCTGGGCAGGCCTCCCGCCGGACACAAAGTCGAGCAGGAGGCGAGATCCTAGCGAGGCACCGCAGCTTGAGGCGGCCCGGACGCAACAGATCGAGATCTGGGCGGAGCTCTGCCTGCGGGGAGCCACGGGGAGGGAAGCTCGCTGACATGGTTATACCCTACGGGTACGTAACTTCAGCATACCTAGTCCAGCCCAAGGAAGGCCAACGGCAGGCATACGCTAGCCCATGAAGATTTTCGGATGACCAAGGCCCATGACGTCTTCGGATCCTTGGAGAGCAAGACTAGAGGAGATAGGAAATTCAAAGGGGTAAAACCCTAGAACTTGTAACCGACTAGGACTACGCCCGGGACCTGCCTAAGTCTATATAAAGGCCAGGAGGGCACGTCCTAGATCCCTCAACCAAACTCGACTCGTACTTTCGCACACGCATCCACGCCAGATCGAATCTGCGCACCCTGTAACCTTCGGTTCCGCCGTAATCGAAGAGCAGACAAGCAGGAGTAGGGTTTTCCCTCCGGGGGCCTGAACCTGGGTAAATCTCGTGTCCCCTGGTTGCTTGTCTGTTAACCGTGCCACGATCTCCAGCATCCCCATCTTCTCCAAAACCCAAGTCCATAACAATGGGCATTGACGAGATCAAACCTCGTCAATTGGCGCCGTCTGTGGGAATTGGGGCTGCTGATTGTGCGGTCGTGACGGTTCTGACCCGATCGATCTACAACTCCGCGGCGACGGAGAATCACCTCCTCTTCGGCGCTTTCGACTTCACCGCCCACTCGCCGGCTACCATGAAGGATTTCGAGCCCGTAGGCGACGGACTCGAGATTTTGTTCGGGAGCTTCTGCTTCCAGGTGGGACAAACTGGCACCCTCCGCCTCCCTGAGCGGGTGCCCGTGCCGTCAATCAGGGCCGCTTCATGGGCTCCACACCCCGTGCTACGCACGTCGCCATCAACATATGAGTTCTACAGCAGCAGCAGCTGCAACTCCGATCTGTGCGATCCACCTTCGGATGAAGGGACCTACGGTTCCGGATCCGAAAGCTGCGGCAGCAACCAACCGATCTGTAGGCGCTATCTGTGCGCCGCAGTCATCCAAACCGACAAGGAAACGCCTAACCCGCCGCCCAACCCCAACCCGCAGGACGGAAACGGCGAAAACAGGGAAAACAGAGGCCACCTCATCCAACTTAGCAAAGAAGGATGGGTCGAAGCACGCCGCGCCGTTGCGGGCGAAATAGTCCTACCTCTGGACTCCCCACGTGATCTGTTGAGGGCATACCACTACCTCCTCATCGAGGAGCACAAGAAACAAGTCGAGATGCAGAAGACGCTCGACAAACACAAGCAAGCATCCTCTAAGTCCAGCGCGCGACGAGCTGCGCTCTCCGCCATGGAACCCGGCTCTAGCACAAACAGAAATCAGGGAAACAAGCACCGCTCTCGGGTGGAAAACATGGACCCCAAGGAGCGGCGTGACGTGACCCAAACTCTCCATACATCGTTCATGGATATGGACGCTGACGGCAACATCACCCCGAAGACGCCACAAGCTGCGATCATGGCAGCCACTGCGTATCTCGCAGCTCACCCACCTCTGGAGGGGGACCCGAAAAGGGCCATCCATAGGTCCGCACTCACCGGACTAGGACTAATCGGAGCTGCGCTCCACGAAGACGCTCCTGCGGAGCCGAAGAAGAAAGCTCCGGCCAGGCGCGACCGGAGCCCCACCCCCTCATCCGAAGAGGAAGAGGAGCACGATCTCCCTCGCATAAAGAAGAGCTCGCACCGCCATAAACGCGACTACGACGCCAGAGACAAGCTTACACAGCGCAAGATCGACAAAACACGCGCTAAACGCGCATGTTCGTCCGAATCTGAGATGGATGAAGACGAAGGAGAACTCTGCGGAGCTCAATGCTTCAGCAGATCCGTTCGGCGAACACAGATGCCACGTAACTTCAAGCTTCCTTCGGATACTCCGAAGTTCAACGGCACGCAAGATCCAAAGTCCTGGATCAGTGACCATCTGTCATCCGTCAAGCTTCACGGAGGCAACAAAGAAACCGCCATGCAATGCCTTCAGCTGCAGCTGACAGGCGCGGCGCGAGTCTGGCTCAGCAGCCTATCATCAGGATCCATCCGAAGCTGGGAGGAGCTTTCTTACAGCTTCATCCGAAATTTCAAAGGCACCAGCAAGAGGCCCGCCTCAATCGAAGAATTGCGAGCCTGCACTCAAAGAACGGGTGAATCTATTCGCTCATACATACTACGCTGGTCTATGACCAAGAACTCTGCAGCACACATCTCCGAAAAGAGGGCCATCGACACCTTCAGGGACGACGTCAAGCGCCCAGACTTCAAGGAGGAACTTGGGCGTGTAAAGCCCAAGACACTCGACCACCTCATGGAAATCGCCAACAGTTGGGCAGACGGCGAAGATTGCATCCAGCGACCGCAATCAGATGAAGAGGATGACTACGGCCGAAGACGCGAACGCCGCAGCAAGAGGAGATCGCGCGTCTACGAGGACCGCGACGGACCCGACATGGTCGCAGCCGGCTACGCCGACCGCCGCAACGACAACAGCCGCAACAGCGGAGGATACCACAGCGGAAACTTCCGCGACAACGGACGACCAACGCAGTCGTGGCAACGCCGCGACCGCGACAACGAACCCTCGACATTCGACAAACTTTCGGGTCCATGCACCATCCACTTCTACATCGACAAACAGGATGGCGAAAAGAAAGCCAGCCGCATGCTAAAGGACTGCCGCGAGTTCCAGAAACTCAGCGAAAGCATGGTGCAGATGAGGCAACAAGCTCCAATTCCTGTGTTCGAAAACGCACCTGCACCAGGTGAAATAGCACACGGAGCTCCTCCACCGCCGCCTATTGGAGGCCAAAACCAACCAGTCGCACCAGCGCAAAACAACACCGGGGTCCCATATCCCCCACCAAAGGGAGCACTAAACATGATCCAGAAGGGACGCCCAACAAACAGGGTGCAGAAGAAAATCACCCGACAAATCAACTTGGCCGTGGCAACTCCGCCTGCAATCCCTGAGTACCTCAGCGGATCGGAGTCCTGCATCACATTCACTCGCGCGGATCACCCTTGCCAGATCCCTTGCCCAGGTCATGCTGCCCTGGTGCTGGAGGCGCAGATCGGAGGCTTCGAGATGAGTCGCGTATTCATGGACGGCGGCAGCGGCATCAACCTAATGTTCGCAAGCACTCTAGCAGCTATGCGGATCCCGCAATGCAGCCTGGAACAATCAGACACAACGTTCCACGGCATTGTACCAGAGAAGGGAATCTTCCCCCTGGGCAAAATAGGGCTCGACGTCATCTTCGGGCAGCCGGACAACTTTCGGCAGGAGCGCCTAGAATTCGAAGTGGTGGACTGGCCGTCGCAATACCACGCCATCCTGGGACGTGTAGCATTCGCAAGGTTCCTGGCCGTCCCACACTACGCATACCTACTACTCAAGATGCCAGGACCAAGGGGCGTCATCACAGTCCACGGGAGCTTCACCCGATCGAACCAATGCGACAGGGATTTCAACAAAATCTCCCAGTCCTTCGGCATGCAAGACGAGCTTGTAAGGCTCCGCGAGGTGACGGACAATGGGCTACCCCCAGTCACAAGGCAGAACGCACCCGACATGTCCTTCGACTCCACCGTCAACACCAAGAAAGTGCAGGTCCATCCGACAGACGCCTCCAAGACGGCGCTGATCGCCAACGACCTCAGCACCGCATAGGAAGGCGCGCTCGTCGAATTCCTCCGTGAGCGCTGGGAAATATCCGCCTGGTGTCCTGCGGACATGCCAGGAGTTCCCAGGGAATTCGCCGAGCACGCACTCAATGTCTTCCCAGACACCAAGCCAGTCAAGCAGTCTATCCAAAGACTGTCGGAGCCAGGAGCCGAAGCTATCGGCAAGGAGATCAACAGATTACTCGCAGCAGACTTCATCCGGGAAATCAAGGAAAGCGAGTGGCTGGCAAATACGGTGATGGTCCCGAAGAAGGACACGGACATCCTGCGGATGTGCGTGGACTTCACGTCACTAAATAAACACTGCCCAAAGGACCACTTCCCTCTACCTCAGATCGACCAGATCATCGATTCGACTGTAGGTTGTGAAAAGCTCTCCTTCCTCGATGCCTACTCAGGCTATAACCAGATTCGACTCAAGGTCGAAGATCAAGAGAAAACGGCGTTCATCACATCGTTCGGAGTATTCTGCTACAACACAATGCCCTTCGGGCTAAAGAACGCGGGTGCCACGTACCAGCGATGCATGCAGGCCTGCCTCAAGGACCAAATCGGTCGCAACGTCCAAGTCTATGTCGACGACATAGTAATAAAAACCAAGGAGGCAATAACACTTATTGACGATCTCCGTGAGACGTTCGATAACCTTGATCGCTACAGGATCAAGCTCAATCCAGAAAAGTGCGCCTTCGGCGTCCCCTCGGGCCAGCTGCTCGGGTACTTCATCTCTCAACGAGGGATCGAAGCGAACCCGAAGAAAATCAAAGCTATCATGACAATGGAGAAACCGAAAAACCTCAAGGGCGTTCAGCAGCTCGCAGGGCGAGTAGCGGCGCTAAGCAGGTTCATCAGCCGCATGGGCGAGAAGGCCCTACCATTTTACCAGCTGCTGCGCAAGGCAGACAAGTTCGAGTGGACACCAGAAGCCAACGACACATTCGAAAGCCTCAAGCGGCTCCTCTCCACCTCGCCAGTTTTGGTCACGCCAAAAGAGCGCGAACCCCTGTTGCTGTACATAGCAGCCACACACCAGGTGGTCAGCACAGTACTCGTGGTCGAACGGCCCGAAGAAGGCAAGACCCACGGGGTACAACGCCCAATCTACTACCTCAGCGAGGTTCTTACTCCAACAAAACAGCGGTACCCGCACTACCAAAAGCTGGCTTACGGCGTGTTCATGACGGCTCGACGACTGAGCCACTACTTCCAGGAGCATCAGGTGATGGTCGTCAACGAGGCGCCCCTGAACAGCATCCTGAATAATCCAGAGGCCACAGGACACGTGGCCCTGTGGGGCATTGAACTATCACCCCTGGACATCGTCTACGAGAAGCGACATGCAATCAAATCTCAAGTCCTTCCGGACTTCCTGGTGCACTGGATGGAGTTGCAGCTGCCTGACACCCCAGACATGTCGCAGTCCTGGACAATGCATTTTGACGGATCCAAACGCGAAGCCGGAGCAGGGGCAGGAGTCATACTGACCTCCCCGCAAGGTGACAAGATGAAGTACGTCCTTCGGATGAAATTCAGAGCCTCCAACAACGAGGCCGAATACGAAGCCCTCATCCACGGCATGAAGATGGCAAAAATATGTGGCGCAACGCACCTGGTCATCTACGGTGACTCCAACCTTGTTGTACAGCAGACGATGAATGAGTGCGACGCACACGCCGAAAACATGATCGCGTACCGCGCGCTATACAACGCACTCGAAGGAGAATTCGACGGCTGCAAACTTCAGCACGTTGGAAGAGAGAGCAACGAGGAGGCCGATAGACTCGCCAACATCGGCTCCACTTGTGCAAAGGTACCACCAGGTGTGTTCCTCGAACAGATCTGCGTGCCATCCATCAAGCGGAAATTCCCTAAGGGATCACCCGAAGAAGCAGAACACTCGGGGGCTACGCTACCCCAAGGTCATGAAGGACCCGAAAAGTTGGATACCGAAGTCGCCATGGTCAACCTGATGCAGGTCATGGCAGTCGAAGAAACTTGGACACGTCCATACCTCCAGTTCCGGATAAACGAAGAATTGCCAGACAGCCCGACATATGCCCGGCGCGTATCCCGTCGGTCAAAAGCCTTCACCATCATCAACGGCGAGCTGTACAAACGAAGCATTACGGGCGTATTACAACGGTGCGTCATCATCAACGACGGCAAGGCCATACTCCAAGATATCCACGAGGGCATCTGTGGCCACCACGCAGGCAGTCGCTCCCTCGTCGCCAAAGCTCTGCGAGCAGGATTCTACTGGCCAACGGCCATGAGCGACGCAAAGGACATCGTCCGAAGATGCAATGGGTGCCAACGGTTCGCCGACAAACCGCACGCACCTGGATCCGAACTTCGACCCATACCCATAGCCTAGCCTTTTGCCCAATGGGGCCTCGACATGATCGGCAAACTGCCAAAGTCCTCGAAAGGAGGACACATCTTCCTCCTGGTCGCAGTCGACAAATTCACCAAGTGGATCGAGGCCATGCCAGTCACCAACCAGAAGGGCAAAACCGCCGTCAAATTCTTCGAATCCATTGTCTACAGGTTCGGCGTACCGCACAGCATCATCACCGACAACGGATCGAACTTCATCTCCGAAGAATTCCAGGACTTCTGCGAAGGCCTCGGGATCAATATCACGTATGCCTCAGTGGCACACCCGCAAACAAACGGGCAAGTGGAAAAGGCCAACGGCCTAATCGGCGCCGGCATCAAGAAGCGCCTCATGAGCTCACTCGAGCACAAAGCTGGAAATTGGACGAAAGAGCTACCGTCTTTCCTTTGGAGCTTACGGACTACGCCAAACAGCTCCACCGGCTACACACCGTTCTTCATGGTACACGGAGCCGAGGCAGTGCTACCAGCCGAAGTACGCCATCAGGCTCCACGAGTCGTCGCGTACAGCGAAGCCGAATCCACGGCTGCACTCGAAGACGCCGTCGACACACTCGGCGAAGCACGGGATATAGCAGCAGCTCGCTCAGCGGTGTACCAGCAGAGTCTCCGCAACTATCACAGCCGCCGGCTGCGCCCAAGGTCCTTCGTCGAAGGAGACCTCGTCTTGCGACTCAAGCAAAAGCGACCGAACAAACTCGATTCCCCATGGGAAGGACCCTACGCCATCACCGAGGTCATCCCAGGTGGCGACTATCGCCTCAAGCACGTGGAGTCTGGAGTCGCATACTCCAACCCGTGGAACGTCTCGCACCTGCGACGATTCTACCCGTAGCAACCTACCCCCTTTTACTTTCAATAAGGCTTTCAGCCAAGGCTACTCAGCCGAACCATGTACCTCCTCCATTACGATATAAACAAAGCTAAGTGTCTCGCCCCCAACCTTCGGTTGACCATTTTCAGCAACTTTACTACATGCTACATACGCACTCGGGGGCTCCCCCCACCTCACGATTTCATCGACTGATGACCAAACGTGTACACCTGAGTAGCTGACTACGTCAGGCAAACGAAAAGGGCACGTACTCAATCAAAGCACTGCGTGCTCACAAATAAGCAAACCTTTACAACAAAGGGCACAGAAACGCCCAGCCACAATATACAAATTTTACATTTATCTGTTTATTTTCAGGTCCTACCTATTCTGAAGAATAGCCTGAGCACGCTGCTCAAACAAATCTACAATCTGTTCGGCATACTGCCTTACAGCCGCGTAATACGGACGCATATCCCACTCGCCACCATCTGGCCGAGGAGGTGGCCCAGTCGCCACAACAGCCAAATCTACGTCAGGGCGGTGCACCCTCACAAGAGACAAGGCAGCCTTCACCCCCGCGACGAGTTGCTGCCGCACCAGCTCCTTGACATTGCTGGCACTCCGAAACTTCGTCAGAAGACCTGCAAGGGTCGTTGGCACGGCATCCAACGGAAACATGACGTGCAACACCGAGGAAAGTGATGTCTGCACCTGGCGGAGCACCCGCGAAACCTGGTAGACACGATCCTGCACCGTCGCCAGAACCAGGGCGCGATCACGAACCATCCAGAAGAAGCTGCCGGCCTCCATGTCCTGTTGAGTCAAGCAATTGACTCGAACAGCAATACGCTCCTTTTCTTCCCTCGGAGCAATATTGGCACCTGCGACAACCGCACAAAACAAGAGTAAGGCCAGCAGGCTCACCCGAAGAACTGGGCTACAGCCCGAAAGAAGGATCAACTTATATTGCAGCTGCTCGGACAGCCGACCCAGCTCTGCCATCAAATACTCCTCTCTGGCTGCACCACGGTCTGCTTTGGATTTCCAAACGTCAGCGCGACCACGTAACCCAAGCAAATCTCTCTCCAAGCTACGCACGCGATCTCGAAGAAAAGAGAGCTGCGAGGAATCATCCAATGATGCTCGCAAGGGCCTTTCGGATGAAGTGTCAACTGGGTCAGCACCCGAAGGAACCTATAACAGCAGAAAAAAGAAGGCACACAGACATTCAGCCAAGGATAGAGCACAACTCGGAGGAATTCATTAAAATAAGGCCACTGCGTGGCACAAGGATGGTACTACAAAAGCTATTTACAACAAAAGAAGACTGCAAACTACCCTACGTCTACTATGCCTAAGGTGCAGGACACTGAGTCGCCTCAGAACCGGACTGCCTAGCTTTGGCCTCGCCCTGCTGCCGCAGTGCGTACTCAGACAACAAGTCAATGAGCTTGGGCCCATATCGTCTACAGCGAGCGGAGTAGGCGGCGAAGGCTACCTCGGATCCATCCGCAGCCGTCGGCATCCGAGAAGTGATCTGGGGCAGGTCCAGCTCCGCACCAGCCGCCATGGCCATCGCCAGCCCGACGGACGCGCCGATGCCCTTCTGCTTGCGCTTATACGCTGCAGGCGCTTCGCCCGACAGAGCCTCTGCCAGGGCATCAACGTCTTCAAGGGATGCGCCCTTCGGGAAGAGCTCCTGGTAGAAGCGACCAAGGACCTCTTTCGCCTTGGCAAGGGAGTTGACGACGGTGCTGCAGCGGTCTTCGACCGCTACAGTGGCATCATCTAGAGCACTCCCGTGCTCCAGAGCACCGCGGTCGAACTCGATGCCTGCGGCATCTGAGACAAAAAAGAAGAAAACATGAAGAAAGGCAACATAGAAGAAGATCCGCAGAAAAAGAAACAAGTCCAAAAGCTTGTACTCACCCGAAATAGCCTTGGCAGCAGCCATGAGCTTATCCGCCACCCCTTTTTCACGAGCAGCCGCAACGGTGACCAGCTGCTCCTCACGATCTGCGGCTTCCCGCTGCAGACGCTCTTTCGCTTCGGCTGCCTTCGCCAGCTCCAGCTCAAGGCGCTCTCTCGCACCAGCGGCAGCTTCAGCCTTCTGCTCCGATTGGCCAAGGCTCTTCTTCAGAGCATCGACCTCACGGAGAGAGTCGTTGTGCTCCTCTGCATTTACAACAAGCAAGTGTCAAAGAACAGGACCAGGATAAGCAAAAAAAAAGTACTACAAGGCAGACGAATACCTTGCAGCTGCCGCAGTTTCGCCTCCAGCGTCAGGCGCTCCTCCACCAGTCGCTTGGCCTCTTGGACAAAAGGCTGCAGAAAAAGGCAATAGCAGTAAGAACAGGACTTGGGGGCTACGCCCAACACATATAAGCAAAAAACAATATCAGCACTCGAAGACACTCGGGGGCTCCCCCCGTAACATCAAGCAGAAAAACTTACGTGCTCCGAAGGCGAACCCGCAGGCCCGCCTGCGAAATTCTGAGGCGCAACCACCAGCCTCTCCTGCACAGGAGGAACTGGTGCAGCGTCACCAGAAGTGGCCACCGTCTGAGGAGGAGGCGACGCAATGTTCGACTCCCCCATCATCTCCTGCCCACCATCACTAGAGCCGTCGGAGGATTGCCTGCATACGAAGCCAATCAACACAGGTGCAAACACCATCAAGGAACAAAGGACAACAGTGCCAACAAGAAAACTTACGAGCCCAACGCGCTCAGGTCGAAGATAGGAGAAGCCCTTCGGGCCCTCTTCTCTTCCTTCTTTTCTTCCTTCTTCTCCTCCTTCTTTTCTTCCTTCTTCCGCTTTGCTGGCGGGTGCGGAGAAACAGCCCGCACAGGAATGGCAGGAAGGGGAAAGGAAGAACCCCCATGAAAATCATCATGACGCTCAAGGCCCAGAGGATTTCTGGGAGTCGGAGGAGTCGAAGCATCCGAAGACTCGCTGGAGCTCCGTGATCGCTTGCGCGAATGGTCCTCACTCGACTCGTCGGCATCCTCCGCTGGAGATCGCGCTGACGGTAGCTCGGACACGGAGTCCACCACTTCATTGTCCGGGGCATTCGGATACCTTTCGGGCAATGGTGCTGTCATGCCCGGCACTTTGAAGCTCTACAAGATGAGAAGAAACTTTTTTAGCAAACAAAGGAAACACATACACACCCAACAAAAAGGGGGAGCACTACGTGCACAAATCTACACCTTCGGCACGGCCAACGTCGAAGAGAAGGGAGGAGTCAGCGACTTCCCCGGGAGTTCTTCATCGGCCTTGAACTTCAGCAGCACGCGAAGAGCCTTATCAAGTTCCACCTCGGAGATTTTCTCACTCGAAACCCTCGTCGGATCACGGCGCCCAGAGTAAAGAAACATCGGATGCGCCCTCGCTTGAAGAGGCTACACCCGACGCTCAAGAAACGTCCGGATGATGTCGACACCGTTCACCTCCTTCTCAGGAACCAATTGGAGAGCCTCCACCCGACGGTACAGGGCCTCTATCTCCGCCACCTCACTATCTAAGATTTGGTTTTTCCAGGATCTTTTCTTCTCAATCAATTGGGAGGGGTCAAAAGGAACGAGACCAAAATCTTGCCCAGGCAGTACGGAGTCACGGATGTAAAACCATTTCCTCCGCTAGTACTGGACAGACTCGGACATGGAAAAGGAAAAGAATTGCACATTGGGACTGAGGGAGATGATGAAACCCCCAATGGGATACACACCATCCGAACCAGACTGCCTTTTCATGGAATAAAGCTTTCGGAAGAGGCCAAAGTGCGGCTCAATGCCAAGCCAACACTCGCAAAGCGTGATGAAACACGCAATGTGGAGAAGGGAGTTCGGAGACAGATGATGGAGTTGAACCCCATAGAAGAAAAGCAGTCCACGAAGGAAGTCATGGACTGGATACGAAAACCCACGCAAGACGAAGGCAACAAACATAACCCGATACCCAGATGGGGGACGGGGGATTACCTCATTGCCGGCGAGTTTGACGGTCGTCGTATCCTGCGGAATCAGGCTCCGCTCGCGCAGTTTGCGGAGATCGCTCTCCCGCGTCTCTGATCGCCGCCAGCCACCATCGGTGACGCGAGAAGCGGCGGTGCTCTTCTTTCCTCCGGCGGCTTTGGTCCCAACCGCAGATGAGGATTTCTTTGTTTTCCCCATGGCGCTGCAGCGGTGGTGGCGATGACAATGCAGAAAGAACGAAGGAAATTTGGAAGAAAAGCTCAGCGCGCAGCAAGAATCGCTCAAGAACAAGGAGGCAGTGAATAGATGAACTGGTGCGGTGAAAAACAAACCACGATTTCACCCAGGATTATAACAGCGAAGACGACGCACGCTGGCCGTCCATCGAGAAGACCTAACGCCAACGGTAGATCTGGCCGTACACGTGTCAACACCACAACGAATTGCCGTTACCACGCCGCCCACTACGCGCGGAAATCGAGGAGACGCCGTAATCATCTCCACGCCGCGCGTGACCGGTCAATTCAAAGTCAGCAAGTGGGACCCACGCTTCGTCCAGTCAAGTCATCTCTGGCGTAGCAGACGCTTGAGGTCATCGATCGTAAGCACTGACGTCATCAAAAAGCTATACTAGCACCACTTCGGCTCCACAGCTAAAAGTACTCACTCGAATCTACTATTCGACTAAATACTTGGGGGCTACTCCTATCAGGAGCGTTGGCCGCGCACCCAACAGACAAATGAGGACAAAATTACTTCTCTGAGTCCTACGTCGACTCTACGACTCCACTACGGACTCGGGGGCTACTCCCATAGGGAGGATGGATTTAAGCATCCGAAAATTTTCGAGTCCTTCGGACTTAACAACGCTTGAACCAAAAGTCTCCGTTCGAGTCTACGACTCGAACAGACACTTGGGGGCTACTCCCATAGGGAGCGCTGGTCGCGCACCCTATGAAATCTTCGACTGCGATCTTCCGGATCCGCATGCAATTTTTTTTTGGCAACTCTGCCCCAGCAAAACGCTAAGCGAGCAACAATCTCCTTGGCCACCCGAAGCACCTCCGAGGTGATAAATGTTCGGATGCTGCGTCTGCGACGTAAAGATAAGACCTACAGATATCATCTGATGGCCTGGCAACGCACCTGACTGCGCTCTGCTAGTATGAATCCGTACCAGCAGGTACGATGAAAAATCCCGACGGACGCGTTGGGTACACCAATTAAAATCACTGGAATTCCACTCCTATAAGTCCTCCACGGCCTGAGTTGAATTACGCTAGCATATGTTCCAGGCCCGGGTTAAGGGACCCGAACCTGAAGAAGATCGTGTTGTTTCGTCCTAAGACAGTTAACTGACCCCGATCCGTCGGGTGAGTCAGGCACACGTATCAACAATCCCTATACATTCTCTTGAAAGACAGAGTTACACCAGAAGGATTGAAGAGTCCTTAGCCGAATCTACGATTCGACTGATCACTCGGGGGCTACTGACATGGTTATACCCTACGGGTACGTAACTTCAGCATACCTAGTCCAGCCCAAGGAAGGCCCACAGCAGGCGTACGCTGGCCCATGAAGATTTTCGGGTGACCAAGGCCCATGACGTCTTCGGATCCTTGGAGAGCAAGACTAGAGGAGATAGGAAATTCAAAGGGGTAAAACCCTAGAACTTGTAACCGACTAGGACTACGCCCGGGACCTGCCTAAGTCTATATAAAGGCCAGGAGGGCACGTCCTAGATCCCTCAACCAAACTCGACTCGTACTTTCGCACACGCATCCACGCCAGATCGAATCTGTGCACCCTGTAACCTTCGGTTCCGCCGTAATCAAAGAGCAGACAAGCAGGAGTAGGGTTTTCCCTCCGGAGGCCTGAACCTGGGTAAATCTCGTGTCCCCTGGTTGCTTGTCTGTTAACCGTGCCACGATCTCCAGCATCCCCATCTTCTCCAAAACCCAAGTCCATAACAATGGGCATTGACGAGATCAAACCTCGTCACTCGCTGGATCTGCGCTTTGGAGAGCAGTTTCACGAGGGGCCGAGGCGGATCTGCCGACAGGGGTCCAGGAGAGCCCTCTTGGCCAGCGTTCGTGCGGGGAGTACGAAGATCAACTCGATCTGAACGTACCGAGAAAAACTAAAAGAACAATAACAACAGAGTGGAGCCGCGCCGCTGCCGCCGACGGCCGAAGGCCGCCGCCGCCGACGACGAGAGGAGGGGAGGGGCGGCTAGGGTTTGGGGCCCCCGGTGTCGCCCGAGAGCGACACGGGCGAGCGTTCAAATGATGAATGTGTTAAACCTGCCTAGCCTGAAACACAAGGAAACCGGACTTGGTTGTTTTGTTGTCCGGGACTAACGGAGGTGAACCACCACGTACCCCAGAAAACCATGTAGTCATAGTGTTTATCTAATCCACGACCCCTGTCTAGCTTTTCGTTTTCTCCCGAGCGAGCGATTGGAGATAGGATGGAATTTTTTTCAAAGCGGGTTGGGTGATCACCCGATCCATGTGGGATTAATCCCACCGATCCCCACGAAACCTTCCGCGCAAAACGAGGCCTGATGAAGCTGCTTTCAGATACTCAGGCAAAGATTGGTTACTTGGTGCTGCTATCCCAGGCTGACGAACAAATGCGAATCAGGATCTTGCTGCTTCATTTGAGGAGCGATATGATAAACAGGAGGGCAAGGAAAGCATCGCCGGCTCGATCGTGTTCCTTCTTGGCTACCAACATGACAACAAACAAAGCCCCTGCAAGGGAGACCTCAAGAGAAAGAACCTGCAAAGCACATACAGGAACGTGCCGCCAGAGAACTCGGCAGCTCATCAGCTATGGAAAGCACCACATGTGGGTGGGATAAAGCTCAACACATACGGATCCCTTTTGTCCAGCAACAATGTTTGCGGAGCGGGCGCTGTCGTGCAGAGTAATTTTCGCTGCCTGCTCACCCTCCACAACTGCTATGATGCTGAAGAAGCGGAAACCAGAGCGGAACTACTGAAACTGAATATTCCTTGAACTGGAACCGCAATGCTCCACAATAGCATGTGTCCTACTCTTCAAAGACCAAGACAGATCGAGAGACTGTGTACTTTCTAACAGGAGGCCAAGGAATCCATGAAAATGCATGACTGCTTCATCAAACACTCTAGAAGAGAGACCAACACGGTGGCTCACTCCCTCCCAAAGCTTTCCAAGTCCCTTGGTGAAAGAGAGACCAGAGACAATCTTGCTATCTCTATAAGAGAACTTGCATCACACCTGTAACATTGTTCAATACTACTCCCTCCGACCTAAATTAGTCAACTTAGATTTGTTTAGATTCGACTGAATCTAGACATGATTTAGTATTAGACTCATCCGCATCTTGACAAATTTGAGTCAACTAATTTGAGTCGGAGGGAGTATACGAAGTTCTCTCTAAAAAAAAAGGAAACTCATCCATAGAGGTTTGTCCTAGAGCCATGCTATGCATCATTTGGATAGTACTTCCAATCCCGTAAAGTATATCACCCGGTATATTGGTTTCTCCACTGCTCATTCTACACTTGTGGTAGCGTTTATTAATATGCAATGCTCGTATCTCATGTACAAACCCACAAAACACATTCTATAACATTGTACATCGAATAATTAAAGATATACTAGCAAAGAGAAATTGGAATGGGAGTATATAAGTGTTGCTTTTGTGACTCATCGGAGAAATTCATCATTTGTTTCTCTCATGTCCTTTTGCACGTATCATTTAGCGCATGATATTTTTTACATATAATATCTAACCTATAACTAATATTACTACTATGTTTGGTTATTAGTTGAATGGAATAGATAAGGAAAATAAAGTTAGAATACGCATTGGTGTTTCGGTTTTATATTGGGTGGCCACACATTAGGAGACTTGGGAATGAATAGTATTTCATGCTTTTATTCTTCAGATGGTTAATACATGTCTCGACCTTTTGTGATCCATGATTTTAATATACTGAGATATCTTAACTCCATAATAAAATATCCATGTGCATCATCATGATGCATAGGCTGCGGCTATGCTCCCCATTTCAAAAAAACATGTTGTAATTATTTCACATTGTCATGTCAAGTTGGCTACTATGCATTTTCTAAGATGCCCCAATACTAATCAATCAGTGTAATTAACATGCACTTAGTATCTCAAAGTTACATAGTATTTACTATCTCAACACAAATTCTAGACTAAAGACTGGAGCGGTTAAGAGAAAATGGACATTGGGTGGGAATAAAAACTATGGTTATCCTCATCTGAATCTCCTAAATCATTTGAAATACTCTCATAATTATTCTCACGCTTTGAGCACGAAGAACAATGGAACCGACAACCATTTGCACATAGATTCTTAACTAACAAAAATTAACACAATGGATTTGCGTTTAGAGTCGGTCTCATTGCAATTTTGCGATCCAAATTTAAATCCCTTTGCACTTAAAATGATTAGCACATCTTACTAATGTAATTATCAGGACCACTAGAGCAGATATGTAGTACTACAATTATCAACACCACAATAGCACATTGGTAGTATCACATCAAGAACAACAAACAACAAAATAAAGATTAACATCTCAATTTGTATGGAATTTTGCATGCCTTGATCTATATTGTGAATACTACATTGTTCTGAATAAATATCACACAAATTGTGGAAGTCATCATATTTAATGCATATACTCTTTGAATAAAAAAATCTTTGGCATCCATCGGTAGGAATTTACAACCACACACTAAATTGCACATAAGAATTTTATTGGAGAAAAATTTGAAGGCTTTGGCAGAGTTTTAGCCGATCACAAAATTTAAGCTATGGTGGGATGAGCCGGTGACCATGGCGACCGGAACTATGGACGTGGGTAAGAATTCAATGCACCTAACTAGACTTTGGTATCTCACACACATGTTTTTAGATGAACAGGTGGCAAGAAAAGTTGAATCGATTGCCACCATAAAACCAGAGTACATAGTAAATGAAGGTAAAACAAGTTCGAGCCCACTCAAATTTTTAAGAGAACAAAAAGTACAACATGCATGTCATTAAGAATTAAGAGATCATGAGCAATTTTGGGATAAGATAGAAAATACTGAAGGGAAACATGCAATTGCTAGAAACCAATGTTTACCTACCATAGATTAAGTTGTATAAATGGGCAGAGGTTATGTTATGTTGAGAATTTGAGCTACAAACAACACATATTACAACGACATATTATAAAAATATATTAGAAGATGATATGTAGTACTAGAGTAATAAAAACCAATTAGCAAAGACCCGAGCGACGAGGCTATATAACCAGGCAAGGTATGTTCTCTTCCAACTCACCCTAGTAGTATCTTTGTTCTCCAAATAGAATATACCTTTAGAAAAAATTATAAATGGACGCGCTAGTTTATCACACCCTTGGATTGAGAGGCCTCTGGAAAACCTTCGAAACATCACTGAGCTAAACATCTTAATTTTACTTGAACATACATCAGCTCGGTATGATAAAAAGGCCAGCATTTTAGTGGTAGCCTTGAAGTATAGCTCACTCTGGTGTCGTTTAACGATGAGTCTCCCAAAATAAAATCCCACACACTGAATTGCGTGGTGTCTACACTGGACAGTGATGTGTGCACCCTGCTCCACTTCATTCGTCCACTTGTCCCTGTACTAGGTCCAGTGTTACCGTATTCCCCATAGTACAAGGTGCTCAATGCAAACTGGCCTAGCCACTCCATCCACCCGGCTAGGGTAATTGGATGGTTGAGAGTACTCTTCATCACGACCGTTCGCGGGTACCTCTTTCATGGACGGCCTAGATACAGTGCCGCCTATGTCAGATGTGTATGTGATGCGACACTTGTGGATGGAAATGCCTATATTATGGTACGGGTCAGTCCGGCCCTAGGCCGTGATCATGTCCATCTGGCCTAGGCGGGGCTTCCTGGGATGGATGTCACAGTTTTGGATAACCAATTCAGAGTTACCGAAGATGAAATCCACTGTGTCGGAGATGCTATCCTCGGCATAGAACTGCCAGTTGGAGTGAACGTAAAGCGTGTCCTGGTATGCTTAGATGTCGCACTGGTTAACGATAGAGAGGTCGTCGCCGACCCGTAGAGCCACGGCTTGGCCCTTCCGTGGCCCGGTGTTGTTGACGATGGTCAACCCCTTGGCTATGAAGTCTGAACCCATTGCAGCTGTCACACACAATCACATTAATGTGTTAGCTTGCTAGTACTAGCAAAGGTGTGAGAGTACGCTCAAAGAAAGAAAAGAAGCAAATATACCAGTGCACTATATGGAGCAAAACCAAAAAACAAAAGCAAGCGAAACATCGCTATCGTTGCTTTTGACGGTTCCCCATCCATGGAACCTATCAATGATGCAAGACTATGGATGAGATGGAGGATATAAAGATGATGAAAAGTGTATGGATCTAACGACCAGATCAAACTATTGGTATGGGCATATTTGGCTTGCTTGTGCCTTATATTTGCACGGTACAAGGCATCAAAAGGCCAACCGCTCCGTTTTGGGATCTGTTGGCTTTTGCATGGTTGATGCCATGATGGTAGGGTAGTGATTTCAGGACTGTTCATAAAGAACCTAGCTAGGGCAATAAAAAGTTGCAACCAATTTAAAGAGGAGGAAAATGGTCGAGTAATATGTGTCACTTTTGTAGCACCGGTCCTTGATGTTCCTACTTAGTGATATTGCTCTCTCCAGTTAAAACAAATATGACTTCCGGGTAGATTTATGTTAGTACAAAAGTATGTGTAGATTTTTTTTATGTTTTTTCACACACATTTACAAATGTCTACATATTTTTGAAGATGCATAAATAGGAGCACCCCGAACTCAAGCACTGGCCGTTGCATGTACACAATTCACTATATATTCCTATCTAAAAAGTTAGAAATATATTGTTAATGAAAGTTTTAAAAGTTTTACTAAACGTTACCCCCGTGATCAATACTCGATTACGCCTATGAAGTTCCTGCGCGGTGCTACCATGCGACCAAAGCACAAAATGTCACCCTCCCCCCATGCATTGCCATTGTTCCAGCGATGCTGCGGTGTACTGATAGTTTCATGGGTACAAGCTAGCACACACTGGTTTTTATAGTAACGACTAACAGATTCTTAATCTAATCCTTTTGAAGACTTTGATGTGATCTCGGCTCTAATCCAATGACTTGGTTGGGTGATCATAATGTGTGACAGTGCAAAATTTTGGTGAATTGGTTGACGCAATGAGTGACAAGTCAACGAATTAAGTTATTGATTGATTGAGCTCTCAGCTGAGACGGAAAATGCTGCAGGCCGATGCTTACCACATGGTTAACAACTTAAAATGTTAGGCTTCGCTGAGCATCTGACTATCTCTGAGTTAGAGAAAGTACACAGTACAACCACATATTACAAAATCTGACCCTACCGTGTGACCATACGTTCTAGTACTAGAGAGTTATAGACACCAACTAGCAGGTAGCACTACAGGACGCGCGCGCTACGCCGAGGGCAAAAAGCCGTCGGCATAGCCTAAAATGCCCTCGGCGTATGCTACGCCGACGGCTGCTCTCGGCGTAGCCTCCTCGGCAAAGGGCTCCCTCGGCGGAGCACATAGAGGCCGTCGGCGTATCAAAATGCCGTCGGCGTATGCTACGCCGAGGGCAATGCCGTCGGCGTAGCGGCCGTCGGCATAGCTTGTCGACAGGTTGCAAAAATATTTTTTTTAAAAAAAATAAAATTTTTATTTTATTTTTTTTCTTAATTTTTGAATCTTTGAATTGTTTGACTCGTTAGTCTCTCACTTTGAACATTTTAACACTAATTACACTTAATATTTAATTAAATTGCAGTCTTGGTCGAACTTTCCGGAAGGTCACCCATCCTAATACTACTCCAGCTCCAGCACGCTTAACTTCCTCGTTCCTTCAGAATCTGTTTCCGCAAAGTAATTCATACATTGTTGTCAATACTATGATATCAATCCTATTAACCCTTATATCAACATGTCACATGTTTGTATTTTTTGAAATTACAAACAATTATTTAAATAAACATTAATGAATAAGTAAAAATATTATTGAATTCAAATAAAAATATAATAATTTTACTTTTTTGTATTTTTCTATTTAATATGGAATAATTAATATCTTTAAATCTATAAATCAGAATTTAACAAATAATATGTCTAAATTGATCAGAAAAATGATAGGAATCCAAATATGATATCCATATCAACTAATCACAAACCCTCCGCTTTTGAATTATCTATTTGGTGGTTGCTTTAGAAAATTCCCTTTTTGCGCTCGGATAATGAAAAATGGCTTTTTGGTGCGATGAAAAGGAAAACTTGCATTGAATCTTTGATAAAATAGCATATTGTGAACCAAAAAATGATTTTTGTAAAAAAACATGAGCATCATATCATGTACATGTAGTTCATATCTGACCCACTTCCTACCGATTCGACAAGAATTTGTCTTTTTCACCAGAGGTGCACGGAAAGGTTTCGGATTCCCCTATTGGTACATTGTCTATATAAGGTGGTATAGTATTTTTGTAAAATGTGGTGGTACCATTTTGAATTAGCCATTTGGTGGTTGCTTTACAAAATCGTCCGTTTTTTGTGCTCAGAAAATGGGAAATGGCTTTTTGGTGCGACGAAAAGGAAAACTTCCTCCTGCAACATTGTTCGCCATCCCATAATGCATGTGTATGAATAATATGGGCACATTATCACAAACTATGCCTTGATTCTAGCCATAACATTGGTCATTTGACCCGAAAGCCAAGAAACCTCGAATGAGATAGGTCATTTTGTGAAGGTTTTTTGACACATAATCAATATATCAAGTTTAATATTTTTACTTATAACTATGTCACATAATATGACACCACGCGAAGGTTTCACATTGTTTCGATCGTTTTTGAATTTTTTTATGCCCGTTTTAAACTATCGTCAAACTTTGTCGAATGGCGGGCATGAAGATTCTTAGCTCGGGGCCGAGCCTCGCTAAACTTGCATTGGATCTTTGATAAAATAGCATATTGTGAACCTAAAAATGATTTTTGTAAAAAAACATGAGCATCGGATCATGTACCTGTAGTTCATATCTGACCCGCTTTCTACCGATTCGGCAGGAATTTGTCTTTTTCACCAGAGGTGGACGGAAAGGTTTCGGATTCCCCTATTGGGATATTGTCTATATAAGGTGGTATAGTATTTTTGTAAAATATGGTGGTACCATTTTGAATTAGCCATTTGGTGGTTGCTTTACAAAATCGTCCGTTTTTTATGCTCAGAAAATGGGAAATGGCTTTTTGGTGCGACGAAAAGGAAAACTTTCTCCTGCAACATTGTTCGCCATCCCATGATACATGTGTATGCACAATATGGGCACATTATCACAAACTATGCCTTGATTCTAGCCATAACATTGGTCATTTGACCCGAAAGCCAAGAAACCTCGAATGAGATAGGTCATTTTGTGAAGGTTTCTTTGAGACATAATCAATATACCAAGTTTGATATTTTTCCTTCTAACTATGTCACATAATATAACACCACGCGAAGGTTTCGCATTGTTTCGATCATTTTTGATTTTTTATGCCCGTTTTAAACTATATATAATGTCTTATGTTTTACTTAATTTTTATTTATAAATGTGTAATATTTGAGTGTAGATAGATAGGTCTTATTTTTCTGCAATTTTTGATATATTATTTGTATTTTTCCGAATTAGAATGATTTAGTTATGATTTTTCAAAGTTTAATGAGATAAAATAAAAAAATAGCTACGCCGAGGGCAGCCGTCGGCCTATGCTACGCCGAGGGCAGCCGTCGGCGTAGCATAGGATATGCCGAGGACAATTCTACGCCGACGGCTGCTTGGCGGAGCTGGTCTAGACGATGGCTACGCCGACGGCCCCGATGTTTGGCCGTCGGCGTAGCGACTGGCCGTCGGCGTAGCTTCCCATTCCTGTAGTAGAGCGCAAATGAGAGAGAGGGACTATATAACTAGACGAGGTTTCTTCTCTTCCAACTCACTGTTCTACCTGGTAGTATATATATATTCACCCAAATAACAGCATAGAGTGTAGATGAGAATAGAGAGATGAAAAGCACATGGAAGGGACTCGCATAGTACCCCGTTGGATTGAGAGGCCTCTGGAAAACCTTCGAAGCAAGATTTGCTTGGAACATATAGTGTATTTTTTCTAAAACTCGGGCATGCTAAGTTTCGGCCTGCCGAAGCCATCGTAGATGTTTCTAAGCCAGATAGCGGAGAGAAACAAGGTGTTTCTATAGTAGAAATAGCAAGATGGACGGAAAGTTGTTTTCGCTCTCTGTCACGTAAAGTCTTCGAGCATCATCTCTATAGCTTTGTCCCGGAGCCATCCTCGGACGAGTTCTTCCATTGCCGTGATGTACGTCACCATTTTTTTTTGAGTGAATATCACCATATATTGGTTTTTCCACTGCTCATTCTTTACTCGTAAAAGCGTTTATTGCTATGCAATTTTGTAGTTGATGTACGATCCCACAATACACATTGTCATTACTTTGTATCCACTTGGCTGCTATGCATTGCACTAAGTTGTGTTGTGGCTGATGTACGATCCCACAATACACATTGTCATTACTTTGTATCCAGTTGGCTGCTATGCACACTAAGTTGTGTTGTGGCTGACGATGATCGTCTCCCTGCTCCGACGCTCGCGGATCAACTCCAATGACTTCTTAATCAGTTTGAAGACTTTCACATGATCTCTGCTCTAATCCATTAACTTGGCTGGGTGATCATGATTTGTGATCCCATGTTAATTTGGTGACTTCATTGATGCAATGAGTCGAAGGTCAGCTAAGTAAGTTATTGATTGATATCTCCCGGTCAGACGGAAAATGCTTGAAATGTTGCTCGGTGCTTGTCAACTGGACATGCGAGTAGTAGTTTACGCTATGGTGAGCATCTGAGTTACAAATAGTACAAAGTACAACTACATGTTACAAAATCACAACCTAGCGAGTGATCATAGGCTTTTACTAGAGTAATAAAAACCAACTACCTTTTACAAAATCACAACCTAGCGAGTAACCTAGCGAGTGATCACAAATAGTGTTTTTTTTTTCAAAAACTCAAGCATACTCAGTTGGCTGCTATGTATTGCACTAAGTTGTGCTGATGCTCATTAATTAGTGTCATTAACATACACGATAGTATCTCAAATTATATCCTATTTACCATCAAAAGAAATATAAGACTCAACTGATAAGAGAAAATGGACATTGGGTGGAAATATATTTTACTCTCAGCCTCATCCAAATCTCCACAATCATATGAAATAGTCACATGATTATTCTAATGATCCTTTAGCCAATAGAACAACGGGGAAGGCAACAATTTTTTGGCCGATTCTTGACAAATAAAAAATAACATAATGAATTTGCATTTAGATTGGGTCCCATTGGATTTTTTGTGATCCAACATGCACATTGATCTTACTAATGTTTTAATTATTAGGACCACAAAATATATATGTAGTAACATAGAAGTGAGTAGCTCACACTAAGAGCACAATTTTCAGCACTCGAGCAGCAGATTGGTAGTAACACGTCAAGAACAACAAACGACGAAATAAAGATTAACATCTCAATTTATATGGATTTTTTATGCCCGATCTATACTTTTGTTCTAAAAATCACACGAAATGTGCAAGTCACAATGTCGAGTGCATATATTATTTGAAGAAGAAAATCCTTTGCATCAATTGGTTACATTTAACAATCACACGGTGAATTGCACATGAGAATTGTATAAGATAAGAAATTGGAAGTTTTGGTCAGAGTTCTAGCCGGTCACAAGAGTTAATGGCCACTACAGGAATGGGAAGCTACGCCGACGGCCGGTCGCTACACCGACGGCCAAACGTCAGCGTAGCCATCGTCTAGGCCAGCCCCGCCAAGCAGCCGTCGACGTAGAATTGCCCTCGGCATATCCTATGCTACGCCGACGGCTGCCCTCGGCGTAGCTATTTTTTATTTTATCTCATTAAACTTTGAAAAATCACAACTAAATCATTCTAATTCAGAAAAATACAAATAATATATCAAAATTTGCGAAAAATAAGACCTACCTATCTACACTCAAATATTACACATTTGTAAATAAAAATTAAGTAAAACATAAAACATTATATATAGTTTAAAACGGGCATGAAAAATTCAAAAATGATCGAAACAATGCGAAACCTTCGTGTGGTGTTATATTATGTGACATAGTTAGAAAAAAAATATCAAACTTGGTATATTGATTATGTCTCAAAGAAACCTTCATAAAATGACCTATCTCATTCGAGGTTTCTTGGCTTTCGGATCAAATGACCAATGTTATGGCTAGAATCAAGACATAGTTTGTGATAATGTGCCCATATTGTGCATACATGTGCATCATAGGATGGTGAACAATGTTGCAGGAGGAATCTTTCCTTTTTGTCGCACCAAAAAGCCATTTTCCATTTTCCGAGCATAAAAAACGGACGGTTTTGTGAAGAAACCACCAAATGGATAATTCAAAATACTACCACCACATCTTACAAAAATAATAGACCACCTTATATGGACAATGTCCCAACAGGAGGATCCGAAACCTTTCCGTCCACCTTTGGTGAAAAAGACAAATTCCTGCTGAATCGGTAGGAAGTGGGTCAGATATGAACTACATGTACATGATCCCGATGCTCATGTTTTTTTACAAAAATCATTTTTAGGTTCACAATATGCTATTTTATCAAAGATCCAATGCAAGTTTAGCGAGACTCGGCCCCGAGTTAAGAATCTTCATGCCCGTCGTTTGACAAAGTTTGACGATAATTTAAAACGGGCATAAAAAATTCAAAAACGATCGAAACAATGCGAAACCTTTGCGTGGTGTCATATTATGTGACATAGTTATAAGTAAAAATATCAAACTTGATATATTGATTATGTCTCAAAAAACCTTCACAAAATGGCCTATCTCATTTGAGGTTTCTTGGCTTTCGGGTCAAATGACCAATGTTATGGCTAGAATCAAGGCATAGTTTGTGATAATGTGCCCATATTGTGCATACACATGCATCATGGGATGGCGAACAATGTTGCAGGAGAAAGTTTTCCTTTTCGTCGCACCAAAAAGCCATTTCCCATTTTCCGAGCACAAAAAATGGACGGTTTTGTGAAGCAACCACCAAATGGATAATTCAAAATGCTACCACCACATTTTACAAAAATACTATACCACCTTATATGGACAACGTCCCAACAGGGGGATCCGAAACCTTTCCGTCCACCTCTGGTGAAAAAGACAAATTCCTGCCGAATCGGTAGGAAGTGGGTTAGATATGAACTACATGTACATGATCCAATGCTCATGTTTTTTTACAAAATCATTTTTCGGTTCACCATATGATATTTTATCAAAGATCCTATGCAAGTTTAGCGAGACTCGGCCCCGAGCTAAGAATCTTCATGCCCGCCGTTCGACAAAGTTTGACGATAGTTTAAAACGGGCATAAAAAATTCAAAAACGATCGAAACAATGCAAAACCTTAGCGTGGTGTCATATTATCTGATATATTTATAAGTAAAAATATCAAACTTGATATATTGATTATGTCTCAAAAAAACCTTCACAAAATGACCTATCTCATTCGAGGTTTCTTGGCTTTCGGGTCAAATGACCAATGTTATGGCTAGAATCAAGGCATATTTTGTGGTAATGTTCCCATATTGTGTATATACATGCATCATGGGATGGCGAACAATGTTGCAGGAGAAAGTTTTCCTTTTCGTCGCACCAAAAATCTATTTCCCATTTTCCGAGCACAAAAAACGGACGATTTTGTGAAGCAACCACCAAATGGCTAATTCAAAATGCTACCACTCCATTTTAAAAAAATACTATACCACCTTATATGGACAATGTCCCAACAGGGGGATCCGAAACCTTTCCGTCCACCTCTGGTGAAAAAGACAAATTCCTGCCAAATCGGTAGCAAGTGGGTCAGATATGAACTAGAGGTACATGATCCGATGCTCATGTTTTTTTTACAAAAATCATTTTTAGGTTTACAATATGCTATTTTATCAAAGATCCAATGCAAGTTTTCCTTTTCATCGCACCAAAAAGCCATTTTTCATTATCCGAGCGCAAAAAGGGAATTTTCTAAAGCAACCACCAAATAGATAATTCAAAAACGAAGGGTTTGTGATTAGTTGATATGGATATCATATTTGGATTCCTCTCATTTTCTGATCAATTTAGACATATTATTTGTTAAATTCCGATTTACAGATTTAAAGATATTAATTATTCCATATTAAATAGAAAATACAAAAAAAGTAAAATGATTATATTTTTATTTGAATTCACTAATATTTTTACTTATTCATTAATGTTTACTTAAATAATTTTTTGTAATTTCAAAAACTACAAACATGTGACATGTTGATATAAGGGTTAATATGATTGATATGATAGTATTGAGAACAATGTATGAATTACTTTGCGGAAACAGATTCTGAAGGAACGAGAAAGTTAAGCGTGCTGGAGATGGAGTAGTATTAGGATGAGTGACCGGCCGGGAAGTTCAACCAAGATTGCAATTTAATTAAATATTAAGTGTAATTAGTGTTAAAAAATGTTCAAAGTGAGAAATTAACGAGTCAAACAATTCAAAGATTCAAAAATTGAGAAAAAAATAAATAAAATTATTTAAAAAAAAAATGTTTTTGCAATCTGTCGACAAGCTATGCCGACGGCATTGCCCTCGGCTTAGCATACGCCGACGGTATTTTGATACGCCGACGGTCTCTATGTGCTCCGCCGAGGGAGTCCTTTGCCGAGGAGGCTACGCCGAGGGCAACCGTCGGCGTACCATACGCCGAGGGCATTTTAGCCTACGCCGACGGCTTTTTGCCCTCGGCGTAGCGCGCGTCCTGTAGTGGGCACTAAGCCAAGGCGACCAAAATGACTTTTTCAGCAGCTCAGACTTGGTTTTTTAGATGAATAAGGGGTGCAAAAAATGATGATTCCACTCACACCAAAACATTATATAGTACGTGAAGGCAAAACAAGTTTGAGCCTCAGCCAAATTTTTAAGCGGATAAAAAGTATTGACATGCAAGCCATTAAGAATGCATCGATCCCGTGAAGTGCTGGGATAAGACACTCCCTCCGTCCGTAAATAAGTGTATATCTAGCTCTCAAAATTTGTCCTCAAAAGAGTGTACATCTATAATATCAAGGCACTAAATAAATGCAAGTAGCACCTCTTAATCAGTCCCTCACCTCATCCTCCAATCACTATTTTTCTCCTCCATATCATCCACCAATCCCCATTCTTCTCTTTTCTTTATAATTGATAGAGCCTCATAAAAGAAGAGAGAGAACTAATTTGTCTAGTATTTCCTAGATGTAAACTTATTTGCGAACGGAGAGAGTACAAAATGATGAAGGGAAACACACAAATGTTGTGGACCGATGCTCACCTACCAGAAAGTTATGCTATATTGAGAATTTGAGCTACGAACAACACATAATACAACCACGTGTTACAAAAAAGTGATCCTATATAATGCTGTAGTACTCACCCTAACGTAAAATCACACAAGGGTTTATATAGTAATGACTGATAATCCATATCCATTAATGACTTCTTAATCAGTTCAAAGACTTTGTGATGTGATCTCAGCTCTAATCGAATGATTTGGTTGGGTGATCATGATATGTGACCTAGAGCTAATTTGGTGAATGGTGACTTGATTGACGCAATGAGTGAAGGTCAACAAGTTAAGATTTTTTAGAAGAGTGAATTAAGCTATTGATTGAGTGCTCCGAGTTGTCCCATCTGCTCCGAAGCGTGCCGGCGCGATGCGTGACCATAAAACCCCATATGCATACCTCGCTGAGGCGACTATCTTGGCGGTGACGATGGACATGGATGGGGAGGAGGACAACGACCTTCCTCGACGACTTCGACAATGAGCCCGAGGAAGCCATGTAAGAGAGTAGCGACGAGCAATAGGCCATCATCAAGTCCTACGACACCGCGCACTGCGAAGTCTGTTGTACACGCCCCACCACACGCGTCGACCTGCGGCATTCCACCTGGCCATAGCCGGAGGCGGGCCCTCATACGCCGTGATCTCCCGCTGATGGCACTCGTGGAAGTAGCTTGTCCATGCCTCGTGGTTGTTGAGGAAGCAAGTCGTTTGCTGCCGCGCCATTGCCCAGGCGCTTGCTCGTCGTAACTGCGTCGCGTTGGCCTGCCACGTCTGCGGAAAGGCTGACCACTAGCGCCATTGATTCGCACATGAGCCGAGGCGATCAGGATGAACAGGCGTTCTCGCTGACATCTTGGCCCCACTTGGCGGGTTGGCTGTTTCCCGCAATTTTCTGTCCATCCGGCGCCTCCCGGCCAACCCCGGCGCGCTGAGTTTGGCCTGTGTTCGATGGATAGATTTTGGGCGCAATCCGGCGAATTTCAGGCTCCTGGGAACGTGGTTGCGAACCTTTTTCTCCATCCAGAGCCAAAAATAGAGCTCTGGGGATGTTCGTGGGGAGCCGAGTGAAAATGCTCTAATGCTCTTTTAATGAAATATATTCCGGTGAAGATTCTCTCCCACCCGGTGAAAGCTTAAAGAAAACAAGAGCAGTGGTGCTAGAGTGTTGCAAATCATCACTCTCAATTAGCACGAAGTTAGCGGGAAAATAGGTGCCAAATAGAAAATAATCCGTGTGCGGTCATTTTGCTTAGCAGAGAATCTGCATGCGCGAGTGCTGCTTGTTGGTCAATCATAAGACAAGGAGCAACGAATCAGTGTGCTGGTAGACGATACATCTTGTCTCACGGTCGATGGCAGCAGGGAACATATCCCCTCCTCCCGCCATCGGCAAAGACGGGATCAAATCCTCCCGCCAAGTCAAATGGCCGGACCTAAGTACAAGCTTTCCGCCGGCGGGAACCAAACCTCCCGCTAGAAACTCTGTGGGACCCATCAAGAGTGGAATTTGTCCATCTTGATGACAAACATATATACTCTGGGCCTTCCTGATGATATTACATTAATTAGCTTGCAAACAAGTGATTTGATCACTAAAATGTTATATTACGGAAACGAGAAAAGAGTACATGTCGGTAACGAGATCAAACTAGGTATGGAGATACCGATGATCGAATCTCGGATATGTAATATATTACGAGACAAAGGGATTAAGTTACATGTGTATAAGGTTCACACGATCACAGAAGTTATCGTTGAATGTGTGGGAGTCGGTACAGATCTTCAGGTTCCGCTGCTGATTATTGATTAGAGAGGGGTATCGATCATGTATGCATTATTCGCGAACGGTCGGGTGACACACTTATGGGATACCGACACCATTCGGAGCAAATAATATTCTAGAGAAAGAAAAAGAAAGGGCATGAATTTATTTCACTAAACACCGAAATTATTTCGGTTGAAATTACTAAAACTGGTTCTGCATGTGAAATTGAAATGTTGTAAGGGGTTTTATGTCAATGTTTGTTAATTAAAGTAATTAAAAAATTCTGAATAAATAAATAAAATGAGTTTTATTTAAAGATATATTACATTACATTTGGTGGAAATTTAATGGGAATTTGAGTGGAGAAAAAATGGAGGATCATCTTTATGTGAGTGGAGCTTCCACCACATGAATGAGGGAGATATGGGGGCACCCTCTATGGCCGGCGGCCATGCCCCCTTGGGCTGCCCCCCTTTCCTATATAAGGAGCACCTCCTCCTCCTCCACTCTCACACCTCCTTGCGAAGGATCTCTCTCCCCCCTTTAAATTTTTTCCATGGTCTCGGATCAGCGAGATACATATTCCCGATGACTTTTTTTGAAAGGATTTGTTGCTTCGCTGGAGCAAGGGCATGGAGGTTGTCGGGATACCCGAACGTGTGTGCGACCACGGATGCACCACTGCTTTGCGGTGCTGAACTTGATGGTGCTGGACCTGCTGGACCGGATGGACTTCTTCTCGATCTTGAGATCGACAAGGGTTCGACTATATCATCCACGAGTACAACATCGTTAACGATTTTCGGTCTTCAGGGTATGTATTCTATGGATGTATATCCACCCGTTTCTTGTATCTAGTATATAGATCTTGGTACTTAGTTGTTCCCATCGTAGAAATTTTTTTGTTTTCTATGTTGTGAACCCTACAATTTTTAGGTTCACAATTTTCTATTTCATCAGAGATCCACTTTAATTTTAGCGAGGCTCATCCTCGTTTAGAATCCTCAAAAAATCCTCCCACAGTCCCACAGTCTGGTCATCCTCCAACAGTCCCACAGTCTGCTATGTCATCCTAAAAATCCTTTGCTTGGGGCTGAGCCTCGCTAGAGTAGCAACGAATTTTTGATAAAATAGCATATTGTGAACCTAAAATGATTTTTCTAAACAATTATGAGCATCATATCATGTACATGTTGTTCAAATCTGACGCACTTTCTACCTATTTGACAGAAATTTGTCTTTTTCACAAGTGATGGAATGAAAGGTTTAAGATACCCAGGTTGCGACATTGTCCATTAAAGTTAGTCTACTATTATTTTTAAATGGGGTGGTACCATTTTGAAACTTTTATTTGGTGGTTGCTGTACAAAACACCCCATTTTTGACACTCGAAAATGGAAATGGCTTTTTGGTGCGACAAAAAGGAAAAAAATTGATGCAACATTGTTCACCATCCCATGATGCACATGTGTGCATAATATGGACACATTATCACAAATTATACAACGACTCTAGTCATAACATTGGTCTTTTGGCCTGAAAATCATGAAACCTCGAACATGATAGCTTATATTTGAGAAAGTTTTTTAAGATACAATCAATATACCAAGTTTGATATTTTAATTGTAACTATGTCATATAATATGACACCACGCGAAGGTTTTATATTGTTTAAATCGTTTTTGAATTTCTTATGCATGTTTCAAGCTATGGTCAAAATGGCGGGCATGAAGATTTTTAGCTCGTGGCTGAGTCTCGCTAAACTTGCAATAAATCTCTGATAAAATAGCATATTGTGAACCTAAAAAATATTTTTTCAAAAAAACATGAGCATCAGATCATGTATCTGTAGTTTAAATCTGAACCACTTCCTACCAATTCGTAGGAATTTGTCTTTTTCATGAGGGATGGATAGAAAGATTTAAAATACTCCGGTTGGGACATTTTCCATGCAAGATGGTCGAGTATTTTGGAAAAAATAGAGTGGTATCATTTTGAAACTTTTATTTGATGGTTACTTCACAAAACACCCTGTTTTTGACACTCGGAAAATGGAAAATATGTTATACGAAAGTATATGTAATGTTTTTATATTTTATTCAACAAAAAATATGTAATATTTGAGTTTAGATAGATAGATTTTATTTTTCTGCAAATTTTGATATTACATATATATATATATTTCTGAATTAGAATGATTTAGTTATGATTTTTCTAGGATTAATGTAGCAAAAATAGAAAATAGCGCCGTCGGCGTAGATGTGAAACATAGGCCGACGGCTAAGCCGTCGCCGTAGACTTGACACCATCGCATCGCCGTCACAATCCAATCCTTATGCCTACGGCCCTATCAACGCCGACAGCTGCCGTCAGCCTATCCCGTCCTACGCCAACGGCAAACCTGGGCCGACGACAGGTTTGCTCGGCTGCTGCCGTCGGCGTATCCCATCGTAGCCCTCTTCTCCCGTAGTGTATGTCCTATGCCAACGGCTAGACCGGGCCGACGACTTCTTAATTTGCTGGGCTTCCCAGCTCGGGACCTATCCCGACAGCCCGACTAAAATCCGTCGGTGTAGATATCGGCCGTCGGCGCCTCGCGTTTCTGTGTAGTGACACCACCTGGGTGTGGTCTCTCTCCACGTCCACGACGCTAATGATCAGAACAGAGTAAAAGGAGACCCATCCAAGATTTTGTGATCCTTTGTTCGTGTCCTGTTGGCATTCACCATCGGATTCCCCGCTGCTTATTCTACACTCGTGGTAGCGTTTACTGTTATGCCAGTTTCCTGGATGATGTACGAAACCCACAAAACACATTGTAATTATTCCGCATTGTCATGTCTAGCTGCTTACTATGCATCCCACAAAACACTCTGCGACTGCGTGCTGGCCGTGGCTGATGTCTAGCAGTTCGGCGCAGTCGTGTTGCAATTCGTGGCCTTGTTAGTAACGTTAGTGATTATTAAATAAAAACTGAGGAATCGAAAAAATGCAAAAAAAAAGTTAACATTTCTGCCATCCAAACGGATCCTTAAGGCTGATAACCCATTGATCCATGCCCATCCCAGCTTTGATGAAAGAGCAAGTGCATGGATTCTGGGGAAGTGCAGAACCGGAGCAACAAAGCAATGGACGACGCTAATGCGGAAATGGTAAAAAGCAAATCAAAGATTTGTGTTTCTTTGTTTGTTGGTTGCGTTGGTAGTACGCAAGAGGACAATTAAGTCTGCAGAGTGAAGGTCTGATGAGTCAGTTGGATGATCTTGATATGTGATAGCAGGGCTAATCTGGTGACTTGATGAACCTGCTGCTTAGTGGCCGTTCAACGAATTAAGTTGTCTAATTAATGGCTTTAGCTCAGACATAAGAAAAGGAAAACACGATGATGTGACTGATGCTTACAGGCAGCAGGGTAATTAAGGGCAAAGGTCACAATGAGCATTCGAGTTACATATATATGGTACATATATAGTACAACTGCATGTTGCAAAATTAAAACCTACCGTGTGATCATATACCCTGTACTAGTATAGAGTAATAAAAACCAACTAGATGGTATCCCCTCTTCCAACTTACCCTTGGCCCTAGTGTCTATATCCACCCAAGTGAATGTACCTTCTTGTGTGCTATATATAGAGTAGTAAATATATAAAAAGAGAGAAATGAAAGCACATGGAATGTGCATGCTAGCTATATCACGCTTGGATTGTGAGGCCTCCGGAAATCCTTTGAAACTAATGCCAATGGAACTGGATTATGTATCTGTTCTGAAACTCGAACATGCTAATAAGTTTCTGCCTCCGAGAGTAGACGGTGTTGATTCTAGCTAGCCCGGCCAGACAATGGAGAGAAACAACGAATTTCCACGTTAGAAGTAGAACGATAACTGGAAATTTGTTTGTGGCTCCTGAGCACGAAATGCCTCGTAAACATAAAAATAGAGCTTTGTCCAGGGAACCATGTATTCTTCCGGGCTCCACAGGCCGGGTAATCTTCCGGAGCGCCAAAATATATCGCCATATGTTGGTTTCCCTACCGCTAATTCTACACTTGCATAGCTTTTGTACTTGATGTACAAATCAACAGAATACATTTTTATTATTTTGCACTGACATGTATTTTTATTTTATTTTTGAGAATTTGCACTGGTGTGTTAACTACGTACTCTGATATGCACTGCACTAAACTGTGCCAATATTCATTAACCAGTGTCATTAACATACACTTAGTTTCTCAAAGTCACATAATATTTACCATCAGAAGAAAGATTCTGAATCGAAGACTCGGGTGATTAATAAAATGGACAATGGATGAAAATAAAATTAGGTTTATAGTCATCTGAATCTCCATAATCATTTGAAATACTCACATAAAATTATTCTAACGCTCCTTTAGACCAAAGAACAACAGGACAAGTAACTATTTGCAGGTAGATTCTTGATTAACAAAAATAACATAATGGTTTTTCATTTAAAGTCAGTTCCATGGGAATTGTTGCAATCCAAATTGTTGCAATCCATAATGATTAACAGGACAAGCATACATTAGGAACACAATTATCAGGACTACGTACAAAAGCAGATCTGTAGTAACACATGAAATGATTAGCTCACACTAACATCACAGCCATCAACACTCCGGCAGCTGATTGGTAGTAACCCATGAAGAACGGCAAACACCAAAATAATGATTAATATATTTTATCTATATTGTTTATCACGTTTTTCTGGCAATATTCTCAATCGAAATTTCTAAGTCATGATGGTGAATGCATATACTTTTTGAGAAAAAAACATCCTTTACATTGATGTGTATCATTTAACAACCATGAACTGAATTGCACAGAGAAATTCTATGAGAGAAAAATTGGAAGGCTTGGCCAGGGTTCTAGTGAGTTTGAAGAGTTCCGTTGTGGTGGCAATAAGCCACTGACCAGAACAACAAGAACTTGGGAAGTGGGTAATAACTCGACGCATCAGAGCTCAACATCGGCAGAGCTCGGATAGACATTTTTGATGAATAGGGGCAAAAATGCTGAATGCAGTGCCACCATGAAACCAGAGTACATAGTTATATAGTATGTGAAATAAGAACAAGTTCGGAGTGTCATCCAAATTTTTAGGCAGATAAAAATCATAGCACTCAAACCATCATGAATGAATCGATCCTACACATCGTATGACCAGACAGAAAATGCTGTAAGGAGACACAAATGATGCTGACCGATGCTCACCTACAAGATAAGTTGTACAAGTGGGAAAAGGTTATGTTATTTTGAGAATTTGGTTTATCAAAAACACACGGTACAACTACATGTTACAAAAATTAGAATGTATGGTACCATCATCGATTGTACTAGATTAATAAGAACCAACTACCAGGTGGATGTTGTACTAGATTAATAAGAACCAGCTTAGCAGGTGGATATCGAGTGGGGAGGTTATATAACTAGGCAGGGTATCCTCTCTTCCAAGTCACCCTAGTAGTTTTCTCCCAAGAAAATGTACTTTCTTTTATGCTATAGAGTAAAGATAAAAAGATAAATGAACACTCATGGAAGGCGCCCATATATCATGTTAGAAATAAGCACGTGAGATGCCGGCACGGCATCGTGCGCTCCGGCCTATACGAATATGAGTCGTATACGTCTAGGTTTCTAGTAGAACACGGATGTGTGTTTGAGTCCGAGTCGAATACTATACATGCATGTATCAGGTTAGGACTCCTAGCTAGAGTCGGTTAGCTATAGGTCCTTGCATATATATACGTGTGTATCTGGTACTTGTAAACCACACCGTGAGCGATTGAGTAATAAAAAGACAGGCTCGACACGAGCCTTTGGCAACCAGGCGTTTCCGCGTACACGTATCAATCTGCTAGTTTGCTACTTGATCTGCTACGTACCTGACAAAGTAGCTTGGCTGAAAGAACTAGCCGAGGCTAGCTTGTACGTAGAGATTAATATTGGCTAATGAGCTGCTAGTACTTGTGTGCATCTCGCCGGAGATTCTTCGTGTTGTTCGTCGGAAAGTACTCGACGGTCTACGGAGATTGTTGCAGGTCGTCTCGTCATAACGTTCCGGCGAAAGTACTGCCAGATTTGGTCCAACAATTGGTATCAGAGCCAAGGTCGTCGTCTGTGATTTGCTGAAAGTACTAGGAGGTCATGGCGATGGTGAAGTTTGGCGAGAGCTCGGCATCGGCACCGGTGACAGAGACGGTGGGGGAGATTGTTGGAAATAAGCACGACAAGGCGTGTGCGTGTGTCCTTGCCGGATACATGCATGTGCGTGTACGACTCGGATACATGCATGTGCGTGTGTCCTTGCCGGACTAGGCCAGGAAGTATTGTTCGACTCAGGTAGTAGCAGGACTACTATTTATACCCATGTAATAGCAAGCCTTGTACCGGTGTCTAGTTGAGAGCAAATAAAGAAAAGACGCACGAGACGTGCGTATTGCAATCAATCGAGTTTCTCTGTGATTTGTGTTCGTGCGTTGTATGAGCTACAAGCTAGAAAAGCTAAGGCTAGCTACGTACATACGTGCAAACTTGCGACGTCTGGCCGGAAATCTTTGCCGCAACAGCTCAGAAGTAATCGAGCTTAGCATATACGTGCGCGTGTCGTCGGAAAGTACTCGACGTGTAAACGTCCCGGCGAAAGTACTGCCGGGTCTGGACCAACAATTGGTATCAGAGACGGTGGGGGAGGCTTTGTATCCGCGCCTCGATCGCAAGGACTACGGGCTATGGGCTCTCAACATGGAGGTGGCCATGGAGGCTCAGGAGGTTTGGGAGGCCGTCGATCCAGGAGGCGACGAGTACGTCAAGGGAGGTGCGAAGTACTGGAAGGATCGCCAAGCGTTAACGGCGCTCTATTCCGTCGTGCCGAAGGACGTGATGCAGCACCTCGTCGGACAGAAATCGGCGAAGGATGCATGGGAGACGATCAAGATCTTGCACCAAGGTCATGCCCGTGTGAAGGAAGCGCATCTTCAAACTTTGACAAAAAGCTATGAAGATCTGAAGATGGAAGAGAGCGAGACGGTTGATCAGTTTGCCGCCCGTTTCGTTACCCTTGTCAACGCAATCAGGGGATATGGCAAGAAATTGGATGAGATCAAGAACGTCAGAAGGTTCCTGCGTGCGGCGCCGGCGCGCTACATGCAGATCGTTACATTGATCGAACAATGTCTCGACCTTAATACATTGACGGTTGAGGATCTCGTCGGAAGATTCAAGGCACACGATGAGAGAATCCGAATCAGCTTCGGTGATCCAGAACAGGTTGAGCACCTGATGCTCACAAAGCAGCAATGGATGACTCTTTCAAAAGAAAAGCAAGGAGGCTCCACGAGCGGCAAGGAGAAACAACGCCCAGCGAAAAAGTATATCGCGGGGCAGGAGGATGAAGATGACGCCCCGCCGCGGAGGAAGTTTGACATAAAGAAAGTAAGGTGTCATAACTGCGGTGAGCTCGGTCACTTCAAGGCTGATTGCCGGAAAGCACCAAAGGAAAAGGAGAGGGCTCTCATCGCCCAGGAAGGAGATGATGGACCGATGATGCTGATGCTCGAAGTAACTGAGTTGAAGGATGAGGAGGATCCTCCATCACCGGCTATGGAGATTGTGGCGCAAGTGGATCACGATCTACCGTGTGTGCATCATGAGGAACAGAGTGCCGCGTTCCCATGTGAAGCCAAGTTTGAGGGAAGTGAAGCCTCGGAACTTGTTCATGGCGATCTATGCGTTGGAATCTCACCCGCAACTCCGTCTGGCAATAAGTTCTTCATGCTTGTGGTGGATGATCATAGTAAATACATGTGGATTGTGTTGCTGAAAAGTAAGGATCAAGCTCAACAAGCATTCGAGAAGATCAAGGAAGCCGAAGAGTTCAAGGTGGAGGCAAAGATAAGAGCTCTACGCATTGATGAGGGGGGTGAGCTGCATCAAACTGTGTTGACCATGGCACGGAGCATGATGAAGAGTAAAGGCTTGCCAGGAAAATTCTGGGGTGAGGCAGTCAATACGGTTGTGTATTTGCTTAACATGGAATTTACTGAGAGTGAAGTTGGTATAACACCGTACGAAGCATGGTACGGATGGAAGCCCTCAGTTGATCATCTTCGTACTTTTGGATGTGTGGCGCATGTAAAGGCGGAATTGGCGGAGCAACGTATTCCAATGATCATAACAGGCTATGAAGGCTCAAAGACATACCGCTTGTGCAATCCTTATACCAATAAGGTGGTTTTCAAGGGAGACGTAATCTTTGAGGAATGCAAGTCATGGAATTGGGGCTACAACGAACCGGAATATTCAACTTTTCACGTCACGTGGGATCTTGAGTATGAAGAAAATATGGATCAATCGAGCTTATCCTTGTCAGCAAGTTCCGACCCAGAAGACATTGAAGGCCTAGGGGCAGCTCCAAGCATGGACACCAGGCCAGAAGCACTAGGGATTCTCCCAGAAGACAAAGAGTTTGAAGAAAAGGCTAGTCCATGGCCAGAAGATATGGAACTGGAAGGGTGCGCAGATGCATGCGCAGCGATACCTACACTTGTTTGCCCAGCAATTATAAGAGAAGGAAGGGGAGCTGAAGCGAGCCCAGCAAACAGGCCAGCAAGGCCAGAAGGCGATGGTCCAAGAGTGTGGACTGGTGGCCAGATAGATGGAGGAGACCCAACAATAGGGGGTGTAGATCCATCAAAAGGCTTTTCACGTGGTATAAAGAAGCTAGAAGAAAACAAATTTGAGTTACCTCCTACTTATTTGTTCTATTGCATCCAAGAGCACCGGCAAGTAGTAGATCAAATATGCGAGGCATCGATGAGAAAGTACTTATTGAACCAAGTATAATATCTCAAGGCGTGGACAAAAAGGACGGTCAGCGTGAAGGCATGGAGAAGGGCGCGGACAAAAAAGGTTATCGGCGTAAAGTCATGGAGAAGCCGACAAAAGCAAAGTCGGTGACATGGGTGCTGAGGAAGGGAGCGGCAAAAGCAATATCGTGGATGACGCCCGCGAGGAGCAGCTGGCGTGTTTGGGACCCAGGTGGAAGCGACGCGCACATCGTGCTTAGGGGGGTGATTGTTAGAAATAAGCACGTGAGATGCCGGCACGGCATCGTGCGCTCCGGCCTATACGAATATGAGTCGTATACGTCTAGGTTTCTAGTAGAACACGGATGTGTGTTTGAGTCCGAGTCGAATACTATACATGCATGTATCAGGCTAGGACTCCTAGCTAGAGTCGGTTAGCTATAGGTCCTTGCATATATATACGTGTGTATCTGGTACTTGTAAACCACACCGTGAGCGATTGAGTAATAAAAAGACAGGCTCGACACGAGCCTTTGGCAACCAGGCGTTTCCGCGTACACGTATCAATCTGCTAGTTTGCTACTTGATCTGCTACGTACCTGGCAAAGTAGCTTGGCTGAAAGAACTAGCCGAGGCTAGCTTGTACGTAGAGATTAATATTGGCTAATGAGCTGCTAGTACTTGTGTGCATCTCGCCGGAGATTCTTCGTGTTGTTCGTCGGAAAGTACTCGACGGTCTACGGAGATTGTTGCAGGTCGTCTCGTCATAACGTTCCGGCGAAAGTACTGCCAGATTTGGTCCAACATATCATACCCTTTGATCGAGAGGCCTCAGCAAAATATTCGAGAAATCTACTCCTGGATTAACTAAATATGTCTTTTCTAGTTAAAACTCAAACATTCCAATCATTGGCCTGTAGAAGTCACTAGAGTTGAGGTTTCAAACGATGCTGCCCAGAAGATCTCACCACATTTTGTACTATGAGAGTAATAAAACCATCTAGCATCTGGAGCGTGGCGAGTCTATATAACCAGATGAGGTATCCTCTCTTTCCACTCACCCTAGTATTTGTATTCACCCAAGTAAATGTAACATTCTTATGTTCTACAGAGTAAAGATAGGAATAGATAGAAATGAAGGCACACGGAAGACGCTCCTATATCACACTCTTGGACTGCGATGCGTCCGGGAAGCCTTAGAAACTAGTTGTAACAAACCTGTTACGTGCCTTTTCTTTCTCTTCTTGCTTAAACAAAAAGGGGTATTCGTATTCGTAGTCACTTTTTCCTGTCGCGTAAAAAAAAGTCTTTACGCGAGAGCAATAGAGGTTGGGATACATCTATCTCCGACTGCCGCAATTAGAAAAGCTCGAACTTGGAGACAGGCAACGACTTCTTGCCTCCAGCACCAGCTTGCCCTGCCATGCATTTCCATTGTTACCACAGGAGGCAGTAGTGATACGTATGGTTTAATGGGTGCAGCATATATACAAGTACAAGTACAACTACAAGAGCATGGATTTTTGCAGTGACACTTCTAGCTCACTCACTCCGGTATGTATTTTCACGCAAGCAAATGTATTCTCTTATGTGCTATAGAGTAAAGAACTTAAGATAGGGAAGGAGAGAAATAAACGCACATTGGAGATGTTTGTATATAAACCCTCGGACTAAGAGCCTCCAGAAAACCTTCAAAACTGGTGGTATCAAAACTAGTTAATGTGTTCTTTTCTAAAACTCGAACATGCTAAGTTTCAGCCGGCAGAAATGGCTGGAGTTGATTATGGACCAGATAGTGTAGAGAAACAAGGTATTCCTACACTAAAAATTGTGAGGTGCGAGAAGCTGGAACTCGTCGAGAAGGAGCGCCAGGAGTTCTAGGAGTATGCCGTGAGGGGGAGCACCACCGGAACCAGGCCGTCTGGTGCGACGGTGATTGACATCAGCTCCGACACCGATGATTATATGAAAGCAACGCTAGATGAGTACTTCCCAAGATCCTTCGACGATGAATTTTCATTTAGGTTTTTTCTGAAATTGGGAGGATTTTAGTTTTGGTAGTAGTTTAGTTGATCCTCGTAGTTTAAATATAGTTTCATGTACTAGATTGAATCAAATTCGTATGAATTTGTCTTCAAATTTATATGAATTTGTATTTAAGGAGTTATGTTTAGGTGTTTGTTAGGAACCGCTTTCTTTTAGATGATCAAATATACTCCTCTAAAGGATACTCGGTCGTTTTACTCCTCTAAATTTGAGGGATCGTCTTGAGATGTCCTAAGTAACATACATGATTAAATAAAAATCGAGGAGTCAAATAAAGGCAAAATAGTTCGTAAAATTTCAGTCATTCAAACGGATCCTTAAGGCTGATAATCTATTGATCCATGCTCAGCCCAGCTTTTATGAAGGAACAAATGCACGCATTCTGGGCAAATGGAGATCTGAAGCAAGAAAATGACGACAGACACTAAGACAGGGGACAAGGACGACGCTAATCGGAAGATGGTAAAAACATATGAAAGATTTGTGTTTTTTGTTTGTTGGTTGCTTTAGTACGCAAGAGGATAATTAAGTCTGTAGACTGAAGATCTGATCGGCCTTAATCAGCACGATGCTTTTGATGTGATCTAGCTCTAAGTCTCTAACCCGATGGCTCGGTTGGATGATCTTGCTATATACCTCCTCTGTTTCATAATATAAGATGTTTTAGCTTTTGTGAAACGAATGCATCTAGATGTATTTTAGTGTGTGGTTCACTCTAAACCTATACACTGAAAGATGTCTAGATACATTTGTTTCACAAAAGCTAAAATATCTTATATTTTGGAACAGAGGAAGTATGCGATAGCAGGCTAATCTGGTGACTTGATGAACCTGCTGAGTGGTCGTTCAACGAATTAAGTGATCTAATTAATGGCTTTAGCTCAGACAGAAGAAAACGCGAGAACACGATGATGTGACTAATGCTTACAGGCAGAAGGGTAAGCTCTACAAGTGGGCAAAGATCACACTGAGCATTTGAGTTACATACGGTACATAGTACAACTGCATGTTGCAAGATTATAACCTACCGTGTGATCATACCCTGTACTGGTAGAGTAATAAAAACCAACTAGATGGTGGAGCACCACGAGGCTATATAAGCAGACAGGGTATCCCCGGCCTCTTACAACTTACCCTAGTGTCTATATCCACCCAAGTGAATGTACCTTCTTGTGCGCTATAGAGTAAATATAGAAAAAGATAGAAATGAAGCACATGGAAGGCGCACGCTATATCACACGCTTGGATTGTGAGGCCTCCGGAAATCCTTCAAAACTAGTGCCAAAGGAACCGGATCATGTATCATTTCTGAAACTCGAACATGCTAAGTTTCTGCCTCCGAGAGTAGACAGCGTTGATTCTAGCCCAGCCAATGGAGAGAAACAATGAATTTCCACGTTAGAAGTAGAAGGATGCCTGAAAATTTGTTTGTGGCTCCTAAGCAGGAAATGCCTCGTAAACATATACACAGAGCTTTGTCCTGGGAACCATGTATTCTTTAGGGCTCCACAGGTAATCTTTCGGAGCGCCAAAATATATCACCATATGTTGGTTTCCCTACCACTAATTCTACACTTGCATAGCTTTTGTACTTGATGTACAAATCATCAGAATACATTTTTATTATTTTGCACTGACATGTATTTTTATTTTTATTTTGAAAAAATTTGCACTGGCATGTTAACTACTCTGATATATATGCACTGTACTAAACTGTGCCAATATTCATTAACTAGTGTCATTAACATGCACTTAGTTTCTCAAAGTCCAATAATATTTACCATCAGAAGAAAGATTCTGAATCTAAGACTCGTGTGATTAATAAAATGGACACTAGATGGAACTAAAATTAGGCTTATAGTCATCTGAATCTCCATAATCATTTGAAATACTCACATAAAATTATTCTGATGCTCCTTTAGACCAAAGAACAACGGGACGGATAACCATTTGCAGGTAGATTCTTGATTAACAAAAATAACATAATGGTTTTTCATTTAGATTCAGTTCCATGGGAATTGTTGCAATCCAAATTTAAGGCTCTTGCCCTAAACATGATTAGCATACATTAGGAACATAATTATCAGGACTAGAAAAGAAGATTTGTAGTAACACATGAAATGATGAGCTCACACTAACATCACAACCATCAACACTTCAGCAGCTGATTGGTAGTAACCCATGAACAATGGCAAAACACTGAAATAATGATTAATATATTTGATCTATATTTTTAATCACGTTTTTCTGGAAAAATTCTCAATTGAAATTTCTAAGTCATGATGGTGAATGCATATACTTTTTGAGGAAAAAACATCCTTTACATTGATGTGCATCATTTAACAACCATGAACTGAATTGCACAGAGAAATTCTATGAGAGAAAAATTGGAAGGCTTGGCCAGGGTTCTAGTGAGTTTGAAGAGTTCCGTTGTGGTGGCAATAAGCCACTGACCACAACGTCAAGAACTTGGGAAGTGGGTAATAACTCGACGCATCAGAGCTCAACTTCAGCAGAGCTGGGATAGACATATTTGATGAATAGGGGCAAAAATGCTGAATCCAGTGCCACCATGAAACCAGAGTACATAGTTATATAGTATGTGAAAGAAGAACAAGTTCCCAGTGTCATCCAAATTTTTAGGCAGATAAAAAATCATAGCACTCGGACCATCATGGATGAATCGATCCTACACAGCGTATGACCAGACAGAAAATGCTGTAGTGAGACACAAATGATGTTGACCGATGCTCACCTACAAGAGTAAGTTGTACAAGTGGGAAAAGGTTATGTTATTTTGAGAATTTGGTTTATCAAAAACACACAGTACAACTACATGTTACAAAAATCAGAATAATCAGAATGTATGGTACCATCATACGTTGTACTAGATTAATAAGAACCAACTAGCAGATGGATATCGAGTGGCAAGGTTATATAACTAAGCAGGGTATCCTCTCTTCCAAGTCACCCTAGTAGTTTTCTCCCAAGAAAATGCACCTTCTTATATGCTATAGAGTAAAGATAAAAGAGATAAATGAACACTCATGGAAGGCACCCATATATCATACCCTTCGATTGAGAGGCCTCAGTAAAATCTTCGATAAATCTACTCCTGGATTAACTAAATATGTCTTTACTTAAACTCAAACATGTCAATCATTGGCCTATAGAAGTCACTAGAGTTGATTATAGCTCAAACAGTAGAGAGAAAAAAGGTATTGCGCATTAGAGATGTGTTTCCAGATTGTTGATTCGTCTTCTACCATCTATGCATCACCGGTGATTTAAATGCAATATGGAAAGTAAGGTTAAGTTGGTATCCGCCAAATCTCCACAATTTTAGAACACTATAGGGTTAGATCTCATAATTGTACGGACCACTTACCTCTCTAAGACCTAAATTTTTTAGATGTTCAAATTACCCACGAACTTAATACCTTTTGCATCACACAAAATTCCTTTCAAGAATATAGGTGCGCCCTTCAGGTCAATGCATTCAAATCTAGTTTTACAGTAGCTCCCAAATATTGAAACCATATTTTTTCCCTAGAAAACAGAATATCATATATTTCTTAGCTTTACTATGTTGGAAGAAAGTGTTCGACCCATTGTGCTTGCTTTCAGGTGGTGCACTCACCGCTCGTGCTAAGAGCAAACACAAGGAGCACTAAACTATGGAGAACCTATTCGGTGCACCGGGCCTCGTGGTGCAAGCAGGGCACCAAACCTCCTTTCACAAATTTGAAAACTGTGGAAAATTATACAAGTAACAGAGTGCAAACACAATGAGCACATAACATTATGAGAAATTTCAAATCCAAACTGAAACACCGCTTCCAAATAAAATAAAATCCAGCGACAATAGCAACTACAGGCCGCATTCACATCCCAACTTATCTACATACTACATTATGGAATAAAGGTAGTAATACTACATGCTGATTATTATGTTTTAGAATCTATTTACAACTTCAAGACGAATTTACCTTTTTAAAATTAAGGCGAATGTACTAAGATCTGGTTTACTATAAGCATCACAAACCACTTAAATTTATGTAGAGATTGTAAGGATACGTAGCATGGAAAACAAAAAATTTCTACTAAGATCTTAACTATGCTAGGAGAAACAGGCACCCGCAAAGCCACTTATGCAATACAAGTTGCATGTCAAGCGTGGAGCAAGTCTCATGAACGATGTCATGTAAGGTTAGCCCGGGCCGCTTCATCCCAACATACCGCAAGATGCAAAGTACACAAGAAGCAATCGACAATAAAAGCATCAACGCCCACAATGACCATTGTGTTCTACTCGTGCAACAGATCTACATATAGACACGGCTCTGATACCACTGTAGGGGTTCGTAGCATGGAAAACAAAAAATTTCTACCGCATGCACACAAACAAGCCAAGATCTATCTACTAGATTGTAGCAACGAGTCGATAGAGGAACTTACCCTCGAAGATTCCAAAGCGGTTAACGAGAGCAGATTCTCGTGGGTGATGTAGTCATACACTTGCCGATCTCAAGATCGCGTAGACGATCCTTCCGGCGCTGCGTTCCGGCAGCGCTCCCGCAGTCGGTCACACGTTCGGTACTCGACGAAGACCTTCCTCTCCCTTGTTCCAGCAGGCAGCGGAGGTTGTAGCACTCTCCTCGCGATTCCGGCAGCACAACGGCGTGGTACCGGAAGTAGAGGGGAGATCTCGCAGGGCTTCGCCTTAAGCCGGAGCGAGTATGGTGGACTATGAGAGATCCCTCGACGATCTAGGGTTTAGACACGCCGAGGAAGAGGTGCTAGGGCGGCAGCTAGGGTTTGGGGTTTGCCCAAGTCGGCGCCAAGGGGAGCCCTAGGAGGTGGCGGCAGCTGCAGGAGGTGGCGGCACCAAATTAGGGTTTAGAGGAGAGGATCTTGTGTGTCTTGGAGGGGCAGCCCTGCCCCTCCCTTTATAGGTGGGAGGTGCGGCCAAGGGGAGGGGAGTCCCTCCCCAACTCGGCTTGGAGGTGGGCCGCCGGTTGGAGGAGGGAACTCCTCCCCAACTCGGTTTCAAACTTCCTCCTCCTCTTTTCCACTTTCCAAATTTAGCCGTTTGACTTTTCAATTTAGCTATTTGACTTTTCAAACTAGGATTCGATTAATCCTTTATTTGGAACAGCGATGACACTTAGTACATGATGCAATCATTCCAACTTGCAATGACACATTCATGTACCCCTTCCCCTCCTGAGTGCCGGACA